>OV121092.1:43485063-45885063 GCA_921293015.1 Phorcus lineatus | reverse complement strand
TTTGTTCTGATCATTCCTCAACAACAAAAAATTATCCAAATATTTCTAATTGACTTTCTCTCAGAAATGAGTTGCCTTGGAAGCTCAAATTTTCAGTATAACAAACCAATATTCTATTATAATTGGTATTTTTAAAATTGTAAACTCACCTTTCATCTTCCATCCTCAGAATTGAATTGTGTCTGTAAATTATAATGAACATTATTATTCTCTAATACTTTGTGTATGTGCTTTTTTTGTTCATTGTCAATTGTCTCAATGTAATAATGTGCTACAAAAATTAATTGAAATAACTATTTACATTCTTCAATCATAATGATTTTAGTCATTCAGTGAATTTGAACTGATTTTTTGGCTTGCGTTTTTGGAAGAACTTTTTTGCTGAGATCCTGAACTGAAAGAAGAATATCAATGAAATATAAATTCAACTCCTTTACAATTGAAGCAAAATGATGAAAATATTTCTTTAACAATAAAGTTCCTTTTTGTTTACAATACTGTTTGTTTGTTTTCATTGTCCCCTGCTGTCCATCTGCACTAAACCCTCTTGTTAAAATGAGGATGTCTTGTGAAACTTAACTCCAAAATTTATCAAATTTGGTGACAGTGTACCTTTGGTGCCAATCAATGGACTTGACCATGACTTTATTTTGAAGGTCACCACAATGTTTTGACCTATTTTCAGACGTTTAATGACCATATACAATAGATTATGACTCATTGCACTCATTGCACCCAGTGTTTCAAATATGGTGATAATTTTCATTTCGGACACTAGTTGAATAGCTTGAGCTTTACTACATTTTTATCTGTATTTATGTAATAAAGGATAAAAACATACTGCCAAATATAGCCTTTTCCGCAAGAGGAAAGGTCCTCTCTCCCTTGTCAACGACAAAATGAAAGGGGGTTGCTGCTGAGGTTGTACAGGGGCAGGGTGGCGAAGAGGTCATGCCTTGCCCATTGTACATTCGGACCTCTCTCCCCAAGGCACCCGCCAGAAACATGACATGTGCCAAAGCTACAAATCAATAAATGAATTTGTTATATGATGTATAATCATTATAAAGCTGTCATTATAAACTTAAGAGAAAACAGGAACGTATATGAATCAAGAACGAAAAGAAACCTCACATGGTCTTTTGGAGGAATTTATCATGTTCCTGGCCGCAGCCTCCAGTACCTCTTCAATAGTATCAGGGGCACCCTCCACCGAAAATCTTTCTCGAAGGGATTCCGGGGTTTCCCTAAGAAGCCAAAGCTGTAACACATGCAACATCTTTGAACCTTATTCTTAAGCTGTTTAATACAGAAAACACATGTTAAAACCTATCTTCATTGTTTTCTGGACTTAAGGCCTAGAAACTGAAACTTTATGTACAGATTTGTAAGCTGATGAGCATTTTGATAAATGGATTTCGCGATCCTGTGGCAACTGTGACCCTGTGACCATTCATAAAATAAGTTTTAGAATTTATGAGAATCATAAACACACATAATTATATATGTGTAGTTCTTTCCTATTTTGATTTTCAATGGGGCAAATGAGAATATACCTGTTTAGCATAGTGGTCTCTGTGTAAAATGGCTGATGCCAGCACGTTAACCATTAGGTTTTGTGGGAACCCCCCCAGAATCTCCCAGAACGGAGCACCTCTAATACAGGTGAGCATACTTGCAGGAACTCCTGGAATATACCTGGAATATAAAAAATGAAAGCCTTTTTCTAAACACTGCATTGTAAACTATGTATGTGAATGCATAATTCGTTAGTGAAATGTTGTAGGTGGTAATCTTAAAAAACAGACGACCCACTATAGTGGTCAGCTCGTGGAGGCTCGTTTTCCCCTGTTTATTTTGATCAAATGGATCCTTGCCGCCTTAAATTTGGTTCAAAGCTTGGGGTGAATTGGCAGGGAAAAGTTTTTCCCTCCACAATTTCCCTTAGATGAGGCTGGCAGAATTCTTGTTTAAGGAGCAGCTCGATGGCTTGCTCGACATCTGTCTGAAATTATAAATAAAAATGACGACATGAATAGTGAACTATACACGTGTGCGATAAAAACACATGAGACTCGCATATTTCACGTTTTACTTTAAATAGATATTGGTACGGCTTGGTTCTACACTGACAGATCTCAAACGACACAACTACTATTGCTTCTAAACAAAATTATGCAAAAGGGGCAAAAATTTATGGAATATAAGAACATGTGTATGTACTTTGGAAGATCATAATAAGTTCTAATGTGTCTTTTGAGATGTATGATATAAGGGATAAACCCTTTCTTAATACACCCATTTGGGATTTTATTTAATGTGATGGTAACATGATAAACAGGAAAACATGAAAACTTTAAACAATCTTTTAATGATTGCTTATCCAATGGGCGGCTTATTTCCTTTTGATCTTTACGCAATGATAAATCACGCATCAATAAAACTCAACATATAATTATTACGTCACGAATTTATCGCCAACACTTATTTCAGACGTTCTGATTCGGCAACCGTGAAGGAAAGGGGCAGTTATAGGGCGGAGCTAGGCACATCTGGCCGACGACCTTCAGCCATTTCAACATTGTTGCACATTGAGGAATGTAGCCAGAGATCAAAGGAAAGTAAGTCGCTCGGTGACGACAGGCATCAAAACAAAAACATTATCCGACACTTCACTCTTTCTCAATTATTTTAATCAACAAATATCAAGCTTATCGTGAAACGCAACAAACAGGTTGTAAGTCATCACTGATAATGGGAATTTACTTGCGCCCAAGAAAACTACCAATTGATTTGTGAAAGAAATCTGAGTACTCAAGTAATTCACACTCTTCGTCCATCTATAGATTTACCCTTTGATACATAAAAGAGAGGAAAAGACCACTGATGACAAAAACTTTTAAACAAAATTTCACTTAATGTAAACAATGACACTGGTTACATATTAAGATATCTTTATGAAATACGCAGCGAATGGCGGACTGCTCAGGCGCGTTAATTAACACCTCACTCACTCAATGATAAACAAAACGGCAAAAGACAGGTCAGTATTATAATAATTTAGTAATACTAAGACACATGCCTGTTTGGGTAAGGGAAACGAAAGCCCGTTGAAAGTCAGGTTATCCTTACCTTGCAGTTATTTATCAGATCAAATTTGGCGCCAGGAGGAAGGGTCAGTATTGTTTGGGCTACTTCTTCCGACTGATTCAGTTTAGGCCCTAGTCGATAATTACTCAGAGAAATGATGTCAGATTAAAGGTCGCATAGAGAAAAGGGTTACCCATTGGATAAAACAGATACATGATTGACACAAGTGGGTGTATACGAAATATCAGCTTGCTATCACTCACTCGGGGGCTCCGCCCCATCGTGAGATGATAGCTCGCTGATATTTCGTATACACCCCTTGTGTCATCATGTATCTATTACTTATATTGCTTCCGACAGCATGCAGCAATCCTGAAGTAGTCGTATACGAATTACATTAACATGAATATTCTTTAGAGAGGCGCGATTTTTGGATACCTAAATTATCATTTTGAACGTCTTAATGTAAGCAGCAAGCATTATAAAGACAGTTAACTTATTGTTCATTCAGTTAAATGTATGATTTCTACATAAATAAGATAACAATACTGTATTAACACTGTGTGTAGCGGTGATTTCGTTAGTCTATTAAAGACATTTCAATATTGCATTTGCCTACCACAGTCAGTGGCGCTTAGACTCTTTCTGGTCACTTTTGCGTCGAAGCGCCACAAGTACATATGATATGTATTTTACATAGAAATTTTAGAAATGTATTATTTCTACATAAATAAGATAACAATACTGTATTAACCTGTGTGTAGCGGTGATTTCGTTAGTCTATTAAAGACATTTCAATATTGCATTTGCCTACCACAGTCAGTGGCGCTTAGACTCTTTCTGGTCACTTTTGCGTCGAAGCGCCACAAGTACATATGATATGTATTTTACATAGAAATTTTAGAAATGTATTATTTCTACATAAATAAGATAACAATACTGTATTAACCCTGTGTGTAGCGGTGATTTCGTTAGTCTATTAAAGACATTTCAATATTGCATTTGCCTACCACAGTCAGTGGCGCTTAGACTCTTTCTGGTCACTTTTGCGTCGAAGCGCCACAAGTACATATGATATGTATTTTACATAGAAATTTTAGAAATGTATTATTTCTACATAAATAAGATAACAATACTGTATTAACCCTGTGTGTAGCGGTGATTTCGTTAGTCTATTAAAGACATTTCAATATTGCATTTGCCTACCACAGTCAGTGGCGCTTAGACTCTTTCTGGTCACTTTTGCGTCGAAGCGCCACAAGTACATATGATATGTATTTTACATAGAAATTTTAGAAATGTATTATTTCTACATAAATAAGATAACAATACTGTATTAACCCTGTGTGTAGCGGTGATTTCGTTAGTCTATTAAAGACATTTCAATATTGCATTTGCCTACCACAGTCAGTGGCGCTTAAGACTCTTTCTGGTCACTTTTGCGTCGAAGCGCCACAAGTACATATGATATGTATTTTACATAGAAATTTTAGAAATGTATTATTTCTACATAAATAAGATAACAATACTGTATTAACCCTGTGTGTAGCGGTGATTTCGTTAGTCTATTAAAGACATTTCAATATTGCATTTGCCTACCACAGTCAGTGGCGCTTAGACTCTTTCTGGTCACTTTTGCGTCGAAGCGCCACAAGTACATATGATATGTATTTTACATAGAAATTTTAGAAATGTATTATTTCTACATAAATAAGATAACAATACTGTATTAACCCTGTGTGTAGCGGTGATTTCGTTAGTCTATTAAAGACATTTCAATATTGCATTTGCCTACCACAGTCAGTGGCGCTTAGACTCTTTCTGGTCACTTTTGCGTCGAAGCGCCACAAGTACATATGATATGTATTTTACATAGAAATTTTAGAAATGTATTATTTCTACATAAATAAGATAACAATACTGTATTAACCCTGTGTGTAGCGGTGATTTCGTTAGTCTATTAAAGACATTTCAATATTGCATTTGCCTACCACAGTCAGTGGCGCTTAAGACTCTTTCTGGTCACTTTGGCGTCGAAGCGCCACAAGTACATATAATATGTATTTTACATAGAAATTTTAGAAATGTATGATTTCTACATAAATAAGATAACAATATCTTATATATATTTATATTGAAAATATTAAGCCGCTAGGTGTGCAATCACACGAGCGAAGATATAAACTATTACAAGAATGAGAGTAATATTACAAATTACATACAATTTTTTCTTTTTGAGTTTTTTTTATAT
This sequence comes from Phorcus lineatus, assembly GCA_921293015.1. Classification (NCBI taxonomy): domain Eukaryota; kingdom Metazoa; phylum Mollusca; class Gastropoda; order Trochida; family Trochidae; genus Phorcus; species Phorcus lineatus. Next base: position 45,879,722 of record OV121092.1, on the reverse strand, counting down.
TCATTTGGATATTTGTAAATAAATTTATGCAGATGGATTTTATTATAGTTATGTAAATTGGCTGAATATGTGAACATAATATGTAATTGGGCCCGATGGCCTACACAATGAATAGAAATACTGAGTACAAATGAATCAAAATGTAGTGCTCCATGCATTGTGCTCTATAATCCACCATTTTTTAATGATTAAATGTCTTTCTTTTACAATTGTTGTTTTAAAGTGTCTTTAATAGTTCTTTTGTGTTTAACCTGTTAACCTAACAATTACAAAATATAAAGAAAACGTAAAACATCTTCGATTTCATTTCTACATTAATTCATTACCACTAGTACAATAAAAGTTGTGCGGGGTAATTATAACATCAGGTTTGGAAAAAAATAGTAACAGCACTTCCACAGATGGTGACGCTAAGACAGTTTCTAGCCTAATAAATTCGCGGTTCAGGGCAACACGTGAAAATTATGTACATTGGTATCCGTATGTATACACGTCTATATTTGGACAATCTTACACTCATTCCGAATTTTGCACTCATGTGAATCTAAAGTTCTAAATACGCCTTGTAAAAAATAAACATACTACGAATTACGCCTAACGCGCACTATTAGAATCCCGGCCTTACACTTACAGGTAATGCGTACCATACCAAATTAAGATGTGCAGCCAATGGGTTCTCTGCCCAAACAATTACAGGCAATGCGTACTCTGCTCAAACGGTTGACTCAGGTTCAGGGATCCGTCCGTAGTTAACTCGGTAACAATGGAGGGATTATCAAGGTATACAGCATCTGCATATTCAATTGCAGTCAATCTTCCTTGAAGCAGATTGTTTCTTTCAGGATTCAAGATGTTGTCTAGGAAGCAATACTTCTGCTTTTTCGGTCTCAAGTTCAAGTTCTTTATTCACTAAAACCACTCACAATGGTACATAGTACATTCTTACATAATCATTAATACATTTTTTACAACGAGGTAACAGCATGTTTTTGAAAGTTGTTCAGAGATACATTTAATGAATTTACTTAGTTTGGCAACTATTGTAAAACAGTTTTCTGAGAAAAGACTATGAAGAAAATGCGGAAAATGGAGAATGCACCATTTCAGCTCACACTGGAAGACTTGCTCTGCCGCATTCTGTGCTACCACCTCAAAATCAGTAATAATAATAATAATAATAATAATAATAATAATAATAATAATAATAATAATAATAAAAAATAAAAATAATAATAATAATAAATGCACACTTATAACGCGCCTTTTCCACACCCTAGGGCATGCTCAAAGCGCTACACGCTATATACACGATACTATTTACAGTCAAATTGATGATATTAGAAGTAATATTCAGCACAGAGATGGGTTTTCAGTCTTGACTTAAAAGTGTCAATATTGTCCGAGCTTTTAACACTTTGAGGGAATAAGTTCCATAGCAAAGGAGCGTAGTGAGAGAAAGATCGGTTTCCGAAGGATTTTAGTCTGTATGAAGGTACAACCAGAAGATTTTGTGAGTTTGATCGTAGGTTGCGTGCAGGAACATACAGGTGAAGCATATCTGACAAGTAGGAGAGAGCCAAGCCGATTAGGCATTTGTATGTCAAACAAAGGATCTTAAAATCAATTCTGGCCCTAACAGGCAGCCAATGCAGTCCTTTCAATAGTTCGTTTAGAGCACAGGCCCTCGGATCATTAAAACAAATGTATTAATAAATTTTTTTAAAAATTTTGAGAACACCCCCTGAATAAAATTGTTCCTCTGTTAATAGTATATAGAAAGGCCAGACACTCCATTCGCCCCCACCCGTTTTCTTGACCGAATGTTACAATAAATACACACGCAATCAAAATAAAATCTATGCAGACATGATGTCAAATGATTTGCCTTTCTAATCCAACCCACTTAAACACATATATCTTCGGGGTTATTTAATGAGGACGGCCGAAAGACGACTTCCACGCCCAACTTAATGCTGATGGGACAAATGGCGCCCATCACCTGGACCTTACGGGGTGTGTGGCCGCAGCGACAGACCTCATTGGTTGCAAGAACGGAGAATTAGAGTTATCTGTTCCTAACTTTGCATCAAACCAATGAGGGGGTGTTCTCAAAAAAAAATTTAAATTATTTTTATATATATATTTTTTTAATGATCCGAGGGCCTGTGATCTTACCTCGTAAGGCTATCCACCGAACTAAACGATTTGCCATTGTAGCTGACTTTCTGCGTCTTCCAACAACGAATCGCTTTCCCGTATTTGAATTTGGCATTTAAAAAACTTCTTTGGGATGATTAAGTAGACAGACTTCATAGCGGCGAACTAAATCAAGCATAGTAATCATTCGTTCACGATGGCGCGACACAGATTACGTCACTTCCGCTCTATGCGTCCAGAACCTCGTGATTCGTGATTACAAAACTGGAATTTCTCTCCGGAAACCGCGCCAAACAATTTTCGAGTCCAATTGATTGGCCAGAAATAATTGTACTTGACCCAATTTTAACCACGTTGGTCCGAAAGGAAAAAACCCATTAAACCCATAAATTAACCTTCCTGGTCAATGTTCTTGATGTAATTTCATGTTCAATTTGATATGATATACATTTCGAATATGATGTAAGGAATTGCCTCCTTTGTTTTCGACAACATGGATATAACAATTCAAATAATTAAAAAGAACTTTCTTAGTATTTCATTCAAATGAAAATATCCCTTTCGGTTTCTTTTAAAAGGGTTATTATTTATGTAACAGAAAATGTCGAAAATGATCGGAGTTTTTATAATTGTACATGTATGTTATATAAAGTAAGAACAACCAACATCTCCAAAATACTTAAAAAGTACATGATGTCTGTAGATATCTAGGTTGTCTCCTTCAAAATCTCAACACTCATATAAAACAAATTATGGGAGAACCGAATGATCCTTTAGCTGAACTGTTCGTGTATTTGTATCTTTAAGTTTAAAACATAGTTTCTTTCTTTCTGCCTTCACAACGCAGCCATTATCTTCAACATGACGTTGCAACAATGTTATACTTATTTTGCTAACATCCCTCTTAACTCACTCACTTAGATGACCTGTAACAATAAATTATAAATAAGATCGAGATGAATAAACATTATCGTCATGTTACATTAAATCCCTCGTTGTTACTATTATATATATTATAATTTACAATATTTTTTTATGAATGTGCTTTTGTTTTAAAATTCGGGGTTAACTTATTTGTGCATAAAATTGTTTTTAAGCCTAAATAATTCAGCCTTAGAATAAATTCCCGAGGAAGTCTTTTTTTCACTGAAACAATACGTTTGATTTACTAACGTGAAACACTGTACATAATCGCCTGACCTGAATATTCGCCGAATTAGAGTAAGGAAAATGAGTACACTTGCAAATACTTTTACATATATAGGCACTTTTGGAAATTTCCTACAAGGTTGGCTTTGTTTCATTTTTTTTAAATGTGTACGCACGAAATGGCTTTAAAAAAAAATAATCACCGGTCTGAAAGTGTTTTTTGAAACGCCTATTGAAACCGTTTCTGAAATCAATATTCGCCGAATGTTTACTTCAGTATCTACGGTAGCCGTTACAAACTTCAACCTTGCATCGATCAAACTATCTTTTGTGCAAGGTTTATAAAACACGAAATTTTATATTCTAGTACATGAAATACGGTTACTAAGAATATAGTTATACGTTATGTGTTGCGGAGTATCACAACGGGCTCCGTCCGTCCGCAACAATTTTGAATATATGATTTTGTAAAATTTGATTTATTTTGCAAAAAGTGGTCGATCATGAGTCATAACTTTGAAAAAAAATTTTTTATAAATAATTTAGATTTTTTTTAAAATTGGTGAACGTTAGAAAACTGTTTCAGTCCTGTCCGGCTAACAACTTAACTCATCGTCAGTTTTTATAGAAAATAATATATGATAGATAATAACATGAAGGTGGGTCGTGATTAAAAATTTGAAAATACCTACTTTACAATTTGCGAATTTTGTCATTAAGTGGTGACAATATGTTACAATAACGTTGTTAAAAGTCCCGTCCCGTTTAGAATTAATAACTAAACTAATAATGTGATTTTGATAAGATTTTAAAGAGGATGCTGAATATAAGAAGATGTATATATTTATTTTGTCAAATTTGCAAATATTTTTGCCAAATTGAATTTGATGGAAAAACGTGATGTATTTTTAAGGAATTTTGTTGTTAGTCATGTTGATCATGATTTTTTCCCCCATTTGTTAATTGTCACATTCATCACAGAGATCAAGAAATACATGAAGGTCCATTAAGATATACATTTTGGGCAAATATATTTACATCATTAAATACTGTAATAATCCAGTCCTCTCTGTATGTTAGGCTATAGGTCTTTTGGTATTTGAATGTGTATGATTATAACACACATGATTTGAAAATAATTTCTTGAATTTTTGTGGTAATGCCCAACGCAATGTTGATTTATTTTGTTGTTGATTAAACAATTCCTTCTTTTATTCATTAAAACATTGTAATGACATGCATACACTTCAGCAAAATACTATTAAAGGAATCTTCAACTTCACTACTGCTAGACCATGCATGTCATCTGCTTGTTTCCCATTATAAAAGGGCAAAATGACCGAGGTTCGGACAGTGTTTCGATTCAAATATTTTTATAAAAGATAATTTGATTAAAGTAAATATGAGCAAACCAAACTATCAACAAGTTATATTTATTTCGGAGTTCTATCTTAAAATGCAGAAATTATCACAGACATTCAAAAACACGCAGTGAGTAGTTCATGTACAATGATATCAAGGTTTTTCGTATACATGAATTAATTTGTCATCTCTACAGAGCAATGTTAAATTTTCCCAACACTGACGCATGCGGTTACAGCCTTATGACGTCAAAATCACTTTTGTGGGCATTTGACGCAAAAACGCCGTAATCGCTTAACGGTATGTGTTTACATGTGTTAGTCGTATGTTTATTGCATGTTTCCAGAACTTTTTTTGGTTGAATTATAAAAAAGCATTACACGTCCGTATAAAGAAAATATAAAATGCCAAACCATGGTCAAAACTGTCCGAAGCAAGGTCATTTCGACCTCCGATTAATATCTCAGCATTTACTTATATATCCCCATTAAATGTACCCATATTCAGCACAGCTTGGTTGTTTGGTTGTTTCTATTTGTTTCTGAATACAGTTTAAGATGTTTTGGCGCTTCCAATATATATATATTTCCTAACCTGATAGTGATAGTCAACATTAAAGAGCCACTCCGTGATTTCCATAACATATCATTTACCTAGATTTCATATGTGATAATATAAAATCAAAACATCTTAATTGTTCATGTCCAAAAGACATATATATGACAAATACTGGTTTTCCAAGAAAATCTAAAAACAGCCTTATAAATGCACAGAGGTGTAGATATCACGTCCAATATACATGGATACTAGTTATATAACCTAACAAACACTATCAACTCCTAACTGCCCTCCTGGCTGTTTTAAATAAGTCTCCAAAATTACGTTTGACTATTTGACGCGCAACAGTCCGGTTTTCGATCACAATTGCGACGTTCTACCTTCATATTGTCACTGTCAAAAAACCAACAAGCTTTAAAATGGTTCTTTTTGTTAACAGTCGATACTTCGCGATCAAATGACACCATTGATTAAGTTTGGCATATTTGACTCCAACAACTCACGGAGTGGCTCTTTAACATTGAAAGAAGAGTTTTAATATTTGGCCAATTTCTGACATGTATCTGTAAGTTGTACATAATAGCAAAAAGTCGATTAGATAAACTACCTACAATCAAATGTCTATTTAATGAAACGAATAAAATATCATACTAAAATTAATATTTTAAAACAAATATTTCCCGACAATGCAGTTATTATTGCCTCAGCTCATAGTTAAAATTGTTCTTAGTTCGGGCAACCTCGGGTGGTGTCCGAAACCGAGGTAAGTTTGTCGTATATAATATATTGCATGACAGCTTTGTAAATATATGCATTTGGGCCTATGGTCCACGTTAGAAATGATCATGTTATATAACTGTCAGCATGTCCGTACTTCCATCCGTCCGATCATCTGTCTGTCATTCGCCCCGATTATAAGGTTTAACAGTCTGAGAGTCATGCGAAATTTGACTTATTGATTCAATAAGTTGATAATTACCTCATTTTATATGTGTTTTGGCTTTGTGCTTTCGAAATTTATGTAAATTTCTAAGTTTATGAACTCATAAAATTTTCACTTCGATTCTACGAGGAAGTATTTTTATCAGAGTTTATCCAATACAATTATAATTACCGGCTCTCAAAAACTCTGAACCATATTCCATTTAAAAGACTGTTCAACGATTGTTTTTTACCTTTTCTATCTGAATGGTTTTAAAAAAATCTATTGTTAAGAGAGTATCACTGTTTGGTGTTTTCAAATAGGTCAATGTATGGAGATTTGCCTTAATAGTGTAAATGGCATGAGTGAAATCAAAAGTTTCTTAATAATCTAGTCTTCCGAAATTAATCTCAACTGACGTAATTTCATTCATCGTTATTCAACAATGACAAGGCCAGCATGCTTACCACTGCACCACCATGCTTTATGCTTGTCTATGAAAAACTATTTTTGACTATTATCTCATCCTTGTGTCCCATGTTATCAAGTAAATTAACACCCGTTAGTAAGAACCTCAGAAACATTTTTTTTACCAAATCGGTTTCAAGAAGAGAAAGCGACTCCAGGAACTTTTAATCCGTAACATTGCTCCAATATCTATACTGATTGTTGGTCAAGTCGGACAATTTACCACACGCAGCCGCATGTACAAGACGGCTAAATGTGACAGAAGCAGGTTTTTCAAAAATCCAACACGAGGCCTACCAAACTGTTAGTTTATAACTTCAACATCAGCTAAAAATATATAAAGTAGCTACACATTACGATAATGATATTCCTTATAATCTTCATAGTTTAATAAAAATCCGTATTCATTTTCCATATCCAAAAGGATTCATAACATGTTTTGGTTCTTTCTTATCCCAATATACCTCAACCCAAATACTTTAAACCACTTAAAACAAAGGACATGTTTCAGAATACATTCCAAATTAGCATATTTTGCAGCCTCGGAGTTTCGGGGTCGTATATACTTGTAGTCACCCTTAATTGTAAATTAATCACGTGGATTTATTTTAGCCTGCAAAACATTTTAAAACAAACATAAAAAAGTTAAAAAACATAAGAACTAATTTCGTTGCATTTAAGTACCAAATAGCAAAAGATATCAAACTGGCAACTGAATATCAACTTCATTGGAAGTGGATTTGTCGTGCATTTGAAGTCTGCACAGAGCTAGCATGCGATGCTTTTTTAAAAGAAAAACATGTATACGTATGCCCAACAATTTCCATTCATGCATGTTTTATGTTTCATATACGTAATGTTTGAAATTCGAACAACTTGATTGAATACTAAATTTCTGACTGACAGCAAATTGAAGTCGCAATATTTTTTATGAACTTACCCGGTATCAAGGTATCCTGCCAAAACGCAGAACTGCAAAACGCAGAATCCCAATTAGCAGAAATGAAAAGTTCATTGTCAGGCTGGTCACACCTATTCAATTAAGTAATGGACTGGTCCACTCTGACAGTGAGTAGAGCGACACAGTCAAATTAGCAGATCACTGAATCAACAGGTCAATGTTCAACAGTATGAACCTCCCGGTATATGTTTATATGAAAATACTGAGTAGTAACACACTGTAACAATATATTCAGCACTCTATCAAAACATTGTTAAACAGTATAATCCTCCCAGGTACATGTGTTTATATGAAAATACTCTATCAAAACATTGTTTAGAGTATGAACCTCCCGGTATATGTTTATATGAAAATACTGAGTAGTAACACACTGTAACAATATATTCAGCACTCTATCAAAACATTGTTAAACAGTATAATCCTCCCAGGTACATGTGTTTATATGAAAATACTCTATCAAAACATTGTTTAGAGTAAACAATTAAACTTTAATCTCATACTTCCATATATATAGGTGTTAGAAACATGGCATAGACATTCCAATTCCACAATGGCTGGGTTACGGAAAGTAGAATATGTGATGTCTCAGAAAGGTGCTCCACAAGTGTTACTTGACGGATACTTGTATGCTAAGAACAAGGATAAGGGGGACACTGTTTACTGGCGGTGTGTTAATAGGTCATGCAGTGGCAAGTGTACCACCGTCACAGACTTCGTGAAGATAACAACACAACACAGCCATCCACCTAGTGACGACCGGGCCCTGAAGTTTGTCAGCACGCTGAGGAAGAGAGCTAGAGAAGAGACGACGCCAATGCAGCAGATCTATAACAACGAGGTGAACCATCAGGAGGAAGATCTTCTAGCTCTAGATCTTCAGACCCTCAACAGACCGCTCGCACCTTCAGTGATCCAGACTGACTTTGAGCAAGCCAGCATTGTTGCTGCAGAGACTGTGTTCCCTCAGGCCACGTTGAAGGGATGCCTCTTCCACTTCTGTCAGGCAATATTTTAAATGAATATTAAAATGATATCATACAAACAGAATAATGTTTGTGGGACATTACTGTTTGTGCGATTCGCTTATAAGTAATTTCCTAAAAATACTGATACATAAGTAGCAGTTCATAACATGAATAATTATTTCCCCAAAAGCTCGCTAACATAACGTGTTGAGAAAGTTGAATCAATTTACTTAACAAATGAGATGGGGAAGCCGCATCGTTGAAATTCGTTTATCTGAAAGTTTTCCTAATAACAAAGATACATATCATATGCTAACATATGATATGAAGAGAACATTTGGGGAAACGTACAATTTGCATCTCTTGTCAGAAAATTAAATTTGCACACAATCTTTTTTTAACGAACCGGTGATAGCTCAATCGTTAAAGGACACGGTTTTTCACCATTAGCTAAGTAACATGTTTTCTGTTTAATTGTTCGCTATTGTAATTAATTTCAATACCAGTATATCACAATTATTGAAATAGGTTAACAAGTAACTGACTTTTATTCGTGTTGATCATGTTAAATGATTATCGTGACAGAAATATTAAATTTTTTTTAAATAAAAAATAGCAGTTTTGAATAGTTTAGCATCCCCAAATTTTGAGTAAATGTCCGGTATGTGAGTTCAAAACGTTAAATTCAAATAGTAACGATGGTTTATATTAAAAAAAAGTTGATAAAAGCCCTGCTCTCCGCTACAGATGCATATGATGGATAGCATATTTTTCTTTACACTGTTACAGTTGTTAAAAAAATTAGGCTATTGTGCAGAACAAGGTATAAACCTACGGGAGACGTAAAAGGACGTACCATCAAAGGGGCGATAATTTGGAGATTTTAATTCGCTTCGCCGAATATATGATCAACATTATATGACATCCTCAGAGGTTTACTAATTCAACCGAATTAAATCTGTTAATAATGACTATGGATTGTATATATACAACATAGGGTAAATTTCGGAATTGCATAGCGCATAACTCTTCTTGACCCGAAGAGCTATAATTAATAGGTCGTATTTTTCTGACCCTGTTGCCACACTATTTATATCATTGGATATTTGAATCTTCAATTTCCATGTATTGGTTAGGGGAAGTATAAACAGTGTTACCATGGCTTTTGTAGAATAATTTCATTGCATGATCCCTTTTCATTATTTACATAATTATTTACATTCAAGGTTTTACTGGTAAAACTGATTATTCATTTAGGGGCCGGGGGATAAGCCACCTCTTGAGGTTTTGTTTTATGAAAGAATTGGACGTTTCTGTTAAATCTGTCATCTTTGGTTGTTTAACAAGGGTCACGTCGCTGCCCTTTTTCAAAATGATAAATTGAATTGTTTGTTGTTTTCTTTTTTCAAACATGGTTAAACTGAAGGAAACGCTTTCATTGATTTCATAGTTTGACAGTCATTGTAAAAGCAAGTGTTGCAATACTTTTCCCCAGGTGTAAATGTAACCCAGTGGCAAAGCTTGTTTTAATCTATTATATTTACTCCGTTAATACATTTTATTTTCATTCATACTAGATAGGTTTATTTAGGTTAAAATCATGAAATATCCGTTTAATATGTACACTATCTTGTTGCTGCTAACGCTTGCACCCTTACTTAGTTCTTACTTACTATATTTGCTTCAGCTTAGTCATTTAATATATTTCTTTGTGCTAGGGTTTACCTTGGTAAGAATGTTGTCAAGGGCTTTAACCTGACCAATACAAAATTTTATGTTGCCGTTAGATTTCATCATTTTTTGACATTTTAAATTTCAAATACAGTGTGGTAGGAACGTTGGACTTTAACCTTAGCTTTTCAAATAGCTGTCATATCATTTGTTTTCAACATTGCATGAACGTTTGATTTTGACGTTTAAATACATGGATCAATGAATGTTGGTCTTAGACCTCACCTGTGCAAAACATTTTGGTAACATTTGTTTTCAACGTTACATAGACGTTTGGTTCTGTCGTTTAATAATAATAATAATAATGTATAGTTCTTTTATAGCGCAGTTCTCCTCTCAGAGGACTCTGTGCGCTTTTTTTCTTTTCTCTGAAAAATTGACTGCTGAGATTAAGCAAAAGCTAGCCTAAAGAGATGCGTTTTCAGTTCTGACTTAAAACTTTGAAGTGTTTGCTGACTTCTGAGAACTGGAGGCAGCGAGTTCCAGACAGTAGGTCCAGCGCACTTGAAAGCCCTTGCACCTGCTGATTTAAGGTTGAACTTTGGGGTACACAGAGATGAAACTTTAGCTGATCGTAGATTGCGTTCTGGTTCATACTTTGAGAGTTCACTTGAGAGATAAGAAGGAAGTTGACCATCAAAATATCTGTGCACTATTGTTGCCAGCTTATACATCACTCTGAACTTGATTGGGAGCCAATGTAGTTCGTGCAGTAGAGGAGTGACATGATCATACTTTCGCTTCCTTAGAACAAGTCGAGCTGCAGAGTTTTGAACTGCCTGGAGGCGATCAATCTGTTCTGTAGGTAGACCATAGAGGGTAGAGTTACAGTAGTCCAATTTCGAGGTAATAAAAGCATTTACAAATTTGGCCGTAGACTCTGATGTCAGACTCTTCCGTATGGATGCAAGCTTTCGTAGTTCGACATAACATCCTCGACAGATGTTACCGATTTGGTCCTTCATGCACAGTGTGTTATCGATCTTGACGCCAAGGTACTTGACACAGGGTTGGAATTGGATATCTGTGTCCCCGATGTGAGCAGATGTTTCCTGAATTTGCTGTAATCTGGCTTTAAAGGGGAACTGCAACCCGAGCCTTTTAGACCTAATTGACCAGCAGTTACGTAATTACCATAGCCGGGAAAGAGGTCACGTGACACGGACTTGGCGCTGGCCAAGCGAGGTACGGTCATTGTGTCAGGGGAATCCCCTTTATGACATGCGATCGTTGATTGGCTGATTCATTTTTGTTCTTCTGTTTATAAACAACGTCATGTGACACGATGCCTGTTTTCATTTTATATTGATTTAATTTTTCTATCTTATTTATATATTTTTATATCCCCAACCCCCTCATTTTTCTATTGTAAATTCTTACCTATTTTTTACCATTTATAACTTTACCTCCCCTTGCTATGTAACTTAATTCTAAATTTATCCCTCGCTTCCCCCATTTTATTAATAAGTAACATAGCCAGGTCGGCAAAATCACCTTCAGGTGGAAGCAAACGTTAAACGCCTAAACAACAACAACAACACGATGCCTGCAGTCCAAAATGGCTAGCTTCTCTACTATCAAATGTCGCTGTGAGAACACCTGCAATCGGTCGACTATAGGGGGAGCATGTCCTTGCCGTGCAGCCGTTGGCCCTTTGTCGATGATTATTGAAAATAAGTAAATATCATGATTTTGGCATTTAAGTGATGAAAATGCAATTATTTCGAAAGATATCAATTCTTTAATTTCAGTAAGCTGCCTTACGCCCACATACAATCATAAGCAAATAAAACAGAATTAGAGAGGAAGTGAATTGACAACGTTTATTCCAGCTCGTCAACTGAAAACATGGGAGTAGAGCGAGATTACAGTGACTGTTTAGACCAGACTTTCCAAGTACTATATAACTTCCTTGAAGTGTTATAAAAAACGTATATAATCGATCTCTTACATAATATCCTTATTATCATTTCCTGTTCCGAGGACAGCTGTGCTTTATTGCTTTATGCCTGACTGGCTGGCTGATAAATTAGATAACATCATTGTTGATTTCAGCTTTACCGTTCATGCATTCTATGTCTGAGAGACTACGTGGAATAAAATATATATATATATATATAACAAAATGTAGATTATGCGGTTTTGATTATGTTCAAGATTAATCGAACTATATTTTATATTTTTCACTACCTTTTAAATGTCAAAAGCACGTGTTCATTTACTGTGAATAATTGGCGAAAAAATCAAAACAAAGTAACTATTTGTCAATCCGGGATTAGGACGAGATAATATTTTTTGTCAACTACTAAAGTGAATCTATCATTAATTATGGCTCAGATTGTTGGTGCCCTTTTCTCTCTAAGACTGGTAAATAAATGTACGTTAACAATTACTGCCAGGTTTGTATACATCATTTTTCAAGTCATTCTTATTCTTATCCATTCGTAATTAGAAATACCATATCGGAACTAACGGGACGCATGATGTACGAGGTGAACCCCCTTGTCGATGACTTTGAAATAATGAAAATATTAAATCAATTTTCGATTGTATCATGAGATTATACCTTAAAATTTTACTGATGAATAGTCAACTCAAATGCGAGACATACTAAACCGGAACCCAAAAAAAAAAGTTTAAAACACCCTATCATAAAGGTAACCCTTTTAGTTAAACTTTATAACTAGTGACCAGTATATCCTTCATGTATTCCCTTTTTATAATTATCAGTGATATTTCAAAATTATGGCAAACGTGTCTTAAATTTCTGAAAAATTATTGTGTCTTTGTTAATGTCAACTTGGTGTTCAATTATGCTCTTAAAAAGTTGGATAACTATATGTGAATTGTATCAATATTAAAAGTGCATTGATTTTACAGTTGTTTAATCCAGGTTCAATTTACTGCCAAATATAAAAAAAACAACCCTCAAACCCCTATCTGCCATAGATAAGAAATTTCAAATAGTTAAGAATTGAGTAATAGTGACAAAAATCCAAAAAATATCCACACACGTCAAAACTTTTTAAAATATCGAAAGAAATATTGTGAAGTTTGTAGTGTCCAAGCTTACAAGTAAAATGAAAACAACTGCATAATACCAGAGTACCAGAATTGTTTATCTAATTTTGTAAAAGGTGAGGGAAATCTAAAAAAAAACTAAAAAGATTTCACTTTACAAAGATTTATATCTTTTTTTATCATATCTCATATGGCAGTTCAGTTGTAGAACGATTTGTTTAAAACGACATTCTCACACGCGTATCCGGTTGGGTAATTCGCGCGTGTAAGGAAACCGCGCGCGTAGGATGCAGCGCAGTAAAAACACCGCTGAGTAGAGAGCGCGCTGATTGAGATTTACGACTCTCGCGGGGCCTCGCTAATAAAACACTGGAAGTTAAAAATCAAAGTTGTAGTCCTCCTTTAAACCAATGTTCAGTGAATGTTGGTCTTTAACCATACCACTTCACAACGTCTTTGTAACATTTATTTCAACGTTGCTTAGACGTTTTGTTCTGACGTTTTAAAACATCGTTGTTTCAATGTTGCTCTTAAACCTAACCTATTCACGTCTTTGTAACATTTATTTTCAACGTTGCATAGACGTTTTGTTCTGACGTTTTAATACAATGTTTTATGAATGTTGGTCTTACACCTAACCTATTCACAATGTTTAGATGACATTTGGTTTCAACGTTGCTTAGACGTTTGATTTTGACGTTTAATTACAACGTTATTACAATGTTTCTGTTAAACCTTACCAATTCACAACGTCTTTGTAAGATTTATTTCAACGTTGCTTAGACGTTTTGTTCTGACGTTTAAAAACATCGTTGTTTCAATGTTGCTCTTAAACCTAACCTATTCACGTCTTTGTAACATTTATTTTCAACGTTGCATAGACGTTTTGTTCTGACGTTTTAATACGACGTTGTATGAATGTTGGTCTGTAACCTAACCAATTCACAACGTTTAAATGACGTTTGGTTTCAATGTTACTTAGACGTTAGAGTTAAACATTGGAAAACAACGTTGAATAAACGTCGTGGAAACATTGCTGTTTAACTTGACTAATTCACAACGTGCTATTAATGTTATTATATAACGTTGGAAGAAAGTTAAAGAGACACATTGTCTTACTTACGTTGTAGTGACGTCAGAAAAAAACCATTACCAAACTACGACGTTGCCACAACGTTGTTCAACGCTGTCTGTTTGCTGGGTTAACACATCCCTCTAGAGGCTGCTGTTCCGTTTCAGTGAAGTGACGCGGTTGGTGTACAGTTTCTCGTGTCTTCTGAAATAATGTAGTTAAAATATATATTCATTTGATTATATTTACATTATCAACCAAGGAGAGGTACTTCAATTTAGGCAGAACATATAAAAGAGACACGCCTTGATTTTCATGGCATATCTTATTTGGCCTCCATACGTGTCAAATCAAAATCAAAATTTCAACAAAAGATAAGTATTTTTAACATAACCATGGACAAAGCTAGTTAGCGTTAATGTTATTAGGCTACATCAGGAAAGATACACAACGTTGAATGACATATCTGGTCGTCATCAAAGGAAAAGTTTTAATATGAATAAGAGTTAATTGCACAATGAAAAGCTTAAAAGCGTCATTTAAATGTTTTGATTTAACGATGACATAAAAGAAAAACCATAGATAAGTAAAATGATGAAAATATGATTTTCTCCTTATCTTTAGGTACTCCCTTATGTCGGAATCCATAATCAAGAGATACAGATATAAATTCATTTTGCCATATGTCTTTCTAGTAAAGTATGTACTAAAAAAAATGATGTAATATATGCGAGTATTATCTATATATAGTACAATCGCAAAGTAACTGTTTTTTTGAAAATGAAACCCGATGGTACAATAATTTCTTTTGATTCATGGTTTATTAATAAATTATTCCTTGCGTACGTTCCTAATGGAGTTTTTTTCCCCCAAAGAAATAAAGATAATGTCAGTCTGCAAGTAATAGAGCCGATCGGTAGCAACAACACCAGCAATCACATGAGGGTATGCTCCCTGTCGAATTCTATACCGAAGTAATAACGTGTCGCTGAACTTGAATCAATACTTTATTGTTGTGATGCTGTTCCAAATGAACAATAAACTGTATGAAAGTACTTTTTATTTGGAAAAAAAATATTTACAGATATGAAACATTCTAAGCTTAGCTCCACAGACGAGTCCTGAGACGCAATAAAGTTTGAAATGGAAATAAAAAAAACTAAAAATACCTTTTCAAAATTCAAGCTTTGTATATGTGGTGAAAAGAAATAGATAGATAGAACGTTTCCCAATTGTCTTTGAAAACAAAACATTTTACTTTGCTGTAACTGGCCATTGATTGTAGTTAGATATAACTCAGCCAAATGTGTTAGGAAGAGCTTTACTTGCAATTCCTTTTGAAATTAAGGGGGGACTTCTTTATGTCGAATCCCGTTAGAGAATTCCCGATGTAGACGAGGTTATTTGGTTACGAAATCACCTTTATAGGTCGATCTGTGTCACGTGACATCATTACCTGTCTGAAGACAGAAGTAACTTTACGACAACGGTGGTCAACAGGGTAGACAGCCTTCGTTACAGTGTCCCTTTAACTTGGGGTTTATTAAAATCGCGATTCCCTGACCAATTGAATTACTTGAAACTTCCAATAACTTGGACGCCCCTTAATCTATTCCGATGGATAATTTTAAATTTCACTGAGCAATAAAGTCTGAAACACAGAAAGTGATCAAAAATAAAAAATAAATCACAATATTACAACTACAACTCTCCTTGTAGGATAAACGAAATGTGTAAATTTTGAAAAGAACCAGATCAGTACTATTTCTGCATTCGGTCGGAAAATTCTGAACCTGAGACAAAGTACAAAACAAAAACATTATAAATATCAAAATAAAATCCACGAATTCTCTTGAAAATTATCTCTGCCCCCCCTCCCAATCGGAAAAAAGACATGTGCAGAAAAATTTAGAAAAATAATTAGACAAAGTTAGAGAGAAAAATTGCTATTATTGTGTATATTATAGTTATATCCACGGTCTTTGGTCAGGAGTAAAATAATGTGTTTATTTCGTAAAGATGAGTTGGCAGATGAGTATGATATTTTTTAAATGTACATTGGGAGGTCGGTTGAATTTTGTACCAGACAAGTAGTAAAAGAGTTAATAAATGAATAGTTATTCCTTACATTTGGGTCATCCGCTGTTGAGACTGTGGGTAATTAGACTAACATATAGTCCCTGAAAAAAAGGTTTCACTAACAATGTATTTTTCAATATTTGGTATGAAATATTATAAAAAGGAGTCCTGTACAATTCTTAATTTCTATGGCTGAGGCAACTAGACTTGCCAACATTTTCTAGACTTAAGAAGGCTCCTTTAACATTTTGCCATAGGGTCTGGATGACAGACTAGTGGGTAATATATGCGAGTACCTAGTCCCCATGGTAATTTGGTAAGGGCAAGTAATGGATGGTAATGTGGACGTCGAGATCTTCTTATTACCTGTGCAGGCAGTCGGTGTTTTCTGAAAATAAATAGGATAAGAATTTTCAGATCTGAACTCTCATCAAGGACTGTAGTGAAAGCAACTGGCACTTTTCTATATAAATCTGGCTTTGCTACAGTCCATGTAATAAAGAAACGTTGTCTGTTATATAAAAACACATTTTTTCCGAATAAGTCTCGTCGGTCACAAAGCAATCCTGATGGAAGAAAAGGTACAAAAGAAACTTTACACCCATAATTTAGTAAATATTTAGAAATATACATAGTAAAATTGAAATCCTTGGTCAGTATGATATACCAAACACACGGCACGTGAATTATTCGCCCAAACACACCAACTTCAATTAATTCTTGCTTTTGATGGCTGTTTCTCAAAACTCATTCCAGGTGGGAGCAACAAACAGCCATATTGCAAGAACTCTTGGATGCAGCCGACAAACCATCATTAATCTGTTTAGACGATTCCAACAGACTGGCCAGACGGTTGATCATCCAAGGAGTGGCAGACCAAGAGTTACAACGCCCCGAGAAGACCGCTACATCCGGGTTCTTCACCTTCGCAACAGGTTCCTGACAATTACGGCAACGGCAGCAACGGCACTCGGACACCACATCCACAGGAACACCGTCATGAGACGATTACGTGCTGCAGGTATCCGCGCCTACTGACCTCTATGTGGGATGCCATTGACCCATCAACATCGGCTGAATTGTCTGCACTGGACAAGGACTGTGCGACGTTGGCAACGGCGGAAGTGGCTACGGGTACTCTTTACTGACGAAAGTCGGTTTAATATGCACCATGCCGACTGTAGAGTCCTAGTTTATAGGCGTAGAGGAGAGCGACATGCACCAGGTTGTGTACAAGAGGTTCATCCCTTTGGTGGCGGTGGAGTGATGGTCTGGGGAGGCATTTGTGGGGATCAGAACACACCTCTGGTTACCATACAAGGAAATCTTACTGCTCAGACGTACCAAGATCAAGTACTGGCTCCCTTAGTGCTGCCATTCCTTCAACAACAGGGGTACAGGGTACAGGGGACCATGTTTCAGCAAGATAACGCCACACCCCATACTGCCAGATTGACCAGAGATTTCCTTGCCCAGAACAACGTCAACGTTTTACCATGGCCAGCGCGCTCCCCGGACTTGTCACCTATAGAACATCTTTGGGATCATCTTTGACGACAGTTAAGACATCGACAGCCGCAGCCACAGATCAGACAGCAACTGGAACAGGCACTTCATGACGAGTGGAGACAGATTCCAGCTGACGTCATCCGACGCCTAACGTTATCCATGAGACTGCGAGTTATGGCATGTATCAACGCCAATGGAGGTCACACAAGATGTTGATCTGACATTAAGTGCTCTTGAACTGACAAAAACATTCATTATGGAAATCACGAAATGACATGTTCATCAAACTGTGGACTGTAAAAATTATTTTATACCCCTTGGTCCTTCAGTGACTCTAACTCTGCATGTTTGAAAAAAACGATTATGATTGTTTGCCGAATCAGTCAACATTGAACATTTAATAATATCCCGGTTCTATCATATCAATTTGTTTTAATATTTTTACTGTATGAGTGAAACAATAGCGTGTAAAGTTTCTTTTGTACCTCAGTTTAGTAGAAAACTGTTTGGAGTCGTGCATCTCGCTCGAAGACCTTAGCAGTTGTGGCGAATAAGTACAATCATAAAATAATGTATTGAACTCAAGTCATACTTTTCAAATTTGCTATTTATTAAAACATATGATGGCGTACCAAATCGGAACTACGAATTATCTGTCCATCATGAATATTTGTGACAAACACCTCGCTAAATTTCACAATTATCTGTAAGACTTGGTTGAAATCGCCTAATTAGACTAATTTCAATCTCACGGTAAGGGATGGGCAAGCGTGCTAGCTCGAGTACTCCAGTCAAAGATGACACAACACAGGAATGAAAGTGATAATGATGTATTCGGATGAAAGAAACTTAATGATGATTGGTGCAAATCTTGTCTGTACATCCAAGGGGGTACCTATGAACAATGGAGAGTATGGTACAGTGGATGTTAACCCTTGGGTGATCAGACAAAGAAGAGCTTAAATGAATATATGACATATAAATCATTTAAAGTTGATTTAAGTGGTATGATAGATGTGATAAAAACTATTTAAAGGATAGATAGATAATGTAAAAGATAAATACATACATTTTGGCAAGCAGCATCAGCGCTCGCAACGACCCAATGAGTATTTTTATTTAATTACATTTATTATTATAAATCTCCCCAGAGTAATCATTACACCTTTCCACATAAGGAAATGTTGCCACTGGATGTAAGTCACCAGTCACACTATTATACAAAGGGCCCTAAAGAATACATATATATGTATATAACCAAACAATATATGTATGTAATCAAAATCAAAACCGGTAAAGGGGAAATTATTAACCATGATAGGGCACCTGGCCTATACTTAAATGGAGAATAATAAAGATGGGGTATGACTATTTGTTGGTTGTACATACCAGACCATTGAGGTTGGCTCCAACTATATGTACATACACCCATTGGGTAGAATAACCAGAAACTACCCAGAATAAGGATACCTAACTTTAGCAAAATGAAATATATTAAAATGCAATAATAAGATATTACATAATTAAATTTCACTAAAGGTTGAAGGTATAGGGAAAGGGCCATATGAATAACACATACTGTATTAATAAGGATAATGGTGACTTTACATCAAGAGGGCAACATAAAAGGTAAAAACAATATTGATAGGAGCATTATCATTGTGAAAAAACCTCACATCCTTTGAAGGATATTGATAACAATAATGTGAATTGTGAGGAAAAACAATGATATGCTTAACAATAACAATGTGGAAAAACATCACATAGATATTTCAAATATGAGAAATGAATTTGGATACACATTTAATCTAGTGGTGATAAAAAACAATTATTGTTAATGCTTAGCCAATAACTTATGTAAATGATGCATGAGCGCATTGATAAGCAAGATGCAGATTAAAAGCTTAGCTTAGCAGTTGACACAGCTTTGTTTACATCTAAAGCGGCCATCTTGGATCATGCTCATTCCAGGGCAAGAGGTTTTAATTAAGACCATGTGTGGAGACTGAGACAAAGGAATGGCTACACACTTGTTGAACTATCTGTGAGCGAATGTAAATGCACTAAGCATTTATTGAATAAAAAAGATTGAATCAAGGAAAAGGGAATTTGGAACTTTAATTAGCATGGAGCTAATTAAATGGAATTTGGAATTACCAAAGTTTGTTGATAATCAATTGATATTAAATCCTATCTGAAAATTATAAATCAAGCAAATAAAAGCATTGAATGTAATTATGCATTAGAACATCATAGGGTTCCTTTAACAGCATAAAGGGAAAAGTAAAAGTTCTAATTGGTGTAGTTCCCTATGAACAATGGAGAGTATGGTACAGTGGATGTTAACCCTTGGGTGATCAGACAAAGAAGAGGGCGATAAGAGGCTTTGATTGTCCCTCTTCAGAACTGGGGTCACATGATCTCTGACCATTGGTCAGTTTGGAACCACTTGTATGGAACTAGTTACCTAGCAACAGTTTGGCTAGGGGTTTGGCTGATTTCTAACCACAACAATTACCTCCCTTAGAGTATTGTAATTAGTAAAAGGACAGAGAAAACAGGCACCTTTAGGGAAAATATCCTGGCCGTTACATATCATTTCAGAAACAATTATCCAAACATTCCTCAAAACCCGTTGATTATTCTCGTAGTATTTCACCACAAGGCAACATTACCTGTATGGGTTGACATGTGTAAAAGGTTTAGTTAAGGTAACAAGTGCTAGTGAATTGCTCTTTTTGGAGGGATGGATTCTCTATGGACAAAGGAATGAACGCTTTTTGCCTCATGAGTCAGATATTCACAAGAGTTTGAATGTAGCTTTGATACCGTTCATTTTCAATTGCAAACACACAAACTGACATTCAATTCTCAAATAAGATTTTTCTACTCAAAAATCTATATGTAAATAAGGTTAATACACATCTATGTTCATAAGAACATATGCTTAAGGGGGCGGGATAGCGCAGTAGTTAGCGCGCTCGGCCGTGGTTCGAATCCCGCCAGGGGCTCGGCAACTTTGTCTGCAGTAAAGAACTGTTCTACACGCAGTAAGCAATGCTGCACTGACTTTCAGCGCAGTACCACCCATGGTTCGCTAGTTCCAGCCGATGCTCGCAGGTTTCACCGCAATGCATAGCCACAATGGTGTTGCCGGCTTTCTCCCTGCAATAATACTAGCAGCCGCGATATAAGTGAAATACTCTTAAAAGCGTCGCTAAACTCCAAATCACCTCACCTCACCTAAAAGTTTTTGGGAATTATTAAATGTGAGAGAATCACTTTCAAGAGAAGAATGCCAACTCAAATTTGAACGATCTTTTGCAATATGACTAAAAATATACAAAATAATCGGGATCTCTCACTGCTTGACTCGTCAAAACAAAGCCTAAGCCATTCCGAAATAAGCAATATTGACATTATTGACCGAACTCGATCTCTTTCTCTCAGCAATGGACATTAAAGAGCCACTCCGTGAGTTGATAGAGTCATATATATATATATGCCAAACTTATTCAATGATGGCATTTGATTGCGAAGTATCGACTGTTACCGAGAAGACAGATTTTAAAGCTTATTGGGTTTTTTTACAGTGACAATATGAAGGTAGAACGTCGCAATTATGATCGAAAACCGGACAGTGGCGAGCGTCAAATAGTCAAACGTAATTTTGGAGACTTGTTTAAAACCGCCAGTAAAGCAACTAGGAGTTGATAGTGTTTGTTAGGTTATATAACGAGTGGCCATGTATGTAGGACGTGATATCTACACCTCTGTGCATTTATAAGGATGTTTTTAGATTTTCATGGAAAACCAGTATTTGTCATATATATGTCTTCTGGACATGAAAAGTTAAGATGTTTTGATTTTATATTATCACATATGACATTTAGGTTCATATCAAAGATAAATTTCACAGCTTTGAAAAGCATAACTTTAGCGTTGCATTTTAACAACTGTAACCAGGACATGATGCATTTAACATAATATGAAACATAACAGCGCACACCACCTGGAGTCTCTCGCCAGGTGGGAATATACCTTCTGTCTGTGTAGGACGACGTAGTCTATATCCTCCTCCTGAGTGCCATTGGCAGGTACACGCCATGCATGGAAAACCATATTTTCCAGGTGGCATTACGATACATGTCCTAGAATGACTACTGGGACTTTCCAAAGCAGAGCCGGGGGGAGCTGCTACCTCTTAGGCAGGATCTTGAGATCAGTTTGACTATGTGTACACTACAAGTGGGCGCCGACCGCGTCAATCTCAATAGAGAGGCGGCGCGGCGGAGCTTCGCCTTGAATGATTTGGCTGGAGAAAGCGTCCCCGAGCAAACTAGAACATTAAGATGTCTGGCTCCGGCGCCGGGACAGCAACCCCAAGCAGCATCAAACCTGTCTCTGACCTGCCTGTCTCAGCTCTCGCTCAGCCCCTACCACTGAACGCATATATTGTTCTTATGGCTGTCTCAATACTATTGAGAAGAACTAAATGGGCCTAGGAATGTAATCTGGATATATCATGTTGATTTGTGATGGACTTATATTCCTAGGGAACCGAGTGGAAGGATAACCAAACTGTAAGTTGATATTGTTCATATAACCATGAGTGATACTCAATCACCTTCACGATACTGTACACAAAGCCCAACATCTATCGATTATGGTGCATTTAAAGACCTTGAAGATATCCTTGGCCAGTGCGATAGACAGACATGTGAAAACAAACTATTAAACATCTATAAGGATTGTGAAAATGGTTTGAAAGACCTCCGTTTATCTTTAAATGACATTGCTAAGAATGACAAGGGAGACTTTCCTGAAGGAAGCCTTATCAGGAGAACAAAGCGGAACGGTTCTAAAACTGTACTACAAAAGTACGCATCTGATGTGTATTTACTCTACAGCTTTATTCAAGGATCAATTCCTGCTCATGTCATACAATCAGAAGTAATGAGTCGTCACAAAACTACAATGCAGAATCAAGACAGTGTTTTATGTAAAGACAATGGCGATACCAGTCAAGATATCTCAGCTTGATTACTTTCTAAAATGATGTGTATGCATGAAGAAATGAAGCAACGTTTTGAAAATGTGTACTGTGAATTATCTTCATTTAAAGAGATTTATGAAAGTGATATGCGTGCAATGATCAGTGTTTTGGAGGGTAAAAATAAAGACATCGAATGTCTTTCATTAAAACTGCAGCAACAAGAATCTTCTGAAACAAGATTAAAGGCCGATCTTTCACAAGCCAGAAGCGACCTAAAACAAAAGAACACTGAGCTAAGTGACCTACGTAATACTCTATCATCAACAATAGAGTCGATTGATAGGCGTACAAGTGCAATAGAAAGTAAAATTGACTGCGTTAGTACGAGAAGCAAATTACTCTACTCAGAAGCAATCAAAAGCCCCGCCAAGCTCTGTGAGTTATTCATTGCCCCAAGCCGAAGGGAGAGTACTCAAGCAAACAAACAGAAAGAACCCAGAGTTGAAGACGAGATTATTCCCGAAACGTGTGCTACAGATGAACAGCGTGAACCTAGCCCCATATCTCAATACGATATCATCGTGAATAATATGGAATCTGAGGACAATGGCAACAAACCAGGTCGATCTGTTCACTTTAAAGGACAATGGAAGAAAGCCTTCTCAGGAGCGTCACACTTCACAAGCAAGAGGTTGGTACTTTCTTATGTTCGAGCTGATCAACCATTCGACATGGTTAAAGATGCCATCATAGACTATGCTGATGAACGAGGAGTTACCTTCAAATATTGTTATAATGATGAAATACTGGGAAGGACGAAATGCTACATATACAGTGAGATTGAGTGTACCAAGTCGATGTGCTAAATTAATTCTTAATGATGAGACATTCTGGCCCGAATATGTGTTATGCAGAGAATGGTTACCAAACAAGCTATGGTATAACAATGATAACGGTGATTACGAACATGAAAATACGACGTCATCATGAGAAATAGATATATGATCTTGTATTATATCATTTTAATGTGTGCTATGATTAGACTTGGGACATGGAATATTCGCGGTATAATGTACGGTACCGGCGAACTTTGTAAGAAGCTAGATGCTACAGATGTATTCTTTGTTACTGAACATTGGCTAAACAACCAAACATCGTCATTTATGGACAGTATCCATACTGAGTTTAATGTATATCATAAATGTGCTAATGACAGTAATACTGGCCATAGAGGCAGTGGAGGTGTTGCTCTATTCATACGAAAGGGCGACTGGTGTAAGGTGACACTACTCGACGCTAGTAACAGTGCTCAGTGCTCATACACTATGTGCTAAACTGCAAATCAATAATTATGCACTCTTTGTAATAGGTACCCGACTTCCATCAACAAACACCCTTGACTGTATATATATGGAACAGCTCGATTATGTGATGCAGTTATATGACATTTATTCTCAGCAAGGGCAGGCGATACTAATGGGTGACTTTAATGCTGATCTGCGCAAGAACTTACGCAGACTGCTGGATGAGAGAGACTTGTACTCTGTGGTGCCAACAGACGATCCCACAAAGTATACTTATCATACCAAGAACTCTGATATAACAACGATGATAGATTACATATTTGTGAATGTTGATTATCTGCCTAGTGTCATTGGGTACGATGTTGATACTAGTATTGCTTTCTGTATATCTGATCATTTACCTATGCTTGTGTGTATAACTACAACGCCAACAAGTGTTGCCTATGGCGGTGATAAACTAAACTGGAGAAAGGCTAGTAGTGAGGATACTATGCTTTATCGCTATGAGACAGAAAACTACTTTCGTCAATATTCTTGTGATATGTCCCACTTCTCTTCCCCAAAAGATTACATTGAAGAGTACAATGATTACATCATTAGCTCACTTATCGCCTCATCTGAACTTAGCATTCCATCTACAGCTTTTAGACCCTTTCTTAAGCCTTACTGGAGAAAAGATCTAAAACCATTGCATGATAATATGCGAAAAGATAGGCAAAAATGGGTTGAGAATGGGAAATCTCACGATAGAGAAAATTTGTATTTTTTTAGGTATAAAGATGCCAAACGATTGTTTAGAAAACAGCTTCGACAGTGTAAAAAGAAACTGGTTGAAAGCAAGCTCAAGGAAACATATGATTCAGCAGAAATAGACATAAATGAATATTTCAAAACTACCAAACGCTACAAACTTAACAAAGGCCAGGTTAATAAGCTTGTCTATAAGGGTAACACCAGCTTAACACCTGAAGATATTTGTCAAAGCTTTGGTAAATTTATAAAGATTTGTCAATTCCTACACTGGATGCAAAATTTGACCATGATTTTGCTAATGAAGTAGCACAGCGCATATGCTCTATTGAGCAACTTGAAGCAAATGATGTATATGATGTAAATAATATCTCTTTACCACTTACTACACCGTTTACATTTGATGAAGTTCTACGCAAAGTTAAACGACTAAAGACTGGCAAAGCCCCTGGACCAGACAATTTGAGCAATGAACATTGTAAATATGCCGGGAGGTCCCTTATTCAACATCTTGTCTTGCTCTTTAATGCAATTTTAGAATATGAATATATACCTAGCAGCTACGCAACTGGCTATGTTCTACCTGTGTTTAAGGGTAATGGAAAATGTAAAAGTGACCCATCAAGCTACAGAGGCATTACTCTGACATCAGTCTTGAGTAAATTATTTGAAAGACTTCTGCTTGACAGAGTTGAAGACTGGGCAGAATTAAATGTTAACTTTCCCCATCCCTTCCAGCTTGGATTTAGAAAAGGTGCAGGTGCTGATACAGCTGTATTAACATTATGTGAAAGCATAGCTTATTATGTTGAAAGAAAATCTAATGTTTACTGTGCATTTCTTGATAATGAGAAGGCATTTGATCGTGTATGGCTTGATGGACTTTTCTTGAAACTGCACAACATTGGTATAAGGGGTAAATTATGGAGAATATTACGTATGTCTTACATGTCTATGCATTCTTGTGTTGCTTTTGCAGGACACAAGTCTGAAGTTTTTCATGTTAAACAGGGCGTCTGCCAGGGAAGAGTAATATCTGCATGGTTGTTCTCGTTATATATTAACGATTTGTTGTATGACCTCAATGTTTCAAAGAGCGGTTTGTGTCTTCCTTGGAGTAATTGCCCCGGTATCCTCCTAGCAGACGATACTAGTTTACTCAGCAGTAGCCCGTTGGGTCTACAAAACTTACTTTGTATTACTGAAAGCTATGCTAACAAATGGCAACTTAGATTCAATGCGGGTAAAAGTGCAGTTCTATCATTTGTATGTACCTCGAAATACCATGTAAACCCCGAACTGTATCTTGGTAATGTACGGCTCCCAACCAAACCATCTACTGTATATGCTGGTGTTTTTATTTCAACAGCTAAATCCACTATAGAGCGTACTCAAAAATCATGTGATAAGCTTAGGCTTTTATGCAATGTTAATCATGAATTCGGATTATATTTTGGTGGGCTTAACCCCTTGGCTGCTGTTAGAATATGGCAAAGAGTTATTCTGCCTTGTGGTCTATATGGTTGTCATATATGGGGTAAGCTATCCCTTAAAGAATATGAAATGCTAGAAATGATTCAGCGGTACTTCTGCAAGAAAAGGCAAGGTTTCCCAAAATGCACCCCAAACGTAATTGTAAGAGATACAATGGGTCTCATCTCTGTTGAAAAACACATAGAGGAGCAGTCCCTTTTATTTCTCGGTAAATTATGTAACGCTAGCCCCAAATTTATATTTAAGAAAATCTTCTATACAAGGATTGGGCAATTTAAAAGCAGTTTATCGCTGATTCAAAAAAATAAATGGGAAACTAAATCCCCAATATTTCATATGCTTAATCTTGCAATTAAATACGATCTACTTGATGAGTTAGACAAATATATTTGTAACTCCGAACTTATGCCTAAGACTCAATGGTCTGATATTGTAAAACGTAAGATAATGGCTGCAGATAACCAGGTGGTACTTGAGGAACTCCAATGTAGATTATCTTTATCACGCTATATGTACATAAGATCAAATACTGAGCATCGTTTGTGGAAATTAGCCCAGGAGTGCAAACAAAAGTGTTTTTGAAATTGCCACACTTATACGTATCGGCACAAAGCCATTACACTCTGGAGAATGCCTCTGTGGCACTGTAGCTCACGATATTGTAAAACATGTCATGCTTTATTGTAACATTAACTGTAATGAAAGAGATATGCTTTTTAATGATATTATTGATATTTTAGATGTTGAGATGTCTGTTATTCTATGGAATGATGAAGAAGATATTCTTTTATCATTTTTACTAGGTGAAATACCCGTCTTCTGCGAAGACGTCTTGGATTATAGTATTTGGAAAAAGGTCATGTTAATTGTTAGCTCTGCTGTGAGCAAATGGAAACATTTGTTGTAAATATATATATAGCTACTGCAATATGTGAAATACCCTGTCTGTAAAGTTTCTGCACCTTGTAATCTTCAACTGATGGAGGAAATAAAGAATATCTATCTATCATAATGCATTTAACATAATATGAAACATAGAGCGAAAGAGGGGTGGAGTAAAGAACCTCCCCTGGCGCAAGGGGATAGAGTTCAGTTAGAGGAGAAGGCTGCTTGCGCTTGAACTGCGGCTCTTCCAAGAGCAACAAGTTTTCGTTGTGTAGTCTGCTTGTAGCCTGCCATCCCCATAACAGCGCACACCACCTGGAGTCTCTCGCCAGGTGGGAATATACCTTCTGTCTGTGTAGGACGACGTAGTCAACGTCTATCCTCCTCCTGAGTGCCTCAAGCTGCCATTGGCAGGTACACGCCATGCATGGAAACCCTCATTTGCTAGGTGGCATTACGGTACATGTCCTTGAAGGACTACTGGGACTTTCCAAAGCAGAGTAAGGTGGTGAACTACTTTCATTTTGAACACATGTGCACAAATAGCTTTTGCCTAGAAACGATTGTATATTTCGTCGTCTGTGACGTCATAAAACCATTGTCTTTACGTCACTGTAGCGGGGAGTCTCAAAGAAAGCACCTGCAGGCCGTTTTCTGAATATTCCATTCGTTCTAAATGGAATAGAATTGGTAATATAAAAACTCAGACTCGTTTCGTAATAGTCATATGGCAAACTTCCTCCGGTAATAATCTCTCTAAATGAAAACAGTGTGATCTCAAGTATGGCAACGATGCAACCTACTAAATCGCCCTTAGTAGTTTTCATTGCCAGGAATCCAGGAATTATGAAAGGGTGAGGAGGGAGTCACCATTGAAAAGTGGGGAGGGATCAACAATTTTTACCCCCTGAAGACGTCAAAGTAATGTATTGTCCTGATATTTCCCCAACATAATATTGTGTGCCATTTAGGTTCTATTTAATTGTGTCAAGGCGTTTTATGTGATGTCGGGACACTAAAACTATGATTCAGTCCCAAAAACATTACTTCTTGAAAGTCTTATGAAATGTACATGTAGCAAATGATGTAATTATGGTCATTATCTAAATCAAGTCTGTTGAAAGTATTTTGTAAATATAATGCATATTTTGTTGTTTTTGTTATAGCCGCTCTATCTTGTGTTATTTTTATACTGGAGGTCTGTATACTGAGGATGCGAAACAAATCTCCACTTAGGATGATAAAGCAATTTCCTTATTTTAATTTGACATGTTACATCATTCTAAATCTTAACTTGCTTTCAAAAATATCATATTTCGGACTAGGGTGAATTTAAGGTTTCAACCATTGTAATTATTCTGTGGGTTAGATTTTGACGTACGTAAAATAAGCTATAAAGCAATAGACACATCTCACCAAGCATGACCTATACATGCGCTCGCCTCTAGATCTACGACTTGCTAAGATAGGCATTGTCTCATTTCCCCAACTTTTCTTCGCTTGTCGCACAAGCTGCTGCCACTGATCTCGATGAGAAATCTTGAAAATTGAAACTTTTTGCCGAAAAGAGCGCTGAACTCAAAACACGAATCTTGACGGGCTAGCAGCAAGGTTTGAATTAGCCAGTGATAGAGCCTGGTGCAATTTAAAGCCATGCGGAGGAAGATGCACAACTATACTGCTGCATGAGTAAACATAAGTAAATGCCTTTTCAAATCGATTTGGCGAGATGAAACAACTTCTGAAGTCTGCTCAAACCAATGACAGTATCGCATATTTTAAAAAATGCTCCTTCTAAATAGTACATAGGTATAGTTATAAGTATTCTCTAATTGATAAAATCTTCATTAGTTCACTTTGATTTCTGTACTTGTTTTTGATTTTTAATTGGAACTTATAAACTTCGGTTTCTTAAAAAAAATATAAAGAAACTTACTTTGAAAGTTTTTGTTAATCCAAAATATAAATAAAGACTATGATGAAACTATATTTCCTTATATTGGATATGTGTCCAATAATTTCATTACAGCTGCATACCAAAAGTTTGTTCACATACCACTGTTTCGTATCTATAATTTGGGGTAATTATGGACGTCAATAAAATCACTTACACAAAACTGACAATGAATCACCGATTGTCGATGTGTAATTAGGCCATTCTGTAAGTTATTTTGGGATCGTCTTGTTTCTCTTGCATTAACCAAAATTTTGGCATGATGAAATAGAATAAATATTCAAGTTCAAATCTCTGAAAAAAATATCAACACATTGACCTAGTCCATTGGTACAAACATGACTAGTGTTTACAGCTGTAATCAAATAGATTTTGTAGCGAAAAATGGAAATGAGGGTTTTCGGAATGAGGGTTTTCTTATTTTAGAAGGGTATTTTTTTTAATTATGTAGTAGAAAGATTATAAATATGATATGTATAACAATGTATATTTACTGCAGATAAATGAAGAAATGAGCGTCAGGGGGTCAAATAAGTGCTGGAGTTGACAGACTGTTAAATGAATAACACCCGTGTGATTATGAGGAATAATCTGTGATACATATCAATTGGTGTATTTAAGCTTTGATATTGCCTGTAGGTTTCCTCTTTAATTGCAAAGTTTTACTTGTGGACAGCGCCATATCTCACTGGTTTTATTGCTTTTATTAGCCGATATTTAACATATTTGCTTTCATAAATACTAATCATTCCGTTATTATGTTTTTGTACCTACGAGGGTAATCTTGATGTGGTTCATTTTTTCATACGATACCCTAGCGCTAAATATCCCTTTTTATTATTTTTCAAATGGCGAAATATGCCATTTATCATCACCTCATAAACAATGCTTTGACGTCACAGTTATCTTATGACGTTGTGTTCCAAATGCGCTGATGGTTATATGCTTGAATGT
Source organism: Phorcus lineatus (assembly GCA_921293015.1). Lineage (NCBI taxonomy): Eukaryota > Metazoa > Mollusca > Gastropoda > Trochida > Trochidae > Phorcus > Phorcus lineatus. The sequence goes on along the minus strand of OV121092.1, from coordinate 45,849,431 downwards.
TAATTTGATTAGTTTCTTTGATTCTTCGACTTAGGTAATAAACAGATTATCATATTCGTGCCCATGACATACTATGTTCACGTCACTCATGTCTTATATCAGTATATCCCTCGCTCTCGTTCGGGAGATACTAATTTTTAGGTCCTCGTGTCATAAACATTGTATGTGATGGACATTCATTTAATATCCTCAATTCCAATTTAGTAAATATCGCTTTTGTTTGTCCAATTATACTCTTTATGACTTTTTTTTGGCTTATTAAATGCTTTACAATTTATATGCTTTAGTTGTACTTTCGTGAAAAAAATAATAGTGTTCGTCATTCAGAGTTTGTTACAGAGATTTTTAAGATATTGTAAAGAACGTATTGTTCGAGTCCGTAAGTGCGTCCGCCGTCAATTCTGTCAATCTATGTCATGATAATAATAATGCCATTATGTTGACCTTTGATAAAATCAACCTTAACTCTGATTCTATAAAATTGCATTAACTGATCAGCTAGTGAGCCTTTAGAAAAGGTTTGGGCGATATGCATGTTAATGGGGATCATTTAGTTTCGTTACTTTTCTCATAACTAAGCAACTAAGTGCGGGTTTTCAATTTTTAAAAAATTCTTTAAAAAAACGTCAGTTATATTCAAAATCAGATAATTTATCTACAGTCTTGTGGAAAAAGATTATGACAAGGCATCACGGCATCTGTATTCCTCGGAACATGGTCGATTTTTATCAGACTTTACAAAATATATTTTCATAAAAGAGCAAAGCATCTAATTACTTAACTCAATAATCCGTCTCTTGGAAATAGGCGTCAAATTGATGAAGCTTTATCTTAGATAAATTTGTCATCGAGTCTTCAATGTTGCTGATGCAGTATGTTAACCTAGCACCTGTGAATCTAGGATATTTTACGTGCGCTTCGTGTTGTTGATTTAACTATATCATACTGCACTCTTGACGTAGTAATCATTGAAAACAGTTTGACTTGCCTTTTCTCTGCATCTTGTATGGTTGTTCTCTTCGTGTTCCTCAAAATTAGCTTTCTGAGCCTTAATTCTTAGATAATTTGTCATCGAATCTTCAATGTTTCTGTTGCAATATCATTAGCTAGCACCTGTGAATCTAGGATATTTTACGTGCGCTTCGTGTTGTTGATTGTTGTATCAAACTACCCTTCACATACTACTCATTGGACACAGTTTGTGTATATCTTCATCAAAATTGAAACGGGTTTTAACATAATCATAAAAGGTAAATAACTGCGTCTACATAGCTACACCAAACATTCATTTTCGAAAGAAAATACTACGTTCCCGAGGTTCACTGGTTACATGTAAAATATCTCACTATAACATTACGCATTATAACTTTATGCACTGCATAAAGATACAGAATTGATTCAAACCCAAGACCTGCTGTTTTAGAGCATTGAAAGGCTCAGGACATAAACATGCTAAACAGGAATAAGACTAATTTGGAATTTGTACATGAATCTTTCTACAGAGAAAGAAGAATCTTATGTCCTTGTATGGAATCACGTTGTAAGCCTACCGACAAATTGAAAAGAGGTGGGGTCATCCAGTGGGTGCCAACGTCCAAATTTTAATTCAAAGGGGCGGTAGAGTCACAGGAATATCGACAATAATCACATTTTCAAAAGTATGAAAATTATGAAGATATCTATCCCCTTTCATATACCAAAACCTGTTTGGGACTGACAAACGCTATATCTTAAAAAGTCAGATCGAAAACGTTCACATGAATATTTTGTCAGTGTCTTTTTCCACCTATATGAATACAATCAATTTGTATACTGATTAAAATTTAAAATTCTGATAATCCAAAGAATGTAAACGGACAGATATTTTGCTTCAGATACAACTTGCATAACTGTTAAAGTCATTGTCTCATTTTTGCAAGGCAAATTGTAATGCATGCCGGACAAATAGTTTACCACTCACAGAAATCTTTCCCCTGACGTTTGCATTAATCTTCAGAACTCTGCAGGCATTCTAGCCCTCAATAATTAAGTTCAAACTACCCTACCCTAATATTACGTGTTTTGCGAGCGTTAGTCATTTCGCTAAGGCCGTGACGAAGAAAACACAAAATTTCCCAGCTGAATATCCAATTTAAAGAGCTAATAGCTTACCCTTTTCAAATACTGAAATAACAAAAAGGTGGTTAACTCAATGAAGAATGCGTCTGTCATAAGCATCGGCGCTACAATTACTAGATTTCCGGTGTTTCGCGCTCGCAATGGGATTTCACTTGATTCGGTACCTCATCGGTCTGAAACGGCTTACGCCAATAAGATACTTTATCCAAAACTGTAAAACGGGCATTAAAATGAAAATCTTTGCAAACGCGACAGGAAATATTTGTGTTAGTGATCAGATTTTGTTCGTGAAGAACAATTAGTTCAGTTTAGTTGCCTTACAAAAATGAGACTATGACTTTAATCAGCTGAAAGACGCATCTGCTGAATATAGCCGTTTATAACGAGCTGTAAGCAATAGAAGGCGTTTTTAAGATATCAAGGTATTGCAGGATCTTCGCGTATCCATGACGAAGCTGGATGATTTTGATGAAAATATCAAACGCAAATCAACGTCTTGATTACTTGAAATAGACTTTTTTGTTAAACTATTACTTCTTTTAACAGAGTTTAGATGCAGTGTTCTACTTTCACATCTTTCCAAAATTTCAATTAACACTCAATTTCCTTACCTAACGCTGTTCCTAATTTTAATATTGTTAAAAGTTTAAACGTTAACAATTGAGATATTTTCAATTCATATCAGTATGTATGGTAAATGAGCCGAATAAAATGTCATAAAATCACGGCGTATTCCTTTTAATGAACACTTTATAAAGGATTATTCATCCATTCCAAATAACATGGGACGCTTACAACAAATGATTATTCAGTCAAAATCGCAAGATCACTTTGAATATACATTTCTGTCCATCTCATATTTCAAAAATTCCTGAAACGAACGATAATTTGGTAGTAATTTAAGCATAATTCCGTTATTTAAAAAATAAAAATACTTAAAATAAGCAACGGTTACAAGTGCAAAGGCAATGTTTGGCACGAGAAAGGTATATAGTTTCGGATTAAGATTGAAGTGTTCAACGTCAACGATGCCTCAGGATTGTGCAATGTGAAAACCGAGGCCGGAGGCCGAGATGTCGACATTTTTACGTGCGGGATTATTTTACACACAAATGTAAGTGATTAATTTATACACCAATGTCACTGATTATTTTACACACCTATGTCAGTGATTAATTTATACACCATTGTCACTGATTATTTTACACACCAATGTCAGTGATTAATTTATACACCAATGTCACTGATTATTTTACACACCAATGTCAGTGATTAATTTACACACCAATGTCAGTGATTATTTTACACACCAATGTCAGTGATTAATTTACACACCAATGTCAGTGATTAATTTATACACCAATGTCACTGATTATTTACACACCAGCTTGACAGTTTATTGAACATTCACACACACAGGTATGAATTGATACAGACTAGTAACTACGAGAGTAATCCTAATGGAGATATTATTTTTCATACATAAACAAGAAAAGCCTTTAAAAAGGCTAAGTCGGAGGCACCCTTGTTAGGCTAGGAAATACTGCGAAATCATAGGGTACAATTAGGATAGGATTTTCATTACAGCAAATAAGTAGATCAAGGCCATTAATAGAACAAAGACCTTCATTTTATCTTTTATTTAGAAAAAAAGTTACACAATTAGTTGTTCATAGCATCAAATAATAGAATAGTCAGGCAAACTTGCAGTTATAAATAGATCTATACAGTTCTGTTTTAAACAACAGTCACCGATTTATCCCTTGGAAATAGTTCTATTTTTAGAATATAGGTCACAATTGATAGCGTCAAGCACCGCACAAAGTGTTCGACTCTTTTGCAAATACATAAATCCATATGTATCACTAATTGTTTCTCAACTCTCAAAGATTGTCAGTACAAGTGATATTAAATTAAAGTCTAAAGCATAGTTCACTACCTCTATCTTTGTCTGTCACGAAGCGATATCCCACAAATTGACTCGCCTTTATGACATTCTCTAATTATCGACTTGTAGCCGCTTGTTTCTCGCGTGTGCCGTTGTAAAGGAGGTTTTTTTTACTAACATGGAATAGAGTCTAACCTTTCGTGCGACATTTACGCGTCTAATTTAATACACGTGCGGTCATGAAGAATTGTACTGTCTTTTTTATTCTTAGACACCTCTGTACCCTTTAAATTTTGAGATTTGCAGAGACAATCGTTTTCCGTATTAAAGGTTGCCAATTATTTCGGAATACCCACATGGTCACGTGGTTCTAAATTTGATACAGATGTGTTCATTGGTTTACGATATTGCCGAAATACAAAGAGGCTAAATATGATTGGTTGAAAATTCCAACTGTAATATAGAGAGAATTTCAGCTGTTTAGATGGTTGGAGGCCGGTGGGGCCTCCAACCAATAATGGCAATTTATCATAAAATAATTTGTTTCACAGGAGATATCGATATCTCCTAGGACAGTAGACTGCAAACAATGCCCTGTTACTGCCAGTGTCAACTTCATGATATCACAAGTGTTCTGCGTCATCAAGTTATGACGTCACAATGATATGACATCACCGCACTGGGAGTCTTAGGGTAGTGCAGTGTTCAGGGCCTCCTTTCACAAAGCAACCTTAACTAAGGTTAACCTTAACTCCCATGCTTTAACATTGCACTAAGGTTACCTTAAGGACTTACGATCACCTTAAAGTCATAGTCTCATTTTTGTAAGGCAACTAAACTGAACTAATTGTTCTTCACGAACAAAATCTGATCACTAACACAAATATTTCCTGTCGCGTTTGCAAAGATTTTCATTTTAATGCCCGTTTTACAGTTTTGGATAAAGTATCTTATTGGCGTAAGCCGTTTCAGACCGATGAGGTACCAAATCAAGTGCAATCCCATTGCGAGTGCGAAACACCGGAAATCTAGTAATTGTAGCGCCGATGCTTATGACAGACGCATTCTTCATTGAGGTAACCACCTTTTTGTTATTTCAGTATTTGAAAAAGGGTAAGCTATTAGCTCTTTAAATTGGATATTCAGCTGGGAAATTTTGTGTTTTCTTCGTCACGGCCTTAGCGAAATGACTAACGCTCGCAAAACACGTAATATTAGGGTAGGGTAGTTTGAACTTAATTATTGAGGGCTAGAATGCCTGCAGAGTTCTGAAGATTAATGCAAACGTCAGGGGAAAGATTTCTGTGAGTGGTAAACTATTTGTCCGGCATGCATTACAATTTGCCTTGCAAAAATGAGACAATGACTTTAAGGCTTTGTGAAAGGAGGCCCAGAAATGTACATTTTTATTGGAAACAAAATTAAATATGATTTTGGATGATAAATAGAATCTCATCCTCGTGTCGTCTGATATCAAATATATCAACACTGGTTGATAAAAGTAAAAATATACTCGGCAATCCTCGGATATTTGAAACTATTACCAACTTGTGTTGATATATTTTAATTTTGATATCAGAAGACAGTTGAGTGAGATTCTCTATAAATCAAATTATGTTTCTTCGATGATGTTGCGTTGAAAATACGAAATGTTCGGACCAGTGAACATAACGATTGAACAAATCAATAATTAAAAACAGAAAGAAAAGAACAGAATTAAACAATTCTGTGTCGTCATAAAAACATTGTCTTTACGTCACTGTAGCGGGCAGTCTCAAAGTAAGCTCCTGCAGGCCGTTTTCTGAATATTCAATCCTTTTTAAATGGAATAGAATCGGCAATACAAAAAATCACACTCGTTTCTTAAAATTCATTTGGTAATACAAAAACTCACTCGTTTCGTAACAGTCATATGGCAAACTTCCTCCCGTAATAATCTCTCTAAATGAAAACAGTGTGATCTCAAGTATAGCAACGATGCAACCTACTACATCGCCCTTAGTAGTTTTCATTGCCAGGAATCCAGGAATTATGAAAGGGTGAGGAGGGGGTCACCATCTAAAAGTGGGGAGGGATCAACAATTTTTACCCCCTGAAGACGTCAAAGTAATGTATTGTCCTGATATTTCCCCAACATAATATTGTGTGCCATTTAGGTTCTATTTAATTGTGTCAAGGCGTTTTATGTGATGTCGGGACACTAAAACTATGATTCAGTCCCAAAAACATTACTTCTTGAAAGTCTTATGAAATGTACATGTAGCAAATGATGTAATTATGGTCATTATCTAAATCAAGTCTGTTGAAAGTATTTTGTAAATATAATGCATATTTTGTTGTTTTTGTTATAGCCGCTCTATCTTGTGTTATTTTTATACTGGAGGTCTGTATACTGAGGATGCGAAACAAATCTCCACTAAGGATGATAAAGCAATTTCCTTATTTTAATTTGACATGTTACATCATTCTAAATCTTAACTTGATTTCAAAAATATCATATTTCGGACTAGGGCGAATTTAAGGTTTCAACCATTGTAATTATTCTGTGGGTTAAATTTTGACGTACGTAAAATAAGCTGTAAAGCAATAGACACATCTCACCAAGCATGACCTATACATGCGCTCGCCTCTAGATCTACGACTTGCTAAGATAGGCATTGTCTCATTTCCCCAACTTTTCTTCGCTTGTCGTACAAGCTGCTGCCACTGATCTCGATGAGAAGTCATGATAATTGAAACTTTTCGCCGAAAAGGGCGCTGAACACAAAACACGAATCTTGACGGGCTAGCAGCAAGGTTTGAATTAGCCAGTGATAGAGCCTGGTGCAATTTAAAGCCATGCGGAGGAAGATGCACAACTATACTGCTGCATGAGTAAACATAAGTAAATGCACCAAACTGCCAAAGCAATGCCTTTTCAAATCGATTTGGCGAGATGAAACAACTTCTGAATTCTGCTCACACCAATGTCGACATTGTATATTTAAAAATGCTCCTTCTAAATAGTACACTCATGTAGGTATAATTATCGGTATTCTCTAATTGATAAGCTCTTCATAAGCTTACTTTGCTTTCTGTACTTGTTAATTGATTTTTAATTGGAACTTATAAACTTCGGTTTCTTAATAAAAACCAAAAGAAACTTATTTTGAAAGGTTTTGCTAATCCAAAATATAAATAAAGACTATGATGAAACCATATTTCCTTATATTGGATATGTGTCCAATAATTTCTGACAATGAATCACCGATTGTCGATGTGTATTTAGGCCATTCTGTAACTTATTTTGGGATCGTCGTGTTTCTCTTGCATTAACCACAATTTTTGCATGATGAAATAGAATAAATATTCAAGTTCAAATCTCTGAAAAAATATATCAACACATTGACTTAGTCCATTGGTACAAACATGACTAGTGTTTACAGTTGTAATCAAATAGATTTTGTAGCGGAAAATGGAAATGAGGGTTTTCGGAATTCCCGTCTCATTTCCCCAACTTTTCTGCGCTTGTCGTACAAGCTGCTGCCACTGATCTCGATGAGAAGTCATGATAATTGAAACTTTTCGCCGAAAAGGGCGCTGAACACAAAACACGAATCTTGACGGGCTAGCAGCAAGGTTTGAATTAGCCAGTGATAGAGCCTGGTGCAATTTAAAGCCATACGGAGGAAGATGCACAACTATACTGCTGCATGAGTAAACATAAGTAAATGCACCAAACTGCCAAAGCAATGCCATTGGACTTTTCAAATCGATTTGGCGAGATGAAACAACTTCTGAAGTCTGCTCACACCAATGTCGATATTGTATATTTAAATAATGCTCCTTCTACATAGTACACTCATAGTACACTGGCGCACCAGTCGTTGTACACATTCCGATTTTCGATCAGAGCTCATAGCTTGAACCGTTATTTAACCAATTAGCATCAATCGTTCAGTACTGATCAGTCGGAACTTCGTAATAATGTCAAAGCCAAAAACCTTTATGCACTGTAACAAACACATTGTGACATTATTTCGTTCTACACCATTTTTTAGATAGAGACGTGGTCGTGTTTTCGCAATCTCATATCCCAAACGTTATAAATAATATCATTTGAATTAGAAAACCGACCTGTGCTTAAAAATATAAACTAAGGGTAACCGGTTCAAGGCAGCCACGTACTAAAGGCAACATAGCGATTATGATCGAGATCATATCGCTGATGGCGCATGTCAATCACTAAAACGTAATTTTTTAAACGAAGCCAAGGACAGATTGTAGTTATTGTATTTGATAGGTTATATACCTAGGATATGTTGCGCGTCATTTCGGCTGTTGTTTGATGTTCATAAAAACATACATTATCTTACACTTAACGTTTAATGATGAAAATGTGAGATATGGTTTCAATCTATAGCAGCATAAACCGTAATTTGGCATCAATGCCAAACAAAAAGCCATGAAAATCACAGCTAGGGGGTCTGTTTATAATGACACTGAAACAATTACTTATGTATATGTCGTCGACAGAAAAACAATCGCTGTGTTCTTGCAATAACTTTAATTTCATCAGTACAAAAAGTTATCACATAAAACAAATCCTATTCCACATTCACCTTGTAAGAAGGGGCAATGTCGAGCGAATGATCTATTACCCGCAAGTGTCGTCCCCTGCCACAGATCTGGTTGATAAATGCCATATCAACCATCTACTCGTCCGCCCGCATGAAAATAGTCCGGGTTCCAATAGACAAATATCATCGTATTAAGTCAATTATGAAGCCCATTCTATACAGTATAAACCACGACCAGTGGCACACAAAACTTGTATATTTCCGGTCCAGACTTCCGCGTTTCAGGGTCTGACATTTCAAATCGAATGCTGCTAATTTTGTTCTCCCCGTTGAAGAGATTTAGACAGGGGCTACAAATGTCATTACGAGCCCGACATTCTATACCCTCAGCCGATGCCAAACTTAGAAACTCGGGTTCGTAAACTCTGACCCCACGAACTATGGATATACTTCTTATTATCAAGTCATGATTGTTTGTTGAGGGGTCTAAACTCACGGAGCATCCCAATGCTTTAATTAGCACGCGCCACGTGCAGCCTGTTTACGTTTGGAGAAGTCGTCTGCGTATCGTCTGCGAGTAGAGTTTGGGTGACAGCAGACGATATCTAGGGGCGGAGGAAAGTTTGGTTTTGGAGAGGCGAAGGAACATCTTGATCATTATGAAGGTTTGTATTTACATTCATGATGTCTGATTGTTTACATTATATCCAAGCTTCGAATTATCAAGTTCAGAGCTCCCATGAACGGACATGACCTCTGAGCAAAGTAACCATTTTACACGACTGGGTTTGAGGTGGTGGGAAATTCTATCCGGAAAACCATACTGAAATGATTCGTGTCAAACGTGCTTTTCTAAAGACATCGTTCAAGGGTGTAATCGGTTTGATCTCTACAACTTTGTTGTTCTATCTCTTAGGACGCTGTAGCGGCAGACGACACTTCGTCTGAGCACACGACACCGGAGTCCAAGGATACTTCAACAAGTTCTGAAAACGACTGTGACACGGTTAAAAGTGACACAGTTTCAAATCGCGAAGAACCATCGAAAACAACAAGCAAAGACACATCCAAGGAATCTACATCGTCAGAAAAAAAGGTTTCCTTACCAGAGAAGGAAAAGGTAGGGTCAACCAGTGTAACTCAACACGTCTCTCCTTTGAGATTAGGGATTTCAAGGTCCTTTCTTTCAAGTAGATAAAAATTCGAAATTTTTGTTTCTCAATTTAGAAAACTATTTATGGATTAACAGAGAGATGGGTCCATTTGATTTACTGATTTTTAAATTAAGGTTTTGATACCAAAAAGTCTTATGATGGACACACTACTATCTGTAAAGCTGTAACAAATGAATCAAAAGTCCAATGTAACAGGTCAATCTAGTATTCCTTGAACCTTCACTAGGTAATTACTAGATCTATCTAGATGAGGGCAGCTGTTGTAGGGTGCTTTGTTTTGCTTTCATTTGTTAATATGTTCAGTTTTCTGCTAAGACACTGCACTCGTTATGGCTTTTGCATCTGTTACATGACAGAAAAACCAGTATTGGTCAATCAGTTTGGCTTGATTTGTTTTGTGTGGATGTAAATAATCGAAAGTCAAAAGGAATAAGTTTCAGAACATATTCAATACATTAGTAAAACATAGGGTAGGAAGTTCACACTGCAAAACCAGTCTGATAATACAGGAATTATGGTCCATGAAGAAAGATAAACATCTTTGTCGGATCAGAGGCTAAATATGATTGGTTGAAAATTCCAACTGTAATATAGAGAGAATTTCAGCTGTTTAGATGGTTGGAGGCCGGTGGGGCCTCCAACCAATAACGGCAATTTATCATAAAATAATTTGTTTCACAGGAGATATCGATATCTCCTAGGACAGTAGACTGCAAACAATGCCCTGTTACTGCCAGTGTCAACTTCATGATATCACAAGTGTTCTGCGTCATCAAGTTATGACGTCACAATGATATGACATCACCGCACTGGGAGTCTTAGGGTAGTGCAGTGTTCAGGGCCTCCTTTCACAAAGCAACCTTAACTAAGGTTAACCTTAACTCCCATGCTTTAACATTGCACTAAGGTTACCTTAAGGACTTACGATCACCTTAAAGTCATAGTCTCATTTTTGTAAGGCAACTAAACTGAACTAATTGTTCTTCACGAACAAAATCTGATCACTAACACAAATATTTCCTGTCGCGTTTGCAAAGATTTTCATTTTAATGCCCGTTTTACAGTTTTGGATAAAGTATCTTATTGGCGTAAGCCGTTTCAGACCGATGAGGTACCGAATCAAGTGCAATCCCATTGCGAGTGCGAAACACCGGAAATCTAGTAATTGTAGCGCCGATGCTTATGACAGACGCATTCTTCATTGAGTTAACCACCTTTTTGTTATTTCAGTATTTGAAAAAGGGTAAGCTATTAGCTCTTTAAATTGGATATTCAGCTGGGAAATTTTGTGTTTTCTTCGTCACGGCCTTAGCGAAATGACTAACGCTCGCAAAACACGTAATATTAGGGTAGGGTAGGGTAGTTTGAACTTAATTATTGAGGGCTAGAATGCCTGCAGAGTTCTGAAGATTAATGCAAACGTCAGGGGAAAGATTTCTGTGAGTGGTAAACTATTTGTCCGGCATGCATTACAATTTGCCTTGCAAAAATGAGACAATGACTTTAAGGCTTTGTGAAAGGAGGCCCAGAGATGTACATTTTTATTGGAAACAAAATTAAATATGATTTTGGATGATAAATAGAATCTCATCCTCGTGTCGTCTGATATCAAATATATCAACACTGGTTGATAAAAGTAAAAATATACTCGGCAATCCTCGGATATTTGAAACTATTACCAACTTGTGTTGATATATTTTAATTTTGATATCAGATGACATTTGAGTGAGATTCTCTATAAATCAAATTATGTTTCTTTGATGATGTTGCGTTGAAAATACGAAATGTTCGGACCAGTGAACATAACGATTGAACAAATCAATAATTAAAAACAGAAAGAAAAGAACAGAATTAAACAATTCTGTGTCGTCATAAAAACATTGTCTTTACGTCACTGTAGCGGGCAGTCTCAAAGTAAGCTCCTGCAGGCCGTTTTCTGAATATTCAATCCTTTTTAAATGGAATAGAATCGGCAATACAAAAAATCACACTCGTTTCTTAAAATTCATTTGGTAATACAAAAACTCACTCGTTTCGTAACAGTCATATGGCAAACTTCCTCCCGTAATAATCTCTCTAAATGAAAACAGTGTGATCTCAAGTATAGCAACGATGCAACCTACTACATCAACCTTAGTAGTTTTCATTGCCAGGAATCCAGGAATTATGAAAGGGTGAGGAGGGGGTCACCATCTAAAAGTGGGGAGTGATCAACAATTTTTACCACCTGAAGACGTCAAAGTAATGTATTGTCCTGATATTTCCCCAACATAATATTGTGTGCCATTTAGGTTCTACTTAATTGTGTCAAGGCGTTTTATGTGATGTCGGGACACTAAAACTATGATTCAGTCCCAAAAACATTATTTCTTGAAAGTCTTATGAAATGTACATGTAGCAAATGATGTAATTATGGTCATTATCTAAATCAAGTCTGTTGAAAGTATTTTGTAAATATAATGCATATTTTGTTGTTTTTGTTATAGCCGCTCTATCTTGTGTTATTTTTATACTGGAGGTCTGTATACTGAGGATGCGAAACAAATCTCCACTAAGGATGATAAAGCAATTTCCTTATTTTAATTTGACATGTTACATCATTCTAAATCTTAACTTGCTTTCAAAAATATCATATTTCGGACTAGGGCGAATTTAAGGTTTCAACCATTGTAATTATTCTGTGGGTTAAATTTTGACGTACGTAAAATATGCTGTAAAGCTCGCCTCTAGATCTACGACTTGCTAAGATAGGCATTGTCTCATTTCCCCAACTTTTCTTCGCTTGTCGTACAAGCTGCTGCCACTGATCTCGATGAGAAGTCATTATAATTGAAACTTTTCGCCGAAAAGGGCGCTGAACACAAAACACGAATCTTGACGGGCTAGCAGCAAGGTTTGAATTAGCCAGTGATAGAGCCTGGTGCAATTTAAAGCCATACGGAGGAAGATGCACAACTATACTGCTGCATGAGTAAACATAAGTAAATGCACCAAACTGCCAAAGCAATGCCTTTTCAAATCGATTTGGCGAGATGAAACAACTTCTGAAGTCTGCTCACACCAATGTCGATATTGTATATTTTAAAAATGCTCCTTCAAAATAGTACACTTATGTAGGTATAATTATCGGTATTCTCTAATTGATAAGCTCCTCATAAGCTTACTTTGCTTTCTGTACTTGTTAATTGATTTTTAATTGGAACTTATAAACTTCGGTTTCTTAATAAAAACCAAAAGAAACTTATTTTGAAAGGTTTTGCTAATCCAAAATATAAATAAAGACTATGATGAAACCATATTTCCTTATATTGGATATGTGTCCAATAATTTCATTACAGCTGCATACCAAAAGTTTGTTCACATACCACTGTTTCGTATCTATAATTTGAGGTTATCATGGACGTCAATAAAATCCCTTTAACAAAACTGACAATGAATCACCGATTGTCGATGTGTATTTAGGCCATTCTGTAACTTGTTTTGGGATCGTCGTGTTTCTCTTGCATTAACCACAATTTTTGCATGATGAAATAGAATAAATATTCAAGTTCAAATCTCTGAAAAAATATATCAACACATTGACTTAGTCCATGGGAACAAACATGACTAGTGTTTACAGCTGTAATAAAATAGATTTTGTAGCGAAAAATGGAAATGAGGGTTTTCGGAATTCCCGTCTCATTTCCCCAACTTTTCTGCGCTTGTCGTACAAGCTGCTGCCACTGACCTCGATGAGAAGTCATGATAATTGAAACTTTTCGCCGAAAAGGGCGCTGAACACAAAACACGAATCTTGACGGGCTAGCAGCAAGGTTTGAATTAGCCAGTGATAGAGACTGGTGCAATTTAAAGCCATACGGAGGAAGATGCACAACTATACTGCTGCATGAGTAAACATAAGTAAATGCACCAAACTGCCAAAGCAATGCCATTGGACTTTTCAAATCGATTTGGCGAGATGAAACAACTTCTGAAGTCTGCTCACACCAATGTCGATATTGTATATTTAAATAATGCTCCTTCTACATAGTACACTCATAGTACACTGGCGCACCAGTCGTTGTACACATTCCGATTTTCGATCAGAGCTCATAGCTTGAACCGTTATTTAACCAATTAGCATCAATCGTTCAGTACTGATCAGTCGGAACTTCGTAATAATGTAATCACTCACTGACAACTTGTAATTTAGCCAAAAACCTTTATGCACTGTAACAAACACATTGTGACATTATTTCGTTCTACACCACTTTTTAGATAGAGACGTGGTCGTGTTTTCGTAATCTCATATCCCAAACGTTATAAATAATATCATTTGAATTAGAAAACCGACCTGTGCTTAAAAATATAAACTAAGGGTAACCGGTTCAAGGCAGCCACGTACTAAAGGCAACATAGCGATTATGATCGAGATCATATCGCTGATGGCGCATGTCAATCACTAAAACGTAATTTTTGAAACGAAGCCAAGGACAGATTGTAGTTATTGTATTTGATAGGTTATATACCTAGGTTATGTTGCGCGTCATTTCGGCTGTTGTTTGATGTTCATAAAAACATACATTATCTTACACTTAGCGTTTAATGATGAAAATGTGAGATATGGTTTCAATCTATAGCAGCATAAACCGTAATTTGGCATCAATGCCAAACAAAAAGCCATGAAAATCACAGCTAGGGGGTCTGTTTATAATGACACTGAAACAATTACTTATGTATATGTCGTCGACAGAAAAACAATCGCTGTGTTCTTGCAATAACTTTAATTTCATCAGTACAAAAAGTTATCACATAAAACAAATCCTATTCCACATTCACCTTGTAAGAAGGGGCAATGTCGAGCGAATGATCTATTACCCGCAAGTGTCGTCCCCTGCCACAGATCTGGTTGATAAATGCCATATCAACCATCTACTCGTCCGCCCGCATGAAAATAGTCCGGGTTCCAATAGACAAATATCATCGTATTAAGTCAATTATGAAGCCCATTCTATACAGTATAAACCACGACCAGTGGCACACAAAACTTGTATATTTCCGGTCCAGACTTCCGCGTTTCAGGGTCTGACATTTCAAATCGAATGCTGCTAATTTTGTTCTCCCCGTTGAAGAGATTTAGACAGGGGCTACAAATGTCATTACGAGCCCGACATTCTATACCCTCAGCCGATGCCAAACTTAGAAACTCGGGTTCGTAAACTCTGACCCCACGAACTATGGATATACTTCTTATTATCAAGTCATGATTGTTTGTTGAGGGGTCTAAACTCACGGAGCATCCCAATGCTTTAATTAGCACGCGCCACGTGCAGCCTGTTTACGTTTGGAGAAGTCGTCTGCGTATCGTCTGCGAGTAGAGTTTGGGTGACAGCAGACGATATCTAGGGGCGGAGGAAAGTTTGGTTTTGGAGAGGCGAAGGAACATCTTGATCATTATGAAGGTTTGTATTTACATTCATGATGTCTGATTGTTTACATTATATCCAAGCTTCGAATTATCAAGTTCAGAGCTCCCATGAACGGACATGACCTCTGAGCAAAGTAACCATTTTACACGACTGGGTTTGAGGTGGTGGGAAATTCTATCCGGAAAACCATACTGAAATGATTCGTGTCAAACGTGCTTTTCTAAAGACATCGTTCAAGGGTGTAATCGGTTTGATCTCTACAACTTTGTTGTTCTATCTCTTAGGACGCTGTAGCGGCAGACGACACTTCGTCTGAGCACACGACACCGGAGTCCAAGGATACTTCAACAAGTTCTGAAAACGACTGTGACACGGTTAAAAGTGACACAGTTTCAAATCGCGAAGAACCATCGAAAACAACAAGCAAAGACACATCCAAGGAATCTACATCGTCAGAAAAAAAGGTTTCCTTACCAGAGAAGGAAAAGGTAGGGTCAACCAGTGTAACTCAACACGTCTCTCCTTTGAGATTAGGGATTTCAAGGTCCTTTCTTTCAAGTAGATAAAAATTCGAAATTTTTGTTTCTCAATTTAGAAAACTATTTATGGATTAACAGAGAGATGGGTCCATTTGATTTACTGATTTTTAAATTAAGGTTTTGATACCAAAAAGTCTTATGATGGACACACTACTATCTGTAAAGCTGTAACAAATGAATCAAAAGTCCAATGTAACAGGTCAATCTAGTATTCCTTGAACCTTCACTAGGTAATTACTAGATCTATCTAGATGAGGGCAGCTGTTGTAGGGTGCTTTGTTTTGCTTTCATTTGTTAATATGTTCAGTTTTCTGCTAAGACACTGCACTCGTTATGGCTTTTGCATCTGTTACATGACAGAAAAACCAGTATTGGTCAATCAGTTTGGCTTGATTTGTTTTGTGTGGATGTAAATAATCGAAAGTCAAAAGGAATAAGTTTCAGAACATATTCAATACATTAGTAAAACATAGGGTAGGAAGTTCACACTGCAAAACCAGTCTGATAATACAGGAATTATGGTCCATGAAGAAAGATAAACATCTTTCAAAAGCATTTTGAAAAGTTTATAAAAAAACAAGGGCAAAGTATACAACCTTGCCACACACTATATTAACAATTTATACAAAGACATTGATAGGTATCAATTTGTTTTCCAGACGTTTTTTTGAATACATTATGAAGATTTTATTCCCCTGTCAATATTGAAGTTGATAGTATGCCTCTTGTTTAAGCTTTGCATAAATGATTAATATAACATGTCAGCTAATCCTAGGTTGTTTGTCTCATTCAAATATACAAGAAATGGAACAAAATAATATGGTAGAAATTTATCAAGAGTTAATGACATACCTAGTTAAGTTATCAGACTTGACGTTATTGAAATTGTATACATATTAATTTTGTCTAAAGTTAAATAGTTTTTAAGGGAAACCATGACGAGTTTATCTTATATTAAATTTTGTGGCAAGACATATATCTGCACAATTTCTGGTATATAGAGGCTTGTTTTAATGAGAATATACTGATACAGGGCTTACTTCTATGCTGTTTAGTTCACAACAATGGAAAAACCAGCATAGTAAATAGATAATAGAATTGAAATATGATGACTGGTCATCAAGCGGTTTCTTAACCTGGACTCTTAAAAAAGGAAAAAACCCAATTCATTTATCAAAACTGAAGATTGATCTAAACTGAGGACATTATAAACATGTTTTTTTATATCAAAATGTTTTCATTTAAATTGTAACAAGTTGTGATTTTAATTTGTCAAATTATTTTTTAGAACCTTTTACATATAAAAATGGAGGTGTATGTAGAGTTTTGGTGTTAACAGTTTATGTATATGTGTTAACTACCTTTTTAGGTGATTAAGAAGTAAGCTTTAATTAATCTTCCTAATTAAGGAGATGCTGTACAGAAATCTTGCCTTGCTAATATGTAATATTGTAAATTTCCTTCAAAAACCTTTTCATTTTATGTTCAAACAACTTCAGTTTTCTCATCTCTTAAACTTCAAGTTAACAAAAAGTCCTACTGCACATTCCATTCATGCTTTTGTCATGTACTCAACTTCTAAGTGTCTACCTTGTGATGTTATGTTCAGATCTCTTCTGAAATGATATTCTGAAAACAATGTCAACATGATGTAATGATTTTACCTCATATCTTGATACGAATTACATAAATTGTCACACTGCTATTTGGAACAGTCTTCATTATAATCATCCTCAGTGTGTGACGGTTACCCAGGTTGAATTGTTCTGGGCAAGTTTTAACAAAGGAACATTTACTAAGGTTAACCTTATCTCCCTTTGTTTAACATTGCGCTAAGGTTACCTTGGTGACTTAAGATCTCTTTAGGATCTTCTGAAAGGAGGCCCAGATACTCCTCAAAGATTGTGGAAACTAGCGGAATAATAGGCTCTGGGAGACTGAGCAGTATTATGCTAGAGGTGACATTTGTTGACACAATATTATTCAAATTATGCCCTTTTCACCCTTCAATAAACCTAGATTTGACCAAACTAAAAGGTATTACTGTGTAATTCTTCTGCTATTTGATTTATTGACTCATTTTCAAAATATACAGAAAATTTTAGTAAATTTGCTTTTATAATGAATTCCACTTTTACATACCTTCCAAAGATTTGATACCATATTCAGAATTTATAGTTCATTGAAGTTCCTATTAAACTTCGATTCTGAGTGGTTACTGTAATTAAACAATCAAGAACTAATTTTTTTATATGAGAAGTGAAGTTTTATGTAAATTATTATAAATCTTCATGAAAAACACTAGTCAATTTGTCAATTGTGGGACATAAATCTGCTTCAAATATAGTTCTACAAGAATTGACCAGGTTTATTAATTATAAGATAAGGATAATTGTAAGATACGTATTATTATAAGATAAGGATAATTATAAGGTAAGTATCATTATAAGATAAGGATAATTCCATGTCTGACATTAAGAAATTGATTGACCAGTAGATTGTCACTTTTGAAAGAATTCATAATCTTAAAAGTAAGAACCCGAACACAAATACTTAATAGTTTTTTCATTATCTATTATATCTTACCATATTAAGGCCATGCTTATTTTTGGAGGTGACCTTATGTTGGCTAAGCTTATTCAGTTAAATATGTTATTGAATGTTTGCCTTCATTGACCAAGCATGTGAAAAACTCAATACTAGGTCTGTTAGTGATGGCATGATGAATAATGAAATAGTTTTTTGATTAATAGATTTTTTGGTCAAATCTCATGGTTTAAAGTGCTAAAATGTGTTGATGATATGCGCTTTAAAAGTAAAGAATGTTTCAATTTAAAGGTTTTCTAAGAAGACATATGTTAGTGTTTTTCAACAACAGCAAGTTCCCTAGTTAGGGTACAGCATACAAGACTCGAAGTAACAAGTTACCACAGATGATGGATAAGGTTTCATAATTACCCAGACCCAGCTGTTCCAAGAGAGTGATACGAGAGATATCTTCTTACTTTTAGAGATTGGGGCATATTGCAGATAAGCAAAAGGTTTAAGATGATTTATGGCATCTTTGCCTGGTATTCAAAGAAGTACTAGTACACTCTCAAAACAGTCTCTTTGGCAATCACCCATCCAAATTAAAGATAAACATTAAAGGACTTTAATAAATCTAGATTTCATCAATGTACTTTAGTGATTTAATGGCTTCTTTGAATGTATTTACTTGTTATGGTTCAGTTATAATTAAGTAGATTCATAAAGGAACAGTAACATGCTATTGTTATGATATATATATACATCCAACATGTCGACCTTGAAATTAAACTTTTCATAAGATTAAAATCTGAAGTTTATAATATACCATATAAATCTTGCTTTGTGGAACTTTAAATTCTGAAATATCTAACATGTACTTCCATTTCTTTAGATTAAAGTTGGATATATATATAATATGTGATGTAAAGATGTAAAGCTTAAAATGTGAAATATCTCATGATCATGTTTACCAACTTCTTTTAAGATTTAAATTTGACTTTTATGAAATACCTATTAATAAACTGCTTCTTCTTACTTTAACATCTGATATTAAAGGGGCACAGAGTATGTTATTGAAGTCAAATATTTCAAACTTCACAAATCCTGTTATTTTATCAAGAAATATTGGTTGTTTCAGAAAATCAGAATCCTAATGCTTATCAGTTCAGTATAGCGACAATAAACGGGTTTGAGTCATTATTTGTGATCGAAAACCAGACAGTGGCTGGTGGAGAGCAGACACAAAGACAAACATAGTGTTAAGTAGGTCTTTTAACTAATACACTGTTGATAACATAAAACATATAGAGCCATTTTCCGATTATCATTAAGATTAATTTTGGCAATTTAGACAAAAAGATGCAAGTTTCAGAAGGCAATTTGAACATAACTTAGGTCATAAGTTATTTTGGCTTTTACTAAACACACTGACAAATCATGACACATACTCTGTGTCACTTTAAATACATATTTTTAAAAATCTCATAGCATTAAATTGTGTTTGTAAAAAATGTGAACTTTCTAGCCGTCCTGTATGTAACCCCATCTAAACATGGTGTGCTAATTCTGATTAGGGAGAGAACTATTTCCCTCATTAATGCAAATCTAATTCTGCGCCTCCTCGCTTCGGTGTGAAATGTCAAATTTTATTGCCTTACATAGGTTGAGAAGTTATTTGAGTTACATGAATTAGTTCTGATATTTCTGTAGAACAAAGACACTTTGAAATTATAATACAAAATGAGATCTTGTTAAAGAGGCACTCTGTCAGTTATTCACCATTGCCAAACTTTATCAAGGGTGTCATATATAGAGGATATTATCAGAGTGTCCATGACCTACTATGTTTACGACATGAGTGCTTAATATAAGTGTTTCCCGAGCAAGAGCGAGGGATATACTGATGTTTAGGCATGAGTGTCATAAACATAGTATGTCATGGACACTAATATGATATTCTGTTTATTAACAAAGTAAAGAAATCAAAGAAACTAATCATAGTCAACATCCAAGCACAGGCATAGGCACATTTGGAACACAACGTCATAGGAGAACTGTGACGTCAAAGCATTGTTTTTGACATGACATCACAATGAAAAAGTGTTATTTTGCCCTAGGGCATCATATCAAAAATATGAACCCCGATATGATCAATCTCATAGGTAATAAGATTGACTGTTGCTGAAAAGTATCATTCTAAAGCTCCATGTAATAGGTTTTGTTTAGTGAAAGTACGAAGGTAAAAAGTCGATCATGATGGAAACTAGACCATGGGGCATTTCAATTATTCAGACATTAATTAGGAAATTTATCTTTCAAGGACAGTCCTAACAGGGTATTTTTTATGGAAACAAAATTCAAGGGACATTTCCATTTATACATGTTTGTTATTGGTACATGATTATAACATAACCTAGATGAAATATGGTACTTAGGATAACATTTTGGTTGGTATAGATTTTACAACTAGATAAATGAGAGGGATCACTCTGTAAAATAATACAAGCATGAGAAGTGAAGACGTTCATTGGCGCTATGATGTTGACAAGACTTGCTACAGCATAACAAAGCATAGTTGATTATAGTTTTATTTTTAGTACATTTTTTTATATTCTTTCAATACATATGGTTTAGCATAACAAAGCATAGTTTTTTTTGTTTTTTTGTTTATATTTTTTTATATTTTTATTCCTGTTATCTTACATCTTGATACATCATATTAGCATTGGCATATAGCCTATAGTATTATAGAAACAAAGCATAGTTGATTATAGTTTTATTTTTAGTACATTTTTTTATATTCTTTCAATACATATGGTTTAGCATAACAAAGCATAGTTGATTATAGTTTCATTTTTAGTACATTTTTTATATTCTTTCAATACATATGGTTTAGCATAACAAAGCATAGTTGATCATAGTTTTATTTTTAGTACATTTTTTTATATTCTTTCAATACATATGGTTTAGCATAACAAAGCATAGTTTTTTTTGTTTTTTGTTTATATTTTTTTATATTTTTATTCCTGTTATCTTACATCTTGATACATCATATTAGCATTGGCATATAGCCTATAGTATTATAGAAACAAAGCATAGTTGATTATAGTTTTATTTTTAGTACATTTTTTTATATTCTTTCAATACATATGGTTTAGCATAACAAAGCATAGTTGATTATAGTTTCATTTTTAGTACATTTTTTATATTCTTTCAATACATATGGTTTAGCATAACAAAGCATAGTTGATCATAGTTTTATTTTTAGTACATTTTTTTATATTCTTTCAATACATATGGTTTAGCATAACAAAGCATAGTTGATTATAGTTTTATTTTTAGTACATTTTTTATATTCTTTCAATACATATGGTTTAGCATAACAAAGCATAGTTGATCATAGTTTTATTTTTAGTACATTTTTTTATATTCTTTCAATACATATGGTTTAGCATAACAAAGCATAGTTGATTATAGTTTTATTTTTAGTACATTTTTTTATATTCTTTCAATACATATGGTTTAGCATAACAAAGCATAGTTGATTATAGTTTTATTTTTAGTACATTTTTTTATATTCTTTCAATACATATGGTTTAGCATAACAAAGCATAGTTGATTATAGTTTTATTTTTAGTACATTTTTTTATATTCTTTCAATACATATGGTTTATTTTTATAAGAATTTGTAAAAGTACAGCGCCTTTTTCATGTCATGTTCCTTTTAAACAGCATGGCAGACCAAAGCCTCTCAAAGTAGACAGGACTGTTGAAAAACTTACATAGGTTTTATATATATATTAAAAATAATATTGATGTGAATACAACAAGTGATTTTGGCCAACGCACACATATAATATATATATCTTTTTTATTAATTTAAAACTAATATTCATCAATGTATTCGTCATTTGGGGATGAATGGATGAGATGTTTTGAAATTATGTAACCATATATGATGATAGGAGAAGTATTTATATAGGCATTTGCTGCCTGTTTGCTAATCCTTTATCCTTTTTGTATATATATATATATTCTGAATATTGTGTATTATATGTTTTATGGAAATAAAATACTGTTTAAATCATATGATGATAAGGTTTTACCAAAGATAAACAATATGATATGTCATCTCAAACATGGAATGTCTCTCAAAGATTGTGTAATTTTCACTGAAATGATTAGCAAGCCAAAGATATGCAAATGTCCTAGTAAAAATCATGTAAATGGTACTTAATGATAAAACTCTTTTGATTTGTTACAGTAATTAACTAAGAAGATCAAATGATTTATTTATTTGCACAATGTTAAGCTCTCAAAGAAGAGAACTGATTTATTTCCAAAGCAATAAATCACTTATTTGATTAAAATATGCTTGATGGACGTTTTTGAATAAATATTCCATATTTCAAAGGGATGCTTCCAAATTAGCGGAAATTTAAATTTTGAAATCCCACAGAGGAATGTTGATATGGATGACAGCTAGTTGAGGTTATTACAAACTGAGATGTTTTAAGAGTTTGCTGCTGACATGGGAATGTGAAGAGATTCAAGTTAGAAAGTCAGATGACAGCAAACCTCTGTTGCAGCTCATAAAATGTAGATTACATTTATTCTCGGTTAATTCATCATAAAAGCTTGGATCCTACAAGCCTTGATATTTGGATGTGATATTGTATTTATCAAACTGGGGTGATATACTTCATATCACTTACTTGGAGCTTGGTGTTTATTGGAGGTGAAATATAGGTATGTGATCGGGCTACTGGTGTGTATGTCATATATCACATCAACTGGGACAGACGTATCAAGGGTTGTACAGTACACATAGCCGGGATATACACATGGTCATTTCATCCACTCTTTCACAGCTGATCTGTATGTGAGTTAACTTTCATATTTAATTGAACTAAAGTAGTTAATTACTCTCTGCATTAAATGTCTTTATAGATGAATCAGACTATCATAGACAAATATTTCTTCTGAACTCTTAAATAATCAGAACGTATGTAATGCGTACAGTTATATCACCCTTCCATTTTATTGAATTAACACCTGAAGTTATAATCTTTGTAATTACATGTTTTGTTCCATTGTGTTTTATTTTCATTTTGGCATCTACTATGGTCTTAAGAATAGTATTATTTTCATTGTCAAATTTAATTTTTAAAAATTACTTAAACTCAGATTTTGAAATTATGATAGAGAAAGGGATATGGTTGATTGAAGATAATCTGATCATAATTAGTGATACATTAAATACAGTTTATCATTGTTTTTGACTGCAACATAAGTTTATTAAGTATGATAGCAGATTTTGGCATTATCAGTTATAGATATATACAAAATAATATTTGATTGTAACATCCATTCACCTATTGAGCGTGTTGCAACTAATGTTCATTACACAAGCACAAGACGCACTAAATAGTTGAGGATCATAAAACAGGCCACTCTGACAGTCTGTTGTAATGGGCATTGGCTGACATCTGTAACTAGATCGCTAGACTCTCTCATGGTTCCCTCAATATCATTAGCAACCTCTCCCGAAAAGTTACTCTAGATTCTTTCCATTCTTGAATCTGACATCTTAACCTCTTTTTTACAAGAATTTTAACTTACCAAAGCTTCTAGACTTTGTTTTAAGTAATTATTCAAAACAGGACTGTGAAACTGCTGTTCAACATTATTTTTTAGGGCAGTCAATGGGTTGCCAGTTGGGGCTTGAAGTAATTGTTTTTTTCAACTTGAATCATTCCTTAACTCCAAATGAACTTTCCCTAACTCAATATGCATAATTCCAGGGTTAGATAATAATAAATAAATAAAATATATTTTATTGAACTTAGAGAAAGTCTATACAAAGGGTGAAGTAATGTAGTTTAGTAAATGTTTTAGTAACAAGTCAAGTAACTTTGAGAGTGTCTGAATGAAGGGTAAAGTAATGTAGTTTAGTCAATGTTTTAGTAACAAGTCAAGTAACCTTGAGAATGTCTGAATGAAGGGTAAAATAAAGAAAAAGAAGGATTAACAGAACTGAAAAACAAACTTGTGCATACAAGGGTGCCATTACAAAAATAACATTTAGGAAAACTGAAAGACAATCTAAATCAATGGTGAAATAATAAAAAAAAAAAATGAAAAATGGGCTTGAATGAGGGTGTCATTCAAAAGATAAAATTGAAGGAAAATGAGGTTAGTCTAAATCAAATGTAAATTATGAAGATAATGATTACCGGACTGTTATACAGTTCAAATCAAGGGTGAAATAATGACAATAATGGTTGTGGGGACGGTGAGAATATGGGATGATATGTCTGTATACATTATGGTCACTGGCAATACTGCAGATGAATCTTGACAGTGATATGATAACAAACGCTCGGCACAATGTTTGCTCCTTGGTGTTGGGTTGCTCTCATGTGTTGATTGGAAATGCCCTTGTATTATATCATTCATGTGTTTATGCATGAAGTTTGAACAAAAACACTTTCCTGGAGGAACATTAAACCTCAACATAATTATATCTTTGCAAAATTTTCTGTTTTGGTATACATAAGTTCCTTATAAATCCCTTCTAAGGATTATTGTTTTCCAGAAAGAATCTTTCTTTAGTAGGTACTTGAATCAAAAGACGTATATGATTTATATAACTTACTAGAATAATGTGCCTGATCAATTATAAAAGGGTTTTATTGAGGTCAGGTCAGGCATATTTCTATAAATCTTGACATATGTTAATCTTACCATAACACTTAAATTCCCATTTGTTCTGTACTTCATGATTGCTCTACAGTATATGAAGATTTTTGTCACTAGACATTTTATCTCAAAGTAAAATACCCAGAATAGAAACTGGAAAACTTAGAAAGTAAAGATGTGAAGTACCGTATTCGACGTGATAAGCGCCCCGGGCGCTTAAAAAATTGGTAAAAGGGGGCGCTAATTAAAACGATAAAAATTGTCCTCAAGTTTAGTCTTGAAAGTGGTTTCTTATGATACATATGTCTTTGAAATATGGTTTTATAACTTTTATCATTTTGATGGTGGCTGGAGGTCTTGAAATACCCTGTATTCTTCACTTTAGTGGAAGTAAAAGACTTATTGCAAGACTGAAAAACCTCACTCAATGAATCAGCATGCAAGGTAAGCAATGTTGAGAGGTGGGCGCTAAATCAGGACTCATATTGTTCAGTCAAAAACATGGTGGGTGGGCGCTTATAGGGGAGTGGGCGGTATTATCGATACGTTGATATATTTCAATAAAGAAAGAACATTATAGACACCTGCATGAACAAACGTTTAGTTTCATCTAAAATTGAAGTAAAAATACAACCCAATAAACATGTAAGTTGTATCCATAGTGCGAACTTATAAAGTTAAAATAGTGCAAACATGTTAAAGCTAATAAACAGTCACTGAAATTTACCCCTTTCCAAAAAGACGGACAGCCGACCATTGATTTCTGTTCTGTATGCTTCTATATATTATAGAGAATGTGGTAAATCTAAAATGTGAAAACTAACAATACAGTGACATGCATATGGCAATATGGTTTTTTGTATCACAATATGTAGCAATACGGAAATGAGGAGTGATAACCAAACATGAAAACCCAAGAGCACAAACTTGGACGTTGATGTGAGAATACTTGTGCAAGCAAAAATATTGACTTACGCTTTATCGTTGTGTTTTCATTCAAATATCACCCTTTAATCGCAATTATGATCGAAAACCGGACAGTGGTGTGCGTCAAATAGTCAAATGTCATTTTTGGGACTTGTCTAAAATAGCCAGGAGGCCAGTTAGGAGTTGATAGTGTTTGTTAAGTTATATAACTAGGATCCATGTATATTGGACATGATATCTACACTCTGTGCATTTATAAGACTGTCTTTAGATTTTCATAGACCCGTATTTGTCATTTATATATGTCTTTTGGACATGAAAAGTTAAGATGTTTTGATTTTATATCACCACATATGACATTTAGGCTTGTATCAAAGGTAAATAATATGTTATGAAAATTACGGAGTGGTTCTTTAAAACAGTGTCCATATTCCCATATCTTTTGTAAAAATGCAAATCTAAAGTTCTATGACAGTTGCCCGAAATTTCAAATGATATAGAGAACTCACCCAAGTGTCTTGTGTTATCAAATATATCAAAACGATCGAGTTGATAAAAGTTACAGATATCCAAGTTTTGCCAAGGATATTTTTACTTTTACCAATGAGTGTTGATATATCTGATATCAGAAGACACAAAGGTGATATTCCATGTATCATCCAAAATCTTTTTTCACTTCGATTCCATGAAAAATGTATATTTCTGAACACAGCACTACTCCAAAACTCTCAGTGCGGTGATGTCATAGCATTGTGATGTCATTACTTGATGATGTTTAACAATTGTGATGTCATGAACTTGACTGTAAAAGGGCATTGTTCAAAATCTACTATCCTAGGAGTTATCGCTTGATCTTACCAAGCGATATCTCCTGTTGAACACAGTTTTGGATGATAAATAGGAATTTATGTATAGTTAGTGTTTTTTAAGTTATTGTATGTCATTCAGATATGTAATTTTAAGAGTGGATGGATAAGGAAGCTGAAAACAGTTAAAAAGTACAACTTCAAATACATATCTCTGAATCATTGATATTGTTACATAAAGGTATTGTAAACTCATTCTCGGATTACACAATTTTCATTCTGCGAATTCTAACAGATACCAAAAGATTCAACAGATAAGGTGTATTATTATATCTCATAGATCAAACTGTACAATGAAGCTTCTCAGTCTGACAGGTGAAGATGATTATAGGTTTTGTGATAGGGTAAACACATCTGCAACTGATATGATATGTGTATATCTACCAGGTGGGCAATATTGAATCATATTCCATGCACTGGATATCTAACATAGATCACTGCTAGAGATGGGATAACATCTGCTTCACAGGCACCCAGTTTTCTAAACCCTGGCCACATAGATTAAACAACTCAGTGTTACATTCAGGTTTTTTCTCCAAGTTCACTCTGGATATAGGTTGAAGGCCTGTACTCAATGTTCTTCAATTGACTAGCTAAAAGGTAACAATGTTAATTAATTTAGTAAATTGTAACAAATATACATTATGATGTGCTGGTTTTTTGTAATCCAAGTTCACTTTAGGCCCTGTACTGTATGTTCTAATTGCAAAGGCCTAAATTAAAGAAAAAGGTTTAGATATTGTATCAAAATTTAATGTAAGTATGCACTATTGTCTCACATTTAGTTTTTACCTTCTGGTACAGCCTGGGTAAAGGTTTAAGGACTTTATCTTGTTTTTATTCATTTACAAATAACCAGCTTTGAATAAGGTGATATATTTGAGATACCAGAGAAAATGTATATATAAATTTAGAATTCTGATCTTTCATTGGCATAAATGTTTCCCTTGATGAATTTTGAAACAGAAATTTAGAAATTTTGATTTAGGCTGAGTTGACCTAAATAGCTAAGATTATATTTTATTTGCAAGACAATTAAACACACAGTTTTCACAGATTTTGTTTCTTTTTTCACAAATTTTCAACATTAATTTTCGATACATTAAATGTTTGGTTTCACAACTGTTGTTGATACTCCAATAGTAAATAGGATTATAGAAATGATAGGAGACCAAGAGGTCAAGAGTATACAGTTTCTGAATTCTTCTCTTACAGACAACCAAACCAACAGCGCCAGTGAAGAAATCAGCAGCTGTCTATCCATCTAAACAAACTCCGGTAGGTGATACACAAACTGAGGTAGGTAATACACAAACTGAGGTAGGTGATACACAAACTGAGGTAGGTGATACACAAACTGAGGTAGGTGATACACAAACTGAGGTAGGTGATACACAAACTGAGGTAGGTAATACACAAACTGAGGTAGGTGATACACAAACTGAGGTAGGTGATAGACAAACTCAGGTAGGTAATACACAAACTCAGGTAGGTGATAGACAAACTCGGGTAGGTAATACACAAACTCAGGTAGGTAATACACAAACTCGGGTAGGTGATACACAAACTGAGGTAGGTGATACACAAATTGGGTAGGTGATACACAAACTGAGGTAGGTGATACACAAACTCGGGTAGGTAATACACAAATTGGGTAGGTGATAGACAAACTCGGGAAGTTTATACACAAACTCAGGTAGGTGATACACAAATTTGTTAGGTGATACATAAACTCGGGTAGGTGATACGCAAACTCGGGTAGGTGACACACAAACTCGGGTTGGTGAGATACAAACTCAGGTAGGTGAAACAGTTCTCTTCACACCCTGTTCCATCAGAATATATTTATCAACCAGGATAAGAATACCTGATTGCCTTCACTGCATTCCCCTCATGTCACAACAGGCTGGTTACCTATAGCTGTGCTCTTGTCTTGTACTGCCAATATTGATAGATTCAAAGTAATTTCACTGTTAATTAAATTCAAAATGAAGGAATGTTTAGATTTGAATATTTTAGGTGAAAAGATTAGTTTAGGTTTGAGACTTTAGATGAAAAATGTCATTTCTAGCCAATTTCATTTGAGATTTTCATCATATTTCACCTCCTGTTGTTGACATTTGCACTTGTGGATTTTTAGAAGCAGTTTTAGTTAATTAGGTGAAATGAAAAAAAGTGAGTCCAGCATTTTTGATGACTTAATTTGTGTGAATTTGTTATCATTTAAAGACTTCAAAGACTTGAAGATGTGATAGAATGTTTAGTGTTAAGTTTCAAATTTCTGTTCACCTGTTACACAAAGTCTCATGCTAATTAATTATTCCACCATGGGACATCTGAGTGTCTCTTTCCCATCGTTAGTTTATCCTGAATCGTTGATGAACTGATAGCGGTGTCTGTGACATGACTTTCTCTAAACTCTCAGATTTAACACCTCAACTGTGAGCGGCAAGACAAGGCAGTGTGAATAAAATTGCATTTAATGTGACACGGTTGCTATCTTGCATACCTACTTAATTACTCGCTAATGGGCTGTAACGAGCAAAGGTGGATCTCTGGCAGTATGGCAACATGATTACACATGTGAGTGAAATATCATTCTATTTTATTTGGGTATCGTTTCCCTTTCATTTGGAAATTGTTCCTCATTTTGAATGTTAAATAGGCCATTTTTAAAAGATTAAATTATTTTTTCTATAGATAATCTATAAATTGATTATGATGAATAATAAATTCTCCATATTCGTGCCTACATTCTTAACACAATTTGGGAAATTTTGATGTGTCTCTTGATTTAGAGTCTAATTAAAGTAGTTAATCATTATAGTAACAATTTGTTTGAAGTATCATCTATGCCCATGTCTACATTATTAGTTAAGACTCTAATTAAAGTAAGTATTTGTTTGAAGTATCATCATATGCTGATGTCTTCATTAATGAAGTCACAAGATGGAAAGAGCTGCCATGTTTCCTCCCATGTGTTTCTCATTAAGACCTTTGCAGATACCTTAATTGGCAGCTTACATGTTAATTAGTTTTAATTTATTTCCAATTAGTCAACAAGTTTAGTGGAAACTAACTTGTACGTTACAAAGGTCAATTAGTGGCAAAGCTTGTTGGTGATTGTATGATGAACTGTGATGGGGAAACGTGGTTGTAGAGATGGATAATGAGGGAAGAGTTAGCTCCCTTGCTGCAGATGTTGCTTTTTAACATTTACAAATCTGAGAAAGAAGAATTTTTCCTTGGCTTTTCATCCTGGTTTTGAAAAAATTGTGTAGCTGAATTAAATATAAGAAGGATGAACCTCTCCTGCTCTCTTAGGCGAGATACCCATAATTAACAGGTGTTACCTGTGTAATCAAATTTTGCCATACCAATTACTTCACCTGCTTAAGTTAGAACCATTCCTGAGTTGACAACTTTCTGGAATGATAAATCTATGATCAATGGAACTAAGGCGCTTCCAGAAGCTCGGTAGTTCATGTTGAGAGTTTATGTTATCAGCCTATAAGTATCACTAGAGAACAAGTTTTATGGATTTACAACTTCTTTATTGCAGGATTGCAGCGTTCCGTTGTTGATCTATACTAAGTGATGTAGTATAAAGATTAGTTCTACAATATTTCTGAAACCACCCTTTCCCTTCTAAATAGTAGGAAATGTTGATCAATTCCTGAGTGGCTGATTTTCTGGACTTGTTTCCTTTTGTAGCAAAGGGAATCATTGAGAGTAAATAATGGCCTTGATAAAAGGTATTTCCTACTTCATTAGGGCATAAGCCAGGCAGGGTTAAAGATAGACTGACTATGTCCCTGAAAAAGATTATTTTAAAGAAATTACTGTATTTTAGATGAAAATGAACCTCAGAAAAATGAGAGCCAAGTGTTCATTCCAAATCAAGACTTAATTCTCAAGATGTTATATTTTAGCCTCTGGTATTGGTTAGCTGGTGGTGTGGTCAATACTGTTGTTATTGCCTTACGCTGAAGGTTCAGGTTCAAATCCCTCAAAAGACTCTACCTTAAAAAGTACAAGAATTTGTACTATTGCGGAATGTGTGATCCCAAATGTATATATATAATTTGGGTGTCTAGACTAGAATGTATGATCCCAAATATAATAATGTTACATTTGGGTGCCTAGACTTTGTTCTCGAGAAGTAATGTTTCGCGCCGGGGCAAATAAAAGGTAGAAATATTATAAACTACAGTCTGTTGGTTTGAATATGTTAAGTGCAAGCTTCAATTTTTTAGAATAATTCTGAAATTAGCACAAATGGGATTTAAGGTTGTTGCTGTGGTATAATTGACTTCCATTTGTTGATATCTCAGCATGAAGTTCAACTGAAAAGTTGTGAATTATAAGTTGTGACATGTGGAATGTTGTTAGGTAAGTAGGTTCACCTTTGATACTGCATTCATGGCAACTTGTTTGGAGTATGTACTTTGTTTTGATAGCCTTGTTCAGGACTACCTTGCTTGTTTCCTTTCAATCTCAAAAGAATTTGTAAACTTTGCTGCTTTCATTCAGTAGTCTAAACAGAGACCTTGTCAGAAATTTGTAAGCATAATAATATTTAGCTGACATTTCTTTTTGCAAAATGAAAAGCCCCAGCAAGTAGAACAATATTAATTGAATTAATTAATATGATTTTCTTTTGTCTTTTTGGAATTTCTATCAACTATGGTTATGTAGTTATTCCCAATGATAAGATATCAATTTCATTGTCTCTGATAATAAGTGGCACAACTGTTAAACACTTAACAAGTTTGTTGTACAAAATGTCTGAAATAAAAGTTTCACAACAAATCAAAAGGTGCTCAGGGAATATAACAATTAGTTGTTTTAAACACAATATTAAGGGTGCGCGGTATTATTGGTATATTGCAATACAGAAACAACATGATACGTACCGGTACCCTCTTTGAAAATATCCAATATATCAGAGGTTTTATAATTAAAAATTTCCGTGTAAAATTGCAGAAAAAACATGACCAAAAAATTTTTCTGGAAGTTGTAACACAAAGTGTTAACTCGCAAAGTGAAAATAACACAGACATGTAGAGGACGAATGCAGCCACTAAATAATCTCTTTACAAAACGACGGGCCAGTTCAGCATTGTTCTAATTGCTGTTATTCAGTTAAGAGAATATGGAAAAAGTAAAATATGAAAAGTACCAATGTGTTGCACTACGTTTTTCTGTATCCAAATATATTGCAATACGGAAATGAGGAGCGCTACCCATCCTTACTGAGTATGGGACAAAATATATATAGAATGTTTATAACCTCACCATATGCTGTGTTATTCCTTGTTAAATTCTGCCTCCTTCTCTTCAGCTATTTGATAAAGTGGCACTACTGTTAAACTTTGTTGTACAAAATGTCTTAAATATCAGTTTTCACAACAAATGAAGAGGTGCTCGGGGAATATAACAATTAGTTGTTTAAAACACAGAGGTGTGATATGCTCGTTATGTCCCAGTGATGGACCAATCAGATACAAGCAGGGCCTCTTCTCGGAATTCTTGTGCAACATTATCCCTCCTTATCTCGAGAGAACTGATTGCCTCCCCTAATTGCTCTCATTAGTTTACTATTGTGACGTGTTTGCTGTTTCAACATTCTCCCTCAAAGAAGAGCTTTATTTATTTGTTCACAGATTTAACCCAAGGGGATAGTGTTTTTTTGTTGATTCATGAATCAGTGTTATTTCATTTTAAATGTTATGGAATATATACCCTCACCTGTTGGATATGTTGGGCAATATTTGAGTCTTTATTTTGTGCTATTTGTCAAATTTTTTTGGTGCTTATTAGTCAGTCTTGAATGATTTTAGATTATGGTATTGTTGGTGTTGTTTGTGAATTAGTCTCATTTTGAGTTTTAACACTTAAGTTGCTGAATATTATTTTGACCAGTTTTGCCCCCGTGGCTGAATTTTCCAGCACTCGCCTCGCTACCGTTATAGCGCAATTAGCCCCTGTGGCTGAATTATTTAGCACCGCGAGACGCGACCGTTTTTACAATATATGGTGTATTCACATGGCGAATTACGGATGAAAATGGCCGTTCGATACAAAAGTAGCCCGCCCATCCCGTACACAAATGAACGAAATTTATCCGACAATTTGAATGAAATTTTTATCTTACCTAGAACGATTTCTATTACAATATGAAGATTGTCTTTATTTAGAGTTACGGAAAATCCTTAAATATAATCGCACAATTAATTTTTTATATTGAATTGAAGATACATAATTCCTCTTTACGATGATATATATCTTTTTACAATGCGACCTCTAGTTAGATTTCTCCAATTATCTAAAGATTGTCTTTATTTCCGGCTGAATAAAATCCCTAATACTGAGCGCGCATACATGTATTATATATCGAATTGTAGACAATTTATTCTTCTTCATGATGATAAAAAATTGTTAGAATATGTCACCCAGTTCAAAAGATATACGCCGCGAAAGATGGTTGGGGGTACCCCGAGGATGCTCTGACATAACGGGATTTTTAGCCAGAACTAATTCTCCCTAGGGCAATCTGGCACCGGTACGCTAATTAGTGCCGTTATACCCCCGGGGCAGTCCCTGGGCACCAGCATGCGAGTGCCAGTGTTCTAGGCACCAGCGTTGGTTCCTGGCATACCGATCCTCTCGGCGCGTGCAGTCACTCGCGGCCGAACATTCCGAGATAATAAAACCAATCATTCTATACGCACGCCGTATAGTTATCTCCTGCTGCGCATGTACAAATTATACATGGAATTAAAGATAAATCTTTCGTGCTTACGACTGTGAAAAAATAATGAAAAGGTGCCAACTGATTCAAAAGATATGAAAAGCGAAAGAGGGATACCCTCAATTACTTGAAAACAAATTTTGATAAGCGTTCTATTTGCGACACCAGTCGCATCATTCACCGCATCGTTATTATTGACTGCGCATATGCATATTATACATGAAATTAAAGACAATTCTATTCTCTTGAAATAGGTGAAAAAAAGAAAAAAAAGTATACAATAGTTCGGGAGATATGAACCGCGAAAGAGCAACACCCTCAACTACTTGAAAACAGATTTTGACAATCGTTTTATTTGCGACATTTGTCGCTTCACTCGCCGCACCATTTTTATTATCTGCGCACATGCATATTATACATGGAATTAAAGATCAATCTTTCCGCTTGAGAAAGGTGAAAAAAAATTTTTAAAGTGCCAAATAGTTCGGGAGATATGAACCGTTAAAGAGGGGGACCCTCAGACATTTTGGGAAAAAAATTGATAATTGCGACATTTTTCGCAATATTTGCCGCTTCTTTATTATGTGTTGCGCTCATACACATTTCATATTGAATCAAAGCCAGTTCTTTTTCCTTTACGATGATGTAAAAAGTATGAAGTTTCGCCACCCGATTCTAAGAATACAAATTGCGAAAGATCGGGGGTATGTTCTTGATGCGGCTCGTATCGAACGTCCAGTGACAGCTCACATTGACTTTCTCTGTCTCTTTTACGACAAAAAAGATTATTTTATTGACAATCAGTATTTTATATTACACTTATTCACCTTATTGATGTGAAGAATAAACTTTATAAGGAGAGTAACGCTCATCCACACTTCTGCTTCTTTCTTCTTTCTTCAATCTTCTTGATTATCCCCCTCATTTTCCTTCTCTGACATCAAACTGATATAAGCTTTAGTGCAATCTTGTGACGTGTGATAAATTCTGAAACATGGTGCTGCACATAGAGCCACATTACACTCGCTACATTCGTAAGAAGATTCTTTGCCTACCCTTTTCTTCTTTCGAACTGGCTCATTGCTTTCTTCCACTGCCCTTCGAAAGAGTTCTCTTTTCGCTTTGGAGCAAACAACACACATACGGGAAAGCCTCTTCTTCTTTCCAACAGGCTGAATCTTTGATGGAAAGTGTCGACCATGAAGACGTAACACACTTTCGTCGCTTGTGCTTGGCCTGCCACGAGGACGTCTACGCAGGGAAGGTACTTTTTCCGTGTCGGCGAAGGTGATCATATGCTGCACTAAATCTTTTCTGAATTGACGGCTTGTTTTCAAGGTTTTGTCTTTTGAGAATTCTTTATAGAGAATGTAAGAGTTCAACATGGCAACGTTTAACACATGAAACCACACTCGCTTCCACCATTTAAGAGTTTTCATTTTGAACGGGGTGTACGACAGCATCTGGTCGGCCCGATCCACACCTCCCATATATTTGTTGTACTCGTGCACAATACGTGGTCTCGTATTTGCTTCCCCAGTCACTCGGTTCTTCTTCCCTGTCTCTACAATTTCAGTGTCTTCTACGGTTGACATGAGCAGCACTGACTTCCTGTCCTCATACCTCAC
Organism: Phorcus lineatus; assembly: GCA_921293015.1. Taxonomy (NCBI): domain Eukaryota; kingdom Metazoa; phylum Mollusca; class Gastropoda; order Trochida; family Trochidae; genus Phorcus; species Phorcus lineatus. The sequence continues at coordinate 45,814,338 of OV121092.1, read as the reverse complement.
AACGAGTAGGTCTTGATTGTGATAGATCATCATATCCCCTTTCTTCTTTTTTCTGTGCCTTCTTTACCTTCTCAGGAATGCCTTTGCGATTGCCTCTCAACGTCCCAGTCGCACCAGTTCCCGTTTCCCACAAGTTTATATACAATGCCACAGAGGAATAGAAATTGTCCATGAACACATGATATCCTTTCCCAGCATAATCCTTCACCAAGTCCATGACGAGATCATACGTTTTCCCACCGACAGAAACAGATTCATTTGTTTTTCCAGTGTAGAGTTCAAACTTGCAAACATAACCATTGGTTGAGTCACACAGCATGTAGGCCTTTATCCCATACTTCTTCGGCTTGTCGGGATTGTATACTTTGAAACTCAGATTGCCTTTCCAAGGCACCAACCCTTCGTCAACACAAATAGTTTGATGCGGCTTGTAAATTCTGGAAAAACGATGCACGATGCGTTTGTACAAGTAGCCAAGTTTATTGATTGGTGAAAACTGGGGTGTGTTTCGTCCCGGCATTTGGTTATTATCATTCAAATGTAGGTACGTTAGTAATAACCAGAACCTATCACGAGGCATACATTTGGCAAAGAAAGGCGTCGACGTCACATCACTCGATGACCAATACTCAGAAAAGTTTCTCTGTACAACCAAAGACATTGCTATAGTCATTGCTATGAATACTTTCATTTCTTCAGCATTCGTATCATACCATTGCCTCAACCTTGAACAGGGCTTTAGAACCTTATCGTCAACCTGTTAGTGGAAGTATCTGTTGGTTTCTTCTGCCATTGATCCATAATCATCTTCATGAAAAAACAACCCGAAATAGTCTACAGGATGCGGATTATCAGGCAATTCTATAAAGCGTCCTAATCCCGTGTTGCCAGTAAATTGGAGATCAACACGTCCACGTGGCCTCGGACCCTCTGTCCAGCGTTCCATAAAGTTGTCACGGTCATCAAAATGTGTGTCCATTTCATTATATTGCTCATCAAAGCCACTGAACTCTTCTTCTGTGGAAGTACCAGTCGTAGCAGTTTCACCCGTAGCTGCTAATATGTGTCTTGCAATGTTTCTTATTTCTACATCACTATCAATGTCACTTTCACCATCACTGTCACTGTCACTATCACTCTCATCAGTTGATTCCATATCAGAAGCTTCATCGGCATGTACCTCGTTGATGAAGTCGTCGTCGCTAGACGTTGACGGACCTTCCCAACTCCTGGTTCGCGGCCTCCTGGCCTTAGGCATCTTTCACATCAATCTGTAAATGATTGAAAATAATTTAGGCACACGCAAGATATGATAACATCAACACATGACCTGTTGTACAGAGAAATTCAATGTGAGCTTCATGGACATTCAATTGCCACATTTTGTAAGTGTTTGAAACAAATTTGCCGTTGCGCGCCTTTGGCGCCAGCGGCCATCAATAATCCGGACTTTTTCTAACATTTTTTTCACGATTTGCAAAATTAACAAATCAGGACAAATTCTAACATTGCTGGACAAATTCTAACTTTCAGACAACTTTTCACAATCCTGCCGAACAAGTTCTAATGTCGCCGGACACTTTCTAACTTTCGGACGACTTTACACAATCCCGCCGAAGGTGCCGATGGCACCGACGGCCGCCGACGTTGTATCAACATTATCAACCCTGATGCCGCCTTCTGACTCCTATGCAACGAGCCGGCGAGTCGCGAACAACTGCCTTCTACGTCAGGAAAGTTCTGATTGTCAGTTGTGGATTACAAAAGTTTTTCAACTCTTGACTTCTCTTCCGAGAATGATAGGTTCCACGGGCCTATCTGTCGGGACGGCCGTAGTCAACGAGCACCCGGCCCCTTGTCTTTAGTTCACTGGAAGGAACTCATGCCATCCCGACATATATAGCAAACTATTTAAAACATCGGAATGCTACCAAACTTTTTTTTCAAAAAATTTGGCAGAAAAAAACACATACCTGCTGGCGGTGCCCGACGAAAGTCCGCTGAAATTTTTTTTCTCGAACACGAACATTTTCGTTGGACACATTTTCTCATGACCTGATGGCGGTGCCCGGCGAAAGATCCCCGACACTTTGTGTCTCAACCACAAACATTTTCGTTGGACAACTTTGCCTTGACCTGATGGCGGTTCCCGACGGCATCCCCGACATACTGTGTCTCAACCACAACATTTTCGTTGGACAATTTTCCCATGAACTGATGGCGGTGCCCGACGCAAAAATCCCCTAACTCAAAAAAGACATCAATAACGCTATGAATGTAAATCCAAAAGTTTTTTTTCCTTCAACTTTCATGGTTTATAAAACTCTATAATTGAACACTAAAGAAACAGGGTTTCCTTCATAATTTGTTTTACTTATTACATTTATTTATAACATTTTAGCGGCGCTTGTTGAGTCTTTATTTCTATGAGCGCATAAACAAATTGTATATCAAATTGAAGAGAATTTTCTGCTCTTTACGCTGATACCAAACGTTGTTGAGCGCGCCACTTGGTTACAGAAATACGAAATGCGAAACTTGCCAAATTTGCGGCACTTCTTGTGCCTTTATTTTTGTGTGCGCATGTATGATCGATATATTGAAATGAAGAACAACGTTCCGTCTTTACTTAGACGTAATATTTATCAAAATCCGCCCAGTGGTATAGAAAATATCGAGTGCCAAAGAAAGGTACATGAAAATCGAACTTCAGATCACATGAAAAGGACCCTTTGTGCGGCGCTTGCTGCATCGTCGTTTGTTTTAGCGCATGTACATTTTATATATCACTTTGTAGACAATTTATTCCTCTTGATAATGATATAAATGGTTTTGAAATGTGTCATTTGTACACGGGGATATGAAGTGCCAAGGTTTCCCTATTTGCGTCACTAACGGAATTGCGAAGTGCGAAAGTTGTTCTTTTTACGGCACTTGTTGAGTCTTTATTTATTTGTGCGCATAATAATTGATATAGGGAATTAAAGACAATTCATTTGTCTTTATAGTGATGTAAAATTCAACAAAATCTTTTTCACGGTGTAAAAGAAATTCATTGTGAAAGAAATTAAGGCACATGAAAATCGCGCTTCAGATCACATGATAAGAAAGTCGGCAAAATTACCTTTTTGTGCGTTTGCTTGTTGTATCTTTATGAATTGTTGCGCATGTACACATTTTACATGGAATTAAAGACAATCTTTTTCTCTATCTTGTGATATAAAAAATGTCAAAATATGTTGAGCACATCATGAGAAAATTGGTGTGACAAAACAGTGTAAAACTAAAAATATATAAAAATCACCTTTTTTGCGGCACATGCGGTATCTTTATTTCACGAGGCGCACATATGTTTTTTACATCGAATTAAAGACATTTTTTTTCTCTTTCAAATGATCCCACCTATATTGAAATCCGCCCAAGGGTTCAGAACATAGGGCGTGCGACAGGAAGGCGTGCATAGGGTCAAAATGCACGCGTCTCAGTAAACGATAGCATGCGCGGGTCGGTAAGCTCGTGCGAGAGGGTAGAAAGTGCCCACAGGCTATTAGCACGTGCGGCGGGGAGTGGGGGAAAATTGAGTGATTTTAAAGCTTATTATCGGTACGATAAACGTTATCAATCGTTGCATAATTTTCGGAACATGTACGCGCATTATTTAGAACACCAACGAAACAAAATTCGGTAGCTTAGCGACACACGGACGGAAAGTACTAGCGTTAAATGACACTACTGCCGTGCAACAATTGCCCGTCCTTCGCTACTGTGAACCTCGGCATTAATGAGCTAGCGTGAGAAAAATAGAGTTTGGATGTCGCATCTCGCCCAGAGGACATGCGGTCAAAGCAAATTTCATCAGGGACCCGCATCTTAAGGGTTAATTTTAGTTTTTCATTTTCTTATGAATGAGCCTAAATTGATTAAAGATTGTGGTATTTTTATTTTGCTTATGAGTAAGCAACGTTTGACTTTAAATTATGGTAATTTCTACCATGACTGGTTATTTATTAGTTTTTGCATGATGTGATTTTGAAATGAAAGGGAATATCTAAATGTCTTTTGAGACAACACAAATTAATAAAAGGTACTATTTGAGGCTTCCCTGGAGAAACAACCTAATTTTTTCAACTCACGACCAATGAGACCTTCCTAGATGGAACTTTGTATGTTTGTGGTTGGGTGATGTCAAAAGCAGTTGCTGAATTGGTAAGTATATACAGCTAGATGTTGAAATTTATATTTTCACATCAGTCTAATCATTAATTAATTGTACATTTGAGATATTCTATCATTACATATATAATTTCTATTTGAGAAAAGATTTTTTTTGGGGTTGAGAAAAAGATGGGATCAAAAGTTGATATGACTCTCTCTTTAGGTTGACTGCTAGGTCTTCTTATTTCATATTCTTAAAACCAGACTTCAATTTGACAGGACTACTGTATATAACAAGATAGAGTTACAAATATCTGTGGTTGGTTGGGAGCTATGGCTGGGTTAGAGGAGAGACGCTCTACACAAGTTGCTGAACATTGAATCAGGAAGTGCAGGGGGAAATGCAAACAAGGGGGAGATTCTCTCTGCCTCCCCATTCCCCCCCCCAGTCTGTTCTATTCTGAGCTGCTTTGTAGACTCGATCCATTCAAAGTGCTCCTACCAAAATAAATTCTGAAGTATTTTTACTCTAACACTTTCCGATTTAGACTAAATTTTTTAACTTTTGAACTTCCGAAAGTGCACCTGTTGTAGTTTATGAGCCAAGAATTCCATAAAATACAAGGTTTGTTTGTTGATGGTTGAAATTGAAAATTTCTTCAAAATTTAAATCTCTTTTGCATATTGAGCCATGGCTTTTGTTATTTATTTCTTTAAATCTATTTGCAGGCAAAATAAGGAGAATTAATGTAATGACTCTATAGGTATGTTTTACAAAGTCATTCTTGTGAAAGTTTGCATCTGTTTCATAAATTGATTAAAATTCAATTTTGTCTTCATTGCAAGCAAGAAATTACTAACTTATCTAAAATATTATCTTCTAAGCTTAACAACCCCCTCCCCCCCCCCAAAGTTTGCCAATCGTATGTTTGATTTTATCAGTTATATTTGAAAGTAGTAAATATTCTCTTTCTTTAGTAACAATCAGGTGTTAACAAGAGCAGATGAAGGTTTCCGTCAAACTATTTGGTTCCTTGTTTATATTGAATGTGACAAGCAACTGTAGCGAGAAATGAGCAAAAGTTGAGTAAAACCACTTGAGGGTTTCCCTCATATGCTTGTTTCTGGTAATCTTCTTCTCTCCAGCTAGTTTACTCCAAAAAAATTGTTACTTATGAATTCTCATTCTTTAGGAGTTTTTTCGAAAAACAAGTTGTTGGATCGTCTACAGAGAGATAGTCTGTAGGCCAGACCCTGAAATATGTAAGAAGCATAAGCAAGTCTATAAAAAGACTTGAGAGCTTGACTTCTGAAAATGAAGAAATTTCAGTCTCAGTCTTCATTTCATTTAATATTTTTTTAATTTTGATTAACTAATTGATAGACTAATAGAGGGATTGCACAGTGGTTAGTGCATTCAGCTTCGGGTCCAGAGGCCTGAGGTTTGAATACTGCTAGCCCATGCTACGGCCTGGCAACTTTTTCTTCGGTACTGAACAGTTTTAAATGCAGCAAGGTTTAGGTGAAATGCTACACTGAATTTCAGTGCAGTACCACCCATGGTTCATTAGTTCCAGTCGATGTTCAGAGGTTTCACCACAACATATAGCCACAATAGTGTTGCAGGCTTTCTTCTTGCAATAATACTAGCATGCATGATATAAATGAAACATTCTTGAAAGCATTATTTACTCCAAATCACCTCATCTCACCTCTGTAATTGCAGAAAATGGTGTAATCACTAACACTTTTATCAAGGTAACACTGCAATAACTTCCTTGATAGTGGCCTTAGTTAAAGTTACCACACAAAAAAGGGTCTTATAATGCAGTTGATAAGAAGCTCTGTAATGTTGTTTTGAAGGATTTCAAATAGTCAGTTACTTTGCAATCAGCCGGGAGTGGATAATGATTTATGTAGAGGAGCATGAGTTATTTATTAAGTTAGAACATCCATAGCAACCACTGAGAGGCATTTAAGTTTTAGGCACTGGAAAAATATTATTTATGACATCCCTAAACCATTTGTTTAGTTTACTGCTTAAAAAGCCATTTCTTGTAGAACAAGCACTTGTTTATTTCTTTGTAAGTTGCTGGAGAAGCTTAGAATGTCTAACAGTGTTATGCAATTACTTTCTCCTGAGTTTCATGCATTTGTTTCTCTTAAAATGATCTATGGGGGTTTTGAACTTGAATCCCAAGTTCCATGCCAAACAGATTTACTCTTGTGTAAGCAGAATATATACCTACACAGCAGACTATCCTCACATGATTAGAACAATTTTATTGAATTCTTTTGAGTATTGTCTTACCTGAACGTCATCAAGAAACCTTTCTTACACTTGACCGCAGTTACTTTTCTCCCCCTCCCTGAAACCATTGGACATTGTGCCAAAACTATCCACAAAAAAATTAGTTTTGATTCACAATGCTTTTGGGATTTTCCATATCACTCAATTAACAAATCATTAACTGGGCATATTTGTTTTTACAAGTATGAGTTAAATTGTTGGATTTCTTACAAATCAAATGTTTTAAAGTTACTTGAGGAGATTGATAAGTAGTGAGCCTTGATTAGGAAACCATACAGCACATTGGTACCATGCTTGTAGTGCAATTTCATGTTTCCTTGGGCTCCGTCACTAACTTTCAATACATTTGATCAGATCTACACCCCAGGAAAGAAACTTCAACAGGTTTGGAATTCAGGCCTTGCATCACAGATGGATGAAGTGCATTGCATTGAACGGGGACAATGCTGAAAATAAATATTTTGATTTGAATCCTTCTCTCTTTCTGTGTGAGGGTCACTACTTATCAATCACTCCTGGTCTGAATATAAAACTTGAAAATCTCTGTAAACTGTGATATATCATTTGTACCTTTTTGAGAAGTTTTTTAAAATTGAGAAAATAATTACTCAACTTTTCAGGACACCATATTTTGCATTCAAACTGTCCGTACATGATTCATGATTTATCAAATAGTTCACAGTAATAAGGTTTGTTATGAAAACAAGGATTTACATGTCAACAGTTATGGCGACAGTTTGACATTTACAAAGCCAAAATGTATACTGGCTTAAAATAATTTCATTCATATATTGTTTTGGGTATCATTTATTTTTGCAGTACAAAATTTCCAAATTCAACAATTTTAGGATCCAATGTACGTTTATGGCGTATAAAGGTAACATTCTATATGTGGTAATGAAATAAATACTTGGGTTGAATGGAACATACTCAAACTCAAACCAAAATCAAGTAGTTTGTATACAAGTTGTGATGGTTTAAATGGAACCTTATTTGTTTTCTTTTTTTCGTCGGGATTTGGCTTTAGCATAGTCTCAGGTTCAAATAACATGCCTCAAGATCAAAACATATGAATAATAATATCATAAATAAGAAAGAATTTGCTTAATCAATGAAAACTGTATTAAGCATAACCCAAAAATTTGCAGTTGTATCTGGGCATCATGATTAGGAACATGCTTCATAGTCTAGAGGTGAAGGAAGATTAAAATCAAGGAAAATGCACACGTAAGAACTAAAATCATTATTTAGAAACAGTATCATTATCAAGAAAAATGAATGCATCAAAATTCTGGAATCATGCATCATGTCCCAGAATCATGCATCATGTCCCAGAATCATGCATCATGTACAGTCCCAGAATCATGCATCATGTCCCAGAATCATGCATTATGTTCCAGAATCATGCATCATGTCCCAGAATCATGCATCATGTACAGTCCCAGAATCATGCATCATGTCCCAGAATCATGCATTATGTTCCAGAATCATGCATCATGTCCCAGAATCATGCATCATGTACAGTCCCAGAATCATGTGTTATGTTCCAGAATCATGCATTATGTTCCAGAATCATGCATCATGTCCCAGAATCATGCATCATGTACAGTCCCAGAATCATGTATTATGTTCCAGAATCATGCATTAAGTTCCAGAATCATGCATCATGTCCCAGAAACATGCATCATGTCCCAGAATCATGCATCATGTCCAAGAAACATGCATCACAATCAAGAATCATACATGCATAAAACTCCAGGCATAAGTATCATAATCAAGAAACATGCATGATAATCAAGAAACATGCATGATAATCAAGAAACATGCATTAAAATAAAGAAACATGCATGCATGTTAGTAGAGAAAAATGCAAGTTCAACCTTAACAAAAGGTTCCTTCAGTTAACTCCTCAAAATAAAAGCGCAATATAAACAATGCAGGTTCCTTCTGAAATTGGCCGACTTTATTTATGGATCAAATGGCTGGCTCCCTCAGCTTTCAGATCTATTTCAGATTCATCCCCCTCTGTTTTATCTCCACACTAAGGAGATTCCTCCAGGTAAACTCTCTCGTATGTCAATTTGGGACTCTACATATACCCCTACCTGACACTGGTCGTAAAGTTCAAACTTTCTCTCCTTGGTTTGCTTACATATCTATATAAGTTTGATTTGCTAGATTGTCTGAGACTGGTTGAAAGGAATCAACAATTGTTTTCATAAGAGATTTGAAATACATGTGTATATAATTAACCTTTTCAAAAAAATTAAATTTCATTTTATTCTCCTTAGGGTCTTTGCTACTTTGCTATATAGAATGGTCCTACAGGTCTCACTTGGATTCCAAGAATCTTATAAATTGGTTTCTTGCAAAATGTAAGATGATGGGAATGTGAAGATAATCATGTCTTGCAGTTATATGAAAGAAACTAAAAAGTTTCTCCATATATACTCTCTGTAAATGTAGCCAGATCTTGCCTGTAGCTTTGCTCGACACAGATAAGAAGTTCAGATTTACACTCCAGACCTTGAGTCATTGCATGCTGAATATTTGTAAATATGCAAAATATAATGGACTGAGGCAAAGGAAAATTCATATATGCTGTCCTGTAAATCAAACCATTTCTGCGAATAATCAGTGGTCATTAGGTATTCTCATCTGGTACATGACCATGAGAAAATCTTGTATATATGTTTCTTTTCATTGAGGGGAATCTAAATGCCAAAGAGGAGCACATCAAAAAAAATTTTCCATCTACACTATAAGGCTTCATCAACCAAAAGGAAAATGCTTTTCCTTCAAATCCTGCTTGCACTCTGAAATCTTAGTACCAATCTGATTGCAAACTCTTAACGTCTATACTCACAGACAATATCAACTGGGAAAAAATTATATTGTTTATGGCTCTCCTTGTGCACTCCGAGAAATCTTAACACCAACGAGAAACTCTAAAAAACAATCATGTTTACGAGAGGTGGTCATTACAGCCCTCTGTGCCACTGGCATTTATGTTGCGGCTTGTAGCTTATGAGTGTATGTCTCAGAATGAGTGTTATGCCTGTTGTTTCCTCTCCTCGGGAACTCGGAACCTTTCACCTCCCTTTACTCTCAGGCATAGATGAATAGTAGAAACTACGCAATATGTTGTAGTGGCTGGGTTGATTTGGAGAACTTTGAATATATCCTATCCATTCAAGGAAACATTAGAATATTTGCAGTACAACAGATATTATTTAGTGGCTGAAACTACTTGACGAAGTTTTGATATATCGGACAATTATTTTGATATGTTCCATATTTAGTAAAAATTAGTATGGTTGCAGTATGGTGAACCTTTTTCAGTGGCCAACTTAACTTTTCATGTCCAAAAGACATATGACAAATACTGGTTTTCCATGAAAATATAACAACAGCCTTATGAATGCACAGAGGTGCAGATATCACGTCCTAACATGGATACTAGTTAGATAACCGAGCTAACAAACACTATCATCTCCTTACTTCCCTCATGGCTGTTTTAGATAAGTCTCTAAAATTACGTTTGACACGCGCCACTGTCCGGTTTTTGATCATAAATGCGACGTTCTACCTTCAAATTGTCACTGTAAAAAAACAATAAGCTTTAAAATGTGCCTTTTTGGTTACAGTCGATACTTCCCGATAAAATGACACCATTGATTAAATTTGGGATATATGACTCCAACAACTCACGGAGTGGCTCTTTAATGTTTTGCCATAGGGTCTGGATGACAGACTAGGACGGCCGTTACGATTGTTTCTCCTATATTAGTTTCATCAAACTGTCAGATTTTAGCTTGGTTGGTTTGAGTCAGTACAAATAGAATACTTAAGTCCCTTACATCTAGTCCACTTTTATTAAATATTTTGTTAAATATTTGTCTTTTAACTGATTTTCACATGTTTGATACTTAATTATTTCTTTATTGATAGAAATTGTATTACATGGAAGCTAGGTTGTCTAGTGCATTCTTAACTATTGTAATATCCAACATTACTGGATCCAAATTATACACATGGTATGAGAAACAACAATAATGATTATCTAAGTTCCTACTCTAAGGATAAATTTTGATAAATTTTATCTATCTAAACCAGAGTTAAGATATCTCAAAGTATGCAGCATGTTACCTTGCATCTGCATTCATGTATAGCAGTTTCAATGTTAAGAAATATCGCTAACTTCACAAATTAGTATAAGTGTATTTGAGAAATCCAATTCAACTTGGCACTTTGACTTTGCTGGGTAGTGCTGGTCTACATTAAAATCTTTTTTATAAATTGGCAGTTGCATGGGTTTTTTTCAGGTAAAAGAGATCATCGAAGAGCTAACTAATTATTACCAATGGCAAGGCAATCTTTTTCAATCAAAAGACGCAGTTCTAAAACGAACGCAACTATGTTTGTTTAAGCTACACAAATCCATTTCAAGGTCTTCACAATAAAATGGCTGCCAGCTGTATTGGCTTAATACTTTATACTTTTTTCTATGACTACAGATAATAGGGTTGTATACAGATAATCGGTTTGAATACAGATAATCGGGTTGAATACAGATAATCGGGTTGAATAACTAGGTGTTTGACCCTTGGAGAAAATGCATTTGTCATAAAAATATATTCATTTAAACAAAATTTGAAGATGTAAATTTACAACTGGCCTCTAAAATTTAAAAATGATATGTGGTCTGCATCCCAGGACAACTCATGGAGTAATGAATGTTTATTTGTAATCCTCCTCTCAACACAGACAATGTGTTATTGCTCTTTGTGACCTCCAGTCAATTTGATGCCGGGGCACACTGTCTAGCCTTAAATTTAGTCTATTAAATATTTTAGAAATAAAAGATTCCCTTTCTTAATGTTATTTTTCTCATCTTGTTGTTTCAATAAATCTAGACTTACTAAATGAGGAACGAGACTGTCGTTATGGCTACTATTTCATCCACAGGCATGGGGTAGGACTACACTCGGTCTAAAAAAGCGTGCAATAAGGTATCAACTTTATAGGGGCTTTGATTTCATCTTATTTGGAACCCTTTGTAATTTTTGTAAAGGATATCAATTTTCTAACTCCTGACTATATTTGTTATCAACAAGTTACTATGGAGTAGAATTATTGCAATACACTTTTTCTTATCACAAGATTTCTGAACCTCGGTGCTCTGCAGTGATTCAATTTCTGCTACAGTGTATGATCAGGTTATTTTCAATCTCCAGGTATGTTTTAATTTCATCTCCCTGAACAGCGTATGATTGGCCCTACATGGTGCCAGTTGTCTTTTGTATACCAGCCGTGGTTAGTTTATTCTGTTCGCGTCTGCTCTGCTAGCCTGTGTCTGCCATCCAACATGTGTATGTCTGCTGCCTCAAACTGCTGACACGGATCAGATAGAAGCTAGGTAACACACACACACACACCTACACACGCACGCACACACGCACATGTTGGGACGCCTTGTGTTGGCGGAGGCCCCTGCCATTCAGTACATTGCTGTGTTTTATCGGAATCAGCAAGAGCCATGAATCAAAGGAGGTGAGACCAGTTGCCGCGGACAACCAAGCAGAGGAACTGGTTGTGCCCTGTTCACCATGATAACTAACCATGTATGCTCCTCTCACCTTTGATTTGTCAAGCACTGCAAGCAGCTTGTGCCCATTTTGATTGATTCACATTTTCTTACCGGTTGTGAAAAAAGTGGTGAAAGCTTCAGATGAAATATCCATTCCTTTCTACCTTAACCTCAGGTGTCGAATCTCCATCTAGAATTTAACCTTTGACCTTGATCACCTGTCATACAAAAAATTTCAATAACAGAGTTAGTCTTTCGAAAGATGTCTGTGGTCGGAGAACAAGTGTTTGAATGATACGTATGACTCAGTTTGGAATCATCAGCACATCCTGTTCAGAAAATTCACGGATAATCGTTCTTACAAGACGACTCCTGGATTAATAATCACACACCTGTTGGATTTTACGAGATGAATTTCGGATCGCCAGCTTACGGTTACCATGACGCTGCTGTATCCTATCAAATCTGTGCTGATGAGGTGCAAGATGTATTATGGGTAAGATTAGCGTTACACGTTTTTGATGGGCTCGACAAGACCTTCATTCACAGTTTGGTGAAGACGAGTATCATTTTAACACATGTTCAGCATACTTTTCAACACTCGCTGAAAACACAACGCTCATTTTAAAGGTGTTTTCTCAGCGACTGGAACTTCCATGTTAATATGTTTAGAAATAATGAAAAACTAAAAACAAAAATATGCGCTGTTGAAAGATGGTGTTTAGATGAGTCATTTTGTGAAGATAAATGTTTCAGGGAAATTGTTTTAAAAGTATTCATATTGATAAGGAATAAAGTTGATTATTTCAGTATTTGTCATTAATCAATGGTAAAGCTTTGGATTAGGGTTAAGTACCGGTATTTATATATTTAATCTATTAAGATGCATTATCTCAACGTCTTGGAGTTGCTTTTACAAGTTTGTGAAAGTGATTTCAAAACACTCGTAAACAATCAATATTAATGCTTATATTATGCACACACCTTACATTTTTATTTTCTGAAAGACAGTTTTCATATTCTAACTGTGGTTGTAAAATTCAACAATTCCATGAAAGACCAACATTAAATCGTAGAAAGCCATTCATTCTCTATGGAATTCCCCCGAGGGAAAAGTCAGTGTGAGGAGCTCGCAGCTGAGTTATAGCATGAAGTGACACTATTAAGAGTACATGCAATGTCAGGAGTTAAAGAATTAATTGTATTGATAGTGAAGAATGAGTGTAAAAAGCTACGAATTTTAGAAAAATAGTTATTAAAATGTAATTTTAAAATCCTTTCTCTTCGTTATATTTGCTTAATATGAAATCATTAAATACCAAATTAGCATTGTCTGAAGGTGCTCTTCAAACTTAGAGATAATAAATCAATCAGCTTAAAAGCAAATGGCTTTCTTTGTAAGTCAAAATCTGAACACCACACATTCCATGCTCAAAGTCTTTTTCACCCTTCATAAAACCATTATTTTCAAGAACCATAAGGAAGTAGAGAAAGTAAGTTGGCTTCAAAATGATAAGGTTTGTGTTTTAATTAGTTAATTACAATATTTCAGTACTAAATGCTAATTATTTATGTTGAAAAATCTGCACCCAACTCAACCCAAAATAAAGTTCTTTATCACGCTTCATCAGACACATACTTCAAACGAATGAAGATAAAACACAAAGTTAATCAGGAACGTTTCCATAGCTTTCCTGCCTCATTCATCCCTCGACACTTAGCTTATCAAGTAAACCCAGTACGTCCTATGTACAGGTGCTTGTCCCTTGTACTTCAAAGCTGATATATCTTCAGGTGAAAGTCGTTGGTGTTTTTACCTGTAGAAAGGTTTAGCCAGGGGTTTTGAAATATACTTTTAAGTTGTCCTTGGATTATCAAATTCACATTAATCATATTCTGCATGCAGGGGCCGGTAGATTTTACCTCAAAGAAAGGTTACCAAGTGAACCCAGTACGTCCTATGAACAGGTGCTTGGTCCTTGTATTTCAATGGTAATTGTACCACCCATGGTTCGCGAGTTCCAGCTGATGCTCACAGGTTTCATCGCAATACATAGCCACAATGGTGTTGCAGGCTTTCTCCCTGCAATAATACTAGCAGCTGCGATAAATGAAATAATCTTGAAAGTGGCGTTGACCATCAACTCACCTCACCTCACCTCACCTCACCTCAATGTTAATTTTTCTTGAAGTGAAAGTATATTTCTTTACCCATACAAAGGGACTGAATTATTCGTTTAGGTTATCTTTTAAATTAACCGCATCTATGCTAGTTACATTCTTCATGCAGGGTACCACAATATATACTACACACATTGTTTTACCTGTAGGAATATTTATCCAGGGTTTTTTAGATATACTTTTAAGTTGTCCTTGGATTATCAAATTCACGTTAAACATATTCTGCATGCAGGGGCCGATAGATTTACCTCAAAGAAAGGTTACAAAGTGAACCCAGTACGTCCTATGAACAGGTGCTTGGTCCTTGTATTTCAATGGTAATTTTTCTTGAAGTGAAAGTATATTTCTTTTACCCATACAGAGGTTTTGAAATATTCATTTAGGTTATCTTTTAAATTAACCGCATCTATGCTAATATCATTCTACTTATAGTTTACTACAAAATTTATTTGTCTTCTGTTAAAAAGTAGATAGTTTTCTGTTCCTACTGAAGTTTAGGAAAAGATTCTGTGAGGTTGTCCTTGGATAATCAGCCGCACACCAGTTAGATTCTGAGGTTATGAATTTAGCACAAATAGCCATCTTTCCCTATTGCCAGCTAGGGAATACAGCAGATATCACTCCGGGCACCTGTTCCTATTCCACACATTGTTCTTACCCACTTGCCTCAATCATATCAACAGAGAAACACTTGGACCTGGGTTAATCTTTTGTATATCTGCAAGGAATACAATAACTTTGACAGAAACTTAGGCCAGATCAGGTGTATCTTGAGTCAAGTCCTGTTTCTTTACTTTGGTTTATGATTATCATATAAATAATGTTTATATAGAAAGTTGTCTCTAATTATGTTACCCCTCAATATACTACATAACTTCTTCACACTCATTGTGTACAATCATTTGCTTATGCATTCTATAAAAAACACTGTTCGATCCTTTTCAAATATTTTGAAGCTCTTAATCTAAAGAATACTTGTATGTATGTCCTCTGTATCTTTCTATCTGCCCTTCTGCTTAATCCAATAGTCAAGTCAACGTGTAGTTTTAGTATCAGTGACCCTAAAAATTTCTACTTCTTGATGGAGAATATAAAGGTTATCACCTAGGTTACCTGTTTTATATCCACTTTCCTTCAAGTATCAGTGACCCTCAACATCTCCTTTTAGTGCCTTTGAATATAAAGGGTATCACACGTAGGCATATGGTCTTTGTCGACACTCCATGAATTATCAGTGACCATCATCATCTTGATGGGGAATATAGAGGGTATCACATAGGGCAACTGTTCTATATCCACATTCCAACAAATATCAGTGACCATCATCATCTCTTCTTGATGGGGAATATGGAGGTTGTCACCTAGGGCACCTGTTCTATATCCACATTCCAACAAATATCAGTGACCATCATCATCTCTTCTTGATGGGGAATATGGAGGTTGTCACCTAGGGCACCTGTTCTATATCCACATTCCAACAAATATCAGTGACCATCATCATCTCTTCTTGATGGGGAATATGGAGGTTGTCACCTAGGGCACCTGTTCTATATCCACATTCCAACAAATATCAGTGACCATCATCATCTCTTCTTGATGGGGAATATAGAGGGTATCACATAGGGCAACTGTTCTATATCCACATTCCAGCAAATATCAATGACCATCATCTCTTAAATTCTTGATGGGGAATAAAGAGGTTATCACCTAGGGCACCTGTCATTTATCCACATTCCAACAAATATCAGTGACCATCATCATCTCTTCTTGATGGGGAATATAGAGGGTATCCCATAAGGCACCTGTTCTATATCCACATTTTATCCTTATGTAGTGTACCTACTGACATGCGTTATCTGTCCTGTACACCGTGTAAACAGAAAGACAGACCCGAACATCAATCTGGTACCAGTTTCGTCCTGTAGGCAGTTGCTTTGTTACTCTATCAGAAATTGGCTTCAATCTTATCACTCAGCTGACTGGGAGGTAAACTTATCACATCTAATTTTGGCACCTGCTCTGTGGTCTAGTTTAGTAATTATTCTGGACATTATCAATATTCTGCCAAGTATGGCTTGCACAATAATATCATCTGCATTTGTTTCTCTATACATAATAGCCTACATTGATACTGTCATCAGGGTGTCTTTGGAAACCTGGCTCATTTAACCATTAGTGATTTATAAAATGTTTGAAGTGTTGTCTGAGAAATTGTAATTTCAGGTGTGCTGAGGGCAAATTAAAGTAAAAATTAATAAGGAACAAACATTAACAGCTTTTTCTCTTGTGTTAAATCTATTCAGTGGAACTGGCCAATTGATACTTTTTAGCCATCTCATGTCATCCTCCCAATTTCCTCTCTTCTCTCTCTGTGTCTCTCTGTGTCTGTCTCTCTGTGTCTGCCTCTATCTGTGTCTGCCTCTATCTGTGTCTGTCTCTCTGTCTCTGTCTGCCTCTGTCTGTCTGTCTGTCTCTCTCTCTCTGTCTGTCTCTCTCTCTCTCTCTCTCTGTCTCTCTGTCTGTCTCTCTGTCTCTGTCTCTCTCTCTCTCTCACTCATTGGTTAACGTCTCTTTCTCCATACTCACACACTTACTTCTTCCCCCTCCCCCTGTCTCCAACCCCTCACCTTGGAGCCTGTTGGGCAGGTGCCCCCTGTTCTCTGATTCATCTGGCTGACTGTTGGTAATCTAACACCCCCAGTGTCATCACCAAGACTTCCACCTTATGACCATGCAGGTATACAGCCAGTGGTTCTGAAGGAGGAAGAATCAGGATTCTGTCTTGTACTCCTTCACAATGCTCAGGTTCCTCTCTAGCAGAAAGTATAATACTAAAGTAAGCTTCTACAAGGTTAGGTTCAACTTGTTGCTCATGTAAGAATCATATTAAAACTAGGTTTCTCAAATACTGTAAAATCATTTATTTTCGCGGGGTGTTATTTTCGCGCAAACATATAAATTGACTGATTCGCGGGGTTTAATTTTCGCGCATATCAACTAAGCAATAGCAAAAATTTGGTTAGCAAAACTACATGCACCGTGCGTCAAAGATTATAGTGAAACTAGTAGTAATTAACTTATAAAAACAATATTTATTCAAAACGTCAATGATAAACTTCTTTTTATTTATTGTCATTAAACGTCTTCAAGTTTTGAAGTTGTAACGATACCTGTCGCCAAGTTTTCCCGGAAGTAAACATTCGGAACGGTTTAGTTTGATCTTTAACTCCAAACAATAGTGTTTGAATGATGTGACTTCTCGAGATCTCGTTCAAAGAACTATCCTACCGAATTTATTATTGTGATGACTGTGTTTGCACAACAAACAACGTGCATATTGGCGAACGATGTACACACTTGTTAGAGCTCTAATTAGCGACTCGTCATTAATGAACGAACCAAACATTCCTGTGAGTAATAAAATGTATCAACCAAATTCTTTGTCTGCTATTAGTTTCTCAACATTCATAACCTTAATATTTCGCGATGTTTTATTTTTCGCGCATTATGCCTTTGCGCGAAAAGCGCGAAAATTAAACCCCCGCGAAATATTATGATTTTACAGTATATTCTTTAGTCACAGAAAAGCTGGGATGATCTTTTATATGTACATGAAAATTTGAATTTGATAGGGGGATTTATGCTTCTACCAAGGTCAAATTCATCCTTTCAACAAATGAAAAAAGTGAAATATAAGTACATTTATTTGAACATGCATTTAAAGGAAACCAAGAAGGCAAGATATCCAAATCCTTTCTGCATCATCATACTAGACAAATAGAAAAACCTATATTGATATGGATGATATATGAAAGCCAGTTATGAGCTGGACAATCCCATTGAGTTTGAAAAGGATGTCGGTTAAAAACTAAAATTTCATTGGTGATCTACCTTCAAGTAAATCAATTTGCAAAATTAAAAACAAATTAAAATGATAAGATAATTTCTACAAAGGAAGATGAAAGACCGATTATCGGTCTTATTCATTTTGTAAAACAAAGACAAGAAAGTTAATTCTATGTTCCTGACGAGCATTTGAAGGAAAACAAGACTACAAAAAATAAAAATCATTTATGCTTTTATTACAACCCTTGCACATTATGAAAAGCTAATACCAAATTGATATTTTTCATATTGTGGCAGATGTGTTTTATTGTAAATATAGGATTTAAGTACCATTACATTTCTCTCTCTTTTTAGCTATATTATCAAGTACATCAGTGGTTAAGCCTTTAGAGTTTGGCCTTAGTTAAATCCCTAATGTAACTACCCAAGCCATGACGCTTCTCAGCTAATTGGTCTTACTAACTGCCTGCACATTTGAAATCATTCTGCACAGCTTCTTTATACTGATCAGACAGAATTTACAGACGGACAGAAATAATGTAACAATTGAGGTTTGTATATATTTACTCTAAAGTGATATTGCATTTAATCTTTGCAGTATATTTATCATTAACTTGTATCTATTTATCACAACCTAAATAGGTAAACAGGGTGTCAACTCAAATCAAATAATCGCATATTGAACACACCATCATAAATAAACGTTCTCCCACCCAGCAGAAGTGTTGTCATCCTTTGACCCATGTTCACCCTGCTACAATATGATTTCAAACCATTCAACTTGTGAAAAATGTCAAAACAGATGAGTTCCCCAATCTCAGTGTGAGCATCAAAAAGAAGACAGAAGAGGGTGCTATCCGATTGCTTCCAGCTATTTCTATCTCTTCTCTCCACAAAGAAGCTGTAACATTTCCTGAATGACAGGAGGAAACTGGTACAGTTGTAGGAGGAAGAGGTATTTCTGATGGGGATAGAGATCAACATCGCTTTCTTACCTTCCCAGACTTGGGTTTGGTCTCTAGAGGTATTTCTGATGGGGATAGAGATCAACATTGCTTTCTTAGCTTCCTAGACTTTATTTGGTCTCTAGAGGTATTTCTGATGGGGACAGAGATCAACATCGCTTTCTTACCTTCCCAGACTTGGGTTTGGTCTCTAGAGGTATTTCTGATGGGGATAGAGATCAACAGAGCTTTCTTATCTTCCAAGACTCGGGTTTGATTTCTAGAGGTATTGGTGATGGGGATAGAGATCAGCATCGCTTTCTTACCTTCCCAGACTTGGGTTTGATTTCTAGAGGTATTTCTAATGGGGATCAACAATGCTTTCTTACCTTCCAAGACTTGGGTTTGGTTTCTAGAGGTATTTGTGTATTAGGAAGGATAGGGCCAGACACAAGCTTTACTATTTACCCTCCTAGTCTTGGGTTTGGTCTCTAGATATATTTGTGATGTTGATAGGGTGAGGGTGTTCTTTTGTACAATTTAGGGATACTTAGAATCTGAACAGGATCGAGATATAACAAAATCAAAACGCTAATTGACTTCACTGATGCAACCTGTTTTCTAAGGAAAGGTAGTTATATCTAGGTATCGCCCCCCATGAAGGTAATAACACTACCCCATGTGATATATAATTGTAATGGACATATCAGTACGTGTGCATATCATCCAGTCTGTATGTATTACCTGTTCTGTCATCCGACTTGCCACAGTTCCTTATAGCAGATAGTTCATATTTGTTGAGGTTGGGTGAAAAGGTGGTATTGAAGTCAAAATGTCTCTGTAGAAGAATTCATTTCCTGTTCTGAATACTGATGTTTTCGTAACGGATTGTTGGTTTACTGAAAGGCAAATATTTTCCCCATACCAATTCAGGATCAATTTAAATTAGACAAAATAAGTGACATGAGTTTTATAAATATGTATGTATCCCTTCCAGCAGGAAAACAGGGAATGGTTTACAAGAGTTACTTGCCAATAGACCTGATACAAAAAGTCTTAACCAGAGGCCTTGTGATTGGTTAACCCAGCTTCAAATATTTCAGAACATGCGACTAATACGGCTGTTCTCAGACTATTGCGTAGAGAAATCTCCCCAATAGATTCTGATCCATTAAGAGACAATATTTTGAATTTTTTACTCCAAGGTCGAATTCATCAAGGCCTATGTCTTCCAGATGATGAGCAGTTTTGTGGGTGTTGGGCCATGCTGTTCTGTTTGACCTATGACCCAGTCCTTTGGTATGCTGAGGGTCATGTGTTCTGTGTTGTAACCATAACAAAGTGAGTTAAACATGTCCCATCACCCATGCAGTTGCTGTCACTCAATGCCTATTGGTGGAGCAAGGGGTAATGATTTGTGTTTTATTGCTATATTTTGTAGAGTGGTGCATTTTACAGTAATTTTTCATTCATGTTGACCAATTAAGATGGTAAATAAATAGCGGAGTGTAAAAGACCCTCAGAGCAGGCCTTTCTAAGCATACCAAAGATGGATGAGGTCCTGTTTTTTGGAGCTTAATACCACTGTCAAAAGTATATCACAATTGCTAGTTTCATGGAGGTGAAAAACCTGCAACACAGTTGCAACTCTTCACCGCAATGAAACCTGAAAGGGACAGGCAGCTGAAAATAGCAGGCGTGTTAGAGATGCTCAGGAAGGGGGTTTGTGAACAGGTGAACAGGCATCCTGCTACATCAGCATATTTGTCTCCGCCCAGCTCCATCATATACCCTGATATCCTTCAGCCTAAAACGCTCCTATCGCTTACGGCTGGTTACTCATGGATATTTTTATCATACATTGACTGGTGCCGCTATTGCTGAATGCAAGTCATTTCATTGGCTTGCTATATTTAGTAATATGAGCGCTTTCGGTCGAAGGATATCAGGGTATATGACGGAGCTAGACTGAGACAAATACCCTGATGTAGCAGGATGGTGAACAGGAGACTATAAATGTCTCTCCCCTCTCCCCATTTGGCAGATCAATAAGGAATTTCGAAATCTTGGAGGAAGGGAGGGATTTTTACCAATCTACAAGGGGCTAGGGGCATTTTTTTTCTTTATAAAAAGTCAAAAAGGGGGAAGGGCATGAACTTCACTAACCCTAAATAAAAAAATTTGGATCGTAGGTACATTTTGCAATGGTCATATCAGTCACACACAGCAGGAGAGGCTCAAGATGGTGATGAATGTAATTAGCCAAGGTTCCTTGTTGGTATACTAGTTCTCTTTTTCTTCTCCAGAATCGTGTTTTGTTGTGACAGTTTCTATAGTTTTTCAATGCTTACCTTTTTCATAGTTATTGCAAGGCTTTTGCTCACAGTAGGTTCTCTGTCAGTATAATGACAGGAGGTCAGGTCATGTGCATGTTTGTAATAAGCAAAGATTATTTGTTCTAGTTAGCTTCCACTACCATGAAATTGCTGCCATATTGTTTCTGGCTGACAAAATCATAGTCTGTAGGCCAGACCCTGAAATAAGGTAGAAGCCTAAGCAAGTCTATAAAAGAACTTTAGAGCTTGATTTCTGAAATTTCAGTCTCCTTTTCATTTCATTTAATCTTTTTTAAATTTGTCGATTTACTGATACATTTTCATTACAGAGTCTAATTGTTAGACTTACATAATCAGTAAAATGTGATGTGTTTTGTAACACATTTTAGGTAATGATAGGGATTTTTTCCCCAAGAATCATTCCAGGGGTTACAAGGTCGATTTAGTATGGATTTACTTTATTTGTTGCATGGTGTCCTCTTGGTTGTTCAGAAATCTAAGTTTTGAACTTAAATGATATGGGGCTTAGCTCAGTTGACCACTATCAGTGAAGTTCAGCAACATCTAGCATTGCTTGCCAGATGAGTGGGTTGCTGTATTAACTGAGAGCTTGAAGGGTAAATTATTCCCTCCCCTACACTGAGGTA
Source organism: Phorcus lineatus (assembly GCA_921293015.1). NCBI lineage: Eukaryota > Metazoa > Mollusca > Gastropoda > Trochida > Trochidae > Phorcus > Phorcus lineatus. The sequence continues at coordinate 45,792,328 of OV121092.1, read as the reverse complement.
GGAGTTCAGAAACTTATGGTGTCTCCTAAGGCAAGAAACTTTATTCAAAATTAGTTAATTTGGTACCTGATGGATTAGTTTGTGTTCAAACTTGTAGAAATTCTATAATTCTAATATAACTAAGTCGTCAGAATTGGTGAACGTACAGCATTTTGAAAATAAAAATGAACGTCAGAACCCGTACAGAACGGTCTCTGTTAATCGTAGTTAGGCAAGTGCTACGCTGATATTTTACACAGTGTAGGAGCAGGACTAGACAAGTGTCTCTAACTCTATAACGGCGTCAATTTTGGTAAAAATGCAAAATTTTTAAATCATGTTTATGAAAAACAACTACAGGATAGATGATTCTGAAAAACTGTCCCTTTTATCTGCGGCTAGACAGGTGTCTCTAACTTACAATTACTGAGCAAGTTACCTGACACTAGAAAAATAAGTTTGATGATTTTATCATGGACAGAGTGCTCTGTAGCTGTTCTTGAAGATAAGCAGAGGAAACTGTAGTTGTGAACAATTGTGTGTTATCACCTGTCTAACAATGTTTTTGTAGGATTGAGTAGGTGCATATGCAGCAGAATTTTTATTTCCTTTCAGCAGAAAAACAAGGGATGGGTTGAAAAAGTGAGAAATGAATAGCATTACCTCTGGGAAAAGAAATATAGAATTTCATTGAAATAACCTTTTGAGATCAAATTTATCAACACAAGTTTATAATGGTAACAAATATTTGAGGTTAGCTGAGGATATTTTTACTTTAATCAACAAGTGCTGATATATTTTATATCAAAGACACTTGGGTGAGATTCTACTTCTTATCCAATATCATTTTTCAATAAATAAACATGACAACTTTAAATCTGCATTTGGCTAAGACTCCCAATGCGATGATGTCATGGCATTGTGACATCGTAATGTTTATGACATAATAGCATTGTGACATCAAAGGAACTGTGGTATCATTTATTTCACAAACGCATACGCAGGGAACATATATATATTGTTCAAAGTCTACAGTCTAGTTGTTGTCCTCTCTGCATCTGGTGAATTGTGGAAATGAGTTATTATTCTAATGTTTCAAATACTTAGAAAGGGTTTGGAACTGATTAATTCAGCAGGGAAATGACTCTAAACAGAGCTAAATCTGTATCAAAATGATGCGAAGTATCAGAGCTTTTTATTTTTAAAAATCATGCTATTTTATTAACATTAATAATTGACAGCCATAAAGGTAGTATTTGATAATTTTTTTCTTGTCTTTACTTGTCTGTTTTTATGGTCTATTTTGAATTTGGATTTTACCTCAGAAGGCTGTTATTAAACCAGTAGCATATTGATTAGTATATTATGGAGTTACGTTTACAAGAAAACTGATACTGAAAGGCTACTCTGCAAACCTACTGGAGGTATAGTCTTGGCAATCTGTGAATATTGCAATGTACATCAATGGATGTTTATTTAAATAAACATTTCTGTCTCCCGAACCCTGGCACTTTGTACTACAATGTTTCACATTCATCTCTTTATCAATACTACATTTCCGTGTAAGCCAATTTTATAAGCCCGAAGGGATACCCCGGAAGGGTATGATATGAGTTTATAAGTCAGAAGCTATCGGTCATATCACACTACAGCTATTAGCTTATATCACATGCCTTGACATTATCCATTCCTCAACCTCCATTAGCAGTTTTGGTTGGGTCTGTGGAACAGGAGCAATCTTCTGAATGGCACCTAGCTCAAGGCTTGTTTTGTTATGTAGGTGTCGGTGCGTTGGAGAGAGTTTAGCATGTTTACATGGATATCCAAGACATCTGTATCCAGAAAACTCCTGGACTGTTTTCTCAAGGATAAAGCCCCACTTCTCCTGTAGAGCTCATCTGGTAACCAAAGACTATTTTAGAATATATATATAACTATAAAGAATATTTCAACTAAATCTCTAAAAAAATTCAATCTTCTCATATCACCTGTCTATCTGCTGTTGGCTTCTGGATGAATCGTGTGGAATATTTGGACCTTTTTCTAATATTATGTTCTTCCTTCTTATAACACCTGTCTGCTAATCTGCTAGCTGTTATCACCTGGATAGTGAATATGGAATATTTGGACCATTCTCTAATAATACGTTCTTCCTTCTTAAAACACCTGTCTGTTAATCTGCTGTTATCACCTGGATAGTTGATATGGAATATTTGGACTATTCTCTAATAATACGTTCTTCCTTCTTATACCACGTGTCTGTTAATCTGCTGTTATCACCTGGATAGTTAATATGGAATATTTGGACTATTCTCTAAGAATATGCTTTATCATTTCATATCACCTGTCTATTTACCTGGAGTTATCATTATTAACCAAGGATATAGAAAATGTAGGTTTTAAATGATTGTCTCTTGTCCTGTATTGCTGTTCCAAACACATAACCTCATCACATTAAATTTGAAAATAAAATAATTCTGCTAAAAAAGATAGAAATAGAATGAAAAATTTTCCTTTTACTATTTCAGGATGGTAAAAATGATTGTCTATTGTGCAGTCTTTCGCAATATTTGAATCATTACACTGTCTGGTTCATGCCATGTGTTTTTGCCTTATTTGAAATATCCATGCAGTTGTCCATAAAAAATATGTGTCTCTAAGAATGAGCAAGTTACAGAATTGTCAACTGAAATCCTTTTGAAGCCATGTTCCATGTTCCATTTGTATGGAGATATGTAAACATGTGAGTCACTGTTTTTGATCTGATACAACTCGATGCCAACATTCTGACTCACATGTTGAGGAAATGCAGTTTTAGTTTCCCTTGGTAAGATGTGAATGGGTACAAGCATCTCCTTTGGGACTGAGCTAGTCTTTGAGGGAACTGTTGATGGCATCATTAACTGCAACTGGTGCCTTCATTCTGAAAAAATATGTTTTATCTAAGTGCCTGCTTTTCTTACACTTTCAGCTTCATTCAAATGTTTAGCTTATCTTCCCTCGAGTTTCTTTTAGAAACATATAAACAAAATTTTATGTTCAGATTTTTTGCAGAAATGTTTGTTTCTGATGCCAGACATGACTAAGTTATCATCCAATCAGAGGATCTTTAGATCATGCTGCCTTCTGATTGGTTGTCTGGGTCAGCAGGCGCTAACCTTTGATTCTGGTGTCCATGGCAACATGTATACAGAAGCAGGTTGATATAGGTGATATTGCACCGTAGAGAGATGGAGGGTGGAGATAGAGATAGGAAATAAGAGAAGGAGGGAATAAGTAGAGGAGCTGATACCATAATGAGGGGAAACAGTAACAGAATAGGGCTACACAGCAGCATAGGGTGCAAGTCAGTTTACGTTCTGTCAAGACTTGCTGATGATCATATTGGGAAATAAAATGACACAACAGTAGAAGACAGAAATAGCACAGAAGCTAGCATAGATAACTTCATAGATATGTAGACTTGTTTAAACCTGCACTGGAATCCAAAAAACTTTAGGATTCTTGGAATAATTTTTTGGTCGATTGTAACAAGTTGATTAAACTTAATTTTGAAAGTAAAATCTATGAAATAAAAGAACTTATAAGGAGATGGATGAAAAGAACTATAACTCATCTAGGTAAAATTGCTATCATTGCTCATTTCCAAACTAAATTTTCTGTTTCTCACTCACCAACTAATTTCCTCAAAAGTTTAACGAAGTTTTATTTTCCTTTTTCTGGGACGGCAGACCTGACAAAATAAAGCGGTGAGTGGTTTAAAAACCAGTAGCAGACGGAGGGCTTGGAATGATTTATATGTATGCTTATATCGATGGTCTGAAAATAATTTCCACTGAAACTTTTCGAATAATTAAATAACAGTTTTGGAGAGACTCAATTAATGCTTTTGCAAAATATTGCTACAATACTAAACCATGTACTTATGAAGACTTCTTAAAACTTTTTACTTGCTGTAAACCAGAAATATACTTATTGATGGCAAATCTTTAAAATTTGAAAATTTCCATGAAAATTGGAATCTAAATATGTGCAGCTTGTTGAATGATATTGGTGATTTTTTTGTCACTTGAACAGTTTTCTCATGCTTTTTTTCAAGATAAATTTTCTTGAATTCCATTTAATCTTAAAAAACAGTTAATAATTACAGAAAAAAAACTTGGCATACAATGTCAAAAATGTCTGAAGCTGTATTAGAAAATAGTACATGCATATGTATTAGAAATCTTTTATCTTGTAAAAAAGGATAAGAAAGCTACTACTTTGGGTTGATTTATAACGAGGAAACACTGAATTAATTGAAAAATTAGGAAGATGAAATTTTGATAAATAACAACTGGCTTAAGGTGTTCATTAAGCCTTCAAGACTACTTCAGATCCGAAACCAAGATGGTTGCAAATCAGACTTCTTCACAGAATCTTGCCTGTAAAAACCCACTTGATTAAAATTAATATTGTTGAAAATAATCTCTGTACTTGCTTTGGAGCAGTACCTGCATGACAATATAGTTAATCTTTTCAGGAATTGTAGAGCTATTAACTTTTACTTTTTGGCAAGATTTCTCACACTGGCTGAAACTGAATTGTATTCACATAGGTATAAATCTACAAAGTGATTTGATTCTATTTGGGTATTCACCCACTTTTTATACAGATTATACCTTTGACCTCATTTTTCTTTTAGCCAAATACCATATTTACACATGTAAGTTGAGGAAGATGAAACCAAAATTATCACTTTTCAAGAAAGAATTAAAGTATTATCACACTATAAAAAAAGTCTAGGTTTGTTAACATTATGGGAAAATGGGCAATGTATTTAAAACTTGATAGGGAGTAGTTACACAAAAAAGAATGAATGAGTATGTATCAGTGAATGAATGAAATTTTCCATTCTTAATTTTTTTTTTTTTCTTTTCTTGCTTCCTTTCATCTTGTAGAAAACTTATCATAAGTCTATGCCTTACATGATGTATCAAGGTGTGAGATAGCAGGAATAAAGAAATAAACATATAAAAAATCCATAGGTAAATTTGAGGGTTTGCCACCATAGGTAATGTTTGTAGACTAATATGTTTATTTCAATATTTTACCCTCTGCCTTGCAGCCTAAAGGAGTATCTAGTAGGTCATTTTGTCTGTCTAAAAAAGTCTTGTCAACAATTTTGTCTGGAGCGTATCTCCAAAACTAAGCATGCTAGCTCCACCAAACTTGAAGCACATGTCAACCATTATCTCTATACATGTCCCTAATGATGATTAGACCTACTTATGAATTCTTTTCTTGCCGTTTCCACTGAAACATGTCTAAGCAGTGTCTTTTTTACAGGAATTTTTATGGAAACTATGTTGCCCCTAGATTAAATTTGAATTTATTTTCAGTGAATTATGATTAAAACAATGACTCGGTGCCATCATTTTGTCCGGGAGGATGTTTTCTTGACTATACATGATGGCTGATCATCAGCCATGATCCCTAAAAAACCTTCTTTTTTAATCAAATTTTCAGAGTTTCCATGGGAACGAGACATTACCCAATCAATATGTAGTGTAGTCATACATTGTTACACGTATGTTATACATGATAGGTCATTTGGCTTCAGCTCAAGAGGTCCAGGGTCCGAATCCTGCCTGTGGCCACACAACTTTGTCTGCAGTAGAGAACTGTTCTCTACACTCAGTAACAATTGTGTACAATGCTACTCTGAATTTCAGAGCTGTATCACCCATGTTTCGGCAGTTCCAGTCGATGCTTGCTTGTTTCACCGCAATGCATAACCACAATAGTGTTGCAGGCTTTCTCTCTGCAATAACACTAGCAGCGGTGATATAAGTGAAATTCTCTTGAGAGCAGCGTTAAATCCCAACTCACCTCACATCACCCTACAAAAGATATTAAGCAGAAATTTTTAAAAATATGTTTTGATGCTAAAAATGTCTCATTAGCTCATTTTCATCAAACAGATTTTGGTATATTTATATGAAGAACATGAAAAAAAATGAATGATATGAACTATAAAAGTTAACCTCGTGCACAGTCATTCAACTTTACCCACAGTTAAACAATTTCAACAGATGGTTGTTTTACTGATTTCAAGTTCTGTGAGGTAAGAAGGAACCAAGGGATTCAGGGGTTGAGCTCTGCTAGCTTCTACGCTTGTTTTTAAATGCATTGATTTGAAAATGTTACATTCTTGGTTTAGCTGTTTCACCTGTGTATTGCTGAGGTGAAGACTAGCTGAAAGAAGACCTAGACTGTTTTAGAGGCAGGCTCTATCATTGACCTGGACTAAGAATTTGCTTTGTAATTTATTTGGTACTAAGAGACTGGGTTAGAATCAAAGGTATCAAGTTTGAAGCCAGAAGTAATCAGTAAATCCTATGTGGCAATGTTGACTTTCTTTCTTTGAAACAATTTAAGTCTTTATGGTAAAAATGTTTGGGTCATGTGTGACACCTGCCAAATGCGTGTTCTTAATGAGGCAACACAACTGAAAGCAGATTCTGTCAGATGATGTAGATAATGGCGTACAGGCAGGTGCTCTTGACTTGAGTTCAGTCTTCTCATTGTGGTGGTAATTGAATATTTAAATAAGGATTTAAAATTGAATCATTCTATATCAGGTATTCCTTTTGATATTGAAAATGGAAACACTCAATTTGATTATATTGTGAATGACCCACAATCAACACTTGTCAGACATCTCGCATCATTATTGATTTTCCTGAAAAAGATTCCTTGTGACAATAGTGTTAATGTTTCAATTTATCGGGTATTGTTTTAACAAATGTAATTACTGGTATCATTGTCAAATTATAACTAAAAGGAGACTGTTGCAGAGCCTGTATACACCCTGTCCTGGTAGGGAAGGAAGTTGTGGTTTGTTTAGCATGCGGGTTTCCGCCAGAGTCAAAACAAAACAGTGATACCGCACCGATCTGTTTCAGCCAATTAAACCAACCAACTGTCTGCTTTTAAAAGAAGAATGGAAATGTAGAAGGAAAAAATAAGAAAATTTAAGATATGAAATATTTCAATGAATAAGTATTTTATAAAATAAGATTAAAGGAATGTTGACAAGTTAGTACTCTTCCTATTTGCACAATATACAATCTTCCCTTAATTTATGCATGTTTATCTTAAAATCATGTCAGCGAATATTCATGACAGGCAACTATTTATTTTAGTGATTGCTAAGACCCTGTTCAAGGCAAGCTGTTTTCCTTTAAATATTATTTCATCCCTATGAAATATACAACCATAGAGTATTCTGCAGATTCAGCACATTTCATGTACAGACACAGGAAGCACAACCCTACAATTATATAGAAAGAACAACACAATATGATCCTTCTAGAAACTGTCTGTTCTTGCACAGAGAAAGTGGGAGGATATGTGTGAAATGGAAGGAAGTGTTCAGATAATTCTAAACAGTTCAACAAATGCTGAATCAGCAAGTTGTGAGTCTGAGAAATGACGACCTTTCAGTTTGAATCATAAGGCTCGTGGTGACTTTAAGTGCAAAAGATTTCATTCTCTCACTCATTTTCATAAATTCATTGTTTATATTTGACTTTAAGAAACGTTTCTTACTATAAATGTAACATGATGAACTAGGGATTTAGTGTTATTGGTAGAGTGACTGCTTATCTCATATCAGCCTGGGGTTCAATTCCCAACTATCGTATACAGATGTACAATTAAGATATTGGAGTTGTTGCTTCCCTGCTTGATGCTCAGTTATAAGTACTGAACAATTCTTTACTAGACCAAAATTCAGTCTATGAAAAATTTTGATAATGAAATGTTCCTTCATCCATAATATTTTTTTCTTTGGGCTCCTAGTGTATTCAGTCAATCTAGACTTGCTGAATGTATAAAAGGCTCCTTTATATACACAGTCATGAAGCAGGACTAATTCTTTACTTGTCACTCTCGTTATCTGCAAGATTGGACCTGCTCAAATCGTCATCACCAATGTACATTATGGATAATAATTATTAAGATATGAAGAAATTGGTAGTTAATTGGTTATTGGTAGTAATGTTATAAGAATAATCAGCAAAATGTGAGGAATTACGGTTTATCTGTCCTGAGTAGATTAATGTGATAAATTCCGAGCTTTAGCCAGGAATTTATCACAATAGTTCATGAGGGACAGATTAACCGTTATTCTGAGCCTCGAGTTGTTATTCTCTCTTACCGAAGTCATTTTTAAGAATATTTACTGTACTTTTTGAAAATACCCTTGATTTGTCAGTATATAAGGATTTTCAGTATATAAGGATTATCATTTACTTATATCTTGAAAAAACTGTCTCTAGATTGGTAAAAACAGTCATAAATTATCATATGTACGTGTAAACTTTTAATGGTTGAAGTTCTTTAAAATAGCACAGAAACAGTCAATGTAAAAGGTTTGCTTAATTTTCAAACAGTCCAAAAGCAAATGCATGAAAACTGATGAAAAAGGGGAAATGCTGATCAAACAGCTTTTCAGTGATAAAAATATCCTATATGTGAGTTATGTTTGTGTTTTCCTTTTCTGCACATCAACGGTTATCTTAATATTTGAAAATAAAATGCATAATATCTGAAAAACGTCTTTTGATAATTCCGCTCCTTACGTCTTACACCAAGTGAGGTTGCTAAATACACTAGGCATATCTATTAAAGATTTATGTGTTTGAAATAAAGATAACATAAACTGTTAAAAAGATTTTTTTTATCCAGCAGTCAAAATAATTTAAGGTCAGAAACCATTTTTCTCAGTAAATAATCCTCTGAATGTAGATATGTTTGTAGATATAGATATTGATAAAAGAATATTTGTTTCACACAACTTCCAAGATCAATTTCATCAAGCTATGAAAGAATGCACTGTCATTATACTCGTGATTTATCTGAAGAATTCATAATTTTCCTTCAAAGTTTTTGCATCTTTCTCAAGAGGGTGTATAGATTCCAAAATCCATATTTGGCTGTTTCTTATGAAATACAATTACATTTTAAGGGAATTGTCAAACCATTTTACCCATTCAACTTTTTCTTTTTCTCTGGATGCTTGTCATCCACGTGTTTAATAACTGAAATATTGTTCAAAGCACGTTAAACCCCAACTCACTCACTCACTCATTTTTCTTTTTCTCAATATTGGCTACATGACAAGAATATCATCTTTTCATTTTACTTGCAAATATCTTTTTAAGAATTCATTTAAAATATTAAGTTTTCACTTGTCATGTTACACGACTATTAACTCATTGAATATCTATGGTGATAAGAAATTCTAATGTTGGTGATAAATTTCCTGAATAATCTAATAATCTAAATCTAAATTTTTTGCCGGAAAGTATGAAGTTTAAATTTGAATTATTTAAGAGTTGATGGAAATTTATTGCATGATTGAGAATCATGTACACAAGCATTGAAATACAAGTATATAATTTTTCTATATAGAAGAGCATATATAGAGATTATTTTCCGAGGAAGTGTGTCATATGACTTTTACGAAAGGAGTGTGAATTTTTTTATTACACAAGCGAGAGCAAAGGTTATACACAAATTCGCATGAGTTTCGTAAAAGTCATATGACACACTTCCGAGGGAAATATTTTCTTAATTGCTGATTCTATTTATCTGAAACGCATGGAAACATTCAGAAAACTGCTTGCTTCCCTTGTGACGGCCTGCTATAGTGACGTCATGAACAATGGTTTTATGACATCACAGATGACGAACTAAGGTAACTCGCGCTGAAACAATCATTGCTAGGCAAAAGTGATATGTGCACATGTGCTCATATTGAAATATGTCACCACTTATGACTTACCATATGGATAATAAATTTATATATTTGAATTTTCAATGCTTGTGTATGTCATGCTAAATCATGCAATAAATTTCCATCAACTCTAACTTAATAAAAGTTGATAGAATGCAATGCATAGTTGGTTTTGTTTTATTTCAATATTTTATACTTGTACTTGTATACAACTAGTCAACTGCAAATAAATTTATCTTTCAGAATTAATTTTGAAACCTGTAGTTTTATTTAGGAACTTAAACGCACTAGCACACCAATATTTCTTTAACACAACGAATGCACAGATACTGCATATCTCTCGATATTATTCAAGAACCTCACTCAAATAATCTACCTCGTAAGTTATTTAACAAATATTTACGTATTCAGGTAGTAAAGTTGATTTTTAAAGACCGGAAGTATTTAATGTTACGTTACAATAAATCCGCATGAACTACGATATCGGAAATATTAAGATTTTGCTTCTAACCAAAAAAGCAGAAACGGCAGCCGTTTTGGTCAATCTAATATAGCAATGCTAATGCTGTGTTATTAAGTCGGTTTATTTACAACATTGCTTTCATAAAACATAATTCATTATTTGTTCTCAGTTCAGAGTTTAGGTAAATTCAACAGCTGCAAATAATAAGTGTTCAGCCGCTTTCAACTGTCTATAATTTTTCCGTTTTGTGCACAGCTAACCTTAGATTTGTTATATGTCCAAGCCGACAGCGGCTGTCTAAATTTTTTCATTGTTGATTGCAGGTCAATTGTAAAGAATTTTAAGTATTTCATTGCATCGATAGAAAGCTTTAGTGATTCCATAAGTCCTCTTAAACCTTAAAATAGCCAATTTAAACCATAAAAGCGTGCACTAGTGCCTTTAAATACAATGTAAATTGAGTAAGTGTAGTCATGCTTGCAAAAGAACCTCTACTGCACATGAATGTAGGATGATTTTTAATGGTATTTTGAGAACAAATTTAGATTTTTCAGTTAATAGTTGGTTCTGTGTGTTCCAATGAAACTTTAACCCATATCTGGCTGAGGGTAAGAAAATTTGCTGCTGCTCATTATATCCGACAGCTTATGAGAAATGGAAAGATGTTGCGCATTATCAAATGCAAAATATTATTATTATTATTAACATAAAAACAAGTTACTTAATAGAATGTTTCTTCTCTATCCAGAATTTTTCTTTTTTAGCAAAAGAAATGAGACAGAAACAAAGTTTTCTGGATGATCCTGTTTTTTTATCTTTCTTTTTTCCTGTTTGTCAATTATTCAATCTTCTGAAAAGAAATAAATATGAAAGATATTGGTTATACTTTGACACTATTCACTATGTGCCAGCTGTATCAATGCAATTTTTAAAACTATAATTGAAATTATTCCATAAAAGCCAATCAAAGTAACACGGAATTTGCTTGAACGTAAAACACGTTAATGGAAGGCAAAGATAATGTCAGTGATATATTGAAGATAATTTTATATTAACAATAGAAATATTTTTCAAGTATGTAACACAACATTTAGGTAAGACGTGTTCAGAGTCAAGTTTACTGCCTAAGTGATAAATAACGTTTTCAACACGTCAGCCCTATTATTCCTCCCTAGAATATTAATCTAATATTCGTAAAGAAGATTCTCTACTGGTGTATCAGTGACACAAATTCTGAGAATGTGTGTGATAAACTGTTAACAATATAAGGTGCAAAACAAGTTATCAAGATGAGAAATCCTCTCTGTTCACAGACACAACAGGAGAAATGCACATGTGCCAAGAGCTATTGTATACGTCTTTATATCTCCCCAAGCACCTGTCACTTCTTCTAGCAGGGTCAAAGGTCAACACTCTAGGTATGCATGTTGTATAATTATGTTGGATACTGAAAGTAGTGAACCGCCTGTGATGGAGATTTTACTGGGGCTTCTTTCCAAATTGGTTGGAGTGACTGAAGTGTTCATGATTTGAAATACTCATTGGCTCACATTCAATAGTTACTTGTGTTAGAAGGTTTTATGATAAAAAGAATGATCTATGATAAGATATACACTTCTGTACTTAAATGAACAAAAAAGTAAGGTCTATAAGATATTTTTCAAATCATGAACAATGATAAAATTACTTTATTGACCATCTGGTAAGATATCTTTTGTCAATACTACAATATCTCTCAATTATATGGTCTAGTGTTGACTCCCAATGTAAGTTCTTAAAATTTCTATGTAATGTTGAAGATACTCTATTCATAATATAAAACTTCAACAGTTTGAGTTTCTACAGTTTTAGCACATGGAAAAATAAACTTTTCTCTTGTTTCTACTGAAATACATATGGTGTAGTGATAACTATATTCTTTAAATATGAAATATTTTATACCACAAACAAATTCCAAAGTTACTTAAGTTTTAATGTTAGATAGACCATGATAAAATATCAATCTTTCAGGAACCAGAACTTGTTCCTTATATTATATATAAAGTCACAGCTTCGCCCTATTGATCTGATCTTGTGTGGAACACTTGTGTAATGAACGACTGATAAAAAAACCAAGGACTGTCATTGTTGAGATCAGAAAGAGAATCTGTTTGTCTTCTGAACACTTGCTAAATCCTTAAATTTGTTCAAAATTTTATGGGTTGATTCTTTTGCCATTTATTTGCCAAGTGACGGTCACACTATTTTTAGGAGCCTTTATTCATTTGAAAAATTCATTATCTTAGTTAATATTAAACTTCTTTGCATATTTCAGTAACTTCAATATTCCTATGTGAAGTTCATCATGAATTAGTAAGTCTTATGCTTGAAGGACTAAATGTATAAAAAGGTTGGGTAAAAGACTAGGCAAATGCCTAACATGAATATAATTAATCTAAATATTTTCACCCAGTTGATAGAACGTTAGGATACTGTGATGTTGACCGTCTTTGGAAATCATAGACTTAATAAATTCCTACAGTTAGCTTTTCAACTTGATGAAAAGAGAGGAGGGATATTTGTAATGCAAAACGCTGTCATAAAAACAAATTCCTGTGTATCATTAACACCAAATATTTTCACCAAGGTGATGGAAAAAGAATATTGTTATGAAAAGCATTGTTATGAAATAATTGAAAATGAAAATTGACTTTACAATATACCCAAGGTGATGAAAATATCAAGGAATGTGAACCACATGAATATTGTGTCCTAAGTTCATTTGAGTTTGCACAGGGAAAGCTCTTGTGCATTTTTACTGAACAAGCATTGTTAGATTGATTATTGCGAACTGAAGTGTTACTCTAAAGATAAACTTGCATTATGATTGCAATTTTCCAGTATACAATGTGAAACAGGATTATGTCAAGATAAGCAATTTGCAGTTGATGAAAGTCTTAGAATTTATTTCCTACAAAGGGTACATGTAATATAATATATTTCAGAAATATGAAATTCTTTGTGCTTGAAAGGTGGTTATAGATAAAGCAATTTTTCAAAAGACCTTTCAGATTACTTTTGTTCAGAAAGGAGGCCTTGGGTTTAAGGAGGTTTTTGGACTTAACTAGTGAAAAGTAAACTTATTTATAAAACTTGAGTCAAGGCCAATGGGCTCCTATCTTCCACTATACACAATCTTTCTTGCATCAAAGGCCCTACTGTTGCAAAAATAAACATTGAAAAAAATCTCAAAACTTATCGTTGCAGAAATTTGAGCTTTTTTTGTGCTCGCACCTCAATGTTAGATGAAACTAAATCTTCTTCACTGCATGATGTTCTTGAAGCTGTTGTGGCAATATTGGCTTAGAAGTACTTTCAATTGATCTAGTATGTTTGTTCGCGCTGATAATGAAAGGTGTTGGCCCCAGCAGACAACCTTGTCTAATCCCCTTATTCACATGGAAAACAGTAATTTTACCTTTAACATGCTGAAATTTTGGCAGTTTGATGTTATGGACAAACTGTGTTTGTAGTTTGTGTTGTTGATGTGGATTATTGTACATAAGGTGTTCCAGATTTGTCAAGTAGTTGAAAGATTTTACCGTGTGACAGATAAAAAAGTATGAGCTAAATTCTTTGCTTCATGAATGGAAAGGAGAGCCAATTCCTGCATTATTCATTTTCATATATTAGAAAGGGCATAGTCCAGTAAACGTAACCAAGGTTGTTAACCCTTTCACTCCTAAGTAACCAATACAAAATATGTTTTGGAGCCTAATTTCATGCAGGCCTCAGGGGTAAAAACAGCTTATGAGATAAAAGATCAGTTAGTGGAGATCTTATCGTACAGAAAATCACATTGAACTAAACCATTATGCAACACTGCCAAAAAATTTGAGAAATAATATGAATGTACAGTTTGATGAAGGTCTAATTTATTAGCGCTAGACAAATTGATTTCTTACTGTTTTTAAACAAGAAATCTGATGGAGAAGTCAACTTTTTACTTTTCAAGAATAATTGAATTGTTAAATATAGGAAATTGGACAACATCTTGCATTTTAAAACATAGATCAAAAGCTAAACTAATTACGAGACAATGGATGACTCAGAGGTTGGAATTTTATTAAGATGAATGTTTGAATTGTTAAAAATTTACACAGAGAGGTAATTCTTTTCAAATTTTGTAACACCCTTACATTGAATAATAAAGACTCGAGTTGAGTATTTTAAAGACAATGGATGACAAAGACTGTGGCATGTTAACAATGACGTACAATAGAAATTGGTTTGAATGTAACATGCATTGTTTTAAGGCGTGTTGGACTCAGTTAATCAAAGTGGAAAGATTTGAAATACATCTTAGTTTTTTACGTCAAGCAGAATCACAAAGATCTTCAAACTTTTTGGAAATTTTTCTGAATATTTTATTATTATTTTGTTTTATATCAATGAGGTTTTATCAGAAAGATTACTATATCAGAAAAAACATGTGCAGTAAACAAACCCTTAATACTAGCTTCCCAGCAAAAGCACTTGACCAAAGAGTTGACCCTGTGGAAGTGTAATGTCTTTTCTAACATGTAAACACAGGACTATAGATAAAACACCCATGGGTTCTACTAGACAAGTGATACCTATTGTCTTCATTGTTATGGTAGATAAGTCACACTATTGTTAGCATTGTTCTCATAGATTTGCCATGCCTATGACCATTATACAGTTAGAAATTCCATACCTGTGAACATTATTCTCTAACATTGGGGCTTTTAGCAGAGAATGGTTCCATCGACGTGTGACGTGTTCAAGTCTGTCCATGAACACTACACAATCATACTGACCAAGTGTGAGATATGTAGGGAATATGATATACTTCATAAAGTGAAATCAATATGACCAGTATTGAAGGGTACCCAATCTTCTCATTGACCCAATGATCAGACTAAATTAATAAGATATCATCAGCAAGGTAAGATGGAAACACGATCACCTTGTCTGGGCAGCTGATCCTACAGTTACCTGGAGGGAGGGTGTTATAGATCTATATCTACAGGCGCTGCTGGGATATGTGTGATATCATCACATACAAGTGCTGACAGAGAATATTTGTCTCTGCTTTTAATCCAATCAGCCATGGCCTTCAGTTTACCTTTCTGGCAGGTGCTTTCTGCATAGAATGCAATCTAAACTAGGCAATTTTGATCATGTGAAAAATAACATTTACTTGTTTTTCAGGATCTTCTAAATTTGACAAATTTTGAAAAATAATGCTGCCTAGAATTCCTTTAAATAAGAAAATTAATGCCAATTTTGTACCCCCAAACATTGATAATATTATTTATTTTTGTCATACCCTGATAAGTCATTCTGCAATGGAAGAATCTGAAGTATGTTGACCTTAACGACAGGTGTTAACTGAAGGTATGCAAGTCAGACATGTTCTTTCTTGTTCTTTGAAGGAAATGAATGCAAACTGGTCAGAATTATGTTAATTCGTGCAACAGAGTTAGTTGCAATTATGTTTGCAGTTTGAGACATGTCTGTCCATAAGTGGTATTCAGTCACTCATATCAGTTATTTAGGTATTTGGGTGTCAAGCTTATTATTCCAGAACAATCTAATCACACATCACATATCACATAACACCATATATGTACAGTTGAACCTCTTGATGAAATGTTCACATCATAAATGTATCATTAGTCCTTCATTATTATATCATTCTTCACTCTCTATATATGTACAGAATTTATGTTGTTCATTTTACATTTGTACTCTGCCAGATTTAGGTGTATGTACATTAAACAATCTTGAATCTTGAGATTACTATGACTTCTGTTTTCCAAGCTTCTATCTCTTATGACCATCTGTTCATTGAAAAAGAAATGTTTAAAATTCCTTATCAATTGCGGTAGTTCGTTTGAATACAACAGTAGCAAATTGAAACATCTGAACACTACTAGAATCAAACTTCTCTGAATAAGGGTGTACCCAAGATGATGATGATGCCAACTTTACGGGGTACTCTTCCTAAAACCATTCTTCCCATATTTTTTGTGAAAGCATCCAAAAAAAACAATATCTAATATCACGTCTCTAACATTGGCCTCAAGTATGTTGGATTGGTAAATAACATTTTTGAATATCTATATTTAATGAAATAATTAATCTATAATTATCTAATTTAGATATCAGTGTCCCCACAAAATTTAGTGTTTGAAGCTACTGTATCTCCACATAGTATTTATATAAAAAATGAGCTAAGAAATTGATTGTTTTTCAAGACTGCTGTATAAATCATGTTAGTTTTAAGATCTCTTAAATATATGAACAAATATTGTACCTCCACTCTATACTTAAAAACATGAGCTAAGAAATTGAATGTCTCTGTGGAAGATGAAGTAGCCACAATGACACAAGCACCAAGCCCCTCCTTTACTTGTGTCAGTACGAGGGGGCACCTGCTTCTGGGTCAGCTGCACAATGGCGGGAGGAATGTGGGGTCAGGGAACACAATTATGTAATTGTCCATTGCTTATACCTCTTTGGTCTTCCCATTACTGCTCTATACATACATCATGGAGGTGTCGCCCTCACATATACGAAGTCTCTGATAGGTGGCAACCCGTCCATGGGGCATTAACCAATATGCTTTCTAAATTGTAAATGTCTTTTTTCTAAACAGTCAATTTATTTTCTCTGAATAATCATTATATATCCTTTGAATATTCAATATATTTCCTTTGAATAATCAATATGTTTCCTTTGAATAATCAATATATTTTCTCTTAAAAACTAATCAAGTTTTAAGTGTTACCATGATAGGTGGTATTGGGCTTTGCAATTGATTTAGACATAGCTGGTCATAAATAAGTGGAAACTTTTTATCAATATATTTTGGCATACAGTTATGACAGAAGATTTTGGTCATTGGTTTGATGCTATTATAGTAAATGACTACTTTGATTTGCGTTCTTTTCGTTATCTGTTCTAAGTTGATAAAACAAACATTCGGGACAATTTAGTGAACAAGCTGTTTCTTTAATCATTCTGTTATGATGAAAGAAAAGTTTTGAATTGGCCTTCATCATTAATTTATCATAAGGTCACCCTGAAAACAGAACATGGGTATTATCTAAGGTTTATAGTTAGTTCCATTGTCAAACTTCACCATCCATTATAACAAAATATCAAAACAGTTCCTTTGGAAGTTTCTAAATTAAACACCATCTTTGATTGAGCGCACTTGGGATGCTGGGCTGATGGGGTTACTCCCCTTTGGTCAGGAAGTTGGGAGAAAAACTGTGAAAAAGTAAAATAATTTTTAAAAAAAGAAGAAAATATCCAAAACTCTTTGAAAAATGACAAAAACAAATAAAGAATTTTGAGGAAGGTCAGAAGATTCAATGGTGTTCAACCAAACAGCCCTTATGTCGGTATATTCCAAGGATGGTGTTGTGGTATAGAGTGTCGCTTCTGTATACACATCTGCTTGTGGAAGTAACTAGACTTTTAGGCAAACAAGCAGGGTCCATTATACAGTTGATTATGTTTCAGGGAGGACGTAATGAGCTCTGTTCACAAGGAAATAACTGGGGAAATGCTTCTTATCAATGACTTGATTTGCCTTGGGGTGTTTTTATTGTCTTGTCACTTTTTGTTATTTTTCCTTGCCTTGACAATATGTATTTTGGTTTTAAAGTTTTTTAGATTTTTTTCGTTTCACACCTTTTTCTTGTCTTATGAATTTTTTATGTAAAATACATCCTAATAATGTCATATGTATTATCATGTAAGCGTTGTTTTGTAGCTTGTGTGATCTACATCATTTCTGCATTAAATTAAAAAGTTTAGGTGTTCCCTAAACATTCAATATTAAAGAGTTCAAGATATAACATTTTCTTAATAAAATCAGACCCTACTGAATTTGAAATTCAGTTTTAAGGCAACCTTGTTTATTTACAAAATGAAATTGAATTGAATTGGTTCAAATCACTTAATGAACAGATTGGAAGACATTTTATGGTGTCAAAAACTTAAGTCTACAGTTTTAACAACCATTAAACTGACAGATAAAAAGACATGACTTGGTTATTGTCTTCTAGCTCTGGTAAAAACTGGAATGATTTAAATAGAAATACATATTCAGACAATAATAATAGTCATTAAGAAATGAAGTAATCATTCATGATTCTTTAAAGAAAGATTTTTTGTTAAACAATTTGAAAATTATACCTTCAATTTCGATTATTTAGTCATAATAATATACAAATCTTCAAAGCAAAATTATTCTTACAACAATTAAAGAGATGACTTAATTATTTGAATGGTTTGTTAATAATCATTTCTGAATCTACTCAGTTGTGAGTTGATTTCATGGGGGGGAATTTAAATACAAATACTTAAATAATTAAAAAAATTGATTACGTTTTTACTAATTTAATAAATTGCAAGTTCATATTCGGTTTCAATTAAGAATTAGCTCACTACCAATCCAGTATAACATGCCTCTGATTTTCAAACACGCTAGATCCATCTTCTAAATGACCTACAAAAATTAAATCATTTTTTAACATTAATTTACAAATATTAACAGAATAAAAATTTCATGCAACCATTCAAAAGATTACATATTTATTTTAATTATTCAAATCTTTTGCTCATTTCCGAGTCTACTCAGTTAGACTTGATGAAGATATACTGAAGGTCAAGGGAAGCACTGTAAGTGACAGTGTTATTCATGTGCCCTTCCTGAACTCCTCCAAGACAATTGGCTGGCTGTCAGAGACAGAGCCCTGTTACAACATGTCCAGATGAATCGGCTCCTCACATGCAACAGTGGACTCTCTCGTCCAATCAGATCGGTGCTGATATCTGTATCGTTGCTAAATGAGCTTGCAACCATTTTTAGTCAAAATTGTTGCCGTCCTTTTAATAGGAAATTAAACATAAAATATTGCTGTTTTGTTTATATCCTTGGCGTGAAGTATATAGTCTTTATTGAAGGTGTAAGAGGTATATATGACTGATTTCTTCGATGGTGACTGTATGGAATTGACCATGTATTGATTATCTCCCTTTTGAGGCGCATCTGATCGATCTATTTCATAAATAAATGTAACATTTCACTCTTGTCTTGCATGATGAAAAGTCAGTTTCTGGTTTTTAGCCAAATATTAGAAAAATAAGTCATTATATATATCTGGCATGACATTGATTTGATGCTGGTTTCTGCAGGTCAAAAGGTCGTTGACTTTTTATGAGAATGGATACTTCTTCAGATAATCATAACCATGAAACAGATGGCAGACAGTTCTTTTGATGGTTTTAGTAACAGATGCTATTAATCAACTTGAATATTTGAAAAAGTGAATCTATTGTCTTAATCAAAGGTGCTCATTTGAGATAATAATCTATGATAGTTGTAAGGAATAGTTACAGTTTCCATGTTTTATTTTGCTTATGAAATAATGTGAAATGTATGTTTCATTGATCTGAAATTTGATGAACCAATCTGATCTCCCTTTATTATCCATTTAGGCTCTGATAACCCTAAGCAGAATCAACAACATAATTCAGTCACCCATTTAAATTGAATGACAAAATGGACACACAATCCAACTGACAGAATCCATTTGTAACTTTAGCCGACCTTGATGCTAATTTTGGGGGCATTTGACCTTCTTGTAACCTGATTTGGATGTTTTTGACCTTTGACCTGACCTCAGGGGTCACTTGTGTACCAAAGCATCTCTCATCTTTGGGGACAGTGTTTAGATTGTCGATTTAATCCTGATTGGTGCACAGTAGGTTGTCTTGGTTAAAAGTTAACTCTGCCCTATTCTTGAGAAAAAGGTTAATTACAAATTGAATGAAATCTGAAAAATGCTCTGGGTTAAGTCATCTCAATATGTTTCCACTCTTAGCTTTTATCTTTGATAAAAACTTAGATATATACGTCTCACCTAAATCATTTTTGAAGATAGACATGAGATTGAAATTTGTTTTTCAGAGTTTTTTAAATCATTTTTTATCACCCCTCTGAGTGAGGTCAGGGAGTGGAGAAACTAGAATGTAGCAATTTGTTTGAAATCAAGAAAATATCAGGGTTATGAACACTTGATTCAAGTGAATGATCAAAGAAAAAGATATACTCTCCCACATCAAGCTTGGTAGCTATATTTGTCAAAATTTTATTTTATTTAAAAAAAAAAGTTTTTGAGGCAATTTTACACTCACCAAGGAGGATCTGAGACGTTTTACTCAAATTTTACTCGAAAAGTAAGACTATCTATAAATACCATTTTCCCAAACACCGAAATGATATTATGTTTATTCTGTTTTTACGCTAACATAAATTGATACAACATATCTTACAGTTGTTTAACATAACAGATTATATAAATTCAAGATTGCATACACCTCAATGTAGCAGAGTACCAATTACAAATATCCAACATAAATTTTATACACATACAGAGGGTGAAGCATAAAAATTATGATAGATTAATGATACATTTATGTTGTAGAAATGGTTCAGAACCTTATTTACCTTCAGAACCAATTATTTTTTTTCAAAAGCAGGTGCCAGTAACAATTATGGAATCCTAATTCCCAGAACACGGACATGCTTGACAAAGTTGATGTCAGTATTGATTGTGCTGATGTAGGCTGTCACTGCAGATACTTTAAGAAAACACACTCAATGTATTCTTTTGGAAATTAGATGTCTAATTGTTTGTCACTTGCAGCCACCGGCAAAACCTGATATGCGTGGTTGATGGGTGTGATTCATAGCTTCTGCAGGACCACGGTCCCTTGTCGCTGACCTTCATGTAGGTTTTGTCTGAAAACACCTTCACTGTGTTGGTTTCGCTTTGGTCCTGCTTCATGACTACATATGTACTACATTGATTTTTTTTTGATTTTTTTTTCATTTTTAATTCCCCAGTTTCAAGTTGCTAACATACAAGTCAGACATATATAGCTAAAATGTCCACTTATACATTTGCATATGGAGATCTCTTTTCATATTCTTCAGTTTGAACAATGTTTTATAAACAGGGTGAGGATGACAATTGTATATTATATCTGTATCAAAATATTATTCAAATTTTCAATTCAAGACATTGAATTAGATTCAGTTACAATTTCACATCACTGTTACATTTATCATATCTACCATGACAAGTTATAATATGCAATATTAATGTTATCTGAACTTGATTATATTTTGATTATTATTATATTGATTAAGTCTAGTTTTACTTTAAAGCAAAGGGGATTTTTATTGCTGAAAATAAGTGACTTCGTTACTTATAATGTAGGTAGATGCCAGTGATAAAATGCTTGATTAGGACCACAAAAACGGGTGCAAATCAATGTTGTTTTAAGTTTATGAATATTTTTTTGTGGTATGTGGCGAAAGTGGTCTTTTTATAGGTTCCAGTTAATTGTTCTTACATTGTGTTAAGTTTTAGTTTTCCAGTCCTTATTTTGTGACTTTTCATTCTGAATCTGAACTTCTAATCATTGTTCTTCAGTGTCTATGTTGAAGTGGTCTGCATGTTTTAAACCCCTTTAGGGAAAACTAGAGCCATGTAATGAATCAGCAAACCTTGATTTTTGTTTAATTATCAGCTGAAAAGTTTCATTCTTTTATGGCCGGGTTTTCTAATATTTGGAGAAAGATGAGGAAAATTCATGGTTTTCAACCAAAGTAAAGCTTGTTTAGCTAGGAAAAATTCGAAATATACTCTGTAAAATAATGCTTGAAAGAGACTCATGCGATGACATCTGATAGTTTCAACATTTTGGTAAAATAAACTAAAAAAATGTCTAGTAGATAATTAGATTTGATTGAAGATTTTTTTTTCTACTTGTAAACCTGTTTTGATAAGCAGTATTGTCTTAAGAAGAGACCCTTTTGTCCATCGGGAAACACCGGTCGATTTTCAACTAGCACAGAAATATAAATTTTGTTCCTGATGTAGAAAAACTGGGTTTATTTCTTGCCAAATTTGATCCAAATCAATCCGACAGTTACTACTTTCCTCTTTACATCACATCAAACATCACACCAAAGTTCAAATGTTTTTTTGAAGATCACAGGAGTAGCCAAACTTGTTAGATTTCATCTTCATCAAACCATTCACGTGGAGCTGTCAGAAGTGTGATCGATGTAGCTAGTTCTTTCCTACATTTTGTAAGTATTAGCCTGGACTTGCTTGGACCAAAGAAATTTCAAACAATCTTCCTATATCAATTTGTTGCATCACATGTTAGGTCATAAATGATTGTTTTAGATAGATTTTCTATAGGTTATTTGATATAAACAGGAGACAGACTAAATGAATTTGAGATTCAATTTAGGTCTAGTAACTGTCAGAAGATTTTTATAACATAAAGGAAAAACCTATGTCATTTTTTATCTGGCATTATAAAGAAATTTCCAACTTCATACTTCATTGTATTTTGGTTTTAGATTTTAATCAGAATGGTATAAAAATGTCAGGATTCAATTGTTTGCAAAAACATCTTAAATAGTTTTCACTCTTTAATTTGAACCAAGAAGAGGATCATTTTTCATTGATTTCTAGTAGAACAATTTTAACAATTGAATTTTGAATCATCTTCCCTGGCATGCTTAACCATAAAACCTGAACATATCCTGTTCATTTGTGAGTTTGAAATAAGAAGAGAAGCAATTTCTGATGGACCACCGATAGTACACCAATTACTATCGATTTTTGAAAGGTCATATTTCCGAGCATGTTTGCAATAGAATTTTTACCATTTCCAATGTAGGTTTTCAGTCATGAGAGGAGACTAAAATTTAGTCTATGAACAATTTTGATCATTTACTGTTCCTTCATCCATAATATTTTTTTCTTTGGGGCTCCTCAATCTAGACTTGCTGAATGTGGACCTAGACTGTATAAAAGGCTCCTTTATATACACAGTCATGAAGCAGGACTATCATGCGAGGAAAGTTTGATTGTGAGTGAGTGAGTGATATGGGGTTTAACGCCGCTTTCAAGATTATTTCACTTATATCGCAGCTGCTAGTATTATTGCAGAGAGGAAGCCCGCAACACCATTGTGGCTATGCATTGTGGTGAAACCTACAAGCATCGGCTGGAACTAGCGAACCATGGGTGGTACTGCGCTGAAACTCAGTTTAGCATTGCACCCAAACCTGACTGCGTGTAGAACAGTTCTCTACTACAGACAAAGTTGCCAAGCCCCTGGCGGGATTCGAACCACAGACCTCTTGATCCGAAGCTGAAAGCGCTAACCACTGCTCTATCCCGCCCCCTAAAGAAAGTTTGATTGTATTGTGGGACGTATGGAACACATTAGAGTGGCAGGAATGGCATTTTGACTGTTAACAGAAGGACTTCCACTTGTTTCATAGGTGAACAGCCACTTGAACAATGGTCTCTAGATAGACTCCACACAGTCTTCATAAATGTTTTTTCTCAAAAATGTAAAATAATGAATATTCTGTAATTTTGATTTAAATGATATGTACAACATGAAGTGGTCTTTTGATTAGACTCGGTCTACCTTCATATAGAGTATTGTATTGAAGTTTTAGAACCTTAGGATTTAATAAATAAAGTGCACTTGTTTCCATAGCGATCTCTATGAACAATGTTTCTTCTTACAAGACTCAATTAGTATGGTGTGTGCATTGTTCGTCCATCACGATGCATGCATTCTACCCTGTCGTCAGTTAATCCGCCTCCAACTGCTGCATAGAAGTAGACTAAAATTATGTTTTGTTTAATTTTCCGTCTTTGATGATAAACAGGTTATGATATTTGTGCCCAGTTACTATGAGTTAACAGATATCACACTCATATGACATCATCTCTTTATATATTCTTTCTAAAAATATTTGCTTTAGAAAGTTATTGAAACAAGTAGAAGATGAATCCCGTGGAAAGCTTCAGACATGATGTTAAAATTGGACAACTTACAAAATACAATGATCTGCTACTATCATTGAATTTTCTTTGAGGGGAGTTTTAGGCCCTGTAGGTTACATTGTCTGTATTCTGAGAATATGACATATCAATAGAAAGTCTTTATCATTCTTCTACGTTCAAGCTTCAAAGAGATACTAGAATTTCTATGGAAACATCCCTCTTTCAGTTGTTATCCATAACAATTCTTAGTGGGTTTTGTCTTTTGCTCATTTTTTTGTGGCTTTTTTTTTGTGACTGTTACAAAAATCTTTTGTTTTTTTCCCTGAATTTTGTTTTTATTTACTTGATGACATTATGAAAAAAGGATTATCTTGCAAATAAATCTCTTATGAGAAAGGGTCACTTTCTCATATGTCGTCTGTATCAGATTTCATATTTCACTTATGTCAATCTACCCAATCTTTACTTAATTCGATACAAGATTTGTCATCTGGCCAATATCATATATGATAGGAAAATGGGGCAACATATAATTGATGCATTTATAATGCTGTAAAAGCACCATGATACCAAAAATATATTTAATTGCAATCAATAATTACTGCAAATCACATAAGGCTCCCAGTTTAAATACAAATGATTATGCCATTGTAGGTTTTAGTATTCAATCTTGCAGGAGTTCACTGAACATTGCTGAATTTATAGTTTCCTATTCTATGTTTTTCTGGTGAAGATATGGACAGTAATGTTTTATATCTGTGGAGATTGCAAAAAAAGTTTCAGATTGATTTGCTGGTACAGAAGTATAAAGCAATAAATATTCAAACCATGTCAATTTATCGTTATTTTCAAAATTATGACATTTTTACATCAAAATTTCTGGAAATAATCAGAAATGAATATACTTTATGTCTTCAATATAATATTTGTTTACATTTCCTCTAACTTTTCATGGTTTTTACAATCAGACAACAACAAAAATTGTGTAAGCATTGTGTATATATCTTCTTTACAAACTGGGACATTTTTTTGTTTGTATTTTTTTAAATACAAGGATTGAGGTGCCATGCCTAAGTATGATAGATACTTAATTTTGGTATGAAATGTCTTATTCAAAATTTATAGCTTGCTTTTAGTTAATCTCTTTGACAGCAAACCTCCGAATATATTTGTTTTATTTTTGAGTTAAATTCACTTCTTTGTTCATGACAGCAAACACTTGCGCTGACTGCGACAATGTTCTTTGTGAATCTGAATAAGATGGCATCTCAGATTGCACTGACTGCGACAATGTTCTTTGTGAATCTGAGTAAGATGGCATCTCAGATTGCACTGACTGCGACAATGTTCTTTGTGAATCTGAGTAAGATGGCATCTCAGATTGCACTGACTGCGACAATGTTCTTTGTGAATCTGAATAAGATGGCATCTCAGATTGCACTGACTGCGACAATGTTCTTTGTGAATCTGAATAAGATGGCATCTCAGATTGCACTGACTGCGACAATGTTCTTTGTGAATCTGAATAAGATGGCATCTCAGATTGCACTGACTGCGACAATGTTCTTTGTGAATCTGAATAAGATGGCATCTCAGATTGCACTGACTGCGACAATGTTCTTTGTGAATCTGAATAAGATGGCATCTCAGATTGCACTGACTGCGACAATGTTCTTTGTGAATCTGAATAAGATGGCATCTCAGATTGCACTGACTGCGACAATGTTCTTTGTGAATCTGAATAAGATGGCATCTCAGATTGCATTGACAAAAGTTTAATAAGCAGCTAATGTGTCTAAATTAAAATATGTTTCTTCTTCACAGCAATAAACAACAGTACAAATGACTTGGCACAGAATTATCTTAAGTTTAGTTTTTCATAAATTTAATATGTCTGAATGGATGAACAATGTCCCCCAGTGCCACTCCCCTCTGCGAAGATTTCTGTTTATGATCACTCAGGAATTAATTACATATTTAGATTGTTCATAGTTAATTATTAGCTAAATTGTCTGAATTAATTGATAATTTTTTTCCTATTTCACAGCAAACCCGGGCAGTGTATGCACCAAAGAACAACAATACAATGTCGCCAAGTGCCACGCCCTCGGCAACTGGGTACCACACCCCCCAAGGCAGCTGGACCCCGGGTACCTACTACCGCAACAACGGAGTCGGGGTAGGGGGGATGGGGGTCGGAATGAGGTACCAGACACCCCACCCTGCAGCTTATGGCAGCTACGCTCAGTCACCGGTGAGTCCAATTTGATTATTCTTGTTGATAAGTGTTGCTGTTGTTACAAGATTCCTTAATACTGAACATTGACACCTGTAAAGGAGAATTACATTTGATGATGTCACAGCAATAAACCAGTCTTTATGACAGAACAAAATTATTTTTGAAATAAAAAGGGTAGATAAAACTCTTCCAAAAGTCATCAATGCAATATGTGTCGACTTTCTCCACAAGTTTTGAGAGGTTATTACTTCAGGAAGTGAGACAACAGACTAGAGTGACTAAAAGTTATAGAACAATGCTTGTTAGGCTAAAGGTAATGAATGTGCACACATGCACATATGGTTTATATGACACTGGATATGCTTTACCATGTTGAAAAAGACATCTGTATTAATTATTTGTCTTCTAGCAGACATTTTTGTCACAAACACAATGTATATATTACTTTTCTCTGTACGTCATGATGAAAAATTGTCTTCGTATCAAAGTTGCGTTGAATGTCTTTCTGCATGTGTGTTGTTTCTCTTTCAGCCCTCTGACATTATGGTAAGCAGTTTCATCACTTTACTCGTTTCTTTCTTCAATTCTGGTTGACTACTCATCTGATTACATCTACATTATAGTCTATATATTTGAATCACTGAAACAGTTATATATGTCATCAAAGGGAATCTACATAGTTAGAGAAGGCAGCTGAACTCTACCAAAGCATGTAGATTCAAATACAACCAGAAATTCTATTCTGTAGACTATATATTTTAAGAGACTGCTTACCAAAGTCTTTTTTTTCTGTGTTAAAGGAACTTTTCATTACTGCTAGAATTTCAATTGTAAATGTTTTCGGATAAAAGATCGATGGAAAATTTTTGTTGTTGAAATTTTTTAACACTGTACTTTTTCTGAGACATTTTCGATAGTGTCTTGGTTTCTTCATTGCTTAAATATCAATTTCAAATTTAGTGTTGAAAAAGAAATACAGAGAGACTTGATTTTTATTTTTGTGAGAAGTATGACAAAGTGTCTTGTTTGATCTATTCATGGTGTCGATCTCTCTTTTGTGTTGTACGCTTTTGTTGAAAACTTAACTTGCAGCTCCTATTCCTCAAATTGGCATCTGTTTCAAAGTTTGTGTACAACATTTATTGCATTTGGGATATCACCATCTGAAGCCTTACCTATATGCACCCATACCTAGTCCTGCGTCATGACTGTGTATATAAAGGAGCCTTTAATACAGTCGAGGTCCACATGCAGCAAGTCTAGATGACTGAATACACAAATTATGAAATTAGGGCCCCAACAAAAATATTATGGATGAAGGAACAGTAAATTATTAAAATTGTTCATAGACTAAATTTTTGTCTAACCCATACCCTAAAAGTCTTGTAACATTGGAAAGCACTGAGTGTTCAAACATTTGAACCACACAACCATGGATGAGTTCATGGTAAGTAATGTCTGTGTAAAGTGTAACCTTCCTTATAACAGGGGGGCGGGATAGCGCAGTGGTTAGCGCGTTCGGCTTATGATCATGAGGTCTGTGGTTCAAATCCCGCCAGGGGTTCGGCAACTTTGTCTGCAGTAGAGAACTGTTCTACACGTAGTCAGGTTTGGGTGCAATGCTACGCTGAAATTCAGCGCAGTAGCACCCATTGTTCGTTAGTTCCAGTCGATGCTCGCAGGTTTCACAGCATTGCATAGCCACAATGGTGTTGCGGGCTTTCTTCCTGCAATAATACTAGCAGCCGCGATATAAGTGAAATAATCTTGAATGCGGCATTAAACAACATCTCACCCACCTCCTTATAACAGGGTAAGTAAATGAATGTACACCATCGTAATACGTCGGTACATGTATTTGAATGTATATATATATAATCATAATATATATATATATATATGTTTTCATGGAAGCTAGCTAACTTCAGAAAGTTTGTGGGTTCCAGACAGTATATAGATAACTCCCTATTACTGCTTTTAACCTCTATGGAAATGTTAATGCTGTCAAATAATCTTAACCTGGAACATGCTCTGTGATAAGAACTGTGCAATATGTATGGATGTCTACAAAGGTAATCTTACCTTAGGGACATTTATTTGAATGTATGTATAACACGAGACAGTTCACAAAGTGTCCAGGTTTGTATCTGCGTCCAGGGAACACTTTATCATGGAGCTCGGTGCCATCTCTTTAATGCCGCTATCCATCAAATGACAAAAAACTTAAGACTTTTTGCAATTTTCTGCATATCTCAAGAATAAAGATAGAGAACATGTATTTGGTGACACGTGATTACTCCTGGGTGTTTCTTTTTGAACTTTGAGTCTCAAATTCCATGGCAACCAAGTGAAAAATGCTCATTTCATCTGCATATTATGCTGTAAAGAATAAGAAAAGAGGGGCTTTAATTGTGAAGCGTTTGGCCTGAGGGAAAATACCTGTCAACTTGATGCCATGAGTACTATAAACACTGGCCTCACCTCAAACTGTTGCCTGTCCTTGAGAAGGAAAAAAACTTGTCTGACTTGTCCCATGAAGATTTATTGTATCAACCATCTGTCACAGGCTTTCTACTTAACTTTATTTTTTTATTATTATTTTATTAACAAACAGTGGAATTTATCAGTGCAAATACACTCTAAATGGCCAATTTACAGGACTTGCAGTTGAGGAATATCGGAGTTGGGTAATTTAAAAATCAGATCATGTACAGAAGAATTGTTGTTTAACAGGGATCTGAGTGTGGTTTCTTGAAGGAAACTCTCAACACCATGACAACATGAATATCTCCTATTCACGCCTTCAAATTGTTGTTTTATCATCAGATAATAACGTTTTACTGGACCAGGAAGTTAAACTTCTGCTTGCTTATCCTGAACAGAGAAACTATAGATAACTGGATCCAATCAAGGATGACATGGATGGAAAATATTTAAGAGGGGGTAAGGGAGGAGTTGTACATGTAGGAACATTACTGGGTTTTTATCATAGTCTGTACCATAAGAAATATTTGATTGTGTTTTGACAAATTTTTATATAGGATTTCTAGATAAGTAACTAACTCGCATGCATTTTTACAACCTTATAGCATGTAAACAAGTTGAGATTGTTGCTGGTCCTTTTAGAAGAACCAGTTAAACTTGAATATCCCTCACATCCAGTAAAGGCATACATAGTTGTCGTTAGCTTCCAGAGATGACGTTCAAGTATGTGGTATGGATACTGCAGGAGAGATTTTAACATCTATTATCCTGGAAAACAACCCTTACCTTTCTGATGCATGCACAACATCTTTGTTGCCTCAAGTTACTTGCTAAATAATTACAAAGATGAGGATATTTCGATGCCACCCTTTTGTATTGACACTCGCTCAAGGGAGTAATCTTATTATTACACTTGTCTACGATTAACTGCCATGGCGTTTGAAGTTTACTTTTCACAATACTATCAACAGGTAACCAATTACAGCCGCATGAGCAAGAACGAAATTCCAATGAAATCTTTCACCAATGGTGACACCATCGACTCAGGCCTCAGTGTGGCTCTGGGAATCAACCCTTTAAACTGTCACATTATCCAGCCATGAACCGAGTCACCATCCAGTAATAATCTGTGTAAATTTTTGCTGAACTTGACTGTAAGGGTCAAGTGAAATTTACACAGGACCTCCACATCATTATTACCTATTCAAAATGTGCCTCTATTCACCCAGCAGAATATGGGTACATGGTGAAAGGGTCATTGGTAGGCTTGGCTTAGACTAGGGCGATAGTATTCCAATAGAGCCTTGAGTAACCACAGACTGGATACAATGTGTGGCTCTATAATATTATCATCATCGTCGTCGTTGTTGTCATTATTGTTTTCTAAACAATTTATTATTATTGTTGTTGTTGTTGTTATTATTATTATCAGTTTTAGTTTTGTACATTGCTGGAAGCTTTATTTTTTTGCCCCTGGAAAGAAACCTGTAAAACTTGAACTGTAATAGCGCATTGCTGCAAGGACAATTCTTTCTCTGTATTTTTGTAGAAACTGAATTATGTTGGGATGTTTCTGTCAATGTACAGACATGTTATATACTAAGTGACTGTTTGTTTGAAGCATGTTACTAAGGGATGTGTTTTGGTTCTGTTTTATTTGACAGTTTGAAAAGAACAGCCCGGAAGGAAAACAATGAGAAGAAAGATGCTCAGGGCTAAAATTTGAAAGCTTTGTTACAGCAATAGAGAGCATTGTTAGTAACACAATGATTAAGTGTTTATGAATGTGTGAATATATTTCATTATTAAGTTAATTAAATAAATAGAATTAACATAATTTATTATAAAGTTAAATTGGTAAAAATACATAATTTTTCTTTGCATAAAATGTGAAAAAAAGTGGTGATTGCAACAGTTAACCAATTTTTGGGATCTCACGCTTTTATTATTTTGTATGATTTTGGTATTAATATTGTTGTCCCAGTCCTAAGCTTTTATCATTTTGTATGATCTGTGTATCAGTATATTGTTGTCAAAATCCCAGTTTCAAGCTGGTAGATATCTAGAAGCTGTAACAATGTTAAACAAAGTATTCATTGTCCTCTGTCAGGGAGATGGATGAGGACAAAAAGCAAATCACTTAGGATGGCTTCTGCTGGTTTATTTGTTTAGTTCTCTCTCTGTATCTTGGTGCTTGGGGAGGATATAGGGCTAAAGAGTATTTTTTTATAGTCATAGTCTCATTTTTGCAAGGCAAATTGTAATAAATGCCGGACAAATAGTTCACCACTCACAGAAATCTTTCCCCTGACGTTTGCAACAATTTTCAGAACTCTGCAGTCATTCTAGCCCTCAATAATGAAGTTCAAACTACCCTACCCTACCCGAATATTATGTTTTTCGCGAGCGTTAGTCCTTACCACATCATTTCGCTAAGGCCGTGACGAAGAACACATAAAATTTCCCAGCTGAATATCCAATGAAAATAGCTAATAGCTTACGCTTTTTCAAATACAGAAATAACAAAAAGGTGGTAAACTCAGTGAAGAATGCGTCTGTCATAAGTATTTGCGATGACTAGATTTCCGGTGTTTCGTACTCGCGATGGGATTGCACTTGATTCGGTACCTCATCGGTCTGAAATGGCATACGGCAATAAGCTGCTTCATCCAAAACTGTAAAAGGGGCATAAAAATAAATCTTTGCAAATGCGACAGGAAATATTTGTGTTAGTGATCAGATTTTGTTTGTGAAGAATAATTAGTTCAGTTTAGTTGCCTTACAAAAATGAGACTATGACTTTAATCAGCCAATCACAAAGTTTTATGATGGGGTAAGGCATTTTCATGTTCAAAAGAGATTTTAGCAACAGATGAATGAAAGATCTATGACCAAATTAATATACTTTTCTCTATGTATCTTTTTCTTTATCATTGCTAAAATTATTTTAATTCTTAGCATATTGTTTGAATCAACCAATTAAAATGTTTCATTGATATTTTGAAATTCAACTAGTAAGAATATCTGGAGTTCAAGGAACGTATTATATTTGACTCTAGATTTACATTGAGATTTGAGATTAGATATATGTAAAGTCCATTTGATTTAATTAAACGAGGCCAGACCCTCTTCATCAAACTTAAAGTTAGACTGGTTCCTCCTCGTCCTGGCCAGTATCAATGCTTAAGATATCAAAGTGACCATATCTGGAAAATGAAAATCCACACTTTGAGATACTAAGAATTTACCAAAGGAAAGCTCTTTGAAATTAGACCGTACAGACTTTGAAACACAATCACTATTTAGATAGATGAATGTTGCTAGATTCCAAGTTGAAAATCATTAAAAAGTTATATCAGGTAGCAAATGTTTCTAATTATTGTGATCTCTTTGACAGTCTAGACAGAGATGGAATACACTCAACGTTCAGATTGCGCTGGTTGGCTTCCAGACACTGATTGGAAAGAACTTTTATGATTTCTTTCATGTCTTTGTTAACTATGTCTGATCATAATAACCTTTGTTTCATGGTTTAGAAATAAGAGTGACGTATTTGGCAAAATAAGCGCCCTGAGTGCCTATGAAATTGAAAAGAGTGGGAAGTTATTAAAATTATTTTTCCATCAAATTCTAGAGATTATAATAAAACATATTTTGTGACCATCAACCTTCAATATTATCGAACATTTAAAAGTAAGGTTAGCCAACATGTGGAAACAAAATATGGTCCCATATGTGCATGACTTTTACCCTGAAATGCACCTCCCTGACAAACGTCAGTAGGATTCATGTTTTCAGTGTAAGTGCCTAGCGTTAGCACACAGAGATATTTATAAGAAAGGGGTGCTTATCATTTTGTGAGTTATTAATGTGGTTAGAGGCGTTAATAAGTTGAAAGCGCTTATAACATCGAATGTGGGACTCTATTCTAACATTTCCTCTTAGATAACCATTGTAACACACACTGTAGATGGTTCCATAGTCTATTGATGCTCAGAAACTTGTCATTAGATAGATTGAAATGATTATTATAATTTAAGTAGATTTTCATAATTTAAAATCATTAAGAGTAACATATGTTTTTTATAATATCTTACTATTCAGTATGACATTTCAAGATGATATCTCACCGCTAATAGCTGAAATAGTGCCCAAGCGGGTGTTAAACAATAACTCACTCACTCAAGATGATATCGGCATGTGGCTAAAGAAAAATGAAATATGACATGAATTATTGACTAGATTAATTTGCCTTCTTCTTCCATATTGGTTAAATTACTGTCATATATGGAATAAAATTCCACATTCTCAACAATAAGGAAATTCAAAACTTTAAAGAGCTTTTCATATTAATTTGTAGAAATAATGTGAACTTCTTTGAATGTTTGTATGAAAATATGATTTTTCCATAATTCAGAATGCTTCATATGAACTTACAGATGTGTCATATCATGCTTTATTTGATGTACGAAGAATTCCCTTATTGAACTATGACTGATGGTATCTTATCAATAAACATTTGACGAGATTAAATTTCATATTATCTATGGTTATATGATTCATATTCCAAATTTCTCTGCCACAGAATCAAACTTCATTTATATTAATATTGAGCCTTTTTAAGAGATTTTTCAACATCATTTACTCAAGGATTAAAATGTCTGCAAGATTTTGTTTGCTATCTGTTTCCAGTTGTTGATCATGAGCCTATTTTTCTATGAAAAGAAATTCAAGAAGTGTGATGTTATTTGAAGGAGATGGCAAACTAAACAAGTTGATTTCATTGGATATGATGTTGAGCATGGTTTGAGTTTTTTTGTTATTGTGTGGGGCTGATTTCTTAGCTGTTCCTGAGTACCACATTTATAAAAAGAAATCATACTTCATTAATTTCTATCTGAAAGTATGGTTCAAAACAAACAGTCATTGAATTAAAAGAAAATAGATAAAAGTTAGAAACCGCCTTATTTTATTTGTTTTACTCATGAAAACTTGCTATAGACACCATGCACAATAAAGTAACAGAAAATTCAGGGGTTTTATTTGACAAGCAGGAGTTAAATTTAATTGTTTTTCTTTTAGAAATTACATTTGAAGAATAGAATGAGAAGGAATATTGGGACAGACCCCTATAAAAAAAAATTTCCTGAAAGTTGCTTCCGCAGCTTTGCCAAAGCATCTTCACTGCATCTCCAAACTGCCTCCATACCATCTCTGGAGGTTTTTGGGGCAAAATTTTACCATCTCCGCTAGCGGAAGCATTTTGGTGAAGGTGAAAAAGTATCTGGGAAGATGCATCCACAGCTTCGCCACAAGCTCTAGGGCAATAAAAAGTTGTGATGAAGCTGTAACAGCATCATTGTCCCTCTAAGGATACTGTGAAAGCATCTCCACAAGTTTCCATGGGATAATGAGGTAAGTGGAGATGCTGTGGAAGTATCCCTATAACTATAAAGTAATAAAACCCACACAGCAGCATGTAGGTTATGTAATCAGGGTTGAGGGTCATTCTCTGGGATAGTACATATGATTAGCAAGCCAAGTGGAGATGCTGTGGAAGTATCTCCAATGACCATAAAGTAATAAAACCTTCACAGCAGCATGTGGGTTATGTAATCAGGGATGGGGCTCCCTGATAAGCAGGCCGCATGAAGAAGCTTAGAAAGTGAATTAAATAACCAGGTGTGGGTGCTTTTTTAAAATAATGTGTTGCCTACCTGTGATTAAAAATAGATAATAATATAATATATAATAAAAATATAGTTGATATTTAGCAATAAAGGATAATGTGTTATTTCCCCCTTTGTAACTAACAATTATTGTTATTGTTGGAAAATATTTCTCATATTTTTTCTTTTCTGTTATTCAGTTTACTAGCCATTTATAAAATTCACTTGGATTAAATAACCAGGTATTTGAGCTTTTAAAGATGGACTATGACATCTGTGGTTGGAAATGACAAAAAAAAGATGAAAAGTAATTCAAACTTTATTCCATAAAAACATATCCACAAACGATTTCAAAAGTTCAAATAGTATGTTATGATATTGATTCATGGTTACAGAGGTTAAAATATTAATTCAGAAAAGGTATTTTTATTATATAACATTTTAAGAAGTTGAAGACGTTCAGAAGCAAGATTTGCTATATTGTCTTCAAATACACACAAAAAATTGAATACAGATGAATTTGTCATTCACAATTTTATTTATTTGATTTAAGTCTGCAAATTTAACATATAAACAATCATTCCTAAAACATGTCTGGTTTTTAACAAATTCATTTGCCTGGTTAAATGATTTATACTGATAAACAAATTCTATAGGTTAGGTGACATCGTTAAGATAAAAATCTATTGGTTACAGTGATGGAGATGGGTGGAGCCTTTATTATAGAAAATGGCCAATGAAATAAGGTGATAATAGGTATCCATTGTCTATAACAGTTGTGTTGCTTTGACAGCTGAATCAATTTGTTGGTCATTAAGCTGTTAACAAGTTTGTTTGTTTAGTAAGGGACATCAGTTACCTAATTAAATGTTATTCAAATTGTGTTTCCAGTTGAATTCAGAGTAAATACCTTGTACGTAACCTATGAGTTCTCAAAATTAATCACAATTAACATTTTAACGAGTTTAGTTGCTTATTAGTCATTTGACCTAACAGTGCCTTTATACATATCGATCACTCAATTAGGTGTTATTTCAAATTGGAGACCAAAATTGGTATTGGATGTCTTGCTAACCAAGTTGAAACACCAATCAATCTCAATAACTTATAATAAACTTTGAAAAAATAATTTATTTGAATTCCTTAAGTTTATTAGTTGATTGACTTTGACAATTATTTTGGAAAAGGAAATTAGGAGATATGATTATTTAACTGAATATTCTATGGCCAGAAATTTTTTATTGTTTGAATTTAATAGCCTGTTCGTCTATGTATCTTAAAGAACGCAATTGGTTTAAAATTGTTTCATATTATTTAATTTTTCTAAAATATTATTATTAAGTAATTGTTTCCAGGTGTTGGAAGAAGTCATTTTCTCCATACATTTCTAAATGCTTTTCAATTCTCTTTCATTTCAAATAATCTCATTTTGAATTTGTACAAATAATCTACATCAATCATATAAAGGGAATATATCTCTTGCTTTTATAGATGACTGTACGCCTTCAAAACATATAAGTTGAAAAATTCCCCTGAAACTAAATTCTTGTTTTAATTCTTATCACATATCAGATAAGTTGCAAATAAACTAGTTCAATAATAAGTTCAATGTTGTTAAAAAATATCTAAGCTTTTATGATTATACATTTTCTGAATTTAATGGATATTTATGAATTCATCCATATATTGTATTCATTTCATCATTTCAAGCTAAGAATATAAATTTTGATCAAAATCCTTGACTCAAATTTATATCCATTACTCATTTCTTAAGAAGTTGTTGCCAAGAAATACCTTGGGTTTTTTTAAGACACCACTTCTAAATGCCATTCAATGACTTGACTCTTCTCTTTGGAAAAGATCACAGTTTAAGGTTCTTTACACCATTCAATACCTTCTGCCTCACACCTGATGAGGCTGGACATTATTATCCAATCAGAATCTCTGCAGTCTTAACCCCTTTGACTGACAGCAAGACCCAACTTCCTGCCTGACCTGTCACTAACGAGGAGCAATGGCCGCCATTAGGAAAAACAACTGATTCTTGATTATTAAAATCACAGTTGCCAACAGCATAGAAGGCATATCTACAGTTGCAAAAACCAAAGTAAGTAGACCATTACTGCTACATACACAGTATAACATCTTAACCTTATTGCTCTTCCTTGTTTCATGAAAGAGCTGATAAAAAATCCTTGAAATGTTGGCTTCACAGTCAAAATGAAAAAAATTTCAAGTCCATTCCCTTATATAGAATATGTAATAAAGTTACTTATTGTTGACAAGTTAAGTTGTGTTTTATTAACACTGATTTGTAAAAGTGATATTTGGTTCCTTTTCTTTGACAATATTAAGCAAAGATGGCATTGTTTACATAGGTGTGCACTGAACCATGACTGCTGGGAGAGGAGGGAGTGGACAAGCCATTACATAACAGGAAAGAGCTGGCACTGTAAGTATGTTCACCTAATTCTTCAATAAACATGCAGTGTATTTCTCAACTGGTTAGATTAGGAATCGCATCAGAGGGTTCACTCCAATTTACCAATAGATAGTCTTGATTAATTGTAATTTCTTTTCTTGAAAACCCAGACAGGCTGATTGTCTAATATATGGTGTTGGAGGACTTGATACTATTTGCCATTTAACCTGAAATTGATAGTTGGAATTTGCAATCAATAATTGTTAGACAATTAAGTTGTTCCCAGTTTTAAGTTTGATCACATGAATTTTCATTTGTTTTCATTTCATAACATGTGATTAGCATTACATAATTTGCATGTATTTATTTGAATATCAAATTCATTTGATAAAAATTACACTCATAAATGTTAGTATTGCTGAACCTAAATGTATGTTGATATTTGTAATACAGGATTATTATACAAATTGTTAGAGCACTTTATACTTATTCCTGCTATTGAACTTGAAAAATGTTTTAAGATAGGAAAAAGTTGTCGGTGAACATTTTGGATTTTCTGTAACTTTTAAAGTTTTTACCAACTTTTGGAACAATTGTGAAACAATTACTTTATATTCATATAATTTCAAGTATGGCTTTCCTTAAGATGACTGTATATGATAAATGCTATTCTTTTGATATCATCATCATTATTGGTTATTTGTACATGTATTGAAAGTTGCAAACACACATACATGGACACCTTTTGGCCTCACAGGATGTTATGTTTATTCCAGATGAGAACTAATAAACCAATGTTTGAAAGATTTTTAAAGCCTGATTGATAATTCTGCTGCTTTTTTTATACAGGCAGACAGATTTAGTTTACTTCAGTGTCACAAATTAAACTAGTACATCAATAAAACATGTTATAGTATTACTTGAGTTTGTTTAACAACCACCCATTGTTTGGCATATGAGACATTATTAAAAACAATACAACATATATACTTTATACTAGGGAATGAATAGAGGTAATGAAAATTAGAAACTGTTTACAAGAAACAAGTTTAATCATATAACATTTTTAAAACATTGCTGTTACTAGTTTTGTGCTTAAGTGTTTGCTCGTTTATTTCTTAAGGTGTTCACTGAACCAGAGAATACACAAAGCTGGCAAGATGAAGATTCACAGGGGGATTAAGAGACAGTGTCTTCACAGTAAGTACATTGAATTGTTACATAAACAAACAGATTGATAAGTGACTTCTGATCAGTTGATTTACTGATTGGAGCCATATATCAATTTATTTGTTAATTGCTTGATCTAATTGATTTCTATGTTAGGGATAAGAGTACAGTTATCCAATTTGAGATTGCCATCTGAGATCTTTTTACACTGTTTGGTGTCTTTCTGTTTGTAACAAGCATTATATTCTGTTTCAGAATGAAGACCAGTCAACTAGTCATCAGATGTCAACACAGTGAAAAGGATTTTTTGGATTTTTGTTTATTTACTTTTTTAATGAAAAAATAATTATATGCAATTTTCATACATATATATAATTTTGTTAATAATATTTTAGCATTGTTAAAAGTTTTCAACTAAAATAAGTGATTTCTTGTAATTAAATTGCTGTGATGAATATTCCAATAGTCTATCTCGTAATTGTTCATTTATCAGTGATTTCATTCTTGATAAATTTGTGTGTATAGTCTTACAATTAAATCTATAAATATTGTCCATGAAATTGCCACCAAGAAAGATTTTGATTTTACATTCTATTAAAACGTTTTAATGATTGTGTGATTCTTTTGTCATTGTTTGAAGGCATGCTTTTAGCTTCAATGCTGGTACTATTTTTTTACTGGGATGTAATATTGCAGAAGCTTCTGAACGAACTTCAACAGCTGCTTTAGAAGCTTCTGCCAATTTGCGGTACGTGGAATATCAGTAAAAGCATAGTCAGAATCATAATTCATGACGGGATGCATGTGCATACTTGTTAGAGGCATTGGTGGGTGTCAACATTAATGACACTAGGGAGTATACACAAAAATCTAGCGAGAATGCAGACATCCCGTCCTGAAGGTTGTATCAGCATGCTCGTTAAAAGCAGTGGCTGCTGTAAACTTTTACGACCTTCAGGATGCATCCACATAGTCTCTAGAGGCACTGGTTGCCGTAAACTTTTACGACCTAATTACCCCTTCAAGATGCATCCACATAGTCTCTAGAGGCACTGGTTGCAGTAAACTTTTACGACCTAATTACCCCTTCAAGATGCATCCACATAGTCTCTAGAGGAACTGGTTGCAGTAAACTTTTACGACCTAATTACCCCTTCAAGATGCATCCACAGAGTCTCCAGAGGCACTGGTTGATGTAAACGTTTACGACATAATTACACCTTCAAGGATGCTTCCACAGAGTCTCTAGAGGGACTGGTTGATGTAAACTTTTACGACCTAATTACATCTTCAAGGATGCTTCCACACAGTCTCTAGAGGCACCGGTTCCTGTAAACTTTTATGGCTACAATCACTTTCTGGAGATGCATCCACACCATCGCCACAGGCCTGTACACTTTACGACTTTTCTGGTGAAGGTGAAAATGTACTTGCGGATGCACTTGTGGCGATGGTAAAATTTTGCTTGCTGAGATGCTGTGAATGCATCTTGAGAGGGAAATTTTTTTTATAGGGGGAGTTAACATATTTATGTAACAAGGTATGCAAAATGAATGTTTGCAGCCAGGTTTTTCATATTCAAGAAAAGTAATTACAGATTGTCCCATTGTAGTTTATTTAATCCCCAAGAGGTAATTGACAGACTAGAATGGCAGTTAGATTATAAGAATGTTCACCTCCAATGATTTTAGTTGTGGGTAATGAATCGTATAAGCTTCTATTTCCAAAGAATAATGCCCTTATTTTTCAGTGCATTTCATTCTTGATTGTACAAGTGTTTAACAGTAATGTCAAACTTCCATATTGTGATGTAAAGCACCTTTGAAAATGGAATGATAGGAATCTGGACTCATTAAATCAGAGAAAATCGATACCATGACAGAAAATATACTATCTCAGTTTCAGTATACATTTGGGGTAATAGATCTTTCTTTTGGCTCATTTCAATCTTTGGAAACCTTTATAAAACTTTTCATAGCTTAGTCTCATTTTCAGTATACACTTTCTTTAGGGTTTATTGAACGCTCTAGATACCATGAATGAGACTATCTATAGAGTCTCAGTTTCTGTATATATAAAAGTTTGGCATATAAATCTCTCCTATTGACTGCTCCAGCCCAGATAGATCAAATCTCCTGTAAAGCTCCACTGTCGGCCTAGAAAACACTGAACGAAGATGAGTTCGGATCTTTCAAGAAAAGCAATGGATCTAGACAACACCCCTGCCGTACCCCACATTGATAGGCATCAGATTTCTTTATTGTGAGTGGAGAAGCAAATCTGAGGACATGTGGAGGTCCCTATTGTCCTTGTATAAAGCTCCACAGGGGTTTCTCTTCTAAAATATACACTGGAATATGAGTTATGAGGATCACCAGAACTAACAAAAGAAACTGGAAGGTTGAAAGCCCTCATAGATAACTTCTCCTCGCTTATCAATTTACATCTTGTCAACTAAACATGGGCTGAATTCCTCAACTTTTGTGTCCATTATCATGGAATTAGCTTGATAATAGACAGGAGAAACTCTATTACAAAAGGAGATGGGTTTCAGACATCCTAATACAAAAGGGTTTTTAAGTTTTCAATAGGTTTCAAGGTTGGTATTATCACATCTATTCTGTTTATGAAGTGAAGAAGTTTGTCTATGGGAGGAGCTGTTTTGTACACCTGTAATTAACATGTGTCATTAAGACATACACAAGTGACAACACCAGGTGAAAAATCCAGGTGTATTCAATTAATGCTTTTAAGGAATTTTTGAGGATATATACATCAAAAGTCAATGACCAAATACAAAACAGTTATAGCCATATTTTATGCAATGTCTAAAGAATAATAGTTACAAGTTGGTTAAAAAAGTCAGTTGAAAGATTTTGATTCAATAATTGAAACCATGTTTCAAACTGAAAAGTGTTGGTTTTTATCTTAATTTGCAGTGAAGCAGGAGAGATCGAATGTTGTAAACTTTTAAGCATGCATCCTGTTTTTATTTGATTCTTTTTTACTTTATCACCTCCAGTTTTTAGATATATTTCTTATCTGATCTATTCAATATCTTACTCAAACCAAGAATTTAACTCAAGGTGTTGGTGTCTGAATTGTTGAACCATTTCTAGACACCAACACCTTACAAGTATGAAACTTCCAAGTGCATGCAATGTTTCTAATGGGACCTTTTGCGTACATTTATCCAGTGTTCTATGAAAATGAACCATGGATGCTTCCATTACATACATTATAGATATTTGAAGTTAATGAGAATCTTCATTTCAGTGCTTTTTCTTATGTTATCCAGTGAGCTTTCTAAACTCCCATTAAACGACCTCTAACCTCTACTTTATCACTTCTCGATTTTCGTTCAAAGATTTTTCAACAAAATAAGAACTCGGCTTGCTTTTTT
The DNA here is from genome assembly GCA_921293015.1 of Phorcus lineatus. Classification (NCBI taxonomy): domain Eukaryota; kingdom Metazoa; phylum Mollusca; class Gastropoda; order Trochida; family Trochidae; genus Phorcus; species Phorcus lineatus. The sequence continues at coordinate 45,750,802 of OV121092.1, read as the reverse complement.
GTTAATTTGTCCAATAAACGCCTTTAATTAGCCTTTCATTAAGACAGCGTAATTATCGGCTGTGAAAAACCCACCTGGGCTAGGGACCATAAAATTTGGGCGGATGTGACGTAATAAACAGACTGTTCAGAGTCATTATTTCAACTGAAATACCGCCATAAATAATTGTTTAATTACCATTGATGTGGATATCTTTCTTACACCAAACGCTTAACAGTGTTAGATCGTCAAATGATTTATCTAACTGAGTGGAAAACAATCTCTGAAAATCGTTAATTATTGTTTGTTTCTGTGATATTGTTATGATAGATGTATAGATCACGAGGCAATGATTCTGTTTATTAAGTCACAAAAAGGGCGTGTTACCGATCATGTATTCACTGGTTTGTGGCCAGATAGATCTAAGCGGCCCATCAAAAGTGGCATTCAAAAAAGGGCTTTCATTACCAAACCTAATATATTAGTAGCGACCTTTGACGCACTATACAATATTGTACTCAGACATTCATATATTCCAAAGAAAATAGTGAACTATATTTGTAGTTATGTTAACTTTAAGGAGTCAAATACGGTAAAGTGGATATCAATATGGTCCCTTTTATGTTGTTACCTGCATTGCTGAATATGAGCCTCAGTGTCTACCTTTAAGTATTTCTTAAGAATGGAAAATGGGGAAAAGGTAGCCTAGTTTAAATTCAAGAAAAATTCAGTCGACAATTATGTTAATCATTTAATCCAATATGAAATTATCCTTTTTCATTTCAGCAGGAATTATGCTCATAAACATATACCTGCTGGTATAGTTGTTGTTAATTTTTTTGCACGAAGAAACTTAATGTTTATAAATGTTTTCTTGACAACATGAATCCAATTTAAAAAGGTTATGAGCTAGAAGTTGAACAAACGTTAACTTCATGGAGATTTTTGATGCAACTATTTGAGACATTATGTTGCAGACATCTCTCTATGTATACGTACAACCAAGAAGCTATATCCATGCAAAGCCAGGGAAATGAGTTACGAGTTTCCACTCCATATACTTCAAAAAGGATGTTATGTATGTTATTCCATGGCTGAGTGGGTCTTTAAGAATCTCCACTCATCTAGCAAAGTACGGTTCACGCTCTGTGCCCAGAAACAAGGCTACCAGTGTACCAGGCTCCTGTGGATATAGGAGTTCTTAACCCGCCTCGCTTCATACTTTACTGTCAACTTTCTATACCCTTTATACCAAAATTAGCTAACAAAAAGGAACGCTTGATCCAAGTTTATTGTTACTCATTTAGGCACATTAAAGCTAGGTGGAGCCTGACAGGGAATATTTATCGTTTCAAAGAACAAGACAGCGCAATCTGAGTCTGAAGTTTCGATGAGTTGGGTCAAGAACATAAGTGGTCAAAATTCACTATAAGTTCCTTTAAGTCAATCATGAATCACTTATTGATGTCACTGATGAAGATGTGGTCTTGAATACCATTGTTGTCAGCAATTCATTTGTCCACCCCAAAAAAACAGGGTGGAAGGAGTGTTCAGCCTCACCATATGCAATTGATCTTTAGAATATTCAACAGAGGGGTAGACCTCTTTAACCCCTTTTGATTCATTATTTCTTTCTATTGTGTTAGCTTTGAGAGTGCGTAGCATGAACGTACGCGGTAGGTCTTATATAAAGATTTTTAGTTCACTGATGTTTTGGAATATCTTCACTGTGTAGCATTCCCTTCCTGAGATGTGTTTGACAACTGGTTGGATAGGACTGCTAGGAGAAGAAGACATTATATACTATTGTATGGAGATGTGAAAGAGTTGAAAAGGAGTTACTTGTTTGAAAAAATAAAACTTTATCTGATGATTATTATCATGGAATATGTGGTGAAATGATCTCTTATATGCTCATGATTCAGAACTTGTCTTCATATGATGGATTGTAAAATGGAATGATTTTTCAAAATCTTAAGGTCCTGTGATAATGTTTCTTGTACGATACTTTTATGATGCAATGCAAAATCCTAACTCCTAACATTTAATCTCGAGTTCCTGAATAAAATGTTTCTCCTCTCCATATGAGCAATGCATGTGTATAATTGAGTGACTACTCTGATCTGACTCCGATACATTATCACTTTTATTGCTCACAAACGACAAGGCAGAAACTCAGTTGGAAGCTGGGGCTCCATCACTAGGCCCACAAAATCATTTTTATGTCTGTCATGTTGAAAGATTGGGGATACATTAGACAAGAAAACATAAAATATCTTTTTTTGATCCCAGGGGACCAGTCAGTGTATGAATCCACAAGGGGGATATCCCGGGGATCAAACCCCCTCAAAGTGAATGATTCCCCCTCAAAGTGAACTTCAGAGGAAACAAGCTACACATCTATCTTCTTCTAAAATCAATGAGCTTTCGCTGTCCATGTAATATAGGCTATATGGCTCAACAGTGAAGGCAATATCATTAGAAATCAATGTGTTATTCCGCCTATGTAATATAATCTTTATCACTCAGCTGAGAGGGTCGACTCAAATAAAAGTCTGAGGTACAAGGTCATTTGGTGGAAGATGTGTGTTGTGAACTCTTGAAGCCTGACAGAGCAGGTTATATGGTTTATATTTAATGGGAGAAGTTGATTCTTTCTTCAATATACACGGTCAGGGCTTGTATGGTAATATACTGGAAATTGACATGGATGGGTAATGTGAGGTTGTAAGTAAAATGATGAGATTGATAGTTTGAACTGAAGTGGTAACAATTAACATTACTCATTTAGGTCACTTGTGATCGCCAGCTTATTCTTAGTGTTTGATTGCCTTTGGAAGCAATTCATTTTGTCAATGATGAAAATTGGTAAATGTGGAAGATTGACTGTAAGATAGATTGGAAGCAACTGTTCTAGTTGATTACTTGAAAATACATTCTGTTAAGTAGGTATTTAGACTAATTAGTTGCAAATCGAGATGTATAAGATGAAATATACCTTCTGACAATAAGATGTGAATATATGAATCTTACACTGATGACATTAATGTTTTATTATTATTATTCAAATATTTTGTTTAGCCAATCTGATTAAAATCAGATGAAGTATCGCGCGCTTAACATTTGTCCATCATCAATATGCGATACTAACATCTGACACTATCCCGCTAGAGGGGTCACCAGATTGACCTTCGTCCTTGAACTCCCAACCAACAACCTATTGAAATATAACCAATCAGATTACGCGTTACTTCCATTGTTCGGGTCACCGTTAAAAGGGCGGACGAAGTACGCGAAATGGCTTGCGGTGATCTCGTAGACAAAAATTTCGTAGATACAGGAATTTCGTTGACAACACAATTTCATAGACAGTGAATTCGTAGGCAGTATAAAAAAATTATTTCTAAGTCAATATTGGCTATTATTTTTAATTATTATTATCTTTTATAGTAGTTTATATCATCCCAGGTAGCAATTCAGCATCGTGCGCCATCACCGGGCCGGTACGGTTTATCAACGCTGGTGCGGCACTGGGCCAGTAGTGGCATGCTGTATAAAACCGGCACTGGCCCAGTACTTATACTGAAAATATCAGCATTTTGGCTTGTCATGTCGACTTCGGACCCTCATATAAATTGTTAAACACTCTTAGAACTTCCAGATAGTGATCAATATTGAATGTTACATATTAAATTGTTTTAATTCTTTCAGTTTGAATTTTTGTCTATACAGCAATGTTTGTATTGTTATATAAAAAAAGATGAAATATTACAATACTTACAGGAGAAGGGGACAAAGTGAAATTGTTATCGATCGAGTAATGTGAATATTCAAAACTAAACCTTCACCTACAACATAGGAAAGGTAATACTCCGAATATAAATATAACTTTCAGATATTGAAGATGACAAAGCATCAGAAATAATAACTGACACCAGTAATTCATTTGTAAATGATATAGTATATCATTCATATATTATTGATTTAATATTCATTTTAGTTCAGTCAAACGAAAGGCAAAGCATTAGACAGGAGGGCCTGTTACCTTAATTTATTTTTTAAAAAGATCAAACAAGAACTAAAAGAATTGATAATAACACATGAATATTGGATTACTTTAATAGTTTCAAAATACAACAAAATTGATTATTATAGTTTTTATGCACTTTATTTCTTTAATCGAACCTATTAGTGTTCGAATCCTTGAGTTGGATAAATAAGGGTTTGTTATTATTACTTCTAATCCTGTTTTAAAACCTGTCTACGAATTCAATGCTCGATTTGTCTACGAGTTCACCGGATTTCGTGTCTACGAAATTGTTTTGTCTACGAAATCACTGCATCCCCGCGAAATAGCTGAAGAATTTGGAAATTCCGAACTCAAAAGTCGAACAAGTCAAAATTTTGCATTGTTTACTGGACCGTTAAGATTCACATGTATTGCAATTTGGTCAAAGCAAGAAACGAACTCGCTTCGCGTCGGATCGTTGTCAGGTTCTGCAAACCCCTCGATCGGGTACTAGTTCCCGTTCGGGAACCAACACCCCGATCGGGATAATAAAACCGTCTAAAACACGGACACAAGTGTTATTTTACTTGTTCTCTTTTTAATTTCACATTGGCGCATCACGACGAAGGAATCTACAGGTAAACAAACCTTTCGGTCTTTATGGTATTTACTCTCTCTTCACTTAAACGCAGTTTTTCTTTAAAATACTTTCTTACAATTTAGGCACCCGTTTCTGAAATTTCCTTCTGCACAAACGAGAAACCACATATCACGCAAATGTTCGTCTTACAATACACCCGTTTGGGTGTAAGACAGGAGGACATGGCGCCTTCTGTCAATATCTACATTTTTCAAATATTTATATTTACAGTACATGAAATATCAATATTCAATGATTGCTGAAGAAGAAGCGCATATGCGAGGGAAACCCACCGCGGAATACACCGAACGAAGCACTTGGAACAGATCGGCTGTTTTCGCCATGCCTAACTCCGCGCAACACCGAACATACGCTGTATGGAGTCCAGGCTGATGGCATTAATAGCCTAGAATTTGATTGGTTAATTCTCGTAAGCCCGGGACATTCAACTTAACGGGGCAGTGTCAGATGGAATATAGCTTGTTAAACTGAAACGAAACGAAACGAAACGGAAATAAAACGAAACGAAATTAAACAAGCGGAATTCCATCTGATTTTAATCAGATTGTTGTTTAGCTATTATAAATTATAAAATATGCACATTGTTATCCCTATATTCTTTACAATATCCATTGGTGGATTCAGGAATTTTGAAAAGAAATTCATTTACTGGATAGGAACGTCTCTTGTGGTTTATCTATTTCTCATTTTCCTGTTTTGATGTTTTTATGTTAGAATATTAACCCTTTGCCTGCTCCTGCAGGAAGCCTTCTTGGTTCCCACAACCACACGACCACAGGAATAATTTCTGTTTTTTGACAAGCAAGAATGCCTCAGCTCCAGCTTATTCAGGGAAAGAATTGAGTGATAAATTAACATTAGCCTTTCATGTGGATCATCACCATTAATCCAGGTTTTGGACGTGGCCCATTAGGTGTGCACAAACTGGAGAAAAGGAACACAATTTCTGTATAACCAAAGTGCTAATGCATTAATTCAATAGAGCCCTGGTTTACCATGCATCATTACAGTTGATGCACTTAATGCATGGTCAGTGAGCAGGCGGACCACCAAGGATGTGGCGGCCATTTTGGGTTGCTTCCTTCCTTTGACTAATTAATGTCCATTAGATTGGGCAAGAATATTTTCCGTCTAAAACCTCTGTACTCTGTCTCTCACTATCTGAAGGATTGGGCCAGGGTTATTCTCTCCCCCCCTTTTCTTCCCATCATTTCCTACCCTTTTGTCTACACTTCTCCCCTTCACTTGAAGCCTACAGTCTCAGAGCCTGCCTCGACTGGTGATCAACGAATCTGTTCGGACAATATCCTATCAAGAAGAAACTCTATGCACAATCATGTTGGGCCCAAAGCTTATATATATATATATATACTGTTATTTTCTTAACAGTTCCTTTTTCAAGAATGATCAAAACGTCAGTGTTGCATTTGGAACCATGCTGCTTAGTGTATGATTCCATTCAGTTTTTCTCACACTCCATCCTCTTCAAGTTAGGCCCAGGATGCTCTTCCCCAAAAATTTCCGACCCCTCCATGCTTAAAAAATCCTAGTCCTCTCAAAGGGCCTCAAGAACTTCTCTCGCTCCTTCTGAACACGTTCATACTCCTTCCAAACACATTTGTCTTTTCAAAGAATCAACTCCTTCTAAAAATACCCCTTTAAGAACTCACTTTTCTACCCAGACTAAAATTTAGTCTGTGAAAAATTTTGATAATTTTCTACCCCTCTGTCATCTAAAAAAACCCTGGCCTTCTAAAAGGACCCTAATAAGATAGCCCTCCTCTTCCTCCTCATCGACACAAGCTACCTCCATCATCTGAAGACAATAAAGCCACCCTCCTTGCTTCCACTAGGTCCCCAACATTATACTCCTTCTTTTCCTCCTCCCCAAAAACCTCACCCCCTCCGTCTCCTAACTGGACCCTATCACCCCCCTACCCCCCCACCCCCCACACTAATACACTGCTCTCCCCCCATCTATACTTATCACTCTGAATTCCTACTCACCCCCTTTCATCTCTCCTGTGATTCTGCATGTTGTGGTTGATGTCATGTTGAGTCACTTCTGACTGGTATTTGGCCTTAGACTTTCGATTGATTGCTTCATGTTTTGCACTATTTGTTGATAAACTACATCTAAGCACAGCAATCTTCAAGGAATTGTTTGAATCAATACGTTGTTGAAATATTTGTATGTTCTACACATTTCTATACATTGTAACTTATATCTTATCTTTGAAACCAGGATTGTTTGATTCTTAATGCCTACATTATCTGAATTATACTCTATAGTTTCTTAAATGCCTACTGAGGTGGAATGTTTGTATCATACATGCTTATGCATAATGAAGTAATTTGTATGAAAACAGATCCTGAAATACTCTAACTGAATATTCTCGCTTCATTTCAGATCACTGTGATTTACCCTTTCTTTTTTTGTAATGTAATTATCCTATGAGGAAGATTTATGAATTCTCAGTAAAATAAACTCTGAACTGCACTTCAATATTTTACAAGGTGAATCTTATTTACTTGAGCTTGGCATCACCGTTTACCTATCTCCAGAAATACTTTCATACTAGATAGTTTCACTTGAGGTCTAGGTTTCCCTGTGGATCTACATGTAGCATCTCTATTAGGTGTCTTAGGAAATCTCTATGATCTGAGATAAAAAAAACTTGTCTTTCCTGTTGATCCACCATCTTCTTAACTTAGTGATCAGTCCCATTTAGATAACCACAGCATGGATGGGGTTAACGCTGCCATCCAGTGCATCGGCCTGTTTATTAACCCTTGGCCTGCTGATGAAAGAGTGGTTAAGGACTGATTGATTTTGGGGTGAAACTATCATGAATAAGAAAATTCTTAGATAAAAAGGAAGTCTTTGAGCTTTGAAGATAAACAAGAGATTTAGGGATTCTTTGACTACAAGCCAAGGACATATTGGTTTCGGAAATTATTGAAAGTGTGATAAGCAATGTTATATCCTGTTTGTCTTCTGTGTCTCCGGGCGAGGCTATAACTCACAATGACACTCAGTTAATCATACAAGATTTTACCAAGCTCTTCTATATTTAGTAGTTGTTATTAACTTGTAACACATGGGTCATGGATTATTAATACATTGGTTGACATTTTTTTTCAATCCTATTCCAATCCAATTAGACAAATTATTTCATTATTTGATTAATGATATTTACTAATATCCAAGTTCTAAGTGATGTGTTACAGATTTAACGTTGAAGAAAAATATTAGTTTGAAATACTCTTATACAGGGCTCCAGATAAGATGCATATCTGCGTAAAATACGCACAGGTAATTCACATATATGCATTAAAAATTAAATCAGTGAGTGACAGATACGCACAACATTTCCAGAATATGAGTAAGATATTTGTTTACACGAGTGATCGTGACTTGTCAAAACAAAGTTTCATTTCTACATGTCTGATCTTTACATCTCGAATAGTAGCCACTGACTTGATGTCAACCTGTATGAAAACAAAGATTACCGAGTTCATATTGCATCAAAGAGAAATCACTCATTTATTTACAGATTAGACATGTGGAAAATATAATCAATGACAAACATCAAAAAAAATTCTAACTAGGAATAAGGATCTGACAACGGTAAACCTAGAAATACTCCTAGTGTTTTTCATTTGGTAATTTTATTCCTCAATTTTTATTTTTAGGAGTGAAATACCCCTGAGTCAAAATAATTATCTGGAGCCCTGCTTTTATAGATAAAAATCATACTGTTTTGGTCTTAAACAATAACTACATTTTAAATGAGAAGGCTTTTAGCGTGTAATAGTTAAAGTGCTTCATGCATCAAATTTTGCAACTTCTCTAAATTTACCTGTATTTCAAAACAATCAATGAAGACATGTGTGAGACATTTATCATTTGGATTTTATTGTTTGAGCACATAGTTAATGCTGCCCTTCAGAGGGAAGTAGATATGGCCAAAACACCAGAAACCTTCTTGAATTTGATTTGATAAACATGCTTTATTTATTACACTTTATAATAATTATGAAGACAAATGTAAACAAATGATTTGGTTAATATGCTTTATAATGAGGCTAATTGTTTTTAGTAAGATATTTGTTTTTGTATATGCAAACAAAGCTTTTAAAGTTTTTTGGCTGAGATTTTTGTTTCCTTGAATGCTTGAACTAATGGTATACCTGAGGCGAGTGAAGTTGCTGGTCTAGCTGTGTCTATAAGTCAGTACTTTCAGCATGCACAGGTGGTGCACTAAATTAGTACATTATAGAAGGTATTCTCTAAAAAACTTCTTTGTTCCTTTTGGGATAGAAGTTAGCATGCTGTTTCATTGCACTAGTAGGATAAAATGTGGGCACATGCATCACGTGCAAGAAGAAGAACCAAATTGAGGCAATTATATTATTCTTCACAAACAAGATGACAGCTTTGATTTATGCATGAATGCATGGACAAACCATTTTGTCATCAGAGAAGAAATGTTGGCACCAAAGTCATAACTGCCATGGCAAAAGATTTATCATCGATGAAAATAATGTATTATTGATAAAAAGTAGCAAGCATTATTGATAAAACAGGAGATTTATTACACATAAGAGAATAATATTTTTTGTGAATGAGGCCCTTAGATATTTATTGGATGTTTCACAGAAGAATTTCTTTGATTTATAGGTGGTAGGTAAATAGGGCAATTCCTCCATTAAACTGTGAGTCAGCCAGCTTTCCTGTGCCTGGATGATTAATCTTGGCAGATATTTATTTGTGGCCATTTCTGAGCAATGGCAAACTTTTACAGGGCTTTTAGGACCAGAATACAGCAAAAAGATGTAGACTTGACTGAGCTTTAGATATATATTTAGTGTCAAGGATCAAGGACCTTTAGCTGTTGTTCTGACCATATCACCGAAATGTCTCTTAAGTTGATAGAAGTTTGATCTGTTATGAGAGAAAGAGAATTTATTACTGTCTCATCTTGTACATACAAAGAGGTCATACACATTTTGTTTTGATACAATAAGAAATAAAATGTACAAGCCGCTAAAAGGCTATAAGAGACAATACAATAAAATCACATATAATGTAATTAATTAATTATGTATACACGTATTATTGTAAAAATGGTAAAACAAAATTTCATCCGAAATGTATTTTCTTGTCTCCAATCTACAAGACCAAACAAGGACTTATAAATTTATCACAACTTCTAAGCATTTGTAGCCCTAGATCAAAGCTATGTCAATTAACTTTGACAGTAACATGGGTAATTTTGTGCAAGGCCCTTGATCAGTGATGTGCAATTCCAGATGATGGTTTATTCACCTTTATAGCATGTTTACTGCTTGGGCCAGACAGGTCAATAGCCAATAGTAGATATTAACTATGAGTAGCCATTTCCTGGCAGGTAGACGTTGTATGCCATTATTGTAGGTTATCTCTATATGTGTTAAAACATGGAACTTGAAAGAAATAAGTTTGGACGTATATCATTTCTTGTAATGTTTTCATTAACGACACTTTATGATTATTTGTAGATGATTTTTTTTGGTGTTAGATACATCTTGTATAGTGTGATAAAAACACAATTAACTATTTGGCTTTAGTTGATGATGGCAGTTGTTTGAGACCTCAACAAATCTTTTTTTAAGGTTTAATCATTTCAATGACTGTTTCAATAAATATTATATGGTAATAATTATGGTAAGCATTCCCTCTTTTGATTTTGTTGCCCTCTGGCTTAGTGAGCAGAGAAACCTAAGGTTTAGACATAGAAGAAAGTTTTGTGATGCAGTGGTGATTGTTTCCTTATATGAGTATACTATAGTTGCTGTTGGTCATAGATTTTTTTATAGAATTTGAAAATATGATTTCCAAAATCACATGAACTGTCATGTGGAAATTTGAAAAGGAATGCAGAGAACACTTTTAGTACCAATCTGATTGGCATTTTAACTATGTCCATCACTTCAAGTCAAATACAAAGAGCAAGGTGAGTAAAAGTGTGTCTCTTCATGATCCTGTTGAAGATGATTTTGTAGAAGTTTAGCAAGTCTATGAAGTCTGGGATATCTCCTGTTGATAGGTTGTAAGCCAAGTTATCCTATCAACATACATCTCCTGCTAATTAGTCAGATGTGGAGTACCTCATTAGCTAAATTGGGCCTATATCTCATTCAGCTAATTTTAGGAGAAAATGCAAATGAAATCTTAAAATGAATTTATTGTGGATATGAATGATTTTGAAGGAAGTTCCTATATCATATAGGTAAGGAAGGAACCTTCTGTGAATGGTTGATTTCATGGTTTGTATATGTGTCTTTGCATGTTTCTTATAGTCAAGGAATTTTCTAAAATTTGCAAACCAATTCTACTTGAAAGGAAAGTAATGACCAATAACGAATATATATGTTTAGCTAATCAGGCCTGTATATATTACTAGATAATTAGTGTTTGGCAGCCAAAGAATTTGACATCAAAAGAATTATTAATTTGTCAATAACGAGGTAAAATGTACACTTTTTGACTTGCTGTTGTTGCATCACATAACCATCCAAATTTTAAAATTTGCAATTTCTGATTTTGGAATATTTTAACATTTTAACAACAAAAACTTTCCCTACCTTATAACATCTCAATATGATTGGTTTTCAAGTTCATTAGTAATGTTTATAATACAAATGAAGATGTAAAAGAACATATGAACATGCCAATTTTAATGTTTTTACTTTCTGATTTTGGAAAATTTTATTTGAACAACAAAATCATTCTCTAACTTTTAAACATCTCAACATGCTTGGTTTTACAGTTACTGGTCATGAATACAACAGAAGATGTAAAAGAAGACACATAACCATCCAACTTTTAAAATTTGAACTCTCTGATTTTGGAATATTGTAACATTTTAACAACAATACTTTCCCTAACTTAAGACATCTGACATGATTGGAAACAACAGAAGATGTAGATGATAGGATATTTCTTAATCTTCAATTGACTAAACACTTGACACTGTGTCCACTTTCTAGATCTTTGAATAGATATTACTTCAAATTTTATGGAATTTAAGATTACAATCTTGATAAATATTTACAATATTTTTATTTTTACAATCCACAAACTTGGTGACCTTGTCGCATCAAGCCAACATCAACAACATTTGGAAGTTATTTACAAGCAACATGCCTTCATTCTTCTATTCATAAAATAATATAAAAGATATTATAACTCATTTTAGTTATTTAGAAAACTATAACAAGATATACTCTTGGAGAGTCCCTTTTTTCAATCAGCAGTGCTGATTAGTTTTTAGTATCAGTCATATTTCTATATTTTTTAAAAGATAAAAAAAGATTTTGCATCTCATCAGAACTATTTAGAAATTAAGAATTTAATCATTTATTTACAAATAAATAATGAAAGTGTTTCTCAACATTAGAACTTTTGAGAAGATAATGAAAAATGTCCCTTTTTTCAATTAGCAGACTGTTTTGTTTGTAGTGACACTGAAAGGGCGTGGAATGTCACGTTTAAATGGTGGTTAACAGAGGAGCATGCCCAAGGATCTCCGAAGGGACAATGTAGATTTAGAGCATAATGAAATCAAGTGGATCCGCAAACTAGGCAGACTGTGCAAGCAGGAGTCTGTATGTTTCATGTGTGAATTAGCCCCTGGTGGGGGATCCCAAAGATTTGTTAGATATGTGTTGACACGACGTAGATTTGGAGGTAGTCGGTTGTGGGAGTTGAACCTGGCAGATTGGCATAGCCCAGCGCTGATAATTGATTCATGTTTACCCTGAGCACCTCAATCCGGAAAAAACTCTTTGGTGCTCCGTCTTTCGATGAACATTCATCGTGTTTCAAATCCTGCATTCTGATTGGTTTAATTGTTACTGTCAACCATGTGTTTGGCAAAGTCTTTGGATGCTGTTGATAGTTTTACATTCATCAAACAAGATTCTCCATTCCAGCGTTTGCCTTCCTCAAAAGAATTTCACAGCTCGTGGTTCAATTTTTCTTTTAAGACTCTATTGGCTTGGCTTGAGCCCTTTAATGCTCGGGTCATCAAGGGGCCCACGGCCAATACAGGGTTAAAGTGTCCCAATGGGTTTAGATGTAGAGCTTGACCACGCTTAGGTCAGTGAGTGCTCTCAATTATTGAAGGACCCTTGTCAGTATTAATGGTTCAGATCTTATTTGTTTATGTATTTGAGCATTGATGTATACTCTTGTATCTCATTATTTGCCTGAGTTATGGCATTTACAGCATTGATGGAATATTTTATTTATTATATTCACAAAGTGGAAATATGCTTATCTGTAACAATGGAATTTTATTTTTTAAAATTGGAATAGTTTTTATGAAAAAAAATTTTGAATAAATATTTTAATGTAAGGATTTAATGTGTTAATTTGTAAAAAGAGATATGTTTATATGGAAAGATAGAATGTAGCATAGAGTTGTGATCATTCTCAACTACTGTGATTGGTTCAATCAGCCGTCCAATTCATGAATCAATCAAATGTTTAGTTAATAACAGAGAAAGGGCTGCTTCTTTTACCATCACTCCTTCTAAGCATCAAGCAGGTTGTCAGTTGCCAATGTTAATTGTCTGAAAATATCTATCTCTGTGTTCATAAATAACCTCTTTGATTTAAACTGTAATCCTCTCATAATCAACTGAAATATTTTTGTATTATTTTTACTAATGTATGTTGGTATCTACACAGAAAGGTTGCATTCTTGCAGATAAGAGGATTTTAAATCTTTTGTTTGCTTTTTCCAACCAAAATCAAGATTTTGCTCTATGATTTTGTCCATCATTTCCCTCAAATTTTGAAATCACCATATATATATCCATTTCAGCACCATCCAATTCATGTTCAAAGATTTATATTCATCTTTCTGTGTCTTATCTTGTATATTTCCTGTGAGTATCTACATCAAATCAACCATGATAGCTGTAAAAACATTTCCCATATTATGAATGAACTAAAAGATTTGAACGGAGGGTGTATTTCATGTTCTCCTCATGAAGATGATAAAAATAAGCCATATGCTGTATTTATCATCCTGCTTGGGCTGATATCAGTGGTATCTGTCAGGAGATGCTACGTGATTGAATGAAACTGGAAGTTACGTTTAAAAACAACCTGATAACGCTGACTGGTCTGAATGTGCCAGATAAAACTCTTCCAGAAATAAGGGGAAGATGAGGCCAAGATGCTGAGACGTGCAGTACTTCATCCAGTTCCTGATTAGTGGACAGTTTCCTTGATATGTCAGGGTTCTCTCCCCTTGATAAGGTTATATCCTGACCAGGAGGTATGTACATGTACCATCTACCAGCAGTTAATTGTTTTGTGGGATGTTTTCCTGTTTATTATATATCTGTCTGGTTTAGGTACTGTTCACAACAATGGACAATCTACCGAGTTGGTAAAATAAAACTGATACTGGTCAACATTTGTTTCATTGCAAAGAAGCTTATGTGGCTATCATATCAACAAAACCAAATTCATTGGAGGTAAAACACTCTGTTCATTGCATGGGGCTATAAACCTAAACTTGTAAATCTGGTAGAGGCTGTGGAAGACAATTGGCAGTAGGATATTGTATGAGGATAAAGAGATTGTCGTGTATCCCCTGTGTGTATCTTAAGGAGTACACTTACTGAACAAAATTACTCAAGAATTGATGAAAGCAAGCATTTAATAAACAATATTATCATGAATTTATTTTTTTAGATAGGCGAGATATTGAAATAAAGTGTATGGATAAAAAAATTATTGGTTTCTAAAATCAATTACATGAGAGTTGATTTATTGGGTTCAAATTTACTTGCTTTCATGCAATCCAAGGGCAATTGTTTCTTGAGTGTCTGAACTCTCCTTATGAATGCCATGGAACTGAAGTAACATGCAAGCAAGCATAAGAAACACACCAATGTTGCTATTGGCACTAAGGGAGGTAACATTGACCTCATGGGGACAATTGCACACAATAACTTTAACTCTTCCCCCTCTGAAGATGGTAGAAGTTGCTGAAAGATATACATACAACAGAAGAAATGGAAGAAGCCTTTCGTTTATGCCTGTTTGTTGTTGAACATTATTAACATATAAAACTCGTGCATATTTCCTGTAATCACTCGTTCCTCGTTGGTTATTCTCCAAGTATACCATAATAGATAGATTCTCTATAGCCATTGGTATTTATTCTTTTGTTAACAAGCCAGTCATTGGACAAAGAGAACATTGTGATGCTGACTACTTATTGAACACCCCTTGTATTCCAAGATTATCCCAAGTCAGTCCTGTCCATTTGGGTAGGTTCTCTGTGATCCTTCCTCATTTCATCAGAAGTTTTAAAATAGTCTGCTTTTTCACAAGGAATGTGAATACAGGGAATGTGAATGAAGAATTTCAGTACTGATCGACAACTTTATTTTCAATAAACGTCCCTCTTAGAATCTATTCCATTAGGTACCAAGGCACCAATGTCTCGATGAATTTAATAGCCATTAGGTTCTTATTTTCAAAAATATGTTTTTTATTATACATGTTCAGATTATTTCTTATTCATGTTTTGATTATCTGATTCAAAAGAAATTGTGAAGTTAGCAAAACAGATGACAGGATCTTATCTCCAGGGGAAATTAATGAGTGGTTTAATGTGAGGAAATTGATAAGAACAAAGTAGAGGGGACTTTGATTACAAGCCTAATGAGAGAGTGTAGATGATGAAGTCTTGAACAGAGCCTAATGAGAGAGTGTAGATGATGAAGTCTTGAACAGAGCCTAATGAGAGAGTGTAGATGATGAAGTCTTGAACAGAGCCTAATGAGAGGGTGTAGATGATGAAGTCTTGAACAGAGCCTAATGAGAGGTGTAGATGATGAAGTCTTGAACAGAGCCTAATGAGAGGTGTAGATGATGAAGTCTTGAACAGAGCCTAATGAGAGGTGTAGATGATGAAATCTTGAACAGAGCCTAATGAGAGGGTGTAGGTGATGAAGTCTTGAACAGAGCCTAATGAGAGGTGTAGATGATGAAGTCTTGAACAGAGCCTAATGAGAGGTGTAGATGATGAAGTCTTGAACAGAGCCTAATGAGAGGTGTAGATGATGAAGTCTTGAACAGAGTGCAACATGTTCCTGGTACATAGATAACATACCTGCTACCTCGATATAGTTTGAAAATAAACCAGAAAGACTCAAACCTTTTTGGAGCTTTTTGGCTCATTGAATATAACCAAAAAGCTTCTTATGAAATATAGATATAAAAAAAGAAGAAGCAAAAAAATATCTAGAAAGAGGGACAACTTACCTAAGAACTCACAGGTGATGAAGTCTTGAACAGAGTGCAACATGTTCCTGGTACATAGATAACATACCTGCTACCCAATATAGTTTGCAAACCAGAAAGACTCAAACCATTTTGGAGGGCCTTATTCTATAAACTGATGTTGAACTCATTTGATGAATGCTCATTGGATATAACCTAAAAGCTTCTTGTAAAACAAAAATAAGAGTATACAAATCGAAGAAGCAAAAAAATATCTTGAAAGAGAGAAAACCTACCTAAGAACTCACAGGTGTTCAATAATATTGACTTACTTGTCATGCTCCGAGTTTATAAGACTTTATACAGGTGGCTGTTGCAATGTTATTATTTCTTAATGATCTTGGATTGATTTTATTACCTCTCTTAACACAAGGTGAGATGAGCTGATATGGGGTTTAACGCCGCTTTCAAGATTATTTCAATTATATCGCAGCTGCTAGTATTATTGCAGGGAGAAAGCCCACAAAACCATTGTGGCTATGCATTGTGGTGATACCTTTGAGCATCGGCTGGAACTAGCGAACCATTGGTCATGGTACTGTGCTGAAATTCAGTGTAGCATTGCACCCAAACCTTACTGCGTGTAGAACATTTCCCTGCTGCAGGCAAAGTTGCCGAGTCCTTATCTTATCACAAGGATATTGATATGTGCCATATAATAACTTGTGCTTACGATTATCTCAACACCAGTGATCTTTGAGACATGGACTCTAAATATTATGAATCAAACTCTAATCCAACCATTGATTGTAGCACATTGAGTTATAGCAATAAACAAAAATACTTGACTATGGAAATATTTTCTCGTACCTGATATCTTCAAAGAATTTTGGTTTTAATTCAAAATAATCTTTGGGTCTGCCTTAAACAGTTTGGCTGGGTGGGAGTGGAGTATCTGTCGTCATATGATGGTGTTGTACAATGAAGGAGCACGTTGTGTTCCAATGCTGAGCATTTATGACACATAGATGTCTCGAGATTTAAAAATTAAATGATTTCCATTTGTAATTTTGAAGAGGTTGAATGCATGGCATGAATGAAATTTTTCTTTTGCAAGATTTTAAAGTAAGAAAAGGGCACTTCATAATATTAAGAGGATCTCTGATATAATATTTTCCCTCTATTTTCCTTTTTTATCTTTCTTTCTAAAAATATTTATAAAACGTCTAGTGGTAAAATTTTACAATTTCATTAAATTCATTTTTGTCAACATATCCCAAGTCAGCTTTTGAAAAAGACATAGAAGCATGTTTCCTTTAACAATACTGAAATCTAATTTCGTGATGGTATCTTTCTGTTTATCTTTCAAAACAAATCTTTTTTCCAAAAAGGATTTATTATGAAAAAGTTGTGAAAAGCCCTTCAAAAACAACATGTACAAAAAGGTTTTATGTAACAAAATTTACAAATAGGGAGGTTTGGCAAATACTACAGATGTTGAAAGGTGATATGTTGAAACTCGTTTGTTGATGAAATTGAACCAGAATCGGGCCAGTCACAAGTGTTTATTCAGGGTGAATAAAAAGTACCAGATGCAGTCTTGGTTTAAAGTAACATACCAGAGGTGACTGAATGATATGAATATATTATAGAATTCATATAAAATTATTAAGTTTCAAGCATTTAGTTATCCATATGTGTAGCAAAGAGCTACCTCTTTTTCCCCAAATTTTCTTATTCACCATACTTTTTAACTATTCAACAATTATTTCTCCCAAAACCTCAAATGCTAATAATTCGATTAATCCTGAAAACAAACTATAATATCACCTAAATAACAGAATCTGCTTGAAATAAATAGGTCAACCCTGAATGTATTCTTAAAGTGCTAGAAAAATTCATTGTCAATGATTTTGACATGTCATTTGTTAAACAAAACTAATTGATTAGGATAAATTCGCCGAGTGTGGTGCCTGCTCCGTGGTCCGAGGCAACAGATGGTTTGATATAGACTCTCTTAACATTCTTATTGTATCGATCGCTTGCATGTTTATCGTTAATCTCATTAGTACAAAATTGTCTTATTCAGAGAATGATTCATAGAGAATTACTTGGTCATATCTCAATCAAGTGATAGAGATATTTAAAAAAAATGTCCATATTTTGCTATGTAGGCATTGGTCGTTTTATAAAAGGTCAGCGAACAGTTCATTACAGGTCACGTAAATTCAAGATGGACAGAATTTTAATTTAGGTACTTTTTAGACATTTTCCATGGAAGGATACAAGTTAGCCCTGTTTATTTGTGTGACAAAGACAAATTAATTAAAGCAGATATAACACCAAATAGCTTACAAGTAACATGGCAATTTCCAGCCCCGCTTATGATATGACAGATAATTGTAAAGGAGTTTCAGAACTAACCAATCGAAAAGTGTAAAGTTTTCAAATTAAAAGGTAGGTTTAAAAAATGCCCAAAAAACTTTACACCTTTACATATTGCAATGTCCGCCCTATCTTATAATATGAAAGATAAGTGTATGAAACTAATCAATTCAAAAACAGAAAGGTTTTCATTGTAAAAGATAATTTTAGAAAAAGCCAAAACAAATATACAGCCAAGCGAAATACTTTTGTGGTTAATTTATTGGCTGTCTGACAGATCAACTTGAATACACTATATACACATGTGATTTGAATATCTTTAATTTCTTTAAAACAAAAACAGTTGATTTCAAAATAGTAGATAATTAGATATAAGCCTTCTGCTAAGTTACACTGTAATAGTTTACATGTAGAAAGAAGTATAAAGTAATTGGTTTACAGCCAAACTTTACTTTCCATAGAGGTACATCTATCAGATTGCATCTTATTAACAGGAAACAATCTGCCATCAGCCCTTGAGCTGTTGATGAAATAAATTAAATAATTCAGATCCATTGTAGAAAGCTAGGGTATCTTAAACAAAAAAAAACCCCAAATAAAACCCTTTATGTTGAAAAATTTCGATTTTCTATGATGTTTACATGTTCATTTTCATTCAGTACAAAAACGTCATAAACTCAAAATCAACATGATTCATAATTCAATAAATGAAAAAAGATATGTTTAATGTGATATTTACTTGTCCATTGTCAAACATTGCAAATCGATTGAGAGAGTCCCGAGTCTCCTATGGAACTCTCCCATTCCTGTAACAGATGGTTTGATAGACCTCCCCTGGAACATTACCATTGAACCCGCCGTCAAACCACAATCAATATCTTCCCCTCCGCTACAAATGTTATTCACATCTGGTCCGCCTTTTATGATTTCTACAATTATTTCAAAGGTCATATACTCCACTATATGATTTTTCTATTATGAACCTGAATGGAATGAATATTCAGATCAGAATAGTGATTTTTTAAGATGTTTTTAATCAATTAGATGGTAATTTAGGTCTCTTTGGGTTTATAAAGGAATATATTTGGTTATATTTGAA
The DNA here is from genome assembly GCA_921293015.1 of Phorcus lineatus. Taxonomy (NCBI): domain Eukaryota; kingdom Metazoa; phylum Mollusca; class Gastropoda; order Trochida; family Trochidae; genus Phorcus; species Phorcus lineatus. The sequence continues at coordinate 45,731,373 of OV121092.1, read as the reverse complement.
AATGAATTGGTATTGGTTTTGTGTAAAATACTTATTATCAATCCATGATTATGCTTGAAATTTGTTTTTAGAAAAGTTTAGGACTTAAATTATAATTTTGCTTAAAAGATATGCTAAACCTCCGAGTACTGGATTATAAGAGGAAGAATAATCAAGAGTAACTTTTTTCAAAGGAAAAATTAGTTGTATTGAAATGAATTTAAACAAAAAAGCATGAGTGAGGGATTAAATTTGACATATTCCCACCATTAGTATATGAATACTTGGTAATGCTCAGAAGCTTAGGGATTAAATTTAACATATTCCAACCATTAGTACATGAATACTTGGTAATGCTCAGAAGCTTAGGGATTAAATTTGACATATTCCAACCATTAGTACATGAATACTTGGTAATGCTTAGAAGCTTAGGGATTAAATTTGTCATATTCCAACCATTAGTATATGAATACTTGGTAATGCTCAGAAGCTTAGGGATTAAATTTGTCATATTCCAACCATTAGTACATGAATACTTGGTAATGCTCAGAAGCTTAGGGATTAAATTTGACATATTCCAACCATTAGTACATGAATACTTGGTAATGCTCAGAAGCTTAGGGATTAAATTTGTCATATTCCAACCATTAGTACATGAATACTTGGTAATGCTCAGAAGCTTAGGGATTAAATTTGACATATTCCAACCATTAGTACATGAATACTTGATAATGCTCAGAAGCTTAGGGATTAAATTTGACATATTCCAACCATTAGTACATGAATACTTGGTAATGCTCAGAAGCTTAGGGATTAAATTTGACATATTCCAACCATTAGTACATGAATACTTGGTAATGCTCAGAAGCTTAGGGATTAAATTTGACATATTCCAACCATTAGTACATGAATACTTGGTAATGCTCAGAAGCATAGGGATTAAATTTGACATATTCCAACCATTAGTACATGAATACTTGGTAATGCTCAGGCTTAGGGATTAAATTTGACATATTCCAACCATTAGTACATGAATACTTGGTAATGCTCAGAAGCATAGGGATTAAATTTGACATATTCCAACCATTAGTACATGAATACTTGGTAATGCTCAGAAGCTTAGGGATTAAATTTAACATATTCCAACCATTAGTACATGAATACTTGGTAATGCTCAGAAGCTTAGGGATAAAATTTGACATATTCCAACCATTAGTACATGAATACTTGGTAATGCTCAGAAAAATAATAACCTACCTTAATCTATTACCCAGTGCTGATGGGTACGTACGCATTATTAGCCCATAAGGATTGTATTGACCTCGGTACATTGAGCATTGGTTCAAGAGATTGGTGTCATCGCTTCAGAGAGATACTGAAGGTTAACTCAATCCTTACAACATTGTATTTGAGTCAATTTCATTAACATTTGAATCCCAAATGACTGGACAGGTACCGTATATTACAGTGTATAAGTCCACACCCTTTCTCAGGCCCCCAAATTGCTGTCAAAATCATATACCTTGTATATAAGTCGACCCCCCTAATTAATAAATAACGCATCTATAATGAACTGTGGCGCAAAAAATAAAAACTACTGGGCCACACCATACGCAATAAACATTAAGTACGCATTTATATGCATATCGTGCGTAGCATTCGGTTTCTAACTCAATTTTAATGTTACGGTTTTCATAACGAAATTTGGAAATTCCCTTAACTATTTATAGCACATTACTAAGAACTCATACCCGTAAGTGACCTCAGACAAAAGAATAAATTTAATTGGTTAATTAAGAATTGACTTCAACATTTATTAAGTTCATGGAGGTATAAACTTAAAAACCGATGTGCAAACTGTGTGAATCCGCGTAGCGGATTTACGCCGAGTTTGCACATCGGTTTTTAAGTTTATACCTCCATGAACTTAATAAATGTTGAAGTCAATTCTTATAAATAAATATATGCATACAAGTTGTTTTTAAAACATTTTATTGCTCTAAATATACATATTTACACCAAATAGAGCTGCACTATATACGCGAATGAATTCAACGCTCAACAGCATGAAAGAGATCAAATGTCAATCAAAACGTCATCGGATCCCTAGCCCCGCCTACAAAACGTTCATCAGCCAATGAAAATCTACAACGCACGTGGCCATAAACTTATCGGACGTCCGTCACACGTGGCCTTGACATTGCTAGTTCTCACAGTAACTGTTGTAAACACAAATCGCGAACGTAGAACTCGGAGAGGAAACCAGCCGAATTTACCCTCGTGGATGCCATATACTGGTGGTGTTATGATCTCGATCTAACGGAATCTGATTAAACAGCACACAGTTCTTAAACTTGTTCAGGAGCCAAGCTTAACTCGGTTCATGAACTTATATATAACGACATTACTTTGCCAACCTCCCTGCAACGGCCGCGAGAGCATTGAACAATGACATTTGCCTTCTGTGGGGTGGAACACGATCGGTTGTAATTTCTGATAGAGCTCTCTTGTTTATTATAAAAAGGACTACCTTTAGAGCCTTTGATAACAATAATTATTTCATACTGAATTATGTTATTTTTATCACTTTCAAGAAGTGGCATTGCACAAAGTGTTGCTATTTTTAGAAAAACGTAACTTGCAAATAGTTCGTCGATGGGCGTGGCTTAAAATGATGTGACGTCACAAAATTAAGTTTATGGAGGTATGAACTGAACTTCTATTACCGTGTTCAGCGAATCAGATTGACGCAAAGCAATTGCTATTTATTTATTTCAGAATGCCCGTATGTAAGGAATGTAAGGATACATTTCATTGGATTATTCTGTCATAACCTCTCGCTCTCTGTTTTTCTCGGAAATTTATAGTCTGAGTGGTGAAATTCCGAGTATTTTACGCGTTACTTGCTTCATACAAACAGAATAATTGGTTTAAATCTATTTATCTGTGGTCACTGACTTAAATATGCAGATTTACCTTTTACTCGACCCAAAAATTAAACTTCTGACAAGGCATAATTTGCAGACTGACAAAAATTTCAAGCAGACTGTGTTCCTTTGACTTATACAATATGCTATGCCCATAACTTAATACCATATATCCTTGATGAGTGGCCAGGTCTCAAATTGCTGTCAGGTCTCGTATGACACCAGGAAAATTTGATAAGATTGAAAATTGATAAGATTTTTCAATATCTGAATGAACCAGATTGAATAAGAATAGGTAAACAATGGGAATGACAGGTTTAGAGTTGAATGTCTTACAGCTAGATAAGCAAAAGTAGATATAAATCTGATACATGCCCCTCTCACAGTTTCAAATCCTGGATGATTTACAGTCGGTTCCTTCAGATCAGCGTGTACTCCTATGTCAATCACTTACATAAAACCTCCAGTTCAAATAAATTAATTAAGCACTTAACGAGCACCTCTGACACCTTGAACTTATTCTCTAAACCCCCTGAATAGAAAGTGAGTCTCCTCACAAGATAACACGTCTGCGGGATTATTGGCAGCTTCCTTGTCGATAAGATTGAATTCTTGGTAGATAAAGGTAATCCTCAAAGCGGCATATATTGGTCTTACATGTGAGCTGGCTTATGGACCAGTATGAGTTATCAATTGGAAAAACCATTTACAAAGTGGATTGAATTGTAGCAATGATTTACGACATGAGGCAAGTCAGGGTGTCCATGTAGTATTTGGGGTAAAAACTCATACCATTGGAATATGACAGGTTGTTAAGAGTTTTTAAGCTTTTAAAAGGAACAAGCTGTATAATTTTAATCATAATGTATTTTACATATTTCTTTAAAGTATTCAAGTAAATTGTTATAAACTTTTTTTGTTCGATGTGCCAGTTCCTTTAAGGCACAGTTCATGAAGTCTATTAATTGCATTGCGGTAAGCATAGAAAGAAATTCAGTTGTTGCAGTCAGTTATATCTTAGCTAGATTTCTTCAAATTATCTACAGGGGGCGGGATAGCGCAGTGGTTAGCGCGTTCAGCTTTGGATCAGGAGGTCCATGGTTCGAATCCCGCCAGGGGCTTGGCAACTTTGTCTGCAGTAGAGAACTGTTTTACGCGCAGTCAGGTTTGGGTGCAATGCTTCACTGAAAATCAGTGCAGTTCCAGCCGATGATCTCAGGTTTTACCGCAATGCATAGCCACAATGGTGTTGCGGGCTTTAATTCTCCCTGCAATAATACTAGCAGCCGCGATATAAGTGAAATAATCTTGAAAGCGGCGTTAAAAACCAACTCACCTCACCTCACCTCAAATTATCTACCAGATAAGGAATACATCACGGGTTAATAATGGAGAACAACTCTTCACTTCTCATAATCCAAAAATATTTCTCAATGTCGTAGGCCAGGTTTTAAAATACATATTTATGATTGTTTTCTTTATGATATATTCAGATGTTCAATAAATGGATACATCATTGTTGATTATTTGAAATGTCCATAGTTCTTTTTAATTTTTTATACCTTGCTTATTTTTATCCACCATACTTCTAAATTAATGGAGTTTTGAAATTATCAATACGTTTAACAGAGTAAGTGTTAAGATTTCTGTGAAGAATTGCATAGAGTTTGAAATTGACATAATTATTAGTTCAACAGAGTTGGTGATGAGAGTCTGATATATAGAGAATTAGATAAAGAAATGCACTGATTGATCAATTAACCAGCTATAGTGTGACATTATCACCCAGGTGTGTAGGTACCTGTATTCTGATCATGAGTGGGGTCAGGGGGGGTGGTACAGACTGCAGTATCAGGGACGGTGTGTCAACAAGATGGCTGTCGGGGACCAAACCGTCCTTGTTATTGAAACAGGTGCTTGTAAAGAGTGTATGCCTATAAAATGGTCGCACCTGTAGTGCAATGTGTGATTCTAGTTTAAAAATGTGCTCATAACAGCCATAAGTAAAAGTCCTGTTCCCTTTGAGTTGCTTTATAGTGTCGAAATACGTAGGTTTATGTGCTAAAGTGTGTGTATGGACAGAGATTGTGTCGTAATTCAAATGTAAAATTTTCGACTTTTATGAATATGCATTTATGAAGGCGCTGTATAAGTTTGCTTGGTTACTTCCAAACCATTACACGAATCAGTATTTTTTGAAAATGATGACTAAGGTTACGTTTACAAAAACGTAAAATTGAAAAAATATCTTCTGAATCCAACAAAAAATTGCTGCCAAATTTATATTTATGTATATATAGAAATTTAATGGATTAAATATTGATCCATTTACTAATTGAAATCAGTCAAGAAATACAGATATCCCTCAAATATATTGTCCACCATTATCAGGCTTTTCAATGCAACATGAAAAACTCAAAAGCCTTTAAGATGAATCAAAGCGTAAATGATCAAGCTACAAAGCATTCTGTTGATGCGTCAACACTTCCTTAATTACTTTACCTGGAACAAAATCATATATCAACCATTGAGGAGTTAAGAAATGAATAAATAATGGACTGACATCACCAAACTTCTAACGATCCATTCCAACTTATAATGTATTACTTCTCATGTTGGCTAGGTTTTGAACTTCAGATGTGTTTTGTATTATTGTTATAATGAGATAATGCAAAACATAAAGTATAAATCCATTAAATCTTCGAAAGTTGAGTGAATTGTTTTGTGTAGACTAGCTCTTCATATTCCATTGCTTCCCTCGACCGAAGGAATGGATTAACTCTTGTGACTTTAAAATAAACTAATTTTTCTCTGCTGGAGAAGGATGGAGTATATTGCTTTGCAAGAGTGGCTGTCTATAAGATTAGAGAAGATCACTGGTGCACATTGAATCCTGGTTAGAAACACTGATATATATATATATAAAGCTGGCACCAGATTCCGTGTAGCTAGCAGAATATTGAACACTGAACACCGTGGTCTACGTAGGAGAAAATGGTAGCATGTTATCTCATAGCAATCTGGGATATTGATTGTTATCTCAATGCAATCTTGGATATAGATTGTTATTTTACAGGAATCTGGGATATAGATTGTTATCTTACAGGATTCTATGATATACACTGTTATCTCACAGCAATCTTGGATATAGATTGTTATCTTACAGGATTCTGTGATATACACTGTTATCTCACAGCAATCTTGGATATAGGTTGTTCTCTTACAGGATTCTGTGATATACACTGTTATCTCACAGCAATCTTGGATAGAGGTTGTTATTTTACAGGAATCTGGGATATAGATTGTTATCTTACAGGATTCTGTGATATACACTGTTATCTCACAGCAATCTTGGATATAGGTTGTTATCTTACAGGATTCTGTGATATAAACTGTTATCTCACAGCAATCTTGGATAGAGGTTGTTATCTTACAGGATTCTGTGATATACACTGTTATCTCACAGCAATCTTGGATATAGGTTGTTATCTTACAGGATTCTGTGATATACACTGTTTTCTCAGCAATCTTGGATATAGGTTGTTATCTTACAGGATTCTGTGATATTCACTGTTATCTCACAGCAATCTTGGATATAGGTTGTTATCTTACAGGATTCTGTGATATACACTGTTATCTCACAGCAATCTTGGATATAGGTTGTTATCTCATGAGAGTAGGTAAGAATATTGCTACTGTCTTAATTCATGGCAATCGTTGACACTTTTCAGATTATACATCAATTATAGAATGCCTTTCAAAGAAGTTGACACAACTAGCTTTATGGTATGAATTCTTACCATGCCCATCATGGATAATCTAAACCAGTTTTAAAAAATGATGGGTTTTTTCCATTTTGATTATAAGTTATCCTGCTACTGTAATGATGACAGTTTGTTTTTTTGCCGTTATATATATTTGTTATTTTACCTCTATCCTATTGATACATATACTTATCTCGCAGCTACTGCAATGATAGATATGGTTATCTCATCGCTACCACAATCATACATATGGTTATCTCGCCGCTACCACAGTGATATATATGGTTATCTCGCCGCTACCACAATGATACATACTGATATCCAGTATAAACATATACTTCCCTTTATTTATTTGTCCTGATGATATAAATCATATCTGGGTTTTACAGATGGTTATCACACTACCTGGATATCTAGTTATCCCATTATATGTCTTGATGATCTGTTATCAGACGACTATCTAAATGATATGAGAGGTTATCTCGCCCCGTAATACCCGGCTTGTGACAGCTAGTGAACAGTGCATACTTGATACACACAGATCACTACAGCTTATTGACAACAGGAGTTGCTGCAAGTCCCATCAGGTGGAGTTCATTTGTCCCTTCCTCCTCATTCCTTTTTCCCTCCTTCGTCTGTCCGTCCACAGCTTGTGTGCAGCGGACTCTGTGTTGAGCAACGGGACAGTACTACACCTCCACGTGTGACCAGAAGACTGAACTTCACTACTCCTCTCTCCCTCGATCCTGTGTCCTGGCTAGTCAACAGTGCTGGATAGCTCAGTGAGTGCTGTTAGTCTTGCTAATAATAGACGCCCTGCAGTTTGACAGTCCGGATAAATTGAGTAGGGAGATATTTGTGAAGCTGCAGCAGCAGTCACTGATGAATCTGAACCTTACCCAACAAAGTGCTGTGGCAGCTGCCCTGGCCAACTCAAGCTTCAGAATGGCTATGATGGGTGTGACCCACCGTGGCAGCCCGGATGGGGGCAGGGGGGGCATGATGAGCCCTCGTGCCGGGATGATGAGCCCCCGGGGCGGGATGATGAGCCCACACGCCCTCACCGGTCAGTTTATACAGGTAGGACATACGGAATTAGGCCAGTGGAAACAGTGGGCTCTATCATGCCATACATCCCAGCTGGTGAATAACAACATGTGATATATCATTTATTTCTTTTACTCCATACTACATGTGTCCTGAATAATTTTAAATTTAGACACTGTCAGGGAGTGTGTGAAATACCTGTTGATAACATATGCCTGGCTGTGGGATAAGGCCTCTATCAACTCAAAACATCTGTTGAAATCTCATTACACTGGAAACATGAACCAATAAACATCTTCCTGATGCATGCAAAACACACCCTATCTGTCTCGGTAATTGAATCCTTCACCGAATCTTATCTGACCCCTGACCCCTGACCTTGACCCCAAATTGTCCTCAAACTGTCAGGTATGGCCGGTCATTTCATGCTAGGGACTTCAAAGGTAAGTGTCAAATGGACAAAACAAGAGTTTTGCAAACTTGACCGAGAGTCGGGACTGTTCTTCCGTTTTTAATAGAGTTTAATGCTTGATTAGTTCTTGTCAATGAGTCCCCACTGTCTGAACACTACCTGTCTCCTGTATGTAAATGTCCTATCTATGTTGGACTTACATACCTACTCACACAGTTATGTGGAGGAGGATGACCTTGCACATAATACATGCATGCCTTACAGTGTGACACCATTCACATCTCCATTCCCTCTGATAGAGTTATCTAAAAAAGCGTATCTGCTTAATGGACTCCTCTTGACTGGGATGTCAGTTTACACAGCTACATCTCGCTTGCTAGTCAAGTGTCAACATACCTGTCTGAGGAGGGGTGTGTTCTTTTTAAGGGGAAGGGGGAGTGTCTATTCATGGGGTGAGGTAGAGAACATGGATTTTTGCATGGTTTCAGTATTTTAAGTGATCAAAGTGAAAATGACTTTAAACAATAATACCCTTTTGTCCCCCTTTTTGAACATTGAATTGGGGGTGGTTAGGGGGGTGGGGGGAGGGGGTATGTTTATGTAAGTGGTTGGGGGGGAATGAGGACACAAGTAAATATATGTGAACATGTGATTTGAAAATCTTCTTGTTGAAACCTAAGGGTTTCAGGAAAAGAGCAATGTATTGAAATTTTTTAAAAGATGTAAAAGTTACAAATCTTTATTTATTCATTATCATTAGATCTCAAGCTTTAAGAATGATGTCCATTTAATGATATTTTCTTAACAATGGTGACAGAAAAGTTTATCGTAACAATATATGATAATAATAACATCATTATATATATTTATATACAAATAATAGTTCATCATCATAATATATATTTATATACAAATAATAGTTCATCATCATAATATTTCAGATTTGTTGTTTTTCCACAGAACACGATCCGGGAATCTCAGATATTTATCAGTTTTCTTATATATTCACTTACTACAGATTGTTATGCAAGAAAGTTCATTGACCTGCCAGGCTGTAACACATCCTGAATGAGACATAAGACCTAGATCAAGTCAAACAATTGTCAAATGTTACAAGGGACACACCCATATGCAATAAACACTTTCAATAGCAAAGAATGATAAGGAAAAAATCAAGATATATAATTCAGTTTTTTTAGCAGGAGCCGAAAAACATGATGTCATGGAGATCAGTTATAGTTTGTCAGAAAATTCTTTTAAAAGCAGAACTGTTATGAGAATATAACAGCAAAACACATGCATGGAAACTAGCCATATATTTTCAGAAATTTTATTTTATGGTATATAATGAAACAAGAAATTATTTTTGTCATCAAAACTTATATCCAGGTCTATTTTGCACATCCGCATAATTTCTTTATTTTTTATCAAGTCCAGTTGATCTGATTTCAAGTTGATATGCCATTGTCATCAGTATTTATAATGTATAGAACTAGCTTATATTGTACCACTCTCTAGGTATTAAGTGAAGTAGGTTGCTATAATCATTCACCCCAGTAACTGTACACCATCAGAGGAAGCGTAGTTATAAAGCTGTAATAAGTGGGTGCAGTGTGTTATGTGAGATAACAGAGCAGGACATGTAATATGAAATCCTATATCCAGCTTGTGAGAGGGAGATATAGGCTATATCTGCATAGTTTACTAACATGATTGGACCTGATCAGTTCCTCACTACTAGAGGCATCTACTGAATCTACTGGGTGAACATCAGATCTTATCTATGTATAAAACATTGTATTAATTAGAAGTGCTTGTGTAGTTCCTTTAATGTTTAGATCAGCAAATCTATGTATATCAATATGTATGTAACATAGGCAATTTCTTCAAATGACACCCAGTTTCTGAAAATGATTTTTTTAATAATTGAATGTTTAGAATAGCTATTCATTGAATATAAAAAAAGCTTTATAGAGCAATGTGATTTTGCAGACCAAACTCTAGACATGCCTTTAAGACTTAATTTTTTATGTCCCGTGAAGGTAAGTTTGAAATATCAAATTTTAAGACAAGAAAAATGTTCAAGGTGAATGCTTTAATGTTGTTGAAAATGTTTATGAAAAATTAAAAACATTAAATTTTCCTTGTCCTTGAAGAAGATTGAATTATGTTTAGAAAATGATTAATACGAAAATTGTTTCTTTTTCATGATTTAAGTTTTGCACTAGATTGTTTGGTGTGAGAGATTCTTCCATATGTAGTGGACAGGACCTCTAAACAAGGCCCCAGGGAGGTGGGGGGAGAGGTGGGAAGGGGGGGGAGGGGAACAAGGTCACACTTTACAACCTGTTGATTGGAGGCTCCAGAGGGGTGGGAACTGTCCATATTTGTTCATTGCAGAGGGTGCTGATTATGGCAATCTTCTATCAATACTTTTTGTTGGTCATAGCATTTATGTCAATACTTTGTAGCGTTTTTGTTGGTCGTAGCAGTTATGTCAATACTTTGTAGCGTTTGGATTGGTCATAGCAGTTATGTCAATACTTTGTAGCGATTGTATTGGTCACAAATATCTCCAGTACATGGTAATGAATTGTTGCTGTTATTAGCTGCTTATGAAGTGTGCTTGAGAACTCAATAGCCCCGTGGTGTAGTTGGCAAAATGCTTTACAAAAACTTGAGAAATTGTTGAATTATAATTGGTTTGAAGTCTAAAGGCAATCAGATATTGTTAGAAGAAGATTTTTTCCAAAGAAAACTGTGAATAATAAAGTATAAAATTATTAAAAAAAGAGATAACATCTAAAAATATGACTCAAAAGACATATTTGAAAAAGAGTAAACTGCATTTATTTTCAGGGACCATCCATCAGCATTGTAAAATAAGGTCTAAATCCAAGAGATTCATTTTGATAGAGTTGACAGCTTTAACTGGTATTTCAGTTATGTTTTAGAGTTATATTATTGCGCAGGGAAAGCCTGTAATTCAGTTTATTAGGCATTGTAGTTAAACCTATGAGTTGTTAACCGTAAATTATTTCCACTCATTTTAAATGCAGCTTTGTACACAAACATGACTGATATTAATCATTTCTCGACAACAGAAAAAGCTCATGAACCTCTGGGTGGATTTAGATTTTCCTTTGGACGGTATAGTGTTCAACTCTTCTTACTAAATCAACAACCCTGAAGGAAAAAAATGATCACCATAAATATTTTCTTACAGTAACCATCTCTCAACCTTATTTGTTCCTTCCCTTGCGTTCTTAAATATACAAAATTGAGGATTTGAAAATTTTTTTTTTAACATGCTTGTTAAGATATGATTTCTACGACCCCTCTCTGTACCTTCTTTGATTTCTGAGCAAGAGCCATATTTAAACATCTTCATCACTATTCAAACATTATTTGAAATACTAATGATCATTTGATGGATCGCTCTCAAGGACACATGCAATATTTGGATTTCAATAATAACCAAAACTACTAATTTAGACCAACTTTAATGTTCAAATAATTAATGCTATGATTTTATGTTCGTTTGAAATCAAATCAATATTGTTATTAACTTGCTTTGCTTTGATAGTCTCTGAGAAGGGAAGCTACGTCTTCATCTTGTAAATATTTATGCGTATTTTCAGTGAAGCATAAACTGTTCCACCATGACATAATGAATCTCATTATGGAGGCTTTCTTCAGTGTTACAATCTTCCAAAACTAATCAATATCTAGCAGAAATTTAATTTCAGATCGCAAATCAGAGAAGATTTTATCAGAAAACTCTTCACTGACATTACACATGAAGTTTAAAGCAATGTTTACAAAAGAAATATCGCAACATTTAGAGTCTACTTGCGATATAACTTTTTATGATAACAAATTAAGCAGGATTAAAGGAAGGCAACAGAACTTGCATTTGAGCTGGAAACTTAAAAACAAAATTTTCTTGTTATAAGATATTTCTAATTTGGCAATTTAGTAATCTGACCTTATCCTTGTAAAATATTCATGTGTACATGTATTGATAGAATATCAACAAATAAACAGATAAGTTAATACAATAACTTTTCATTCTATAGTAAAGATTGCCACACTATTTTTGTTTCAAATTTTAAAATCTAAACCAATGTAGATTATCACCATCAGCAATATTTTTTCACTGGCTTGTATTACAATCGTGAAATAATCAGTGGTGTGTATTAATTGAAACGTTCCCTAGAATTTAATTCCCACAAAACATAAGAAGAAAAAACTTCCCTTTTATTGGTAATAACTCTATTCATATGTGTGTTGTAAACATACTCTTAAGCTTGTATTTATAATTGGAAATCGACCCCTAAATTTTCATAAAAGTATGTTGATGATAATGTTCATTTGATGTGAGCACCTGAAGACAGGTATCATGACAAGTCAGATTATGTATAATTACCTGTGAACAATTAATCTAAAGGTGAGCATATGCAGGTATCTGTCACGTATGTAAATACAAATACCTGGAGATCAAAGCACAAGATATGACAGGTAGTAGGTTAAAAGAGGTGTGCAATACGGCAGTATAATTGAACATGTGATATAGGTCTACATTCCCCACCACAAGCCAATCAGATTAGAGTTGAGGGAATACTCTTAGATAAGTAGTCTGCATGACAGGAGATGGGTGAAATCAGCCATACAAGAGTACTGTGTAACACATCCTGCGTGATATGTCTCTGTATATCCTTATATAGCATTCCCAACAATGCCTTGTCATTGATACACTGTTCTGTTACTTCATTTATCACCCATTTCTGTGTGGAATTAGCACTGATATTATCTGTCAATGGATTATCTTTGAATCAAAGGTCATTGAAATATGTTTATTTTAAAGGTTGAGACGTTTTTAAAAAATCATTAATTTAAGTTTCCAGTTTTGGAGTGTATATCCCATCCAACAAACAAATATTACCTTGAAACATGAACAATATGTCACAGTCAATGCATTCCACCAAGATATATGAAAGAAGAAGCATTTAAACTCTGACCTCTTTTCTTTGATACTTGTTAATGTTACAGTGTATCTGTATGAAATCCAACCTTCATGCGGAACTGTTACATTTTGTCAAGATCATCTATGAATATCTGATATGAGTCTGGACAACAGTTGATAAAGATTTTAGTCGTTTTAGTTTGCAAAATTGATATTAATCTCTATATACATATGTCAGAGCATATTTTTGCAATTCATGAAACAGGGTTGATTTGGGGTAATTTTTCTTATCATATCACAATTTACTTGTAGGGGGCGAGATAGCGCAGTGGCACATTCGGCTTCGGATCAAGAGGTCTGTGGTTCGAATCCTGCCAGGCAACTTTGTCTGCAGTAGAGAACAGTTCTACACGCAGTCAGGTTTGGGTGCAATGCTGCACTGAGTTTCAGCGCAGTACCACCCATGGTTCACAAGTTCCAGCCGATGCCCGCAGGTTTCACTGCAATGCATAGCCACAATGCTGTTCAATTATACTAGCAGCCGTGATATAAGTGGAATAATCTTGAAAGCGGCGTTAAACCCCAACTCACTCACTCACTCACTCCCTGCAATAATACTAGTAGCCGTGATATAAGTGAAATAATCTTGAAAGCAGCGTTAAACACCAACTCACCTCATCTCACAATTTACTTAATTGTCATAACAAGAGGAAGACAAGGCTATTTTATGCATATAAGTTGCTATGATTAAAAAGGAATTTATCCATAAAATATCCTTGTCTTTCTTATACTACCATCATCTTGATGTCATTCAAACAGTTTATGTCAGAACATTATTTATACATTTATTCAAGTCTTTAGAATATAATTTTCTTTCACAGAAATGCAAATCATCAATATTGAATAAATTAAAGACAACAGTTGACTACAAGATAAATTGTATCATGTCTAAAGCAAAGAACAAATTTATATCTGGACGTAATTAAATGTTGGATATCTCTGACTGTCATTACAAACAAGCGCAATCTCAGAAACTGACAGGTTAAAAATATCTTAATGACAGCTGCTCTATGAAAGTTTTTTGACGGAATAACTTCTCGCGGGATTAAGAAATCATGTTTCTTGATGTCGTTACAAATTAAGTCTTTTCTTCATTTTATGAAGTTGGAACATCAAAGAGGTTGATATGCTATTATTATCTCACCTTGAAGAGGGAAGAATGAACATTATCTCTTGAAATAGGTGTTTGCACTGCTGTTTGAAACTAAAAACAAGTTAAACAGTTTGCCTTTCAGCTGATGGGAATATTGTCTTCATTTATACCCTGCGATGAGACCATTGAGTTCTAATTTTATTATTTTTTAAAAGGAATTTGTTTGTTGCATTTAGAGTGTACATTTCCTTTCATCTTTGCTCATTAAAAAAACCCATAGTATTTAGAAAAAATGAATGAATATATAAAGTGTCCATTTGAAGGAAACATTTCAACTGACGTAATTTAATGTTTTAATGAGAGAATTGTGGAAGGAAACTGTACGTGTCAATTCTTTAGCGAAAAATCATTTGCCTGTGTTTGAAACTTTTATAACAAAACTCTTATAGCTATAAATTTGATTCAAAGTTGATTGCCTACTGTGAGGCTTACAGTTGATGATTTACAGCTAATACGATAGATTTTAGCCAAATTATATTGTTTGTGAGTTTACACAAATAAAAAACGAGCATGATACAAAGTTCTAGATAAATAAGTCTAATATGTTTTTCAAACTATGACATTTATTTATTTTTAATTCCACGTATTTCACTTCAAACTGTGAGCAAATCAGCACGTGTAAGTGCGTTGTTACCAACAGGTATTATATCCTGAGTGTGAGGATATGACTTATATTGCTTGTGTAATGTGTACACTGTTAGTGTCTTGCCTTCAAGCAGGTGTGATATAACTTGTGTTACATTGTAGACACTGCTAGGTAGATACATCATTCACAATAACTGATCTTGTCAATCTTCACCACAGCAGGCTTTCAGGAATACTGCAAAAAAAAATTGAAACTATCAAAAAAAATTTCTCACTTAAAATTCTTATTTCCCATTTGATAATTGCCATCATCATGATTTTTAAGTTTGTATATTGTATGTCTGTTGAGAAAAAGTAATAAAAATTTTTATGGAAATTTTCATATCTCCTATCTCATATGACCTAAAAGGTCAGTGCTATCAGGGTATTTTTCATGAAAGCGAGATTCAAGGGACAGTTTATACATGATTATAACACAACAATGTTATGTTATTGAGGGTAACATTTGATACATAAGGGCGCACACTTGATAAAAGACACAACAATCAGACGTGGAGCCATTCAGCGGCGCTTCGAGTGTTTAACAAGCACATCATTACACGGCATTGGTTAGTCTCAATTATCCAAAATCATTTGTAAATGCGTATTTCAGAGGGTTTGCTAACTCAGATGGGATGTGGGGAATAGTTTTCCACATTCCACCTTATAAAGGAATAAGCAGATACTTCAAAACAAAATGGAAGAATTACTCAGAAATCTTGCTGTTCTATGTACGTAAATTCTAAATTCCCTTCAAAGATATGATTATGAAAGAATAAATTTTGGCAGAAACTCAAATCAACAAATTTATTTGAATAGAATTTGTTATTTTTGATGATCAATCTAAGCAAGAAATTGACAATTAGTTTGTTGATGTTAATATAAGGATAATCAACAAGATGCGAGGAATTTATCTGTCCTGAGTGGATTATTGTTATAAATTCCAAGCTTTAACGAGGAATTTATCACAATAATTTACGAGGAACAGATAAACCGTAATTTCGAGCTTTGAGTTGGTTCTTGAGTTCTTTTTCTTACTCAAGTCAAATCTAAGAATATTTACGGTACTTTTGAATAATACCTTCGTGAAGGCGAGTTGCAAGTAAACTCGGTCATTGTATTCATGCGCAACAAACAACGATTATGTCATGGCGCAGTTAAATGTAGTCTCTGCAATTCATTACATATTTGTGAATCATATATTAAGCAAGACAATCCTAAATGAACGAAATAGTAAAACAAACCACATATAATTTTTTTAGGTTTCATATTTTTCCATACGAAATTAAAAACACTGTTTGTTTTGAAGTCTCTTTGACACAAGTACGCTGGACTCACTGAACGAATGAATAGAAATAGTTCTGTCAGTCAATCAGATCTCGAGTTATTTTTAGAAAAACTGTAATTCCCGTGACCATTATGAAAACTTTAATACCCAGCATATTTGTTCCCACTTGGGTAAGAAAATCCTTGTAAGTACTTGTACAATTGTATGAATTAAGTCAAGTATGGAGCCACAAGGAACAAGTTGCCTTGTCTATCAAACAGGACCGCAGAAAGTACAAGCCGACAGGGTGCAAACTGTTCAACAGGTCTGTTTCATATGTTTTGATGCAATTTTATTTCAATGTACATGTATTCTATAAATGACAATTTCGATCAATAAAGTGCATTGACACCCTGTGTCACTGTTTCAACCAGCATGAAAATAATTCAGTTACCATCAATCATTTCAACACCTCAAAGAGTACAAGTAACCAGTTAGTGGAAAGATTTATTTCATTCATGAGTTATGTGTGGGCAATATTTATCTTATTACATAAAGAGTGATACATAAGTATAGTGTCTTTTTTTCAATACATTCGCATGTGCACATATAACTTGTGCCTAGCAACGATAGTTGTAGCATGTTTCCTGTCTTTTTGTCTCTTAGATCTTAAAAAAAAATTGTTCATGTTGGCAATTCGGGCAGTCATAAAAGAAGTTGGCAGTTTTGTGAATGTTTTCCATATATTCAAAGAAAATGAAATAGGTGAAGTTAGGCGATATTGGGTTCAACGCCGCTTTTAAGAGTATTTTACTTATATCACAACTGCTAGTATTATTGCATTGAGAAAGCCCACAACACCATTGTGGCTATGTATTGCGGTGAAACCTGCAAGCATTGGCTGGAACTAGCGAACCATTGGTCATGGTACTGCGCTGAAATTCAGTGTAGCATTGCACCCAAACCTTACTGCGTGTAGAACATTTCCCTGCTGCAGACAAAGTTGCCGAGTCCTTGGCAGGATTGGAACCACAGACCTCTTGACCCGAGGCTAACCACTGCGCTATCCCTCCCCCAGAACTTTTACAAAACTCTACCAAGTTTGTACATTATCCTCACACTCTCTCAGTTAATACAAAAATTCACACTCGCTTCATAGTCATATAGCAAGCTGCCTTTTGAAATAATTTTATGTACATATATTTTATTTCGGAAAGATAATTAAACGAGTTTGAAATCAATGAAGTGCAGTGACATCCATCACTGGTTCCTACTGTCATGGGAACATTTCAATTTACCATCAAGCACTTGAATGTAAGGAAAACAGCAAATTTTGGAATAATTTGAAGTGAATTACTGGGGAGACATAAACTTTCAATTACCCCCTTCCCCTGAGTGTTGAAATGAATAGTGAGGGGCGAGGTGCATCTTTCAGAATCCTCCCCCTGGGTCATTAGATGCAATTAGTCTAAGCTTGGCTGGGAGAGAGGGAAACTACAGGGGCTGGTGAAATATGTACACTGTCTCTCTGTTCCTTGAATAATCTCATCTTTCAGTGTGGCTCAAACTTTTATGTTGAAATATAAGGTTAAAGTTGAGATGAAATGTTGCATGCTGGTGATTATATATTAAGTGGTGATGGTTGTTGGACTGAAAGATGATGAAATGTCTGTATCCTCTCTCGTTTGGTGTTTATTTCTTTTGAGATATAAAGTGGGACGTCTAGCTTGGTCCTACAGAAACATTTACGATGATTTGAAACAATAAGAGTTACAGTGTTCTGTTGTGTATCCTTTACAATTGTCCTTGAAGTTAAGACCGAGATTGACCCTTCTATCTAAAAAGAGAGACTCAGGATTGTGATAAAAGTCTAATTTAAATAACAATCTAGAAGTTGTATTCAGTTACTTCTTAATGAGTTAATAGGACTGCTTGAAAGTGTGTGAACTCTTGAGGCAATACTGCCTCGATCTGACCATCATTTGAGGCTGGCTGTATCTGACCACAACCACTGACCCAGGAGGAAGGACCACTTGTTGCTGGTTCTGGATACCTCCTAGACTTGCCCCTAATCACTCTCACACATTTTCATTTAATTCAAATCATTACTTAGATTTTAATCAAAATACCCTTGTAAAACTTACTGGTTGCAATGTGCTTTACCTGGGCTTTTTGATTTTTATTGAATAAAAACAATTATGTGATGACATTTTCATACATGGCATATTACCCGATTTGGCTGGTTTACCCGATTTCAGGCCGCCTAACCCGCGTACCCGATCGGGTATGGAAAAAACCCGATTTTAAGAGAAGTGCTAAGAATGATTTTTCTGAGGCTGTGTTACCTATTCTAAATCTCTGATTTGATAAAATTTCAAACATATCAATAGTTTTAAATTTACTTCGGCAGTCCAGAGTCGTATTTTCGTACATAGTTTTAAAAACACGATCTAATTCATGTTTTTAGGAAGAATATTTGTAAACAAAACATATTATCGATGTTTTAATGAGGCAGGTACGATTAAACTATTTGAAATTTCGGTTAAATTTACGTGGAGTAAACGCCCTCATTCATTCAAGCACTGTCGATAAACCGCTGTTCATCAACACTTCTATTATTGTAAGAATTGCATTTGTAAACAACGTCCTCTCATCGATCTGTAAATAATTATAAACGATCTGTAATTTTTAAATTTCAATGTGACGATCACAGAGTTGTACTTTTCTAAATGAAGTCTCACTCAATTGATATTTTCAATTAACTGTAAATTATTTTGATGTCAGATTTAAGTGATAATTCAATCTAAGTTGATAAAGATAATAATAACCAAAATAATTTTGCATGACAGTCACAAACTTCTCATGTTAATTATTGAGATCCTGTTTAAAAGACTTGTATTATGATTTATGTTAGAAATAACTGTCTGGATTCTTATTGATTTATATGTCACAACATAAAGTTATTTTTCAAATAAAACATATAGTAATTTATGTATAATATTTGTAATAAGCTAGTACCAAAATTCCTGCAATGAGGTTTGAAATATCATCTAAAAATAATTAGATATTATCTTCATAAATTATCTGCTAAACAATGAGTTGTTATTTTTAAATACAATAAATCATATGTTCCTCAAAAAAAAGAAAACCCCCATTTCAGACCCTAAAAACCCCCATCGCCTCTGTTGGATTATGCCATGTATGCATTTTCTCTACATCAAAATGCATAAACCAGGTTTGGGATATTTTTGGGCAATAGTCACCACTTGTCGAAGTTCATCTACATAGAAACTTATAAAGTCAAGATATGAGTTGCTAATTTTCCAGTATGTCAATCTATAGCACATGAGGATGTTATGGTTCTGTAGCACACGCGTGATAATCCATCTTCTGTGTTGGTATTGACTGGTGTAAAAAACACTGCCATTGTTTATTGAACAGTGTTGCACATTGTAGCACATGGCTGATTCCCACTGGGGAATACAGGTAATTAAACCTGGCGATGTAGCGACATGGCTGCTATTCTCTGTAACTCACGGCAGATACGGGAATGAAGAGATATCAACTTGAATAGATAGCCCAGGCTCTACAACAATTTACATCGTGCTCTCCAGTTCTCAAATTCAAGTTTGCCAGTCTATTGAGGCTCTCATGAAGCTCTCTATTAGAACTCTGCTTATCTTTTGTTTTGTTAACACACACTGATTGATTAGTTGTCAATTATTCTCAGGTTGTTTGAAGTAAATTCTTACTGATATTGATCAAGATTTCAAAGGAAATGAAAATGTCATATGTTTAAGTTACAATGTAGAAATTGATAAGGCAATATTTGTAAATGGACACAAGAGTTGTTTGAAGTAGATTCTCAGTGACAGTGATAAGGTTTATTAAGTAATTGAGCATATCATCTTAACAGTTACTATGTTGAATTTGAACATAATTATTAAAGCGAATATAACTCAAAAAGCTTAATCCAAAATTTTGATTTGGAAAAGATTTAAACATAATAAGTGTGAGGTAGTTATTACATTCGCTTTTTTTAATGTGATTTAGTGTCTCATAGGCCATTCCTGGCGATGGTGTACTATATACACATTGTTTCTATAACTCGCTCCATGCATGTACGCTGTGGGATACTTAGATAAAATATTCTTCTTATTCTTCTTCCTCATGTAGTCCTTCAGAAGGATTTGTACAAATGTCAGAATTCCTTAGGTAGTCTTTGTCCTTGTGAAATTCAAGATCATTCACTTAAAACTAATTTTAGAAGCTGTCAAAATAATAGAGTTTTTTTTATAAATTCCATACAATAGAATTAATAATTAGTTTATCAGTTACAAAACAAATCTGGAGATAATGACCCTTTATCAAGATGCAGCAAAGTTAGATGCTATGTGTACCATGCTGTTTGCCGCATCATGAACAAATTGCATCTTACTTTGATTTCAATTTGACAAAATTTAATTTGATTTAAAACAAAACAAACAACACTTTTGTCAACTATTGACATCTCATCAAAATACACACAAAAAATCATTTGTAGTGTGTAAGAGTCGTATTGCACAGGCTGCATGCACCTCAATGTGGCTTTGAACGAATTAACCATCTCTCTACAGTCCAACTCTGGCCCCAAGCAACTTTTACCTGTTTTTCGCAATTTGAAATGACACTTGTGCAGTACAAGATTTGGCTATAATGATAAACTGAGGCGTGGCTGAGGGGCTAGTCAGAAGACTTCTACAGCAAGGGCATAGACAGTCCAAAGACAAATGGGCAAAATGCACAGAGGTCCAGGGAGATTATACTGAAAAAAAAAACAATAAAACAATCATCAGCTTCTGGTTTATATCCACTTCTATGAACTTATTGACTGCCCCTCGTATCATGAATATCGAATTGCTTATAATTAGAATTCCATTCCAAATATCAATACCCTTAGCTGAAGATGCATAAAAATGCTTGTTTGTTATTCCTGGCATGCTATATCATGAGCACATTATAAGAATGTCAATTTGTTGAATTTCAAGATTATCAAGGAAAACAATCACAAGTTGTTTAATTATTCAGTGAAGCTGAACTGACCAGCACCTCTCCTATGTGTGAACAGTTGAGCTGCGTCCTGCAGCGGTGTTATGTATTCAACTGTTTCATTTTACCCATCCATGCAGCAACGACAACACTTCACGACACTCCGATTAAACAAGAAATCTGCCACCAGTTACATTTTACCGGCATTGTTAGCAAACAAATAATTAATGATCCTTTTCTTTAAGTCACAGACGATTCCATGCTAGAATTGACAAGGACTGCTGCAGTTGAATGTATAATTGATACTAGAGAGGGATCTGTGTTATGCTATACAATGGCCGCGTCTCTATAGCATATATATCCATCGACCTGTCATATCAGATGTAATAGCCAGCCCAATTAGTAAAGAATGTATTGATAAATTAACTACGTAGCTGAAATAAAAAGTCTTGAAGGGAAAAAAGTATACAGCCCCTTCAAGACAACCTTAATCTTGGTGTAGGAACCTGTTTTGAACGACACGATTTCTAATGAACCCATATAGGTTCATTAACACTTTGTTAACAAGTTTGGAGCAAATAAATGGCAGGCTTAAAATATATATGCATGTAGTTAAAGTGAATAGGGTCACATTAAAGCTTTTCTGATATACAAATACAAGTATAGACAGTTTTCATTTTCATATTGCAAAAATGCAGTTATAGATATGTGTTATTTTCACATTCAATATTGAGCATATTTTTTGTTCATAATTTGATATAGAAAGGACATTGAAAGCATAACTTGAAATTCATCTTCATTTAGGGAATATTGTTTACTAATATTCTTTAAATATGCTAATTCATTGAACAGCTTTTCAAAATTAGAAATACTATCTTTACAGATTCTTAAATTTTTCAAAAATGCGTTACAATAATTTCATATCAAAAGAAACCGAAATTCAGAGGACTATCATATAATTTATGAAGAGGATTCATATTTCCATGCAAGCCATACTAAGTATAAACTTTTTACATAATTTGGTATAGGTCATGTTACCGATCCACGAGCCTTTCTATTTACTAATTTTGGATAATTGCCATTGAATTGATAGAAATATATACGAACTAGTTTCGCACATTTCTTATATGCCGGCTCATGCAGGTAGAACTTTCTCCACAGACCAATGAACAGAGTCTTTATTCACCTTCCAGACTTATTAACTATTCAGGGGTTAATTACCTGCGTTGTCAGTATCCTTCTTCTCATTGTAACAATTGATTCACACCTCGTAAAGGTGGGATCAAAGATAATTGTTTTGAGCATTGTGATCAGTTTCTATGGTCTCCATGCAAAGGTCTATACTTAATGATTTTATTTATTTGATTAATAGGAAATGTATGCCTCTTTCAGGCTGAATCATTAGAGCATTACTATCATTTAGTAGAACTGTATTTAACATTTCTATGTTGCAATAACTAAACTGTAGATATATATAATAAAATATTTTTCTTCTTCTTCTTCTTTCTTCTATATATCTGAATTTTATGTGACAGAAAAATTTAAGGTTTGTATATCTTTATTGACAATAAGTAACTTTTTAATGAGTCATATGCACTTAAGGTAAATAATGTTATTGAATTTTGACAGTTTTCAGCTGAAATTGCTTTGATCAAATCTTTATATAAACTAAAATAAAATTTGATTTCTTTATGATAATATTACTTTGTTGATTTCGTTTACGAATATTAATTTATCAATGAAATTCTAACTACCCCGATAATAGAGACACCTGTGTTGAAATACATTTCATAGACAATAAAATTTCATTGTATGTCTAAACATATATTTACCCCTGATAGAATTTATTTTTCACATATTGCTTCAGGATACTTTTTCTGTTGTTTAAAAAAAATCAACAATATGTAAATGTGCTGTTATTTAAAAAAAAATCAACAATGTGTAAATTGTACTAATTTTGATAAAAGTATATCTGGAAAATGATAAGACCCGCGATAATAGGGCCCTCCTTCATATAACATCTTCACAATTGTCTCAGGAGGTTGATGTGAGGTCTTCAGACTTACCATTCATGTATTCTGGCATCAAAAAGTGATGAATTTTCTTGTTGGAGCATGTGTCATTTGTTCCAAAAAAGAATTTGATAAACTTATTTTGAATTTTTATATCATACACCCTTCAAACAAATACACAATTTTGGTGTGAAAATTTCTGACGGCTCTATAATCCTTTGTTTTCTGCTTGACAAAGTAGTCAATGTTTTTATTGATTTTCTAACAGTTTCCTTAATTTGATTTGTTTGATACTGATTGTTCTACTAAGAGCAGTAAGTGTTATCTTAATTTCTTGGATTTATCTTTGCAGATGATTGTACAGATTGATTTTAAGAGTAATCTTTTGAAGTTAAAAATGTAATTTAAAAAGAAAAATGTAATATTATAATCTTTATTTCAAAATTCAAATGTTCTTTCTTTATCCGGATTTCTCTGTGAAGATGAGTGTACAGATTGATTTTAAGAGTAATCTTTTGAAGTTGAAAATATGATTTAAAAAAAAAATGTAATGTTATAAATCTTTATTTCAAAATTCAAATGCTCTTTCTTTATCCGGTAATATTGACAAAGATTTTAAGCGATGTCGGAAAATATTCATAATTTCAGCATTGATGGATTTTGTTGAACATGCCAGGATTAATGTTCAAGCAAATGCCATACAACTGTTCATTTGATAAATCGCAAAACCATGACTAGTTCATGCCAGGGATGAAATGTTTGATTAAGTAGCTGACAACTGTTTTATTCAATCGTAGGACAGAATCAAGTTGTTTATTGATTTCTCTCTATAACTGTGATCACCCTGAATTTCATGTCTTCAAAACGCTTGAGTGCACTTTAGAAAGATATCTTGAAGATGTGAAAAATATGCAGATTTCTGCTTTACATAAAAAATATGAGCGAGTGAAATCCATTTTGTTTTTCAAGTCTGATTAATTTGGTCTTGCTCAGTTTTAAGCTTCAATGTTTTTAATTTAAATTTTAGTTTTAAGTATAACTGCTGATAAGAGTCAAACCTTCACAGTGTATGACTGACAGGAATATCATTACCCTTATATGTACTTACATACATACATATATATCGAGGTTAAGATGTTTCGAAACTCACAGTGAAATTTTAAGATATGACACGGAGGATCAAATTGTTGGATACTAATCAACAAATTATATTGTAAACTCGATAAATTATATAAGTGATGCAGTAACTGAAATATGTATATTTTCAGAAATGACTCATTGTTAACATTTTGTAAAAGGTAACTATGAATGTTTATTTTCTATTTCTGTAATATTTTTATGTTTTGATATTGATAATATCACACCCCTTAGCTGTATACTATATTGAATACCTTTTGTAGACCTGCTTGTTGAATGGAGGGGAGATGAATGTGATATGGTGTGATATAGGACTACCCTTCAGCCAATAAACAATTATAATCTGAATCAAACAGAAAGTTTACTCCATTCTATTAGCAGTGTTTAGTAGTATGCAATCTCCAGATAACTTCATTGATTGACATTAAACTGCTGCTTCTAGACTTACTCTCGCTTCTCTATATCATTGTCATCTTTACTTCAACCAAAGCATATATGTACAGCACCTCGGCTTGTTTCTGAAAAATAAAGATAATTATCGATTCAATGAAAATGATTAAATGTTGAAAAAACTGTACAAATCTGTCTTTATCGGCTTTATGTAAGTAAAGCAGTTTAAATAAACATAATAAAATACATGACAATACAGATGCCCTGAAAATATTATACTTAATTTCAGTTTTATCTTCTCACCACATAGAGAATAGCAGTTGAATCAGTAATGATAGACTGTTTTAATTCTCTTATGTACGGTGAGTGTGATTGATGAGAAATGACAAAATAGATTGTCTTTATGGCAAATTGATACCTGCTTGTAGTGGTGTAGGCTATTTTGAAGCCAAGTGAAGTCATTTGTTCTCTGTGGGTGATAATGTTTAAATCAATGCCACAATTAGATTATCCATACAGCACGTCAGTCTTTGGCTTCAAGTAGACTGGTTCGAAGCAAAGTTGGACAGAAAAAAACCACAAACTTAATGCGAAACTAAGATCAAAATGTTGAATACTCTAAATAGCTGATATTGCATTTCTGAATTCTTTTTATCATTCATTTGAAATGCTGTTTATGTGAATGCAAATTATAACGATGGATGAAACTTGTTCCCCTACAAGAGATAAGAAACATTTGAAGCAGTGACAGCACATAACATCACCAACCCAAGAGAAGACAGAGAACGGTATTATCCCCATGGAAGAGTTTCTACACACCCAAGAGGAACACATCTACAGAACTAGAGTGAAGGCACTGCATCTCCAGTTGCAGAAGTCCATCGCATTGAAAAGGGGACAAATGTTGAAAAATAAATGCATTTGAACTGAATTCTTCTTTCTTTCTATGTTATGATCACTACTTATCAATCACCCCTCGTAGTCCTGCTGTGTATCCCTGTTAAGTTGCCTTAAGGTAAATAATTTTCCTTTGAAAGTCTATAGCTTTTTTGAAATAAAAATTTGCAAATGAAATTGCAAGCCCAATGAAATAACTTTTTAAAAACCCCTTCTTTTAATATGTACTCATAACTTAATTTGTTTCTGATTCATATCCTGCTCTCTACAACTTAGTATAAGTCTGATCTTCACCCCCCTCTTCCACCACTCCCCCTCCCCCATCCTCCCCTCTCCCCCTCATCCCCTTTTCTAGTCTAACCCAAAAGCAGACACTTTTTTATGATATTTTCTCCTAAATTCACCAAAGCCTGAATCATACCCTCCTGAAAATCATGACTAGATATGGAAATAGCAATTTCATGAAGTCTCCATTCATATATTGAATAGAATAATCTTTTTTCAAAGAATTAATACTAAGAGACTGAGGATTAGTCTACCCCTCTGCATCAAAGCTCACTGACTGACTGCACACACTGACCCACTTCCTGAAATGTTTAAATCCAACTGACCCCCACTGACCCTAAACATGGCTGACAGGTTGCCATGACAACTGTTTAAATTGAATTTCTGCTTACCATCTTGGAGATAAGATAACTTTTGAGGCACTGGTTGTGAGTCATTCTGAGATGCCGGCTCCAAGTGCTGCCTGATTTCTGTTGATATTGTGTCCCGTATTCATTGATATCATGTGTGTTCATTCACTTGTTGCTTGGAATAGGCAGCAGTCAGTGACTACATCATGTACTGAGTTGTTTCTCAGTCACTTGGCCTGCAACTCGACTGGTTTATTATCAAATATTGAATACATCTATATTGTCTGAGACATATCACCAAGTGCGTAGAATATGACTTCATCTGAGAGCCTGAATATGTGTTCCTGCCATGGGATATATAGAGAATCTCACCCAAGTGTCGTCTGATATCAAATATATGAACACAAGTTAATAATGTTAGCAAGCCTCGGATATTTTTACTTTTATCAACAAGTTTTGATGTATTTGATATCAGAAGACACGAGGGTGAGATTCTATTTATCATCCAAAATCATTTTTAATTTAGATTCCGTGAAAAATGTATATCATAAAACACTGCACTACTCCAACTCTCAGTGCGGTGATGTCAAAGCATTGTGATGTCATTACTTGATGATGTTTAACAATTGTGATGTCAAGAACTTGACTGTAACAGGGCATTGTTCGAATCTACTGTCAAAACGATATCTCCTAGGAGATATTGCTTGATATTACACATGTGATATCTCCTGTGGGACACAGTTTTGGATGATAAAAAGTGATACATCTCAACCATATCGAGACAGGGAGACACTGATGAAGGGTAAACAACCAAAATTTGTTACTGAACTGAGATCAAGCAGAAGAAGAAGAAGAAATATATTTTATTTAAGGGTCACACAGCGTACATACATGGAGCGAGTTATAATAACAATGTGTGTATAGTACACTGTTCGGCTTGGAATGGCCTATGAGACACTAAATCACAGAAAAAATAGCTACAAGCGCTAAATAGGAATGGCCTATGAGACACTAAATCACAGAAAAAATAGCTACAAGCGCTAAAGCGCTAAAATACTTAAAATGTAATATATACATATTTATGTATACATGAGAGCCCTTTTTTAATTAAATGGTGGCATTTCTTCTTCGTCTAAACATTTGGAGAGTTGGGGAGAATACATGAGAAGTAAAATATAATTCACTATATTCCATTGATATGGTTTAGGTCTGTCTTGGAAAATGAAAAACAGACAGAACATATGTCTTTTTAATCTTCACAAAAACATGTCAAACTTATTTCATTGAGTGGGTTAAAAAAAATCACAAATAATGTTTACTGAATTTGTTTACCAGACAAGGACATGTAATGATCAATATTTGAGTGAAAACCTCCATAGTTATCACAGTTAGTCGTGTTCCATTATGTGTGAGTGATGAAGGTGAAATATCCCGCTAAGTGTGATGATAAAGCACTTATCCGCTTATGATGAGTGATACAGTCTATATCCATCACCTGTTGCACAAATCTGCATCTAGCGCTGTGTCAACCAGCCCATGTACCACTGCAACATGTTACACATTGTAACAAGCCTATCAATACTGGGTCATGTTGCAATATGTATTTGTAGTTCACGGTTCAAATCACATGAAAATATTGTCACGCCATCTATCCATAAACTAGAGTGACTGGCGAAACCTTTTTAAAGAGTGTAGCACATGTGAATATCACTGTTAAGTTCTTTTAAAGATTAAAATATCTTTTTTAATTGGAATGCAAAATAAAAATTTAGTTTTTAATTGCAGTGAATGGATGAAAGTGTTCTTCTTGTTTGGGGTTTATTCAGCTTTGTTGAAGTGAATATGATGGGTTTTCAAATAAATCTGAGGGATGACTGGATCTGTCTGAATCAGAGGAATAGTTAGTAGATGTTTCAATTTAAATGTAGATGGTACTTGACAAATTGACACTTTACAAAGAATAGTTCTTAAATTTTTTACAAATATTTGAATAACTTCAAAGAAATGGAAGAGTTATTTCTGGAATCTTTAAGGTAATGCTATTGTTCATCCGTAGTTTATCAAATAAAGTTTATGAGCTCTCAAAAATGCTGTGTCATCACCTTATGTAAAAAGACCTTTAATCATAGTGTAAGTGACTTTGGTATAGAGAAAAGCTAGTACAGTGCATTGCAACAAGACATTGAAATATTACAAACCCTTTTTAAAGCCGTGGATTTTGAAAGTTTGTGTTGTTTAGAACTGACAAGCCTATCTATGTCTATATTTATGGTATTTACTATTATATATTAGGATAGGTCATATACATGTGTATAATTGTAGTAACCTCATTTTTTATAAGTACAATATTTACAGATGCAAAGTCATTGGCGATATCTAAACCAACACTTGCAAAGTTGAGCACCATTCAAAGCTAACTCCTGTAAAGTGCGCAACAGTCAAAATTCACGCATATAGATATGGGCGATAATCAAAATCACACCTATTGAGTTTGGCAATCAAAACCCACACCTTCAAAGTTGAGCACCAATTCAAATCACACATGTACAGAATTAAGCGCCAATTTAAAATATCACCTCTTCATAGTTTAGCATCAATCAAAACTCGATCTTTCAGAACTGAACACTTATCAAAACCACACCTTCAACAATGACACAATTCACAGTGTAATGTTTAAATGCATGAAATAAAAATACTTATCAACCACATCTTTTTAGTCAATTTGATAAAAACTATGGTAATTTTTACACACATCTTTCACAGTCTTGGAAAATGGATATGTCCATCTCTGAAACTGAATTCTAATACTTATTTAAAAAAATACTTAAAAAGATTCTTTTGAATGAATCTGTTAAAAGATACCAGATACCCTTATCGTAATAGTGTCCCATTTCTACAGTTTGTATGGTGAATGTAGATCACAATGATGATATCCACACTAGTGAATGAAACCTCCGGTATCTTGCATATGTATACTGGGCAGGAATAATTATATGACCCAATTAAGAAATTTTAGATATGGATGTATTATTTCATGGACATTGGAGTAAAAAATCAGTTGAATACAAATTCAGTATACCTAAATCATATATCCGTTATATAGATATATATTTATATTTTAGCATTTCTACATTTGATTTAACATCATGTTATTCATAATTAACACCATCGTCAAGAGAAGATAAGTAGCTGTTGAGTCTGGTTCCCCTGTACATGTTCACTTGGTTCATCAGAAAGTGTTCAGTGGATTGCAACAATAATCTCCAATACTGAAGCTATGAGGTGTTGGTAATGGCCAAGTCATTGAATAATGGATGATATCGTAAAGTATTGAATGCACACAGATTACACCCTGGGGATGATACATTGATATCATACAGGAGCTGGGACAGTGTGCAACAATGTGTGTCAATGTTTGTCAATGGGTCACACTCTTACACAGAATAATGGGAGGCAACACTGATGACAACGTGTGTAAATGCAGTATCAAAACACCTTATGGGTGAATACACCTTAAAAAATTCATTTTATTGTTCTTTGTTCAATACCCTCCTATGTGTAGAAATGGTTTGAAAGGGGTTATTAAATATTGATAAAAACTGTTAGTTAATTAAATATATGAAGACATTTAACCCTTCAAATTCTAAATGGGCAATTATCATTCATGTGTTATGGTTGTTGAGATGGATTCTAAGTGTATTTCAGTGTAGTTAATCACCCTTTACTAAAAGTTGAAGTAGTCAATATGTGGACAGCATATGACATTTAGATGAAACGTTCCAATTTTATTTTTATTCATTAGACCTGAAT
Organism: Phorcus lineatus; assembly: GCA_921293015.1. NCBI lineage: Eukaryota > Metazoa > Mollusca > Gastropoda > Trochida > Trochidae > Phorcus > Phorcus lineatus. Next base: position 45,701,265 of record OV121092.1, on the reverse strand, counting down.
ACTCAGATGGGTTTATGGCATATGGCCTAGTATCTGGTGTCCGGCGTCTGTAAACTTTTCAGTTTCTCCTCCAGAACTGTTGCACCCAAAAGCTGAGATTTTGTGGGGATATACCTTGCACCTAGGTGATCCAAATGAGTACATTTTGGACTGACCTCCCCTCAAATATGGGCGTGGCAGGCATTTTCCCTAAACCTTAAAAGATGTTCTTTCCCAAAACCAATTGACCTAGTAGGCCAAGGTTTTAAGATAAACATCTTTGTCACATGGAGACTAACAAATTTTTAATTTGGTGATGACCATCCAATAAATATGGTTTTGGCAGGGTGACCAGCCTCAAATCTTTTATTATTCATTCTCCAGAAACCGTTAATGCTAGGAATCTCATATTTTGAATATATCGTCTATGTAATATTTAGACTAACACCATTTGGCATAGGAAACTAAAGTGTTCTGAATAACATCTTTCTTAAGTGGTCAGTGTTCAGCTGTCTTTATTCCTTGAGAATTCTATATCAAAATCTTCAACATCAAACAATACAAATGCTGATGAGCTACAGAGCCCATGGCTCTATTTTTGTAAATGTTAAATGCTTATGCATGTGTTGTGATCAAAACTATAAATATGTAATGTTTATTCAGTTTTAATTCATCTTTATCAAAGTTTGTTATTAATAAAACCCTTTAGCTATGTGCCTGGGGATTTGTCTTGTCAAAGGATCTATGTTTGTAGAAATATTCATTTTAAGTGAAAAAATAACTTTAATTGTGATTTTTAAAATGATTTCTTTTTCTTTCAGGTAAGTACCTCTCTTGAGAAGTATATTCCTGTTTTTGATTTCTGAACTCGGAGAAATTGGTAAGGTGAACACTTTTTAACTAATGTTGATTTACTTGGTTCGTGTGTGTCAAATCATTTTCACTCTCCAAACATTACTGATTCCATATCGTATATTGGACTTGATAAATGCAGAACATTTTATTTCTGACAAGGGCAATAATGATAAACCATGGAAAGTGATATTGTGGCTCTTATATTGTCAATTCTGTATTTTCCCCATGGATTAAAATTACAATTAGTAGATAGGTATCGTTTGCTAGTTTTGAATGCATCAATCATCAGAAGAATATAGATGGAGAATAAGTTATGAATTAACATCAAATTTACATCAAAATGACAGTAAAACCTACTGCAGCGGTTGACTTGTTTTTTGCATGCCATCGTCACGCCCCGACGACACTGTAAAATGGCCCCACAGCTTCCACATCTTTCCCCTCACCTCACGAGAAATTTATTTGTTTCTCTCACGCAATGTATCGGACCAATAATCAATAGTATCAGACTAGCCTGGGTTCACATCATAAACATCTGTCTCTCTGTCTCTCGTTCTCTCTGTCTCTCTGTCTCTGTCTCTCTGTCTCTCTGTCTCTCTATCTGTCATCTGATTAGATTCTAGCCTTTCTCATAGCTCCCCTATCATTTATTTCACCATCACGCCAACCTTACGGCTACAAAGTCAGTTATTTTGCAGCAAATAATAATAGATTTTTATATTTAAACGGGAAAAAGTAAGTTTTGCAAGAATAATGTTAGTGTTTTATAAAGATAATTGTGTCAGTTTGGATTAAATGTCATTCTATTTGAAATAATTCAAGCCATCCGCTGGAAGGATGTATTTATTAATTTAGATAATCTTTTATTCATTCCGATAGTCACATATACATTTGTTTATTTTTTTGTTTTGGTATATCCTTCATTCATTCGATCATAATTATTAGTATTAATTTGTTTTCACTCATATTTTAATTTGTCAGATTAGTTATTTGTTAATTCATAGTTATCTAAATAATTTCATTTTGCGTTCATTCATTCCTATCATTCCTTCATTCATTCAATTCACCCATCAGTTCATTGATCATTGGATTGTGGTCCACTTTGCGGGCGTCATTATTGGGATCTATGAAATTAATTTCGCTATTTCTGATTGTAATACTATCGAGTGTTTCGATGACAAACCGCATCAGGGTGAAAATGAGGCTTGTCCCATAATCCCTTTGTCCACATGACATCTCGGCCCATAAGAAATCGCCTAAATGTCATGACAAAGTGGCAATCGCCTTACAGAGTCAGTCGGACTAAGGAGCTAATGGGGGCTTGGTCTTCTAGCTGGTGATTAGTGGTCAATTGTCATCTCTCACTTGCTTTATATTCATTGATTGTGCTATAAAGATATGATGATAATTGATGTAAAAGCAACAAAGAGATACATTGTTCAAAGTTTTTTCATAACTGTTGTAAATTATGTTTGCTTATTTTCACTTTACTATTGTCATGTTTCTAAGCCCTACATTAAAAGATTTTTTGTTCATTTAATAAAAATTAAGACACATTTTTGTCTAAGACAGAATTGTGTTTATTTTTTTCAATACAAAGTTGAATCATGTGTTGATTAATACCATTTGACCCTGTACACTGAGCATTGTGATAGTATAGTTTTTAGTTAATGGTTCTATGAAGTCAGTAATTGATGTTCAGTATGGTATGACAGGTCAATTATTTCATCAATCAGTATTAAAATTTTTTTTTTCAAATTCAATTCAATTTTCAGAATTTAATTCAAATTTTAAAGATGGTTCAGAATATCTGTTTGCTACAGCATGTGGGAACAGTTGATGTAAGAGGACCCTTTAATTAGGTAAAAGTCTTGTAAAAGTTTATGTTGCATTCAATGGTCATCTCTGTTTAAAGCATGAGAAATAGTATTCAATTGAGAAAAATCGTCTCCTAGGGTAGATATGATTCTTTTAATAATCACTCTTCAGTTCTTATGATGTTGAACGCCCTTAATGGCTGTAATATTGCCTAAGCAGCGTTAAACAAGAACTCACTCAGTCACTCTTATGATGTTGATGTTAACATGCATTTCAAAGCAGGTCAATGCATTGGTAAAGTATTTATGTCAACGTTTTACTAAATTAAGCGATTTTCAACAGCTGGTGACATTGCCATGCTAGCTAGTGACAAACACTGATCGGATCAGTAAACACTAAAAAAAACCAAAAGTGTATGGCAGACCATTCAAGTCCTTTGTGGAAATATGGTCTATCTTGAAACATATTAATTAAAAAAGATGACATAAACATATATCTGCCGTGCTTTACGTGCATGTGAAGTTTATGGTAACGATTCTGCTTGAATGAATTGATGGTGAACGTCAATCCCAGGACAGGTCCATAAATAATCAGAAAAGCTTTTATCAGATAGCGTGCACGATGATTTAGTGATTATAAGTGCTTATTCTTCTTATAGTAAGTTTATGCAGTCATGAGACAAAGTACAGCGCTTCATGTGTCAGTAGAAGAATTTTTCAGTTAACATTCTTCCTGTTCTTACAGTGAAATCTTACCAAATAAAAAAGGAATTATCAAAAGAATATATCTTTAAATGATTAATAGTTTTTAATAAATTCTTCTTAAAATGTTATTCTAATAGAAATATTGGTTTACTATGTAGGTTAATTGTTACTTAATTATCTGTGTTTAACTTGAATAGATCGTTACCCTTCTTGATGTAGACCTTGTACAACTAGAAAAAAATTTTGAAAAAATTGGGAAAATAAACAATCGAAAACAATTGTATTTGCTTTGTTTTAAATTGGTTATATAGAATATTGAGAATAGATGTCTTTGTAAGCATTTAAATCCTTTTCTGTCTTTTTAAAAATGTTCTTTTTTGGTTCCAAAGTTGACAGTATAATGAAGTTACAGGGTATATATAGCTTAAAATTACAGAATAAGTTGTAGCAAATCAAGAGAGAACGAATTTTCCCACAATTATATATGATATAGTAATGTTAGCCCCATCCCTATTATTAATCATATAAAACAGCTTTTTAAATATTTAAAATTCTGTGCAACAACTCTGCCATAATGTCAGACAATGGATACTAACTTTTCAGAAACTGACTGTCCCTGTCAATAGTTTTGACTTAAATGAACATTTGGGAAGATGATTATATACTCAAAGTTTACATCAAGTCATCCATCATCTTGTAAAATAAAAAGACAAATGTCAAGGGCAAGTAATGAATATGCAGTGAGGCACCTCAAACTACCATTCAAATACAGCTTTAAGATTAAGACAAGGTCAATGAATCTTGCCACAAGATAAGGTCTGATTCAAGTATCGCGTTGCAGGGAATTCATGTAATGGAAACCTCGACACAACAGTTCAAGGACTTTGTCAACAAATTCCAAGGATTCTTAAATGAACTAATCATTAAGGTTAAAGCTTGCCCTTTTCTGTTTGAATAGTAATTTGGTGCAGTATACTTGCTGACAAAGATCTGAAATTGCAAAGGTTAAGGAGAAAGCCACCTTGACAGGTCAGTGTATGATGTTTATATAAGTAAATTTCCCATTCTGAATACTTATAACGAATGAAGAAGTAACCAAAGATTTTAAACAGTGTGTCACACTAATAAAAAGAGCTGGGTGAGTGGGTAAGCTGTTGTCACATTCATTACTGGAGGTGAGGTAAGGTGATATGGGGTTTTAAAGCCACTTATTAGAGTATTTCACTTATATCATGGGGCTGCTAGTATTATTGCAGGGAGAAAGCCTGCAAAACGATTTTGGCTATGGATTGCTTTGAAACCTGCGAGCATAGGCTGGAACTAGCTAACCATGGGTGGTACTGCTCTGAAATTCAGTGCAGCATTGCACCTTAACCTGACTACCTGTAGAGCAGTTCTCTACTGCAGACAAAGTTACAGAGCCCCTGGCGGGATACGAACAAGGGACCTCTTGATCCGAAGCCGAATGCGCTATCCACTGCGTTATCCTACCCCCTTCAGTGCTGGAAATATCTCACTTAATCAGGGAAAGGGTTCAAATCCCTAACAAGACATGACCTTAAAAACTAGAAATTTGTTAAATTGCAGATAGTGACCCTTAATTTGAAAATGTTACATTTGATGAATGTCCTCAACTGAATATATTAATAAAAACATTTTATATAAAGGCAATGCATTCTTTGGCAACAATTCAGTGAATGTTCCTATATTTAAAGCATGTATCAATTACTGGTAAAATACAAGGATTTGATAAAGTCGTTTGTCGGACAAATCCACATATCTTTGAAATTGAGTAACATATCGTATATGGAAGTCCCCACTATCTTCAAGGTGACACAAGTAACAAACGGAATTATGCTTTAGTGACAATTCCATAAAGATTCTACTATTGTTAAGCAAGTGAATGAAACTGGTCAGGTACATCATGGGTTTCTTTGATGAAGTGGTTTGTCTTGAAAGTGTGGAGTACAAATAGGGGTCAAGGGTCAAGTCCTTGGGGTCAGGCCGAGGTTGTGCCCAGGTAAAGAACGGCTCAAGGACAGGTACCAATTACCTGATGGTCCGGTCTTTGAAGTTGATCACCAAACTAAAGTCAGCGAGTTTTTCACTTCATCTTGATGCTTGGAAATTTGTTATTATCATCACTGAATTAAATCACCAAACATATATAAACCAAGGAGTATTTTATTTTACATATAGGTAGAAGTATTTTATTTTTATTTTTAATTTCAAGTATGTTATTTTCTTATAAGTAAAAATAAATAAACGTTTGAATTTTTAAAATTGGGAACATGTGATTATCAATGAACATGAAGAGTTTTATGTATAATTTTACACTATTTTTGTCCAGTTCATCATTTTCATGTCTTTAACACATCTTCTTGCCCCATAATATTGTTTCTGTGGCAAATTGTAATGGTCATTTAGAAAGTACCATCTTCCCATTTAAATACATATTGTATTGAGAGGAATCATTATACATGTGTGAATTCAGCTGTTCAATTTAAAGATTAAGAAACCATGACAATTCATATCTAGAAAAAATATTTCTGTAAGTGCCAATATTAATAGTCAGTCAGAACTGTATTAAGAATTATTACAATAGTATTTATAAAGAGATCTTATCAAGGTCAAAATTATTGGCGTAAACATTCCCTCTGGGATGAGCTGTGCCCCTTCTCTCTGTTCCCTGAACCTACCTACAGAAGACTGAAAGTCCTAATAAAGAAAAACTAAGTCATAATTACCCTTAGTGGTCTGCACCTCCCTTCATCCACCTGGAGTTACTTCCCTTGACCCTGTAGGTGGCAGCTTCACATTCTCTTCTGTAGCCCATGTGATCAGCAGCTACTTCACAGGAGACTGGAAATTCTTTTTGCTTCCACATGTGCTACGTTGGATTCTTGTTAAATAGGGTATGTGACATCGACATTGGGTCTTTGGACAATCGCATTGTGTTTATTTGTGACTTTCATGTGTGTTTTGTGTGTCTTGTACTCTGAAATTTGTGTGACTTTGCCGTTTTCCGCGAAGTATTCAAGATGTCGCAACGTAAATGTGTTAATTGTCAGAGATTTATGTCGGATAGGGACCCTCATTCCTTGTGTTCTTTATGTGACAAAGATTCAATCTGCTCTATGGCCTCACGTTGCCTTATGTGTAAGGATTTACCCGATGAAGATTGGATTAAAATGTTTGAAATAAGATCGAAGAAGTCCCGATCCACTCCATTGAAACCTACAGCTACTTTAAGTGAAGATCAGTTAAATTCTTCTCAGATTCCCCCGTCTGGTACGGTAGCTACTCAGTCCAACTCCCTTGATTTAGGTGCTCTCCTCTCATCTTTTAAGCAAGAGCTAGTTCAGTCCTTTTCCAAGTCAGTCAAGGATTTAGAGGAACGGAACGATGCCAAGTTTAAGGAACTTAAGAAATCCCTCAATAAATCTAAGTCCCGTTCGGGTAGCTCGGCAAATTCCGCTGCCCCCCAGGGGTATGAATCCCGTTCCGGAGCTAAGCAGTCCGATGATAATAAGACTACGGCTGGTAAGCGAGCTGCCGACCCCAACGGTGGGAGTTCGGAGGTTAGGTCTAACGATCTTCCCGTTAAGAGACAGTGTTTACCCCCTGGGGGCCTGCCGTCTTTGTCAGGTCGTGGAGACCTAGGAAGTGTGAGTGTCCGCTCTCAACCAGGCGCCGCAAGTGGGGCAGGGTTGATCGGGCCGCACGGACGTGACACCGATAACCTTCTCCCTCCCGCCACTGGGTCGGTAAAGGCCGGGTCGCACGTGCTGGGCATGAAGCCCGTGGCTATGAACCGTGGTACGGAATGTGGGTCATACTCATCAATTACCGGCCCGGTTAGCACGTGCGGCGGGCGGTCGGGCGAGCTGCCAGCCTCTAAGCTCACGGACGGCACGGGCGTCCCGCTTGGGCTGGGTCATGATGACTTGATAGGTGACAATCAACAACAACAACAAGAGCTGTCGGAATTTGTTGATGTTTTCAATCCGCCGATCTTGCCTATAATCACGGATGAGAATTCGGGAGGTAACTTGCCTATGGATGCGAAGTTAGATACGCATGAAGGGATGATCATTATTCCGCCGGCGGACACTTCGGCCGCGGACTTAGTACCGGAATGGACATTCGTGGACAAACTCGAGATGTTGTATAAACTTAAGCCATGTACGGCTCCGGCGTCTTTGGATCAGGAGGATTCTCAGGCTCTTCCGGAAGAATTGGGTACCACAGGCATGCTGCCTACTCCTCGTCCATCCAAACGATCTTTGCCTCATTCCTCAGTTGTTAAGACGGGCTTGAACTTGATTAACAGTACTCTGTCTAAGGCCAAGGATATTTCAAGTCTTCCTAGAGCTAGCTTGAAACAAGCGTATGTCATCCATGATCGGATGCTTCCTGCTTCTGCACCAGATCTGGACAGGGATTTTGGCCAGTTAGATGCCAGGGCACTCCAGAGGAGAGCAATGAAGAAATTTTCCCTCACACGCAAGGATATAAGGGACATTGATGCTTCAGCGAGGAGTTCAGTGGATATCTTGTCGTATATCAACTGGTTCGCTGCAGGGGTCAGACAGCTCATACCCCCTACCTTCCAGGACTATAAGGGAGTGAAACCTCAATCTTTGGTAGTCATGAGCGCGGAGGAGGTGGCCATAGCTCATTCTTTTCTGGACGTCATCTACCTGGCAGTCAGTGATGCTACCCAAGCTCAACTTGGCACAATAGGACGGTTGACAGCTTTGGAACGATCTCAGTTATTGGAAGGGGTTAGGAATCTGCCACAGGACTCGAAGGAGGATCTCTTTCAGCAACCTGTTAACTCGGAGTCTATGTTTAACGGGAAATGTAGTCAGGCTATAAGTTCACAGGATGCGCAAACTTCTAGGAACCTTAACTCCAGACTGACGGCGGCTCTATTAGCTCAGACCAGAAATCGCGGCGCCCCCAGTGGCAGAAGAGGTGGCCCCAGTCTTCAGACCCGTTCCCCCCTCCATCGTTCAGCGTGGGAGAGAGCAAATATGCAGGCCAAGGGTCGTCAGACAGAAGCTCAGTATCAGCAACCGAGAAACAACACTCAGCCATCTAATTTTCGAGGCAGAGGTCCCAGGGGGTCTAGGGGCGCGCCTGCTCCCCCCCGACGTCGTTGACTCCGTTCCGGACGTTTTGACACAGTCAGATCCTTTCGACCCTCGCATGTCCACGGACTTGATTTTAGATTTCGGATTTCAACTTCCAGTCGTTCCCTCGCCAGTGGGGGGTCGACTGCAACATTACGCCCAAAATTGGGAACAGATCACGCGGGATCCTTGGATAAATTCGGTGGTTTCCGAAGGGTATCAACTTCAATTCCAAGTTCGTCCACCTCTAGCGGTGTATCCTATAGGAAGGAGGTATTATCTTCAAGGTTCGCACCTGGAGGCGGCGATGCTCGCAGTGAATCAACTGATGCTGAAGGAGGCAGTTGTAGAGTTGTCCCCCCTAGACTCGTCTCGGGGGTTTTATTCTCCAGTTTTCCTAGTACCCAAGCGCGACTCAGGGGAAATGAGAATGATAATAGACCTGAAGATCTTGAACAAAGAATTTTTGGCGAAACCTCCAAAATTCACGATGGAATCTCTGTCAAATGTCAGGAAGCTCATTCATCCTTGTTCCAAGTTTGTAAGCATGGACTTGAAGGACGCCTATCTTCACATCCCCATACATCCTCACTCCCAGAAGTATCTGAGGTTCGCAGTGAACGGCAGGCGATTCCAGTTTCGTGTTCTTCCCTTCGGGGTATCGATAGCGCCTTGGCTATTTACGATGGTAATGAAACCGGTACTCCAGTTCCTGCACATGAGGGGTATTGCCATCCACGGATATCTCGACGATTTTTTGGGGAGACATGTGAAAACGGACGTGCTTGTGCAACAGACGGAATTCGTTATCCACGTGTTTACTCATCTAGGTTGGTTAATTCACCCAGAGAAATCGGAATTAACACCCACTTCAAGGATCAAGTTTCTGGGAGCTGTGCTGGATGCGGATCGAGGTCTCATTTTGCCCATTCTGGACCGCTGGTTAGTTATCAAGGAATTGATTCTCACGTTAACTCGACAAGGAGCAGCGCCAGTAAGGAGATGGATGTCACTTTTGGGATCGCTCACGTCAATCCAGGCATTCACTTACAGGGGCCGGTTAAACCTTCGTCATTTCCAAGTCTGGATAAACGACAACAGGCGTTGGCCGTTGGACAGCTGCATAACATGTCCTTTCAGAGTACGCCACGAGCTATTATGGTGGACAAAGGAGTGCAATGTGATGGAAGGAACGAGGTTTACAGAGCCACCGCCAGAGATCACGTTATTTACGGACGCCTCCCAAGAGGGTTGGGGTGCTCATTTAGATCAGTTTCAGACCCAGGGCTCATGGTCTCTCCAAGAGGCATCGTTGCACATAAACGTACTAGAAATGTTGGCGGTAGTAAAGGCAGTTCGACAGTGGTGGCGTCGACTGTACGGGAAGAATGTCATGATAGCTACGGACAATTCAACAGTGGTAGCGTATATAAACAAACAAGGGGGAACTCGCTCGAGGGAATTAATGGATCTCACTCGTGTACTTTTCCAAATAGTGGATCAGGCCAGGATTATCATAAGAGCGAGGCACATTCCGGGGAAACTGAATGTTTTGGCCGATTCTCTATCACGCAGGAATCAAGTGATTTCTACGGAGTGGACTCTTCACAGGGAAGCCGTGCAGTTGATAGGGCGAACTTGGGAGTATCCGACGATAGACCTTTTCGCGACGAGCAGGAACTTTCGCATTCCAACGTTTGTGAGTCCGATTCCAGATCCTTTAGCTTGGGCAGTGGATGCGCTGTCGATCTCTTGGGAGGGAATGGTAGCTTATGCCTTTCCACCAATGAAGATAATTCCAGAGGTGTTAGCCAAGATCGCGAGCCACAAGTGTCGGGTTTACTTAGTAGCGCCAGCATGGCCCACAAGACCGTGGTTTCCAAATCTGTTGGAATTGTTGACGGAAGCTCCACTTCAGTTACCTCAATGGCACAATCTTCTCACTCAGCCTCACTCGGGAGTGTTCCACAAGAACCTAGCGGCATTGAATCTACACGTGTGGAGATTGTCAGGAGAGCGCTCAGAGATAGAGGATTCGGCGAGGGATCGTCTGATGCAATCACTAAGGCGATCAGACCTTCTACCTCTAGATTGTATGATGCAAAATGGAACATATTTAGTAGATGGAGAGAACAGCGACAGTTGTTAGATCTAAACATTTCTATTCCCATGGTAGCGGAATTTTTGTTGCATTTACGAGTGGAGAGGGGTCTTAAACATGGTACAATAGAGGGTTATCGATCAGCCATCGCCTCAGTGTGTGACATTCAAGGACTATCGATAGGGTCTGATATTTCGTTACATAAGCTTATCAGATCATTCCAGATTAAGGACTTGTCAACACCGTCGGTGTTTCCGAGATGGGATTTATGTATCGTACTCCAGTCGCTTTTGAAGGCACCATACGAACCGATGCAGGCGTCAAACCTAAAGTTCTTATCATTCAAGACGGCCTTTCTACTCGCGTTTGCCTCAGCAGCTAGAGTATCTGAGCTCCATGCTATTGATAATGCGTCAATAAGGTTCTCAGAAGGATATACAGAAGTATCATGTAGGGCGTTACCTGAGTTCATTGCCAAGAATCAATCAACAGCGTTAGGACCATTGGGATCGAGAATCTATAGGATTCCGGCTCTGCCAGGGTCGTCATCGCGTTCTAATAAATCAAGATTACTGTGTCCAGTGAGAGCTCTTCGCTGGTATTTACAGAGGACAGCATCCTTCAGACGTGCAAGAAGGAGACTATTTCTATCTTGTAAGACAGCGGTGGACACAGAAATTTCAAAGAACACTATAGCTTCATGGTTGAGGAAAACTATTGCTTTTGCTTACCAGGCCATGGATCAGGATACAGTGAATCAGAATTTTTCTCCCCATGAGATTCGTGCGCTAGCTACATCATTAGCAGCATGGAAGTCAACATCTATTGATCACCTTGTGGCGGCTTGCCAATGGAAAGGATCTAATACCTTTATATCAGCATATCTTAGGGACATAGCTTCATCGCTGGATGGTTTGAAGGAACTAGGACCGCTAGTAGCGGCTCAACATCTGGCAAGTGCTTAACCCCTTTGCAAGTATAGCTTGAAAAGAAAGGGGGGGGAACGGGTCGTCAAGGACGAGTGTCAGGGGGACCTGAGCAACATCAGGAGCAAATATTGGGAAGGTGAGGTTGTCCGCTATTGAGAATGGTGGTGGAGGGCCAAGCTAGTTGGGAGTGGAACTTACAGAACACGAGTTGTGGTCTGGTAAACCACTGATTATGCACCTTCCTAAAAGCAACTCAGACTATGACGTTTAGGTGTGAATAAGAGTGTCTGGGTAACCGGAAGTGACGTCATAAGAACAGAAAGTGACGTCACAGAGCCGGAGGTGAAATATTGAAGGCGAGGAATTATTAAGAGTCAATAGGTGAATATCGCCTGAAGAACGTCATAGCCTGACACGAACTAATAAAGTACTAAGTGGTGGTGTTTTGTTACTAACTTCCCTTGACCGGTGGAAGGGTTTGTTGTATGAGTTCATATGTAGACATGGATAATCTTAAGAATGGATTATATAAAGTAATGAAGTGTTTAATAATAAACATGCTAAGTATTCTATGGTCAAGTAAGGAAGTAGAGGATTATTGGTGTAGATATTCCCTCAACATCGAGCTGGATCCCATCCTCCTTTATGTGGGATTCGGGGACACAGCTCATCCCAGAGGGAATGTTTACGCCAATAATTAGGAACAATTACATGTATTGTTAGTAATTATTAGTAAACTTACCTCTGGGATGAGCGAATTACACCCTCCCGAGTAAAAGTTACTAATACCTCCCCGCATGATTCCAGATGATGTCTCGGGATGTTTGCGAGAATGTGAAGCTGCCACCTACAGGGTCAAGGGAAGTAACTCCAGGTGGATGAAGGGAGGTGCAGACCACTAAGGGTAATTATGACTTAGTTTTTCTTTATTAGGACTTTCAGTCTTCTGTAGGTAGGTTCAGGGAACAGAGAGAAGGGGCACAGCTCATCCCAGAGGTAAGTTTACTAATAATTACTAACAATACATGTAATTGTTCCTTATTGTGTATTTTATTTCAGCTTTTCACCTGAAAGGATAAAAAACTTGATTTGACATATCCAGAATAAATTGTTTTTGTTGGTTCAATTAGAGTGGTCAAGGCACACACTGAGCTGTTTAAAGAAGGGCGTTTCGGTCATTGCAGGGGTCAAATGTCTCTCCACGCTAATCAGGATTGTCACATAATAAATCTCATAGATAAATAGCCCTGCTTGATATAATGACCCCTTCTATATAATGACTGCTTCGGTCAGACCGGACAATATAATGGCTTTGAACATGTTGTTGTAAATGCTGCTTTGGTTTCGGCTGTGTAATGTTGACCCATGTCAAAGCTAAGCGGTTGAGTTAGATTGATGCGAGTTTGAAGCATATAAGTAGATCTATGGCTTGATTTGTGAGGAAGATAATATTATCGTTATTTTGTCATTTCATTTTTTTCTGGGTAAGGTTCAGATTTTGAAATTAGTGGCACTGTTGGTGAAAGAAGAGTCAACAAGTGGAAAAAAGATGGACAAAAGAGGGGAAAAAACATTGGTTGATTGGTGTTTGTTCTTAGACTATCATTTTATATTATTTATTTTATTTTGATGTTTTTTACTAATATTTCCAAAATGATAGAAACAATACTCCAAAATACATCTACTATTAAAGACCAAAATTTAGTCTTATGTGCTTAAAGAGGACCCAAACTGTATTAAAGACCCGTGTTGAAGCAGGACTAGTGGCATTCAAGAAGCATGCTGTCCATCGTAAGATAATGTCCCCACATGAGCAACTGATAGAAAAACACATGTTCAAATAGTCATTGTCATGATGATTAATGTATTCTTCTTCCATCAGCTGTCCTTTGTTTAAGTTGAATCAATTCACACTTTGAGTGATGTATACATATTCATTTACATATGTTGAATATATTCACAGAATAAGTTATTGGTTCTCATGAAGTGTTTCGCGTCAATGTCATCACACTACAGGAAACTGAAACTGAAAATTCTCCTTTTTGAAACAGTAACATAGATTACTGGAAATATTTTGTAATCTTTTTTTAAATTTGAAATCAAAGCTACTAATTCTCAGATTCGGTCACAAGAGCCATAAAAAAAATTAGATTTAGAAGAAAGAATTTGGTGAGGTGACGTGATATTGGGTTTAACGCCGCCCTCAATATTATTTCACTTATATCATGGCTACTAGTATTATGGCAGGAAAAAATCCCTCAACACCATTGTGGCTATGTATTGCGGTGAAACCTGCGAGCAACGGCTGGAACTAGTGGACCATGGGTGGTACTTCGCTGAAATTCAGTGTAGCATTGCACCCAAACTTTACTGCGTGTAGAACAGTTCTCTACTGCAGACAAAGTTTCTAAGCCCCTGGCGGGATTCGGACCACCAACCTCATGATCCGTAGCAGAACGTGATAACCACTGCGCTATCCCGCCCCCAAAAAGTATTTGGAAATTTCATTTATTTAAAATACAGCAGAACTTAACATATCTTTAAGAATTGTTAAAGACTGACAATTAATAGATTGTGGGGAAATAGTGATAAAAATGGATGATTGATATATTTTTTATCCCATGAATGACATGGCAGCAAATCACTTACTTCCAGTTGCTCTGTGTTCCACCTGTCACATGGCTATTTGTCTTCTGTAGAGTTGTCTAAAATTGTAACACTTACATTTTCTACCAACATTGGTGCTAGATTATTTTGTTGAACAGTCTGTTCTGATTAATATCACCACGAGTCCTACACTTTTTATTGTAAATTACATGTGAATAGTTATCTGGCTACTGAACACAAATATTATGATAAATTGTAATGATTGCATTGTTAATGATAAAAAAATAAATCATACATTTATTTAAACCTTTAATTATGTATTGTGTTGGAAACAAAAAGATAATTTACTGAAGACAAAAATATGATTGCAAGAGTCAGACAATACCTGTAATACCTATGTTCTTTGAAAGGCAGAGCTATCAGGATATTTTTTGCTGAAACAAAATTCCGGGGGACATTCCAGTTTATAACATGTATGTTATTAGTGCATGATTATAACATAACCAGTAGAAAAATGTTACTGAGGGTAACATTTTGTTTGATTTAGATTTGATAACCTAATGAATAAAAGTACACATGGCGAATTAAAACAAGAATGAGGACTGAAGCCATTCATCGGTGCTACTAGTATGAAAATCCTTTCTAGGGCAATACAAGGCATTATTTATTCATTTTTTAAAAATAAATTATTTGTAAATGTGTGGATATTCTTTCATGTTATATAATTAAATTTTGTAGTGTTGTACAAATACTAAAAATTATAGGCCTTTTTCATGCCTTTTAACCTAAAACAAATTGGCGGGTTGGATGGCGACAGGCTCTCTAAGTCTAAACACTTTAGGTAGATTTAGTGTTCACCCACTTACGTAGAAACTTAAGAAATAATCAACACTTCACAACTTGCTGAAACATTTTTTCTAAGGAATTTGATGGAACTGTTTTTGTACAGAAGAGCTAGATCATTAACACCATCTCTTACCTCTGCTTTTGTTCTATGTAGACCTGATACAAGTCTTTATTAAGGGGGCACCTGCTAACCTAGATTATGGTGAACTGTCCTGAGATTATTGACAAATTACAGGCCTGAGGAGCAGAGTCAATTAAGGTCAACTAAACTGCTTTGTGATGTCTTTTACAGTGTTATTTAATACATATTTACAATTCTGGGCTTGGAAATTCTATTGAGCCTGTCGGGATTTACAAGTGAAATGGCTTTTGTATCTCCTTATGTCTTCATTTGAAAGTCAGATTGTGGGCTTTGTCTCATTGTCTCTGTGCTATAATACATTACAAATATTGGACAATGGGCATAGACTTGCTCTGGTCTTCTTTAAGATTAATGTCATTTGTAATTTGTCAAGTCAACATCCTAGATAAAAAGGTATAATTGATGATGTGATCAACATATTCCAAATGTTAAGCTTTGCAAAGATGATTAGAAAAATGGACACAGAATTCTCAGATATTGTTCAGGCAATTCGTGTCAACGGAAATCTTTCATCTTTAACTCTAGGCAAGCAAAAACTTGAAAACTTTATTACATGTACAAAAAAATTATTAAAGTAACCATGTGATATCCTTCTTTGTTGCAACATAAGATGGTTTCTTCTGGTTTAGTGAGGTGTATTTTATAGTTGCACCATAGGAGCTTCACAAATGTTTAGACTATCTCTTCCTTACTGACGTTTGTCTATTCACTTAATTGTTATATCTGAAATACTATTCACTTTAAACAAATTCATCAACCAACATGTAATTGATTGTCAATAAGGGTGCGCGGTATTATCGGTATATCGGTATATTGCAATACAGAAACAAGACGATACGTACCGGTACACTCTTTTGAAAATATCCAATATATCGGAGGTTTTAAAATTTACAATTTCCGTGTGAAATTGCAAAAAAACGTAACAAAGAAATGTGATTTTATCGAAATTTGTTACACAAAGGGTAAAATTGCAAAGTGAAAATAGCACATACATCTTAAAAGTCCGAGAGCAGTCACTGAATTATCTCTCTTTACAAAACGACGATCCAGTTGAGCATTAATCACTGTTCTAATTGCTGTTATTTAGTCAAGAGAGCATAGAAAAACTAAAATATGAAAACTACCAATATATTGCAATACGTATTGCAATACGCTTTTCTGTATCGAAATATATTGCAATACAGAAATGAGGAGCGATACCCATCCCTAATTGTCAATAACCATTTATACAATTCAATTAACATTTCAACAATTGACAGACACCCATCTTAGTATTGTACTTAATTGCAATCACATCAAGCCAAATCTGTCACATATTTGGACCATAGATTAACCCTGAAAAGGATGTATGGGGTTTTGACTGAACCCTCAGGCTCTATTATTAAAGGAGCTGTTCTACAGGCTTAGATGGGAATCCACTACTTCAGTGTTTTGCCTAGTTTCACAACTGGTAATACATGTATCCATAGAATATCAATGGCTTAATATTTGTTAATGTTTACTTATTAATAGCAGTAACCAGACATGATATGAAGAATAGAGAATATACAATGCCCGGGAATAACTCAATAAATGTTGATGGTCTGGGACTATCAAGTGAAGCAGTGGTGTGGAATATAGTCTGTTTTAAAGAGACACCTGCTTCTTGCGGGGAATATCAGTCTATATCACACGCTGTTAGTCCGTCCGTCTGTCACCTTGTCCAAGTGAATATATCATGCAAGATTAATTAGTCCGTATCGTTGATCCCATAAGCCCATTTTACCGTTTACACTACAATGAGCTTGTGTTTTCTTCCTTTGTTCTCTCCGTGTTGGATTGGGATGGTAGTCGACATGTTTTACTTTTTTCATCTGCTTCCTTATCTATCATGTTGTTGTGGGGCAATTCTGTTTTGTTTTGTGACACCTTGATTAAGGTGTTGTTGAAACATGTCAGGCTTTCATGTATGGAATTTGTCATTTAAGACTTACAAATTACTTGGTAAATATTTCAGCATTAATGCCGTCATTAAATTTCCCAGAAATTAGTTTTTTTTTAAATGATATGTTACCAGGTTAATCGTTATGCTTTTCAAGAGAGGACATTATTATGAATTTTTCAAATAAATTTTTCTTAAAGTTATTTCAAATTATGTATTATTTCTGAAGAATTAGGAGAGCTTACATTGAAAATTAAGAAATTTCATAGGGAAAGCTCTCAAGAACAGAATTCTGAACAGAAACTGAGGCTGGTGACACTTGACATTAGACTATTGAACTAAAAATGGATCAATTAACAATTGTAAATCATTACTCTCTGTGTTTTTGTGATTTTTGTGAAGACATCATCTGTTGCGGTTGTTAGGGTGGCTGAATCAGTTCTTGACTCGGTTCAATTGAAAGTATTGACGATGAATTATACCTCTTTGCATCTTATCTCAAAGAATTATCACAAAAATAAAGAAAATATAGAATAGAGCAATAATGTCTTTGCAATCATTAAGAATTGAGGTAGTTTTGTTATTTTGACAGACTTTAGGCAAGCTTGAACTAAGTCCACTTGTGCTGTGTTTATTTTGGCCTGTGTTATGACAGTGTTGCTATGGGCACTCAATGATGATTGATAAATGTCCCCACAATTACAATCCTCCTCAATTTATGGTCCCTGTTACCTTGACATTAGGTATGACCTCTGACATTGATGACTTACCTGGCACGTAGTTCAGATATAGAGGATACTAAATGACCTTCCATTTAACACTAATGAGTTAATGATTAAGTATTAAAAGAGCAAAGCAAGTTTGATACCAAGTCATTAACAAGTTTGATAAAAATAGTATTAAATTGAAGGAAGTTTAGTATTCTGTTTATTACTTGACCTCAGTAATCAAGCATGATTGTCGATTGTCGATTGAAACTTTTCCGGGACTTGGCTGCCATTGTGACGGCGCTGCTAACATTGTGATGTCACAACCACACAATATTATGACGTCATACGTGCAGCGGTATTACACTAGTATAAATATTACACTGCAGTATATTACACGGGCAAGTAATAAGTTGTCGTTCTACAGGTATCTTCATTCAACTCACTGTGTTAACAATTAAAAAAGCTAATAGCTAATGACAGTTTTATGCAACAATTTTCCAGTTGTATTCTAATATCATTTTGCTTTATTTTTTCACCAGTTTTTATATGTTTTTCTGTCATAATAGATGTTGTCTTTGAATTCCAAATTCTAATGTTTCAGTACATGTTATAAAATTTGTAGATGTCCTGCTTTAACTCAACCATTTGTGTGAACATTGTAGATTAATCAAAGATGATTGACTGATGATCATGAAATCACAAGTGATGATAAATGTTCCTACTGATACAATCATGTTCAGTTCATAATCTGCGGAACCTTGACATAGGCTGTTGACATTGATGACACGCCTTTGGACACATGCCGTAGTCAACCTAATAAGCGCCAGGGCTGAATAATCCACCAAATTCAGCACTGAAATATATTGAAGGAACTCTTCAAACAATTCTTTTTACTTTATCCTGTTTAAACATTTTGCATTTGATAAAATGCCTTCAGATCTTTTGAAAGATAGACCATTATTAAAACAAGATAGATTTTGTAAGTAAATTTTGATGGCATATAATTGATAAAACTATAATTTTTTAACAAATTAGATGAGCTTTCTGAATTCATTTGACTTAGTTGGTGAGATATGTAACGATATGTACAATGATATTCCAATTATTGTTTTCCAAAATCTGTCCCGCAATAGATACTCATGGAAAGGAATGAGGGAACGGTCCAATGAGAAATATGGATTTTATGAGATGAGGCCGAACGTTAAAATGGTCAGGTTTAGTGCGCGCAAACGCATTTTAACATGGAACTGATGCACGTGCATCCCCACAAAAACATGCTGAACATCACTACCTTGGGTATCCTAAGTCGAATGGGCATCCGACGTCAGTATTGTTTTACAACCGTGAAGGATGCCACGACAGTATCTAACGACTGCTCAGAAATGACAAGCAATAGGCCAAATCAGAGGAGGATAGTATATCTGCCAAATAGCTCGGACCTTGCAAAAGTCAAGGAGCATCATTTCCGGTCTGTGGAATCTCTATCGGCAAACCAATGACGTGAAAATGAGACCTGGTCGTAGAGGCAAGCCAAAAACCACCATTAGACAAGATCGTCAGATGAGACTGATTGCTCTTCTTTGCAGATGGCTGAATACGTGTGTGGAGACGACGTCATGAGCGTTACGCTGCATGTACTGTAAAACAGCACTATCGGTATGGCGGAGGTTCAGTGATGGTATGGGATTGCATAACGTACGACGGAAGAACCGATCTGTTGCGTGTAGGTGGAAGACTTACAGGTGTACGTTATCGTGATGAAGTGTTGTTGCGCATTGTTGTGCCGTTCAAACAATGTATAGCACAGAACTTTGAGTTTCAACAAGATAACGTAAGACCACATACCGCTCGAGTTTCGACTAAATGTCTGACACACCACGCTGTAAGAGTTCTTCCCTGGCAATCAAAAAGTCCGGACCTAAACCCAATCTTTGGGATGTTTTGGGTCGAAATGTGAGGCAATGTCAAGTACAGCCCAAGAACCGTAACCAGCTGTACGGTGCTCTATTTGAAGAATGGCGTGCTATTCCAAGGGCCGTAATTCGCAAACTTATCCGAAGTGTTCCAAACAGATGTGCTGAAGTGATCAATAAACATGAAGGACACACAAGGATACTGACATTTGTAAATTCCAAGATCGCAAATTTGTTTTAAAATGAGCACAAATTCGATACATGTAACATGAAAATGTCTGGGGTTATTCATGTGTTCCTTAATTCATTTCCATGAGTATATCATTATCGCAATAATATTGCATAGCCCTAGACAGAACAAGTTCGAATCTTGATAAA
Source organism: Phorcus lineatus (assembly GCA_921293015.1). Taxonomy (NCBI): domain Eukaryota; kingdom Metazoa; phylum Mollusca; class Gastropoda; order Trochida; family Trochidae; genus Phorcus; species Phorcus lineatus. The sequence continues at coordinate 45,681,224 of OV121092.1, read as the reverse complement.
GCAAATATTTTAAAACTTTTCTTTCTCATAACACAGCTGTTATAGTAGTATTTTTGCTAAGTCAGTTTAATGTTTAAAGACTTTAATGTTTACCAACCTGAATAATGTTATCATGTGTTACACCTGCGCCAAATGTTTCCAAGATACATAAAAATAACAATAAATATCGCAAAGTGAACATTTGATACCAGTGAGACGATATTAAAAGAATCAGAAAATGTTTTAAATGCTGACAACTTTATAGTGTGTATTTATGTATCTCTGCTTTCCCATATATCACATCACCTGTAAGTGGTTATCAGAAAGACTGCTAGTGATTCTAACTCCATAAAAAATGCAGTAAATGTTTTTTAGGTGGGGAGTTCTTCATCGGTATATAATGTGCCACCCTTTCAGGGCAATATGAGTGTTATTCACTGGTTAAATAGATATGATCATTATTGTGGTAACATTTCATGATATATAGGATCAACTGATTTTTCTAGCAATTCATTTCAGTTGCTCCTCTGATAACTCCAACCCCCCCTTAAAAAAAAAGTCTTTAAATTCTACCTTTGAGCACTTTCCCTGGTGATGTGATGACTACCTGGTACTGCCTCTATGCTGAAATCACATCTCAACGTTGTTTCACAAATAAATTTACCCTTTGCACTCTTTCAGCCTTCTGTCTCGTTCTAATCTCTTCTGTCTCATTTGAAATCATACAATAGATTATTTTCTAAAATTATTTTCCTCTGTGAAAAGCTCAATGATTTTATAGGCTATTTTTTTAAAAGAATTAATGTTTCACATAGATGGACTAACAATGAGTCTCTGATGAATGAATTCTCCAATATGTTCAAGTATAGGGTGCTAGTTAGGCTACAGACAGGGGGAGTGGAAGATATCACACACAACACTTAGGCTAAATTAAAAAAATGTTCTTGAGCATCGGCGCATCACTCTCATATGTGCATGTAACAGCTTGTTGTTATTCAGAAAAATATGTTTTTAATTTTCCGCATCACATACTGCTCAAACAAACCTTCCCTTTGTAAACCAAAACGACTATTCTACCGTTGTGCATGTATGCTGTTAGCGCTTGCAACTGTATTTCTGAATATGAAAATAAAACATTTTCCTCCAACATGAACATTTGTTCAAATAAAATGTAAAATTCATATCCTGCTGCCCTCATGACTTTTTAAAAAAATGTGCGTGTAAAACATTTATGCCGCCGTAGGTAAAATAATCTGATGATGACAAGAATGTTTCTCTCTAGACTCTGCCTCAACTACCAGACAGCAGACAGATTCTCCTTCATAGGTGATATTAGTCACATCTGACTCACTCAGTTGAAAAATCCTTATCCAGGAATATCCAACATTTTTAGTACTTGCACAACATAACTCATAGAAACCAGGATGATTATAAAGTGAACATGAAAACCCCTTAACGCTAGGTTATTCTTAGTAGCAGCCATTAAAACTCCTCTGATGCTACCCTTTTGAAGCAAAGTTATCAACATGACTATGATATGAAAGTTTTTGCACTAACGTTATGCTAAGGTCTTAGTACCAGATAATAAAATCCACATAGGATACCTAAGTTGTTGGTTGTTTTGCACTACAGAACAAACTTAATGCTAAGGTCTTAGTTGCAGCCATTAAAATGCACACAGGGTACCTAAATTGTTGAAGGTTTGGTGTTTTGCACCACAGAATAAACTTAATGCTAAGGTCTTAGTTGCAGCGATAAAAAAGTGCACATAGGGTACCTAAGTTGTTGGAGATTTGGTGTCGTGCAGCAGGACTCTGAGTCTTCATATCAAGTGTTGTTGCTTAAGAAGGCCATTTGCATATTGCTCTAGCTACCCTTTAGCTTTGGTATCCCGTTGAATTTTAAAATGAAGAATAGTTTTATCCCGAAACATTATATCTATGGTTTTAGTTTTAAGGACCCATTTGTTCAGAGTTGGCCATCATGACTCCTGCTGCTTATCTGGAGGAACAGCACTTGATTTTAGGTTCTAAAGAATTTCATGATGTCTTAGTCATCAAATTATTAACTTGAATGTCCTTGTAAATAAAATAAAATTAAATAACTCTTTATAGCTATTATCATATTGTAAATTTTTTTATCTGTACCGTGCTCTAGTCAATGCAGGTGTTGAATCGTTGATCTATCCTCACTATGCTCAGCCTCAAGCAAGGAAGCAACAAACCCCATTGTATGAAATTTTAAACCTAACTCTTTGTCTTTTTCACAAGTAACAGATCTTCCAAATATTTTCTGTCAGATGTTTTCCGTAAACTTTAAATTGATTGTTTCTCATTATTTCACCAAGATCATACTGACTGATTCAGCTGATAAACATCTGAAGTTATTGAAAATCCTTATCCAAATGATTTTAATGTAAGATTTATAAAATCAGCTGTGGAAACAACAATCATATAGCTCAGTCCAATAGCCACTTTTGAAGGAAGACTGATATCTTTTGCATGAGAGTTTTATCATCATGCGATTCATTGTATTCTCCTAATTTCTCTCATGAAGATGTCGTGGCTAATATTTTTTGTCATGAAATCAGTCCTAAACACAATGATAGTCCATTTCTCTAATCTAGTGCAGATGGATTCCCTTCCAGAGAATTTAGTCATCTGTGATTCACATTACAAACAATGAAGTCATTGTGAAAACAGGTGGCTGTCCACTTAACAGATTAGAAACAGTCACACTGGTATGGGAATTTATTAGAGTTACATTTTTCTGCTAAAGAGAAAAGCTAAGATTTGTTTTTTTAACATTTACGAGAAAGAAAATGAAGGTTGAGTCAAGAAGTTAAATTTTGATTGTGAGTTGTGTCATTGTTGACAACAACGCTTTGCTGCTTAATTGTTCACTTGATCAGCTTGTAACTACCCCAGTTATATTCCTCTTAGAGTTCTACATTGTTGCCATAAAGAGCAAAGGTGAGATATGTTTTCAACAGTTCAAGAAAACATAGTTGCTTCATTGTTCCTTTGACAGATTTGTTACTGTCACAGAAATATTTGTGTTAGGATATGCATTGTTGCTTTAAAAAGGATAGCTTAGTTAATATTACGTATCTCAAATATGGTATTGTAAGCTTTTATGCTTGGTATTAGATTTATGTGCAAGTTTAGGTGTTCTTTTAATTGTATGAGTTTTTTTGTTTGATAAATGATATTATAAGCTACATCTTTAATTAAGCAAGATTATTCATCTATTATATATAAGTATAACTTATATATTCTGTAGATGACTTCAGATGTTTACATCATTTTGGATATTAATTTCTTTTCCGAGAGTCTTTGCTTAACAAAAGCAATGGTGAATTCACCTTCAGCAGGATCCGAACCCAGGATCTCTAGCCTGTGATATCACGTACACCAACTGAAACTCATGTAGTACTACCTCAAACTCTTATTTCCAAAACAAAATGTTCTTAAATTTTGTTTGTTGCAACCAGCCTTGTTGATCTCATCAAGTACTTAGAAATTATTATGAAAGAAGTTGAAGATATTGCACGTCTCATTGTTTCATGACCTACTGAGAAGAGCTATGTAGGTGTAGAGTCATTAGAACACAAATGTAAGATTGTTGTAGGACAGAGACTCTAATCCTGTAAACGAGAAACCATTCTATTTAATCCACTTGTAAGTACCTTGGTTGAAAATGATCTCTCCCAAGACAACCATGTATCATTGTGTGATGTTAAAACAATGTTCTGTTTGTGCTAATGATATAACCCATTATAGGCTGATTCATAATTTTCATTATATATATATATATATATAGATAGATATTCTCATTATTGAGGTCCCTCACAGGTTAATCTATCATATATATTAAAGATATGATTGGTTCATATCATAATTCCAGGTATGCTTTGAGCTGTACAACTATCATTAGATCTTATGTTCATGTCAACTTCAGTGGCTTGTGGTTTGGAGATGGTTAATGTTTTCATATCTATCAGTAAGTTGTTGTCCAAATGAAAGCTTCCTGGTAATGATATTTTGATCCCTTACATCAAGAAACATATTCCTGCATAACTCTCATAGGAATTTTTACCTCCTAATATTTGTCTCTTAAGGTGTTAATATAGAGGATACTAAATGACCTTCCATTTAATACTAATTCATTAAATGAGTAAATGATTAAGTATAAAACGAGCAAAAGCGAGTTTCATACCAAATCATCAATGAGTTTAATAAAAATAGTATTGAATTGAAGGAAGTTTAGTATTCTGTTTATTACTTGACCTCAGTAATCAAGCATGATTGTCGATTGTCGATTGAAACATTTCCGGGACTTGGCTGCCATTGTGACGGCGGTGCTAACATTGTGACGTCACATCCAGACAATATTATGATGTTAAACCTGCAGCGGTATTACACAAGTTTAATATCGCCGTATATATATTACACTGCAGTATCTTACACGGGTGAGTAGTAAATACTTTTTAAGGGGCATGCATATTTAATATATCAATAAATTATCTTAAATTGGAACAAAATGTCTTTCTTTCATGTGACTTTTTAAAATGATATATAGTTATATTTCATTTTCTTTATTTAAATAAGCTCCCATAAGCATTTACTTGAAAGTAAAGGTATATTCCACTGTCTGTATTTAATCAGTAGCCAATTACAGATTATTGCCACAGTTGTGAATCCTGTTAATTGAACATTCAGAATGATGTGGAACCTATTGATAGGCAGCTCTGAGGTTAATTTAGAAATCCATGTTCAAGATGTTTTCAACACAGTCAAATTTCACAGCCATATCAGAGGCTGAAATATCTAAATGAGGAAGCTAACTTCTGTTGAGTGTCACAGATATTTAGCTCTGTGAAAAAACAGGAACTGAGACAATGGTAGAATAAATGTATGAAATATGTCCTCTCTTAAACAATGGACATAACTATTTCTTTAGGTTTCTCTCGTGGCAGTAAAAAGAGGGGGAAATGTTCTTAGGAGCAAGAGGATGCAGAATGTGGAACTAATATATGATGAAGAACTTTTCCTGTGGAAAATGTTCTTGCGGTATTTAATTGATCATTGAATGGGAGACAGATTTAGTATTTTCAGTTAAACTTATTCAATCTGTTCATTTTTCAATTTTTGATTGCAACAGTGTTTATTTATCATGTTTCACTCATTTTTCAAAACTTGCCTGATTTTCATATCTACTTGTTAGTTTAGCTTCACAAACATTCCTAATTGTTAATGTTTGGAAACTTTTGATATGTGATGAGTCAAGTTATTTTCTTTAAAAATTGTAAAATAAATGTTTTTAGTGTAATTCTAAAATTTGAGAATATTTGTAACCAAAGACGTATATCCTTTGTTGAAGAAATGCAAATTCTCAGCAACTCTAGCTGGATTCTCTGAAGGGCCTAGCGGGGCTGCAAGGAGGCACACATGATTACAGTAATAGAGCTATGTGATTACTCCCTCAATGCAGCGGGAACAATAGGGGAGAGATCATGTTGCCGTGGCGATAAACCAACCACGCCCATGTAAAGCATTTTTCACCAGGGAAGGGGTAGATATATATTCAGAAATGATTAACCCAGATTTTATGAGTAAATGATGACAACATGTTAGTGAATGTTTTGTGCTGGGAGTTGATACCTGAAATTTTAAGGTTGTATCTTTTGAATTTAAAGCCTGACAAAATGGAGGATAAAAACATGGAATCATTTTTAGAGTCAAAATGATGAAAGGGGATACTTTTAAAGGATGAGTAAGAGATCTTTGCTGTTTAATCTTCCCTGTTCTCCTAGCTTGCTAATGCAGAACTCATATTACAGGATTCAAATATTAACCCCTGACCATGCAGTTTTAATCAACTTCAAGTTACACTTGTTAGCCTCTCAGGAAATGTTATTTTAGAATTTTTTTATATCAGCAGGTAAAATTTCACAAGAATCTGATGGGTAAATTTTGGTGCTTTTAACTTGTAGAGGGTTACAAAGGTGATTTCATGGTTTGATTATAGGACAAATGGTCGGTAATTATGGTGCGGTTTGATGATGGTTTTGTACGAAGGATATACTGTTTATTTTGGGATTAATTTAATAGATAAGAGACATGCAGATATCCATTACATTTTAAGCTGCAAAACAACCGACATAGATTGATTGATTGTTGTTTATAGTTTGACATTTAGTTGTTGAATTGTGAAAACTGTAACTCAACAAACAGTCTCTAATTTGCGTTATATCTTGTCAACAAGTGTACATTAGGGTTAAATTGCAATTTTAGAATCAGCCTGCATCACAATAACATGCACTTTTTTCAGGATGTATAGATTGCATGTGAACTACAATTGCCAGAGTCAGCTTCTTAGAATCGAAGGGTTTATGTTCTGGAGGGGATGGGTAATTAATTAATCTGGTCTGAGATATAATTCTTTTTCACTTCCTTATAGATTACTGACCAAATTTTCATCTCTCATTACAGTAGTTCAGCAGGAAGCTTCTAGAGAAAATCCTATTTTTTGGACCTTTAGTTTCAAGTCTTTACCAACTTGTTAATTACAAGGGGTCAGCAAGAATACAATTAACTTTTTAACTTTTATATTGAATAATATCTTATCAAATTAAATTCTATCCTTCTGTACAATCTTGAGAGAATCAACATTTACTGACCTACTATATAGAATTTCTGACAAGTTTACAACAGCTTGTGGTCAACAAGGAAACACTGAACTTTTATACTTTTTACACTTGAATGAAATTTTATTGAATTTAAGTCTGTCTTGAAAAAGCCTCATTTTCTGACCTACTGTATAGAATTTCTGACAAGTCTACAATAGCTTGTGGTCAACAAGGAAACTCTGAACTTTTATACTTTTAACATTTGAATGAATTTTTATTGAATTTAAGTCTGTCTTGAAAAAAGCCTCATTTACTGACCTACTGTATAGAATTTCTGACAAGTCTACACCAACTTGTTAATCACAGGGGTCAGCAAGGAGACTGTTTGTTTCTTATACTGTTGCAGTTAGCCACTGACACAGCCTTGTTTAACCAGTGACACTTAATTTGTAAAGTAGGTGGGTAATGTAATACCAGGCGACCAAAGCACTTTTTTATGTAATGGATATCAACCCAGCAGAGTCCTCTCCCTCTTGACATATCCCAAAATACTCTTTCTAATCAGAACCATTGAATTGGTTAGTTTTAAATTACTTACACTACAAATAAGGTTTCTTGGCAGCTTATATACCTAACGGGAGGAATGAAGATAATGTGATTGGGTTTAAAATGTTAAGTAGTTTGATTATAGAAGAAACAATTCAAAATGTTCAAAAAATAATTCTGATTCTTCATTAAAGGTATAATCTAAGATTAAATTAGTGATTAGATTTTTGGTTTTCTAATAGTTTTGATATTCAAAATATCATGAACATCAATTTCATTTCTCAGCACATATTTAGACAAACATGTTTTGATGAAAAACATTTATCGCAAAATTGATAATTTAATATGGATATAATTTCTTACATGAATGATTACATTTTTGAAGGAAGTTGTTTAAATCATTTATGTAACCAAGCATCCACTGTTTCGAGCAGGTGTCAACACGCTTAGCTTGCTGACAAGGAATGTTTTCTTAGCAAATTCAGACATTAGGACTACATAAACAAGAAACTTTAGCTAAACTACAAATAGTTGTAGTGGACTATCTTGGCAACATGAATGAAACCGAAAATATTTGCTTTGAAATAGTAAGATCTGTATTGCATGCATTTGAGCTGTATCATATTCATTCCACAATTTCATGTTTGCAGGCAGAAAGATTAGCTGAGAGATTGATTGTCGTATAGAAAGTAGCCTCGTTTTCTTCATCCTTCATGACATCTGTGTGTCCTCTAGTTTTGGGTTAAATGAAAATGGTTATCTTGTTATAAAGCTTAATTTAAGAAACTTTAAAGGAAATATTGAAGATATCCCATTTCCATCCTGAGGTTTCAATGTTTTGTACTGTAGACAACTAGATCAATTGAGATAAGAATTCAATTATACCTGAAATTACAAAATATTTTCAGTTTTTATTTTAACAAAACTAACTGGACAATCTGGCACTCAGTGTATATATGATGGGCTGTTTAGGCATTTTAATATGTTCATCATTTCCAACCCCAAGGAATATAAGCCCCTGCTTACTTTTGGTCAGGGATGGTAACTTTTTATAGTTTTTTCTTGAATTTTTCAATACGATTTCAAAAGCTGACCTTCTGGGTCGTCTACTTTAAAAGCTTATTTCAAAACTGGTACTGAATTTCTTTTATTTTGATTCTTTTGTCATGTTCTTGTTACTGAAATTCTCGACAGAGAGCTGAAACTTAGAGTTGGTGTGCGACATGATGAACACTAGCAGGATAGGAACATTCTCTCGAGTTCTTCTTCCTTCCTCCAGCGAGTGGGGACAGCCCCGACATGTCCATGTGTCGCAAGGAGGAACTGAAGTCTCATTCTGAAGTGGATTAGTGCGTGCAGAAATTAACACTTTGGGTCGGTATGTGGCTACTGGATGCGAACCCTGACAGGATTGGGACCGGGCTAACACAGCACGGTTGTGCTAACCAGATCATAGACTTGGACACTAAATGGTTTCTTAAGACTAAAATTCATGCTGTGAACATTTTGTTTTATAAAGTGGTGTTACACTTTTCTTAGTGTTCATTTCTCAGTCCTGCTAGACTTGCTATATTAGGATCTAGACTTACCAAAGACGTTTCTTATAACGAGTCAAAGCTGAAGACAAGGGATTTCATTTGCTGTATCCAGAGAGATGCCAATTCCTGCAATATAACTCTGTTTTTCCATTTTCAAGTTATTAGATTTCTCAAATATTGAATATTTTGTGTTGTTCCATCTTACAAGTTAATAATTTACTCAAATACGTTTGAAAATATTGAATTTTCTGTCCTTGCATAAGAAACTTGTTCAAAATCTTTATTTCATAAATCAGATTAGGATTTTAACCTTATCACACGAATATTGACAAGAAATAGATAATAAAATCACAGAACTATTGGCAAACCATGTCTGAACTTCAAGGTGAATCACTCATGTCTCAGGGCTATTCTCTAACAATATTATTAACCTATGTGGCGAAGATTCAATGATTAACTGAATTTTTTTTTAAAATGATTGAAAACATATTCCTTATAATAATCGCATATAGAGCCAATTGCCTCTAGTCCCTTGTCTATTCTTATCCCAACCTTAACAAGGGACATTATGAGAAATCAATAATTATTTAATCTTTCACCTCGGCTAGCATGTAGACATTGACTGAGGGGATTTCCCTATCTCATCTAGTTACTTCAGGGGAATCCGGGGTTGATACAGTTACAGGCGCTCTTCATGCGATTGGTCAATTGAATTATGCACCATACACATTAATTGGTTGATATATTGGAAATAATGCGCACTCTCTTGAGGGCAGTTACTGGATGGTTTGACTGTGTCCTGTTGTCATGCCGTGAATATTTCATATCGGACACCTGTTGGTGGGGAGAGGGAGAAGTACGTGGCGTTGGTGTGAGAATATGTATTGGTAGTTTTAGATAGATTTACTCTTATAAATAGTTTTACTGAAAAATTATTGTGTTGTTTTGTATATAGATATGAAATTCATGAAAAAGAACCTGAGACCATCTAGATTTGTCAAATAAAAGATAATTTTGTATTGAAATTTTCTTTCTATTTATTATGTAATTTTTTATTTGTTTGTATTTATTTATTTTTTATGGGCATGTGAAAAAAACCCTCAAAAACAAACCCTACAAATCCATGACAACAACAAGGAAGTTCAAATCAAACTTTTACATCTTCTGTTTGAAAAATGGATTTAAAACCAAAGTACATCAGAAATATACAATACAGTCTGAAAGTAAAGACAGGATTTAAAGAAACATCTCATAAAGGTAAAGTAGAACATACCAAAATGTGCTTGGAGACTTGAAGACAGTTTAACTTTGTATGAGAAGGAAAAAATCATTTAGCATATCAACAACATAAATATTTTCCAATGCTCAAAAAGCAAGCACTCTGTAGTTTTTGCAAGCAAGACAGCTGTCGTTTGTTTTGTTGAGGCTTGTATCATTACACACAGAAACAACACCAGGGTAATAAGTAGGGTCCAGATTCTCCAAAACCTTCGTAGCATTAAGATGGATGTAAGCCAGTTTCCTAGCGAAATTTCAACTTTATAATTTATAAATTGAAATCCATTCTATGTGTCTAACTTACAGGATTCAGGGCTGTGATGTTGGACTCTTTATAACTGTCCGTACCTTATATTGGAGGAATTGATTATCGACAAACAATGGTTGCTGCTATTAGTTTAACAAGATTTTGGGAACATTATTTTCGACAAAATTAGTTGTAAATCCATCAAAGCAGTAACAGAACTTTGTGGAACTGAGTTGACAAACAAACACTCAGGGAAAAAGTAGAGGTACCCCACTCTATTTTTTAACCTGAGTTGACACATGCTTTATACCACTGTCAATCTGTCCAAGGAGAGAATTAGGCTCACTGTCAGAGGATGATGATTGGTGGAATGTTTTGTTATTACATGCTTGTTATTGTTGTTTATTGTCTGTTGATTCATGTTTCAACCTGTAAACAGGTAATAATCATTACCAAGAAGTCATTTCTTTGAGCTATGTTTTTAACTTACTTATTTGTTGTTATTGTCAGATGTTCTGTTTGTTATCAAACTCTTAAGGGGTGATTATGATTTCTTAACCGACTGATATGTATGATGGTTTAGTCCATGAGTAATGTCACAATGATGTACAAGTGTTTCATAAGTATAGAGATAAACACTACCAAACATCCAGAATTAGTAAAAACCATCCCTGAGTAAATATCTTTTCCGTGATTCATTGCTCGTATTTGAAAAAATAACTATCTTCTATAAGATATTTTGTTTTGTCAAAAGCTACCATTTTCACTTCATGCCTCCAATAAGCAGAGAGAAAACAAACAACAGGTTATCTCCAGAACAAGAACAGCACAATTAAGGGTTATCTGTGGATGCAAGGCAGAATCTGCCTCCACACATTCCCAGACAGATTGAGGTGATCCATGGGAATGTTTGTTTGTTTGAATCAGGGGAAGTTATGGTTGCCATGAAGCAAGAGTGGGAAGCTGTTTTATAGATCTATATCAAGTTACCGTATAATCTATGTAATAATTTCATATGAGAGGTCTGATGTCCAATATCTATATACCTCTTGCAATTCATTTGGACTTTTTTCAGAAAAAGGACATTAATGGAGCCCTTGACTTGGGTATGGCCTCATACTTACAATTCAAAATTATTTATAGAAAGTGGATAGTAGTATAGCAAATGGCTTGAGTATGGTTTAATACTGGGTAGTTTTGAGATAATATTCTAGCAATTAAATATTATGTTTAGAAAGAGGAGGGTAATATAGTCCACAACTTCTGTATGACCTCAGACCGTCAAGTTTTGAGAAAATTATTGCAATTCATGATTATCTTTTTAGAAAAATGACAGAAATATGATCAACAACTTGCATATGGCCACATACTGGTTTTTGTGGTTAATACTCTAGTAATTGAAGATTATTATTTAGAAGTATGATGATAACTCAGACTATGAGCTCAGATTGTTACGGTTTGAGAAACTTCTAGCAATTCAAGATTGATTTTTTTTAGAAAAAGGACATTGTTATTCAAGATTTTTTAAAAGAAAAATAATCCTAAAATAGTCCACAACTTAATGGGGTATGGCCACATACTCACAGGTTTTGAGAAACTTCTTATTTTGATGTTTCTTTAGAAAGAGGACGGTACAATTGTCCATGACTTACGAGAGGACTCCCACACGAAAGTGTTTAATAATTCTCCCATTCCAACATGCGCCTGTTTATTGTGAGTGTCAAGACCCAAGTATTTTTAGCATCTCCTGACAAGCCTTTTGTATAACATCCTTGTAAAAGCTCTCATATTACTCCATATTATAATTGATAAAGAAGATATTTCCATAATGGCCCGTAGTTTCTCTCTTTTTACTGAAGAAGATTTTTGTATCTTTTTTTTATACAAGAACATTTGTAGAAATATTGGACTGTTCAATTTTACAAACATGACAAATTCTGGTGTTCTCATGTTTTACAAAAAAAACTTAAAACCTATTACAATGCTTGTCAAAAAAAGCGAAAAATAAAAATCAAGATTAAAGTGATAAATTCACTCTGCGGGAATAATATTCAGGAAAAGTTAATTCCATAATTCCCAATATTCCACTCTTTTAGAATATCCTAATCAAGAGACCACACTTGAAGATGCCTAACGAGCCCAACGCATATTTTTGCTAAATTTGTTTTTATGAGTCACTCCTAATGTCATGCCGACACGATTGACTGATGAATTAATTACTTAATCAACACAAGATGTTAGAGGAGATATATTAATTACAATGATATTGATATATTACACTAACAGTGGGCGGGGCCACCAGCTTGTGGCACGGGCTGAGGACATTCCGGTTTCTAATTATTATTAGCAATTAACACTGAATTAATCAAGTTAACTTTAACTCTATCCCTGCCTTGGACAGGATTTGATGCTGAAAAGGTACTTTAGATATTTCAACTTGTGTATTCAAAAAAACTTGAATAAAGTTTTGCAAAAATAATGCAATAGTTATTTCACTCTTAAAATGTCTTCCCACAAAAGACAGAATGCTGTTGAGATTGTTGAGATTGTTGAGTTTGTTGAGTTTGTTGAGATTGTTGAGTTTGTTGAGATTGTTGACCAAGTGAACTCAAATTTTGTTGAGTTTGTTGAGATTGTTGAGTTTGTTGAGATTGTTGAGTTTGTTGAGATTGTTGAGTTTGTTGAGATTGTTGAGATTGTTGAGTTTGTTGAGATTGTTGAGATTGTTGAGTTTGTTGAGTTTGTTGAGATAGTTGAGATTGTTGAGTTTGTTGAGATTGTTGAGTTTGTTGAGTTTGTTGAGATTGTTGAGTTTGTTGAGATAGTTGAGATAGTTGAGATAGTTGAGATTGTTGAGTTTGTTGAGATTGTTGACCAAGTGAACTCAAAATATGCTATGATCCATATCAACTTGTAAAATATAAAAAAAATGTAAAGATCATATAGCATTAGTGATATAATGTTATGAATATTCAGCAAGATTATGTTAAATAAATGTTAAAATGTTTAAAAAATTAAAATCCAAAGATCTGCGATGATTTTAGCTTCATCATGTCACTTCTCTGATAACTATTTAAGCTACAGTTATTCAGCAGAACAAATATAGAAATTGTTAGAATTGACGTGTTTGCTAAAAGACCCAAAATTTTTAAAAAAAATAATATCAAGATTGTAGAGGATAAAATGAAATAGAATGTTAACAATGTTGTGAAAGTGCATGTTGAATTTCAACAGAGTTGAAGTGCTAAAAAAAACCCAAAACAGGCGGGAACTGTAACATGGAATCCATGTGGCCAAATTAGCTCAGTCAAACACTCTTCATGTGGTTAATGTTACTAAATCTCGCTGTACACCTAGAAATAAATCCCTAATTAGACATTCTCAAATTCCAGCTTGTTAGTGTAAGCTCAATATCAAACTGCATGTCATTGAAATAATAAGATGCTTCAGGTGCCAAAATCTAGAATGGTTAGTGTTTTTGAGAAATGTTATCACATGCAATTGTTCAAATTTTGCTTAGATGATATGACATAGAAAGTAATCTCTGAAACAACTATGTATTTAGTCCTGCTTCATGACTGTGTATATAAAGGAGCCTTTCATACAGTCTAGGTCATCATTCAGCAAGTCTAGATTGACTGCATACACAATGAAATTAGGAGCCCAACAAGAAAAACAAATATTATGGATGAAGGAACAGTAAATTAATAAAATATTTCATAGACTAAATTTTTAGTCTTGTTACTATTATTATTTCTATTTTATGTATTACATGCTGCTTTTGTAACTAATATAATGATTCTTTATCATCCAACTTAATTCAGCTTGCAATGAGCTCTATCTATTTTGTACCTGTAACCAATTAGACACGCTGCTTTGTTTGAAATCACATTTTACAGAAATTTTGCTGAGTTTTAAGAAAAGAAGTGTCTTCTGCTAGTATTATCTCTTATGTTCCCAGAGGTGGTATAAATATGTAATCTTTAACTCTTACGTTGCTGAATATTATTTTGACCAGTTTTGCCCCCGTGGCTGAATTTTCCAGCACTCGCCTCGCTACCGTTATAGCACAATTAGCCCCTGTGGCCGAATTTTCCAGCGCCGCCAGATGCGACCGTTTTAACAACATATGGCGTGTTTACATGGCGAAATACGGACATTATCGTCGTTTTATACAAAGCTAGTCGGCGAATCCCGTGTTACAAATGGATGATACTTACTTGACACTTTGAATGAATTAAGGGTTAAAAGATCATTCAGTCATAGTATAATGTTTACAAATGAGACAGTAATTTTTTAACAATGACTGGTTAAATGAAGAACATTCATAGAAAATGGTGTAACTTTACAAAACTTTACCAAAATATATTTTATCTATCTAAACATTTAAATATATCTAAAGAATTTTATTTTGATTATTGTTGTAAAAATTATCAGTGAATTGGTACTTTTTCAGAATGTTGTCACCTTAAGTTCAATTGAAGTCCACATGCATGCAGGCATTATATACTCATAATTATAGGTTTAGCAATTGAGTTGTAATCTTGAAGCATGGATTTAAGAAACCTTTCCTGAACACAAGTGTGTACTTGTTTTACATAAATAAATATGTTTAATGAAGTGAATATTAAATCAAAGATAAAATGATCATTTTCAATTCAATTCAATGACCAGACATTTTTATGTCTTACAATAATCTGACTTGCATATGGTCTTCTAGTTCAGATTCATTGTCACTTTCGTCTTAGCTGAAACATGAAAACTGCTCAAAACCCTAGACTTTATTTCAGTCTATAACTTGCTTTATTCAATAGGCCACAAGCCTATAGTACAAATATGGCACAAATGTAAAAAAAAAAAATTTATGATATCAAAACAACTTATCAAAACCCTATCAAAATTCTTATAAATGTTCATCTCAAACATATCATACAATCACAAATTTACATAAATACTATCTATGTTATAAAAATTCATCGTAAAGAAACAAATAATCATTTAATACACTATATAATCCAATTTGATAATACAAACATGATTCTTTCTAAGTGGTATGCCATGCTAAATAAAATAAAAGTTGATAACTTACGAATAAGAATTTGTTTCAGTCATAAAGATATCACCGTTTCTCTGACACTTCTTTGAATAAAGTATTTACACAGACTACTTATAAGTCTGGTCACACAAAAACATGCTTGTTCCAAGAAACTGGATGTAATCTCTGAAAAAAAGTCTGTCAAACTGTGATAAAGGATACTGTTGGACTATTAAAGTGTACAGACACTTCATTGTCTAGAAATACACACTTCAACCAAATTTAGATTTTATCTTAAAATAAAATCTGTCAAGCTTTAGGATGAATGGAAAGAGTAAATAATTATGTATGAAAGACAGGAAGAACGCTTGAGGGATACAGTACAGTAGTCTGAAGGAGAATTAGCTCAACCACTGGACGTGAAAGGTTTACCATTTCAATCTTTTTATTTCAAAGGTAAGAACTTTGTTTCTATGATGGAATTGTAATTTGGTCAAGTCTTCTTATTCTTTTCACTATATATCATAGATACATTTGGTATCTTCATCATGATAAATGTGAAATATGATAATGTAAGCAGTTAAGCAGGTACATTTAACAAACACAAGTTAAATCCTTTTTAAGGGAATATGAATCAATATTCGGTCCATTCTGAGATTTGAACCCATGCCCCTCCACTTTGTACATTTGTTCACTATCTATATGACATGAAGATATATATATATATATCATGTTTAATCATTTTATTTTTTGTTACTGCTGTTAGCTGGACATGGAGTATCACAGTTCAAAGTGCTTCTGAATTCATTTCTCCTGGTATTATAATTCATATTTGAATTTTTGTCTTAATTTCTTAGTTTTCAATATTCCTCTTTTGCAATACATGGACCGAGTCTACTTCTTTGTCTTCAGCGATTTCATTTTTAAAGATATAATGAAAATCTGGGCATTTAGATATTTGTCATCTAATATTAATTCGTTATAATGTCTATTTTACCGTCATGTTCATTTAAAGTCAATAACTGAGTAAAAATAAAAAAACAAAATAATGTATCCAAACACTGACAAAAATATCAATCATCGTTACAACTTTGAATCCAGATCATTGGAAAACTGAGTGGGCCAGGCTTGTACTTATACACTGATATGTTTGATTGACTTTGATAAAATCACTTGCATTAAAATATGATGGTAACATTATATCTATGGATTTTTATTTATACACATATATACTCATTAAAACAATATACACTAAGAATAAAGAATTGATTGTGAAACTTTGTGATAAATGAACACTCATTATATATATATATAAAACTAAAAGTTATGATTCTTATAAAATTCATCAAAAAATAATATATCTATGGTGAGTTGTCTTTAAGTGTACAGGTTTACTAATCCTTTAGTATTAACCATTGTCATGTAATTGTCTGTTATTCACTTATATCATAGATAAAATGTAGCAGAGTGATAGAGGGTTTATTACTTATCCCGGCATGAGTATGTATTCAATTTTGTTATATTCAATCTATTTTTTTGAAAAAGGAGGTTTTTTTAAAATAGAAAATTCAAAGCCTCTGGATTGCTGAATAGGTTTACACCTTAGGATACATAATCGCCCTCACAGTAGAGGCTGGGTGTGAAATAAAATACATATTCATGATGTGTGATACAGATGAGTGATAATTATACTTTAATGCCTATAAAGCAGGCTTCATTAACTGGATCTAGAAAATAAACTGAAACGAGTATATTTATAGTATCCTCCCACAGGGGCATGGGTGGGGTGATATCTGTGTTAAACTCCACTGTGGGTGTGTTATGTGGTTCATTTGACGTCTTCAAGTGAATATTTCACAGTGTAAGTGAGATAGGAGCACATATACACTTTCCCCGTGTGTGATATTGAAGAACAAAGGTGTGTTATCTAGGTGGAATATCACTGTCTCCAAGGTGGGTTGATTGATTTCTCTCTTATTGATCAGTTATTGATCACCAGCTGATCTGATCAGGTTTTATTGTCTTTAATCAGTTCGCTGTAGCTGTTGTATACACTGAACCATGTGTGTAAACAGCAGGTGATAAAAGGAAATAACAGCCTTCCAAGAATAACGAATGCCTATTGTTAGAACCCACCTCACTTCATTGATAGCATTGTTTCAAGTAGTTGTGCATTCTCTCTGTTAGCGACTGTATTCTCCGTTGATATAGTAATGTACAGCCAATATCTTATCAGCATGTGTTGAGAGCTATGTATTGATATACTAGTTTACTATAGTTACTATAGTTGGCTAACTGATGGTGATAATCAATATATCAGAGCAATAAATTTCTTGAAGACCTATATCACATGAGTCAGTGTCGCATATAAGCAATATTACATAGTTACTCATGGGATAATTCCTTAATCTCCAAGGGACTAGGCATTGGTTTATTTGATTTCATATATCAAATATTTCATGTATGTACCCCTCACTGGGTTGGATTTGACTTGTGTGAGTGTGGACCTATTTTGGAGTTATCAAGTATTTACAGGTATTGTAAAGCACTCAGGTGTCAATATTACAGGTGATTGATAAGGGGATTCACTGACCCCACCCAGTACATCTGTGTAGCTGGCTTTAAACAGGTACTTCAGGGGAACTTACTCTCTGAATAGCACAGTGGTTAGCGCATTCGGCTTCTTATCAAGATATCTAGGGTTTGAATCTTCCTAGGGGCTCGGCAACTTTGTCTGCAGTAGAGAACTTTCTTCATGCAGTAAGGTTTTGGGGCAATGCTACACTGAAGTTCAGTGCAGTACCACCCAAGTTTCATTAGTTCCAGCCGATGCTCTCAGGTTTCACCACAATGCATAGCTACAATAGTGTTTTGGGCTTTTCCCTTATGTTGTGATTCCACTATTTTGGCCACACAGAATGGTGTGCTCCACGGAGGTCCATGGACAGTTACAGCCTTTCTTAACGACCACAGTCGAGCAAACATACCTCAATGATGATGTCATCTTGATTTCCTGAAACTATTTCCTCTATGTTCCAGCGTTAACATCCGCTAATTGCGTAATAAATAAACACACTGTATGCATTAGGAGCTATTTAATTTGACAAGATGTTTTTGGCCCGGCTGTATATCTTTGTCTGCATGATATGCAGCAGTATCTGTCAGATGGAATTGATTTTGGTTAACTTGCATGTTACCATTTTTCATCCAAGTTTTTTAACGTCAGATCTGACAATCTCTGTGGATTGTGTCTTCAGGCAAATGCATTGTACAGTTGTATTTGAATTTTTCTCTTTAATGTCCAAATATTTCTTCATTCGATTTAATTTCTTTCCTTCTGATTCTCCTTGCAAAGTTGTATTTAAATTTTTCTCTTTATCCTGAAATATTTCTTTATTTCAATTTAGTTTTTTTTGTCTGATTTTTGCAGTTAATCAATTTTTCTTAAAGAGAGTGAGAATCATCAAAGAACCCAATGAACCAGCAGACAGAATATTAATGTTGATGTATTCAAATGTTGTATTTCAATGGGAACTAAAAAATTACTTTCAATAATTAATCGTGTTGAGTATAGAAAAAAAAAGAGATGTAAAATGTTTGCCTTGATCAAGAAGTTGGCCTAATAAGAGATAAAAAAATAGGTTAACCCCTTCCAATTATGGATTGCATTTGTGAATCTCCACCTTTGGTTTATAGGAATTATCAATTTACACCATTGCTATCAGTGTAGGAACAACTTATGAGCAATGTAACTAGTACTATTCTATATGAGTTTATACTCATTTCATTTGTATAATTTTTAAAGCCAAAGACTGTATTCTTATCATGTAATAATAGAAAAATTGCATCAACCTGCATATATCCCATGATTTTTGTCTCCACCATAAACACTGTGGTTCCACTATCTCTGTAAGACTAGAGAAATTTCACTTTGACTCCACTCTCAGTCTCTATTGGAAGTAGATATAAAATTTGTAATTTTGAAAGGCTAGTAAACTCCCCACCCCTCCATGCCTGTTGGCAATCAATATATTCTGTTGTAAAACTTTTAAAATGCAGATTTAATAAATGATGCAGGAAGTCTTGATTTTCCACCATGATTGATTTCTCGCTGTCTAGTATAATTGATACGCTGGTACAATTGGCTTCCTCGAATGATTGTTCTAATTACACAGTCCACTGGAGGTAATCAAATATTGAAACAAAGTGTAACATATAACCATTGTAATGAAACTAACGGATGACTTCATTCTGCTAACAAGATTAACAAGGAGGGAGACAGAATTAACTAATTACTGTAAGTAAATATGTGACAAAATGGGCCCATTGCATGTCAACTTCATTTCTCCTATAATGTACATGTATAACCAGGGCTTATTACCAATAACTCCTCGTTAATTACTGCTAATTGTATATTAATTAGCAGCATATGTGGATATGCATGAATACAAGAAGATTTTTATATGCATGTATAAGCAGGCTATATTGAAGATAACACCTCTTTAATTACGGCTAATTGTAACTTGATTAGCTGCTTATGATGCTTCGGACATGCAGGAATACATGGACTGTCTAGACTGCATGTCAAATGTTTATACATTATGATATACATGTATAACAGGGCTTTATTGCCGATAACGCCTCTTTGATTAATGCTAATTGTCGGTTGATTAACAGAATATAAGGAGGTTGCATGAGACTTTCAGGAATCGGATAATGATGGATGCAAATTTCTTGTGTTGTCCACTCTTGAATGTCATCCCCGACTCGAGATGAAGATTTATCTCTGGTTGATTAATTGAAGAACACTCAGTAACGACAGGACTTATTTCTGCAGTAATTAAGCACTGGACACAGCGGGAGGGAACGTGGGTTGTGGACCGGCAAGGTTCTTTGTACAGTAGATATTGGTAGGTCTGAAGGAATTATGGGTTATTTTGGGTGTCATCGTCATAGGCTGTCGTCGTGATGACAAACATGATAATTACAATAAAATCATCCTCTTTTCCCGGACAATAATGCTATTAGGGTTGGTGTTTTATGATTTCATCTCATAAGTGTCCCATGCAAGTCGGTGCTTGTTGTCAAGGATGTTGACCGATCACTTTTCAAGAATATATATGAATGGATAACCTATTTTTTCAAAATGATTGATATAAAATACTTCACTATAATGATGTTATCATATTAAAAAATGATTTGATTAAGAAATCCTTGAGTTGATATATTAAATAAGTTGTTTTGAATAATTAAGTATTGGTATTTTATGAACATTAAAAAATGGAAATATGTTTATTCATGAAGTTTCAGGCCATTTGGCCTATAGAAAATAGGTTATGGTTAAAGATATCTTGCAAGTTGGCGCTTGTCTTAATGTATTAGAAATGGATAAAAGTCTTTCATATAATAATTACATTTCAATAATTTTGATTGTGATAATATACACAGTAGAAATGGTATCACTATACCCTCAATACATATATATATGAATTTACAAATGGATAAAAGTCTTTCATATGATAATCAAATTTCAATACTTCTTATTGTGATAAAATGCACATTAAGATGTTCTCGATATACTCTAAATACATATGAACTTTCTAATGGATAAAAGTCTTTCATACATTTATTAAATTTCAATAATTCTTATTGTGCTTAAATACACAGAGGAAATGTTCCGTTTCAAGAATCATGCAATCAAGACGTGTTCATTTATAGTCTCTGCCTTTCTGTGCTTGGCCACTCTACAGATCTGTTTGATTAGATGTCGTTTACCGATGTGTTATTCATCGTTTCAATAGCATTTAATCAATCTAGATTTGTAAATGGAGAAACATTGATTTGTGTTTGGATGTAATGATATTTATCTTGTAAATAATTCCACCAATTTAACCATTGATATGACAGTGATAAACAGGTGTTTTGCAGTGATATGATGTTTATTATTTCCAGATAAGGAGGAGGACCTAGTAATGTGATATACTCTCTTATTAACTGCTTTGATATGTGACTATGTTATATACCATGGGGATACAGGAATTTTCAATGTGGAGGGAGGGATTTAGAGTATATGATAAAAGTGTTGCAATGTGTTTACAATACAATAACTTAAATTTCAATACATCCTGAGTGAGAATTATAGCGATATTTAGGCATGAGTGTCATAACCAAAGCATTTCATGGACTTGAAGATGACGGTTGTTGCATCGAGAACACAAAGTGATTGACTTAATGTCACATAATAACATGTAACCTTGACAAATTGATATTTTGGCCTTGGGCATTGTATGAAATAAGAACCCTGATGTGATTACCCTCCCAGGTAATAAAAATTATCATTTTGAGGTATTATACTTCATACTGCTTGATAATTATTAATCTTTCTACTGCCATGATCATGTTGTGCTGCCAATTTGATGGGCATCATGGATACCATTTATGATACAAACATTTTTGCTTATCTGTGGTGGGGGTGGAAACCTTGCCCCATTTGCTACGATGTATTAGCAGACCTCTAGTGGAAGTATATCTAATCTCAGAGTTATTTCCGAGACATCTCTCTGACCCATCCCTCCAGGCTCCTGCTATACAGCACAGGATGGTGTCAGCACAGATAATATTCAGATCAAGAACGTCAGAACTTTGAAATTCAGCTGAATTTACGTTTTTCTCATTGATAGCAGGTTGAAGGGGATAGCTGTAATGTGGACCCATGGTAGATAAGCAACTCTGTGAATGGTCAAAATATGCTCCTTGGGTAGATAAGAAAGGCTGCGATTGGTCGGTCGTTAGAACCAAGATTAGAACAAGTGACAATCTAATCCCTTTAGAGGAAATGAGGATTATGTTACACGATATCTCCATCAACCAACTCAACACTAGTTCAACCAATCATCTGGCATACAGCCCCTTCTGTAAAAAAAATATTCTGGAATGTTAATCTCCATCTCAAAAATTATTTGTACATACATGTTTTATTCCTCTTTTGTGATTTTCGAAAGAGAAGATATATATATCCAATATTATAGCATTACTAGATAAAGACTACATCATCAATATCTATATGTATCCAGTATCTTTTTTAAATCATTATTTGCACATTGGATCCAGCACCAAATGTGTATTTGTAACTGAACTATAAACAGGAATAAATTTTGAAAATCGAATATCATTATTTCAATTAATTATTTCAATACCTAGTACAAAGTGCCAACTTACAAGAAACACCTATCACTACCTAAACAACCAAGCTCTGGAGACAAAGAGTCATGATGATTTTAATTCTTACTAAAACAAATGCTCCTCAACATGTGAATCAGGTCCAATTTGTAGCTAAACAGCTTCTCTTTCAGCTGAAATTGCTGTGAATAGTAACACAGCCTCTCGCTCATTATCTCATTAGTGAAATCACCACAGAGAATTGATTCAGCCAATATTGATTATTTGCATGACGCCATCCACAACCCCTCCCTCAAGCAGAGCAATTCAGATCCTTACTCCCTCCTCATTGCTGTTTGAGGGAAAAGGGAGGGGGGGAGGGTGCTTCTCCCTCATACTGCCCAGGACTTTTTAAACATTTAAACCAAGGATTTATATAGGCCTATACACGTCCCTGATTTAAACTGTTGAAGAAATTTGGAGGATGGGAAGGGGGGAGGGGGTTGGTGTGCTCCTCCCTCATACTGCATTTGACAATACATTTTAAGGGGAGGGTTTTAGAGGGGGGGTCCTCCTCCTTCATATTGCACAGTTCATTTTAAACAATTAAACTGTTGAAGAAATGTGTGTGGGGGGGATTTGAATGAGGGGAAGGTCCCTCCTCTTCCTTGTTGATGCTACAGAAGTGAATAGGGGGGGTGGGGGGGAGGAGGGGGGTTCTCCTTCATACTGCCTTGGGCAGGACAATTCATCTGTTGAAGCAATGGAGACCATTTAAAGTGAATTCTGCGTCCTTGTTACAGGGCAATGACTGACAGTTTGATTGAGTATCAAACAGACCTGGTTTTGTCCTGTAGAAAACCCTGTGTGTAAAACCCTCTGTGTTTGTGTATTCTACTCCAGCTGAAGACAAACCCTGTTCACGAGACTGACGGCGGTTGTATTGACTTGATGAGGTGTTCAATCACCATAGCTTTGATCTCCTCTCTACAAACACCCGCAAAGTGCGCCGCTGAATTATGAAAAGTGCTAATTTGAAATTGATTTTTCAAAAGCGGTTTGATTTGATCATGTAGTATTGTTCACTGGGTGTGTTTTACAAGTGGTATTATTGAGGTACTTTATAATGTAATGATTTCTCTGGATTTTTTTTTATTTTATGAACAATATTATTTGGGTACCAAGTTGAGTTCTATTTTCAAAGGCTGATTCGATGGTGCATTATTGGTTGTCATGCTTTGAATGTGTATTGGTTTACAAGTGGGTATTTGAAAGCAATTCTATAATGTTTTTAATTGTCATGAATTTTACTTTGTTCATGTAAAAAAGGTGTTACAAATTTTTTAAAAACGATTTTTTGGAATATAAAATCTTTGAAGCGGATTTTAATGTTGAATACATTAGAGAAGAGTTTTCTTGATAATAACTTATTTGTTGAATAATGTTGTGAGTAATGTTGATCCATTAACAAGTAAAAATTTGTGTTTGCGGATGTAATCGCTGTTGTGGTTGTGGTTTCAGGTTTTGAATGAAGGTGTGCATGAGCATATATAACTTTTGTCCTGCTTCAATAAAAAAGAATTGTCTAAAAAAAAACCCACAGTTTTCTTAATTTGAATTTATTTCTAATTATCTGTTTGTTTTATTAAATATGTGTTGTGTATTCAAAATAAATCTTTTCAAGGAGTAAAATGAAACATAATGTTTGATCTAATGATTCATATGTTTCTGATAACTTATTTATAATGATAATTATCATGAATAAATCATATTATAAGCATTTGAAGGAAAATATTATCAGCGACAATTTATGAACAATTATCAAAACTTTTATAATTCTTTAAGTGTGAAATATAAAAAAAAGCCATAAACACTTTCATACAGTCATGTACAAATTAAAACAGATTAATGAGAATGACTTATAAACTCTTTTCACCACGTGCATCTAGTTTCTAGAAGATTTATATAACACGTCTTTGTCACCTGACATAGGTAAACATTAAGAAATGAATTCCAAAGATTTATATGCAAAATGTTGACAATATTTTCATGCAGAGTGAGGTTTGAATATTCAGGGCACGCTGCATGTTTATATGTACAAGTTGTGACAAGCTGTGGTCCAGCGTGTAATATCATTAATCTATGTCCCTCCTCCCGTACCCTTGGGCTAGTTCGGCTAACAACAGTCTGACACAGAGAGAGGCATAGCTTACAGTCTCCTCAGAACAAAGACTTGCAATAAAAAATGTAAAAATTATTAATTCTAAAGAGAGGTTTAAATGTTATCAGTTTTATTTTGATGTTTACCGATTGAAATTTTGAAATAAAAAATGATAATTGAATTTTTTAAGATAAAGTTATTGGCTTTTTTTTTACTGAAAGAAAGAAATTATGAATTTTGTTAAAATATAGAGTGAAGAAATTATATTCTGTACAGTTTTTTACCAGTTTGACGTTTATCTATTGATATCAGACCAACAGCAATATCAAACCCTGCAGCCAAAACCAAAAACATGCAAGTGAAAATTTGGCTTGATTGATGGATTTTCTGTTTGATGAATTATTTCTTAATATTTTTGGCCCTTGTCCATTTTGTTATACCTATTGAATGGACTAGCTAACGGGCGAGAATGGCAGGAATGTTTTGTATGTCTAAGCGTCAGGTACTTGTCTGCAGTGATAACATCACAAATCTCTGTCTCTAGTGACAAAGTGTATAATATCTTTGCTCAGTGATGAAGTTATAGGTTTCTGTTTTCAGTGACAAATCTCTGTCCTTGGTGACAAAGTGACAAATCTTTCTTCATAGATATACTGAAAATACTCTGCACTCAGCAACAAAGTGACAAATCTGTCTTCATAGATATACTGAAAATACTCTGCACTCAGTAACAAAGTGACAGATATCTGTCCTCAGTGACAAAGTGACAAATCTGTCTTCATATATATACTAAAAATACTCTGCACAAAGTGAAAAATATCTTTCCTCAGTGACAAAGTGAAAAATCACTATCCTTGGTGACAAAGTGAAAACTTTCTGTCCTCGGTGACAAGTTTATATCTGAAGTGACTAGTCACTGCCCTCGCGACATAAAGCTGGACTAGCCAAGCATTATCACATTTATTTCTTGAGTTGCAGAGAGTGTGAAAAGTTGATGTTGAGATTACTGTCATGTGTGATGGATTGTGGGTCCAGCCGTCGCCAGACAGTCTCTGAGTCCTTCTGTCCATCTGTCCAACTGTCCAACTGACCACTCCCTTAGTCTTTGTGTCACTTCTTTGATATCAAGTTCAGTTGAGATGTTGTCTTGACAGTGTGTCAAGTCATTGGCAAAGCACTTTACTCATCCCTCTAAAGTTTCGTCCCATAGTCAAATTCTATCATTCTTTGTTTTAATTTATGTCAAAAAATTCTCAAGATTTGATTTACAAAAAAATATTTATAGTTTTTAAAAAAAATTTGTTTGCAAAATTATGACATAGTTTAGACACAAATTCAACTTAACAAATCTCTCCATCCCTGAAATGAATCACAACAACCAAAATCAATGGGAGGATTATCTCCCTTAGTTAGATTACTTTGGTTTCCTTGTCAGAGAAGAAACGACTTAAATGCTGTAACTTCAGAATGTTTTTTTTAAAAAATCAAATGTCAGACACGTTTTGAATGTCAAAGAGGAGGGTAGAGAAGAGAAAGTTAAAATGGATTTTCGATAAGGAATCTTCATTAGGGACCTGGCCCTCTACACTGTAAAGCGTATCGGTTTAAATGGAGCTTGGGTTTGGGTTACATAATCAATAGGATTTCAAATGGAGGTTGATTTTGTGGACACAACTTTGGGGTAATTTGCGAAGAGTGTTTTTTCCCAAAACAAAATTTGCTCATTTTGGGCAAGCATTCATGCAGTGTATTACTCACTGGCTGCCAATGATTAATACTTGATCCTGATTGCTGCTGTCCGAAGGAGCTGATGCAGCCACTCAATTTTTTTTATATTTAACAAAATATTTGAAATTAAAACATCATACAAAATATTGTTGATCACCCCTCTGTCTGTGAGTTTGTCTCAAGTGATTTAGCAGTTTAACTTTTAATGCAATGTCAGTGGTGGGACTATGATACTTAAAGGCATCTTTTCATCAATATCTGATCGTTCCTTGCAGTCCCATTAGACCTAAAAAAGTCCAGTGAGGTGCTTGTCTCCCCAAACCCCTGTTCTACTTCAGATCTCAGCAAGGCTCTAAGTGTGCAAATGGGCTGTAAATGGGCAGCAATCAGTGGGCGACAGTCATTACTGAATCTGTAGTCTGTGAAACAAGAATTGGACGAGTCTTCTGCAGAGGAAGATATATCTGGGTCTGTAGTCTGTAGTCTTCAGATAAAGACTACATCTGATCACATTGACTCTTCTGTCTCCACATGCAGCCTGTCAGACTCTGACACACTTTACTGCAGCCAGGGTGTCATATCTCTCCGTCAAGTCATCTCCACACTGAAGCTTTATTGTTTAGCATTGTAATGTATACTTCTGTAATCTGCTGCAGCCCAACAGAAGCCCTGTAGATGCAGAGATTACTGATTTAGATTTGGTGAATAGTCGTCTCTTTCAGAACGAGACAGGGAGTCTGTCTTTGATTGTGATAGTCCAGTTGAGACTGTAGATTCTTCAATTTAATCAATAGAAGTGATTCTGGACCAAAAAGAGCTTCATTTTTTTTATCGAAGAGACTTCAAGTCTATCTGTGACTGTGATTAGGCCTTTGGAGGCAGAGAAGTGAGATTGATTGACAATAAAGTTGTGGAATATTGTAATGAATATAGTTGTAGGTCTGTGTGACTTGGGAGATGGGACCTACTTGAACAGATGCATTTAGCATGGTACCGTCCAATTAAGCACATCCCTCTCTGGGAGGAATTAATCTGGTGTGTCGGGGGAAATTAAGATAAGAAGAGAAGGAAGCCTTGATGAAGCTGTGCCTGTCACTTGTGATGGTTTCATTGATACCATGTTTGCCTAATTTGTATTGTATGTGTTCCTCTTTGTTTACCTTTGTGACACTATTGTAAATATTGTAGTAACATTTGATTGATATTTGCTACAACTTATTTTATCTTTTTATGTGTTTATGAAACACATTGTTCAATATCTTTTATTTATAATTATCTTCATTATTATTTCATTCTTCACCCTCTATAAATGTACAGAATTTATGTTGTTCATTTTACAATTGATCTACTAATCAATCTGCAGATTATGATCATTCAACTTACTTGTGATTTGTATCTCTTTATTTTATGAATTTTTCAAAATGAAATGAAAGTTGATATTGGTTGTTTAAATGTGTAATATCTGAAGAAATTTGTCACAAAATCTACATTAATTGTACATGTCCACAATGATTCATTCAGTCAAATTATCCCAAAGTTTGTGCAGCAGCAAATTGTAGATTTGAATTTTTGGGGTTGCTTAACTTTAGTCAGTGTGTATACATTGGTCCAATAGTTCATTTATGAATGGGTCTTGCATCAGATCATCTTGATACTTTGATGTTAGGTAAAATGTAGTGGTTTACATCACTGATTTGTCATATATTGGGAAAGGTTAATTTCTAATGTGACAAGAAACAAGACCGCAAGTTGTAAGCTTTCTATCAGAGTCGCCTTGGTAAGGAGTTTGGTTAAGACTGGTTTAGCATTCTTCTGGCAGGACTTGTTTCATCTGTTCTGGGCAGTTTTTTCAACCAGTCAGGGTCAAACTTCAAACATTTTCCTGGCTTTGATAAGTATTCTACCTGCTTTTGTCCCCCTGTGACATTTCAGTGAGAGAAATGACAAGTGCACATGAATTGGAGTCAGACAGGGTTGCTTGCTAGGCCCAGACCTATTTGTGAAGCATGCACACAAACTGAGTTGTACCTATAGTCGCCAACCTGCTTTGCATGCAAATCAAAGTTTAGGTTTGGTTTACTCTTTAGATTGATTCTAAGTCTGAAATCCCTGAAAAAGTTTTTAATGATTTTTGAGTTGTACATTGGAATTGATAATTAGAGAAAGGGAATCTCAAGTACTAAGCACCTTATGAGGAAGATATTGTGACTAAATTTAGGTTTTGGTGAAATAGTAGAGGACATATTATAATTCAACTACTTTCCTCTTCTTAAATATATTCCATAGTCATCAATTCATTATCTCTGATAGTCGTATCATTCAGACAGTGGTGACATGTGTCATAACCCATCGTGATGTTGAATTGATGTCTCTGGATCTTAGATGTTTTCAGGTTACAATTTGGTACGGCTATTTCTGAACGATCTCTTTCTGCAAAGTCATGAAGTGATAAAAGCACTCTGTTCAGAAGTGTCAATCTACATGGAGACAGGTTTTCATGCAGAGTGTATGAGACTGCCTACAAACAATCTTGCTAGTTTACATTTGTAGACATAGACTCAGTGGGTTTAAGGTTTATAGGATTAGACCTGTATATGTAAGCCTTGGGGTAGATGTTGTTGCAATGAGCAAATGGGGACTTTCTGTCTTGAAATACCATGCAGTGTCCTTTTGAACTTAGCCCATGATCCTCAGTTGTATTCATCTCAGACACTCAACCTCCCCTATGAAATCTACCAAAATTCTTAAATTCTAATACATCAACGACTCTGACCACAGCTCCCTGTTTATTTACTTTCTCCCAGTGCTGCACACATTACTTCACATCCATTGTTTTTTAACGTGTCCCAATATTGTACTTGTATTTCAATTGATTTGCTTCTTTTTCTGAAACCTGCACATGATTCCTATGTTTATAGTGTGTAGTACAACACACGTTACATAAAGGTCATTGTCTCTTTAAAATTATCCAACTGCAAATGCCAAAGAGAAATCAACTTAAACTGTAATCCTGCAGTCTTAACATTGTGTGATGTTAAAGTTTTCAAGTGAACATGAAAGGTCCTCAACCCCCACCCCTCATCTCACCTCCTTCTTGACACTCAAAGTCACCCCTATTACCAGATGTTCCGCCCTCCTTACATGTGAGAAAAGTTCTCCTTTCATCCACATTTTCACCTTTAAAGTTAATCTCATACGATTTTAGTCAAAAACCTTACTACTAGAGATACCAACATGTCCCTTTTGAGGTAAAGATGCCCCCTCCCCCTCTGGCCTTAAGAATGCTTACACACACTCCTAAATCTCATTTGATGTTAGGAGTCCCCCCACCCCATATATATCTACTCCCCCCCCCTCCAGTCTACCCTCCCCCTAATACATCTACCCTCCTCTTCTCTAGTTCCACAGGTTTATATATCAACCTTAAAAAAGTCGTGCCCCTTGATCCCAGAAACGCAGAACCTCCAATCTTCAACTCCTCTCCTGCCTGCATGGATCCCCCATCTTCTACCCCTGCCCCCCTCACTCCCCTCTCTCCGACCCCCTCCCCGAATCATCTGTCCTCCTCCCCCCTCTCCCAACCATGTACCTGTGTCTAGGTTTGAGCCTGACTAAATGTCCACAAACACCTCATTCTCTGCAATGTCTGAACTTGACAGAATCTCTCTCCACAGGCTCTGTAACTTTCCCCGAGCTTCTGACTTCATCGACTGGTCGGCTCTTCTGTTGCATAAGGTATCATTTTCATTGGTCGTCATATGTTTTATGGAAATTTATTAGGTGAAATATTCTACACTCTCTGCTTTATTCTATCCTTTCTCTATCTCTCAATTGATAATTGCATTTGTAAATATTACCAGGAACCATTGGTGTTCATCATTTACAAATTTAGTTTAAAACGGACATCAATATTAAGTGGCATGAGGTTCTACCAATCATATGTTATAGCTCTGTGTGCCCTTCATCATGTTGCTTTATTTCCTTGACTCAACTGTATCAGATTAGTTTCTTTCGTGTGTCTCGATCTATGTGCCGGGTATCATCTATCTGGACTGTGAAGAAATCTTATTGAGCTAGATGCATCAGTAAATAGAGCCGTAGTACAACAGGTAGGAGGAAGCCACTTGCTCGGGTGTTATTTCATCTGTGTGTTTCCATAAGTATTGATATAACTGTCTGCCTATTGTATTATCAAACAATAACTACCGCTTGGGTGATAAAACACCACCGGCAGAATATACAAACTTAAATGGTGCTCTCGTGAAGGTGTTTGACTTGAGCAAATATTAAAAATGAAATTACATTTTTCGTGACATCGTTTGAAGATTACGGAGATGTGTTGGTTACAGCGGTGAATATGTATTGACATTATGTGTTGATTGTCACCAAGGAGGAGTATAGACATTGACACATATTGACTTACTCATCAATATTTGCCTGGGAATGCAGACGTCTTGCCAAACACCTGATATGAATATGAGTTATACATTTATATTTACAATATGTGTATTTGCATGTTTTTTCAAGTCTTATTGAATTCAATGAATAAATTAAACTATTTCTTACCCTGCCTGGTGTGTGTTAGTTGTACACATGGATAGCTTTTATTGATAAGATGAAAACCTAACATCATTTCTAAGTGTCATCTCGCTAGACCCAGTCTGCCATACGCTGAATATCACATAGAAGCAAATCTCAATGGTGGGTACTTTTTTGTAAGTGCAGAAACTTTAACAATCATCTTATTTTTGTCTTAGATTTGAGTGATCTTAAAAATATTGCTCAATTATTTCTAAGTACAGTATTGTTTGTCCTGAAAGGACTTGATATAGAGCCATTATATATAGAGTATTATATAATGATATATAATGTTTTGAGAGTTTTCTGCTTTATTCTTTGGATATTCCTTGTTAAGAGTTAAAAGATTAAAATTTCTGCACGTTAAAAATCTCACACCAATAATCTTTGTAATATATGAGAATATACTCAGAAATAAAATCACCGGAACATGTTTATAGTTATGATAAACTTGTCTTTCTTTTGAACAATCGACAAAGGTCAAAATTGAATTCTTCTGTAATAGATTTGCTCAATTTCTGACAATTGATATTAAGAGACTTTATTTTGTCCAAGTCAAGCCCCATTGATAGATTTCATTCAATTCTCAGTACATTTCTTTTCTTGATTACTTTTGTGTAAGTTCAATTATTTTTTTTCTCAAATTATTGACCTTGTTTAAAATTCTGAAAGACAATTAGACTAATTCAGTTTTTCATGATTAGTTTGTTAAAAAATTGAATGGTTTCCACATTGTGGAAAAGGTCCATGCAAACAACCCTGAGGCTTTAACCAGTTGAGCATTTTCATAGAAACAGAACCTCTCGACGTTAATGATGTGATCACCATGTTCATTAACATAATCTTATTAAATAGAAACTTGAAGAACCAATTAAGAATTACAAACACCCTCATCATTATACACAGTTTGCAATGATTGAAGACCATAGAAAGTTAAATCATTGAAAATTTTGCTGTTTTCTGTGGGCAGGTGTAATGTTATTGCTAATCAATTCCAATAAAGTATCAGCTCTCCCCTTTGTTTTGTGTGTATTAATGGGGCTCTAAAGGAGGGGTGCTTTCCCATTGTTCCTCTTAAATTGTGCATTGTTCATTAGCCTCTGGTGACATAGGGGATATTATCGTCAACCATGCATGTGACCAACATCTCGGGACAGCGTAATTACCCGAATATTGGCGGCATCTTCTCGCTATCACATGCCTCTCTGCCATGATGAATTTAAGGTTCCCAGGACAGTTAATTTCACAATTATCAGATCCATAACACTCTCGGCGCTATTTGCACCTGAAATTCTTTGGGTTGGTATAATGATTTTAATGACACACTGACAGACATTTTGCTCAATATAAATGACAGACTCAATATTTAAAGGAATTCTTTAGTTTGGCTTAAAGAGTTCATTTGGTTTAAGTTACTGTAAGCTGTGGTGAGGCAACTGTAAGACTTTTTTGTGATTATGATGAAGGATCTAGTTTTAGAATTTTGGAATGTTGTATTTATCTAGGTGAAATAAATGAATTTATAAATCAAATATCCTGGACAAAATAAGTTAGGGATATTTTATTCTTTACCATTGATATATTATAAGTGTTTCAATGACAAAATATTTTGTTATTCATAATTTCACATTTTTTAAATATCCCTAGCTATTTTTTTCAATAAATGTTATTCAAATGGTAAGTACATTCAAAAAGTTTATCCAATCCTTTTTAAAGATAATCAATATATACTACAGAAGAAAGTGCACTATTACTAACAACACAAGTAGCAGAAAGCAATAGAACGTTTGATCTTCCTGTAGAGAAATTGTTCATATCTTCATCACAGAGGCAGTGTGTTAATGTCCTTTATCACATAATCCTGTTATACAAGCAGTGGATATATCTCAGGGTAGTGTTTTACGCAGATTGCCTCTTTGCTTCATTTATTAGTTTTGAAAGAATATTAAACACATATTTTCAGTAGGAGTCATGAATTTTTTTTTCATAAAGATAATGCAGTGTGAATTTAAATATGAAATAAATGTATATGATGACCTATAATGTAATCTCCACTCTTCAGGTATAAACATCTTAGCCGTGCCAAGATTCAACATGAGAACTGCTGACAAATTCCCATTCAGTTTCTCACCCCCTTTATATAAAACTCTTTTCCCTCCTTTCCAAGAAAGGCACTGCATTTTCAAGAGAGATATATCTTTTCAAAATGGCTTTCCAGTAGGACTCGGCAATTGTGAAGTGTGAAAGCACACTGAGTCCAATGGAAATTTTGCGCTATAGAAGAACTATGACTTGTTATTGTCATTTATATTATTATAATAGTTTGTTTTCCTTTTGATTTGGATATTAAGTTAGAGTACCATTCATCACATACTTAATTGAATACGATGTGATAATGATACAATAATGTCAAACATCATCATAACAAAAGTGTATAAATCCACAGGAGCCTTGCTAAGTCAAGAGATTAACAAGTGTAGAATTTGTATCGCCTCACTTCATTTTGTTAAAAAAATAAAAAATAAAAAATAAAAATTTCAGTATTATTTTTATCTTATTCAAAGACTGCCAAAGTGTAACGCTATCACCCTATCAACCCTATCAATATTGATGCACTGTTTTACATTTGCATGCAGTTAAAGGATTTAGAATATATATTAGAGTAAGGACAGCTCAGTAAATTTGGTATTTTCATGTCATCTCACCAGCTGTTGTGCATTTTAATTCAATGTTTTTAAACTATAGCTTGATTCAACCATCATTGAACTAGGAGATTCTTTCAGTATTGATTCAAATATTGTTTAATCATTTTAGCTCACAATGTAAAATGTTTTCTGTGTTTTTTTTGATAGTTTTGTATTAATCATAAAAAATCATGTTAAAAATGCCACAATTTGCCAAATTAAAAAACATATTGTTGTTGATATTTTGTGTAGATTTTCTTCGTTTATTATCTGAATCATAATATAATAGTTAATCATTTTTTATTTATTTAATAAATCAAAACAGTGGTACATGCCTGCCACTTAAAATTCAGTGTTTTCTTGATATTTCAAAATGTAATGTTAATATCATTCTAAATCCAATTATAAAATCTTTCAAACTGAAATTTTTAGTGGTGTTTCATTTCAAAACAAGTCCATTTATTCAACAAGACAGTGATGTAAACCTGATCACATTCAAATGTAAATTCATTTGCTAAATATGGAACATTTTTAAAGTAGCTCTTTAAAGACTAAGAAGTTTAGATTCAACAGTTTTCTGTCAACTCTTTAATTCAGATGCAGTTTCTGCAAACCGTTTACTGTGTATTCCTGGAAAACCTATTCAGAAGTGACTCATTGTTGAAAATACACTTTGTTAAGGAGTTGAGGTTCATGTGTAGTGGATCACACACATTTTTAGAGGGATCAATCTCACTAAAATGAGTTAGAACCTATCAATATGGCAATGTTGATGGTCTGAGTACAAGTTCATAGGGGGTCTGTCAGGTGCTTTATCTGTGAATCCATCAGTTTTGCCTCCTTGTGTTTCAGATCTGATAACTGTACCCTAAGGGTTGTTTTAAGTGACCCTGAGGGCGACCTTTTCCATAAAATCATACAATAAGAGCTAGGCCTTCTCAAATATGAAATGATGTGCATGGCTTTCTAGTCTCATGACGGATTGGCTAGCATAACAAGGGCACCTGCGACTACCCCTTGGTAGATCACTCAGATCAGAAACACAGAAAAGTAGGCTTGATCTAATTTCAATGAGATTGGTCCCTCAAACATTATGTTTGATCCATAGTCTTATGTTGAGTATATATCTTTAAAAGCAAATACAGTATCGACATATCAATGTTGATACTAGTGTATGCAATTGTTTATAAGTGAACAGGTTGTTGCTCCAGAATTTCAGGTTTTCATACATTGTGTAGAGCTTACTGTTGAGATAGACCTGTATGAAGATGCCTATCACTAGAGATGGGCTCCATTAAATGGACGCAAGCCATGCATAGCATACCTTATATATAAGTTTCTTTCCTCTCACCTCAAAACAATTTTGTGTATTTCCTTCTCTTTTTTGTGACTTCTCATTTCATTTTACAGTTGTTATGTAGGGTCATGACATGTTCATGATGTAGTCATGACGTCTCATGATTTCAAGTATTGATATATAAAAAGATTTTTCAGTTTTAATAATACTTTCACAGTTGTACCTAATTCTCCAAAATCATAAATTTTAAGCACACTGTCAGCAATTGTGCATTTATTTATGTTATACAATTATAAACAGAATGCTAAACCTGATACCATTCAACCTGTCCCAGCCTCTTCTTTGGCCTCCAGCTTGAATAGAGTTAAGAATCCAGCAAAGTAGGTTAACACTTTATATCAGTTTGCTGGGTGGGATCCTCAATTCTTATTCACAGTAGATAGAGTAGAACCTACTTCCTGATGTTTATCATCTACATCGTGCTTCTTTGAATAAGCCATTTGAATAAAAACTAAAAAATCTCAAAAACAAATTTATTCAAGATTTGAAAGATATGATGCATCTGACTGTGAACTTGTATGTTCTTTCTAATCCAACTTAAAAGGACAAAGGACTCAAAACATGTTTTCCTCCATCATGCACATACCTGACAATAGAATTCAGGTCTGTTTCAATGACTGAAAATGAAAGTAGGATAGCTTTCATTCTGTAACTTTAGACGAACTGATAGTTATGTCTTGGTTAGCAAACTGGTCTCATATGGATATGATGATTTGAATTTGTTTAATTATGCAGCTGAAATTAGGAAAGTTTAGGCAATGAAGTCAATCAAGTGTACAATTAAGTACCATAATTAAGAGAAAAAAACTTACACAAAATTAGGTTAACATTGATTAGATATTGACTAGGCCTATAGGAAACAACCCTAATTAATTATTGATTGGGTATAACAAATATGACATTGTTAATTAGGCTCTAAGGCACAGTTTGTAGCCTAATCCTGAGAATCAAGACAAACTATAAACAAAGCTAACATCAAAGGCACCAGCCCTTCTTCCATCAAGAATAAACCAAAATTGATATGAGAAGTTTAATTAACTGTGTAAATAAATCTTAAATGAAGTTAGTAAATAACGATTAGGCAAATATTGGAGTAATGAAATTAGGAGGAACCAATTGATATTAGGAGCTCGACCGTACCCAAACAAACATTATATAACGAAGCCGAGTGATTCAGAAAAGGTCTTATGTCAAGTGAGGCTTTATTGATCTGAGTAGTTGATACAGAGGAAAGGATATGCTGGGTGTGGGTGCACCAAATTCTCAAGATTCTAACAATTGTTATATGAGCTCCTCCAAAATCATCTAGGCAGTATTGACCAGGGGGCCGTTGCACAAAACACTAAGGTTACCTTAAGTCACTAACGTAGCCTCAGTGCAATGTTAAAGGATGCATGGCACTAAGGTTAACCTTAGTTTTAAGTTGCTTTGTGCAACGGACCCCAGAGCAATTGATGCCAATGATTTTAAAATATTGCAATATATATTGCGATATATTGACTTGAAGGTATGTGCTAAAATTCCATGCGAAGATCATCATCTTTGCAGCTGTATAAGTATGACATTTGATAATATTAGTTTACAAATTTATTAATTGGCATAATTGCACACAACGGAATGGTACAACATTACCGGGTAGATAACTACATTAGATAACTCAGAACAAAGCACTGGAAAGCAGTATTTCCATTTGAAATCAGATGATAAGTATCTGAGAGTAATACAGACTAATGCAATGCATTATCCAGCAGGAGCAGCATTATCCACTTAAGACTCGGCAGTTAGCATCTACGCAAATTGTCAGATTGCATTTATTTGCTTAATACTGTAACTTGTTTGAATTGTGTCTCTCTTTACTGATACTTGATGAAACCTTTGTTCTAGTTGTTCAACTAAAACAAATTTTTGGAGAAGAAATAAAACTGTTTCTTGCCCTTTCTGCAAGCCCTTTTCTATTCTTCAATCATTGTCAACCTTTTCATGAAATTCCAATTGATAAATAATTGATGATAATTAAAGAGCACACTATCACACAATAAAACACTGTTGTTAAGTTGTTAACAGTACAAACTAAGGGAACTTAAACTCTTGACTAGCACTTCACTGACTTCAGCACATTAAAATAAAATGTGCAAAAACTCACAACAAAGTTCACAACATTTTGAAATCTTGAATGGCACATTTGAACAAATAGTTATAATCTCAATCTGGCACTTGCATAATGACTTTCAAGTTTTCAATGAGTGCAAATAACTGGAAACTTTACAATTAATATTTGGCTATGTGGTAAAGAAATCTTTGTTCAAAGTGAGTCTGAGTTGAGTTTTGACTCTTGACTAAAAAACTTGTAAATTGTTTTAAAATGGGATATAAAACAGTTTGTAAAATTTCAAAACAAGTCAACTCAATCAAATGGCACAACTGTTTAAAATAAAATGTCAATGAGTCCAATAACTTGC
The DNA here is from genome assembly GCA_921293015.1 of Phorcus lineatus. Taxonomy (NCBI): domain Eukaryota; kingdom Metazoa; phylum Mollusca; class Gastropoda; order Trochida; family Trochidae; genus Phorcus; species Phorcus lineatus. The sequence continues at coordinate 45,643,845 of OV121092.1, read as the reverse complement.
TCAGTTAGTAAGTAGAAAATAGTCCAAATACAAGCTCTTACTTCGTCTTAGAAGTTGAAATGTTCAACATAAAACAACATGAACATAAAGCAAAGACAAACCATCTTTTTATAATCTCAATCTGACATGCGATGTCAAATTACTCGTTCCACCACTGTATTTGACATCAACATTGCATTTATTGCATACTGCGATGTTCTCTGCGATCTTACAGTCGCACATACGTTTTTTCAGCCCTAAATGCTTCCAAACTTCGCTTTTAGCGCGTTTGTTAGACAATATCTCAAAGGCCATGCCGGAGCGGTCCGCCCTTTTGTTGCTACGGAAACCAAGGGCAGATAATTCGAAGGGAGGTAACTCTTCATTGCCCAATATATCGCAAAATTCAAAACATATCGCGGTATTCATATTACAAGCTTTTGAACCGGTATATACCGGTATACCGGTAATATTGCACAGCCCTACCAATGATAGACCAGACCGGACCTGGGTCACTGGCAAAAAAATTTCAGACTTTAACTTTTACTTAGGGATCACCCCAGTTCCTGAAATAACTTTTTCTCTGAATTTCTTCAGACTAACGTTTTTGAATATCTTGGATATATTGTATGGTTCTTCAATCTTCAGGAAAAAATATACCAGGGAGTTGTTGCACAAGCAGCTTAACACTAAGGTTAACCTTATTACCATTCTTTAACATTGTACTAAGGCTAAGTGAGTTATGGTTACCTTAGTGTTTTGTGCAACTTGATCCAGGAAGTGTTCATTTGTTAGACAGGTTCTTGGCTATCAAAAGCCCTTTTCAGAGACCCAAGTGTCAATCTAGCGTGAATTTATGATGTTTCCTCCATTGATGATTACTATGTCACTTGTTTTGCCCATAGCCAGAAACAAGTTAAGAAATATAGCTCTTATTACACATGATCCTCAAAAACATGGTCAGCATTGAATTGATTGGCCGTTACACTTTTAAGATTGATTGTTTCCTCTGAATATATAGAAAACTTGTCCCACTTGCACTGTTCCATTAAGATACTTTATTGAAATCAGGGCTGGGAAGATATAAGAAAGGGTCAATATAAAGCAATACAAAAAATAATTTCATGCAACTTAGATACATTGTGGTTCATTTAGGTGATATATGATATTTGATATATGATATTTGATATATGAATAATGTTTGTTTCTTTTTATTTCAGGTAAGTTCGTCATCACTTTGCCTGTTTTTGATTTCTGAACTCAAGACAATTGGTAAGGGAAATGTTTCTTCAATTTATAACCTCCTGCCTCAGAAGAGAGCCTATATATTATCATCAGCATATTTGTCTCCGCCCAGCTCCATCATATACCCTGATATCCTTTGGCCTAAAATGTTTGTGTCGCTAACGGCTCGTTATTCATGGCTTTTTATAGCCTACATTGACATTTGTTTGAATTCTCATCCTGGTGGTGCCGCTATCGCTGAATGCGAGTCATTTCATTGGTTTGCTATATTTTTTATACAAGCGTTTTAGGCCGAAGGATATCAGGGTATATGAAGGAGCTGGCGGAGACAACTACGCTGATATTACAGGATGATATATTATCAGCAGCAATTGTTACTCATGGACCCTATTTTTAAGTTAGATTCTTAGTATACATTCAACCCAGTGCCTTTAAATTTTTTGACTGCCGGCATTGGGTGTTAATGCAGACACCAGTTGACTTTGATGAACTTAGGATATCAAGGTTTCATTAACACTTTGATTGCTTTACAAACTTTTTATGGTGTCATAAGTCGTGAAACAAAAGATGTGTCGGAAACAGGGAGACAGAGTCTGTGACAGGCCAGGCACAGCAGAGAGGGTGATAAGCTTGTTGGACTGACAATCTGAAGTCTGAAACTGAAATCTAGGCAATGAAGAAATTCAACGCTAAACTTCTATAAAGAATTATTTGTCCCTTGGCAATTGCAAATGTCACCAAAAAATGTGACCAAGAAATTATCTTTTATGGACCTTTACATGGTATTTTACTGAATGCAAAACATGTATGTACTATAGCTCGGTTGAAAATCAGTCCACTTCATTTAGAAGGACTGAGAGTATGTTGTTGGATTCAAATATGTCAAACTTCTTAATTGGTGTTAATTCAGCGACAAGTAGTGGTTATTTTTGAAAATTACCATCTAAATTATTATCAGTTATCATATCAGCATATATTGTACAAACACCCACAGGGGCAGGGTATAAAGCATATATTGTACAAACACCCACAGGGGCAGGGTATAAAGCATATACTGTACAAACACCCACAGGGGCAGGGTATAATTTTATTAAGAAAATGTAGAGCCGAGTGTGATAGTTTTGATGATTTTAGTGATGTACAAAAGTTACAACTTATCTTATCCAGCCCAAATGTATGTTTAACTGCTGCCAAAACCTGCCATTTTATTCTTTCTAAATGTCAATCTTATGTGTATATTCATGATTTTAACCCAATAGATTTATTTTTATAAATGTTATAACCATAACTTTACTTTTAGCAACTATTTTGCTTCTTGTAAATATTTTAATGACATTAGTCTCTCATAATCCCTTTTAAACTTTTACTGTTTTATCTATTGTATTCTATGTATTTTTATGTTGAGGTGAGACTTTAATAAACAGTCTGCCTGTCTGTCTATAAAGCACATATTGTCCAGACACCCACAGGGGCAGGGTATAAAGCACATATTGTCCAGACACCCACAGGGGCAGGGTATAAAGCACATATTGTCCAGACACCCACAGGGGCAGGGTATAAAGCATAAGTTGTACAAACACCCACAGGGGCAGGGTATAAAGATCATATTGTCCAGACACCCACAGGGGCAGGGTATAAAGCATAAGTTGTACAAACACCCACAGGGGCAGGGTATAAAGCATAAGTTGTACAAACACCCACAGGGGCAGGGTATAAAGCACATATTGTCCAGACACCCACAGGGGCAGGGTATAAAGCATAAGTTGTACAAACACCCACAGGGGCAGGGTATAAAGCATAAGTTGTACAAACACCCACAGGGGCAGGGTATAAAGCACATATTGTCCAGACACCCACAGGGGCAGGGTATAAAGCACATATTGTCCAGACACCCACAGGGGCAGGGTATAAAGCATAAGTTGTACAAACACCCACAGGGGCAGGGTATAAAGCACATATTGTCCAGACACCCACAGGGGCAGGGTATAAAGCACATATTGTCCAGACACCCACAGGGGCAGGGTATAAAGCATAAGTTGTACAAACACCCACAGGGGCAGGGTATAAAGCACATATTGTCCAGACACCCACAGGGGCAGGGTATAAAGCACATATTGTACAAACACCCACAGGGGCAGGGTATAAAGCATAAGTTGTACAAACACCCACAGGGGCAGGGTATAAAGCACATATTGTCCAGACACCCACAGGGGCAGGGTATAAAGCATATATTGTACAAACACCCACAGGGGCAGGGTATAAAGCATAAGTTGTACAAACACCCACAGGGGCAGGGTATAAAGCACATATTGTCCAGACACCCACAGGGGCAGGGTATAAAGCATATATTGTACAAACACCCACAGGGGCAGGGTATAAAGCATAAGTTGTACAAACACCCACAGGGGCAGGGTATAAAGCACATATTGTCCAGACACCCACAGGGGCAGGGTATAAAGCACATATTGTCCAGACACCCACAGGGGCAGGGTATAAAGCATAAGTTGTACAAACACCCACAGGGGCAGGGTATAAAGCACATATTGTCCAGACACCCACAGGGGCAGGGTATAAAGCACATATTGTCCAGACACCCACAGGGGCAGGGTATAAAGCACATATTGTCCAGACACCCACAGGGGCAGGGTATAAAGCATAAGTTGTACAAACACCCACAGGGGCAGGGTATAAAGCACATATTGTCCAGACACCCACAGGGGCAGGGTATAAAGCACATATTGTCCAGACACCCACAGGGGCAGGGTATAAAGCATATATTGTACAAACACCCACAGGGGCAGGGTATAAAGCATATATTGTACAAACACCCACAGGGGCAGGGTATAAAGCATAAGTTGTACAAACACCCACAGGGGCAGGGTATAAAGCACATGTTGTCCAGACACCCACAGGGGCAGGGTATAAAGCACATATTGTCCAGACACCCACAGGGGCAGGGTATAAAGCATAAGTTGTACAAACACCCACAGGGGCAGGGTATAAAGATCATATTGTCCAGACACCCACAGGGGCAGGGTATAAAGCACATATTGTACAAACACCCACAGGGGCAGGGTATAAAGCATAAGTTGTACAAACACCCACAGGGGCAGGGTATAAAGCACATATTGTCCAGACACCCACAGGGGCAGGGTATAAAGCACATATTGTCCAAACACCCACAGGGGCAGGGTATAAAGCACATATTGTCCAGACACCCACAGGGGCAGGGTATAAAGCACATATTGTCCAGACACCCACAGGGGCAGGGTATAAAGCACATATTGTCCAGACACCCACAGGGGCAGGGTATAAAGCACATATTGTCCAGACACCCACAGGGGCAGGGTATAAAGCATAAGTTGTACAAACACCCACAGGGGCAGGGTATAAAGCACATATTGTCCAGACACCCACAGGGGCAGGGTATAAAGCATAAGTTGTACAAACACCCACAGGGGCAGGGTATAAAGCACATATTGTCCAGACACCCACAGGGGCAGGGTATAAAGCACATATTGTCCAGACACCCACAGGGGCAGGGTATAAAGCACATATTGTCCAGACACCCACAGGGGCAGGGTATAAAGCATATATTGTACAAACACCCACAGGGGCAGGGTATAAAGCATATATTGTACAAACACCCACAGGGGCAGGGTATAAAGCACATATTGTACAAACACCCACAGGGGCAGGGTATAAAGCACATATTGTCCAGACACCCACAGGGGCAGGGTATAAAGCACATATTGTCCAGACACCCACAGGGGCAGGGTATAAAGCACATATTGTACAAACACCCACAGGGGCAGGGTATAAAGCACATATTGTACAAACACCCACAGGGGCAGGGTATAAAGCATAAGTTGTACAAACACCCACAGGGGCAGGGTATAAAGCACATATTGTCCAGACACCCACAGGGGCAGGGTATAAAGCATATACTGTACAAACACCTACAAATGCAGGTTATAAAGCATGTCTGTTAAACTACATGTTATAGAACATAAGAATTAGGAAGTTAAAAGTTTGAATACGTAACATTACATATGTGTTAATGATATAGTTGTGAATCTGAATCTTTACTTTTGTGTATGTAATCTCACTTAAGCACCATCTCTTACATGACTTCTTACATTAGTATCAGACTTTTGATTTGATTTAAACATATTTTATTCAGTGAAGAAAAGGATTAGGTACAAGTTACCCAACTTAGATAACCTTCACCCAAGTATTTACAATTGTAAAATACAAAAAAAACCCATACATGTAACAAGGAAAGTGATATATTACAGAAATATTAGTGAGAAATGTACATGATAATTAACATATTGTACACACTGCAGTCAGGAGAATCGCTTACTGTTTGAAATATATTTTTGGACTGCTTCGAAGATGACCTGATTGTGCGGATCTGATACGTTCTTACTGGCACTAAGAACTAAATCTAAATTTACAGCATTATCTTTCACATATAGTTTTAACACGTTAAACATTGTTCTATCAGACTTTTTCTCCACTGATGAATTAAAGTGGTTAGGGCCAAGAAGTGTAGAGAGACAATCGATCTTATTCTTATCAGCACTAACTGGAGATCTGGTTATAAAATTATTTTTTATTTGTTATATAGTCTATGACACATCTCAAGTCTGAACTGTTTAAAAGAGAATTGTATTAAAAGTCATGGAGTTCAACAGTAGATAAGTGAAGCAATCGTGTGTGTGTGTGTGTTAGTGTTCTGTGACTTATTCTTATAGTCTTGGACGACTTTATTCAATAAAGTGTCAGTTCTGTTATTAAGTGAAATGCAATTAAAATCTATCGCAGTTAATAGTGAATAGACACATCCTTGTGTATATATGTGGTGAGCTTCCCTCAAGCATCCCACATCCTGAGTCATGTGAGAATCAGGATCTACCGGTTTTCATCACAACCTTCAGGTTTGATAAACAAGGTTCTAGAAGCCACTAGATTTATTCATCACGGGCTGAATTGGTGCTCTCAAATCCAGAGAATTCACAACTTGCATATAAGTGTGAATTTCAATATTTGAATCTTGACAAGTTACTCTTGGTTCTGGAATCAAGGCTAGTGAAATCTTAGAGCTTGAATCAAACAAGTGAGCTCTCAAATCAGCTTGAATCAGGACAAACTAGTTGGTGCTGCTAACCGCTGAACGGGACATCCCATAAGGCGAAGCACTGCTGTATCTTTGAGTCGGCTAAAGGCAGCACTGATAGCAGAGAGCACTCCACTTCCTGCTTCAGTTGGCGTCTGCTACACTAACTTGCGTCTGCTACATGGACTGTGAGTGACTGAGTGACGTCTGCTCCAGTCAATTGGAAGAGAACTGTTGATCTGAGAGGCAGCACTGTGTTAGTGTATGAACACTGAGTGAGTGAGTGAGTGACTCACATACGGCTCCCAGCTTCGGACACACACAGATAGATAGATCCACTCTAGTCAGTGGATATCTTACTGTCCCCTCTCACACCGGCTGTAGGATAGATAGATAGACAGACACACAGACACTGTCCCAAGAAGAGTTCCCTCCCGTCCCAGCTGTTCCCATCTCTGGATACCAGGAGTCGACACAGCTTGAAACGTGAGCATGAAGTTCTTATTGCAGGTTGCTACACCCATATCTTAATTATTTTCTCTAAGTAGCCTTTTTTTGCATCATGTCCTGTTTTTATGAAATGTTCCTGGATTGTTAGACATGCATGAGGTTTGTTTTATGGCGACTTCCTCTGCGAGAGATTCCGTGATTGTTCAGCTGGTGGATCTTACTTTCAGGAAATGGGAGATGAGTTTATGGTGAATTCGTCTCGAGAGACTTCCAATTCAAGGGTCCTGTTTGTACATGTGTCAGAAATAATGATAGAGTTGGTAGAAGAAGAGGCTACTCATTGATATTCATAAAGTTGAATCATTCCACCCAGAGTCTCGCTGACTCCCTGAGTAATCTATTCAACAAGTTCTGTGCTAATCACCGATTCTCAAACTGATTCCTATCGGCCGTCCCATCCAATCCTGTTCCTCGTCTGTTTAGTCCCATAACATCAGATATCAAGGAAACGCTGGCATTTTTTTCTCATAACGTGAGTGAAAAATCTATAATTTTGAAAGCATGCAGTCAAGGGAGGGGGTGAGTGGATGGCGATGATATAGCTGATAGCGGGACCTGACGGGATGCAGTGCTGCCAGTTATCTCCCAGCTGGGACGTTATGGCATGGGATAAATCTGCTGTGCTAAATTTAAACTGACCACTACTTGGTCTGGTTTCGAAACAGAGAGAAGTCTGGCATTGTATATCCATAGCTTGCATTCTTTAGCTAGGAAACTGTTTCTGTTACTGCATAAGAAAAATTTAACTGAATAGCTTTGTGGAATTTTGAAAAATATTTTTACTTATTATCAATAATAATATTCTATTGATATGTTTCTTTAAGAAATTTAAATCTGAATGCAGAATTAATATTTTGTTTCAATGCATTTTCGAATATTAAGAAAAACAAATAGATTTAAGGAATGCAAAATGTCAACTAGAAATTAACTACTTTTAATAGTTATGGAAGAGGATATTTTTTCAATATTCATGCGTAAACCGCAAAGTGTTCTGATACTTGTTGTATTGCATTTCACCATCACAGACCACCACCTTATCTCCAACAGAGAGACAATTGTAACAGAGGGTGTAGGTTTACTAAATATACATGTGTTGCAGCATGTAAGTAAACAATTCTGCCACTCTTTGCTTATCACTGTTCACCAACTACCTATTTCCTGATGCTTCATGTACAGGAAGTTGCACAGGATTCTGGGATTGGGGGTCACATTCTTCCCTCCACGCAGCAAAGAGTTCCTTCCTTGCTACAGGCCAGAGATAAGAGACGGCCATCCAGAACCTGCTTTATCAATAGACTTGCTCCAGTCTCCTCTAGAAATACTTAAATGAAGATTATCAGAGATGATTGTCAAGAAACTCTCTTGTCAAAATACTAGCACCAGTCTTTGATCTTTGAATTATTTCTAAGAAATCTCATCCACAGAACTTATTTGCAACACTTGATATCTTGTGTTTGCAGTTGTATGTTTTATCTAAACTTTCTGATCAAGGATCAAGATTTTTAAAGGCCCTCACTTTATCAAGAACCAGCCTTTCTCTAAACTTCCTCAAATCCCTTATGAAATACTCTTATGAGGATTATTTGTGAGACATCTCATTCTGAACCTGCCTTATCAAAAAAATCTTTTTAATCCCATATAATAATACATTTTCCAAAGACATCCCATTTTGAACCAGCCTTGCCAAAAGAATTGCACCTAACTCTCTGCTAACACTTGAATGAAGATATTTCCAAGCATCTCTTCTGAAGTTAATTGTTTCCAAGACTTTAAAACAAAGTTATCAATTCAACATGTTTATTGCAACAATTAATATAAATTAATTACATTACTTGAAAATTCATTGAGACAACTTCTTGCAAGTCTAGAATATCATCAATAACAGTGCCTAGATTGTTGCTAGACAACATGAAAGTTTTCAATCACTTTGGTGAGAAAATGGAGTAAATTAAGAGTAGCAAAATCCAGAAATTACGGTGGATAAGTGTTTTCATTCATAACCTCAAAGGGAATGATCACATGGATTAGTTTGGTCCTGCCTCCTTCCTGCAAAATGTCGGGTCCAGATTCATTTCAGGTCCTTTAGCATTGGTAGCTTGTTTCGGGAATTTATTATGTTGTGTTCATATCTATGATACCTATGAGATTCTGCCTACATAAATAAGTCTTTTGTTTTATTGGCTTATTTCAAGTTGACTGTTCATTTTCAATTGTTTTTTTAGATAGACATTTATTCATTTGAAAATAACAACATTCAAAATGGCTTAAAGGCAGTCGAAATTAACTAGAGATAATGAAATACTTGAAATAGCTCTCCAATAGCACATGATGAGCTATTTATGACACAATAATTATTAAATTAGTATGATGGATGCTCTAAAAAAACAGACAAAATTTAATTGTGGCTTATGCAAAAAAAAATTTCAAACCAAATTGACTTCAAACTGATTTTATTATATATATCTTTCATAACTTTATATTTATCCAGAAAGTTGATTTGCTTGTCTTGTTTTTTGTTGTAAAGGTTGTTAAAAAATAAATGAAAGAAATTTTGTTCATTCATGATCAGTAAATTTTCTTTCATCCATATATGCTTTACTTTACATTATTTATTATAATTTTCATGGTTATCAATTCCTCCTTCACAATCACGATTTAAGGGGGTTTTCTGCCTCCACTTAATAACAATTTTTGTCTTGTAAACAATTTCAATGCAGCCATTTGACATCATTTCTGGCCCAGTGAGTGGCAGTCAATGGGGACAGACAATGTAATATCCATGCATCGATTGTCCGTAAAAGAAATCTAATTCTGGCTATCTTGTTAACTCTACATGTCAATTGGAGATTAATTCCACAGGCAGAGGATGCATATGCTGTCTATGGCCCTCTTCCTCTTATGTTTCCATGCATCTCCTCAAGCTCTCTCATATTTCTCTGCTTTCCTCAAATGTTCATGATAATCTGGGTTAGGTTCAGTGTCTTTTCTATGCTAATTGGAGATTGGAGTCTCTTGAAATATTATGTATCAGTATATTCCATGAATAGAGGATACTAAACGACCTTCCATTTAATACTATTTTTATTAAACAAGTTAATGATTAAGTATAAAACGAGCGAAAGCGAGTTTGATACCAAATCATTAACAAGTTTTATAAAAATAGTATTAAATTGAAGGAAGTTTAGTATTCTGTTTATCAGAAATCAAGCATTATTGCCGAAAGTGTGCTGAACGAAACATTTCCGCGACTTGGCCGCCATTGTGACAGTGATGCCAAAATTGTGACGTCACAACCACACAATATTATGACGTCATACGTGCAGCGGTATTACACTAGTTTAATATCGCGGTATAAATATTACACTGCAGTATCTTACACGGGCGAGTAATAAATTTTCCTTTTTGATATGATTTCCCAATACCTAAAATATTTCATTTCTTAATGATATGGAACATTATTCTATATGAATGACGCCTGTAGAGCTAATTATCACATAAATTTACCTATATTTCCCTATGCTTACTTCATATTTCTGCTTATACATTCCTTGATTTTGTTAGCTATCATTCCCAAAATATGATTTTATATCCCATTTTTAAATTCAATGCAGCTCGCTGATGCAGTGTATCTATGAAATACACAATAGTAACTTTAGTAGTAAAAGTAATAATAAAAAATCAAAAGTATCAGAAATTGTAAAAAAAAGTAATGGAAATAAGAGATTTTTTTACTCTATTTCAATTGAAGAATAATTGTTCATCATTTGCTCCCTTTTCTCTTATATCCCATGGACCAGCCGGCTGTTTCTCTTCCCTAATGGCTACACAGATATGGGGTTAAGATCTAAGCTCATGTCCCACTTGCTGATAATGATGTTTGGACTTGTGACTCTGCATTCCAACAGAGGTCCTCTCGCAGCAGAGCTCATACATCACTAGTTGTGAGGTCAATATTATCTTCTTATTACTCCTGGTAAGGAAAATATGACTTTCTAGATATGCTGCCAATGTATGACCTTTTTTATGATAAGCTGAAGCCAATATGTGACCCTGATATGATATTTGATTTGAGAAAATGTGACCCTTATGAAATATTAGTTGTAAGGAAAATGTTACTGATACACTATTAGTTGTAGGGATGTATTTTTGGTATAGTTTTTGATACAACTTTGTTATGTATTCCTCTAATAATTTTGTTGTTCATGATCATGTGAATGATGTTATGATCCAACACACTCTCTTATTTGTCAAAAGGTCTTAGAAGTAATATTCAATGAATAAAGAATTATGCGACCCAATCCAAAATTTTAGTACTTGAAAATATTTTCTTCATGAAATGTTTAAAGCAAACAATCAACAAAACCAAAGTTGACTTGCTTGGTTTTTTTTATCAATTATACAAGGTAGAGTAATTAAATATTTCCAAAATCTTTTGAATACAAATCTATATGTTGGTATTTAAATTTCTGTACCAATCAATTATTTTGTCATGTAGGAGGGACAGTTTTGTGGATGGTTGAGTAAGGAATTCATATTAATGTACTAGTGTTATTCATCTGACAGTTACAACATGTCTGCCAGCATAAAACACTTTGGGGATTGTTCATGTGGGTTGTTGTTGTTAAAGAATTTCATCTACCAAGAAACATATACATCCTAATTTGAAAGTTTTTTAGAAACAAGATTTTAATTCTTGTACCCAAAAAATGATGTTTGCCATAATGTTTTAATTTAGATAATAAAAGAAGGTCATTTGAGTAAAATTATTTTTCATTAACCCTGAAATGGGCTTTTATATTTTTTTGAAAATTGCAAGGTGTGTTTAAATCTGCATGACATATCAGCAAGTCACGTAGGAAGCTCTTTATAATGGACAAACTTGAAACCATCTCTCTTTTACCTGAAACAACAAACAAAACAGGACATAACTGTCCTCTTTGTTAAAAGATTTCTTTACAAAAATTTCAGACTTGGCTGTCTTTCCATGTGTGCTTATACACACACAGTTTATTAAAATTTAAATGGTTCTTGTTTTGATGTTTTATGTCAGACAGGGCTGTACTCTTATGTTTACTTTGTTAGTGAATTTTAATAAACGTCATCAGTATTTGTTTTGAAGTTTATGTATGTCTAGGAGTGTGTAGACTACTCTCAATGTGAGGGATTCTAGAGTAGATCAAGCCTTATAAGGATTGTCATGTTGAAACGGGAATGTGTGATATGTGTTGGTTTGTAATGCAACATGCAGTTGACATAAACTATCTTTATGAGTAACTCAACACTGTGATGAGCTTAAAAAAAAGAAAATCATCGTAAAACTTATCAACACAGTATGGTGACAATGAACTGGTTAAAGTCGTGAATTGTGATCGATAACCGAACAATGACATGCCAATGCCTGAAATGTAATTTTGGAAGCTTATTTACAACAGACACAAAGAGAAATATGGAATGGTGATGTTTAATAGGTCATTTAACTAATAAAAAAGAACTTGGAAGCCAGAATTTTGATTTCATAGTATTTTTATGTCCAATTTTCAATTATTATTGAAAAAGAGATAAAGAATAATTTAGAGATTTTTAAAGATAAAGATGCAAGTAGTGTAGGTTGGCAATTTGAACTTAAGTCCGGACATACGGTATTTTGACTTATTCAACCCCATAAAAAATCATAAAACATACTCTGTGTCACTTTAATATATTTTAATCTAAACTCCCTTATGAGTTTTGGCTAAATTTACCCATTTAAAAAATTGGATTGTTATTGTTCTTCAAACATATTTCACTGAAAATTTAATCCGGGTTCTCTGCAAATAAGTTTCCCCCAAATAACCTGTAAAAAAACTATTTATATTTATGTGATCTGTAGGTGTGTGATGACATGGGAATGTTTGTAATGGTATTATTTGAATAAAACATGCATTTGACTTTGCCTTGTATGGCCAGTGTCTGAAACATTCATGAATAGAAACCGGTAATTTCAAACTTTTTTCAATTATTTACGTCAATGGGTTGAAGCCTTTAAAGGAGTGTGTAGTACGTTGAATGAATCAGGTTCACTTTAAAATAGGAACTCAAAAATAGAATGCATAATAAAGATAGAAAAAAATGAAAATACCCTTGTCTGATATGCTGTGTGATTTCTTTGCTGGCATTGTTGCTTTATGGAATTTGACATTGTCCTATATGGGAATACATTTACAACTGTTTTGCTTTTGATATGGCATGTCAATCTCATGCCCACTTACCTGTGAAAATTGATTTTGTTTTATGTGAATTCAAAGAGGCCCAATTTATGATCTTTTTCATCTCAGTTATTTTGATTTTAAAGTGGTAAGGTTTTTAAAAAATGCACAAAATAAACAAAAGAATTTTTTTCTCCAGTTCTTTAAGACGTAAAGTAATGAAATACTATTTTAAGTAAGAACTTTTTTCATCTTTACTGATAGAAAATTTGTAATGTTTTTGTGAGATATCCTGTGAGCACTAAAAAAGTTAGAAGCAGTATAAATCTGGGTCCCACAATTAAGTCCAGCTAGAACTCCTTCCATATGTTGGCATTCTTCCATGCAGAGTCAAATCGTGTCACCCTTATTATTATCAAAATTTGGTGACTTGTAGCACGTGTGGGTCGGGAACAATGGTGTCCCCACAATAGGGAACACATGCATGCACTTAGTGAAGCAAGGTAGGTCTAAAAGCTTGTTCCACCATGTACCATGTGGAAATAGCATGTTTATTTGTACAAGTCAAATAGGCATGACCCTGAGAGAGTTGGTACAAACTTGGATAAATTAGGCTGAATTCACATTTCAACAAAGTTTATTACGACCAAAAAAAATAAAATGGTCTTTCAGAAAATTATCAAAACAATGTTGCATATGGAGATTTGAAAATGTTTGATGCAATGTCTTTTCATTCATGTTGAGAGAAATGTTTCAAGTATTATTTTTTTAAATTTTTTATCGACTTTATATAAGTATTCATGTGTATATAGCTATGACATATGTTTTTAAAAAGTATTAGGAATATATATAAAATATATTGATTTTGTGGTAAAATTATTTGAAAAGTTAGTAGATTTCAGGTGACATTCATTTCTAATAGAACATCATCATGATCATAAGACAGAATTCTTGACCAAGGATCAGGAGTGATGATATGATAATACAAAAGCAAAATTCTGATCAAAGCATCAACGTCACACAAACAAGTGAGTCATAGTTGATGGAACATGTCAATTTCAGTGGAAGGTTGTTGGTCAAAGAACGTGTTTACAAAAGGAAAAACCATCAATATATGTTGATTCAAACTGAAATAAGATCCTTATGTATATCTTTACTCATCTGTGAAATTAACTACGAAATTGTTTTCAATATCTTAGCAGTGTACAAAAAACGACGTTCTTGTTTGATTTTTATCAGTGACCTCAATTAATGTTTTCATCTTTGAATAATAGTTTCAAAATCACAGCAGGACCCATGAAGTATGTCAGTTGTAAGTATGTATGTTATTTATTGGTAGGATTGGGTTATTTATTATTGTTGGGAACAAACAAGTGAAGTAGTCCAGAAGAGTCTTGACCTGGTATATGTGTAGAAATATGTATATATATGTCAGGGCACCTGTTTGTCAATCCCATCTCAATACATGTTCACCCACTTTTTCACAGTTGATACACCTATCTTAGGGAGTAAAAACACATCCTCATTAAAATTTTAAGAATATCTAAAATATAAGAAAAAGCAAACATCTTGAAATTATATGTTATTTGAGATTCTTAGAAAATATGAAAAATTTGAAACTTTAAAGTCATCACTGAAATTATTCATTTTTGTTGCTACATTACAACACTTTACCATTAGAATAAGGCAAATTTTAAAAATCTGTCGGCAAATGTTAAGGAAAATATACTATAAGTTTGATAAAAACAGAATAACTTGGTAATCATATTTGATAACTCTGCTGTATATATATCTAGGAGGATATGCCGTAATTTTGAATAAATCTATTTCAAAAAAAAATCTCCATATTTTCAATGAAACTATTCATTTGCAATGTAACTCCCATAAATCATTTCACACTTGAAATAAAGTGTTTGTTATAATAAACGTCAGGCCATTTTGTGGCACATTGAGTCAAACTGATTCTCTACAATAATTTCATCACCCAGATAAAGTCAATCACATTTGTTCTGAGTGTGTAAATTTGTCTGGCTGATATTCCGAGAGAATCCAATAAAGCGTACTGGCTCATTGATGGCTTGGAAGCTTTGCTTGTAGTTGCACAACCTCCTCTCTCAGTCGACCATAAATCATGGCCCGCTCTCAACCCAGGGACGCCTGCTAAATGATGTGAATAGTAGTCTTAGGGACTCGATTACTAAAGTCATCCTGTGTACTAGGTGTTGAGTTTTATCACTAATAGATAGAAAAGAAATTTCAAACATGACATGAATTGCCAGTGAGGAAATCATAATGATACCCAATTCTTTACATTTCTTCACAAGCATACAGAAGTTGGTCAGATAATAACAATTGTAAATTTGTCTTGTATGAACACTCTATTGTTTAAATGACTATATTTATCAGAACACCTTGCTTGCACCATAGACCCAGAGAGTATATTTGCTTTGTTCACTTCATATACATGATTACGTTTGTTCTTTGTTTACAACACTGGTACCAATAGCACACACATCCTCTTTAATTGTGAAGGTAATTCTTGTAACTATATTTGCCCAAAGAATGACCATTTATACATGCAATTACTTTGTGATGCTACTAAAAACACAGAAACCCCACTTAAATGAGAATGCTCATTTAGGAGCATAAATAAACAAATCACCTTTCAAGTGCGCAGTCACACTAATAATAACAGGAGGACTCAAGTTAAATGTTAACTCTTGTCGCTGTGGCTCTATTTACTAAAATCAGCTGTTAGGCGCAGTTATATCGGTGCCTCCACAAAGATCACTTGTAATAGGGGAAAGAGGCGAATGTCAAGGCGTCGTGTCTATATACTCGGCAGTAATATTTCCAAATAGTCCCTCACTGCCTTGATAACCCTTTGCTATTTACATGCGAACTGCGCAACAAGCGTGGATAAAGTGCGAGGTTTTTCTGTCCACATGTCCTTGTTTGTTTCCTGGTTGCGTTGTTCTCAGATGTTTGTTATCGTCGACACTTTGACCAATTAGTTGTGTTTTCGTCTTCTAGGATTATTTTCATCAGATCTTGTATTTTTTTTAAATCAGGTCATTTGATGTTGTAAATGTGATTGTGACAATTTTGCTCTTTTAGCCAATTTTTATGATGAATATGAAGGTTCCAACTAGCATCGTTGCTACTTTGATTAAATCTTAAAGATTTTTTAATATTTAGTTGATGCAATATTTCGAAGACTTGCTGTCGAGAGCATTTATGGAATTCAGTGAAAATTGTTTGTATTGCGGGAAGTTATAATTGTATGATAATCTATAATCTTATTATAAGTCTTGCACACAGATTTTGCCTCTTGTATATTTTAACATAGGGAGTTAATTCAATGAACAAACAGGGCGGGATAGCGCGTTCGGCTTCGGATCATGAGGTCGGTGGTTCGAATCCCGCCAGGGGCACGGCTACACTGAGTTTCAGCATAGTACCAACCATGGTTCGCTAGTTCCAACCGATGCTTGCAGGTTTCACCGCAATGCATAGCCACAATGGTGTCGCGGGCTTTCTCCCTGCAATAATACTAGCAGCCGTGATATAAGTGAAATAATCTTGAAAGCGGCGTTAAACCCCAAGTCACTAACTCAATGAACAAACAAAATCAAGTATTCAGTTGTGGAAATCTTCTATTAAATTTTTTAAGTATCTTAAGTAAAGCAAATCATAAAAACATTTACCTATAAATAAGTAATTGTGACAAGTGGAACATCTTATATGAAGTAATAGCTTCAGGTAGAGGGAGCCACTTTAACACTTCAGGATATCTCGTATGAGGTGGCATGTTGTTTTCTCTGTAACTAAACATCAACCACAGAGTGAATATGCAGTCATGTTAACTGCTCAGAAATGCTGACAGAGAAAAGTGGGGATTTTTTGGGATCACAAACATACAATGTTGTTAGCTGGTTAGTTCATTGATACTGTAAACAAAAACTGAACTTTCTTCTGGAATAATTCTCTTAAAGGACAATTGAATTGAGATACAAATTTGAAAGCAATATTGCGTTCTCATAAGATGAACTGAAAAAGATAATAATTTGAATGATCTAAAAAATGCAAATTTATCTGAAATTCTAATATGAAAATAAATAAATTTTTTCTAATGTTATTTTAAGTGTCAGGCTTAAACACAAGTGGATTTATTGCTCGAGCAGTGCTGTAGTAAAGGGGAGACTTCCAAAGCCTTTCCGAGGATCAAGTGAACTCTTTGCTTTTTTGTGACTTACAATGATACCCCATTTAGAATACAAATGATACGATTGCTTTGTATAAGGAGACTTGCTGAGTCTGTGAGATTGAGACACAAGTGAACTCGTTGCTTTGTATAAGGAGACTTGCTGAGTCTGTGAGATTGAGACACAAGTGAACTTATTGCTTTGTATAAGGAGACTTGCTGAGTCTGTGAGATTGAGACACAAGTGAACTCGTTGCCTCGTATAAGGAGACTTGAAGAGTCTGTAAGATGGAGACACAAATGATACGATTGCTTTGTATAAGGAGACTTGCTGAGTCTGTGAGATTGAGACACAAGTGAACTCATTGCTTTGTATGAGGAGACTTGCTGAGTCTGTGAGATTGAGACACAAGTGAACTCATTGCTTTGTATAAGGAGACTTGCTGAGTCTGTGAGATTGAGACACAAGTGAACTCGTTGCTTTGTATAAGGAGACTTGCTGAGTCTGTAAGATGGAGACACAAGTGAACTTGTTGCTTTGTATAAGGAGACTTGAAGAGTCTGTGAGATTGAGACACAAGTGAACTCGTTGCTTTGTATAAGGAGACTTGCTGAGTCTGTAAGATGGAGACACTAGTGAACTCGTTGCTTTGTATAAGGAGACTTGCTGAGTCTGTGAGATTGAGACACAAGTGAACTCGTTGCTTTGTATAAGGAGACTTGCTGAGTCTGTGAGATCGAGACACTAGTGAACTTGTTGCTATGTATAAGGAGATTTGCTGAGTCTGTGAGATTGAGACACAAGTGAACTTATTGCTTTGTATAAGGAGACTTGCTGAGTCTGTGAGATTGAGACACAAGTGAACTCGTTGCCTCGTATAAGGAGACTTGAAGAGTCTGTAAGATGGAGACACAAGTGAACTCATTGCTTTGTATGAGGAGACTTGCTGAGTCTGTGAGATTGAGACTCAAGTGAACTCATTGCTTTGTATAAGGAGACTTGCTGAGTCTGTGAGATTGAGACACAAGTGAACTCATTGCTTTGTATAAGGAGACTTGCTGAGTCTGTGAGATTGAGACACAAGTGAACTCGTTGCTTTGTATAAGGAGACTTGCTGAGTCTGTGAGATTGAGACACAAGTGAACTCGTTGCTTTGTATAAGGAGACTTGCTGAGTCTGTGAGATCGAGACACTAGTGAACTTGTTGCTATGTATAAGGAGATTTGCTGAGTCTGTGAGATTGAGACACAAGTGAACTTATTGCTTTGTATAAGGAGACTTGCTGAGTCTGTGAGATTGAGACACAAGTGAACTCGTTGCCTCGTATAAGGAGACTTGAAGAGTCTGTAAGATGGAGACACAAGTGAACTCATTGCTTTGTATGAGGAGACTTGCTGAGTCTGTAAGATTGAGACTCAAGTGAACTCATTGCTTTGTATAAGGAGACTTGCTGAGTCTGTGAGATTGAGACACAAGTGAACTCATTGCTTTGTATAAGGAGACTTGCTGAGTCTGTGAGATTGAGACACAAGTGAACTCATTGCTTTGTATAAGGAGACTTGCTGAGTCTGTGAGATTGAGACACAAGTGAACTCATTGCCTCGTATAAGGAGACTTGCTGAGTCTGTGAGATCGAGGCACTAGTGAACTCATTGCTTTGTATAAGGAGACTTGCTGAGTCTGTGAGATGGAGACACAAGTGAACTCATTGCTTTGTATAAGGAGACTTGCTGAGTCTGTGAGATTGAGACACAAGTGAACTTATTGCTTTGTATAAGGAGACTTGCTGAGTCTGTGAGATTGAGACACAAGTGAACTTATTGCTTTGTATAAGGAGACTTGCTGAGTCTGTGAGATCGAGACACTAGTGAACTTGTTGCTATGTATAAGGAGATTTGCTGAGTCTGTGAGATTGAGACACAAGTGCATCCACTGAGTGGTTGTAAGTTATCTCTGTCAGTGCAATCAGACACGTCCTAGTACAAAAACACATGTGATAATAGGACGACTGGTAAGCTCTTTATCTTGCCTATGAGAAAACTTCTTACAATTGTTTTAGCATAAAAGATTTAAGAGCACCTCAGGTTTCTAAGACATGATGTTTTTTTCCAAGAGTCATCTCAGCAGTTTTGAATAAATAAGACATTAGCGGTTGGGTTTTAAAAATGTTATTCTCTATTTAGAATAACTTGTTAATAGCACATGTGTGTCTCTTAACACCTGTGAGGTTAGGTTCCCTTTCATCCCCTTACTTCTTCCAATGTTCTCTTCTTCCGAGGCCTTCTTGCGAACTGCTTGTTAAACCAATTTCTGTGATAAAACTGCTGTAAAAAATAAAATAATTTACCTGGATACATTTCTTCCTTTTTACAAATGTTCAAAATTTTTGTTGAAATAACCATTGATTTGATTAGGGTTTCTTTTCCATTGATCAATAAATTTTGATAATAAAAAAAAAAGTATTTTATTTTATGATGTCTTTAAGTAAATAATATTGAAATGTTTAGGAGACCTGTCAAGTCTAGACATTTTCCTTATACTTTTTCTTCTTGCCTAATGGTTATTTACTTGTTTATCAGTTTTCTGAATCGTTTGAGATTTACAAGTAAAGACCCCACAGTATCAATGATTTAGCTATCTATCTCTCATGTTTAGATGTCAATGCCAATTTTCTTTGTAAAGACAGTCTTTAGATTTCTTGCACTGAGAAAAGAAAATTAATTGCGTACCAGATATTTTTGAAAATTCGGAAGACAAGAAGGTAAAGACTATTTATGTTTGTGGAAATTATTTTGACATATGTCTATGTAGGTTTTTCACTTACCTAGTGTGAACATATCTCATCTATTATGCTGTATTTTGGGAAATCATTTTGGTGGAACTGTAAAGTTTGATGGAATGAGATTGCTAGTTGAGTCTTTTAATTTGGTACTCTTTGCATGTGTCAGATGTTAATGTCTTGAAAGTTTCAAAGTTGTTAGTCAAGTTTTCTGTTGAGCCTTTGCGTCCCTTTTATATAAAGTTGATTTTCTCAAGCACCATTCTATACCCTCTTTGAGAACAGTTCAGAGGAAATAGAGAATTCTTTAATTGGTAAAGTCATTTGTGATTGTTTTCAACTTTATACAGATTTGTTTTAGTCAGTCATGTCACATGTGCACTTTTTACAAATAAATTTGGAGCCAATGCAAGGATAAGATTTGGACGTTTGAATTTTTCAGATATTCTGTTCTCAGGTAAACATTTAAACAGTGGTACAAAACTGCAAATTTAGCACCATTTCAGAAACAAAATTTCAGATTCAAAGTCTGCTATCTGATCAAAGTTTAAACAGTTGAACAGCTTTCCAAACATTCATGTACAACAAATGCATTACAGGCGGCAGGTTGGTGTACATAATGCATGGGCCAGCTGACCTACATGCTCCACATGCTCGGTTCAGATGAGGTCCCAAACGGATCATGTGGAGTACAAACACTTGTTGCAGGCAAGTAGCACATGAGTCTGGTATGAATCAGAATTGTCCTCTCTGCTCCCCACCCTACAATGTGGCGCTAGGTCTGGTAGTCACGGCAACCGCAGTGTTATTGTTCCCTCGTATCACACCGGAAGCTCCAGACCAACAGTAGGGGCTTTGAAAAACATGAAAAACTTTGAATGGGACATTTTTGCCCCAAATGTCATTTCATGATTCTTGATACAGCCCGGTGTCCGCTAGAGTGAGATGGAGTGACTCACAGGGGTCTAAATTAAGACCAGTTTCGCCCGATGCAGAGAAGTGGGTGGTGCCAGTAACTAAGTCTCTGTATCACTGGCTCACATTTGAACTCTAGAAACTCTTTCCCTCACTCTCTGTCTCCCCTTGTCCATGGAACTGTTGGATTATCCACCGGGCAGTCTGGTAAGTCTTTGATTCCATATCGGATGGTAAATATTTGCTATAATGACTGTTGTCTAGGCTCTCCTCCAATCATGTTTGATTTTGTCTCTGAGAGTGCAGCTTCTTGTTGCACACTGTGTTACATGATGGGGCAGTGGAGGAGATACACAAGCTTATTTATGAGACAGGTTAACCTGCTGGTATGTGGGCGGCATCCACTATTGAATCACGTCCCCTTGCACTGCTGTTTTCTCTCTTTTCTTTTCTCTTTTTCTCTTCTGAGAAAGATACAAGATTTATCACTCACTTTTTGAATTGGCATTTTGTGTTCTTTAAAAGATACCAGAATAAAGTTTTCTTGTTGAATATATCTTGAACTGTTTCTGTTATTAAGTGTTTTCTAAAGTTCTCTTAATTTTTTAGTCAATGGTGCTTTTCCTGAATTTTCATGTGGACTAAATTTGAGCTTGAGACTATTATTATGTACATGCAGATACATGATATTTTGGATTTTTAATTTAGACTTGAGTGGTAAATGACCTCAAAAATTGTTTTCTTCAATTTTGATTTTGAGTTGCTACATTATATCTTAGTTTCTAGAAGGTGACTATGGGTTAAAACTAGACTAAAAACTTTATTTTATCAGAATCTTTGCAACCTGATTCTTAATCTGATTTTCTAAGGCACACACTTTCATATAGATGTAGACTTGGTCTCTAGACTGTATAAAACACCCCACAAGAACACATATAGTCAGAGGGCCGTAGGAGGGTGAACCTATCGCCCTTTGAACGAGGCCGTGGTTTCTCAGTGGTGAACAGCACAAGAATCAGGTGTAGGTTTCATCTGCATCATGGTTCTTTGTATCCTGCTCATCCTCATGTTAACCTTTGTCTAGTTACTTTACCTATGGTAGAGCTCAAGCAAGTCTATCCCATAGAACATCGATCCAATAGCAAGTCTAGCATGTGAGAGTAACAACTCTGGAGCTTCTTCTTCTCAAATTTGTTTTATTTTTTATTTTTCATTGAAAGAATTTTTTTTATTAATAACTGGAAATTTATTTGTTTCTCATTCATATTTCTACTCTTGATCTGTGACTTGATACTGGTGTACTTGTTGAGCCTAAATTCAGTCTTATTTTTATCTCAACACTAAATGGCAGAAGAAATCTGGCCATAGTGTTATCAAATTCACTTTTTGCCAGTTTCTATTTATCTCTTGCCTTCTCACACACAGACATGATTCACTAAGGTTGAGACTCTCACTTATCTCAATGTAAATGCCACAGAGTATCCAAATGATCTTTCCTACCTCAGATTGCAAGGTGCTTGCAAAGTACATCCGTTTCTTTTTCTGTACCTTCCCCTTCTCCTTTGGTTTGCCTTTCACTTACAGTTGTTATAATCATGAAGGCCTAACCGAGGATTATACTATATATATGGTTAAAGGTACAAAAAATCAAGTCTTTGAATAGTTTCCTTTTCTGTAACCTTTTCTTTGATGGTTCTTCGGTTCTTAGGAAACAGTAGTCATAATCATGAATGCCTATGCATATCTGTCCAGTGCACTGTATTTCCTCGAATGGAAGCCCCAGGAGTCAATTTTTTCAGACCCCCTTTACCCCCGGCATGTATTCGAGGCCGGTGTCTATTAAATTTTTAGTAGGGAATTTATTATTTACATTATTTGCATTCAACTATGGGAGCATTAATTGCTCAACTGATCACCCGACATGTATTTGAGGCATGGCGTCTATTCAAGAACCGCGTGTATTTATTGAAACAGCCTACCCCCGGCCTCTATTGGAGACCAGGCGTCTATACGAGGCCCGGTGTCTATTCGAGGAAATACGGTATGTAAGTTGGCTAAGAGAATCAGAATTTAGAATTGTTTCTTTTTCTGTATGTAAGCCTTTCTTTGAAAGTTGGTCGGTCCTTTCACATACAGTTGTTATAATCATGAGGACCTATTTGTATCTGTATGATAATTAAACAAAAACTCAAGTCTTAGAATAGCCTTTTCTTCTATGACTTTTCCTTTGATAGGTGGTTGGTCCTTTCACATTGTCTTCTAAATCGTGACTCCCTATTTATATGTCATGGGAAAAGAATCAGATCTTTGAGGGAAGGCAAGATTTTATGGATAACAACTTCTTTATTGTGAAATTCATGACGTTTCCCAGTATATGCTTAGTACTTCATCAGGTGGGATGTAAATCTTGTCTTGCTTATGTATATCACTCCTAAATGCACTTCAAAGATTTCATCCGATCTTTTAGGGGAAATAGAATGAATTGGTTACTTTATTGTTTTTATGAAAAAGTTTCTTCCAGGATAGATGTTGGCCTTTTCTTCTGTTTTGATAGTTTGTAACAGGTTGTTTGAGATTTATTGATGTCATAATGTATGTTTTTGTGTACTTTTGCAATTTTTAAGTTGATTGGTTAGGTTTACAAGTCGTTCGGTCTACAATAGGAGATTGCTTTTAGTTTTACATGATCTAAAACAGGAAACATCAATTTATCTTATTCAAAATCTGGTGAAAAATTCAATTCCTTTTTCTTCAAATTTGTTATTATTTCATGTTGCAGAATAAGTGAAAAAGATATGAACTTTAAATACTTCATTTAAGATTGTTTTTTTATAAATGTTTGTCACGTTTTCAAGTATCATCGCACAATTATAATAGACTAATTATGAAAGACGTAGGCACATGCCTATAATTAATTTATTATAAAAAAAATCAGAATCCAAGCAGGAAATGTACTTGAATATATTTCTACCCTATTCTGAATCTATATAAATCTAAATTACTTCTCCATGAGTCCTAAGCATGCTTTATTATACCAACTGTATACATGTAATGGTCACATCACATGCTAAATAGGACTTGTCATATATCATGATTATGCCATATTTTTAATGATATGATACGGTGCTTATAGCCAGTGTTAGCAATGACGCACTGGGATGATTCAACATAGCATGATTGCTAAATAAGGATTTATGAATTCGTTGATTGTGTGACTTTCATAGTAGTTAGTTAGACTTGCTGTTTGTGCTAGCTGTAAGACTTTATTAGGCATTTATATGAAGTAAATTGTAAGTATTGTTTAAGATCAAGATAATTTATGTTTATATATATATTCTTCGGTCAGTTTGTGAATCTACTTGAGAAACAATGAAAGCCAATTTAGAAAGTTGTGAAGATTTTTCAGTATTTGGGAAAAATCATATTGAAAAACAATGGTATTTCATTTGATTTAAACCAATCTCAAATGATCATTTCTTAACCTTCAGTAATGAATATTATATTATGACTTATTTGATGAATTCTTAACTACGATAATGAAATCAAATCTTATTGATGGACTTTGGGCTACCACCACTACCCTCTCATATCTGCTTCCATGTTGTCATTGATCAATCGCTATCACTTGCAGTTTCAGATGATTTAATTACATTGTTCTCAGTGACCTGTGCAGACAGATCATAACCCCCCTGCCCTGCTTCCCCCTTTACCCCCCCATCTCCTCAAAGCCACTGTTGGAACCATGACCAACTCCAATCAAACAGTGGCTTCCCATCTTTGATATTGGAAGCTTGCATGCATATGGCTAATGCAGTTTTTTTATGGAAGCTCGTGGGATGACGCCACTTGATCCAGCCGTACTCTCGTGCCGTCAGCGCCTACCAATCCTCTCTCCGAGTCCGATCATCTTATACATCTTAATTTCATCAGATCGTGAGGTCAAAACTTGGCTGACCTCAAACATCCCACGGAGTACGGCTGGTCCTGACTACGTCTTCGTGGTTCTACACTAGGTCATATCCAACCCTGGCGTGTTGGCCCAGTGGGCCTCAAACATGGCCGTAGGATTACCCAGCATGCATTGCTGGCCACTCCATGCTTTAACACCTGCTCTAAGTAATAATAGAATTGGCCTGATTTATTTATCCTTGAATGGATTATGAACTCAACTTGGGAATCTCCCTCTGAGTTCTCACATCATAAGCTGAGCTATGAGATCATCATGTTTTAATTTTAACTTATTATGCTCTGTCACTTAACTGTCCAAATGATCTGCTGAATTTGTCACTATTAATGATCGCTTGGAAGACAGTGATCTCGCCAACTATGTTGCCGTTTCCTTATCATTTGGTAAGATTTCTTCATGAATTTCGTGTTTGAATGACATCTTTTTGTTTAATGTCTATTTGAAAGGTGTCAGAATTCTCGAGATGTCCTTGAAATTTTGGAAATGTTTTATCTTTAAAATGTGGATTAAGATGATTATTTTTTTATCATTAGATTAGTTTAAGTAAAAGCCTATAAAGCCAATAATAACACTTATTTATTCAAATCCAAAATGATATGATTAAATTTTCATGAATTTAAAATAATATTCTGTATAGTCACTAAAAAACTTTTTAATTGTATTAGATATTAACAGAATATGAAACTATTGTTGTTTAAATATTTTGTTAAGCAAAATTCCCAAAATTGGTACAGATAAATGGTATTGAATTTTTCATGCTAAGATGCATTCGTGGTCTTTGAACTCAATTAAACACTCTTAAAGCATTTGCATCCAGTAAACATTTAGGAGCATTCACACACCATGTGTATTCAGCACAGAGACATCCAACTGTAGCTGGGTTGAATGGCATTTCAGAATTGTACATTGTAGCCTCTCTCCTAAGCGACGATCTATCACTAATTGTTTCCTTGGAGTATGAAGCGTGAAACCGCCTATTAATAGATGAGTCTGTACATTTAATTGACATTTGTCTTGATTTAATTGACATTGTTTCTATTCAAATGAACAACTGGGTAGTTACCGGCCAGGTTGAAGGGGCAGCCTGATTGTGACAATGTTTGATGCGAGCTTGACAATATTTTATTTGAGTTCCGTCACCTGAGTGAAGTTGAGTATGGCCGGTCAGTGGTGTTCCTATGTACTTAATTGTTTTAAAGTTATTTGAGACTTCCTGTGTTCGTGAAAAGGTTGCTGTGGGTCAGTTTAACTTGTACATTCGCTTTGCCAAGCTATCTACGTCGTATACCTACTGTAGATCTGGTAAGTTTAAGTTCTTATTCATAATATTATAATCATTACCATTTATCAAAATGATTCAATGACTTCATCCTCTTTAGTAAGGAATGATTGGATTTGGATTTTTCACTGAGCTTTCTACTTCCCATTTTTTCTGGAGATCTGGTGAGTCTGATTCTTAGTGGATTTATTAATTGATATGATGATTTCATGTTTTATCCTTTTTGTGATATTTAGCGGGTTGTCATCAAGCTGACTAATTCTTTGTAAGTTTTTTCTTGTTGTTTCAAATTAATTATGATTTGATATACTTTGTCAATGAGACGTAAGCAGATTATCATTAAACTGTCAACTTGTTGCTTGTGTTTGGTGTTGATATGGTGAGTTTCGTAAAGTTGAACTCCGACCGTTGTGAAGTATCTCACTTATTTTTTGCTGTCAACACCATAAGATTTGTCATTATAGCTTCAATATTAATTTAAAGTAAGTTGTGAGAAAGGGGTTTTTAACAACAGCTAGCTCTCCTTTTGTGTTAGCTTTTTGTTTGTGTTTTTCAAATGTTTCCATTTAGTTTCATCCTTATAGTGAATATAAGGTATTACATATTATGTTGAATTCTAAAAGTGTTATTTTCATCTTATTGCAAGATGTTTTGAAAATGAGTTTTATGCATATTTTTTTTATGACCACTTCATGAACATTGTATCCATAAACTTATTCACTCTATAATATTCATTAGATTCCAACAATATTTTTGTGTAAATGTGCCAATTTATTTCAGTGTTAGTTTTCCTTTTATGTCTATAATAAAAATATCAAAATAATTCCTCAAACATGAGTGAACATTTACCAATGTATATGAACAATCAACAACCTCTTCAAGCTAACCATTTCTCTATGAAACCGTCTCTTTCAATGATCTGATAATTGTCGGAACTAGATCAGACAGGGTTTGCAAATAGAACAATTCTCTGTCTTAAAATAGACAAGAATTGACACCAGATTAAAGCAATTTAGAAAATTCTTTAATGTAAGGACTCACTTTTTCCTTTCTGCTCGGTCTCTGTATATTCAGTTCCACGAGGCCGTACTGAACGAGATGTTTTTGCAAGATTAAATTTCAGCCCTTTTTGATAATGATTTACTGTTTGGATCTCCTAATCACCCACTTGTGGTCATTACAATATTTGGATTTTCAAATTGAATTTATGGATACTTTTTTCTAGTGTCATGTTTTAGTCTTGGTATTTGGGAAAGTTATAATTCATTTGAATTCATTATGAAAATGCTTCATGAAGATATCAGCATCTTGCAATATATGTCCTAAATCTGTAAACCATGAAAAGTTTTAAAATAAGAAACCTAACCAATTTCTTCTTGACGTAACAATAAAAGTATTACTACTGACAGGATATATGCTGTGGATTATTGGGCTTAAAATTGCAGTAGTCTTCGTGTCAGGATATGAAATATGGTTCCAAAAAATCTATCCATTATGCAACTCGTAAGTCGTATAATGTTAGACAAAATCTTTTTTATGCCAGATTTTTTTTCTGTTTAACGAATGAAAAACAAACTTTAATTTACAACAGATATTTGCGTTGACAAATACAAGATATATTTCTTCATATATCAATATTTTATATGTTACTTTTTACCTTTTATACATTGTTTTCACTAGATTGTTAACTCCAAATTTTCATAATATTGACATTATGTCAAAGAAGTTTGTTTGAATATACATTATCGTCTTTAGTAAATATTCAGTTGGTTATCAATAATTCTCTTCATAAGCAAATCTGTAAGGTCCATAGACAATATGCAGTAATTCACAATGAGTGGAGAACACTCAAGTTGTTTTCACGAGGCTTGGGTAACCTTGTGTAACATAATCCCCCATTGTATGTAGATTTACATTATGTAAAGACATCTACAAGTATGCTAATCAGATATTGTCTTACCAGACTTTGTTTATAGTCTTTCTTTTACTTTAGAGCAAGAAATTTTCATTGTTTTATACTGCAAAGCTGGTGAAATGTTTACACTGGACTATCTGGAATGAAAGATTATGTAAGTTAAATATTTGAATTCAATGTGTATGATGATTTTCTGGAATATTTCACTACACCGAGGATTGTCCTTTATTGATCTTGTATTAGGGGTTATTTTACTCCAATAAACTGAGTTGAAGATAATTTTAATCATAGTAGTTTTACTTAGCCAGGTGTTCCTTTTGATGATATTTGACTGAGCTTGCATTTGAAGTCATTCTCCCTCCATTCACAACCCCATGCATGTCTCTCCAGGTTATCAATGAACAAACAAAATGTTGGCTAAGTTCCTGCAAAGTCCCACAGCGTTGTCTCTGCATCTGGCCTGGAGGTTTTGTGAATGGCGGAGCACCTCACA
Organism: Phorcus lineatus; assembly: GCA_921293015.1. Classification (NCBI taxonomy): domain Eukaryota; kingdom Metazoa; phylum Mollusca; class Gastropoda; order Trochida; family Trochidae; genus Phorcus; species Phorcus lineatus. The sequence goes on along the minus strand of OV121092.1, from coordinate 45,615,251 downwards.
TCAGGCTGATAAACATTGTGTTTGTACATGCAGAATATGGGCAGATAATGGAAAGAAAGCAGATTGGGTCTAAATGTAGAATTTGTATGACATGTTTGAGAAGCCAGAGAATGTTGAGAAGATTCCCCAGACTGTCTCCCTGTCTCCTTTTGCATTAGTTCTCATTCACCTGTGTCTGCAGACAATGCTACGTTGCAAGGCACTTCTTGATTGTCAACATTTTTGTACAAGTTTATAAATATTTCCCTTAATGCCTGTTGATAAGAAATATGCCAGTCTCCTAAAGACTTTTTTTATTTTTGAGAGGGATTTCTAGTGAGTTAGTGAGTTATTGTTTAACGCCGCTTGGGCAATATTTCAGACATTAGCGGTGTTAGAGAGGGATTTCTAAGTTTGAACTAAGATATATGAAAACTGAATATTGAACAAAGTTATAGTAAATTAAAGAATATATTTATAGATAAAGAAATGTATGTCTGATATGTTTGCCTCTCAAACTACTTTTCAGATTCATATTTCCTTGTGGTAATTTTCAAAGTAGATAATTGAGCATATCTCATTTATGCAGTGAGTATTTTGATAGAGGCAGGTTGTGTTGTACATGGACTTTGCAGCACAATGGGACATACTCTAGAGTGCTAGCTACCATGCCTATTACTTCTGTTGAGTTTTCTTTAGATAATGGGACTCATGCAGTCTAGCATCTGCAGGTACACAAGCACCAACTCAGGATTTATATTCTCCAGGTCACAGTGGCCTGTGTCGATGTTTAAAAGACCAGAAGCCAGTCTTAGTGTAATAGAATTGGCACCTGTAGCAGTAGGGCACCTGCTAACAAGGTAGTGGAGGTACATGCAGTGGGTACAGGTGAGGAAGAGTCACATTCTGGGGGACATAGGGTGCACCATATTGCAAAGGATACGGGTTGGTTGTCAAAGTGACAACACTTGATAACCTTTTGTAAACCAAAAAAGTATAAATGATGTCCAGAGACATTTTTTGAAAAAAAATTGGAATCTAGTGAGCTCTAGATCCTTGTATTCTCATTCTGAATCCTGGACTACGGACACTCGGACACTCACGTGTTGATGTATAGGGATGAGATTCTCCACAGAGCATTGGACACCTGTAAGAAAAACAAGTTGAGGATAAATGAAACTCTCCAAACTTCCACTGCCATATACTTGACAAACAGACCTCAACAATAACCCAGAGTGAACCTCACTTGATTTATTCTCTTTATCCACTGAATTATTGACTGTTTTAGTCCTACACACTGTCAAAAATTACATCCAATCAGAACTAGCAGATACAAACGCAGGATTTTTATGCTTTGTATCGCATATGGTCTCAGGTTAACCCCTTGATATCATTGTATTACCCTCTTATGACATGGGTCTCAATCAATACACATTAACACTTTGGTTTATAAAATCATACAATCTATGAAGTCTCTTGCAGTACAACACTTCTTATTACAACATTAAATAATCTATTAATTGTTGGACAAAGTGTTAACACCCTATTTAGAAATTTATGCTGTATGCTGCATGGACCCTTGGCACTAGAAGGGTTAAAAGTCCTACAGTGCATCACAGCACACCCAACCAGCAGTGACTGCTATCACCAAGTGAACTCCCCTAATCACCGAGATACAGTCTCCAGGCTGAACCCAACACAATAGTGGAGACAGAGCAGGCCACGCTGCAATACAATACAATAGCCAGTCAGGGAGATCAGCGGACCACGGAGTCCGGAGAGCAGTGGAGCGTACACAGCCCACTGTCACACGGCCAGAAGACTGGAGTCATACTCTGTCTCCACTGAGGTCTCAACTCACTGGATCTGATCTGTCTGTCTAGTGGACTGTCTATCTCAGTGTGAGTGAAGTGTCACACCCTGTGAGTCCGTCCCCACTCTGCCTGTTGCTTGTGTCCCTGGCATTAGTGTGTGCTACCCTGATCCTGTGTCATGCAGTGTGAGCTCTGAACCAGTATCACTGACTCTGTGCTTGTATCACCGTCTGAGCTTCCTCTGTTCTCATATCACACGGCAGTACCTCTGGGCTGGACCTGTATCACACAGTCTCAGCTACCTCTGCTGTCATATCTCGCGGCTGTGCCTTAGCTCCGGACCTGTATCCCACTGAGTGAGTTACTTACCTTGGTATCCCGTTCAGCGAGTTGACCCTTATCACTGACAGTGCTCTAGAATCCTCGACAGTCAGACACTTGGAGGACAGTGTGTAGCAGGAGTTGTGAGCTGGGATGTCTCTGTGTTACCCCCTGAAGCAGCCCCAGTACTACGTCGTTGACCTCCCCTCACGCCCCATCACCGGGGTTTGTGCAGTTCCAGGACTCTCTCTACAGTCAGAAACTGAGGCAACTCTTGAAGAACTCATGCAGGTAAAAATTGTTATAGTCTAGCTACTGCAGATGCAACTCCAAGCATTAAGGGATGCAACTTGGGTCACAGGTGGTTGACTTGTTGATGATTCTGTATTCAACTTCCTGCAATTTTCAAGCGCTTTGTTTACATTTTTACCTATCTGCATCTTAACTGGTATGTTTTGCTTTTCACATTCCTGATGTTGATGGAGATATGTGCTGATTTGCCCACAGGTGTGTTTCGTTAAGTGGGTGTGTCCATAGAAACCATGCTCTCATTGATAAATTCCAGGATGATCAGTTTGTTTTGAATAATATATGAAAAAGGTACCTAATGCTTTATTTCAACTTAGCCTCGCTGATAGAGATACCTGTGAAACTTGTCACACCTGTAATTAGTGGGTGTGGCCAGGTGCTGTTCAGCCTGTCTTCTCAACGAGCCCACTCTTCTTGTACCTTCAAGGGGACTTTTTGCGTCTTGGGTTACTTGTTTACCTGACTTTTTGCGTCGGGCATATTTCCATCACTGCAACTGGTTTAATACGATGGGGAACATTCTTGTTCTGTTGTTACCTCGTGTTACCGACAGCAAGCCACTTTATTTTTTCTTGTCATCCTGTTTTCGTTAGATGTCACTCGTGACTAGGAAAGTATGTAAGGTTCATCTTCACTTTGTTGCCAGATGCGAATTCATCTCATCTGATATGAATATTCACTGAACCAAAGTTTTTTTATTCAAAGAGTCCAAACTTTTAATTGTTGAAAATTTGTATTTCAGCAAAAGAAAATTATTCTGAAAACTTGTGAATATGTATTTGGCTAAAAAATTAACAAATCAGTTTTGAAATTTAATAAAAATAGATTTGATTTTGAATCATGAACTGAAGTCTGTTTGTAAACTTAACTATTTGAAATGTTTGTCTTGCAACTATTTTGGAAACACTTAAATTCAGAAATGTCTCCTAATGCTATAAGGATGTCACCCCATCCATCTAATGTAGTTGGACTGTTTTCTCCTGTCTGTGCGAGTTAGGCGTGTTGACTCCAGTCTGTCCAAGCCTCGTGGAAATTTGTATGATTTACTTGATGTGTTTGACCATTACGGAGGGGAATGTCACTACAAATTCTCTCTCTACGACTCACGCTGACTCGTTAACAGATCGGCCATATTTGTTGAAAAAACAACTGGGAATAGGTAGAGTTTTGCCTTTTATACAGTTTAAAAAGGAACTTTGCTTTATTTTTGTGTATGTTTTAAGCCACTTGTTTCCTCATTTTGGGTTATTTTGATATTTTGTAACGAAATATTGTAGTTCATGTCAGGAGATTTAGTAAGGAAGGTGATCAGCTTTATCAAGATATTTCTGTCTTGTTGCCTTAATAAGTAAATTTGCAATTTTTTAACATAGATTAATTATAAATTAGACTTACAAAAATATCTTTTAAGTGAAGGGTTATATGTTTTATATTTACATGTTTTAGGTGACAAACCAACATTGTGGGGGAATATGTAATATTATGATGTCAATTCATTTGGGATCGATGTAGGCAAAATTTGGTTATATAAGTAAGTTATACTGCTCTATATTGCTCCAGTGGATAGTTGATAAGCCTAGTTGATACATAAATTTATAGTTGAGCTATGCAATACAGGCTTCCAGTAGGAAAGATTTCAGTGTTTAACGCATGTATATTACATTTATAAACACTTTGCATTCAAATATTATTATGTACTCAATAATTCATAAAGTGTTTTAGCATACACTTCTGTTTGGACTCCTGCTCAAAATGAATACACATATTATTATAATTATCTATTATCTAATTAAAGCTAATGTGTGTATCTTAATTAACCATATAAGCTTTTTTCAAAAATTTGCTAAATATTCCAATATGTGCAATTATGTTTATATGCAATTAAGGTGCTCAGGCTAAAAATTCAAAAAGTCTTATTTCATAATTTTCAGAAATTGGGTCACGTTTCTTATGAATATTCTGACATTGTGGATCTGTCACTTGTGATAAAAAAAAGTGTCAAAAATGCATTTTGCTTGTCAAATATTACATTCTTGTCCAGAATGTCTCACATTAACAACAAATGATTATGTAGGCTGTGTTACATTCTTCGAATGTTTCTTTGTAATTTTCTTTAGCACATCAGATTTTATAGAGTAAGTATAGCTTGAAAAGCACCCAGCTAATCATTGAATTAAAATTTTTAATGGAGTAAGGTTTCACTATACTAATAAGCCAATGACAATACCAAATTATTTTTTTAAGTTAAGATTCAAATGAATTAGCCTCTTAGAATGATTGCCACTGATATATTCACAAGTTTAAACAAAATTATAAGACTTGTATAAAAAAAAAAACTGTTAAATGTGGATACTACAGGAGTCGATTCTTCTGTTGGAAAAAAGTAGTTTTGCTACCAAGAATGAATTTGTACTCATATCTTCGTTAGCTAATAAATGTCTGTGCCCTGTAGGACTGATTTTGTTTATATTTAGTAAAGAATTCCTGTACAGAGACTGGTACATATTTTACAAAACTCGTACTGGTACTAATCAAGTGTTGATGTGTCTTAAGTTTTTTTTCAGAGAGCAGGGAATGATTTTTGTTACCTTGTAAAGAATGTAATGGCAAAAATGCACCTTCTTATTATATAAATGTTTTAGCCTATTTATTTTCTAAAGAATCCTATTTATCTCTGAAAGATACAAGTGGTAAGTCTGAGAGAGAGAGATGGAGGATCAACCACTGGTCTTGCAAGGGAAATAATCTCGAGTGCCAGTAGAGTGCCAACTCAGAATGGTAACAGATGTACCAGTGTTTCATTGGTTGTGAAATATGTTTGGCAATTGCTTTCATAACTACTGCTGGACAGCCTGGGTAGTTATTGCACTGTGGTAGGTAGGGAATAGCGGTTATAAAAAAGATTGGGTTTACTGTATGCAGTTGTAAATATTGACGTTGTTCACATGTAATCTTGGGTTACCTACTTACATATCTACGTGAATAAGAAATATACCAGGAAGATCTCTGAATAAGCATGTCATTGTGATCTTGGACAAAATAAATTTCACAATTATTTAAGATTTTGCATTGGAATTATGGTTATCACAGATATATTTCATTTAATGACTTAATACTTTTGAATTACATTTTTTATTAAACCATTATCAGAATTCACCTCAGTTGCATAAAAAAATTGATTTAAATCTGCAATAGAGCATTTGACCTGTTTCTGTAAAATAACAGGTTATCTTCAGTGAGAGGTTTGTTCAACAAGACCCAATCTCGTATTAATTCACAAGTCCCAAACAGAAGGAGGGACATAGGCGAGGATATGTTTGTATTGGCCGACACAGACCTGTATTGTGGGGAGTATAAGAGATTATCACCTATGTCGACACATATCATGTGTTTTATTCATATCATGAGCATATTGGCTGATCCAGGGTATTCAAGATGAGCCCCTGATACAACTAAGCTATACAACCCCGCTGCTAGATTATCCAGGTCAAGTTATCCCTGGAATGTGGCTACCCGTCCTCCTCCTCTCTATAGCGCGTTGATAATCTCTTGCAGCTCTCACTAATCTAGCTATATTATAAGGGTTCTCAGATAGACATATCCCTGCGATTGGAATATAGCTACAAACTATTTTGCTTTGTGCTCAAAATATTCCTGGGATGGTACTGGAGCTTCGCTATCCTCCTTATAATGCAGTGATAATCTCCAATATGTCTTGCTAATCTGGCTTAATTATACAGGCTATTTCAGCAGGTACCCCCTCATTATAGCACGAATTTGGGTGGAATGGTTGCTGCCTTAATCTGGATTGTGTAAATCCTGAACCTGTCCATGTCAGATTAAGAAGGTTTATCATTTAAAGACTGTGAAGTATGAAAGCAGCTTTTCCTTCTTAGCTCGATAGGATATGTAATATTTTCATCACAGTTTTCTTTCCTCTTTGCTTAAAAGATTACGTTATCTTTAACCCTAATTGGAGATTGGTATGTGTGCAGAGTCTTAAAGTGAGGCTTGAGTTGGCTCTTGATCAGTGTGAGATATTTAACAGGATCGTGACCAAGTCCATTCTAATAAGTCCATAAAATATGTACAAGTATCGCGTGTTGAAGTTTAACGTTCACGACTCGGGAGACTCCTTATTGTAAAGAAGAAATGCAAAGTATTATTAACCTGTCAAAAAAAAAATTTTCGAGGCAGGGTTAAACTTTGTTGCTTGTATATTGTTATGTGTGTGACTAGCCATGTGTAGGGTGGATTAGAGATTGATACTGGTCAGTTAATGTAACAGCTTCCAGCAGTTGGTATTCAACATAACTCTAATGCCTGCAACAAGTCCAGGTATGCAGCCAGTGGAGCGGCAAGTGCTCAACTCTACTCAACATAGACTGATCCTGAAAGGGGAAGGGGAATTGTGTGTGTGTGTGTGGGGGGGGGGGGGGGGGGGGTGTTTTCTTAAGGACAGGGGGATAGGAGATAAAAGGGATATCAGGATCAGATTAGGTTTGGTGGGTTCACTTTCTTTTGGAAGTTTTTATTAAATAAAACAGGAAACTCAAGTTTCCCCCACCAACACCCCCACCCCCCACCCCCCATTCAATATTCCTGGATCTTCCACAGAATTTGAGGGAGTATGGAGGGTAGGGAACCTGGAAGGGAGGGATTTGGTTGTTTTGGGGTCAAGTAAAGGAAAGACTTGGATGAGGACAGGGGGAGATTATGATGTGTATGGGTTAAGTTAGGGAGATGGGTTGGGATGATGGAGACAGACTGGGGGGCAACTTATTCTGTGTAAGGATACACACTTACATTTAGAAGGAGGAATGAGGCTTTATAAGGGTCAGGGGGCTGAGATTGAATGTCAAACAGAGGAAAGCTTCTCTTGAACTGGAATGGTGTGGAGATGCAGTTTATATTTTTAACGCTTGATTAAACATATGTCAGTACAGATTAGTTTAGAATCAATTTGTAAAGTTTTAGGAGATAATGAGGGGAAGACAAATATAGGGTGTAGAGAATGAAGTAAGATAGAAGGATAGTAAAATGACAGAGACAGAATTAGAGGGATCGGAGGAGAGGGTGTGCTGAGGGGTGGTGAGAAAAATTTACTGCAGTACCACAGGGAGGGAAACATTAAGGGGTCACGGAAAGATAGAAAGGATATGGTTGAAGGAGTGAAATCTAAGGGCTAGAAGAGTCATTTTGGGGTCTATTACAGCTGTGCCTATCAGATTCAGTTTAACCTTGCCAGAGGCAGATTCACTTGAGCGCTTCACTATACCACCACCATGTTGTCATTTTCCCATAGTGTCACAATGTAAGACAACACCCCCCAGGGGATACCCAGCTCCCTCCTCGCTATAACACTCCTCTCCTGCTTGATATGTCTCTGTATCACCTGACCGACATTCCCAAATCAAGAGACTTTAACTCTATCCCTGCCACAGTCGCTGTCACAGTTGATACATTATGGAACGAAACTGTCCTCTATCATCAGATGGGTTAAATTATGTTCCAAACTTCACTACTGGGTCCATTGAAAGGAGAAAAGTGTTCTCATTGCTTCCACTTTATCACAAAACATCCAGGCTTCTCAGGTTTCTGATAGGATTCCCCAGGTGTTAATTACTTCTAAGAAGAAGAAACATTTGTTAGGCTGTGTTTAGGAATATTTACTGCCTGCCTAGATCATGTGTAGAGGGAGGTATGGAGTCTGTCTTGCATAGAAAAGCAGCTGAACTCCACGCAGTATCCTATAAATCCTGAGACGCTATCAGTGGGATGCTTGCCTTTGGTGAGAAATCAACAAAACAACTAATAAATTGAATTAGTGGAAAGAAACGAGAATGTACTGTAGTCTGGCAGTGATAAACGGAATTCAGGAATTTCGTTGTTGAAAGGAAAGTGTATTTGCAATCAGATTACCAAATGGATTGATATGAATTATTACGACTTGCAAAGAGTTTTAATTAAGATTCTATGTTAGAAAGCTGAAACCAAAAACTGAAAGATTATTTTTTCATATCCCCTAATGGTATTATAAATGAAAATTTTCAAACAATTTACCACCTTTTTGATCCAAAAGAACTTGAAAACATCTAAATTAATTTCTTCAGCATATTTGATATTTGACAAATGCCAGTTTAAGGGAGTTATGAAAGCTACAATCAAAATGTCAAATGTCAAACATTGTCTCTTTGATCTTTGAGAACACTTCGTCACTCCATCGTCAGTTCTGTCGAGTGTCAACCCAGCTTCAATAAATAATCTGATTAGTTTACAGACCATCAAGACCAGGCTCTGTGTCAGAACTTCAACTGGAACATATCTTGCCTTGGGCCCTCAGCTTTTGGCCTATCTTACTCTCTCAAATACTTATTTTATCATTTGTTTTCAACATTTTTTCTGTCATTCTTCAATCTGATTGAGTGATCTTAGTGGTATATTTGTGTGGCAGCTTATAAAGCCCTCAGCAGAATGAGAGCTCAGGCTTAATGCCATGAATAACTTATCTATAATGTTTAGAAGATTTTGTTCATATTCTTAACTATTTTTGCCTCAAATTGCTCTGCCCTTGGCAAGTAGGGGGTTAAGGGTATTTGTTTTTAAGGCTTTAGGACTTGTAACTTAATTAAGTTTTTTAACTGTGGTAAAGGGAATGTTCGTATCCCGAGGCCTCGAGGTTTATGTGATTTCGGAGTCTTGTTATGTGTTTGATTTATATGGATATTCACTCACAATGTTTACTCATCTGGAAATGAATTGAATGTAGAGTTGTAGGAAAGTGTTGTTCATTAAAAAGTCAGTTGGCAAATAAATTTCAGTTGTTTTATGATTGATTCTTAAAAAATACAATTTTAAGATTTGAGAGACTTTTAATATAAATAAATTGAAATACTCAGTCAAAATGGCTTTTGAAAATGGAATTTCACTATTTTAAACAAATTCCAATTTGAAGGTTTTGGGGCTTTATTATATTTAGCGTTTCATTGAATTTCATCGAAATCCCAAAAGAAATTATAATAGTTTAGTTTATAAGGTGTTACATTATAGTCTTTTACTTTGTGAATGTCCTAGATTTTTCTTCAAGTGCAAGTTCAGACTTGGTTGACTCCGATGTTATCACACAAATCAGTGTAGAGGCAGTGTATACACTGTTAGCAGTACACAAATTGGATTAAGAAAACATGTACAGCAAGGGATTTTCCTAAGCAGAAGGGCCAATATTTACCAGCTCCGATCTCAGGTTAGTTTTACGGTTATGACTCCGGGAATGATATACAATGAGACAAGAGTTGACACTGGCCTCGCTCTATAGTGGGGTGGGAGCGGTATAGTGGGGAGTGGTGCTGTCACCATGGTTATAGGAGGGGGAGGGGCAACTAGGGGTTTCAGTTGACTGGCCGCGTCAAACAGGAGATCTTTTAGCAAGTATTTGGTCCGAGACACGGCATTATCATGTTGAGAATCCACTAGAAAGGATCTACCGCTGCATACATATATATATATATATATATATATACATATAGAGACTGACAGGTAAGCCATGCTCCATAGCTTCGTAAAGACTAACTAAACTCGTTAGGGTAACTCTACCTGGTCTGCTCACAGGTAAATTTACTTGTTTTTGTTGTGGTGAGTTCAAGCAGAGTTAGCTGTAAATCCAGTGTTTGGGTGGGAGAGGAGGGAGGATGGGGGTAATTTAGATTTGGGAGGGGCACCTAGAGGGGGGTTCAAGGGGAAGGGAGGAGCAGGTAGAAGAATGTAAGGTTGGGATGAAATGACAGTGACATGTGACGTGCTTGACAGTCCGTAAAACAGCCATGAGAGATGTTGGTCCTATGTGGAAGATTACCTGAGGGAGGGGCTTTATGATTGGGGGATTCATCAGTCATCATGTCATCTGTCGCGTAGGAGGCGGAGCTTACTGAGACCTGTCCATGTGCATTCCGCGGGATTCAGTGTGCCCAGGTTTACGAGTGTTTGATATGTAATAATAGCTTACCTGCCTGCCTACCTTCTGAAGTTTCAGGTAAGACCTACAGTCTTCATCTTGTAGGAATCTTTACATTAACCCTTCAGTGCCCAAAGGTTGGTATAGCCTGTTAGCTGGGTGATATTGTTCCATAGAGGGACAGTGACTTATCAATCGGTACTAATTGATCCTTTGGACAGGGGAGAGTTAACCTGAGCTGTCCTTCAACAGGTTGAAGCGGAGGAGACTGGGGATCAACATTTGAAAGGAGAGATTACAGGGATAGAAGATTTCTAGTCTTTGTCAAAGTGAGAAGGGTAATTAGGGGATAATTAAATCACCATTTTAGCATAGATTGACAGAAGGAATAAGTAGGTAAGATGAGTCCAGGCATGTCAGTTTGAGAAAATGAAAGTAGATTGGATGAATTAGTCTTGGCGTAAGATAGAGATACCATCTGTTATCAGTGTGATAGAAATATGGAATAGAATAATTATGGATGAGGATTGGTATCAAGGTGATCATTTCAGTGGTTTATATGACTTTGCATAAGGCTGGAGAGAAAGAAGGAAGAAGTTTTTTGCAATTGAAAGGAAGTTACAGAATTGGAATAAGTTGTTGTGGATGAATTTGTACATGTCAGTTATTGATGTTTTTTTAAGATGTTAAAATAGTTTAAGAGATGAAATATGTATGTATGGATAATTAAGATAGAGACATTGGCTGATTTATTCTCTGTACAGGCTGACCAGAATACAAGTAATGTTTTATGACAGTTTGTATACCGCTTGTGGGACCAGAATATTAGTGATATCATGCAGTCTGCAGCTTGTACACTGTCAGTTTATATTACAGGAAACACATTTTTATATTTCCTAAAGCTTCTCCTGTTTAGGGTCAGTAATATACTACACCTGGTTATGATCGGACATTATGTATATGCATAATCTCTTATTGTATAATATCAGCTTGATGATATTGTGTTCCTTGACATAATAATCACTTTCAGAATCGCGTTTTACCAAAAATGTAGTAAATGTTTAGAACTTTGGTCTGATCCTAAAGTTTTAAAGGAGGAAGGAGATACCCATTTGGTACAATTTATGTAGGACTTTTGTACAGGGATAATGGGGGGTTTCCCCGGAACTCCCATCTCTCTTACCCTTAGTCCACAACTGAAGATTTATCTTCTTAATCCATATTCTATCCTACAGACTCAAGTTACAAAGAGGATGAATTCTCTTTAGGGATTGAGTCTGATATTTGATTTCTTCAGTTTAGCTTATTGATTTAGAATGTCTGTTCTATTAGCACCCACCATTGATTGGAGGCCGGTATAGCTGTATATCCAACTATGAGGGTAGAGACAGGGAATACAGCAGGGTATATTGATACTGGGATATGTGATACCAGCAGCTGATCATGGTGGATCTCCAGGCAGAGTTATACGTTCCGATTATTGTGTTACATTGTGTATCCCAGTTGTGCTGGCTTGGTGTGTACTCTAAATATTTTCTTTACATATAAAGAAGATCTTTACAAAGCATTGTAAATATTGGTGAAAAATTTAACAGGAGGATGTTCTATAGCTGAAAGCTGATAAAGTTGAGAAACAAAATATTCTGAAAACTTGTAACATGAACTTTCCAAAACTTGTCACAGGAGACATCATTCATTGAAGGAGATCTGTTAGTACAAGCAGAGGCAATTTATGACTTTCTAAATAAAAAATGAAACTTGCGCTGAATGTTATTGTGTTGAAGATGGAGTTTGTTTAGAGGTACATAGGTTTATAGATTGGGTGCTCTTGTACAGCTGAAAAGTGGTATAATTTTCTTTAGAAGCAAGAACTCGCTTGTCAAGAACATAATATCCAATTTCAGATTTGAAAAGGGGAAAGTCAGTGTTGTCTGTTTGACTTAAGATTACATAGCTCAAATTCTCCCCGAACTGTGTGCTTATTGTAATGGGTAGATCTATATACGGGTAGGTAAACTACTTACATATGGTATATAGGCTGTAGGAATCTTGGGAATGTCCATAGTGTCATTGGGCACAATAAATCAATTAGCAAATAAATTTATTATTTGTAGTCTTTATTTGGCACTTTTATTACCTTGATAAATGAAACGGTTTTATTGTAATTCATTTAACTCAAATAATTTATTATCGTGGGTTAATCAAATTAGGATTTCATCCTCAAGTTTGATTTTATTTTATTGGTAGGTGATTAATTTAGCTATTAATCTAATTTTGTAAGATTTACACAGGGTTTTGATCGTTGAATGATGTGACGAATACTTCATGAGGCCTAAGCAGCTTTCAAAAGATACGGGCTGCATGTTGAAATTAATTTGCTATTAATCAATCGCACAGCCCTTCCTCATTAAGTAGCTGATCTTGGTGTCATAGTCTTGCATTACAAGCCTCGACGAGAATGACTCTATTATTCTCCAAGCTGTTTTAATATCTATGGACCATATCCACATTATTCATACTTGTCTAGGGCCAAATATCTTTTGTATGGTTTCTTATCATGTATAACTAGCAGAAAGTACTTACAATGTAAGTGTAGTAGACCGTTCAATGGCATTAGACGCCTTTATAATAGCATAATAGGGAATGATATGAAAAATGAATGAAATTGTCCATCTTGTTGTGGCTCGGTGTAGGTGAAGGAATCTCGTTGACAATTAACAATTGAGTGACAATCAAGAACATGTTGATTATCAAGACCTCCTGACAACTCTGCCTTGAAATACATATTTTATATTCAGTCATTCGTCTTATGTTCAACCTGGCCTAGATCCAGATTAAAGAGTTAGATAGTTTTGTTCAGGCGTGAAATTTGGTGGACATTCTTACATCCTAGTTAATTGATGTGTTCATATTTGTGTTTTGTTAAGGAAATTTAAGAAGTGATGTAATATTCCTATGAGTTAATTATGTTAACATACCCGTTATTAAATGAAAATATTTGAAAAGGTGATGATATTTGTGATTTTAAGGAATAGAAAAGCAATTATGATTTACCTATAGGTGGGATCAGTGGATATACTTAATTCCTATGTAATGAAAATGTCAATAAAAGTGATCATATTTGTGATTTTAAGGAATTGAGAAGTTATATGATATATGTACTCAAATAGCTCTGTACTTGACCTAGTTGGAGTGACAACATTGTTTCACATATCTGTTAGTTCCCGGATGTAAATAGAGAAAAAATTCCTCAACATTTCACTCAGTGAGACTGTTTGACAGGCCTCAATCCCATGATATGAGGATACCTGTTCGACATATTCGTCAACCTCTCGTTACCTGTGATAGGTAGAGAATCCACAGGTGTGTCAGTGGTCGGATCGAGTCTGTGCTTGTCTGCCCCCCATCGCCACCGTCCCCCAGACTTAATCCCTCCAGTGACCCCGAGAGTTGACCTCTGCTCTATCTATATTCCCTCTCTCTTCATTACAATCAGTCTTCCCCACCTGTACATCTCTATGTCTCTATCTTTTGTCTTTGAGCAGTCAACCTCCTTTTGGACCACTTTGATTTGTTACTCAGAACCCATCCAATCTGTTGTACATCTGCTTTCAAAACTATTTGAAAAATCATAGATTTTACCCTTGTTCATTATAAAACAAGCATCTATCTGGCTTTTGACTTGATGTTCTGATTTTACTTCTTTTCTTCCCCCTCCTCCTCCCTGCTCCATCTTGCAAAGACAAATATATAAACTATGTAACTTTCTCACTACTTTATAAATGCCTTCCAATCTTTCAAACATACCCAAAAAATCAAATCCCCATTCTCACCCCTCCACCTATTTAACCCCAACACTGCCACAATGATAGCCACCTTGCACGTCCACAACCGCATAACTCTGATGATATGAGCGATGTTTCATAAGGCATAGAAGTGAATGCTCCCTCTTTACTGTGAGATTACTTCCAGTCTACCAGTGGTGTTAAAGAGCCACTCCGTGATTTTCATAACATATTATTTACCTTTGACACCAACCTAAATGTCATATGTGGTGATATAAAATCAAAACATTTTAACTTTTCATTTCCTAAAGACATATATCTGACAAATACTGGTTTTCCATGAAAATCTAAAAACAGCCTTATAAATGCACAGAGGTGTAGATATCATGTCCAATATACATGGATACTAGTTATATAACCTAACAAACCCTATCAACTCCTAGGTGCCTCCATAGCTGTTTTAGTTAAGTCTCCAAAATTACGTTTGACGATTTGACGAGAACCACTGTCCGGTTTTCGATCATAATTGCGACGTTCTACCTTCATATTGTCACTGTAAAAAAAACAATAAGCTTTAAAATGTGTCTTTTTGGTTACAGTCGATACTTCGCGATCAAATGACACTATTGATTAAGTTTGGCATATATGACTCCAACAACTCACGGAGTGGATCTTTAAGTCTACCTACCAACTTAAGTAATCAACCCGAACTTTATATATTTGCTTGTCTTTTGATGTCCAATGAATATTTCTGTCTCATTGTTAATCTTCCCAAAAACTATTAGTATTTTGAAATAAGAAAATGGTTAAGGTTAGTCAATAATAGTCTTACCTGTTATTACTGAAGTGTTCCATCAAGAGACCTTTTCAAGTGAATAATATTCAACGTGAAAGGCAAGACAGCTTCAAAAAGGTGTGTAATCAAAATGGTGCAACTTAAAAGGCACAAAATGACGGATTTCCATTCCGCATGGATTACTGTTTAATCAGGGATTAAACTATTTATGTTGAAGTGATTATCACATATTTTCAGATGGGAGTAAAGTGGGGGTTTCAATACAAACTTAGTGTTAACTACAGAGTGAATAGATACACTGTATAACTACAGGCCTCAAACAGGGATCCGGGGGAAGGGCTGTTATTAAGGCTAAGAATCCTGTGTACCCCGAGGCTAAACGTCTCCTTGCTTTGTCCTTATAGTGAGGACTTGATTACTGGGAGTTACTCAGGAATGCAGGCCAGTTGAAGGCCTACTGGACTTTTATCAGTTTTACAACAGGGAGAGACAGTGGGGTAGATCGTCAAGCTGAATGTGGGAGAGTGATAGAGCAGGGTAGATACTTAACATTCAGGGTGGGAGAGAGCGACAGAGTCAGGCTGATAGTGAGAAAAAGAGGTAAAAGATTACATTGAGAGTGGGATAGAATAAGAGTTATTGGGAAGAGAGTCCTTTTACATCAAGAGAAAACAACACGAAAACAAATTTAGCAAGATCATCTTCATCAATAGGAAAAAGTCAACTTTACAGTGAAATTGACCCCGAGATAGTGATAGATTGATAGAGAGAGAGAAGGAGAGAGACGGAGAGAGAAACAGCAAGTGGTCCATGGAGTAGTCCTGCTGGACTAGTTAGACGGATATCTCGCTCGAGAGGCGAGGAGGGGGGACTCCTGCGACAGTAAATACACTCAGGTGTTTGCTCAGCATCTAGCTAGCCCAGGTAGACAGGTAGAAGGGCTCACTCTCTCTCGGACTAATGAAATATTACCTGGCCCGCTACAGGTGACAGTGTACGCGATCTAGTCGAGTGTAGGTATATACTTGTGGACGGACAGACAGACGGACTGTCGTGTAGACGAGTCACAGGACTGACTGATATGTTGGGAGCACCTGTGTTTCTTCAGATCCTGGACCCTGGTCAGTCTGAGGTAGGTCGGACATTTACCTGTGTTCAATCTTCTTAACTCTCCTTGCTGAATCTTGTCAACTTACCTGTGGTAGATGGAAGTATTGTTGGGGAAGTTAGAAGTTGTTTTTAGTCAGCTTTTATTGTGAAGAGATTTAGCTTGCTATCGGTCATGTAAAGCACAAGTTTACAGCTTTTACGTCAAACTTTGTTTTTAAGAAATGAGGTTGTGTCAAGTCTCACCTGTGCTGAATCTCATCAACTTACCTGTGATAGATGGGAGTAGCTTTGATTGTGAACAGCTCAAGTTTAGTTTTGATCAGACATGTAGTCCACAGGTTTATAGCTTTTGAATTAATCCCTTTTTTAACCTGCATAGAATCTCTTCAACCTCTGTTGTTGATAGATATTTTTATATACCTAAATCCTTGTGTTTGTCAATATTAGCATCTGAGACCAGATGTATCCTGTATTTCAATTTTTTAAAAATATTTATGTGAATTGATAGTATAGAAATAAGATCATTATTTAGGTATGACCTAATATTCACCTTACCTGAAAGGTGTGAAGTCGTTTACTCACCTGCTGGTGTCAAAGATCTACAGGTGATAATTCTGTTGTGAGTGGTCAGATGGAAGATTACTGTCAATTTGCCTATCCACTTGAGTTGATTGAAAAAGGTAAATATGGTGACAAGTTGGGCCTTTTGTTGATTCACTACACTTGCTTTCAATTATTCACTTAGACACATAGTTGATGTTCTTTTCAGTCCATTTGATATTTCAATTTGTGTCAATTAAGACACTCTTACCTTTCCCAAATTGTTTATTCACCTATTTCTTGGTATGATACATGCTGATAACTACCAGTAGTTAATATTTGACAAGGTACTTAATCCAAGCAATATACTGATTATCTCACCTCAGTTTAGACTCCTGTTTTGTGACCGACACAATATGTTAGTTATTCTAAACCATCGAGGTAGTTTTTAAAACAATGTCTCCCCTGACATCCTCGTTAGATCAGTGTTGATTCACTCACCTATATGACTCTTTATTTACTTTTCACCTGGATTAGATTGGCAGGTTTGAAGGTAAACATATCGTCAGTGTGTCAAATGAACAGGTATCACTAGAGGAAGTGTAACATTCAGTGGTGGGCAGGTCATTGACTCACCTTGTTGGTATGTAGATTGGAGAAATGTGAAAACTCACTCACTTTCAACAGTTTGCTTGTCAATGGCCAAGAATTGTTTTTCTGACATTCAAGATTTACAAGTTGTTATGTTTATAAGTTGGGAAAATAAAGATTATTGAGATTTAATGAGGGTAACTTGAAGTTAGTGATATTCATTCTTCTTGATTTAGGATAATGTCCTCCAATTTCTCAATGCATATCTTGAGCTTTGTGAGCAGCCCTATCATTTGCTACTTATGATATTCATCTCCTTAGGTGTATGTGTTTCAACTACTGGTTAATCCTCTGATTTGTAGTGTATTTCTCTAGTATTGTGGACCAACTTATCTATTACAGTTTGTTACTTACTATATATACAAATACACTGGTCGGTTTCAAATGCTAGTAAATCGTCTGATTTGTATTTAATCTCGAGCATTGTGAACCACCCTATCTAAGCGTATGATCACTACTCGCTTGTGTCTATCAAAATTACAGGTAGATCAAGTTGACACAATTCCTCCCCGCTTGATCGAGCCGTTACGTTGATTGTTTAGAGTAGCCAGCTCTGTATTCAACAGGTGAATTATCGGTGTGTGTGGAGCTAAACAGAGGTTTTTAAAACACCTATGGTATAATACTTTGTAATTGAGTATGTTCCTGAAATGGTCATTGATTATACAGCAACATCACAAAAGTTTTTATTTATGTAAGTTCAACATGTCGTCTCTAATTATGATGGTAGGTGTGTTATTTACTAGAGAATGTAGATGTAGATATACATGATGAGATAAGCATCGATATGTTCAGAGGATTAGTTATCTTCAGGAAACACACCTGTTCTACACCGGTAGATATACACTGTTATCTGCCACACATTATGTGTACATATCTCACACTTACGCTGTCCATTGATAACTGTAGTACCTCCAGTAGCACACTAGTCTAGCTGTTGTACTTGCATTCTTCTCCAATAGTGGTGAAGAAACATAAAAAGTAATTGTTGCTCAATTGGTTTAATGTGATTCTTTTGAAACATGAATACAATTGTAACAAATGCTATAGAACTTTGAGCATGACATTACTCACCCTAAATATCATTTTATAGACATTACAATTAAGGCAACCAAGTTTGCAACAAAGTTTGCCTTAGGTGCACATAGGGTTAAACAAAATCATAAAAATTTCACATTTATTTCTTTAAAATGTTCCATTTTTCTTAGTTTCGAAAATCAGAAATTAAAAGCACAGATGTTTTGTGATGGAGGTGTGATAATGCCTCCTTTATGTGCCCCTCACCCTCCTTTATGTGCCCCTCACCCTTCTTTATGTGCCCCTCACCCTTCTTTATGTGCCTATCATCAGTGCACAATCAAAATGCTTTCAACCTCTTCACTGATTGCCGCTTCAGGCTACAAGTTAAGGTGTTTCATTTATTACCTTGTCAAATATTGCCTTTTATGAACTACTTTTTTCATTCACTCTCAATAAATAATTGTTTTTCCTTGTTAATAGCAAATCTAATTGACTTTTATGGATTAAGTACAATGTGTTGATGAATGTGTGCCCTATTTTTGTTGGGTGGATGATAACTATTTTATTGTTGAATATTTTCAATTGATTGAACAGTTTTATTTTATAGACATTGTCTTTATTCTCGTCATTTATAATTACCTTTCCTTGAATACCTTATTTTCTAAAATTCTAAATGCTTTGTTCATTATATGGATTTATCATGGATAATAAAAAAAATCAAATTAAATGGACAGCCTATTTTAATTTACATTTTATGGACAATGGAGTCTTTTAATTTGGAGGGATTGTCTGTTTTATTGCGCAGGTAAACGATACGATAATATCAAGCAATACTTGTAGGATAGTGTTACCTCTACAATGGCTAACTGATAGGGTCTATTGTCAGAGTGTTTAGGCAGGGTAGGAAACTCGATATCACCATGGGATCAAGTGTGAAATTACATGCATCAATAATGAGACTGAACTTAAAAACCCAATGTGGTGGTCTAAACATGAATTATAAATTGATTTTGATGTTATATAAACTTTAAAGCATATGTGATTACAGGAAACTTAAATGAGAAATTGATATTTTTATTTTTATCAGACATGTCTTATTGATATGTGAAATTGTTTGAATGGATTAAGAATTAATGAGGAAGTCATTGTTTGATAATTATGAACATGAAAAGAGTTTGAATGTCTTGATATTCATTATGAAAAAATCTGATGTATTACTTGAAATATCAAAACTACATGAAGGAAGTTATAATAAGGATATGATCTATAACATCAAAAGATTTTTTACATTTCTCAAACAATATTTCTGAAATAAATTTGAGGCTCCGCATGTCAATATTTCATCCTTTTAAATATGTTTACATTTGAGCAAAAAAAAATTTATTTTGAAATTTCATCATCTATCAATCTATTATTCAGCCTTTAAAAGTTATTCAATAAAAATGCAAATTTAAATTGTGAAAAAAAATAATGCACATATCTTTTTAAGGTAATATATTTAAGCTATTCGGTTTTGTTTGAGGTTCAAATATTGATGGAGATGCCACCGCTAGAAGATCTCGAGTTGTTGCAGTGAATCGTTGAGACGGGCAACTCCACTAATAATAGTTCACAAACAGACCTGTTTAGCTTACGAATAAGACGTTGTTTGTCAAGAAAAAACAATTGTTTGTCTCAAACGTATGCAGTGCTTTTGGTATTGCACACTCCCGCAGCCAGGGAATGTGGGTTATGACATAATATGACAAAGAAATTCCTGTCCCATAACTGTTGAAGCTCTTGAGGAATAGCACGAGGAATAGCAAGGGTAGTCAGCCGAGTGAACAAACCTACAACAGTTGATGGGATCGTTAGCAAGTGCTCGTTATTGATATTGTCTCCATTTTGGCTTAATTGGTCATTTGAGAAACTAGGCATTTTCTAAACGATTGAATGGTATAGTGCTAGCATGATCTTTATTGAATGGATAACTGTTTGGATATTATGAATTTGATTTTTCAATATTTTTTGGGGACTAAATTTCTTATATTAATGAACATATTTTAAAATGGACGTATTTCTTTAACTTTGAAATGTTGTATTTTGTTTTGTAGATTTCACATTTCTTTAAAGAGATATCAATGCCATTGTTTGTATTGTTATGACCATTGTAGCAACTAAAATATCTATTCATATCCTTTTAGAAAAGATAGCAGAAGTATGAACCCTATTTCTTCTTCTTTTTTAAAAATGTTATTGTCGAGATATAATCAATACATCTTGATAAGAGTATCAACATAGCAACCCTGAAATTCACTTTGAAAGCTATTTGATGATACAGAGAAAAAGTGATACATAATTTCCAATCCTCTATGAACCCCCTATGAGCGCTGAAAAGATTGTTTGACTTTAAGTTGACATATCTATGGGGTGAATATTGCACTTACACAAGCCAGAAAGCTCTTTTGGTGTCGTTGTCACATAGGAGATATGGATCACTTTTTTTTCTCGCAAAATCAATGTCAGTATGTGTCGGAGATTAGATTTAAGGTGTGGAACACTTACCTCATGGGTCTCTACAGCAGACTCAATAGTATCTGTCAATAGATTGGCTAAATCAATTATTTATGAAATTTTTAAAAATTTATTTCGGAATCAATATTTTGGAAGATCAATGTTTATGTTATCCAGGTATATGATCAATTTGATAAGAATGAAAGCCTGCTGTTCAATTGGTAAAGGATTTTTAAAAAAGGATGAAAAAGTGTAAATAATTGTATGTCCAGATTTGAAGATCTAACTGTCTTTTGCTTTATTGATATTGAAATTGATTATCAATAAATTCTCTTTTCAACAGTCAAGGCTTCCACATTGCATGCTAGTTTGAAAATTTTAAAGGACTTTTAATAGTTAAAAAGAATCAGCTGTTTTCATTGTGTATCCCTACATGATTGCGAGGTAAATTAAAACATATTTTAACATATTTATGGAAATAATTTTAAAAATATAGAAGTTTATGCTAATCAATGCAAACAAATTCAAAAAGATGAGTAATGAGAGAGGTTGACAATATATGTTTGTATATTTAATGTTTTATGATAATATTGCAAGAATGCAGCAACAAGCTGTTGTCTCAGTATATTCATTTGAATCTCATTGGTCCATATCTCGGTGATTGCTCCAATACCCATTCAAAGTGTCCAAAACAAAATTCAGAATTAACATTTATTGATCCTTTCTCACTTATGTCTTCTCGTTCTTTTCTGCAGTCCCATTGGAATTTCATAAAATTTCCATCTTGTATGTTATGCCTTTTTACCCTATGACTTTCTCAAGGGATGCACATTCATAACTTAAGATTTAAATTTCAAGGAAACTATGGAAAATATTACATTCATAGCCATATGATAAATGTAGTATGCATGATGTCAAGGTCAGACCGTGGGCGATTAGACATGGTAGTATCTGAATGACACCGGAGATACAAGATTATCAACATCCATGAGATACGAGATATATTGACATAGTCGGGATGGTGACACAGGTCAAAGGAATGCATACTATATACAAACCAGCTATTCAGGCATTATTACCTATTGTGTTCCTCCATTTTCACCCCTCTGCTCACATAGCTTGAACCATGCTTCAATGCTTTATAGTCTTTTAATCAACGCCAAGCTCTCAAAGTGATTCTCAATATTGACCATAACACTCATTTAGGTCTGTCAGATCATAGTTTAACATTTTCATTACTAAGTGATTCAAGAGATTATTATAAGGTAACATAATCTCAAGTTGTCATTGTCATATCCATAAGTTTGTTAAATTAAGAGAAAATAATAAAGGTTGTGTATTTGTTTCATAATAAACAAAATGAAATTTGTTTGATAAGAGTTATTCAAGATGAAATATACTTTGATGCAGAAAAATTCTGAATTTTCACTCTTGTATGGTCTTGGTTAGATTATTCTGATATTGTCAATTTGACATGTATCCATGCAATGTTCCTTCATTCAGAGCACAGTGTTTGATTTACAGGCATTTCCCAAGTTTTCTAACCCTCGGCCATGAAGGTGTTCAATGGTAGGGCTGGTGCTAATGGGAGAGTAAAAAGTGAGATGAAAGTAATAGAATTTGGGCAAGAGGTGCATAATGTAAAAGAAATGATCTCAAGAAAACAATTTGTGAAAAAAAGTTTATTTTCATTGAACCAAACGTTAAAAAATGTATGGGTGTCCAGTTTTGATCATGTTTAACAACAGAGGTTTCCTCTCTTGTGTCTTCTATATAACAGCTCAAGACTTTTTCTAAAATCTTTAAATCTTAACCGATTTTGTTCAAATTTGAATTATATGTTTATCTCCACCTACAAAAATGATATGAGTGCAAAAGTCCAGAATTTAATTTTTTCTTTTATAAGATCAAATCAGCCATTTGAACCTCTGTGGATTGTCCCATGCTCTATGCACTGATGAGCCAGATCTCAAACCATGAATGAGTTAAATCTCTAAGTGTCCAGTGTTAAGTTTATGACTTCATGAAAAGCATCAGTGTCAATATGTGCTGTCAAAGTATACATCCATTGAGTCCCCTTTGAGGCTCTGAACTACTTCAACATGACAATGTATTGATTCACTGGTCAGAAGACAAAGATGTTTTGAAGTGGACACTGGTCAACAGTTACTTATTCCATGGTCTCACTCAGGTGAGGAGTCATGGTCTGATGGTGATACTTGAAGCAGTCAGGATTCATCGATATCAATGAAGATATCACTATTGTTGGATATTAATTCATAGTCCCATGTTGTGCTATATACTTAATAGAGCCCTTTTGGTGATATATGTTGATATCTCAAAATAGGATATCACTGTCTGTGATGATGTTAGATAGATCCTGGTTGTGTGATATCATTATATAGAACCTGTTAATGGAACATTAAAGGAAAGATCCTAACAGTGTGATATTACTTAATAGTGTCCTGTTGTGTTATATCAATCGATGGACACCTATCTCGTGACTTGATACATCCTATAGAATGATATGTAAGACTATCTATACTGCAAATTAATCAAAATTATTGTAAGATGAAAAACAATTGCCTTTAAGTATAAGATCTGTTCTCAGTGGAATGAAATGGGTAGTTAGAGCTTGACGCTAGTATGTACTTGATGTGTGCTATGTGTAGTATATCAAGCAGTTACTCTTAGCTAAATAGCAATAAACAGCTGCAGCAATTATTTTATTGATTTCCTCTTGCTCTGTACCTCCTTTACCAAATTGTTCATTTAATCGCTTCTTTCATTTGATAATAAAATACTTCAACTCAGCATTGATTAAAAGATTATATCAACAAATAGAAAATATTTCATATTGACATCATGCAGTTGAGTTTGTTTTATTTATATAATCCTCATTCTAAATATTAATTTGATGAAAGGTTAGCAGATCTTGCTGGAAACAGATGGTGACATTAAAGTGGACATTAACAATTTGGGAAATGAAATTTGTCTGTATCGGTTGATATTTGCCTGTTACAAGCTGGAACTGTAAGGCGAATATGCCTATAACAGATAGCGAGCAGCATCATAGAGACATAATTGCCCGGCAACATGTGGTACATCTCATTACTGCAGGAATATTCACTACTCCATCGGCCATGACTGGCGATATCGTCTTGTACCACACATCAAAATCCTCTCGTATCACGTCTACTGTAATATCCTCCATAGCTCACAGAGTTGTCCTGGACTGGTTGTAAATAGTATGTGGAGATACATGGTTTGAGGCTGAAGGTACATGGTTAGAGACGGGGCATACACGATGGGTGAGATGGTGTATCAAAGGTGCTATGGCACGGTGAGACATTCAGATGGTGTATCAAGTCTTGTAACCCTGTATGGAGTTTCGGCCATTGTAGTGGGGTGTCACACATTCTTGTGGAACTGCCCGACAGTGTTTACTGAGTAAATGTGTTACCCATATCTAAATTTGCCTTTTCACTAAACCTGCAATCAAATACTGATTTTTGATTTGTACTTTATGTACAATACCTGACAACAAGGTGTATTGGTATCTTTGCTAGACCAATATAATGTTAACTACCATGTATAACTGCCTATATACAGAGTTAGGTTCTACAAATGATAACAAAGTAGTACAAATACTTTATGTGGGTACTATTTTACATCAGATGGTAACAATTAGGTATTGTTTTACCATCGACAAGTAAGTATTGCAAATGATTGACGTGTGACATATTGTGTAGATCGTTGTGTGTCATTGTGTTACATAATTGAAGTTGTTCAACTTGTATATCATATCACAAATCAAGCTCTTACATAATAGTCATGCTGTCAGAATTACTTATAATAGCCCGGGGGTAAATCTGATGTAGATATAACCGTGTATAACTCTGTGCTTTGCTTGTGAGATATGCCTTGTCGCTGGCCCTTATCTGATGAATTTCTGGGTAAGCGTTTTTATGATGATGACACTTTTTGGGTAAAAATCAATAATTTATTTAATTTTCCTGATGTTTTTTATTGTCAGCTTGTTCAATTTGTTGTAAGGTTTGATTAAATGACTTAATGAGGTTATACATTTGATATGAGTTGTCATTCCTACATGTGTTGCATGCATTTCCAGCTCATTGTGCCTTGTGAATATGGTAGTTTTTTTCCTCATCATATTTGCTGCATATTTGATGGGGTGTATATCCAAGTATTGCAAATAAACATTTATTTATTGCAAAGGACACAGTTACATAAATAACTCTCTTGAAATGTATGTCCGATTCTTCACTGGAATATCATATTCAACCATTTCCGCAGTAATCACCAGAAAATGTCAAACATTATGTGTGCAAGATGGCTACCACAGACATTGCGACTGTTGTTATTAGTAAAAAAGCTTTTATTCAGATGACTTTTGTGTAAATATTCATATGCTATTCCTCTGTTGCCCATTACACGAAGTGATACCTACTGTGGCTACATCTGAAGAATAGCAATGATGAATGGAGAGTTCAGAGAGGGATTCTTTGTGTTATGAGTCCTGGGACACGATTCTGTCTTGAAAGTTGGTACTCCCTCTGAGCTTTATGAACTAGAGGAAGAATTCCTGCCTCTTGCTGGAGGAGGATAAGAAGGTACCCTCGGGTATATCACAGATAGGGTCTCTTTGTGATCTTGCTGAATGTTTTATGAAATAAGATTGAATATCTGAATTTGTATTATGATTTACATATGGTTCAGTCTTTTTGCTTTGAAATGGTTTTCAGTTTCTTTTAACTGTGTTTTGAAAGTGGAATTGATATTAGATATTTAAATGATGTGAAACATTGTATGCTTTGGTCTGAAAGGCAAAGAGTGACTCAAAAGATGATTCATATCAATATGTATGACTGTTGGAACAAACATCATCGACTAAGATAATCAATCAATACAATTTTGAAAGGTGTAGTGTGATCAATTATTGAGGGCTGGGCATTTGATGTTATAGTGGTCTGTATACTGTGATAAGTCATTCTGGGGAAAATATTCTCATTCATGTTAAGTATCATCTTCAGTTGAAGTACAATTTCTGTACAACCTTCGAATCCCGCCAGGGGCTCAGCAACTTTGTCTGCAGTAGAGAACTGTTCTACACGCAGTCAGTTTTGGGTGCAATGCTACACTGAATTTCATTGCAGTATCACCTATGGTTCGCTAGTTCCAGCCGATGCTCGTAGGTTTCACTGCAATGCATGGCCACAATGGTGTTGTGGGCTTTCTCCCTGCAATAATACTAGCAGCCGCCGCGATATAAGTGAAATACTCTTGAAAGCGACGTTGAACCCCATATCACCTCACCTCTGTACAACCTTCTTTCACTAAAGTTTTCTTAGTTTGGTAGTATTTGAAAACTTCAATATTTGATATAGTTTTTCTGATGTATGAGTGTTCATCATGATTCCTGCTATCCCTGTAAATCTTTTAATTGTATACAATATCCAACTTGCTAAATAATGTTCCTGTGAGAGATATTTCTGCTGATGTCTCCGTAGCCTGTGTTTAGTGTCAGAATCTTCAGGGTGGAACTGTCGTGGCCTGAGTACTGGTTTCTGGATGTCAGAATAAGTTCTGTTCAGATTCTGACGTTGACCAAACCCTGTGATTATTGTGCCTGACAGTGTGATGAATCTTGCTGACTCTGCGCTTATAATAAACATGGTATTCAGGATTCAATATTATAGACAGTTCTTGTAGAGAATTATTCCATAAGGAAAGTTTTTGAGCCTCTTTGACTCTGTTATAAATATATATCTTCTCAGATTTATGAAATTTTATTCTTCGGCTAGGTTCACATTACAACAAATTTTACAAATTACTAAATAAATTTGCTTGTAGGAAAATTTAAGCTGGAGAATAACCAACTCCCCCTCATTCTCCCTCCTCCCCTCTCTATCAAAATTCCTTTTAAGACACTTCACAAGCCTCAATCGCAGCACAATTTTCAAAGACCAGCTCTCAGATCTCAAACTAATGAGTAAATTCATTTATTCAACACGGTTACTTATTGGCCTCTTCTCTCTACAGAGTTACCCACCACGCAACATGCCTGCGGCCAGCCCCAACACGACGAGCAGCCAGTCGAGCACCCAGTCCCTCTCTGGGGAAAACCTATCAAGAACCAACCTCTACATCCGCGGCCTTAACCCAAACACCACCGACAAGGATCTCGTCACGTTATGTCAACAGTGAGTACATTCTTCGATTATCTCATAGCTTCACCCTCAGGAATCTTAACTCATTAACCCAGGCACTACTCACTAGTTCAGAATAATGTGACCGGCAGTTCAAGGGTTAAGGAGAACTCTTTGGCCATCCAAGCTGTCCTAAGATGTGAAAGACTTGCAGGTAAAAGGTTTTAGGATGAATCTGTGGAAAGGGAGCAATCCTTCATAATGCTGACATTTAGACAACCTGTTTCACAGTTAAATACTTTTAGGTGACACTTTTGAACCATCATTTGCATCTATTTTTGCTACGGCTTCTAACTGTAACAGTATTTTCATGATGGCACACAGCTATTGCAATAAAGACTTCAGAAATCTTAGACCAAGGAGCGTTGAGGGGCCCTGTATGGGCAGATACTGTTCATCTTATTTGTAGACCAATATGAGTACACATAGTTGATCACTAGCAAACACCCGCTGATCACACCAGCAAATTCCTCTTTGTCCATCTTTGTCACATAAACTACAATATATCTGTTTTGCCAAAAATTTCTTTTTCCTCTGTCCAGTAGTGTTGTATTTGCTTTTCATTATTGACCTAAAGGAATACAGTTACAGAGAAAAGCTGCAAGTGATTGGATGAGAGTTCTATGTCAATACTGGTCTACCATACATTTGACAGGTGCCCTACCTTCACATAAAGGGCAAAATAAACATACATTGTGATACAGAGAATTGACTTGGCAGCCAAAACTTCAAAGAAAATGTTTATATTCAAAACCAAAATTTCTTAATCTGTGTGAATTGAAGAAACAGGGAAGTTTAAAAGATATTTGTATACCATCATTCATTCATTTTCTAGATTCTTAAAGTTAATGTTTGGGGACAAGAAGTTAAAAGACATTTCACAATTATCTGTACTATTTGTATTAGGTGGAAATTTTTTGGATAATACAAAATTGAAAACGTTATCAGCTAAAAATAAATGACTTTGACAGAGTGTAAGTAGATAATTTTAAAGTTTATCTGATCGACAATCCATTTACTAAATATTTGGCATCACAACAAATTTGACAAATTCAGCAAATTTGATGCTTTCTGAAGTTTGACCTTGTTTTCACTTTGGCCTCAAAGTAAAAACTTGTCTCCCATTTGATTAACTGAAGCCAGATTCTAATAAGGCACTGAGGGCATATCGGTTCTTCCATTGTCCTCTTGATAAGCTTGTATGTAGAATTTCCTCAGCCTGAATCAGCCTCTGTAAACAGGTTTGTCACTTGGATCTGTGAACAGGTTTGTCACTTGGATCTGTGAACAGGCTTGTTACTTTGATCTGTGAACAGGCTTGTTACTTTGATCAGTGACTGGCTTGTCACTTGGATCTGTGAACAGGCTCGTTACTCTGATCTGTGAACAGGCTTGTTACTCTGATCTGTGAACAGGCTTGTTACTTTGATCTGTGAACAGGCTTGTTACTTGGATCTGTGAACAGGCTCGTTACTTTGATCAGTGAACAGGCTTGTTATTTTGATCTGTGAACAGGCTTGTTACTTTGATCTGTGAACAGGCTTGTCACTTGGATCTGTGAACAGGCTTGTTACTTGGATCTGTGACTGGCTCATGTACCAGAGTAGACATGTCATTCACAGGATCTACATCCAAACTTTACTTCTGTGGAATATACTTTATCTGGCTTTTTAAAGGAATTTATCAGTTTAGAGAACTCCAACACAGGATATACATCCAATCTTTACTTCTGTGGAATATAACTTACCAGACTTTTTAAAAGGACTTTATCAGTGAAGAGAACTCCAACACAGGATCTACACCCAATCTTTTTTCAAAAGGACTTTGATAGTGTATAGTTTGGCAGTCACATCTATTTATATCATTCTTATGATGCTTAATATACTTTATCCTATATACTTTTTGTTTTTTGAGAGGAAGTTGGAAGTGAATAGGACCAATCAGTAACAAGTCTGGTTTATAACTTCTTTGTCACAACGGTTCTAGACATACACAAGTATTGTTACTTTATGACGATGGTGTATTTACATCAACACATTGCACTCTTATATTTCCTTGGTGTCAAGGTTTGAGTAAGACATTTCAGTGATGAGTCAATCATAACTCCTGCCTCATCGGAATCAACAAGGAGTTTTAAGGTCAAGGTTATCCATTTCCTGACTTGTATACTAGTGGAAGTGAGATCCTTGATGGTGAACCCTTCCTTTACGTCTCGACTATACTCATTTTCTGAGAAAGTTTTTTGTAGAAAGTCTCAAACGACTAAAGTGTTTCCATTCAAATTGAAATCTGCATTGACTATTGGAAGCCTTGGATATCTATGTTGCTGGAAAAGTTTCAGCGTCATTTGTTTAGCGACACGAACAATCGTGATGACATACATAAGATTACTGCTCTTGTTGAAAACAATAAATCTGTTAAATCTGAATTGAAGACAAAGTGGAACTCTGTCAATGTGTCCATGTAAGTTAGTATCAAAGTTGTCTTTCAGCGTCTTGACTATTGCTGCTCTTGTCTTTCAAAACTATTATCACTCAATCTGATTGGAAAATGTTGCTAAATTCATCCAGCAATGAGATGTATATATTTCAAGAAAAGCATCAAATTCTTCTAAGCAACATCAACATTGCCCAATCAAAAGGACATTGCCAAATACTTGCATATCATGTCACATGTGATTGCCAATACAATATCAAGGTCGACACCTACACCAACAGTTCTGACGTCATGATGTCTCTACGGCTCTTGTCTATGGAATCAGAGCTGTCGGGTTTCCTTTCACGCTTCAGCTGGTCCATTAGGCTCAGGAAACTGAAACTTGATTTTGATATGTAAAACTGCGAGCACAAACACTGAAAAAAAGGATCAGCGTTTCAGGTAATTTCTCAAAAAGCATTTGAGGCGAAAGACAAGTTGATATCCGAAAATAGAATCCATTTGACGTATTAAGCGTGTAAGTGT
Organism: Phorcus lineatus; assembly: GCA_921293015.1. Classification (NCBI taxonomy): domain Eukaryota; kingdom Metazoa; phylum Mollusca; class Gastropoda; order Trochida; family Trochidae; genus Phorcus; species Phorcus lineatus. The sequence goes on along the minus strand of OV121092.1, from coordinate 45,585,291 downwards.
CAGTGAAGTTACGATTTCATCAATCACTGGCATACAAATGTTGGTCAAACAAAGTGTTATGGATTATTTGACATCAAGATTGTTTATTTCTGTGTATCAGTTTAACCCTCATTCTGCCAGAGGAAGAGCAGGCCAGAGTTTTACTATAATCTGACAGGAAGAAGGTTAAAGGGACATTTTGATAATGGTCCTTTTGTTGTGATGAAATTGAAGGGAGTTTTCCAATTTGTACAAAATTTTTAAGAAATGACAAAATTCTATATCCCAATAATCCATGAGTATATCCCAATAATCAAGTTCTACAAAAGATTATAGAACAGTGTCTATGGTATCTTGTCCCATATGCTTGGTATGACAAAAGAAATACAACACTAGTAGTGTGAAGAACATGATACTGATACAAGTCTAAACACGCACTGCATTTGTCTTGACACCAAATAACTTCACTAGCCTATGTACAAGTCTCTCGGACCTATTTGTGTCCATATTCCCTTGTCCAGCTCCATGCCTTTGTATAAAAAAGGAGCCTTCGATACAGTCTGGGACATCATTCAGCAGATCTAGATTTGAGTGAATACTCAAAACAAGAGTATTACCTTTATGATAACCATTTAGTTTTTTTAAAACAATGTTTGAGCAACTGAGGTTTAGTCTTTATATTTCCCTGCATTTTTCATTGCACCTCTAGCAAGTTTTATAATATCAGAAGATTACAATGGATTTACAAAGGAGGATGGGTTGTAGGTTTCTCTGTAGCTCTGGAAATAATCTGCTGCAGTGATTCCTCAAGCTTAATGCAACTTACAATACCAAGCAATATTACAATCTCTCTGTATTAAGTATAAATCTCTTGGCAATAACATTAAATCTTTGCCAACTTGTGAACTGAAGGGGTAGCAGTCAATATTGGATTTACTTTATCTTATGATATAATCTGAATTAGGGACACTTCCATGAGGAGAGCTATATTTACATTCTAGATACAAACGCTTGTTAGGGGTTGCTTTGAATTATATCCATGCCCTCATTGAGGAAAGTATCATTAAATTCCTTTCCCTCTTGACAGGACAGATTTGCAGTGTTAAGCTTATCTAGGGCTCCACTTTGATTTTCTGAGGACCTGATTGTGGATATGTATCTGTAAATACTAACTCCAGATATGATCAAATTGCTTTTGAATACATGGTTTGGGCTGGTATAAGTATCATCATGACTCGAAACATGTATATTGACATTAAATGATAGTTCAAGTGGGTTAGAGGCCCACACCTACAGATGACAGTGTAGTATTTCTTCAGAACTGTTTTTAGATAATGTCAAAGGAATGACAATTTGACAACAAGAAGATTAAGAGATTTAATCTAGGAATGCTTCTTCAAGCTCTACGAGCATTTAACCCTGACAGCCAAGTGAATAAACTATTTCACTTTCCTTTTAATACAGGGACACGATTTCTATCCTTGTTGATTGTAAATTTACAAATTGATCAGATTTTTTCATTTCAAAGTAGATCTTAAAATATATACTTTTATTATGTATGGATGTATTATTGTTGATGATTGTAAATTGCAATTTAAAAATCCAAGCCTCTTATCATTAATCATGAATAATTAGCAGATGAAATGCAAAGAAGACGCTTTACACAAAGGGCAAAGGGAACAACTTATACCATAGTTTATGATGAATTGATCAGACAAACTACCTACTTACTTACATACTTACCTACTGTTAGTTCAATAGCATTATAACATCAACTTCCGTGATGGGGCAGTCAAAGAGTGAGAGCAGTAGTTCTGACACAGTGTCTACAATCACAATAAGTCACCTTTCTTCCAGGAAATCTTGCTTTTCTTACATTCTCTACTTACATGTGCTTCTTACAAATTTAACGCTTTTAAATTTGAAAAATTTAAGCAAGGTATTCTTGTTCAATTATAAGATAAAGTATCTGTTGAACTATTTCTGATGTTCAGTGCCAGGCGTCTTCATTGAACAATAACAAGATAAATGTTTTTTTGTCTAGGTTTTGGCTGAAGACGAAAATTAATAAGGATAGAGAACTGCCTGGTCCACATGTCTAGGAAAATATCCAATCTCGTGTGATCTCAACCTTCATGAAACCAGAAACTATCAAAGCTTGTAGACTAATTTGATTTTGTTGTTCTGTGCAATACCATACAATCATTACTGTGGAGGATCAGCATGAAAATATGCCACGTCAGCAGTTTCATTTAAGATATGAGATAACCCTACATAGCTAGACTATTATCTCCTAACTGCTGTTATATACTATATACAGTATAACTTTTCAATCAAAACATTATCCCTTAGTCAGACATGTATGTAAGTTTATCTTAGGCCAATAGAGTTATATGCCTTAGAAACATCCTACCTACTCCCAGCTGCTAGTGAAACTGTAGTATAGGTTGGTATTGCTATCCATCTTAACCATTATGGCCATAGCCCAATTACTTACATGCTACAAATAACGTTTGATAATTGACAAAAGAATAATTGGCCATAACTAAAGTCATTTACCCCCAAAAAAGATCAGGAAGTAATCCTAGGTAACTCATAGACAAATCATCGTAGTTTAGATGGTACCAGCGCCTAGTTTTTCATTGGAGTAGGGCAAATAATGGTAGCGAGGCAAGAGATACTCAATACATTAGTTTCTTTAGACACAATATGATGAAAGACACATCAAAGTCTGTAAGCACCGTGAAGCATCCCTCATTTTGGTGAAAACTTGCCACATCAAACACCTTGTGTTGCCTGTAAATCATCAGTATGACCACATATGCATATTTAGATCCCATTTGTGTGTAATCTGTAGTCATCGAAGTATTAACTCTCCTAGAGCTAATGCACCTTAAAAGGCCACATACACATATTTCACTTTAATCTATGGTAACCCACAGACATTTTAGTATATTAACCCCCCTGATGCCTATAAAGCCATTGATGTCCACTATATTGTGATGGGGAGGGAGGGAACAGTGTGAACAGCCCTAGGCATGTTTCCTATCACCCCAAGGAGGCGAATATAGCCATTTGCAGTCTCCAGCTCTCTGAATAGTCTCCTGCTTGACAATGCTTGGGACAAATTGAATGTCTTACATAAGTCTGGTTGTCTATGAAGGAGAGTAAGTACTTTATAGGGTGGAGTAAACTATGCTGTAAGATTGGACTTTATTGACAGTGTTAGTCTCCTTATCTCCTAATGGTGTAATAACTTGCATAACGTCCCGCTTATTGCTGGAATTGAGTTGTGATAGGGAATTAACATCTTGATATGTTGTGGCTTTAGCTTCAAGATGTGATTGCGACTTGGGATTTTCATGCTGTTGCTATCAAACAGTCACAAGTTACTCTTGTGAAAACATGAGATAAAATCAAAGCTTATTCACAGCAGGGCCCAGATAAAATTGGTTTTCGATTTAATGGCTTGAACATTATGTAATGGTTTGATTGGTTTGAGGCATTTTCTTTGAAAGTGGTATGTTCAGATATTCAGTGAATTTGAAAATCTGACAAGAGAGAAATCTAATCTTCTTGGATGAAATTGGTCAGTTTTTATGATGATGAAATTGATAGCATTTACATTTTTTGTAATGTCATAAAATTCTGTGTTACATCACTTAACAATAGTGTAATTGCCACTGATAAAACACTATCCCTATATTAGAAATAACTTTTTGTAATTCAGAGATGTATATTCTCATATCTTTAACGACCTCCTTCAATATCAAGGTTATACCATCCTTCGATATGAAATATGATATTTTTTAACAAGGACTGATACAGAAGATGCATTTTCCTAAATCCTCAACCGTTTGTAATCTTGAGGAGTATGTAACTCCATCTGACACCCGATTTAGGAAATAAGAAATTTTAAAAAAGACACTTTTTCTTATATGATGAACCCTCTTCTTATATAAGAAACTTGTCAGTAGTGTTCCGGTCCATCATGCACTGATTACACATAAACATAACTGTCTGCACTGCACCACTGTGGATCTTCCAACTTTGTTGATCTTGGGTGCAAGACAGGATAATGAGATTGTACATGTCGACAAGCAGTCCACACTCAGATGCATCTAGTTAGTTTGCTACAATCAGATTTGGGAGCAGCCAATCAGCTTTTAAAGCACTGCCTGAGAGTTACCATGCAACGGGTGATTGAACATGTGTCTGACTCCGGGACCTGTTTTTAACAGAAGGCTATCTGTTATGGATTGTAAGGTAGTCAATTATCCTTTTTGATGTCTGGTCGTAGCACTGACATAACCCAAACGACCACATAGGGATTAAGAGCATCCTTTTGTTCAATGTATGGAGCTTTGCTCTGCTGCATTATGGGAAGGAAGATTCATAGTCAACCATTTTGATTTTGATTGAAATGTACTGAAGTGGAAATAAGGAGGCACTTGAAACTTTCATAACAAGATTGAACAATTCTTGTGTGACAATGTGTGCTCTGTGGGCATGAGGCTTGTTTAAGAATGCATTTTAGAAAGAAAGTGTTTACCACAGTTTTGTTGAAATTCAAATGTTTATTTACAAAAATGTAAAAATTGACTTGCAGGGTTTTTTTTTTAAGGAAATGTTGCTTGAGGATATCATAAGTCATCCTTCAATATTTCTACATGGACGTTGCTTTAAAAATCTTTATGATTTTGAAATTCTTTCCTAAGAAATCAAGTTGATTACAGTAGTTACTGAGCTAGAAATAAACTTTTATGAGAACGAATTAAGATTGAGCTGTAATTGTTCAAAAGAAAAATTATATAAAAAGTATACATAATTCAAGAAATTATAGAATTTATAATGAATTTAGAACAGAATTAATCATGGGACCAATTTGAGGACATAATCAAATTCAAGAATGAATAAACACAAGAGACACAAAGACACAGAATCTAAACAGACACAGGTGGTTAGAAGAGATGAATTTATCATTAAAGGGACGGTTTGAAGAGCTTCAGCCTGTGACCAATGTCCGGGTACATCTGAATGGGTGACCCAGTGTGTTAACTATAAATGTGTAGAGAAGTGTTTTGACAACTTAACGCTTGGGCTGCTTCACATATAACATTGTGAGAAGTAAAAGGTAAAGAATCAAAGTATTCCATAAATGGGAGAGGGCGGACTGGATGAATGTGTGCCGTGTTAAATACCTCCACTGATATTCTATCAATGAGTCCATTGAAAGGCATGAATACTACATTACTTCCAGTTGAACTGTGCAGTTAGCAAAACATAACAGCGGTACAAAGGAATCTTCCTTGTGAAGAGTTTCTTGTTACTTTCAAAGTTCCCTTACATTGCCAATACACTGAGTATTTTTATATTAATTTCAATGCCAACCACAATGCAAGTTATTCCACCACCAGGAAAGAAAAGTGCATTTTCTGTTTTAAAACCATAGAGATAATGTGACCTAGAATTTTCGTTATTACAAAAAATGTTTATTTGTAATGTGTCCAAGTGAGTTCTGTTTATGAAAAAAAATATGATAAACAGAATGGCAAAAGTCCAGTTTTAACCGTTATTGATTAGGTGGAATATGAAAAAATATTTAACAGTCCAATAACATGTTTATGTCCCATCAAGATTATTTTTGATCCCCTAATGAAAAACAGCATCGGTGTCATGGCAACAGGTTGATATTTATCTGTATCATCTCTCCAGGCTGATACGAGCTGGATGAGTGGATTCCAATAACATTATACACCAGTCAGTGTGTGGTATTCTGTGTACAATACGACAGGTATCATCATCCATCTCCCAACCAGCTTATATTAACTGGTCCAGTGGGAAATTCACAATAGCTGACTCATCAAGTTTTTAGATATACTGGAAAGATTTTTACAAAATTTGAATTCAGTTTCCCCTCATTTGTATTGGATACGTAGATTAAAATTAAAATTATATTAAGGATATAAAAAAATGGTTTTCTTGTTACTAATTATATTGTCATCCAGTTATGTGTCAGTAAAATTTACACTTGCAAAGTGAGAACATAGATTGTGATGAAAATTTCCCGTTTTATGTATATTTAGTTATTGAGCAGGTCATTTGGATTTTATGCATGAAAATCATCATTATAATTTTTGTGTGAAGATCTTTATACTATAGAGGTGACGATTTTAATTTTCATGTTCATTAGGGAGAGTGCAAATCTTGAAAAAAGTAAAGAATATCTACAAGTTTACAAATGACCTTCATGATGAGCCAGGTAACATGAAGGTCATAGAGAGGCATTGACGAGATCATAACCATTTAACAGTTACGGAGAGGGTGATGATGGAAGTGACATAGCTGTGCTGTAATTACCCAAAGAATAAATTACCAAAAGAGTAAATAGGGAAGGGAGCGAAACAGGTTGCTATAAAGACCATTTAATTGAATTGACAAATAATTAGTTACATTGTTCTGTAATTGTAGTATTGTGTTACACAGTGAGGTGATCAGGGCTGATGGCGCTGGCCTCATCAATATTGCCGCTATGAGACAATCAATTGTGTCATAGGATTTATGTGGCCTCATAGCATGAATTTTTATGTTTGTGTGGTTTTAGCCAACTCGGTAGTCTAGAAAATGGAGATATGTTTTATAAAACACTAGGGTGACAGGGCTTTAAAGGTAATGTGGTTTATCATAGCCAAGAAAAAATATTTAGATTCGTGTGAAATAATAATTCATATATGTAAAATAAACCAAAAGATAATTTTGAAATATTTAGAATTTAGAATTATCACTTTGAGAATCTCATCCAAGTGTTTATTGTCAATCCAATTATGGTTGATATATTTCTAAAACCTACCTCTGGGTTGACAAGATATGCCAAAATAATTCATGCATGGTATGCGGGTTAAAAAAGTTATTATAACCAGATACCATTCTCCCTAAAGATATTAGCAGATAGCCTAGATAGTTCAAAAGTGGAGCATTTTCTGATTAAATCATGTGAAAAATGATATAGGAAGGATAGCATTGAATAAAACTGGTGTAACCTTTCGAACTCGGGAGACATTTTGGATTTTCTGTTCACCCATCAGTGAATGTTTTTAAGATGAAAGAAGATCGGTATCATCCATCTGCAGTCTTTGTATGACAAGACAACATGGAGTCACAGCAGGGTTTCTTCTTGAGATCAAATCAGGTTCTCAGAGGTAGAGGGAGATAAAAATACAGCACGGGTGGACACCCATTGTATTATAACATTGTGTGAGAACGTCATGCAAGCATAGATTTTTTTTATTGAAATATTCTGTGAGAACGTCAAGCAAGCATAGGTTTTTTTTAATTGAAATATTCTGTGAGAACATCATGCAAGCATAGGTTTTTTTAAACATCATGTCTTTTTTATTGAGGTATTGTGTGAGAGCGTCCTGCAAGCATAGGTTTTTTAAGTATTCATTTTTTTAATTGAAATATTCTGTGAGAACGTCATGCAAGCAAAAACTTTTTGTCAGAGCATCATGTCCTTTTAATTGAGATATTGTATGAGAGCTCCACTGGAGATGACTTTTATGAGGCTTGCTCTCTTCATTGGAATATTGTAGGAAATGTCACGTGATCTGAAACAGATTCGGTGTTGATGTTTTATTTGGATGATATTGTGCAAGTTCAAAGTAAAGGACGAGACCAGCAGCAGAAATCGTTCCTAGGTTCTTTGATCATAATGTTCAAATTCATTGCAAATTCAGAATAAAATTTTATTCAAGGGTCATTGAGAGATTTTGATTTATATGTTGTACAGGGTTATATACAACATTCTTGGATAATCATTTAAAAAGAACATCATTTGTGTTTTGTTAAAAATCATTCAAGAATTTCAAGCGAGTAAGATAAGCTTTATGTAGATAATATAGCAGCATCCTCTTCACGCCTCACCGATAGAAAACAGTCGAGGGTTTGGAAGTTAGGTTTTTCAAATTCTTCCTGGGATTTCGTGCATGACAATGATAAAATAATGTCTATGTATGTCAGTTCTCTGTATGCAGCTTGGTGATTTGAAATTGAAAAAAAATTACTTCGAATGATGAATTTTATTTTGGAAATTTCTCTGAATAATGTTTTGTGATCAGTGATCACTGTGCTTTGTAGAATACAGTAACAAACTCTAAGTAAAAACAAGCTTTGAATTATAAAAGATGTGAGGATTTATACTTGATTTACTTACGTCAGTATGTACACATGATTTAGAATAGATTTTAAACGTATAAAAACTACAATATTGTTGATTTTAAGTGTGCAATCTGTGCGGAAATAAAGTTTTTGTTACACAACAATTAAGGTATTTGATGTCTGTGTTTGACAACAGTGAAATAGTTGTGTGCCATTATGAATGATGTGTCACAAAATTGATCTTATTCTTAATTTCTAACACATGTTGAGTTCTATGTTAGGATGACTGACTTTGTCCATTGCTGCAGGACAATAGTATACCATGTGAGCAGTATTGATTATGTTTATTCTCTAGAATGTAGTCCATTGTATTTTATATATTATTCCTAAACCATTATCTAATATTTCTTTCTGTATGTTTTCAGGTTTGGAAAAATTACATCCACAAAAGCTATAATTGACCAAAATACAAATAAATGCAAAGGTAAGTTCATTAGGTTTCTTATTTATCTTTTTTTCTCCTACTATTGATCTTTTCTGTTAATTCTCAAATCCAAAATTACAAAATTCTTCAACAATAACTGGCATTGAGTGCTTTTCTCACTTTCACAAACTTTCATGAGTCTGATATAGAAGTTTTCAATTCTATGAACTTTCAGCCTATTGTATTCATTCTCCTCGTCATATTCCCGAGTTCCCCTTACATGAAGTTCCATTCAGCACACAAGTTCCAGTACAAATACTTGTACAGATATTGACACATAATCCAGCAGTAATACAAGATTGCCTCACATTATTCACTCTCAATACAAACCAGTTGTAACGACTTCCACAATTTCTTTTAGTGGCGGGCCTCATCTAGAAAGGAGTTAACTAAATAATGAACTTGAGGCAAACCTAATTTGAACCAAGGCATGAAAAAATAATTGAATCTCAAAGCATTCCTATAACACAGGGAACAATAGCTTCGTCATGTTTGCTTTGCCTGAGCTATTTGATTACCTGAACACACCTGAGGAAGGGGCTCGTCTAGGAATAATACACCTGTAGATATGAACAAGACATGGGGAGTGTGATGCAGAGCACCGTAGTTGCTTGAATACATGCCAGATCATTTATTTCTCTCTGTCAGAACCAGTTTCTCTGTAAGGAAGAACCTGTAAATATTAGCAATCTATGGGTGTCTGAAAGATACACCTGTTTGGCAGAATCCAACATCTTTATCATCTTTGAATTTTGCTCAGTTATGATGATTTATATCAAGACCATTTAATGGTTATGATTTTATAATTTCTGAGGTATTATTTGTCAAGATAAGAGTTAGTTTAAAAAAAAAATGTTTTAAACAAGGGAGTGGAACCAAAATATATATCTACATCACTTGAAGATTTTCTGCAAAGAAATACTACAAAGCGACTCAAGTTTCGTAAAAGAAATGACTTTTAAGGACCCCTTTTTATAAAAATTTACTTTACTTGAAGTAGAAGCAAATTTCAAATTAGGACGGGTGTATTTGATAAGACCAACGCCAGTATGAGACAGATGGTATGTTCTTCTAGAGCTGTTAAAAGAGCTAATACGGTCAACGTGTATCCCAGAGTGAGGCTGGATGTGCGTGCACGGAATAAAAGCCCACCTGTGCTGGTGTTGGGATAGTGTAGATAATTCACTCGGGCAGGAGAAGTAAACAGTTTGTGGTCACTCCTCGTTAAGGTGGGACTTAAGAAAGGTGTGACGGGCAAATGACCAGAACTAAACACCTCGGTCGGATTCGAGGAGATTAGTTGGAAGAGGTCAAAGGTCAATAGATAGTTAAAATAATGCTAGTTAGTAAGATTTTCTTTTATATATAAAAAAGATCACTGCTTGAAATAAAGCAGTTTGATTAAATCAAGAAAAGTCCAAAGTCGAGAGGATCGCCTATTAGTATTACAGCTTTAAGTACTTATCAAGTCTTTCAACTTAAGTGAAGAAGAAAAGGGGGGGAAAAAGTCTTTCAATTTACAAGTAAGGTTATAGAGTTAAGAACTTAAGATTTCTTGGGGTGTTCAGATGTTACGAGTGCAAGGAAACCAAGGAAACAAAAACAGTTCCAAGCATTAAGCTGTGAGGTTGTGGCCAGTGCTGCCACCTGGCGAGGAGAGAAGCATGTCCGTATTCCTGTCATGTTTGCTGGATGCACGTGGCTTATCACACCCCTGGTCTCAATCACACCAAAGCTAAGAGTTCTCTTTTCCTGACCCATCACAAAAGTTCTGTCCTACAAGATGGATGACAGGGGCATGATAATTCCACTAGGTGGCGCTGCTTACAGGTGTATGATAATTCCGCTAGGTGGCACTGACACTTACCCCAGGTGGTTCACGCTGGTTGGCAGGTCAGTGCAAGGTGACCCTTCATGGCCCTCTGACCTGCATGCAGTTGGTTATCTGTACAGTGGTCTTGGGCAGGCTTGCATTGGGCTAGGCTTGCGGTGATGATAATCTGGAGTGGAAGTAAAGGGAAAGATCTGAATTTAACTTTGATTGGTTTATTAAAATTTTTGTGCTATTCATAAATAGCAGTATGATTCGATTATATGGGACTTGCAAACAATACTTGATTAACATTTGTGGATGGACAAACTACATAATCATCAAATAAATGTTATTGAAGTATAAGATGGGGAGAATCTTTAAAAATCAAATCTAGATAGATAAGATTTTTGAAACGGCATCAAGAAGAAAGCAAAATTATCAAACACAAATGTGAAGTTCCAGAATTAGCAAAAACAAGAAATGCAGCTGCTCAAAAAGCAATTTCCTAGAATGAGAGAGCTAAACTGGAACTAAGCTGATTCCACAGCTACCAGAATTTGTCTATCGAGAAGTGACCGACGCTTGATTCATTTCTCTCTGACATGATATAATAACAGAATGATTTCATTACGCAGACAAACCAACCAAGTCACAGACCACGGACTCAGAAATCAATTTGATTATTCCTCAGTTGCCGTTGGTAACATCCTCCTATCTCTGCGTTTAGGACATATTACGAAATGTTTGCATATACAGACTTCCCCTGATTAATGAGTGACCTAATTTCTGAAGAGGCCAATTCTCGGATTCAAACCCACCAATTAGACCAGCTCTGTAAATTCTCTTGCATAGAATTTGCTATTTTTTTGGACAAGTTAAATGAGGTAGGAGGCAATTTATGTCTGGCATTCATAGCTTCGTTTTTGTCTGGAGGATGGTCCAATCGAACGATTTCATTGATTTTGCAGCAGAAAATGAATGTATATCCTACGTCTCTGCAGTCAAGTAGTTGATGCGATTAAGAGAAGAGTTTATTTCAAGGAGGCGATTTAAAAAAGAATTGTTTGTTGGATCATTAGCTATCTTTGCCTGGGCCGAAACTTGTAACACCATATAACATCACATTAATAGCGCAGAATCTGGAAATATCTTAATAAAACTGCAAATCGTGCAGTGGATTACAAAATCTCTTTAGACAGTGTTACACCTCATTCCGACTCAGCCCTTGATTGGCTACGAAATTTCGTGATTATATCATCCCAATGTTCATTTGCAATCATCAAAATGCTAATATTCCAAACTAAAAGACCTTTTTAATGCTGTTTATTTGCATTTTGGAAATAAATCTTGTTAAAGAGGATCTCGGTATCCTGCTGGCTTTGTCCGCTGTTCAAACTGATGTCCCGTGTTTGGTTGAATCGGTCGATCAATGCTAACCGCAACTCTCGGACAACTAGCTCTGATAATTCTGATTAGATCTCTGGTACACCATTAAAACTTCTTCACAATATACAAAGCAAGTTGGCAGTCGGTGCACTGGAAGATTAAGAGCTGTTTAGCGTGAAAAGTTTTCTTCTTATAAAAGTTTGTCGAGAAGTGAAACACAACTTACTGATACGGGACAGTTGCCCTAAGATACCACCTGAATGTTATTCCTGATTGGAAAGTGATGGGGGTTTGAATTAAGCTTAATCAAGAAATAATCTAAATGTTTTTACTAACGATGTTTTCATTGTGGCGTTGTGTCATGCTGTGCTTCCTTCTCCTGGTTTTAGAGCTCCGAAAACTTCAAAGAATTTCACTTTCTTGAATTTGAATAGTCAATATTCCCTAATCCATCAATATCATTGAAGCCAAAATGATTGCAATGTTTTTCATGATAAAAATATTAATTACTCGTGATTAGGGTTTAAAAAGAACATTAGCATAGCTCAGTGTTACGAGACAAGTCACCGGCTTAGATTGCCATGTCAATTTCTTTTCATCCAGCTTTAAAAGATTATTAGCTTTCTTAGGCGAGTCCTGTTGAAGCCAGGAACCAAAAAATCTGGTTTTTCAATTATCACTTTGAAATGATTCATTTTCCATGATGTCAGCTTAATAATTTCTGACCACAAATCAAAGTTAAGATCTTTTCCTTTGTGAACTATTTCTATTCTTTTTTGTCTGTTTCTAGATCCTTACTCCTTTTCTTCTTTAAAGGAATGAATGTTATGATTATATATATGAATCATATTATCACCTTGAATGTATACTATGATAAGTTATTTCAATCAATATATTTTTCAAGGATGTATAAGATATATTCCATCATGTACGAGTGCTTTAGTCAGAATATGAAAAACAATGTACTATAAAGTTTATGCACAACACTGTTTCATTTTAATGCAGTTTGTTGATTCAAGAACCAGTGTTGTATCTTAGAAATAAAAACAATGTATTACATATTATATACTTATTAAACCATCTTATTTCCTGCAGGTTATGGGTTTGTTGACTTTGAGTCCCCGCAGGCAGCGGAAGCAGCCGTCCAGACACTGCAGAGCCAGGGAATCCAGGCACAGATGGCCAAGGTAGGCACTAACTCTTGTACTGCCACAGGGTTCTCGGCACTGAGAGGGTTAATGATATTTGTATATTAACACTCTCAAGAAGGGTTGACTGGTTCAAACATTTGATTTCTGATGCTTATGTAGAAACCCTCTCAAGACTGAAATTTAGGATATAAAAACTAAAAACGGATACAGTTTGGGAATCAGTCAAGTTTTCACAGACGCAAGCCATTGTTTTTAATGATTTAAAGATATATCCAGTTCAAGGTGAATTATTTCAGTTAATCTTTCCCTGTAAAGTTTTAAGTAAAATATCCAGATGTGATGTAGTTAATGTTTAGGATAAGGAACCCAGAAGTGAGGTATGAAGTCTATCCAGAATCCAAAAACTGTTAAACACCAACCATCATATCCACACAAGATTCAAATTCTACACACGATGCAGTCTAATCACTTTGAATCCGGGATCTCTCACCAGATCCGTTGCTGCTGTAATTGCTGTTCAATAGACATAATGAATCTTCGTCAAACCTATTGTTCTACCACGCATTTACACCACACTATATTCACACACCTTTCAGCAAGGAGAATTCTACACGTGTATTTTTCATAGGCTTTATTCCATTAAGCCTGCTGAATACCGTCACCTCATTCACTGTTAAATATGGAGCAGAGATCCCTCACCAAACCATTGTTCAACTAAGCAGTGGGCACCGTAAGCTTTACACTCACAATGCTCCTTACAAGCAGCTTTGTGTGTTTGAATACCAAAGAGTAGAATAAATACTTTTAAAGCAAGTGGTAATTAAATCCCCATTTACCAAAAAAACCTCATCTACCCATGTTTTGAATATTTGAATATCAAGGCTGAATAATCATTTCTAACAAGTGTATAATCAGTGGCGGATCTAAGGGGTCCTTTGAATATTTCTTTGAAAATCGACTGTAAAAATAATCTTCCCCTTCCCCCTCTTCAAATTTCTTGAGATTCCATTGGTTATTATGTAAATTTCATTCATAAACCCTTTTGCACTATTTGTAGGCAATATATAGGTCATATAAGACATTGGTCATATGAAGAGTTCAAACAATACGGACTGGAAATATTTTATTTTAATGAAATCTATTGATTGCTTCAAGTTTACATCTTATTAAGCTGAAATTCCATTTTAAAATTCCTCTGTCTTTCAGGGACTGTATATCAATATAAAGACATTGTTTTTTCGTTTTTAAAACTTGTAAAGAATAATTCATTTTGGCAGCTTGCATGATTAATTATTTGAAATGTTGTTATAAGGGCAGTTAAACACCTGCAAACTAGTTGTGGATTAGTATTCCAACAGTAAATGTCAGGTGAAGTTTACCAGATAATTAGCAGGTAGGAAAACACAAGAACCTGCCTCTGAGGCTGATCGAGCTGGTTCCTATTCAGGTTGTAAAATTGTGGATAACTGTGGCTAAATTTTTATTTTTTTGTCTCTGTTCTACTTCTGTAATTGTTTCCCCAGGTGTGAGTGAGACTCTATTGTTCATTGTTGGGACTATCAAGACTTGACAACTGACAAACATGTAACAAAGTGTTACAATTAACGTTTAGTGCAGAATATAGTTGTATACCTTGTTATTAACTGATTATACAGGAGAGGTGTTGAACAAAGTTAAACATTGTTTCCGGGTTGGTATGTTGGTCAGGAAACTCTAGGTAATAGCTGATAATAACCTACTATGTTTGAAGAAACAAGTGTGAATATCTGACACCATGTCCGCAGTTGTGAAATAACAAATCATAATGAACCTTATATAAGGTGAGAAAACAAACACACCATTTATGAGAAAGAAGTTCTTTTTGCACTGTTGTCAAAGTTGTGAAAAATAAACTCCATGAAATATCAACAACAGATATCATAACAATCATGGCTACTGCACACAGGTGTACTGTTTGACTGCCAATACACAACAGAAGAGACAAATTCAGTAAAGCCAAATATGAATTATTCATCGATTCATTTTTATCCTTACTCATCATCTATGTATAGTTCTGTCTGTTTGGAGTGTTCCAAATCTTTATATTTTTCAAATTAACGTTACTGTACCCAATCCTGTCCATACTGCATGCTAGCTAATTCCCAGGTAAATGTCGACTGCTACCTGCTGCACCTTAATTACAGCTCGTTAAGGTGTGTCAGGTAGAACAGTGCTTCACACCTGGCCGTCAGCAGCTCACGTCTGCAGGTGTGACTTGCTGCACTAAAACTTAGTCTACCTGTCTCGTTCAGTGTAGGTCGTTAGACGTCTCAAGTTGATTAGATAACAGGTACTATCAGGACAGAACGCTACTGTTATTGATGCTATGGATGATTATTGTTATTGATGCTGAGTGCTGTTTAGGGATATTTCACATAGCTGCTGTATAGAGACATATTGCAATATACACCTTTGTATAGACATGTAGTGTGTACACAGCTCCCTCAGAGAGATAAGATTGATGATCATTGAATAAGCTCTTTTAGCACAGTTAACGATACAAGGGGGAACCATCTCAATGGAAAATATGAAATGTTCGTATCTATGAAACAGATTTAATAATTGTGTCCACCATAGTATGATCAATGTTTTGCAAAGTCAGAATGTTAGAACAAATATAGAGGTTTTGAGTAATATCAAAAGTAATATTTTTTTTAATAGGTGTGTGATGTATTCAAGAAAATAAGCCTAATTGATATGTATTCACTCAATATCATTTAGAAAATGAACTCAACAGGACTACATCTAAACCCCAGTTGAGTGCAAACCCAGGGGAGAGATTTAACTTTAATGACTCTTTTACAACAAGCTTACAATGCTTGTACAGAAAGCCTTTCATAGTTTTGTTAGTCAGTAGTTTTCATGGTCAAATTGGCTTTTAAATGAATTTGAATAAGGGGTATTTTAGACCTACATAAACCTGACACATGTCCGAGATAAAATTTTATCAGAGATTGTAAATAAATGATAAAATTGATTCAGAGTTTATAAAGTACACAATAAATTTAACTCAAAGATGCTAAACATAATTTTGCCCTCACATATGAGGTTTAATAGATAAGTTATGAATATGTTTCTGTTCTGTCACATTTTTGGTTATTAAAGATAGATTAAGTGAACTTGCTTTGCCTCGAATATTTCAGTTTGTGATGATTTATAACCTCAGGTTCATCATAGAAATAGACAGGAACAGACAAATCTCAGATAGGTTTAATTAGATATTTCGTGAAATGTTTTCATGGTCAAAGTTTTAAGATTTGTGTGCACTGTAAAAGTAACTTGAGGTAAGAGAGTCTTTTGTGCATTAATATGGTTTTACATGTTGTTGAAATGTGGAAAGGGGGGGTTATTGGAGTATGGAAAGGAAGGGGTAATTAGAGTATAGAATAGAGGGGTTTTGAATGTTGAAGGTAAAGGTTATTGGAGTATGGAAGGGAGAGGTTATCATATAGAAGAGAGGGGTTATTGGAGTATAGAAGAGAGGGGTTATTGGAGTATAGAAGGGAAGTGTCATTGGAGTATAGAAGGGAGGTGTTATTGGAGTATAGAAGGGAGGGGTTATTGGAGTACAGAAGGGAGGGGTTATTGGAGTATAGAAGGGAGGGGTTATTGGCGTACAGATGGGAGGGGTTACTGGAGTATAGAAGGGAGGTAGAGGGGGTCTCATGGAGTCGAGGAAAGGTTTATCGACAACTTGTGAGCATAAGGATTGGGCTTTTTAAAAAATTTTCATTCAATGAACAAATTTGATTTCTATGAGGGAGATTGGATAGTTGAAAGTAGAGGAAGGCAGGAATATAGAGGGGATTGGTGTGGGGGTTATAAATGACTACTGGACACTGAAGACAGAGTGTTTTCTAAAGTATATTTGTTATCAGTTTTCTTTGAATTTGCCCCCTTGACCCATATCGAGATAATGCACACACTTAGATACTGCTGAGCGATGATGATATTTATCAATATATCTCTCTTGATGAAAATGTAATTATTAAGTCATCAACTCCACCCATATGTTTACAAAGTGAAGATAACATCAAAAGCTTTATCAACTACATCCTCGTTGATGTGATGGTTTCCCAGTGGTTTGTTAGATGAAGGAGCTCAGGGAACCGAATACATAAGTCATTTGGTATATATCTGTGATACAAATTGAATGACCTTTGATGTCCTTTGGTATCAGAACCTCTGAAATTCATATCAAAGAGATGAAGCAGGAAAACTTAACTCTGTGAATTTCACTATCAAGATAAATGATAAAATTATGTTTTTGTGTTTTTGGAACAAATGTCTCTATCTAAAATTATATACAAAATGACAAATGCAACCTAAGATTTATTGCCTTCAATCATATAATATTCCTATTAATGGGATTTTTTTGTGATATGTTGCAAATACAAAAGGTTTTGTCGGGTCTTCAAACACCAGACGATATAATTAACGTTTGACGCAGTGAGACATTTTAAAAACCTTTGAACTGAAAGACTTGACATTTTTGTAATAGTTATGATAATTTAAGTCAAAGAAGTCATTAAAGTTTTTAAACCCTCAAAAAGATTAGTTAGTCCCGATTCCAAGTCAGAAATCTCTGTTGCTGAGCCAATATTTGCTCACAGCTCAACTTTCTTCTCCGGCCAATGGCAAATAGTTCGACGATCTTGACAAAAACAACTTCCACCTTTGAAGTGGAGTTTCTCCACATAGCTATAGGGCTTGTCTTTTTTCTAACATTTCACCAAAAAAACACATAAAATGTTTCCGAAGTCAGAAGGCAGTTTTGTCAAATAGTCATTAGGCTTCTATACGCAGGAAACGTTGACTCGTGTCCCGGTCCGGGCTGAGCTCGCTGTAAGAATCTAAGATATGTCGTTGGCTCGGTGTGAAGATTTCTCTAACAGGTAGCCCAAACAGTCGTTAGGCCACGCGAGACCTAAACTTGTTCAAATTGAGTCCCCACCATCCTTCACAAATTGTATTTAATTGCACCATTTTAATTGTTTGACTCTGGGAATTTGCCGACGTCTTGAGCTGCATGAGACGAGCTTGAAGCAACATAGGAGCCTCATTACGGACTCCTAGCAAACCTAGCAAACACTGATATGCAGGGTGAAAATGCAGTAGAATTTGTCACCCCTAAGAGAAATATTTGAATTAGATTGTGAACATGTAGATATTTCGCAGCCATTTTGTTCCCTGACGTGTCCTCTTTGTAAGCTCATTCTCAAACCGCCATTGAAAGTTTAACAACATGCTTTTTACGAATTGATCAATGTCGTACTTGTTCAAGTTTAAAGGGCTGTTTTCATTCATAGACATGTAATAGTGAATGTGAGGAGTAAAAGGCTGCACCTTCCTCTATTTATTGTTGTTACACCCCACTTGACGGTCCTGGTATGTGACTATTCACTAGTTTCCAGCCGTTAAAGTCTCTTCCTCATAAGTAAGAAATGTGCAAATTGCTCAGTGCTATTGAATAAATGCTTTGTAGGAATTCTTTACACATGATCAAATTCAATATATGACAGCGCAAGATGACTCTATTATAATCACTTATAAGTTGTAAAGCATTCACTGCAGAATGGTTTCTCAGAATTTTGTATTCAGTAACATGTAAACAAATCTTTTCAAAAGAATTGCAGGTAGTTGATTGAATTGTCATATCATGTAACACATTCCTTTAGCCTGTCTAATTGGGGAGAGTTTAAAATGCTAATTATAAGAGATTTCTTTTGTATAAGAGGAAAAGAAAACCAGGCAAATTTCAATCTGTTCTAAATTAGAAAACAAAGCTTTCAATTATCTGAAAAAATGTTGTATAGAAAGAGAACAATTTCTTTGTATTTTGTAATTAAAATCAATTTGAGAAACTAAACTTACAATTAAATTACGCTGCTGGAGATGAAAGTGTAGTTTCCAAATATGCAGTAAAAAAATCTAATATTTTTTATGAATTATCAATACAGACATTATTTTTAAGAAAAATAAATCAAAATACATTTATCACAAAGTTATGATATTTTGTGCATGACTAACATTCACTTGTAGCTTAAAATAGATGAGAAAAGTTTCATGAACTTATCAAAACATTACAATATATCATGCTAGAGCTGATAAACCATGTGGCTCAAACAATCAAGTGAACAAAATATTCCGCATGAGCGAATCAAATAATTTCTAAAATGATAGGAAAACGTGATTACACGTGAAACGGAATGGCTGTTCAGTGAGACTCATAGCTGTTATATCATTACTCACGGAACAGATACAACATGGCAATCAACTAGGAAGATAAGTTCAATTAGCAGATGCTTTGATCTACTGCAGCGCGAGATATGCAGGACAGTTACAGGAGGAGTAATTGAGTGGCAATATGGCCGACTGCATTGTCTCTGCAATGAGGGGATCGAGCTTGCTGCTCTCTGCTTGAAGCTATTAAACAAAGGAAAGTTGTAATGCTGATTGTCTTTATGGACAGGTCTCTGCTATTAAGTAAAGGGGAGTAATTTCATAGCCTTTCCTTGAGTCTCCATCTTCATTTTTCACCATCATTTCTGTCCATTTTGTCACAAATGATGGCTACTTGAAAGTGTAGTCTAGTTGTGTATTGGGATAATCTGGAAATTACATGTCCTTCTCTACAGTTCTCTACGCTCTTTTTTAATCAGAAAATTAAAATATCGTGTACGAAAACAGTTGAAAGTCTAGATATTGGAATAATCCGTAAAACATATTTCATGTTAATTTCAATATTTAAACAAAATTCTAAAGTATGTAAAAATTTAAAAATTGGACTGGTTGATATCCATTTTTTAATAGAAAAAAATGGATAAGAAATATATAGAAAGATAAAAGTTTAATATTCTGTGCATCAGTTTTCTGGTTTCTGTGACCAGCAGGTGAAGGGTGAAAAGTAGAAGCAGCAAGAGTAAGGTAATGTATGAGCGTCCGCAGGTAGATTCCCTCGTTAGTTACCTTTGATAGGTAGGCTAGGTAATGATAAAATCCAGAATATGTTAAAGTGAGAAATAGGAACAAAGTTCTTTGTAAGATGTGTTTCTGTCTCTAGGTATATTTCCTCGTTAGTAGTATGATGTTATTATCTATCTCTCTATGATATTATATGTTATAATCTACCTGATTATTCTGGAGCCGACAGTGAAGGGTTAATGTTAAAGTCTCTTATAGTAAAAGTACAAACAGCAAGGGTCAGGGAATGTGTGAGTGTCCCCAGGTAGATTCCCTCGTTAGTTACCTATGACAGGTAGGCCTGGTATGCCAGCACGGACTGGGAGCGCCTATCTACAAAAACTTACCTACCTACCTACATTGGGCGGGGTGGGTCATAGACGTTGGCATTAAACTTGGAACTGACATCTTTAGATGGCAGAAAGATTTACTTTAATTTGCTCTAGCTCCTTGTTGAGACAGTTCTAGCTTGGTGTTGTCAGGTTTTTCACTGGAGACTATCTTCAGGTGGCATTTGAGTTTTTTAGAGATGGTGTTTAGGTGACAGTAGAGTCTGTACTTTAATCTATCATGCTTTTTATTTGGGAGACAGTTTGTAGCCCACTGGTCATGTTTTTTCTTGTGCGGACATTCTCAAGATTAGTTTGAGGTTGTTAAATTTGTCAGGATGTTTTGTTATAACTCAAATCCTAAGTTTATGTGGTTGTCATACTCTTTCTGTAGGACATGGCACATAGGTTATCCTTTTATTTTGGAGGCCATTTTAATGTAAAAGTCTTGTTAACTACTCTCTTGGTAATTGCTGAATAAATTGCTAATTCAGCACATTTTTTAATTGTCCAGCATCGTCTCTGCTATCACAAATATTTACATGACACCAAACATTTAAATGACGACAATAATTTACAGATTCTTAACATCCCTAGTAGGGAAAATATCTTGACTCCTTTAGCATTCCTGTCGCTACTTCCAGTCTTAATTACTAGCGCTGAGGTATTTAACCTCGTTAAACACCTCGCAGGTACCATGTACGACCCTATTCCAGTCACCAATCCCCCAGTTTCTTCCAAATCAAATCCCTTGACTTAAAAGGGGGTCCCATGTCACAGGCATATTTTCAAATGTCGGCCATTTGTAATTGTGTGTAAGGTGGTTGTCCTGACAACAAACTTCATCTTAAAGTGTGCTTGACCCTTTGGTGAGTGCCTGGTACTTATCATTATCTTATGTAAACACAAATAAAAGTGCCCCATTTTAACGGCTAGTTGTTAGGAATGCATTATGCCTGACCATACAGTCGTTAGGGACATGTTAGACCCAAACATTGACCTCCCGAGAAACTACCCCATTTTCCTCAGTTTTGTTTGGAGCTGAATGTATATTTGGTGGGGTTGTTTTAATTTTTGACCTTTCCAACATATTGTTAATAGTTTGATGGCTTTTTATTGAATATTTATTTTATCTTACTAAGATTCTGAATTTTTAAATTAAACTCACAGGGACTCCAATATATATATGTGCATCAAGTAGAATTAAACAAATCTTAGATATTGAAAGATGATATCTGATGTTAGTGTCAAAATTAGTATTTTGCACTTACCAATGTGTCTGGATGAGATATTTTCTCGATCTTAATTCAGTTTGATTTGACCTGTATGCATAAATTCTTCGAATGTTTAGAATTTGTAGAATAGAGAAAACACGATTCATGTCGATGAAACCAAAAAGTCAACATTGTTGAAATGAAATTCATAATCAAGAAAACTATTTTCTTTACATTATTGAGATAGGACATCTGTATTTCACTGGTGGTTTGCAACAAATATTCTGACTGCCATTCTTCCTTCATTTGTAGTTTTAGATTTTGACTTCACGCCGTATATTGTTACCGACAATGATATTTGTCAATTTGAGAAAACACTGATTGATTCGACATAATCATCTAAATGCAAATATTGTGACTGGAAACAGTAAACGGACCCAAAAGTTGTTATATTTGTTGTAATTGGATCTAAACATGTAGTCATGGCGACAAGAGTTCAACTGATCCATAAAGGAAGAGGTTGAATATGGAGATAATGGTTGTATCGCCTCCCTGATACATACCAGCGGGACCCGACCTGACAGAGAAATAATTAGGTAATATAGCCATGTGATATGATTTATTATCAGATACAAAACAGTATTGTAGCCAGTGCTTGGGGTATAACTGTGCTTCAACCGGAGTCTTAACAATAATAGCTATTCACAATGTGCCAATTTTCTGGAAAATGGTTTCCTTAAGTAGAAAATTGTTATTTTTGTATGGAAATTAGGGATGGTATCAAAACAGGGTGTAAAGAAAATACATATTTCATTTAATTTTTATATATCGGGGGGGGGGGGGGGGGGATGGGGATGAAATGTTTGTTCACTATCATCATAAATGAATAAGACATGAGCATTTTGTTATGACTGTTATGTTTAAGATTGAATACATGAATTCAAATTGCAAGTGATTAATAAATTGTTTGGTAAGCAGTATAATGCGTATTTTTCTGTAATGATATTAAAATCTTTTTTTTAAATAATGCCTGATCCACTAAAGAAACTATCTTTGATTTCTTTAGCCTTTCAATAATATATTTGATGAAAAGAAAAGGGCTAAAAGTCATCAGCCTTCGTTCATGCTCAATCAAAAGAAGGAGCTAAAACTAATTGGAATCCAAAATATTTTTTTTTTTAAATATAACATTACTTCTGCTGGTTGAACATTAAAATCAGTGTCTTTATTTCTTAGAAAATATACCATCAGGTGGCTCCTATGCAGTTTGATTCTTTGATTTTTAATTCTAAACACAAGAGATAGAGAATTAATCTTATCATGTCAGTGGAATTTATCTCCCTCACTATCAGAGGAGTCTGAAGCATGTTTCTATGAAGCAAGTAAATCAAATGTGTCTCTCTCTTATCAAATTAATATTCACCCAAACTGGCAAATAAGGGTTGTGGCCATTTTGGATCAAAGAGCCCAGTGACCAAGATGGCCGCCAAAGACAGTGGGGGGTTATCCATTGTGAGCACAGCCTCGTAAATGTAGCGTGGGGACAACTTTTGATATGGGCACTGTAAGACTGTAAGGATTTATGATGTTTGAACTGCGAGAGGAGAGATAATGAGACTAAATAGCCCTATAATGATCCTTACATGGAGTCAGCCTGATGTCTGTCCAAGGATGGTGGCCATCTTTGTGGGCGCATCATGAATAATTACATAGAATTGCTCTATTAAGGCAAATGTTGTGGATGGTTTTTAATGTTTACTGGAATGAAGATTTATTAATTTGTGTATTTGTCTATCAGCCTTCTTTTGGGGAAATTTAGAATGGCTTAAAAAATTGGCACTTTTTCTCTCACTAAAGTAAAACTTTGTAACATTTGGGAATGTCCTTAGGATTTTTATTGCTCTCTAAGATAATCCTTATGTTATTAGTTTTTAGGAAAATTCTATGGATGGCATTAATAGTACTGGAACAAAATTTATTAATCTAGTTTCTGTAAGGATTTGTTACTTGTGCTGTCTAAAATAATCATTTGTAATTGGTCTTTAGGAAAGCATGAAGGGAAATTAAAAGTTTACTGGATACAACATATAGAACTTTGATTTATGTTATTTTTTGATATATGCACATCCATTCCAATGCTTATATTTCCTTAAGATATATTGGCCATTTTGTGGTAAAGTGTTCTCAACTGTCTGAAATAATTACACATAATTGGTGTTAAGGAAAGCAGTATGTGGTGCTTTCAATACAGGCTGGTTACTGTTGATGAAATGCCAGCAATGCTTCTTTGCAGGAAACTCTTTAAGTGCTGTCTGCAATAGAGAACTGCAATTGGTCGTCAGGAAAACACTATGTGATGCTGGGAGCGTCGGCAAAAATTATGATGTTAAAATTTTAGTTTTGAAATGAGTTTGGCGTTGGCTCTTAAGGAACAAACCTTGGTGTTGATCTATTCTGTGAAAATGTTTAGAACCTGTGATTGTATGAGTGGTGTCAGACTGTCCTCATGTGTCTTGAATAACAATTACATGGTGGTGATCTGAGGTGGCAGTTCCAGTGTCACCAATACAAATAAAGACGCTAAATTGGTCGTTAGGTAAACAGTATGTGAGCAGCCATGTTTGTGTCAGCCTATTTTAGTGGACCATTTATAGATGCATAATTGGTGGTCGGGAAAACAGTATGTGTATATCATTTACAGCTGGAGTCTGCATGTCTGATTGTGGTTTGTCTTGATAATGGTTCTGGAATAAAATGATGGAAATTAATATCAACAATTACAATCCAATATGTCATGCATAAGTGAGATGTAGGGATGGAGATTTAAAAGAATGGTTTTAAAGGGCAGATATATTTTTTTGTAAATGTGTTTGCAATTTACTAGTTCATTCCTGCGTTGAACTAAAAATCATATATGATATTCTTGCATCCTTGTTGCACAGAAAATGTTAATTTCAAGTAGCGTCACCATTTGAGTTTTCTTATAAAATCCACAGGTGTAAGTTTTCTTTTGTGGTAATTTTGGGTTCTTGTAAATGTAAGTTCAGTAGCTCAGGTAAACCTTAAACTTTCTCTGTTGAGACATGTCCCCCGAAAGCACTCAGTTTCTTTCCTGAACACCCATGTCTGACATTACAAAAGGGCTTCCAAGTAGATTTCAAGTGCAGGAGATTTTCTTGGTTAAATTTGTGATATCTTTATAATGTACTCAGATTCTAAGAGTAAATAAACATTGACTGTCATTAGCTTTTCATAGACGCCTTGATGTTGGTTGGAAGTGGAAGATTATATACCAGCAATATTAGTTCAACATCTCCATAGCAATGGACATGCTAATTTCCTTACAACTCACTTCATGCAGTGAATCAACTGTATGGTTCTCTGTTGAAACTAATCCTTATGTCAAATATTTATGGTGAGAGGGACCAGCCTGGCAGTCCGGCTAGCTTTGTGCTGGAATTCTCTCGTTTGTTTGGACAAGATTATAAAGTGTGATGACTTATTTCAGTCCTTTCTCAATTTGCAACATAAAAGCAACCTGATATGACCGCATAGTTTCCTAGATCTTGATAGACGAGGAATTGTCAGCCGTACAATAAATATGTAAATTAACTCACAGTGGTGCTTTATAAGGAAAGGTGAAACATTTATCTGAAATGTCTCTAGAATGTCATCAGCTTTTTACCATTTTGGAATAAATGATGTGACAATGTTTTCTAAAAAGAATACATTTCATAAGCATTTGTGTGGAGGGTGTTATTTGATACTGAAAAAATAGAAATGTAATTTATCTTGTAACAATTTTCATTAAAAATCTGTCATATCTATCACAAAGTATTTTTTCAAAAGTATATCTCTTTTGTAGATGGTAAACCTGTAAAATTAGTAATTGTAAAAAATTTTGAAACAACACTCTCTGAACTATCAATGGAGGGAAAAAATGATTATAATTATCATCCTTTTCTAGCTTGAAAATAATGGTTATAAAATCAGAAACAACATCACTTTACTTTACTTTAGAAATCTTTCAGTTATCATTACACATCAATATTAGGTTACTTTTCTTAATAAGCACTTGAACATAAAAAGGATAACGTCAATGAGTGATTTAAATATTATTGAATTGCTTGACAAACTTTACATATTGTTAAAAAAAATCGTTAACACTTATCCAATCGCCATCAAAGAGGTATTTGATATATTTAGTATTTTTGACCAATGAAACACCATCAAGGTGAAGCATATATTAAGATATCAAAGCTGCGGTCCTGCTCATCTGTCAGTCTCATTGATGGTTTTAACCCAAAGGTAGAAAATCCTTCTTGAAGACTTCTATCATACTGACTTATAGAGGATCGGTGGACTTGCATCGACTTGTAGCATAGCAAAGAGAGACAAATGGAGCAGCAATAGAACACAAGGGTCATCATGTCTCTCTCGATCATACAGGATTTATGACAGGTCAAATTCTCCGATAAATTATCCATTGGGGTAGGTCATTTTTCAAATGTGGGTATTTTGTTTTTTTAAGTTAGTTTAGGGTGCTTTTGAAGTTGTTGTCAGTGAATGATTTTAGTTAGGTTCATTAAATCTTGAAATTGAAATTTTACCAGAACAACTTGAAGAATTTGGATGTAGATTGTTTAATTAACTTGATATTATAAACAGCTTAGCACCGTGAAGCTGTTTATCAGATCTTTATATTTGTATGTTATTTTATTTGCACTGAATGAGAGATTTGTGTGAATGTTTTCAGAATTTGAGCATTGTTTGAAAAGTTGATTTCCTTAAGAAAAGAATAGAAAGTTCCTAGATTATAACCAGACAAATGTGATCACACTATCTGCTTAACAAAAATGTTAAAAAGATCTGTTATTTGAAAAAATAAAATAATGACAGAAAGTAGTAAATAAAAATAAACACCCAATTTATGTTAAATCTGATAATAATTCAAGTTAATGTACTTTAAACATTAAATAGAAGTCCTGAAATTCTCTTCTTAAATAAAACATCAAAGAAATTCATTCATTTATCGACAAGTAGTCTTGAATCCCTGCATACCAATGAGATATAACATGGACAACTCCTCAAATCTCTGAAGAGCAATTATATGAAATCTCTCACCACAGGCGCTTGAAAATATTTTATTCCAAATCGCTAAAGTACTTGAGATTTTATCTCAGTGCTTTTGTACAAATCCAAAACAAGTTTGAACCCTCAAGATTAGATATCAGTGAAGAATATCGATGTTTGCTTTGCAATATGACAAAAGCCGACGGAAGGGGGAACCAGAGAATCAAGACACCAACAAGTAGCCTCCCGTGTCTCTCATGACGTGTGGCAGCGGACATTCACTCCACCTTTATTCGATATATCAAATACAAGAATCGCCTTTGCATTACTGTACAAGTACATTGAATAGTTGTGGCCAGCAATGTAATCGAGAGACCTGGCTAATCCTGAGTGTCTCGCATTGAGGGTCTCAGTTAGTGAACCTTCACCTTACCTCAAATATGATAATTTCGCTCTCAGATAATGATTCCTGATGAAGAACATGTGTACAATATTGTAATAACAAACATGGACAACATAAATGTTTCTATCAATAACACCTGACAATTTTAAAGCTCTCTGTAACTCTAATAGTTTTTGACAATTTTTAATGTTATTGTATGTTTGCTTCAGCAAAATAGAAATTCAAATTTGACATGAATTAAGACTTAATTCTCATAAGGAAATCAGGACAGATAGTAGGGTGAGATTTAGTGGAAAATCATTAAAAAGTGTAGATGTGTGTGAGACTAAACTTTCTTCATGAAGCTAACGTTACTAATCTCTATCACTGCACATCTAAGTCAGACAAACATATATTTTCTTGCCTGTACCTTGTGATGCATGTACATATGCAGAGTTCCTCCTAATAAGTCATTATAATTATCCCTATCCCTAACCAGATAGAGCTTAACTAAATCATAACTTGGTAACAACCACCTGCTAAGCTTATAACCTTCCCACCTCAAATATACTACTTTCCTGACAGCTTCCAATTACTGTCGCTACTGACAGTGAAACATGCCCACTTTGTGATTTGTATTCTGATTGAGTCATTTAGCAAATCTACAACCAGGGGCAGTTTCTTAAGTGATTTCTGGCTATTAAAATGTAGGAATATTTTTTTAAAATCATTATTTGCTGAAAACTATGTGCTAATTAGTGTTCATTGGTAGTTAATCAGTGTTAATTGGTAAAATCCAACATAATCTAGGCAATAAATGTTTATTACATTAATCAAATTTATTTCCCATGTGGAAAAAATTTCATCAAGTGTGGCCGTGGGCATACTTTTATTACAACTCTGACATCTCACCACCTGAAGAAATAGCCATTAATCTCTACATTACAGTAACTCAGTCAACTCCTAATCCTTCAAATGGTTTACATCGATCACAAAAAATAGAATTTAATGAAAAAATCTGATAGATTGAGTGTTTGTAAGGAGGAATTGTTCGCGGAGAGTTATCAAGTTCTGCTTGAAGGGAGTCTTGAGAATCTGTGGTATGCGGCCTCTTTCTCCATCCTGTTCCACTTGGTCGACTATCTGGGCCGGGAGATGAACTCACCCCACCATCATTGAATTGAGGAGCTTGTGAATTATGTTTATCATATTCCAAAATGATAAGAGGTTTTCCTTTATAAAAAAAAATTATATTTTAACCCTGATTGTGATCTTTTATTATTAAAATGTTAATTTGGGTTTGTCAGTTTCTTTGAGATATGTGGGCAGACAATCAAATGAGAATTTTAAAAAGAAGAATTATTCAATAAGAATTCCATTTATGACTTGATGGATATTTGTGTAATTTTTTGTAAATTGATATTAATTATTGAACATTTTGGAAATGAATCTTTCCTTTTGGATCTATATGTATTTTTTCTAAATTATTAATCTTTTCATATCAAGTTTTATCTTGTTTTTCCTTTCCTAAACAATAGACTTTCACTGTAAAAAGTTACTTAATCAAACTAATGACAAAGAGAGCTCTTCAAACCTGAGTCCACAGACCATGATTTGTCATTGGAAATCACTAAATGAATTGTTTCATCAAAAACATTGTTATTTTCTGTTGTAACAATGCATGTCTTCGAAAAGCATGAGCAAAGCTTAAGTTCCTAATACAACATTAGAGGTCATGCGGTAGACAACTTGCAGTCCTTCTTTACAGAAGAGTTATTTCATTTCTGTGTATGCTGTTTTTCTAATGTTCATGTAATTATAGGATTTACTCTCTTATCTAACAGTTGGTAAAAAAGTATACGTTTACTTATATGTTACTGGGTTCAGAGACATTCCTTACCTGGTTTAATCATTAAATTCAGGTGGTTGGGTAGAGTTTATTACAGCTATTATTTAAGTTGACAAAAGCGGGTAAAGATTCTTGACAAAAGGCATTCATTATTTCTGAGCAGAATTTATCGTGCCACTCCAAAAGTCATTCATTAAAATTTTGTTGTCAAGTTGTTCTACTCAGGTTTTTGATAAATAACAGTACTATCATATAGACAAATAGGACTATCATAAAAAAAGTATCTTCACAGATAAATTCCTCCTGGAAAATTCATCTTGTGAGTTTAGATTTAATATGTGTGTTATGTTTGATATAACAAGCCAGTAATGTTGTACAACGTACTAGGCTTGGAGTGCTCCCCTCTATCTAGTATGGAAGACACAGGTATATATCGGTCAACCGGCGAGGTATATCATGTTTATTGGAACATGGGGTGATATATTTGAGCACTGTGTGACACATTTGATGAGACGGGTGACGAGGAGTATGATATGAAATATACCGCACCTCCTTATGTTCAAAACATGATACAACAAGCCCAGCCAGGGATTAGAAGCTTGTGGTTATTCATGATTATTCTTCTAGTCCAAGTTGGCGCTACTCCAGCCCACTAATCACAGAGCGCTGATGAAATCTTGCTTCAAATTGTCCCTTATTGTGTCCAAAGGCGATTAGCCAGCTCAATCAACATTGCGATAAGAGAGTTAAAGCAATACCTCTACAGTGTCAAATCATTTCACCTTCGTCTACCTAGACCCCCAACAGTTCCTGATTGGATACCATTGTGCTCAACAATACGTTATTATTGTAACAAAAATTATGCAATTTGGTTGATAATGATACTGCGGATGTTTGCTTTTGATAACGTAATATCTCACATCTCATATTCCAAACATGCAAATCATGGCAGCTGATTTTGTTTTGCATTCCTTTAACTATAATCATAAAGTGTTTCAGTGGGATATGTTTACACATTGTTTACATACTTTGTAGTGGGATGTAAAACAAAGTTACATATTGTTGGTTTCTGGTAGCCTGTTGCATGTTGAAGTGAGATAAAGTTCATAACGTTCTGCCCATATCTGATATATCACACAACACACCTTTCAGCTTGAAACTGTTACACTTTATTAGATTAATTTGTAAATAAATGTAAGATGTTTTTAGTTCATTGCACTTAGAGACATTTGCAGGGTAATTATAACTTTGACATACAATTTAATGAATTCATTTTTATAATAATGATTCTTTTCACCATTAAGCTCTAATGTTTCTTACCAGCTATTAGTTATGCAAAGAAAATTGACAAGATGATACACATCTTAGGATAATATTATATTTATTCCCTGAAGAGTTGATTAGCCAGATCCCAAACATAAGAAACAGTATGCAACATATCTAAGGACAATATTTTTGTCTCGGATCATTTTCAGCACTGAGAATTCAACTCCATTAACATTTTTTGTTGATACAAGATATAAAATACATGTAGTCTTAGGACAATATTATATTTATTCCCTGGAGATTTCATATCCTCCAACTGAGGGGTCCCTGTGAGAAGTACATTAACATCATGGAGGGATACCAGACTCAGGCACTCACTCACAGAACACAAACACAACATTCTTCTGGAGGCATTACACTGACCTGGGGTTATGTCCCCGCTGGCTTTCCATAATATATCATCACCTCACAATAGGTATATTCATGAAAAACTCCCCCTGGAGCAGCAAGAGTCTCTTTATGTAAATAACAGATAAAGCTGAAACCATGCTTCCAAGTGCACAGAAACATTCTCTGATAAGATGTGATAGCACTTCACTTCTGGGTACATCTGTTGAGGAGATAATCTCTGAATATATCAAACAGTACTCTTATCTCTCCACCAGGCTTGTGCAGATGGTTTTATTTCAATACAGGAAGATTTTAAAGTTAATGTATTTCTCACTGGTATGTTAGTTAACATGATGCTTTGTGGCAATAAATCAATTACGATTGGAAGTGGGAATTAAACCATTTGGTTTTCATGTAAAGAATTAATTTGTGAATTGAAAACATGATTGTTAGAAAGAATGATTTTTTAAAAAAGAGTATATACTTGGACTTGAAATAGGAAGTTAAGGTTAGGATACATAAGCATAAATCTTTTTAGATAATTGTACAGTTAGGTTAGGGTAGGGTGATAAGATCTTAACTATCAGGAAATGAGTGATATATATGATGCTAGTTCTTGCCACAATGAAGCATATTTCAGTAATACAAAATACATTTATATATGTCAATATTGTTATATTTAGGGCTAAGCGATTTTGAATTTTCTTTTCAAATGTCTGTTTTACCAATATTTTTGATAATATCTAATAAGACATTTCTTTGTTTCAGCAACAAGAACAGGACCCCACCAATCTGTATATAGCAAACCTCCCCATATATTTTACTGAGAAAAATTTAGAAAATATGTTTAAAGACTACGGAACAGTTATCTCAACACGGATACTGAGGAAACCGGATGGAATCAGTCGAGGGGTGGGGTTTGCAAGGATGGAGTCGCGTGAGAAGTGTCAGCAAGTTATCGATGCATTTAATGGAAAAATACTGCCAGGTATGAAATATGAAATATTTATCTATAACGATAATGAGCTCTGGGTTAGATATATCATATAACTAACAAGCAGGGCTTATATATGTGGAGGACATACACGCTCTTTGTTCAAAACCCATATCTGCACTGCAAGTCGTTGAGGTATTTATTCCAAATAAGGGTATGTCTCATGTCAAATATCTTTAATTACTGTCTGAAAATAAACCATGTGTAACTGTTCTATCCGCTTCAAGGATTCATTCACAATTTAATGAGGCATTTAGCTTCTTGAGTTCAGTGCTGTATTATACTTGAAGTATGAGAGTCGTCAAAGTGAGAAATGCCATATTCAGATTTGTCTTCCTCAAGCTCTTCAGGGGTAATAATGTGTATCATTTATGTCTGTTCAAGTTGAAAATATATAAGAGGCCAATTCAATAAATCAACAAAGTTGAAACTGCTCAGACAAAAAATCTGAATTTCTTTTCTTCATGAATGTGACATTTGTCATCTAGAAACCAATCCCAGGTTTCTGTATATAAAAAAGCAGCAAGATTACAAAGAGGAGATTATGGTATTTGGTGGTATCCAATTATGTGTAACTGTCATGGGCTATTTGTCATTGGGAATTAGCTAGCAACTACAAGTAACTATTAGTTCAGCCCCTCACCCAAACAATTGTTGAGAAATTCCTTATAAAAACCGAACATGCCTGGACGTAGATGCTGTCAGGCGCTCAAGGAGATTTTCTATACAGATCATTTGTGTTTCACAAACTTGGCTTTTCATTGAGGGGACTCTTTTATGTTGTGAATGGTTTTGTGAGCAAAAGGTCATTCTCTGCCCATGAAGACGACAGTGTTATTGTAGTGCAGAGGTTTATGGGCATGATCACTGAATCGGTTGAATGCACCCAGCATTGAAGGTGCGACATCGATGAATCGTGGAGTTGCCCAGATCAGATTGAGGTTTTGTGACTACAAGTGTTTAAGCTATTTGAATATTGTACTCCCCTGTTCTGACATGGGCTTATTGTTCGAGCCCATATAGTGTGAATAACACCCTGCTGTACTGGGTATGATCGAGGCTTATTGAATTAAGCCCACATGCAGAACTCATGTATATAGTCTTCAATCTGGAATATTAACAAAATCTACACGCTTTCGTTTTCGGGAGAAATTGTCTTCTAGTTAAATCTTGTTTTTATTACTAAATGGACTCCTTTTTTAGAAATTTCTTGCTGACTTGGAACGTCTTCCAGTTATTCAGCTTTTTTATTCTAATGAACCTGTCATTTTGTTGTAGATAATTGCACCATTATCAAGCAAGTGATTTTTTGATATCACAGATGTTTGATAGTTATTATAGGAAATATAAACAAATTTCAGTCATATGAAATTTTATGAATGGTATGTTTTGTTAAACTCCATCTTGTCCATTTAGTTTCGATAAAAACACCATGATACATTTTCCCCTTTAGGTCAATTGTACATTTTTTTCTCAAATGCCTATCAAAGCAGATCAAATGATAATCTATGATAAAAGTGATGAAATCTTTTATTTAAATGTTGCTGGTGTAATATTTTCCTGTTTTAGATATTTTTCTTGACACGTTGCTTTGGCAACTGAATTGAAATATAATGAATGAAGTTCAATGTGGAGGTCAAACCAACGAGTTTCTGATAAATAGCATTGATCTTGTCTTTTAGATATTGTTGTTCATTAGTTGTTTTTCTAAACTAATTATTTGTACGCGCAGGTTGTACCGAAACGCTGCTAGTGAAACTGGCCGACAGTGGAAACAAGAAGAAGAATACTTTCCAACAGGCAAGGTTATTCGCTCCAGGCCGAGAAGACGTATGCACTGTCATTTCTGCTTTCTTTTTTTAAAAACTTATTGATATCTGTTTTAATTCATTTAAATTATTTTTCAAATTATAACACTTTCCTATGAAAAATTGACATAAGAAATTACGCATAGTTTTCTGAACATAACTGTATATTTTTGTCATAATTTCTTTGGCGGTCTTTGTAATGTAAGTACATTTATAATTTAGATTTTATCAAAATCTCCAGCTTTAAATGTTTTTATGGGAATAACTGAAAACTTTCCCTTCCTTACTCTGGTAGATTATAGTTGCAAACATAACATTGTATAGTCTTATGCTGTACTTATTTTTCTACTTTCAGTTTTGTATTTTCATAGTTTCTTGCATTCATATATGTTGTATTTTGTATATGTTGAAAAACTTTTAAAATTTGTCTCATTATCTGTTTTGCAGGAATTAGGTCTCCAAGTAAGTATTTTCCCTTCTTTGTACACAAAAAAAAAAACTTTTAAGGAACTTCATTCACTTTTAAATTGAGCTCTCAATCAAAGGGAGGTAACAGTCGTCATCTTAAAAATCCTATTGACACCCAAATAAGTGTTATTTACAAATTAAACATTTATGTCTCTAATTATCATAAGGCACAATCCTGAAAACCTTATCATAAAAAAAATGTTAAATTTTTCATCTTTCAATTTTAAAGATTTTAATAAATAACTTTTTTTGCAGCTTCAGTTCAGTTACGACCAACAAGCAATTCCAACCAACCTGAACCATGGGTAAGTCTTAACTCTAGGTCGTCAGTCTCTCGCTTTTGTTTTCTTACCATTATCCTTTATTGATTCTGAAGTAGAAATATATATATAAATCTTAAAGTAATTACATTTATTTTAAAGAGTGTCAAGATTGTTGTTCACAAAATTACAACAATGTTTAGTCTTTTCTTGTGACAGCAGCATGTGATAGGACAGGATCAAACTATATTTCAGTTGTTTTATGTAGCTGACATATCGATAAAATAAATCCATATATATATATATATTAAAAATCACTACCATAATGCATTATAAAATATGAATGTAAAATATGCGTAATATGATAAATGTTAGCTTGCCTGATATTAACAGTGTATACTGGATGAAGCAGTCTAAATAGACTTTAATGATGATACAAAGAAACATTTTTACAGTCTTCCAATATGTGTACTTATAAATCCTCAGCTGATTTATATCAGCTGTTCAATGATTTGATCTACCGGTACTTGGAATAGGTTATTCAGATACTAATGATGTGTAAATGAACAAGTAACAAGTGGCAGATTTTCAAAGGGGGTTCACCTTTTTATAATTTTGTGTCACCTTTTGAAATTGGGTTTTACCTAACTTGAGAGCATTCCGTCTATTACCAATTTAGAAAGGGGGTCCTTCTCACCACAGAATCCCATCTGCCCCACCCCTACCAATCCCGTCCGCCCGATGTCTCCCAAACTCTACCACCACGTTTAGATCTGCCACTTGTAACATTATCAAATTGATAGATATGCTATATCTACCATGTATGGGTGATCGAGTGAAGGTACATACTTATAGATGTACAGTCAATATCTGCCTTACAGTGTAGCCACCCCAGCAGCCGCCCTTCTGCCTACCGGTCTTATGCCGCGTAACTACACGTCGGTGGCAACCACCCCCGTCACGACGTACCAAGTATCCTCCAACCCGACCGCGTGGATGCACCCCCAATATATCATGCAACCACAGATGCCTCATGTAAGTTTCGATTTTTCAAGTTGAATGCAATGCTAGCAAAGGGAGATAACTCTGCCAAGACGAAGACCGCCAAGGGAGATCACTGACTGTGACAGAACTACAATGCTATGTGATTGGGCTGTTGAATGGTTGTTTCCTCATTGGACAGATTGATGAGATTGATGTTTCTCTTTTCATCATGTTATTCCTAATTGCTTTCATTTTCATGGTTAAATCTTTGGTTTCAATTGTCAATCTTAAGATAAATGCATTGTTTCATTTTGTATGATGTTCTTTTTTCGCTGTTATGCTTTTTGCTAGGTGTGTAAGGGGAGCTCCTACCTACCATCTGTTGAGTTTCCCCAGAAACATCTAGAAGTTTCGCTTCAGCCTTGTGTTGATCAGTTGAAAGATATGTTTTGTATGTTGAAGTAAATCAAAACATCTTGTATGTCAAGATAGACATTGATGAAATTGATCATGTTAAGAGTATTTTCAATAGTATGCATTTTCATTTGCAAATTAAAGATGATCATCATAAAATCAACCATTGAAACTCATTTTTGCTCTGGTTTATAAAATTATTGTCCTGTTCCTATGAAATGGAGAATGAAGAAGAATTTTGACAATAAGAATACCCTTTTATCCTGTAAAATGACATAAAATGGGAATATAAGAACTACATTGAAATGGACTTGCCTTCTCTCCTGCCTAGATGAATCCCCAAGTTAATCACGCGGGTGCCGCGGTGGGCCAGCAACATATTAACCCTGCCACTGCTGGGTACGATAGTGCGGGTGTGGGCGTGGCTGGTCTCAATTCGTTGATGGGTCAGCTACATATATCCAATACCTCGGTAGGCAAGAACTCAGCGTTGTAAGTTCTCCATTGTCTAACAGTGTCCGCTTGGGAAGTTCATTAATTGTCATTTCTCTCATTAACAAATAAATTTCATCCAATCATTAGTTTGTTCAAACCCCATCCAGTTCTTGTTCTGACCAGTCGTGCTCGTCTCTAGTTCTATTTCTGAAATTAGATTTTTAAAGCTTTCTTAGAACTAACATAATCGTAAGTGCTACAATTACAATGGTTTATTATAAAGTTAGCACTGGATTGCGATTATTTAGCGCTAGGAAGTTTTGAGATCCTGACCATGAGTATTTGATTTCTCAGCAATGTTCTTTTTTGTGTAGTTCTTTTATCCTGTGATCGTGGCCAGTTTTATAGAATGAAGTTAGATTCTCTGATTTACTCTTCTGCAAGCAACATTCTCTCATCCATTAACGCCTCCACTTTCTCTAGTTGTTCTCTCGTTGTTCTCTCTACTTTAGTTGATACTGTTGAGCATGAACAGCTTCTAGACTCACCGAGTAAACCAATCAGACCATAGCGTGTTATGGAAATCAACCAATCACATTGCAGTCTGTTCTACAACTCAATCATTCAACCAAGGCCGAAAGCTTGTTATTCAAATTCAGATTGTAGCTAGTTCCACAGAGGTTTGACTCGCCCTAGTTAGATTTGACTTGGCTAGAGGGTCCCCAAAACTACAGATATTGTTGGTTCCCCTATCAGACTTTCATGGCGAATTGTTTGTATTTTTGAGGAAGATGGTGCAAATTGTTAGCCGAGATTGGGTTCTCGCACGTGTACATAAATGTTACAGATTGTTTGATTGATATTTCTCCTTTTTGCCCATGGTCTTTGACATGGGTGTAGTGCTGTAGCTACAACATGTTTTCATTGTCTTTGTAGATCCATTCTTTGTTAACACTTAGGACCAGTTCAAATTTAATTCATTACATTTAAACGATGTTCCATGGGTTTTCACATATGAGAAAAAAACCTTGAATTTTCTTTTGAGAATTTTTTTTTTCTTTCCAAATATGAGTGATTTGAATTACATATTTTTAATACAAAAAAAAAAGATTTAAGAAAATATGCAATTTGAATATTTTGTAACCACAAACCCATGGAACGAATTTTGTAAGATTTGGAGTGGTCCATATTTTGATGATCTGTCATTTATGTGAGATTGACCTGCATGTATAGTTAGATGAAACACCATGTGTGTATTGTTACTTCAACCAAAGACTAGGCCTCCTACGTGTATGAGTATGTACAAGGTCCCAGGGTTTTCACAGTCTGCTAGGCCAGACATTTGTTTTACCTGTTTTCCCTCTCACAAACTTTTATTTCTCAAATAGCCCTAAAATTGAACAGCCTGATTTTTATCCACATATGCATACATGTGACAAGATGATTTCTCGACATTACTGTTTTAATTGGGTGAAAATGAAGCATTTTGTATCGATTTTAAAAAAAGAAAAGGCTGTATAAGTTGATGAAATCATTTGAACTTGAAATGTACAAAGTTTAAGGCTGGGAACAGGAAGCTAAAATCAAATCATTAAAGGCCTCACAGCACTGTATTGTACATATGCATCTTTGATCACAATGTTGGAAACAAACATTTTGGTTTTCAGTGGAATTAATGAGTTTCTTCCATCATAGTTTCACCCAGTGTTCAGCAATAAAAACTGAAATTGTTATATCTTGTTCTAGCAAGTGTGATGTCATTTTAGAAAAATAATATTTAAAGATTTTGTGACTATTCTGTTATCGTTGAGAAAAATATTTCAGTTAATATTTATATCTATTTATTTAGTAATAATGAGTAAGTAATAATGAATAAGAGTGCATTTATTTATAGTTTTTTTTATTTTGTTAAAATTTTGAAATTAGCTATGTATGCTAGTGAAAGTTAGGTGTAAAAATTACTATTTACAATGTATATTTATTGAAAATATAAAGTATATTTAAATTCAAAGGAAGTTGAAATTCATTCCAAAATATTACTTTCAGTTACGAAATTTCATCTGTTGTGAATGATTGAAATTTTCAATTCAGATTCAGTTCATTGTACCGATTATTAAACTGATGTAATAATTTGAAATGAAGTTCCTGGGTCCAAATGATGTATAGAAAGAAAGATCTATTTTGAATATTAAGATGAGCGTATACATACAAACTGTACAAAATATGCCATAGCATTGTTTTTATTTTTGCAGACTTTATACCCTATTTTGTCATACTTCATGGTGCTCTGTTTCGTGTTACAAATTTACAATGACGTAAAAAATAAAGCCAGTTACACCTATACTCAATTCCTATACTACAGCTTATAACCCCTATTACTCTTGTTTTTACGGCTATCCTCAGATCAAATTTGATATTTTTAAGATCTGACATTTTTCAGAATGAATGTATAGTGCTATATGAAAGGCTGTGGTTTAAATATAACTATGCCAACCACTTATCAGGCCATTTTCAACAAATTTCTTGATTCTTGTAACCATTTGTGTCACATGACCATTTGGCAAAATGAAATTCTCCCACATTTCAAAATAGCAAGGACAATTTCTTAAATGGATTTGGTGCTTATATCTTGTGATTTTTTACAGTAAATTAGATAAAAAAAGATATAAGGTTTGCCTTATCAACATCTTAAAACAAATTATGAGAAACAAGAATGTATGGAAAATATGGCCTTTGTGTACGTTCGTTAAAATCAAATCCACTTCCTCCTTGGGCAGCAAAGTCTATTTGTTATATTTTGATAAGAGAGTGTAATCTTATTCTAGAAATCATACTCATATTGATAGATTTGTACTGGAACCTTCCAAATTGGCTTGATGAAGAAATAGCTTGTTTGACAATAATCAAATCCCATTATTCCATTAACAATCAGCATTAAAGTTTTTCATTTAGATATATTTGCTCTGAATATTTGTTTTTAAAAATTCAATTTGTTTTCAAAAATTATAATTTCAGAACAATAGACGAAGTTTAGGAAATCTGAATATAATTTCAAATTGTTCTCAGTCATTTGTGCTTTCATCAAAATCGATGCACCATTTGGGCTAGTTTCATGAAGATTAATTATCACTATACAAATCAATATCATATTCTGTATTGCCTTTTTTCAAGCAGGTAGCATGTATTTGGCATTTTTCTAGTCAACAAAATTTTAAAGATTTATTTAGAGAAGTATTTCTACAAGGGCTGTTTCAGAGGGTGTGGCTCTAAAGCACAATACTGGATCCAGACATTATAGATGTTTCATTTACCTCTTTCGATTGAGAATCTCTTTGTTTTCTGTACATTTATCACAAGTCATCCTCACTTGCCCATTTTTTAACCCAGTTGGCATCAAATTCGAAATGGCTGTACAAATTTGAGGAAGATTTCCTCTTGAAGGTGTATGGCATTAAAAAAATTGGAAAAATGAATCTATTTCAGATCTCTGATTCGAAGCATAATAATCATAAGATATCTTCTGATGATGGTAACACAGAAAATTTCTCATGGAAAATCAGTGTTAAAGTCTAAGAACTGGTAAATGTTGCCAAGATGTCCTCAAATACTCTGAACAGTGACTTCATGGACACAGCAACATTAGATACACATGGCAGGGCTAGTGTTAAGAGAGAGGATAAGTGTTAAGAGAGCAAAGAGGTTCTACAATCAGTTGTTTTGAAGATATTATGTATGTATAGCCCATGTGATACGACCAGTGTTACTAGTTATGTATCCATGAATATTGTTTTGCATAAAAACCTTAAGCAATAATTCTTTATTCAATAGAATGATGTCAGCACTATCCCAATGACAACTTCAGAATTCAAACATAATATTTTGTCATGTTTTAAGATTTGATATTTTTCAACTTGTTTTTGCAGTTGATTTTTATGTTTTTCTGAGCGTGTGAACTTTTACACAATTCACACGATTGGTGTCAGCATCATCAGGTTCTTATAGTGCCTAGTTGGCACTTTTGATGTTTTTATGCCTAGAGATTTGTTCTTTGTTTTTACTTATATAGTTTGCCTTGTACAAAGCCTCGTGCATGTTTTGTGTTGAATGTTTTATCATTCTACGCAGGGGATATAACAGAGAGGGAATTATGTCTTACAACAAATCCATAAGAGTTACTTCCCTTGCATCTTTGGATATATTTTTAAGAAACATATCACATTTGTATCAGTTTATGAAAGACCACTGGATTTTACTATTTACATTTTGGTAGACATATCTTCAATAGGTGAACTCTTTAAAGTTCCCTGAAACAGTATTTGAAATCGAATGGCATGCATATAGTTGCATATCAGTTTTAGCCTGAAATACTTACCAAATTTAATAATCAGATTTTCCCAGATGTATATAGTGAGGATTGTTAACTAATGGAAATAATCACCTCAGAGGCGCTTGTTAATCATCGTCAACCTCTAATGAAACCTACCGCCAAGCCTCCTATAAGTCTTGTAAGGCACTAATCCAAAGAATGGTTAGGGACCGCTCTTATAATATCTATCCCTGGCTCTATCCAAAATATCTTACAAAATTAAAAATGTATCTTTGATGTAAGTTTTTACATGGTTTGGTGAATGTCTTTTTTTCTGACAATTGAAATGAGGTGCCATTTCGGGTAACTTTCTGGTCATTTTCAAATTTGATTCTTTAAATCTGAAAACTATGAAATATTGTTTTATTTGGTCCTCATTAAATGGGAAGAGCCAGGGCTAGAGAGAGGCATACATTCCAACCTTCAACTCCCTTATCTGATGATTTTTATTCATTATATGTGTCTTTTTTTTAGTTTTATATTCCTTTCCCCCTGTTTTGCCATTAGTTGAT
Source organism: Phorcus lineatus (assembly GCA_921293015.1). Taxonomy (NCBI): domain Eukaryota; kingdom Metazoa; phylum Mollusca; class Gastropoda; order Trochida; family Trochidae; genus Phorcus; species Phorcus lineatus. The sequence goes on along the minus strand of OV121092.1, from coordinate 45,544,575 downwards.
TATAAGTCGCTTCTGGTGGTTGGAAAATATAACCAAGAGCAAGTAGATTAGCTTACAATTTTGTGGGATTGTAGTTTTTAAGACAAAAAAGACAAAAAAATGTAGACTAGTTTCTATATAATCATGGTCCAGGGAACACCTTCTTGTACTTTTTTATTTTGATGATTTTTCATGACTACTAATATGGCCGCCAAGGCACTTCCTGTTGAAGGAACTGTTTGATTGGTTGATTGATGTACTATTTTCTCCATGACTGTTGCACAGTTTCAGTGTTGTTTGTGTGAGCGAGTGAGCATGAGAGAGTGTTGATGTTTTGTCTTTCTGACTGTTTGTAGTGTTCTACAGATCATGTGGGAGTGTCTGAAAACTTTGTCAACACTCTCGCTGGACTCTGAATAAATGAGCTAAACCTCTTCTTGTTTTTGTCCTTTTCTCATATTACAAAATATCTTATCAGAAAATGGAAATGTTTGAATTTTGTCAAGATTTTACCTGCATTGCAAGCAATTGTTGGGATCAGTTGGTTTCATAATTGAGATTTTAGAAACACAATGAGCACTGCAAGCATTTGATGGCAGATATTTTAAAAATTAATATTGACATTCATTTTTGCAATTTTAATCTCTGGTTAAATAGGTTTAAGCTTTGCTTCACAAGGTTTTTTAAGATGTGTTATTTCTTTTGATTAAAAGAACACAGTTTTAGTGGGCGAATAGGAAATATGCTTTCAATTACTTGCAATGCCCTTCACTATATATCTCTAAACAAAACAGAAGAAAATTTAGTGAAGAATCAGTCATATTGAACTATGAGGACGGATTCATGCTTATAATGAAAGTATGGAGGACTTGTTGGGCCATCATGTTGAGCCAGAATCATGGGAAACATGGACTAGAGCTGAGATGTCCCTGTCCTCTGAAGTCAAGAAGTGGAGGAGCTGCTTTCAAGTCAAGATCAACGGGCAAGCTACCACCCATATAGCCACCCATATATACACATATATTATATATACATATATATTTCATATATCTCCGTGCATGTATTTATCTATGAATATTTATCTGGATTTAGTCTGCATGATACAACCAACCTGTTCGATGCTTATACTAACATGTTTCTGTACATTCATATTCTTTTGTTTGCTCAAGCCTATTTTTGTACTGTTGTAGTTTTGTGCATTTTGTCATATCTGTGCCTTTCATTTATTTTCATGCTTAGATGTGATTCTGGTTTAGGGGAGATAACTCCACTTGCTCAAATCAGGAAAAGATTACTCTTGTCTGCTTTGAGTAGGGGAGGTAACTCCTGCTTGCTTACTGCAAAGGGAGGTAACTCCTTCCTCTTCAATGGTTGTTTCTGTTTGTGTGTTTTAGAAGCTGAAATAATCGAAATTCAAGTTATGAAATTACTACTGACATAGTAGTTTCCATTAAACAATTTAGTGTTTAGTCAAGCTTTGATGACTTCACAAACGGGGTGGGCTTTTTACCTTGGTGAGAGTTATCTCCCCCTGCTTTGTAACATATTTTTGTTTCATCTACAATTGTACACATTTATTAAACTATAACCAGAGCTGTTTGTCAGAATAATCACCTTTTACTATAGCATTCTTATCTACTTTGTATTCATAGTTTTTGCTAAAGTAGATTTCTTCTATAGAGTCATTTTAATCTGCTTGCCCTAAAAATGTTCAATTCAATCTTATACATTCTTTAGTAAAGAAATTCATATTACTAATTATCATATGTCTATAAAATTCTCAATAGTGTAATTAAAACATAATCATTCAAGTAAGTAATCAATTTAAATAATATTAATTAATAGTTATCTAAGTTGTAAAAATGTCTGACTATGACATTGGTTGGGAGACATGTAATGAAGAAGGTTGTGTTTGTGTTACAGTATGTCGCTAGCCCCTATGCACAGTTGGCCTATCAACAGGGAGCCCAAACAGGGGCTGTTCTACAAACCCTACCAGTAGAGGTAAGATATACACCATATTGTCAAAAACATATGCCATACGAGACATTGCTGGAGTCATAAACCAAATAGTGGCTATTGAACGTTAGGTGGTGACTTCTGGGAGAAGCCCCTAACTTTTTAAAAATTTAATACAAAAGAAGGTTGAAGCCCTAATAGTTCTGGCATGCTGAGCAATTGTCCTGCCTTGACTTTTGGTTCGAGGCTGAATTTGAGATTAAATGTAAATAATTTTTGGACATAAGCAGTTGTGCTCCGGAGAAATGTGTTCCTCAAACTATGTCAGTGTCCAAATCGTATGATTTTGTCAATTCTGTGCGCAAATATCGGAAAAAACGAAAGTTACAAGCATGGCATAAATTAATCTAGTTAGGATATTGGCAGATGGCTTTATTTCATTCACTCACGATGTTATTTTGATACACATGCACAAGATCGTATTTTAAAGGACGCCGCTAATGGCTTATATATTGCCCAAGCAATGTTAAACAATAACTCACTCACTCACTCACTCTTTTTTTATGTTTGATTGTTGTCACTAAAGAAATATATATTTTGTTTATGTAGGATCACAATTCGAATGATGAAACTGCCCAGCATCATTACCAGGCCTACGCGGCAGCCAAGTAGGGTAGGTTGAACGTTTTCAAATTTTGTTTCTTCTTAGAAGTTGTCCAGATAAATAAGGAAGAGTTAAAAATATGGATTTCCAACTTCTTTACTCAATGAGTGTGACATTTCACAGCTGATGCTGAAACTGTTGTCATGCGAATGATGGTAGCTACATTCTAATGGACATGTTAACACCAGCTTAAAGCGTTATGATGCAAATGATGAGGCTTTGTTTCAGAGAAACTGTTAACACCAGCTAAAACTGTTGTTGCGCAAAATAAAGGTGCAACATTTCATCACCAATATCAAGTAAATAATGGGTGTAATGTTATTCTTATCAATTTTTTCATCATTTGCTTGATAAAGGTGTATGAATTCACAAAAGGAAAGTTTTCATGTTTTTGTAAGCAACTTACAGACTCTCACAAGATAACCTCTACAATAACCATAACTCCTGTCTTTTTAACTTTGCTCTAAAGTTACTACAGCACTCGCAGATGCAGAAATTTTGTAAGAATTATAATATGACAAGAAGGGCAGGTTCATCCTTCAGTGTCACCCATATAAGGTCGAAAGCCATGCCCCCCACCCACTGGATCGCCACTGCATAGGAACCTAAAATAATGTTGTGATAAATTTAAAGGCTGAATCATATAATCTGTTTATGAGTATACTAACTGAAATTCAATTTTCCTTGCAGATCTGACGAGGCATTTTTGCGATGCGTCATGTCATCAAGTGTTTACGATGTCGGAAGACGCTGTTACATCTGATTGTGTGGCCTCACCTCATCATTGTTAAAGGGACAGTTCTATCTGGATATCGGCGGATCCTCTGAAGTCGATAGGACGGCCCCTTTAAGGACACACACACACCTACACACACAAACACACACACTATTTTCTACCATTTTGCAAATTCCCATTCTTTGAGTGAGGGAGTGAGAGACGTCATTGCAAGATTATTTTGTGTTTTACTGTTTCTTTGTTTTTGTCGAGAGGATGCATCATGATGGTGGTTTAAAGACCAAATGTTTTTAATTACAAATAATGTCACTTTATGATTTTTAGTCCATGTTTTATAGGCATAGTCTTTTCTTATTTTTTGCTGTCTAGATTTGTAGAAGACAACTGTTGATTTTTTGATAATGGACTATTGTGCTTGAAAGGAGTGAGATTTATCTGTGAAAATTGTTAGATTTATAAAAGGGAAGCTGAATGTCGAGTGAGTTTTATGGTTTGCCTCTTTATTTTTAATACTTTGCCAAATTTGAGGGATATTTTCACATCAACATTGTAGAAGTGAACTTTGACCCAGCAGCCGAGGAATAGTTAGAACGGCAATGCTGACTTCATAATTTCATAGCGGCGAGTTTATCACCGTTGTTCACGTCTTTTGAGCTAGAATCAACATGAACCTTTTCCAGTTGTATGTTTTATTGTTAGACATTTTATAGATTTGTTAGTTTTGTTCTTGACATCACAAATACCAATCCGATGATTTTGTAATCATATGATTGTTGATTAATGCATAAATCTTTTCCCAAAATTTAAAAATCAATTATATTTTGTTACTTAAAATTTAAAAAAAAAAAATAAAAATTGAAGGCAGTTCACAGCTTTAAGATATAAAATGTTGATGATTAATTCCATGGCGGATATACTTTTTGTTATGTCAAGAACTGTGTTGAACCTGTAGTTTTAGAAATGCTTTTTTTACGTTTTTGTTTTTCATTTTTGGTAGCCAGGTTTTCTGGTTACCATGCCTATGATGCTGTACAGATTATGTGTACGATGTCTCCAAGGTGATCTGGTGGTTGTTATGTTGTCGCTGTCTATTGATGTGCGGTCGTGTCTGTTTTACTCGCCAGGGGGAGCCAGTGTAACGTTTTTCATGGATTGTCGCACGAGAGTTTAGCGTTGCCTATCTTATGGCAGGAGGGGCCCCCTATGGGAACAGTTTGTACAGATTTGTGTTGTAACCTTTATTGATGAAATGTCTGTGGTCTTCCGATTGGTGGATTTTATAATAGGCAGGGGTTTTTGATGGTCAGAAAATTTGAAGTTTGTACTTGAAGATGCCATTTTGTACCTAGATGAAACAATTGACCAGTAAAAACTTCTATGATGCAGTAGCTAGTTGCACACTTAGATGTAGATTGATTACCTGAATTCTTTATGAGATCAAATTGCATTAAGAAGAAACCATTGCAGTCGAAAGCAAACATTTAAACCTTAAATGGCTGCAAGTTTGATATTTAGGGGGCTTTATGATCAGTGATATTAATCTATCCATCTGGATTGTATATCGACTGTAATTTATTACAACAACTGTGATATGATAGAGACAGAGGCCGCCCATAGAAGCTGCAGAATAATCGTTAACCCTCTGGCGGCCGCTTCACTCCTGGGAGGCTGTGAATGAAATGGAATATATTGTCAGACCGTGGCCAGTGATGTACCCTAGCTGTTATCATACAAATTCAGTTTCTGTAGATACGCACCTTCAAAATATTTACTTGTTGTGTGGATGTCTTTTGTTTCTCTCTTTGAAGGTTGGAGGCTTTTCATGATTTCTTCATTTACTTATTTTTGGAAGGATATACTTATACCTTTAAAACCAAATATGAGAGATACAGCGTTAAGAAGTCATTGAAGGTACTTTTTATATTCCAAAGTTTTAAAATGAAGCTAATTTTATCCAATATATTTATGAAGTTTACAAGAAAATGTATTCTTTAAGTTATTGAGTTTGTTGATGTTTCTTTCTATTTTGCATTCTGAACAAAAATTTTACAAAGAGTTTTTAAAAGTAAAGAGAGAAAAATAGAACCGGTTAAAGTAGCATAATAGACAGACGACATCTCATGAGAAATACCCTAACAGATTGTACTTATTTTATTCTTTTACTACGAGATGTTAAAAACTTTGATACAAGACCAAACAAAGATGGCTTGTTTGATCAAGGCCAGCAAGTTTTTGTCTTCAAGGAGAGGATTCTATGAGGACGTATTTTTTTAATGAAAAGTGGACATTCCTTTTCGTACAAGTATCATTGTTACATCGATATGTAGCATTATCCTGAGGGTAAAACTTTAGATTTGACTGCTTGTAAAAGAATAGGACATTCATTCAAAAGGAAACTACAGCCTGGCTAAAGTAAGACAAGACATTGCTGATAAATGTTATAAATAACATTTTTGAAAAATTTTGATATTCATTGAATATTTTTATGCTTAAATAGTTAAGATTATTGTTCAGAATCATAAAGAAGCCTCTCTTTGAATTTGAAAAATAACTCTGGGCTGGCTTTGAATGTTGAACCAGTCTGAATGACTTCTTGCTAGAACTGTAATGCTGGATCAAGGTTGGTAGCCTTTGAAGCTTTTTCTACACATGTTGTATTGCTTCTGAATCTTGTCTTCATATATGTATCTATATATATATGACTATGACCTGACATTGACGGACCAAGTAAGCTTTGAATGCTCACACAGGCTATACCTCAATGTTGATATGTCAGTGGGTAGACTAGTGACTGTTTGTTATCTCTCCCTCAACAGGGGATCCGTTTCATGATTAGTTCCCATACAGAAATCAATGATCCTCCTTGATTTGAATTTTGAACAATGGGATAAAGGAATTCCCTGGAATGGAAACAACTCTGACCAAAAACTTTAAAGAATACTGGTCAGTAAGCAAAGATCCAGGTATAAAGTGATTCCTGGCTTAGATATTGATATTTTAATCCTTTGATATTTTGGTACATATTGAACTGATTTTAAAGGTCCATGATTTATCTGTTTGAAGTTTTCTTCTCGGATTAATTGATATTGAAAACATAATGGAATCTATATACCTGAAATGAAATGTTAATCATTGAAATCACTGACGGTAACTTTAATTCTACAGCCAATCTCAAAAAGGTTTATTTCATTTCAACCAGAATCTAATCCGAAAAATAGAACAACTAATTCATGAAGTTTTTGAAATGCCTTGTTTGATGTAAGTGTCACCTACTGATTGTCTACTAATGATACTGTTACACGTGAAGCCTTGTAGATATTGCGGTTTATTGTCGTGAGTACTTGTTGTCGTTCTAGCAACAGAGACGAGTCAGTAGTTATGAGACATTTTGTCCAAATCATTACATTTTAAGTTCCAATCTGTCCACAATCTTGTGCCTTCATTTCTTATAGTAACATTTGTTAGTCCTGATTATGCAAGTATGAAGTGAAAACACTAAACCTGTTTGTTACAAAACCATGAAACAAGTTCTTTATGCAAGGCTTATTTTTCTGTTTATGTCTTTGCAACAAGTGGAAACTATTACCCTATCCACTGAGGTTATTATCGGGTCGACTCTTTGTTGTTGCTGCCAGTTCTTTAATTGACCCATACATGGAGCTTACATACTAGCAATAATGAACTCCTCAGTTTCAGCCAGTTTTGTTTCGGTGTATGTAAAAACTTTGTTGTGTGGGTTAATGTTATACAAGTGCAAGATGCCCCAACTCTCTCCCTGCCGAGGGCTGCTTATGTTGCTGATGGTATGAGATGGGTTGAGCTCCAATCATGGGTGGGGAGAGGGTTCTTGTGGCCAATCATCTGTTCCCTATGGTTTCCAATTGTTTTAATCTTTCTGTTTTGGAAAGACATTGTCAGAGCATAATTGATTGAGAGTTAACTTGACAGAAGATTGTAACAATGTTTTGATTGCTTATATCAAAAAAAAAACTTTTTGGAAGTACTAAAAAAAGCTTTACCAAATCAAGAACAAGGTTTTATCACTATTTAAATTTGACCAAAGAAAGACACAATTTTAACCTACAAAGAAGTAGCAATAATGGTATTTATGGATTTGAAAAAAAAACCCTCATCCACTTAAACTCGGGCTAAAATTTAAAAGAATTTGATCCTAAGATAGTGATTCAGAAGCATATATTTTTGCATATGGCTGGAGGTTTAATACCGAGGACAAAAACCTTAGAACTCCAGTTTCTGAATCAAAAGTAAAAAGCACTACTGACATAACTAAAGTTTCTGAACTATTCTTACCAAAGTTGCAAACCATAGGTCATTTTGAAGATCATCTTGCACTGACTTCAGGGCAGTGGTTTGTTAAGTATGCAAGTAAGTTGAAAAGCAGTGTCTGCTTTCTATCTATCGATCTGTCTATCTATCTATCTATCTATCCCTAGTGCACTTGTTATGAAGCCACATGTTTGTATATCCCTCCCAGCTGGGTCTGTAACTACTCATCGTTCAAGTTTATGGTGCCGATAAGATGTTGCTTGATAATATGGTTCCTCCGGAGAACATGGCCTCTTGCCTTTGCTCAGTTCTTTCACTTTCATGGATATGGGTTAATAATTTTTAAATTGACTGTTGAAGAATAATTACACTGTTGAAATATTTTCGGACATGGGGATATGCTATTATGAAGCAAAAATTAAATATTTAGACTGAAAAACAGTGGAGAGAAATTCCAGTGGTCATTAGATATCAGCAAATATTTTTACTTGGATGAAGTATAGCAATATGATTAACAATTACGGCAAATTTTAATGCATCTGCAAGTATGTGTGTCCAATTGAAGCCATCATGTATATGACTTGAAATAGCAATGTTTGAATACTAATGATGAAGAGCAGAGGCTCGAGGCCTTGTTTTCTGATGGACTCCAGTGTTTACTGAACACAGAAGTCATACTTGCTGGGAGGTCACGTTATGGGGACTAAAATCCATTGTCATAATATTTACCTTTGATGCTGTATTCAGTCTGATAACTACTGTTTCAGAAAACATCCAATCTTTGTATAGATTAACTTATGGTCTTGAATGAATTTTCAAAACAATTTTGCATTGAAGAAGTCTACGTGTGACTCTTCAATGAAATTTAGCCTTGAAAATCTAGTTCCTGACCAGTAAGCTTGAAAACGGGTATCAACAAAAATCATCAAAATTTCATCGGTATATATCTGACTGAATTCTCCACCAATGGTGCGTACACCCCTTGACCCCCAGGTTTTGGTGAGCAAACCTCTAGACCGGGGTGTAACTCTGTTGTGGTACTGCCAGATTTTGGTGAGCAAACCTCTAGACTGGGGTGTAACTCTGTTGTGGTACTGCCAGGTTTTGGTGAGCAAACCTCTAGACCGGGGTGTAACTCTGTTGTGGTACTGCCAGGTTTTGGTGAGAAAACCTCTAGACCGGGGTGTAACTCTGTAGTGATACTACCAGGTATTGGTAAGCAAACCTCAACTTGGTTAGAACTCTGTTGTGGTACCAAAGGGTTATTTTTGCAAGAGTAGCTGCCTAGTTTTCTACTGGATCACTGGTCCTATCTAACCAAATTATTTTGAAGACTTGGTGTATGTTTTACAAGCTGATGGGCCGGTGTTAGCTCTAACTGTCTGAGTAGAGAACATTCACCTCTCTACATGTTTCTAGGGTTGATATGCCTCCTCACAAATGAAAATAAAACTACAGATCAGGATTACGACTTCTGTTTTTTGTTGAGACTGAGATTTTTCTGAATCTCCCCCTGGAACCCATGCATGCTGCAGAAATGGCTATAAGTCTATGTGAGGAGTTCTAACACCAAACTGCAAAATTTGACCATCCCTGTGTATCTGCCAATGCTCTGCTACTAAGTGATCTACATACCACTCAAAATAGGAGAGGCATCAACATTGTATCTCAACATCAACATTGTATCTCAACATCAACATTGTATCTCGACATTAACAATGTATCTCAACATCAACATTGTATCTCAACATCAACATTGTATCTCAACATCAACATTGTATCTCAACATCAACTTTGTATCTCGACATCAATCCCTTCATCTAGAAAGAAAAGGTTACACAGAGGGAAATGCGGCAAAGCCTATCTTTAGCAAGTCATTGCGACTGGGGTAACGATAGGCAATGCCAGGGAAGATGACACAAAAAATCTCAGACCATTTTCCATAATACAAACAAACTATAGATAATAACTGTTTATGTATTTCTTCTTACAATCTTTAATCACTGTAATGCTATTCATAATGTTCAGTGAATAACAACATAAGGAAATACAAAGTTTGTGGATTTACAATGTCTTTATTGCAAAGAGATGCAACGTTTCCTCGAAATACCAGTTTCTAAAATCCTACTCAAAGAAATTACTTTTTACAAAGAGATGCAACAATGTCTCATTATACCAGTTACTGAAATGCCACTCAAAGAAGTTAGTTCAAACATGTACATTGCAAGAATGTATTCAGTACACAACACTTATAATGATAACCATATCAATTTGTGACAGAATACTTGTATTTCAAGAGGATTATCTGATTAAAAAATTTATGAATGGATAACTCAGATATATTATCTTTTTTTCTTGACCCTCCCCCAAATCATATCTACGAAAGTTCTTGAAATTGGTCTTTTGAAGATTTATGGTCGGTTCTACATTCAAATGTTTTGGGGATATTTCCAAAAGAGAAGCTTCTTTAAGTAACGCTTAAAATAATGTTGAAAAAAACAACAGATTTACCCGTCCATTGATGGGTTAAACATGATTTCTGATAATGGTCTATAGTGTTTTGAAATCGGTTTTATTAGAACTATTTTTACATCAACTGTATATCAAAATAGGTATTGAAACCTATTGCTTATAATACACACATATGTTTAACATAGTGTAAATTCTATCTTTAATTTTATCTTACTTTTAAGGCTCATTTTTTATTTATATTTAAAATTCAAATCACAATGTCTTTTTTATCTTTAAATAACAAAATAGGTTAGCACTGAGGAAGAGAAGGAATTTTTTTATGGATGATCAACTTCTTTATTGAATTTACTTTCAACAGAGATAAAAAGAGCTAAGATATTGCACTAGTTAAAAAATTCCATCAAAATACATATCTTGCCCACATTATTCCACTGAAAACTTGAAACAATGAATTCATAAATTGATAAAACCATGGAAGGACCAGGTTGGGAGATAAGCTCTTGACATAATGATTTCTTTTAAAGCAAAAAAAAGATTTAAAATCTATCTACAAACACTTTCAGAGTACAGGACCAAACAATGTAAAATGTCAAATCTTTACTTTATAGGAATTAAATTATCAAATTTCATAACATTAAAACTGTTTGTGTATGGGTTTGATTAAAACAAAATCACCCGTCTACATTAAGTTTGTAGCACAAGAAATCTATAGAATTTTGAAGGTACATAACATAAGGATAATCAAGGCACATCTAGGTTTCACAGAAATTACAAATGTTACATTTGTTACATGTTACTTAATATTTAAACAATAAAGTGTAAAACCCAAAAAGTATGGAAGCTTAAGTATGAATATAGCAAATGTTCCCAATTTTTGGAATATCAACATTGGAATTTATTTTTCTAAATATGCATTTAGATATATTTTATAAGTATGGCTATATTAACAAATTTGCACCAATCAAGCCATCTGCTAATGTGTTACGGTTTCATAACTTTGTATCATTGACAATGTCATTCAGACATTAATAATTTGACTAGCTGTTTTAACTTTATGAGTCTATTAGTTATCAAATATGCATCTTTGTTGTATAAAAATATAGCAAACACCTGTTAACTGCTTGTATAAACTCTCAGTCCAACAGAACTACTTTTCTACTTTTTGTTCTACAAGAATAAAACAATGAATTGAGCAGTGAATTCATGGTGATTTTTTTTAATATAAGCATGTGTTTGTAAGAATATACACCAGTCTTGCTCATATTCTGGAATTTTTTTAATAATTTATTTGATAAGGCTTTTTGATAATGTTTCAGCCCCAATTGCAATTGCTAAAGAAGGATGGTTTTATAACTGTCTCTTTCAAAACTACTCTCCCCAACCTTTTGTATTTTTTTTCATGACCCTCCCCTGGTGGCTGTATATTTTTTTCTGACCCTCCCCTGAAAACCCCCGGCCCATAATTTTTAGATAATGAGTGGGAGAAAGCATGTTTTTAGTAAAAGAAATAGCTTAAATATTGATAATTTAATTGAAATGTTTGAATACATTTTGTGCTGTAGCGGCTAAAAACCCACAGTGGCATATGTATTTTATACTTTTTTCTGGAAGAAAATTATCTTAACTCAAACATGTTTTCATATTACAAAAAGTTTAATACAGGAACTAATTTAAATTTAAGATTTTTCAAAAAAGGTCATCATTTCCCATGTTAAATCTCTGACTGACATAGGGATCTTTGTCTTAATATATCTCGAAAAAATTAACACCAACCCCCATTTTTTACGGTTGATACTTCAAGCAAATACACTAAACTTTTGAAAAAAAAACAAGTTAAAAAAAGTTTAATGCTTTAAATTTGAGGAGCGGACATCCTTAACTGGTCTAAGGAAACACCACAGATGAGGCATGAACTAAAAGAAGGCAATAAGGGATCTTTACCAAAGGCAACATGTGAATATTATGAATCCTTATATAGTTACTTTCGTAAGTAATAAATAACAATATTCCAACATTGAAGAGTTGCCACAAGGAAGTCACAAAATTTATTCAGTAAAAGGAAACCCTTGAGAACCACAACATGAGAGGATAATATCAACTGTATATCAAACAAATATATATGAAATGAAAGTATATTTTCGAATTACAAAACATTTAAAAAGAAATAAAGATATATAATATAATATATAAAACAGGACTCGAGACACACAAACACTTAAAGTTAACCAAATGCGCTCGTAAAATCTATACAGTCGGAACGGTCGTAAAATCCCTCCGTATGCTTGGTCGATCACCCAACACAATTGAAGTTGCTTTCCACAAGTCGGTCATAAGACCTAATTGTAGGTCTAACGTTGGTGTGTCGGTAGGTAGGGGTACCGTCATCCATTTGAAGGTTTTTTAGGACGTCGAGCTAATGAAAAACATAGGAAATGTTTATCAATAAAACAGCTATATTAACTAATTACAAGTCAATCAGAGCAGCCAAACATGAAGTCCAGCTAATGTGACACATCGAAAGAAAATAATGAGCCGGTAAGCATGTCAGAAATAATACAGTAGGAAAGAGTAACACGGGCGAGTTGAAAATATGGATATACAGTGTTGTTTTTCATGACATTTAGTTTGGCTTTGATTCGAACCTAGATATAATTTATGTTGAAATAAATTCTTAACATACATGTAATCATACATTCATTTCCAGGTTAGTTTTTATTGAAAATCGAAACTAAACTTTTATTTGGGCAGACGCCAAAGTCACACGTGTTATTTACATGAATACTAGTTATGTAATCCTTCTATATTCTTTAGATAAGTTTCTAAAAACATTTTCTACAAATTGACTTAAGCCATACCTGGATATTTCGTCACTACAATATTTTTTTGGCAACAGTCTGTACTTCTCGAAAAACAACTTTGAAAAAGTATGGCATGTGCGAGTCCAACATTTCAGGGACTGTCTCTTTGAACATTTCTTGTTACGTCCTTATACACCATTAGGAAAACGTCGTTAGCCTATGGTTGACACTACAATTACTTATTATTAATTATTATTTCTTCAACCACAGAATTCAATTTTGAGGCTTGCAAGTGTTGCATTTTAAGTGGTAAAAATTTCCGCTTTCAATGTGTTTATTTACATGTTTATAATACCTTCATTCTTTCAACTTTAAAAATGTGTTACATCAGTACTAACAAATGTTGATTCGTGCATAACACATTCCAAAATCATTTCGATTAATTTTCATTAAGACTTTAGTGGGCAATGATACTCTGAAAGCTTACGCTTAACATGTAACATATTCAACTTATGCACAGAATCCAAGATAACACAAAACGTTTCAAAACGATTACTGAACGTTTCTATGCAAAACATTCTGCAAAACATATTGGATTTTTTTTCATTTAAAGAATGAGGTTAGAAAACGTTCTACCAACATTTTGATATCAATTTCTAGTATGTTTTCCTAAACCAAAATTAAAACTTGTTTAAACCTATCATTAAACCCTCAATCCAATGTTTAAGATAATAATAATAATCACCAAATTCAACATAAAACTAAAATCCATTTTAGGCGACGACTTTAGAGAGGAGTAAAGAGGAGTTTTAAATGTGTACAGAACTTTCTGAGTTATGACGTATACACATACCACGTAAGCTTCGTCATCACAGGAAGCAATAGTATATGTATATGTATTTATAAAGTGTCCCATGCACTCATGTTGATATCAGGACACTTATGTCAAACATGATCTGATATATCTCAAACGCCAACAGTTTTGAAAATATTGTTAATTTGATCCTATTTAGGATCCCTATTTTAGAATTATCGAAAATTAACTATCAATGCAACCAAAATAAACTTCCAAATACATCAAAATGCCAAATAATGGAAAAAAATGGATTAATATGTCGGAAAGTAACTCGATGTCCATGGACTTCATGAAAAGCACGAGACATTATTTCTGGCTTGTGTTTGAATATAAACATGCTCAGGCGGAAGATATTTATTACCCTCTTTATATATAAATCAGATAGGTACTTCAGATAGGCTCTCATCATACATGTATATTTATAGTCTAGTTAAAAGGACTCACGTTTTGCTGTGTGGTGGGAATGGGGTCCGCCATGACTATCCAGCGCACAGACTCAGAACAAGGGGGCGTGGTCAGAGAGCCGGGGTAAGTGTAGAACCGACCGTTACTGGGCACCAGCAGACGAGGGTCCAGCGTTATGGGAATCTTTTTATTCATTGCTGCCAACAAAGGAAACTTTTGATGACATTGTTTCGAAACAATGCTTATCATAAATTGTTGTCACTATAATTGCAAAGATGACAATGATATATGGATATATACAATGATATATGGATATACAACTTCTTTATTACACAGTGGCGACGTTTCGGTATAGATCCTTATAGCATGATGCTTGATAACGCTATAAGGATCTATACCGAAACGTCGCCACTGTGTAATAAAGAAGTTTTATATCCATATATCATTGTCATCTTCATACTACCAACTTCTTGAATGCCACTGTATGCTTGATAACGGTATAAGGATCTATACCGAAACGTCGCCACTGTGTAATAAAGAAGTTGTATATCCATATATCATTGTCATCTTTATACTACCAACTTCTAGAATGCCACTGGATGCTTGATAACGGTATACGGATCTATACCGAAACGTCGCCACTGTGTAATAAAGAAGTTGTATATCCATATATCATTGTCATCTTTATACTACCAACTTCTAGAATGCCACTGGATGCTTGATAACGGTATAAGGATCTATACCGAAACGTCGCCACTGTGTAATAAAGAAGTTGTATATCCATATATCATTGTCATCTTTATACTACCAACTTCTAGAATGCCACTGGATGCTTGATAACGGTATAAGGATCTATACCGAAACGTCGCCACTGTGTAATAAAGAAGTTGTATATCCATATATCATTGTCATCTTTATACTACCAACTTCTAGAATGCCACTGAAACAACTATAATTGCACATTCACAAACGTCTTGTGTACCTCTGTCGTATATTGCCTCAGAGTGGGTCATCAACCTCCCTGGTGGTATAAGATTATACCATGGATATCGACATTGTTTTCTACTAATAATACCGTGTAACATCTCAGACTGACACCTGTCTTCAAAGAAATATGCGCTCGTCGCTCAGGCGTATAAACTCCAGTCTTCTTAAATACAGAACACTTCGAATGCTCATTGTACAACTCTGGTTACATCCAATTAGGGAAAGGTATTTCTCAACCACAAAGTTGTCCACATGTAACAAAGGTTAATAGGAAATGACTTGAATAATATGGAAGAAAATGTATATATCTAGGAAACATATTTACAGCTGCATATCGAAAGTTTGTTTATATACCTGCATATCCTAGTGCAAATACCATGTAATTTGGAATGTCTTTGAGGCATCGTAGCATTGCGAAAGGAAAACGGATAAAATCAGAAGTGAAGATCCATTGTTCTTTACTGCAATCATTTATCATTCACAAAAGTTAACCGGAAAGTCTTTGAAGGGATCAGGGGTCAAAATTCGAAAAGGCTACTTTTTATTTTTCTCTACAAATTCCATTATAAGTGAAGAATAGGTTTTTTAAAAAGTCATAGTTGTTTCTTTTTAACTAAGTCGATATGAAAAAGCTAATTTTTTTCTTAAAGAGTCGGTTTTGAATATTCAAATCGGAAATTTCGGAAATCTGATTTCCAAAAACATGACATTTCGTTCTATTCATCATGCCAAATTCGAATTTTTACAAGTGAGACAAGACGATCCCAAAATAAGTTAAACATGACTATCTTACATAATACCAATGAGTGATCTTTTGTAAGTTCTATGGAAGTTATTTTATTGACATCCAAACGAAACATAAATTACATGATATTTTCACTACACTACAAGCGCAGGAGAACAAACTTTATGTATGCAGCTGTATTTTAAAACACAGATCTACCATTTTTATCTATAGATCTATCTTTCTGACACTGTTACAAGTTTATATCCCTACTCACTATTGCCGAGTCTCCTTATGTTCTGAATGAGGTGGTTCAGTTCCGTATTGGGAGAGACACGGTCTTGCTGAAACATAACCAGAGAGAGACCAGTAGGCTAAATGCTCGTATAGAAAGAACATCTCAACCAATGTCACGGAATAGCGACAACGTCTAGGGCAAGGTTGATAATTGTTTGAAAGGCTTAAAATGTTTTTTTTCTTAAAGAGAGAGACTTGTCTTTCTTTCTGTCAGCTATCTTGTCTTGTTTTAAGGACCGATGTCTTTTTAGTTATTTTACAATGATATGTGTAAATAGAAATGTCCCAACGATATACACAGAAACACGTATTAAAACACACTTAAATTCTTGTTACAATACGCAGGGAGATCACCTTTTTTTAACGGTCGACAATTAAAAAAGGGACGCCGTTGTAGGATTTTAATTAGCCATTCATGTTGATAGTGACGTTTTATCTAAGAGTTCGAGACACTCAGTGTGTTGCTGGAGTCACATGTGCTATACGTACGTTATTAATGGTGTCATTTATCAGTAAGAACTGACAGTTGCTGAAAATCTTATCATTCAACCGGATCAGTATAGTGACAATATAAAGCTATAAAATCGGGACTTTGATCGAAAGCCGGACAATACTGACGTGGACGAGTTACAAACGTCATTTTGGAAACGTATCTAAAACAGACAGAGAGACAGACTGAAATCGATAGTGTTTGATAGGTTAACCAATACGCATTCATAATAGTCTGATGGTTGACATCACGAACAGACAGAGTGTCCCTTTAATGAATAGATTAGGGTGGACAGGAAAAACTTCTGTAAAGCCGCCCAGACCTGCAGGAAAACTCCGACGACTGCCAAGCCGTCGGTGAAGTAGGATGCCTTGTCCATGGTGCCGTACTGTCGCTTGAAGTACACCAGGTGAATCTAGGGTCGGGGAAACAGATATAAATTCATTATGATAATCATTATAATCATACATTATTCTTCATACTTATCAAGCTTGATTATGTTCGTGTGACGTGAAACTGGAGTGTAGTGATGTATTGCATAACATTCATATCTCCAAAATCATAATATACTGGACAATACGTG
Organism: Phorcus lineatus; assembly: GCA_921293015.1. Taxonomy (NCBI): domain Eukaryota; kingdom Metazoa; phylum Mollusca; class Gastropoda; order Trochida; family Trochidae; genus Phorcus; species Phorcus lineatus. Next base: position 45,527,338 of record OV121092.1, on the reverse strand, counting down.
GTATGAATAAATAAGAATAGATCTCACCAAATTTAACAGAGACACAGCAATAATGTGTACAAATCAAATCAAGTGAAATAAACGGTTATTATCAATAAATCAAAGATAACTTTCAATTGAAGTTAACAGTAGAATTGAATTCTATATACGGAACTGAAGTGAATTTAACAATTTAAGAACACGTGTCAAACCCTACATGTTAGAATATCAAAATGTTAGTGTGGTAACTTATCATCATTACGCTCCAGTTCAACTGATCTGCGATTCCTCATTTAAACACCTTTGTATTTCCCACATTTAACACAAACAGTTTGATCAATTTGAACAGGACGTATTTTGTTTAACGTTACCTTTTCTACTGACTATATACACAGTATACCGTTTAAGAAGGGTTTATGAATTATGATTACGTGCTGATAACACTTTGAATGAACACCCGTTTTCTTTATACCTTTAATTGACCCCAATGTCAGATCGACAGTCTAAATAATGTTTTATACACTGGCATTGGTCTGTCGTTCCGTTGACCTGCCATGTGAATTTTCAAACCAATCAAATTCTAAGATTTAAACCCGAAATAAGGATCTATGAAAATTGCACATATGCGCATATGAAAATGTCTCTAAATATGTTTCATCACATGGGCAATAACTGAATGTATCCAACCTCGCCGTCGTATCCTCTATCGTTGACTCGATGCTCTGACCCCGTCCCTATGGCATTGCCAACATGAAGATGGAGGCTGTCGAGAAGGTAGTCGGACCCCCGGCTGTAGGGGACACCGTTCAGAGCTATACGTGAGAAGAAGTTGCCAGTGAACAAAACCTCGACTCCATGGCCTGAAAATAAAGCGAATGTTGAAACAGTTTGATAGTTGGTTATAAAGTGAGTTATTAAGAGATAATACAAAACAAGAAAAGAGAAGTTTATCACAAAATAGAGAAACAAGTAAACAAGGGGTAAGCAAATCTGTCATTCAGGGACTCTTCTAATCTCACTATTATAGTGTAGAATTTTTAAGATTTTTAAATTGTGACAGTTGTGACCGCTCAAGAATAAATCAAATCACGAGGAATTGGAAAAACCTAACACCGATACAAATATATAACCGCAAAACCAAAAAGTATATATTACCCCGAAAGGAATTCGTTTTGTATCATTACAGAGCTGATGAACATACAGGAAAGGCAACACAGCTTACATGTGATACATAAACACACAAAAAATATTAACTCAAAGATCATTTAACAAATGAACACTGAATGAAATGAATGTATCTTTACTTCTGTTGTTTTAAAACAGGGTAATAAATATCTTCTACTTGAAGGAAGCTTGACAAACTCATTGTGTAAGACATGATCGGGATCAGACACAATCTTTATAATCTATATAACATCTATCTATCTATATTTCAATTCCTGCAAGTACCCGAGTTGTAGAGGTCAGCCTGGACTCTGCCCGCTGGGAACGGGGTATTATACACACGGAAGGGCTGACCACACTTCGTCCGAGCCGAGTATATGGTGATGGGGGACTGCCAGTCTCCTCCGCAACACCTCGAGATAGATGGCCAAAAGACTGGACCTTGAAGAAGTGGATTTGAATATATATAAATGTAGATAAGATCGATACTGTTTAAAAGCTTTCATAATTTTGAGGTCTTTTTGGGTTTACAATATTTAATATACAACTCCTGAGTCATGAGCCGATGTTAATATTACAGGCACCTTATCAACATGACGTTTTTATATTCGTTGTTGCCAATTATTGACACCATATCCTGAATCATTATTAATCTACAATATTTTGGTGGACATTGGCATTTTGAAAATGACCCCTCCACTGCTGTCTTACGGTTCCAGTACTACGCGTTATTCTTTACTGGTTGTCGCTTCTGTGGTATTTCTTTGACCTCTGAAAACGTGGACCGGAAGTGCCTCTGTCGTTTTCTAACTACACTGATGTAACCTTCACCAGAGTCACATCTCTCAACAGCAGAACTATGTCTACAAACATGATATATGCCCATCATTGAGCTATAGATATTTGGAGGACTCGCTTGTTCACTGAACTGCCATCAGATCTCACCCGCCAAACAGTCGGCGCATATCACTGTGTATTATGCGTGACATGGAACTGGCATACTTTTGTCAACGGTCTATTATAAACTTTAAGGACTTTTTGTTCATCTCTGTTTTCTTTTTTTGGCCTATAAAACCAAGAATTGTACGTTAAATTGCCGAAACTACACCTAAACTTTTTGAGAAAAAAACGAGAACAAGGTGAAACTCTTTACTTGAAATGACTTTTGTATGGCTTTGTTTACATTGCTGGAATCTTGAAGTGTGCATAATCATCGACGTGGCGACTATAAAGTATAGTTTGAAATATTTAGATAAGAATACCCAATGTCTAAAAATGTTAATCATCATTTTGAACATAAAGCATGGAACGTAACGTACATATTGCATCAGAGGCCCAATGAAACACTTTAAATGAGTAAACTTAAATTCACCATGAGGGTTAATGCAGGTATTCACTATTACCTAACGTTGTTTAGCGTTTCGTAATTTTTTATCAGAAACTAATTAGAATCACATCTTTTGTTTTCAAATAAGGTATCAATGGAAAATATCTTTAAAAATATAACGCTCTCGTTCTTACAGTTAACGTTGTATATTTTGTGATATTTGATAAAAAAAACCGAATACCTGACATAAATTATAATCAGTGTCCTGAATTTTTAAAACTACATAAATCCATAGTTATGACTTGCTTCGAAAGGGGATATGAGAGTGATGAAGAAATGGAGGCGACGGCATCATGTTCTTCAATATAGAGCCATCTATAACATAAGTCAATACGCTTTAAAAGAATAATTTGGGAATCATAAGCTATTTGATTATGTTTCCAGTGCATTATGGCATATCATAACTGTTTTTGAATATCAAGGAAAAGTACCCTTTATCAAAAAGATCCTTATATAAAAATAATTCTCTTTATTACAACGAAAATCCGGACCTTAAAGAATATATTTGACCATCATAAATATAAATCATGTGTGACTCACCATTATAAGCATGTATGTTGTAAGAATATTTCCTTGTTGTCGACGGACATTGTTCGGGTGCTCGTCCTGCTCTCTTGGCGGGAAACTTAATGTCATCATCTTCTTCAGCGTGGGCAAATAGAATGACCATCAAGATGGCGGCGAGATTTCTGGAACCCATTCCTCTTCGGACGAATGCAATACTGTAGAGCGTCACACTGAGATCCAGTTTTGTAAGGTTTGATACTGTTTCAATACATTTGATACCGCTTAACTCCCAATCATATCACTGATAAGTCAAAAACCTTCAAACCTTCACTATGATAACGTCTCGACTTGACAGTCAGAAGCGAACAATTTTTAATAGGCGTCCAACCAAACGTACTTCTTAAATGGACAACGACCAACCTGCAGCTGTTGCTGTGTTGTATTTTTAATATTGTTGTTAATATCTAAATGTCTATTACCAAGAAGAAGCATATTTGAGACATGTTTGGTATAAAACATGCGAAATTCGCAATTGTCATGATATGTGCAATTTCAGAAAAAACATTCGGGTATTTTATTTATCTTAATTTCATAAATATTATATATATTAAATCCTCAACTTTTAGTATTTTTTCTTTTACTGGTACAGACAACTTGTGTTTCGTCGAAAATGAAGATTTCAGTAATGGATAATAGAACTGATTTTGAACTTTTTAAGCTTATCACATTCTTTATCTGGTAAACAGACCAATAACTTATATGATAATAAACGACTTACAAATCTTAATCGGTTAAGACCACCGAAACCATGGTTATTATTGAAATAAAATACAATTGTATGTCATTCACATCATGTATTACATGAGATGAAGCTTCAAACTGTCAACATGATAACGTCGCGACTTGGCAATCAGATGCGATTGATTTTTTACAGGTGTCAAACCTGCCTTGCGTTCAGTAACACGTTGTTCGCAGTGTGTATCCTTCTTTCAACCTTGACTGTTCGCGAGCGCTCGCCAAAATCTCGGGAAATTCAATGTTACTGAACGAAGTGCAAAATTACATCTTAAACTGACAACAAGCAAACCGCAGCTATTATGTTTGTTTTGCAAATAGTGCTTTTCCATTTCTAAAAGTAAAATTCCACGGAAATGCATATTTGAGATACTTTAAATATAAAAGTTACCAAGTTTGCACTTGTCATGACATGACAATGTCATGTACATTATCTGGATGGATATATCTCCATGGTATATCTTCACTACTCGCGCGCTTTTATCTCTCTTGGCGCATCAATCATTTGCAGTTGGTCACAGGTGTAATTCTCAGTATTGCTTCTTATCCAAGTAAATGTGGTTGTTAATGTCATAGTGGATTGTGTTACAGAGTTGTTAATAAAAATCAGGAAATAAACACACAATGTTGGAAAGTTACTTACCAGCTCTTGATTATTGAAAAATATAAAACCATTTATCAATATACAAAAATTCATGACATTATTATTTTGCATATCAATTTTGTTTGGAACTACATAATGCACATAAAAAGAGTACATTCATTTGGCATCTGTTGTTCTTATAAAAGTTTTTTTCTTGCTCTTTCAAAACAATTTCAGAGTTGTTTTTGTTTTTAGATTTTGATAAAATGCCATTATAGAAGAAATTTGGTTAATACTCCTCGGAGTGAGATTTATTGGGGTTTCGAATAAAATGGAAAAACTGGACGTGAAATAAATGTTTTGCCTACTCTAAGAGAAAATTGCCTTTTGAAAGTTGAACAGCACAGAACATTTTACACCTAAAGCGTCAGTATTTATTAATTTTCACAGAACCATTAAGTCATTTTTTGTGGTTGCATTTTCCTAAAAAAAAGTTCATTATAGAGAAAAGTAAAAAGTAAATTTCTCTTAACCAGATTTTTAACAGTAAACATACGCTTTGTAATGTCGTCACTGAAAGGATTTCAGGTTTCACCAAAACTAACTGCTCCCAAATATTTGCTTAATGGACATGTATTAGATATACCCACACTTCCCGAGGTGCATCGCTCAATACACCTCCTGTTTGAATCGTGGTTCCTCGGCTTCGCTACGCTACAGGAGGTGTATTGAGCGATACACCTCGGGAAGTGTGGGTATATCTAATACATAAAGTCTTTGATACTTCAGGATATGCTTTTTATTTGTTAAGGTCAATTGATATGTTCGATCTTTTCTTTATCAATTTAAATTGAAATGATAAAGCAAAGATTTAAACAAACGGATCATTTGAAAATAATGGGTTTTTTTCAGAATCCAATTTTACATACATAAAAAAATTCACTTTTAAAAGTGTCAATTACCTCACTTCCATTTCCTTGTAGGACTCTTGCTGTATTCGTAGTAAACGGTGGTAATACGTTTTTTCATGACCAATTTTTGGGCTGTCATAAGATCCCAATTACCACATATATCGATGTGAATTAAAAAAACCCCTCACATATTCGTATTCTAACGACAAATATTTGATAGCTACCAGTGGACATGAAAAATAGTCTTGTAATATAACGCTCGTCATTATCAAGCTGTTACTGAAATTATTTAAAGGCGCATAAAATATATATGTCTTTGTATTAACCGGTTAACTAAAAAATGATACTCTCGACAAATTGACAGCAGTACGTGATAACGTTTGGCATATATATATATGTGACTCCAGCATACCACGAGATATTAACGTTTGTACAATTATGTTGTTATTGTACATATCATAACATAAGCCAGTTGAAACATGTTGCTGGGGTGACATTTTATGGGGTTAAGATTTTACCTAGATAAATGAGAGCACACACTCTGTAAAAAATAGAAACCATTCATCGGCGCTAGTAGTGTGAAAAGTCTTTCATTACAGGCATTCTTGATTAGCCTGAACATAAATCATTTATAATTGTAAATGTGAGGATAGTCGTGAAGCAAGACTACTTGCATAAGTGTACGATGAATATCGTCCCGAAGATTTAATTTCGTTTAATTTCCATTTCACATAAAAACATAATACTCCTTCCGCTTCCGGTCAGATTCCATATCAAGATGGCTGACGGACTGTGGGAAGATAGAGATGTTAGATTTGACATCAATCCGAGGTTTAAACAGTTTCTTTCGAATGAATGTTTTCTATATAAAATTTATAAATACTTAAGGATTTTTCTTCTTGAAGTAGGGTTGAACTGTTTGCTTTACTTCATTGTATGTTCAATGTTTTACGCGGTTACTAATGTAAACATTGTGTCTCGAGTCTATAACTAAATTGCATTCTCCAATATAGAGATTCGAGGCAATCAAGTAATGCATTATCAAAAGTCATTAAACTAAAAACATAATTTGTAGATGTATCAGCGAATCATAATGATGAGTTGTATACCCCGTCATTCGGACCCCTCAATTACTCTTAGGCCAAACTGTGTTATAGCTGGTTTTTATAGAAAGGCAAGTAACTCCTGTGGTTCACACTGAAGCTAAGCATTTTGGTTTTGTATTGTCCCTGAGTATATGACTTTGTACAAACTTAAAAAATAAAATATAATGTGTATAACGTCAATCGATATTATATGTACAGTGCTGTCGGGTAAAGCTACACATCTAAGAGATACATGTTAATTCCTCTGAGAAAAATACAGTATATTGGATAAAAAACGACGTCATTGTTAAGGTTTAGAGTTTCACTGATAATATTAATGAAAAATATACATGGTGAAGTGTGTTCGCTAGTGACACTGAAAGTTTTCTATTCCCATAAATCGCCATGCGTAGGCTAAAGATATGCAGGCAGGATTTGAATACACCTTACATTACCAGCATTATGATTTTGATAGACTTTAAAACTGTTTTCTGAAGTTTCGGTTAGGACAAACCGATAGTTTATCAATATTTCGGTGTCAATTGACAAGGAGGCACACTGTTTGATGACGCCATGGTTGTGAGGAATTTTGTCAGTCTTTTGTTCAACCAATCAGCATTTATGTCCATTTCACCTTTTTAAACGATTCATGATATCATCAAAACTGCCTAAAGATGCAAAGACATCAATCTCTTACAAGCTAACACTCATCCAGATTTACAAGGTTAACTATTGTGCGAGTGCATATCTTTACCCTCTGCATATCTTTACCCGACACAGCTGTCGCTGAACACACATAAAAAGAAGTTGACAATATGATGACATAAGAAACCAGGATCTATATATGAAAATCAACCATCATATCAGTCTCTTGTGAAGATACCAATGGAACCTATTATATATCAGTTTTTTGGACTGTAAACAACATTGATCTGACTTCAAGGATCAAAAGCCTTTAGTTTAACATTATCAATTTTCTGAAGAAAATCAGAATCAGATCTGATCAGAAAATTTTGCATCCTAAGTCACTAATAATGGAACAACTAAATTTAAATAACATAAGATAAATCCTTTGGTTCCTATGATCACTTCCTCACCTTATACAAATTTTCTTTTTTTATTCGGCAACATCATATACACCTATACCACCGCTTTTATTTGACAAATTGAAAGATGGCATCTTAAGTATTGCTTGTCACTTGATTATACATACAAGTTTGATTAAGATATATGTTTTCTATGCAGTCAAATGCGCATGAGGCCTGGTGAAAAGTTGATAGATCGCATGGATGCTGTTGAAGACACAAAAGGAAACAATGGAGAAAGAGGTATCACCTTCTATTAAAGTGACACAAAGTATTGTTCTTGAATTTTGTATGTGGTTTAAACAGAGCCAACATACTATATGACCTGAGTTAAGCTCAAATCATTTGTCTAAAGGTTCATCTTCATATACAAATTATGACATTTTCTTGTTTTTGATTGTAAATTAATAACAGCCATATAAATGATAATAAGTTGAAATTCATGGTCTCCTTTACTTGACATATTAAGCGATATCAACCTATATTCCGTTTTGTGTCTGCTACGTATTAGTTTGAAAAAAATACATTTGAGTTATTTTCCCATGCCATTTTGTGGTTTTTGATAAAAGATCTTGACTATTTTCCTGTTTATTGTCAAGATGCTAACGTGTAGGCATTGAAATGTTAATTTTCAGAAAGAACCACTTCTTGTTGTTGAAATAACACAATTTATGAAGTTTACCATATTTGACCCCAACAACATACTCTGTGACCTTTCAACAATATCTGTAAGAAGAAAAGAAAAGAAAAGAAACTCAAAGAATCAATATCTGTAAGAGATACTGCATTGATTGGGGACTAATACATGACAACTTGCCAAATTGTTACATGAATACCCCAAATGATTTATGTACTTCCAGAATAAATGGTAAAAGAAAATTGCAAAAGTTCCTTTCCTGTCTTGTTGATTCTGAACTAATTGAAAACCAAGAGCAGAATATCAATGAACAATTTATTTCCTACGGTAACTTTAATTAAGGTTTGTCATTATTTCATATCAATGTCAAACTTGAGATGTTAAGAATTCATTAAGAATATTGTTTTTCATTTCAGGTCGCTTGCTGGTATCAAACTTGAGAATAATCTGGCATTCCAAGTCGGTTCCAAGGGTTAATCTTTGTAAGGACATTTATAAAACTTCAGTTATTTATTTTTTGGCAAGTTCTTGGAAACTCCATTCTTTGCAAAATAATTTTGTATTTTGGTAATTTTCATATTACAGACTTTTTTACAATATGAACAGAATAATATATTGTGTAAAAATGGTGGTTTTTATGACATGAGATATCCTTCCTTTAATGAATGGTCGCAATGATAGATTAAATAGTTGACCAAATAATAAACTCTCTTTGCAGCAATTGGTTTCAACTGTGTGATCAACATATCAACAAAACAAGCTCAATCAGTAAGTTGTTATTCATCACACATTTTTTAACCATAAACCCCAAACTTAACCTACAACATGATCAGATTATTGTATCACAAGATGCTCAGTGACGCTTGTGTGGTACAAGATTCTGAAATTGTGATGATAATTGGTAGTAAGATCATTACGATTTATTTTCCCTTACAGAAACTAAGAGGGACAACAGAGGCCTTGTATGTGTTAACAAAAGCTGGAGCCACAAGATTCGAGTTCATCTTCACCAACCTTGTAAGTAATACATTGAAAAGTCGAGATCTGTTAATTCTACAACAACAACATTGACTTCAGTTAAGGAGTGAGTGTTTTCATTTCTAATTTTTAAAGCTAGGATATCACAAATAAAGGAATCAGCTTTTGTGTGAAGGGATGATTGTTGATAAATCGTCTCATTGTTTCCGGAGCATATCACGAAAACTATATCACTTGGAGTTTGTATTGAAGGATGATAGTTTGTCTTCTTCAGGAATAATTTTATCTTTATTTGTTCACTTCTGCCTTGTTCAAACACAATTATGTGATAATTTGTTAATTTTGATGTTTTGATTACAGTTATGACTTTTATGTCCAACCTTTTGAAAGTGAAAAATTATTTTTTATTCATCATCATATGCTCATTGACAGATCCCTGGTTCTCCCAGATTGTTTACCTCTATCATAGCTGTTCACAGGTAATCTTCTTATGGCATCTTGTTTCATTTATCTTTTATGGATTTACAGCATGTTTTTAGTTGGACACTCATGTTTGCTAGAAAATCAATTTAGCGTATACATGAAATGTCATTCACTTGCAAAAAATGACGTTTTAAATCCATTACCAAATAAAAGGTACTGATGTCTATGTTTTAATATAAAAGCTTACGAAGCATGGAAGAGATGTGACCATGCTCATTGGGTTAGATGGAAAACAATCCAGCCAGGATAGTGTTTGACTATTTTGTCAGTTACACAGTACATATCCTGAAGCAGTTACCTCCCTTCCCTCTTATAATTCATAGGAAAATTAGAAATTACATCAAATACAAAAAGCAAGACTATGCTAAAACATGCAGTATTTGGTTTAGAGGTATATGCTTTCTGCTTCATCAGGTGATGAAGGCGTAAAAAATTACTCAGAAACATGTTTTCACTCTAATGAAATTGTTATCAAGAAAATTTTTCCCTTCTCAAGTTTGCCACCTTTAAGTGTTTTGTGTTTTTAGAGCCTATGAAACCTCCAAACTGTACAGAGATTTGAAATTACGAGGAGCACTTATTCATGAAAAGACACTTCGACTTTTGCCCCAGGAACAGATCTACAACCAGGTGAATGGAGTCTGGAACCTCTCCAGTGATCAGGTGGGATTGTCAGGATGATCCATTTCTAAGATTGTCATTTAGGCACTGTAGAACACATTTCATACTCAATTTAGCTATTTTCATTAGTAATCATTAGTACTATTGAGAAAATTGCACTATCTGTGTAATTCACACTCATGAAATATTGGTATGCTGTAACCATATCCTTTGAAAGGCCTCAATTATCCTTTTTTCTTAGATGAGTTTTCTGTAAGTGAATTGACAGGGATGGTGAAGGCAGTTTGCATTGAAACACAACCCTTTACTTTTCATTTTTACTAACGATATGATTATCTATGTTTAATAATCCAGGAATGAAATATTGCCTTCATCAACTCTCTTTTAGTTTTGAAACTTAATGTTACACATTGAAAAAGTTATTTTAATCAAATTAAATAATGTAGGCAACATTGTCTGTTTATATCCAAAAAAGGTGAAATTTTGATGAACAGGTTATTGACGATGGGAAAGGAAAAGCAATGAAATTTTATTTTGTATCTTAGGCCAATTTGTTGTGAAGATGATTTGATGTTGTGAAAACTGTAACGAATGGTTTTTCAGGGTAATTTGGGAACCTTCTACATCACAAATGTCCGTCTGGTCTGGCATGCAAATGTGAACGAATCTTTCAACGTCAGTATACCCTACTTGCAAATGGTGAGTTGAATATCTTCACTCACAACACTCTAAATAAAAACTCGATAAGTAAAACCTTCATAAGTAATGACTTTTTAATGTGCTCATGTAATTTGACTTAACAATTTCTGACTGCACTTTGTCTGGAAAGAAGTATTTGACCTGATATTTTATAACCTCAAGATGTGATGGCTTTTTAACATTCTCCTGTCTCATCAGGGTATTTTGTAGTACCTTCAAAGCTCCTGCTATCCATGTTGGCATCGACCTCCTGACTTATTACCAAAGATGTTATGTACTTTGAAGACAATCATAACTGATCAAATATGGGACTGCAAATATATGTAGTTCTTTCTTTATGAATTTCATGTGTCTCTATTTGTCGTATTTTCAGAAAACGGTGAAGATTCGTGATTCCAAATTTGGACTAGCACTTGTTGTAGAAACTTCAACCATGGTATGCATCAAGCACAATTATTAATATATATGTATGTGTGTTGAATAATATTCAACAATAATCACTTATTTCAATCTTTCACTTCCATCTTTTGTTGGCTTTCTTTTAATTCATAAAATTAATACCATATTTTACATTCATAACCTTTTTGAATTTCCTTTTTAAACTTTTACTTACATATAATAAATCATTGAAAATAGTACATTAGTCGCATGCATAACTTAAACGTATTGCTTTATATTAACTCAAGCTCAAATGTTTTTGTTTTTTTATCTTAACAATTTTGAAGTTACCTTTGATTATAATAATTTAAAGTTTTTTGCAAAATATGAATAATATAATAGGAATTTCTTATTCCAGAGTGGAGGGTATGTGTTAGGATTCCGTATCGACCCTGTAGAGAAACTGAAAGACACAGCAAAAGAGATCCAAAACCTGCATCGAGTCTACAGCTCGTGTCCAATCTTCGGGGTGGAGTTCGAAGCTGATGCTAGGGTGTGTAGGAGTTGACATGGGTACATTCTCGCCCAACAGTACTAGTCAAGTCATCTTCTCAATGTAAATCCCTGGTAGAAGTAGAGCAGTTTATTGGCTAGAAATACTGCTTCCTGACTGGTTGCAAACAAAGTTGTTTGTGCCTATATATTGTTATTTGAAACTGGGCATGTCAGTTGTTTCAATAACAGCTTGAGGGGACTGGAGTTACTTCCCCTGTGTGATGGACATATATATATATCTAAGACAGAAGTCACTCGCAGTTGTAACATGATATTTGATTGGATTAACAAAGGGTTGTTATCCCTTTTAGCTAATTATGGTTGCAAGGCAAAAATTACAAGAAATATGGCCCACTTGTGACAGCGATCATACAGGATATACGAGTTGAAATCTCTCAGAACAACAGGAGGATAACCTCGCAAAGAAAGATAGTACCAGCTGCATATGTTGTATTTTCTCTGTTTACAATATGAAACAGGTGTAAGATATATTAATCAAATTTGTATACATTTTAAAACTATGTTTCTAATTTTGCATTTTGCTTCCTTTGTTATGATTCAAAGATGCTTCATCAGGTTTACATACCTATGTACGCCTTTTTTCATATAATGTGTCTCCAACTATATTGTTCGTTAGGGAAGTTGTTAAAGAATATTATGTCACAAATCAGATTTTTTAATTAAAGACAAAATACCTTATTCTCATTTTGGAGTATACCACCCTCATAAATTTGCATTAGCTAAAACAAATCCACAATGTTTTTTCCTTTCACAGCCCCAGTCAATAGAGGAACTTACCATGGAGAGAGTGACTGATGATGTTGAAATAGAGAACGATGGTGGCACAGATGCATTTGCTGTAAGTTGGGTGTACACATTTTTAAAGCTTGATGTTATGCTAAATCATGGAATCAACTACAGATGTGATTAATTCATTTTCTTCTATTTTAAACTAAAGAAGGTATTTGAGAGCAGAGCTCTATAAAAATGGCCGCTGCAGCTGCCAACATCACAATGGATAATGTCATTGCTCCCTGTGCTACTAGGTGTAACACTATGAAAATATGACAATTGCCATAAATTCCTCAAACATCACTGAAAAAGACATCACATCATCATCATAATTCAATATTTTAATTTTACAAGAATTAAAAAAACAACTGCTGATTTTTCTGCATAAGAATTAGATTCAAATGCTTAAAGGAGATTATGCCATTTCTTATCAGATAACTTCTCAGCCAGGAGCATTTTCTCACCTGCCCTCCACACCAATGTACTTCTCTTTTTTTCATTAAGGATTTATGGTTTCCATATTTCCCATAATTAGAGGTAACAATTTAATGTGCATTGGATGTAGCATAGAATAAAGCCGTACTTCATTATCAATTTATAATAGCACAACTACTTGTTGTCTTATAATTTCATGTCATCCTCCTTTTTTTCATCAAACCTCAGTATTGTCCTGTTGTCTTCTACATGTCTTGTGAAAGTCTAAACTCAAACCTTGCTTATGTTTGAAGGCCTATTTCGCGGATGGAGACAAGGAGAGGGATCGTGAGCCTGTTTACTCAGAAGAACTCGGTCTTGCTGTGGAGAAACTCAAGGAGGGATTCACGCTCTCCGGGCTCTGGGAGGTCTTGTCATAAAAAATACTTCCTATATTTGAAAGAGTGAAACAAAATTGATCAGCAAGATTTGGAAAATATGACAGAATGAATTTTTCTGAGTGACATACACGAGCTCTGTGGTCAGTGTAATAGCTGACAGTGGTTGTAAATCATGTATCACCTTTGAAATGGTTTGAGATGAATGAGGTTGAGCTAATAATAACTGTATCCTTTCTATCACTTTCAACTTGGTTAAGAATTTCGTTTTGAAAAGAAAATTTACTATTTCTGATGTGTACATTCATACCAGTTTGTAAACCTTTATTTTAATGAAATTTTCATCAAGATATGTTACAGATAAAGTTTTGGGAATTTTGTAACTATATTTGGGATTTCAGTACTTCATTTTTGATAATGTTTTTGATAATTTGAGAATTCAAAGAAGCTCAGCCTATCTTTTATTCAAGTTGTTATCATTAATCATGACTTACACTTTGAATAAATATGGTTGCTGTTTAGAATAATTTGAATGAAGATATGAATCTATGTCTCAACCCATTTTTGAATGTTTGTTATAGTAATCTATTGCATTCCGTCCCATGTTGTTTTTTGTTATGTCTGTGATACATTGATATACAAGCTTTCATCCTGCTATATCAGCGTATTTGTCTCCGCCCAGCTCCATCATATACCCTGTTATCCTTCGGCCTAAAACCTCGTATCGCTAAATATAGCAAGCCAATGAAATTACTCGCATTCAGCGATAGCGGCACAACCCGGATGAGAATTCAAACAAATGTCAATGTAGGCTATGAATAGTCGTGAGTAACCAGCCGGAAGCCATACAAGCATTTTAGGCTGAAGGATATCAGGGTATATGATGGAACTAGGCAGAGACAAATACGCTGATGTAGCAGGATGACAAGCTTTCGGATTATAAATAATTCTTAGCACAGTTTTAGGTTAGCATCTTGCTATGGCTACATCTGAAATGAATGCATAATAAATTGTTTTTATGTATCTCTTTGGTCCTTGCTACTGATTCTTAGTTCAAGAGTGAGTTTTAGTTCCTATGAACATATTATAGCAGAAGCATTATGTTTGTCTAGTGAGAGTAATGTCTGGTTTCAGTCTTCAATCTTGCGTTTTGGTATCATGTGGAATCAAAACTGCACTTTTAAAACTTATAAACTAATAGAGGAACTAAACGACCTTCCATTTAATACTTTTTTTTATTAAATGAATTAATGATTAAGTATTAAACAAGCAAAAGGGAGTTTAATACCAAATCATAAACAAGTTTATTGAAAAATAGTATTAGATGGAAAGAACTAGTGTTCTGTTTATTACTTCACATCAGTGATCAAGCATAATCGTTGAAGAAAACATTTCTGTGACATGGCTGTCACTGTGACGGCAGTGCTAACATTGTGACGGCAGTGCTGTCATTGTGACGGCAGTGCTAACATTGATATTGTGACTTCATACCTGCAGCGATATGACACTAGTTTAATATTGCCATTTAGATATTTCACACGGGGGAGTAATGGTCAGAGATATGATATATATATCTTTCCGCACCCACAGCTCTGATGAGTGACTTCATTTTTCAACGGTCTTGATTAAATGTGAACTATACTTGGTAAGATTGTAAAATCTTATAAACCAGTCACTAAAATGCTTAAAATGAATTGCCAGTATGACATATTTGTATAAACAGGAAGTTCCCTTTGAATTTGTTCCACAAATATACCCAACAGGACTCTCTTTAAAAGGACAGTCCTTTAGGGGCATTTTTGGTGGAAATGAAATTCAAGGGAATATTCCTGTTTATTCATATTTGTAAATTAGTACCTGATTATAACAACACAATTGACATGTTACTGAGGGTAATGTTTTGTTGATTTATGTTTGACAATTTGATAAAAGAGCATTAAGTGTTAAAATTCCACATCAATGAGAAGTGAAGCAATGCATAGGCACTATGATTGTGAAAAACTTCCCCATGTCATTACAAGGCATTGTTGATTAGTCTTTTCATAAATCATCGGTACATGTGTTGGTATTCTAACCATATGACACGCCGCAAATGGCTGAAATATTGTTAAACAATAACTCACCCACCCACTCACTAACTCTATAGGAAAGGTTTATTTGCATAATGTTGAAAAATGAGTAAAAGTATAGCGCTTTTTTTCAATTTCATTTAATTTCAATTTAGATGGCTTAATGACTGGGCCAGATAAATAAAGTTCTCATTACTAACAACAATCCTGTTTTTATTTGTCTTAAACCACCTCCAATACTGAACCAAAAGTTCGAGGACCAAGTTAACACTCCTTCATAGTGATCCTCCTTGTATGAACATTGGGTGAACTTGTTGTCATTCTTATACTAGACAAAATAGGTTCAGGATTTGTGAATTTTCATGATTAACGCAGTGTCAAGAAATGAATAGATTTTCATTTAACATTTAACAGTTACATATAGTACTATGTTTGTCCTTATATTAATAGGGATACATATCAGAGGTTGACCCCCATGGGTATCTGGTGTCATTTGCGTATTGCAGTCTATAGGGTATATTGGTACTATTAAAAGTGAAGATTTTCAATGCTCTCTCTTGACTAAATAACAAAGAAAAACAGTGATCAATACACAACTGTCGGTGCTGAAGAAGAGATAAATCCAGTGACTGGCTATTTTCACTCTGTAGTTCACATTTTGTTTACAACTTTCTACAGATTTACATGGAAATTGTTAATCATAAAACTTTGGATTATTGCATATTTTCAGAACTGTGTACTGGTAGGTGTCATGTTTCCCAATTGCTATTGCTATATACCTATAAATAATAAAACGGACCCTTATTCAATTATGGGAAAAACTGTAAAGTGATACAAGTTTAAAGTTTTATTAAGAACATGAACAAAACTATTCATGAATATTTACAGATTGTTAAAAACAAAACAGACATTTATGTATAAAAAGTGATGAAAACCGGTTACAAATTCATATCAATAATTATATTTGATGTGATACAAGTTTAAAGTTTTATTAATAACATAAACAAAACTATTCATGAATATTTACAGATTGTTAAAAACAAAACAGACATTTATGTATAAAAAGTGATGAAAACCAGTTACAAATTCATAACAATAATTATATTTGATGTTAGAAATAGATTTCCAATAAGTAGTATCAACATAAAAAGCAACAAAAAACCTCTTCGGTAATATCATTTGATTACTAATAAGATACTTCCATGATTATTAATGCCATCAATAATATATAAGAGCTGCCAATCTATGTTCAATGAATAAAATGCCTATCAGTGAACAATGAAAACTTTTGAGACTTTATGACAATTTGCTATCTAAGAAATAACATTACTGTTCTATGTCCTATCTATAGTTCTGAAGAGAATCGGGATACGTATTGTATCGCAACCACTGTATCGTGATGATAATCGTCTCGCAGGGTCCTTGGCAATAATTTTATGATATATCGTCTCGCCTAATAAAACTAGAATCGGGATATATCGTCTCGCCACTAAGGCCAGGATACACAGGTCTAGTTAATACCTCTAAGCTCTATAGACAAAGTTTTTGTTATGAATCATAATTAATGTCTATTAATGAAACAGGTACAATCTTTATATCCTTTGAACACTTTTTTTCAAAGCACAACTTGTTTTTAATACACCCAGTTCAGATGTCTCAAGTTACCAACCACACTTACCAGTTTTTAAAGATAATAATGCACTAGAGGTGAGGTGATATGGGATTTAAAGCTGCTTTCAAGAGTAATAATGTACTAGAGGTGAGGTGATATGGGATTTAAAGCTGCTTTCAAGAGTAATAATGCACTAGAGGTGAGGTGATATGGGATTTAACGCTGCTTTCAAGAGTAATAATGCACTAGAGGTGAGGTGATATGGGATTTAAAGCTGCTTTCAAGAGTAATAATGTACCAGAGGTGAGGTGATATGGGATTTAAAGCTGCTTTCAAGAGTAATAATGCACTAGAGGTGAGGTGATATGGGATTTAAAGCTGCTTTCAAGAGTAATAATGCACTAGAGGTGAGGTGATATGGGATTTAAAGCTGCTTTCAAGAGTAATAATGCACTAGAGGTGAGGTGATATGGGATTTAAAGCTGCTTTCAAGAGTAATAATGCACTAGAGGTGAGGTGATATGGGATTTAAAGCTGCTTTCAAGAGTAATAATGCACTAGAGGTGAGGTGATATGGGATTTAAAGCTGCTTTCAAGAGTAATAATGTACTAGAGGTGAGGTGATATGGGATTTAAAGCTGCTTTCAAGAGTAGTAATGTACTAGAGGTGAGGTGATATGGGATTTAAAGCTGCTTTCAAGAGTAATAATGTACTAGAAATCATACAAAGTCCACAATCAGGTCCCTTATAAGACACCTTCTCAATATTCAGAGTCCTTTAACAGGGGCGTAGGAACAGGGGGGGCTTAGCCCCCCCACTTTTTTTTCGAAATGTTTTTTTCAAATTGATTATTTTCCCCTTTCTACTACATATTTCCCAATAACTGGTCTAGTATTGTTACAAAACAGCTACTATGCACTACTTTGAGGGTAGTTTCTAAAACTACTCTGAGCGTAGAACTAAAACATCCAATCATCCTAATTGACGATAAGATGGGGTAAGCAGTAAGTTTTTTTTTTTTTGGTTACAAAATTTCAATCCAAGCCCCCCCACTTTCAAATTCGCTCCTACGCCCCTGTTTAATGAAGCTACAAAGGATACTGTTTCTATATATTAAATTGAACCTTATCTTGGAATGTGTTTTAATCCAATTTGCAATAACTGGAGTTTCCAAAACATAACATAACATTTGCAACTTTTAAAGTTGTTATGGACTGACTAGGGTGCACGTTTTCTGAAGACATTCATGAAATGGAAAAGTGGGTATCTTGAGAAGCCTGCAATTAAATTCCACCCTTAATGAATCTAAATGAGAAAGTTTTCATTGGAAGACTGGAAGTTCTGAGATATAATATCATGTTAATCCACTGTTAATGATGGTGATTCTTCAGCATTTGATATTGGTGAATATTTTGAGAGGAATTAATTTAAACTTATTTTGATCGAAATTCATATTTCACACTTATGTCCTTTTTAAGTGTAACACACATCTTTACTCTTTAAAAGCTTCTGTGGAATACAAATATCTTGTATAACATCAAACTTTCACATCTTGTATCAAATCCAGTAAATTCCGATTTGAAGGATCTTAGATGGTTGATCTCATCACAAATATGCTCAACACCCAGGTTCAACATGGTTTGACAAAAGTTCCTAAAAGCTTTATCAACCAATAATACCGCCTCCAGGAAACGTATGTTGTCTTCCCTTCTTCTTTGACTTATCATTGGTAACTTTGAGGTGAATGAGAAGACCGAGATGACATGACTTGTTCACCATTCCAAATTCATGTCAGCTTTACTCCACTTGTAGCGACCTCCTCGTTTAAAGAACATCCTCTCATCAAAACCACTGAAGTCCATCGCGTTCGCTACACCAACGTCGAGGAGTGATTTAGAGGGCTTCTTAGAGCCATCTCGGCAGTCAAGAAATCGCATCTGCAAGGCAAGGTCAATTTCATAAATTAATTTCTATATAAAAGTCTGTACAAGTGATGTGATGCAAAACTATAAATGACTGTACGTAGTTTTATACAGGCTGTTATATTATACTGTGATGAGATATAGTTTATCATCTATTGTCAGGATTAGTGATCTAGAGAACATAGATAAGAGAAACTTACATATTCATCAAGTATCAAGTATGAATTCTGCATCTGCAAGTACAACAAATATCAAAACTCTTTTTATAAAATAAATAATAAATAAAAAGCAATGAAACAATATGTTTACATCATGTTTATTTCCCGTTATATTGACGGCATGATTTTTACACTTTTTCACACTTTTCTCTTGCTTCATCCATAGTCTTGTATTTCATCTTTCCTATTCGCACTGAATCACTTATTTAAAGTCAAACTCAATGAAACAAAAATGTTGGTATTTGAAACACACTTTAATGTCCCATTTGCTTCAGCCATTTACCCACAAATACCCGCTGCTTATGTAAGATCCATTGATATCCTAACATATTAAGTACGAAGATGCCTGGCCACTGGCCTTTGCCCTGTAAAGGCCAGAGAGAGTATCACCCATTCAAGGTCATTTACCTGAACTTACCTTTTCATTAGACTCTGGCACCAGGCAGGACACATCTTTATGTCGTACAAGGAATTCCTGAAACTCGTCGTCAGTGACAACAAAGCGTTCAGCGTTCCTCAATGCCTCCTCCCCCGCGTTCTCCCCCTCCAGAACAAGACACTGGAACACCTGGAGAGGCAGGTGCACGCGCATGGTTAAAGGGTTTCTTACCATAACGTAAGCAATATATGGTCAATTCTTTCATTGAGCTTGTCAAATAGTAAGGATGGGTATCGCTCCTTATTTCTTTATTGCAATATATTACGATACAGAAAAGCGTATTGCAATACGTATTTTAATATATTGGTAGTTTTCATATTTTAGTTTTTCTATGCTCTCTTGACTAAATAACAGCAATTAGAACAGTGATTAATGCTTAACTGGCTCGTCGTTTTGTAAAGAGAGATAATTCAACGACTGCTTTCGGATTTTTAAATGGTATGTGCTATTTTCACTTTGCAATTTTACACTTTGTGTAACAACTTTCAATAAAATCACATTTCTTTGTTACGTTTTTCTGCATTTTTACACTGAAATTGTAAATTTTAAGACCTCCGATATATTGGATATTTTCAAAAGAGTGTACCGGTACGTGTCGTCTTGTTTCTGTATTGCAATATACCGATATACCGATAATACCGGACACCCTTATCAAATAGTATGCCTCTTTCATCGAGTGTCACGGATGGGCAGTACAGAGAATAGGATCAACATAATTCTTAGGAGAACCTGATCCTTTACGTATTGGGTTGAGTATATACCATGAGAATAACTTGGTAAACAAGAATACCTTCAGGATGGCATGGCAGTAAATCAAAATGAGCAATGTATTACCGGTACGAATAACATTGGAAAATATCCATGTTAAAGTAAGGAGCTCCTGACATCTACAGGATTACAATTTAGTGATAGATAAAGAGTCTTTGTAACATAGAGAAAAGGATCATCAGATTGCTAATACCCGAGTAACCCTGTTCTGTAACAGCGGGTTTGCCAGTATATCTCTAACTGCTTGAGAAAAATCCTCGCCGCAAAGTTTGCACAATGTTGTTGCCGATGGTGACGTATGAATGAAGTTATGATAATGTCATCTTTAACGTTCAGCAAACGTTAAGAGCAAACATTTATAGAGCGTGTAATTCGGTCAGATAAAAACCAGCGTAAGAATAACATTGTCATACGTCGCATTCCAACAACAAGGAGGCATTGAAAGGCAATGTAATATCATAGACTCTTAAAGAGCCACTCCGTGATTTTCATAACATATTATTTACATTTGATACGAACCTAAATGCCATGTGTCGTGATATAAAATCGAAATATCTTAACTTTTCATGTCCAAAAGACCGGCATACTGGTTTTCCATGAAAATCTAAAAACAGCCTTATAAATGCACAGATGTGTAGATATCACGTCCATTATACTTGGATACTAGTTATATAACCTAACAAACACTATCAACTCCTAACTGCCCTCCTGGCTGTTTTAGATAAGTCTCCAAAATTACGTTTGACTATTTGACGCGCGCCAGTGTCCGGTTTTCGATTATAATTACGACGCTCTACCTTCATATTGTCACTTTTTAAAACCATTAATGTTTAAAATGTGTCTTTTTTGTAACAGTCGATACTTCTCGATCAAATGACACCATTGATTAAGTTTGGCATATATGACTCCAACAACTCACGGAGTGGCTCTTTAACATCGTTAAAAATCACAAGGTCTGACACTAGTGACAGAGTCGTGTCTGCAATAGGACCGGAAATGGTTTTCTGGCTCGGTTGCCCTCTGTAAACTTCGTAGACAGATCCCAGTTCGCATTTCCGGTCTTATTGCAGACACGACTCTGTCAGACCTTGGTTATGTTATATAGCTACATGTACATATTCTTACATGATATTGTAAATTCAGAGTCTGGCGCCTGTGTTAAAAATCATTGTTTTAACAAACTCGCAGTTATATACTGGGAAAACATAAAAGCACACAGGTCCGTTCTCTTAAGTTTCGTTTCCACACAAAAATAGCCGATAAGCCACTTTGAGCTGATATATATTTCACAAACTATCATCGATCATCCTACCTTCCACCTGCAGGGGTTAAGCTGTGTCACGTGACTAACCATATCCTCGTCCTTGTTAAAGGTGTTAACCACTGTGTTGAGTTTGAAGGCAACCTGTAGGACAAAATATTTTTATTTCCTATTGAACATGTTTAAATATGTGTATACGTCTCCTTTTGCCAAGCATTGAAAGTTTTAACGCGGCCGTTGTTTTAGTCTGGGGCGTCTTAAAACAATTGTACGTGACGGTTAAGACTGAAGTAGTGGCAAAGTTAGCAAACTGTTTTCTGATTATCTTTAAAATTGATATTCAAAAGGAATAGAATTTGTAATAAAGAAGTTATTATACTCGAAAGAGCGGCATATGATTTTCACACATTCAATGATGTGATGCAAAATGGCCACTTCGAATAGATCTTTCCACAACAATTTTCTTCTTGAAATCAACTTAATATCGAAAAGGAGATAAGCATATCTGACTATTATTCGAATCGGTTTTAAATTCCGTATCGTTAACGATGTCAAAACGTGGTTAGCCTACACAAAGAATGCATCTTTCTATTCTTAAAAAAGCCGTACCTTATATTTCTGACACCAGTCGCGAACCTTCTGAAGTGAATATAAGTGGTTCCGCCTCCCCTGGCGTCGACCAATAAGATCGTTAGTTTCAGGGTCAAAACTGTCACATGACACCGCCAATATGTCCAAATAGGACCCTGAAAACGATTTTTAGAACAGTTAACATGTGTATCACACAAACTCGTTTTGGTAAAGGCGTTATCTTTCAATGACTCGTATCCATTAGACGAAAATTTAGTCTATGAAATATTTTAATAATTTACTGTTCCTTCATCTATATATTTTTTTCTTCGGGCTCCTAAATTCAGTGAAGTTGTCATGACTGTGTATTCAGTCCATCTAGACTTGCTGAATGTAAACCTAGATTGTATTAAAGGCTTTTATTAATACACGGTCAAGAAGCAGGACTACGCATCTATTAAAGCATGCGCCTGCTAGAGTGGTACTCGTATCGTGGTAACATTTATATATCATATATAACGCTTTGACGATTGACCAAAGAGACGATTGACAACAGAATGGGAGTTCACTCCATATACTTGTAATTCTTATATATTTGTTCCAAAATAAGGGGAGGGGGATACTTTTAGATCTTCTTTGCAGTTATTTCAATTTCCTTTATTAGATCTGCTAAATGACGTCAGATGTTTTGCCTTTCTTTTGGAATATTTCAGCGGGTCCTTTTCCAATCGACTATTTAGTCTATGAAAACAATAATTTACTTTTCCTTCATCCATGATATTTTTTTCTTTGGGCTCCTAATTTCATGTGTATTGAGTCAATCTAGACTTGCTGAATGTGGACCTAGACTGTATTAAAGGCTCCTTTATATACACAGTCATGAAGCAGGACTACTTTTCCGATAATGACACTATAAAAACAGCCAACAAACTGCTCCACCAGCAACAAAGACTTGGGAAGACATAAATTTAAAAGTCTTTGTTGGGAGAGAATGAAAGGTTAAAATGAGGTGATGGTATAGCCTTACTGACCGTATTTCTGAAACCAGGCTTCTTTAACTAGACTGCCGTTACTGACAATGGATACACTGGGCAGGCGAAGGTCCAGCTTGCAGAACTTGACCAGCTCACCCACGTATTGACCAGCGTCCTGGAGGAAAGGCTCGCCCCCCGAGAAGTTCACCTTCTGCATCCCTGTACAAACCCACAAGGGGTGTTATCAGTTAGCTCAAAATATTTTTTGGGGGGGATTAAGGAATTAGGGCTGGGGGATTATAGTCTGATGCTGAAAAGTGTTCACCTAATTAGACCTCCGGTCAGCTGTTAAGTGAATTGTGTTTAATGAGTGTCATGGATGTTAGAGTTTGAGTGAACATTGTTCATTAGTGATTTTACTCACTTTTTCATCAAATCAATCTAATCAGGCTATAAAAAAGAGTTATGTCTTCACTTGGCATGTCAAAATGGCAAATGTCAATGTACAGATTAGGTTCTTCCAAACACCATGCTTTATGTAGATGCAGTGTCCCACCTTGTACATTTAGATTAAGAATTGTGTATTGAAGTTGTAATAAAGTGTGCAATAGTGGTCATGATTGTGCTATACTTCCTATGTTTTATGTGACAGTGCTATTCTATCTTTGTATTCTATGTAATTGAAATATTTAAAAAAAATGTATTTTTGTATATCAATTTTTAGAAAACTATATTGATTAAAATAGTGTGCAGAATTAGTGCTATGTTTATGTGTTATCTATTGTTGAATTCTGTCCATTGAAAATGTAATATATATCAGTACAACCAATATATTGAAATTTGATTTGAATGTATGGTTTATTCAAATAAATGTTGTATAAGATATCATGAAGTGATTTACATCTCGTTTTGCTGCTGACCTGACTAGCGAATGTACTATATAACTGTATGTAATGACCAGTATAGTCTTGAAACAGACTATAGCTAATCCCTCTATAGAAATTCCAATTAACACTTTTACGCTTGCATGCATATTTCACTTTTGAGCTGGCTGAGACTAAACCGTACACAAGAAACCATGAATGTAATTCATGCCCGCAGCTGCAATGATTGCCCTTTGTCTTAATCTTTCATAGCCAGGGGCTCGACAACTTTGTCTGCAGTAGAGAAATGTTCTACATGCAATCAGGTTTGGGTGCAATGCTACACCGAAATTCAGCGCAGTACCACCCATGGTTCGCTAGTTCCAGCCAATGCTCGCAGGTTTCACCGCAATGCATAGCCACAATGGTGTTGCGGGCTTTCTCCCTGCGATAATACTAGCAGCCGCGATATAAGTGAAATAATCTTGAAAGCGGCGTTATACACCAACTCACCTCACCCAACTAATCTTTCATAATAAAACATAAGCTGTATAACCTCAGGCTTCAACATCACCAACACCGTCATAAATTAATAACAGAAAAAGACCCTGAAGAAAATGTTATAAAAGTACGATTATTCATGCAAATGAGAATTGATACAAAAGTAGATAGGTAACGTGTAAGAATCTAAATATTAAAGAACATGTGATCCAATGCAAAATGAATTTGAGAAGTTAAAGATATTATATCCCAGTTTTGTATCCGACTTCAATCCCCATTTTCATAAAGACAATACATTCAAGTAAATAAAACACCAAACAGAGTTTCGATGCGATATAACGGTTCAAAGTGCGTAGAAACTGGCCACCTCGAAAGCCCAATTAAAAAAGTCCCTAGAGTGGCCTGAGCTCTCCTCCGGCGGATGTGACGTCATAGACAGGACTGGCTCCACGTTTGTTTGTAAACAAGTATATATCAATGCAGATATGGGTCGCATTCGTCTGCGTTTTCATTGCGAAAGAGGCATGCCTTCTTCCTACGTTGCTGTTAAGTGTACTAATAAGAAATCAGGAGACATTCAACTGCAACGGTTTCCGAAGGATCCTGTCCAATCCGCGAATTGGACAAATTTTTGTGGAGAGCGAAGTGGAGTCCCCATGACATGTCTGTCATCTGCTCTGATCATTTCACAGAGGACTGTTATGATCTTTCCTACGATTTCAAAACGGTCTTTGGACTTGCCCCACAAAAGAAAAAACTCGTCAAAAATGCCGTACTAAGAGTTAATAAATAGATGAAGATGATAACAGGCCCGCTACCCGTCTGTCCAGCGAGATATGACAGTCAACCATATCGGAAGAGAAAACGGACTGAATACTTTGAGAAGAGGGAACGAAAGAGGGTAAGAAATTTGAAAGAAAGGCTAATTCAAAATTTTATTCAGGGGGAGGTGGGATAAATAATCATGAAACTTTTGGGAAGTTGACTATAACTGATGATTTTGCAGACTAATATTGAGTTTTTATCTGCATTACAAATTTATATCTCTTTAGATTAGTCGCAGAAATTATTAATTCAAACCCCAACAATTGTTTGAATTTTTAGTATTTGATTGCATATGGGGTTGAAAAATTCATCGGATTGAACTAAATAGTTATTTCAACATTTTGGAGACTATAATGAAATAATGTGCGCATTATATATATCTGTAAATGATACACAGTGACAGGTTTGTAGTTTGTTACATTACTAGTTTTGGGGTATATATTATTTTTTTGGTGCTGATTACTCTAAGGATACATACAAAAATGTGGGCACGTCACTTATGTTTGTATGTTGACACTACAGTTTTGGTTTTAACATTTATGAAAAATTAAAATTTCTTGCTACAGCGTCATTTTAGAAGCAACAAAAAGTAAAATTAAAGTCATAAAGCTGCCCCGGAGAAACATTTACCATTCTATGTAGCCTTACAGTTGATAATTTATAACCTATTTGATATTGATAAACATTGCAGAATGAAAAAAAGATATTTAGTAATACAGATTTGTTAATATATTGTCATGTGTCACGTGTATTGACAAACCTAATTACCTTCATCAAGTTTCAATAAAAGCTGTTGATCACGTGTGAGGATAAAGTTTAGATAACTAATCAGTGCCTTGTGTATTACCTATTCGAAATGTGCCAGGTGCTGAGGTCATTAAGTTTATTGCTTATTTGCCATAGGGTACACGTGTGTGGCATTTCATGTAGACTGTTAGGTAATAAATTTAAGACCATATTGTCTGGTGTGAAAAAGTAGTGTTAGGTAATTAAAAACCTCTCTCTGGTAAAATACCGGTACTAAAGTACTGACGGAAATGGAAATAACATGCTTTTCAGCGTTAATATTTTTATTTGGTTGAAATAGTTAAAACTGAAAAAGAATTACATATTTACAATACATTTCCAAGCAGGCTTCACATCACAATCAACAATAAATGTTGTGTTATTATTGAAAATATTGGCCTACGTCACTCTAGATTAGTACCACACTCTTTATCTCAAACATTAACTTACACAAAACAACAATAATCTGTATCCTTGCAAAATACATTAGTACGTAACCCTAAGTTTTTATGAAGGTGGCAAATCGCGAATCAAGAGGTACATTTACTAAACACATCAAAGATTGTATCTTCATTATTACTAATAACTGGTTAATAAGGCCAAAAACAGCTAGCTACTCGTAAGCGTCGTATCCCAATGACGAGATCCGGAAGTTGCCGAGAGGCAGTCCATCAAAAGCGAGATCTCATTGTTACAGTCATGCAAAGCAGAAACACAGAGTTACGATATTGAGTTGACACTTTAAAATGGCACAAAGTAGTAACAAATATTCTACATATACAATGATCAATCAAATACACAGGGGGATAGTCGATTTGTCTAGGTGTTCAAACAAAAAGCAGTCACAATGGCGGCAGATATCAGTTTGGGTTCACTCGATCGGCATTATCGGAGATTAACAACCAAAACAAATAACAAGTTAATTAATGTCGATGTATTGATATTAATAGCTTTGGTGACTTAGGGGCTTTTTTATAAGTACAATCAGTGGAAATATATACGTTCACGACCGCTGGAATCTATAATGTAAACAATGACACAGGTAAGCCAGTCGTTAACGAGTCCTGTCTTTGTCGTCACAACCCCCCTAGCACCTGATTGGCTAATAAAACGTTTCGCGTCTGTTTTCCGGAAGTGTTTATAAAACACTTTTTTCTGCTATTTTCAGGTGGATGTGAACCTAAATAGTTGTTGATATTTATTTTTAACTGTGTTATGAAGTATTTCCGCTTATTGTACCCCCTATGTGGATATATTATCTTTAATGAATGAGAGGTGAGCACATCAAAGGATATTTCTGACGTGTGCTCAAGCTCAGTGAAGCTGTCTTGTATAGTTAAGGAGATATTCTCCGGACAAACTGACTGTCGTAGAGTCATTACAGCTGCATACCGAAAGTTTGTTCACTTACTACTGAATCGTAGTGCAAATATCATGTAATTTGGGTTTCGTTTGAACGTCAAGAGAATAACTTCAGCAAAACTGAAAATGAATCCCTAACTTTCCATGTGTGAAATAGCCATTCTAATTTTTGGATCGTCTTGTATCTCGTGCAAAAATTCGAAATTTGGCATATCGATATAGCCGGAAGTGGTCACATTTTCGAAATTACGATTTCGTTAAGTGTCAAATAAAATGTTGCATTCTTTGAGATTAAAATCAACATCATCACAATGATTTTGTGCTAAGGAACAAACGTGACTAATTTTGAAAGAATTTGATAACTTATACAGTATTTTAATGAGAAAAATAAAAAAATAGTGTTTTCGGAATTTTGATCCCTGGTCATTTCAATGACCTGCCAAAACTGTTACGGGCAATTGTTGGGTACAATAAACATTTGCCTCAAAGAAGAATGGGTCTGCATATGTGTATTGAAAATTCAATATGATACGTTTCTTTTTCGCAACGCTACGATACCTCAAAGGCATCTCAAATTACGTGATATTTGCACTAGTATACTCAGGTATGTGAACAAACTTTTGGCATGCAGCTGTATATTATTCATGTATCTATAGAAGCCATGTTTACTAAGTTACATGAAACTCTGGAGGATTTCATTAAAGAGCCACTCCGTGATTTTCATAACATATTATTTACCTTTGATACGAACCTAAATGTCATATGTGGTGATATAAAATCAAAACATCTTAACGTTTCATGTCCAAAAGACATATATATGACAAATACTGGTTTTCCATGAAAATCTAAAAACGGCCTCATAAATGCACAGAGGTGTAGATATCATGTCCAAGATACATGGATACTAGTTATATAACCTAACAAACGCTATCAACTCCTAACTGCCCTCCTGGCTGTTTTAGATAAGTCTCCAAAATTACGTTTGACTATTTGACGCGCGCCACTGTCCGGTTTTCGATCATAATCGCGACGTTTCTACCTTCATATTGTCACTGTAAAAAACCCAATAAGCTTTAAAATGTGTCTTTTTGGTAACAGTCGATACTTCTCGATCAAATGACACCATTGATTACGTTTAGCATATATGACTCCAACAACTCACGGAGTGGCTCTTTAAGATAAAATGATAGTCCTGTTTCCGCAGAAAACGCGAGTGAAATTCATTGTAGGTCTTGACATCAAAAAGCACACTCAGGGATAATGGCTGACTTGGTGAAAGACATTTGTTTAACATTCAACAAAGTGCCTTTTAGGTAAATACCATATATGCTGATCTTTTGTATCATTCCACCGTATCTACATTTTTGCTATGGTGAGCCCTAACCTATATTATACAATTATAGACTGGTGATGAGGTCAATACCTGTTTTTATAGACCCGAGGAAAGCAATATTGACAGAGGACGAAGTCCGAGGTCAATATTGCTTTCCTCGGGTCTATAAAAACAGGTATTGACCGAATTCACCAGTCCATAATTGTTTTATTATGTTTCGATCCAATACGAAAAGGAAAGAAAAAACTACAGTTATGAACTGCATTTTGGATCAATTGTTCAACATGACGGTCAAATGACGTCACGATAACAATGGCATGACATCATGTAACAACGGTTTGACGTCATTATGTCTGTTTCAAGTCAATATCACTTTTGGTCGGACTCGGAGTGAAGTCAATATGCTTTTCTGTCGACTGACACGTGACCGCTTCTCGACCAATCGGATTGCCGGAAATATAAGATCACATAATAATATACAATTATAGACTGGTGATGAGGTCAATACCTTTTTTTATAGACCCGAGGAAAGCAATATTGACAGAGGACGAAGTCCGAGGTCAATATTGCTTTCCTCGGGTCTATAAAAACAGGTATTGACCGAATTCACCAGTCCATAATTGTTTTATTATGTTTCGATATATATACGAAAAGGAAAGAAAAAACTACAGTCATGAACAGCATTTTGGATGAATTGTTCAACATGACGGTCAAATGACGTCACGATAACAATGGCATGACGTCATGCAACAACGGTTTGACGTCATTATGTCTGTTTCAAGTCAATATCACTTTTGGTCGGACTCGAGTGAAGTCAATATGCTTTTCTGTCGACTGACACGTGACCGCTTCTCGACCAATCGGATTGCCGGAAAAATAAGATCACATAATAAAGTTAATTGTTTTTACATGTAAGAAAATGTCTTAATTGTATAAATGATGTAGAAGATGAATTACATGTGTTGTTTCACTGGGTATTATATGATGACCTAAGAGGTTCTCTTTTTAATCAATGTGTTGTTTTATCCCCAGACTTTTTAGATAAATCGGATCTTGAAAAAATGTATTTCAATTTCTACCAATCCTGATATTTGTCTTAATACAGCCAAAATCTGCTTTTTAATACTACAACGCAGGAAAGACTTGTTATGTGGTTCAATAATGTTTTATGTCTCTAATAATTCTGTATTGAATAGTTCTGTAATGTTTTATAAACGAATCGTGTGTATAAATGTAAATGTATCTTAGCTATGTACAGAAGTGAGACTTTAAACTATCGATTGTCTGTCTGTCTGCAAGTGACAAACAGGGCCAAAGCATTGCACTTATAAACAACAACACTACTGCTACATCTAAAATTAGTGTAGTTATTTAATTAAACCCTTTATTCAATACTAAGAGTCCACATGCCTATAGTTCAGATGTGGTACATATGTAAAACTCATTTATCGTGTCAAAACTCCTCCACAGGAATAACATTCTTATACATGTTCATCTCAGACATATCATACAGGCATAAATTTACATAAATACTATATATTTTATCACAATTCATCATAAAGAAACCAATAATTGGTGAATACAACTTACAGTCCAATTATATAATTCATACATGAATATTTCTAAGTAGCATACCATGATAAATAAAAGTTGATAACTTGAGAATATAAATAGTTTTATCAGTATTAAGCAGAAGAGATAATTTAAAACTATTCGGATAGAGGAAATAGTATTGAGGAATATGGCTTTTTCTCAGGTCAGCATACAACGGACAAATTAAAAGAAACATGACATGATAAATGTTTTTTTTACATTTGTACCATATATGTACTCTAGGCCTGAGGCCTTTAAGCATTGAATAAAGACTTTACTAATTACATTAAAAATTACACATTCTTATGTAAACACGTAGGGTATGTTATACTACTACTACTACTACTACTACTACTACTACTACTACTACTACTACTACTACTACTACTAATAATAATAATATTAATAATAAAGTAGATTTATAAAGCGCCTAAACCTCCAGGCACTGAGTGCCTGCTCACAGCGCTACAAAGATTAAAACACACTGCAGTACTAAATCGAAGTCAAGTGGTGTCGGGTAGACTTAATCGGTATCTAAGAGGTTGACTACCTTACCCCGGTCAGACTAACTTTAAAGTGCAGTTGGGTTACATAAAATCACATAGTTTCATGCCAATACCAATTGTGTTGATCTCAATAGATGTCTATAGTCATCCTAAAATTTATGACTATTACATTTTTTAGTGAAAACTGAAAAATGGCTTCTACAATGTACATATGCTGAGGCCGAAATCACACAAGTCATCTATGCTAGTTATCTAACCTATTAAACATTATCAACAATATCTAATATCCTGTATCACAAGCACGGGAGACATCGATACAGGTCATATACAATATATAACGTGTTATATACTGTATATGACCTGTATCGATGTCTCCCGTGCTTGTGTCCTGTATTCATGACCAATAACCCTCTACGACTACAGATAATCGAGTTTAGTAATTCAATGTTTAACCCTTTTAAATAAATATCCATTTTACTTAATTTGGACTAATTTAAACAAGGCCCATAAGAAAACTTTGAAACAGTGCTAGTTACATACCTGAATCTTTTAAAGCTTTTAGTCCTTTCTTAGCCTCGTGTAAGGGCAGTACGAAGGATGTTTTTGCTGTGTGGAAGCAGAAACCACACGAGTAGTTGCATCGTCGCGTGAAGTGGTAGTTGACGCTGAGAGGTGTAACAGAGCTCACTGCAGCTTGTTTCCGTAATACCTCCGTCCAGGTCTCTTTGGTCAGTGTCTTGAATATCGCTGCAGAGAGCTTGATGCGTTGCCATAGCAACAGAAAAAGCGACCTGAAGGCCAGGATAGGGACCGGTAACCAGTTTAGAATAAACAACAGCCGCATGTTATGACTATGTGATTGCATTATCTCAAACTGTCTTGCTGCTATACTGCGTACTAGAGCTTACTGCTTTATATATTATTAGCAACAACATCATTTCCAGGAAATACCGCCACGTGACCTGCGAAAAATACAAACTGGGAACTCCCAATGGATTCGTTGAATCCAAACCGAAACTAACGGAACGTACATAATCATATACAAACGACCTGCTCATAACGAGTTTCGTGTGCATGCGGTATACGTTCATTTTTTTAGATCGATCATATAGTCTTTTCAAACCATTATGTCAATAAACATATCACAAAGATGTTGTGTCGACATTCATTTAAATAATTAAAAACAGCAATATTGGTTATGTTATATTTACGTGTAAGGTGGGTGTTCACACTTGATTTTGGTCTACAACGAAATAATTATTCTTAACTTAATCGTTATTGTGTGAGAGTGCATTTATAGAGATAAGATATACATAGCATGGATAGTGAAGATTATTGCAGAATGATACCATGGAATTCCATACCATTTACTTACTATTTCATGAACATGTTTAATAATAGGCTTGAAATTAAAAACCTGATTTTCAACGCATAGAAAAAACCCTTGTCAATCCATATATAGTAAAAAGGCGTGTATACTGATGATGAATTGATTCGCGGAAACAGGCACTAATTTCTCCCTTTATTTTATAAATGCATGCATATACCAGCTGCTTATGTTCGACTGGTTGTTTGTGAATGGTTTATTTGGATAATTTCTAATCAGTAATGCAACGCTTACATAAAAGAGGTTTTCTTCTACCTAAAACTTATTCATTTCAAAGCTTTCATCAAACCATTTATGGTCAAAAAGAATGTTCATATTTCTGATGAATTGATTCGCGGAAACAGGCGTTATTTCATCATTCATTGCATCAATAAATATATAACACCAAATGCTTTACGTTACACGTGACTATCAGCTAGCTAGAGTAACAGTAAAAGGTTGTTTGTAAAACGTTTTATTGACTTCTACAGAATTATAGCCTGCTAATGGTATGAACAATCGATCTCTGGTTTGAACTGAGTACTATTGGTTGAACTTAAAGGGTTGTCTTGTGTAACAGGTTTGGTTCCGTTTTAGATCACATTGTTCATTTGCTATTGAGATACTTGCTCACCTACTAAACTACCTATACGCTTTTATATACGCCTACAGATAACAACTGCAAAACGTAGCGCCAGCTGGTGACTAGTGTAGACTTGCTGCATACAGGCGCTGAAAGATGCGGACACGTGTCATCACTCGCTAAACATTCGCTGTGCTGCACGCGTTGTAATGATGCCAATCTGCTCAACAGCTTACGTAGTGCATGTGTAACACATACACTTGGTCTTTTACCCATGTTTTATCAAAATCGTAGATGGAGTATGCAGTTTGGCCTCAGTTCATACAATCCAGTTAAAACTTTATGTAATGATCCGTCATTGACATACAACGGGACGTATAATATTACAGCTAGTTTGAATCAGATCGCAGGTCATTATTTTCATCGATTTTTAATGTCAAGTATTAGCTTGTTTCTTATCGATCAAAACAGATCTCAGAACCATGAATAAATCATAGCTAGATATGCATACCAAGGTACATGAATAAAAAACGAATAATATAGCTGTCTTCAGGACTAGTTGCACGTATGCTTGTTTCCAGCTATTAATAAATAACCTGTTCTGTTAGCTCTATCGATTCGATCAATACAAACTATTTCATTCATTATTCCTTTCAGTCCGATGTATGATGAAACTAGCTGAGTAGATTTAAGACTGCATGGACAGACAAATGCAAAAGTACATGTCGTGACGCAATAGGTAAATGAAAACAAAAGTGAAAGGCCTTCTTGTCTGGTCAGTTGACCTGCAAAGCGAAACTAAATCATCCTGATGTAACACATAGGCATGACAAACATCAATATAACAGGAGGTACCTTACTGGGAGAAAATAAAAACTAGGAGAGATGTGGGTTTAATGGCCTAGAGTGTGGGGGTGCTCACAGGCTGCTGAATTAGTAATAAATATGCACTTGCAGCTACCGCTGCCCTAGTAACTACCGTTGCTAGGAAACCATTGCCATGGCGCTACCGCTGCCAGGCACTGAAAGTAAAGGATAATATTGAGCCAGGGCAACTACCGTTGCCAAGCCAACTGTATGCTGTAAAGCAAACCCTAGTCACCTGCTGTAAAGCAGAGTGGATATACCTGATCTTTGCTGTAAAGCACAAGACCCTAACAGTGAAAATTTAGACGTGCAGCCAAATATAACAGCAGCCCACGAGCACCCCGTTACCCTAGACGGTTTTATTCCAATGTGAAAACGAATACAGACTTACCAGGATTGGCGGCAGTGAAATGGACAGCTTAAGAGAGAAGAACTGAAACAAAATATATGTATCTGGAAGAGAAGAGGGTGGGAGGGTGGGTGAAAAGAGATGAAGGAAAGTATTTACTGCTAGAATGGCGGCGGGAAGAGGTGAAGTAATGATGACGTCACGTTATGACGTAATTTTATAACGGGGGGTTTAGCTTTGTTGCGTATGCGGAGATGGAAGCGGAAGTAAAATAATATACACAAGGAGTTGGTATCCCTGTCATAAAGGCATTTAGCTTTTAGAACTAAATGCTATTATAACAGGAGGTACCTTACTGGGAGAAAATAAAAACTAGGAGAGATGTGGGTTTAATGGCCTAGAGTGTGGGGGTGCTCACAGGCTGCTGAATTAGTAATAAATATGCACTTGCAGCTACCGCTGCCCTAGTAACTACCGTTGCTAGGAAACCATTGCCATGGCGCTACCGCTGCCAGGCACTGAAAGTAAAGGATAATATTGAGCCAGGGCAACTACCGTTGCCAAGCCAACTGTATGCTGTAAAGCAAACCCTAGTCACCTGCTGTAAAGCAGAGTGGATATACCTGATCTTTGCTGTAAAGCACAAGACCCTAACAGTGAAAATTTAGACGTGCAGCCAAATATAACAGCAGCCCACGAGCACCCCGCCATAAGCACTTAAGTGCTACCCCACACCCAGGCCATAAGCAAATTCTCACCAGCTTCACTTCCAGGATTTAATCATAAAGCAAATAAAATGGGGGTAGTTACTATCCTGAGAGGGGGTCCACAATTTTCCTGATGTTATTTGCAAAGATGATCAAACCCCTTCTGGATAGGTGCACGCCATCAAAGGCAAAGAGGTCCTTTTCTCTTGACCCAAAATGGGGATGACGGACCTGTACGCCTCCAACGCTTCTGACTAGATTACCAACCCTCCTATTCAGCTTTGCTCGGGCCCTCTCTATCTTCATGGGACATCTGGCCACATGCCAGTACAGGCGGGGGAGGATGTCCGACCAAACGATGATGGTCTTTGGGAGAAGGAGCCTGATTCGCAGTAGGGAGGTCTCAATCTCGTGGAAAAGCTCACAGGCGGTGACTTGACCGAGGTCGTTGGAGCCGAGATGGATGACTATGGCTTTCGGCTCCTCAGTCATCCTGGCTACTTGGTTGTCTACCACCTGACGCAGCTCTTTCCACCTCATTCCTCCTCTCGCCAGCCAGAGGATGTTGTGTGTGTCCAGGGCGTGACCCCGCTCCCGGCTTGCCCTCGCAAAATAGCTGGACCCGATCAGCCATACTGAAAAACACAAGCGCTCACAGGAGAGAATGGATTTTGCAGGTGAGGACGACTATAAGTACAATACATGATAATGTGATGAAACTATACATGATAGTACCATAAAGTACATGACAATGCCATAGAAATTAGCGAATGAAAGTTGGGATGCGTATGTAGGATTTGTAACACTCAGATCCCCACCGACCAAAGTGTTGAATTAGATCTGAACTTACACCCTTACATGCTGCTGTAGTGGCTGCTCCAATCCGGAAAGAATGGGAAGTGTAGGCTGAAGTGTCAATCCCACTGAATGCCAGGGATTTCTTTAAGACTGCTTGAAACTGATACCTTGTTAGTGGAGATTGGTCAAAGTGAATGAAGGCGTCCGATGATCCTCTTGTGCGCTTGTGCATGTATGCTCTATATGCTGCTACCGGGCACAGACTGTTGGTAGGGGAGCTCGAGATGCTTATTGTTGTACCTCTTGCCATTCGATCTGACTTGGAATGACGGAGAGTAACTAACAACTTCCCATCTTCTATGGTGATATCTTCAGCCTGACAGCCTGCGTGCTGCCCATCAGTTTTAACCAATTCACTTACCCGGAAAAATCCGAAAAAGGCTAGACAGTATACAGCTTTGAACAGATAAACTTCATATGATGAAGAGCATACTGACCTTAGATTGGTGATGATTACCTGTAGCAGTTCCAGTGTGATTGGTTTGCGCAGGTCTCTCCTTTCGCTACTTTTATACATACCTTGCAGCATTTTGGAAATGACAAAATGTCCTGTGTTATCTGTCATATTATGAAGTTTGTGCCATGTGGCAATACCCGTAATATGGGTCCTTACTGTATTGGGGGAAAACCCTCTTACAGATAAACTAGCAATGAAGTTAACTAGATGATCTAATGGTACTGGCCATGATTCTGGAATCCCATGTGCTGTCCTGAATACCCTCAGAGCCTCGACCCCTGCTTGGTAAGTTGACCATGTGTTGTTTGCTAAGGACAGATGTAGCAATCGGCCAGCCTCCCTTGACAGATGGTCCAAAGATTGACTGGAAGTGGGCATGGTTGCTTCTCTGCTGCTGGTGCTGCTGCCCGGAACCGCTGCCACTGAAATCTCGACAAAGCATCTGCGATTACATTGTTTGTGGTACCTATGTATTTTGCTTTAAACCATATGTTATGAGCTAGACAGAGGAGGACTAACTGTCTCACTAGGGACATGATCCGGGGTACCTTACATGTCTGTTTGTTGATGATAGCAACCACTGCTTGGTTGTCGCAAAAGAATAATACTTTCTTGTTAGCAAAGCAGTTACCCCACAATCGTACTGCCAGTACTATTGGGAAAAGCTCCAAGAGTGTCATGTCCTTAGTCAAACCTTTCTTAACCCATGCTTCTGGCCAGAGCCCATTCACCCATCGTCCCTGGAAGTATGCCCCAAAGCCTGCTGTGCTGGCAGCGTCTGTAAAAAGCTGCAAGTATGGGCTGTCTAACCATAGTCTATCCTGGAACACAGATACACCATTGAAATTGTCGAGGAAAGTAAGCCATATTGACAAATCTTCCCTGAGCGACTGTGTGAGTCTTATGTGATGGGATTGATGTCTTACCTTGCTGTATGCGTCGATGAATCTCCGACAAAAGGGTCTGCCCATGGGAATGGCTCTGCACATAAAGTTAAGCTTACCAACCAGTGATTGTAGCACCTTTTTAGTCACTTTTGCTTTATCTAATGCGAGCAGTGATTTGATGCACTGGGTGACCTCGTCAATCTTACTTGCTGGTATCCTGACCTGCATGTTCACTGTGTCGATCTCCAAGCCAAGGAATGTCAAGCACGTTGCAGGGCCGACTGTTTTCTCTTTCGCAATGGGAACACCGAGGTCTGAAAAGGCAGTCAAGCATGTCGATAGATTGTGTTCGCATTCCCCTGACCCCTGTCGCCCTCCAGTGAGGAAGTCATCGAGGTAGTGCATCAGCTGTTTATTGGGTAACTGCCTCAGGACGTGCCACTGCAAAAAGGTACTAAATTTCTCAAATACAGAACAAGATATGGAACAGCCAAATGGCAAACATTTGTCAAAGTAATACGCACCCTGGAAGTGAATACCAAGCAATTCGAAATCTCTTGGGTTTACAGGCATGATCCTGAAAGCAGACTTGATGTCAAACTTGGCAAGCTCAGCATTTGGTCCAAGTTGTTGAATCATGTGTACTGCTTCATCGAAGCTGGCATATGTGACTGAGCAGGCCTGTTGATCAATATGGTCATTAATTGACTTGCCTTGTGGATAAGAAAGATGGTGAATTAATCGAAAATTATCTGCGTGCTTACCTGTCAGAGCACCCTCAATTTTCCTGTTCTTAGGGACCAAACCAATTGGAGACACTTGAAAGTTGGGAAACGGGGGATGCAGAAATGGGCCTGCCATTCTTCCAAGCTTCAATTCGGAGAGCAACTTACTTTGTACAATACCTTGCATATTTGGATCCATTGCTGAGTGAAGGTTGCTGGACCATCTTGGTGAACGTTGCCCACTAAATTCTAAGTCAAAACCAAACTGAAAACCATGCAGAAGCGAAATAGCATGTGTAATATTTACAGTCATGTAGGTATGGAGTAAGGGGGTTAGTCTATCTAGCACCACTGGGGTTGGTGCCCTGGCGGACAGGGGTTTGGTGCTGGTTTGGGGTTGCATTCTTAGGGGGACGTTGTCCCCCCCTTTGATCGAAAGCATGAATGGGCAGGGTGGGGCTGAGCACATTTAGAGCACTTATGCTGGAACTTACATTCAGTTCTTGTACACCGTGACCTGTTGAAATCCCAGCATGCGTTTTCCCGAGTGCCTCCCGAGTACTGAGATATCCCTCGTCCGTTCCTCTCCGCCTGGTGATACCGCAACGGCTGCGGGGTCATGAACTTCAGCCACAATTCGCCGTCGATCTTCGACCACGATCTTGAAGGATCTCTCGCCATGCGATGACGGAACTGCTCATCGTAGAGTGCCCAGCCATCTCCCCCAAACCTCGCCGCCGCGTTTCTAATTGATTCCACGTAGGCCAGCATACCCTGAATTGTAGACTGAGAGCCATGTTTTATAACATATGTACTCATGTAGATATGGAACGCAGACGTCCAAGCCCCAATGCCCAAGTGCTTACTTACTTTTGTTGACGGAGTAAACTTCACGTGACCGGAAGCATCCATTTCCATTGAGAATTGGGAGTCATTATTTGAATGGACGTGAGGCAACAAAGTTGACAATTCGACAAACTCACCTTTCCAGATCTTATCACGTACCGATTGCTTGATGTGAGCGTTGATGGCCTCCGCATCGAAACTGAGGGAATCCCCGCCGCTGTGATTGGTCGCGCCGACTGTGACGTCACTATGGGGGAATACCTCGCCGGGGACACTGTCAAAAGGCATACTAAAAGAATTGCATGGATCATTATTACAAATTGGATTACTCCTCACCTCGCCTGTTGATAGCGTGGGTGGTCCTTCCACCTGATCCTGGGAAATGGACTTGTTGAGGATAGCGAGTATACACCCCAACTGTTGAGAAATGCCGTCCATGCTGCTTTCGCTCGGCCCTGCATCGGTCGCACTCTCATTCGCTCTCATAGATCCACCTGTAGCTATTTCCGAACTCAACGTACCATCAATCAAAGAATTACAATCAATGTGTACCTGTGCCGATGGGGTTCGAGATTTAGATTTACTTTTTGTCTTACCGGTTTTCTGAGTGTTGTTAGTCTCCGATCTAGGTTGTTTGCCTGCTCCCGGTACTAGTCGATGATTCAATACTGCTTTGC
Organism: Phorcus lineatus; assembly: GCA_921293015.1. Lineage (NCBI taxonomy): Eukaryota > Metazoa > Mollusca > Gastropoda > Trochida > Trochidae > Phorcus > Phorcus lineatus. Next base: position 45,487,962 of record OV121092.1, on the reverse strand, counting down.
GCTTGGGTGGCATATTGAATAAAGATCTATTAATTTGAAAAGAGATGAAAAGAGATGAAGGAAAGTATTTACTGCTAGAATGGCGGCGGGAAGAGGTGAAGTAATGATGACGTCACGTTATGACGTAATTTTATAACGGGGGGTTTAGCTTTGTTGCGTATGCGGAGATGGAAGCGGAAGTAAAATAATATACACAAGGAGTTGGTATCCCTGTCATAAAGGCATTTAGCTTTTAGAACTAAATGCTAATATTGTAAATTACCTATATCGATGTGTGGTATTACACTATCTAGGTTAGGTGGACATACAACGGGATACTTTACTGAACAAATAAGAACAGATGTTTTATAATAGATACAGCTCTACCTCCTTCTGTTTGACAAACAAGTAAAGATACTTTGAGGAGGAGAATAATGTTTTGTTTTACCTTTGATTACCTTTAAGTGAAACATCATGAATTGAGAAATTACATAAATAACTTTGTGTTGAAGTTTCTGTCAAATTGAAAAAAAATTGCAAACGAAATAAATTGCTATTTGGAAAAATACAAAATTGAGAAATTATATCATTCGGATTTTGTAAATATTGATATTTCCATATAATGATGATTGAGTTTTTACAATGTATAAGAGCCTGCAGCTAAGTTATCCTTCCGGCATAATTTGCAAATATTCACAATGACCGCACCTTGGCCATTCGAAACTACGAGAGCCACGCGTGGCACTTGTGAGTGTAACGGAGAGTAACGGAGAGGGCCGAGGTGTTTCGATTGCTCGCTTGGCCGGCGCCCAATCTGTGTCATGTGACCTCTTTCCCGGCTATGGCAATGTACGTAACTGCTTGTCAATTAGGTCTGAAAGGCTAGGGTTGTTGTTCCCCTTTAAGATCTCAGTGCCCTTGAGAACATGACACACGTACATGCAGCGAGGCACACCTTCGTACATGTATGTTGTTGCTTCTCACACAGCACACACATGCACAATGCAATACTTCATGCAGGCATATCTCACGTCACTGAAACTACGTGTCTTAAACATATTTTATTCAGTAGTAAGTGATTGGTAAACAAACCATGTGGCTTATATCAATACCGCTCCCAAAGTACATTTTCAAAACACTGAAACTATGTCCCTAACCCACAACCCAACTACACTTATGTTGTTCGCTATCGAAGGTCTGGACACAAATTTCACCACATATCCATCTTCCCCTGCCAGGTGTAAGTCGTGCAAGCCTCAATAACAAGTGTTTGCCACTAGCATGGCAATGTCCCCCGCCGTTATGAGATATTTGGCATAATGAATATTATCGCGTTAACAATGTATTACAGTGGTCAAAGTGTCATGGTGACCATGAAAAAAAGGTCAAGGTCATCAAAGTCGACTGGCGTCTGAGTCTTCCGCCATTGAAAGCTGTCAACAAATATGAACACTAGGTGCACGTTAACAATGTATTAGAAATTGGTCAAAGTGTCGTAGTGACCTTGAAAATGACGTCAAGGTCACCAAAGTCGACTGGCATTTTAATCTTCCTCCATTGAAAGCTGTCACCAAATATGAACACTCTAGGTGCTAAGCTTCACGAATTTGTCGTTGTGACCTTGAAAATGACGTCAAGGTCACCAAAGTCAACTGGCGTCTGAATCTTACTCCATTGAAGGCTGTCACCAAATATGAACACTCTAGGTGCTAAGCTTCATGAGTTATCGCGTTAACAAGAATCCAGACGGACGTAGTGTCGTGGTGACCTTGAAAATAACGTCAAGGTCACCAAAGTCAACTGGCGTCTGAGTCTTCCTCCATTGAAAGCTATCACCAAATATGACCAGTCTAGGTGCTAACCTTAACAAGTTATCGCGTTAACAAGAATCCAGACAGACGTAGTGTCGTGGTGACCTTGAAAATGATGTCAAGGTCACCAAAGTCGACTGCCATCTTAGTCTTCCTCCATTGAAAGCTGTCACCAAATATGAACACTTTAGGTGCTAAGCTTCACGAGTTTGTCGTTGTGACCTTGAAAATGACGTCAAGGTCACCAAAGTCGACTGACGTCTGAGTCTTCCTCCATTGAAGGCTGTCACCAAATATAAACCCTCTAGGTGCTAAGCTTCATGAGTTATCGCGTTAACAAGATTCCGGACTTACGTGGTGAAGTGGTGACCTTGAAAATAACGTCAAGGTCACCAAAGTCGACTGGCGTCTGAGTCTTCCTCCATTGAAAGCTGTCACCAAATATGACCAGTCTAGGTGCTAACCTTAATGAGTTATCGCGTTAACAAGAATCCGGACGTACAGACGCCGCTGAATTCATAGTCCCCCGTTCCGCGTTGCGGCGGGGGACAACTAACAGAATTTAACGTGGCCACATTCCTACTGATTTTCAATGTAGTTTTTATTGACAGACAAGAAAGATGAACTCACATTCACTTCATAGCTGGTATTTGGTTATTGAAACATATCTTTAAGTGAAAGAGTAAAACTTCAAAATTATATGATCGTTTGATTAATTCATCGATATCACAGTTTAAAATTATAATAACTTTAACTTACTAACTAAACTTAAGTAACAAAGGTGATACTTTTTAAAATTCATAATTATTAGAAAGAAGCAGTCATCCAAAAAGTGCAACAACATCTAAATAATATATATAAGATTCGAACATTCAACCCTAACCTTGTAAGACAGCGCTTTAATTTGCTGGCCCATGGAGCGGGGTGCCAATGAATGCGATAACTGCGTTCATCACTAGGCGGTTACAGATTGAAGCGCACGTGGTGAACTTAAAGCAGCAGTGGCGGATCCAAGGGGGGGGGGGGGGGGGGGGGGGGGTTTAGGGGTCCCCTTTTGAAAATCAATGATAGATTCAAGTCAATAAAAAATGGATAGTAAATCATAACATTTATAACGTAACAAATAGCCCAATGCCCAATTTCATTGCGATCGGCGGTATATGTCCTAAATTTATCTCCAATGAGTAAACGTAGAAATAGGCATCATAACATTTTAAGAAATTTATTGGAAAATTACTTTACAATCTAAAATGTTACATTGAGAAAAATAACATATTTATTAAGCCACACAGAGATTAGGAATCGGTAGGGTGGATTCGTGAAAAAGCCTTCGGGGCTCAGTAAGTCATTTCAATGAATTCACTCCTCCTTATGCATTCTTTATAACATAATTATCAATATCATCTATACCAGCAGCGCCATACCATTCATAAAAGAGATTCAGGCGTCACACCGATATTATAAAGCTGAAAGGACGACAGTAAACGGTTCAACTTCTTAATATTTGCTTTATTCACCAAGACAACTCCCGCAACTTGCGTCAGTTTCATTCACTAAAGCCCTGCTGTATTCCTAGTTGAGTCCAGCGCCGTCATCGGTGCAGATAATAAGTAGTATACTCTATGAGATATCTGATTTGACTATGAAGCACACAAGTAAATGATATCAAAGCTTAATAGTCATTGTCAACACCTTGACAAAATAATTCACATCAATTATATCCGACCTGACCATGAAAACCAATTGCAAAGAAACATTCAAATGTTTATGACTTATTTTTCGACATAATCACCCTTTACCTCAATGCATTTGCTCCAGCGTTTTTGTAACATCTGCAACCACTCTGAAAACACTTCTTATCACGAGACCCCAAAACGCCTCTAATGCAGCAATGACGTAATCGTCAGTCTCAAACCTTTTTTCAGTCGAGGGAAGAGGAAGAAGTCCAAGGGGGCTAGGTCTGGACTGTGCTGCACTGACTGCAATTTGGGCGGTGTGAACGGGAGCATTGTCCCGCAACAGCCATACACCATTGCGCATTTTACCCCTTCGTTTCTCTTTGATTTTTTCTCGTAATTATCGTAGTTCAAAATCGTGGATCAAAATGATGAACCCAGGTGTCATCTTGAGTAACAACATGAGCGAAAAATGATTCCGGGTCTGCGCGATACTCGTCAAGAAGTTGCTGACTGACCATGACACGTTTTCACTTTTGGTCCTCAGATAACATTCTGGGGACCCAGCGTGCTGATACCTTTTTCATATGTAAATGTTCATGTATAAATCGTTCAACTGATGTTTTACTGATGTGGTGAGTATCAGCTAAGTATCTGATAGTCACTAGCCTGCCTTGCCTTATTGTGTCAAGAACAGCCTCAATGTTTTCACCTGTGGTGACATCAGATGGACGACCAGGACGGGGCTCCTCTTTAGTGCTTACTCTACCCCGTTTAAATTCAGCACACCAATGTTTAATGGTTCTATATAAAGGGGCAGAGTCACTTTATGTTTGTAACACATGCCCATGAATTTCCTTTGGAGTGTATTTGTTTAAACTCAAATATTTGACAACAGCCCTACATTCACTTTTCTCCAATTCGGTAAAAGATGTGAGGGTAACTTTGAATGACAGGCTATTATATGCAATTGAAGAGTATGCATCTCGTGATTTTCATTCCATTTGCACGTCAATGAATGTTCTTCATGTATGCACAGTATGGTTGCGTTTCAGGCATGTTTTCATATTCAGGCCGGATACTTTTGGGACATCCCTCGTTTTAAACAGATTATTTCCTTCTTTCATATTCTGACGGCAAGACGTACAGAGATGTGTAACAATATCGTGAGTATATTGCCTAATTTGTTCAGCATTCTTCCAGATAAAGCGACCTCGTTATATATAATAAATATATAAAAATACGAGCAAGGTGTTGAACAGTTTATAATGAACTGGATGTCTGATTGAGACATATCTCGAGAGGTCCAGTCGTCTCTGATAAGGAGTGTACGTTGTCCATTCAGATGTCCTTAGTGTATTAGTGTAACTGATATATTAATATGATTATATACCTTGTAATTAAAGTTGTAGCAAACCGACCACAGATAAAACCGTTGCAACATTTGTCTTTGAGAATTGTAATCTGTTCACAGGAACTAAAACAAAACCGAAACAGTTAATGAAAGTCAGGTGTTACGATAAGTGTACATTCTACATTATAGTAATACAGGTCCAAATTAGGACACACATATTTTGAAAAGGTCAAACTCTCCCACAAGATGAAACTATAAAAATTTGAAGGAGGAAAATCAGTGTGTCTATCTATTCACACAAAACACGAAATTTCGAGAAATTAGGTAAGATGTGCCAAATTGAGTTTCCGAAAATTCATAAAGTAATTTTATGATAATAGCTATAGGATTGAAGAAATGTTGAACATCCATTTGATACATTAGGAGTTCTATCGTAGATAACCATTGAGCCAGCACTTCATTATTGAATTTCTTTGAACTGTAGCCCTTACTTGTTTGCTTCCGTGTGAGATTTTATGACGCTTCAGAAGAATTCTCAGTTTACACAACTGTTAATACTTCTTCCTATGTTTACAATCCCATGAGCCATACAATAAGTCAAAGAATATAATACAATTCATTAAGAATTTGAATCATGGACTAATGAGTTTTATAATTAAGTATGTTTGAAAGATGCATGGTCGGACCTTGTTCTTTGATTAGGTACGCCTTGTGTACTGTGTGCAATGATTGCTACCGACCAAAAGACTTCTGAACATTAGTCGTGGAATGATGGAAAATAAAAGAATTTATATTCCTGCTTCGTACTATATAAAAAAAGGGCATGTTATATGGAATGTAGTGTAATAACCTAAACACATATAACACAACTGCTTGCAAAAAATTTAACGTTTACCGCTGTTTAGCCAGGAAGAGGCATTTGAAAGTGCATTGACATGGAACTGTGCAATTGCCAATTAAATCCATGGATAAACTCGTAAAAATAACATGGATACATAACGAAAGTAACCCAGATTTAATATATGTTTCTGTAGTATCACACAGAATATGCAGTGAAGGCTGACTACTTACGGACTCTAATTATTCGTTTACAATCTGAAAATATTATCGTTTTTACGGTAGGAAGCAATCATGATAACAAGGAAGCGTCACGAAGTTAATATTCATTTTATTAAGACGAATTATAGAAATGTCGTATACTTAAACAAAATAATTGGATACATTGTCGGTGATTTAAATTCTGTTTTTGAAATCAGAATACTGAGTAATTTCCCTACCGAACCATTTACATGTAGTCGGAAAGACAACATTAAATGAATATCGGTACTTTGATATTGAACATGAATATTTAAAGGATTTTAAAACCCCACTTAGAAACTATTGTGGTCAGATACGTGATGTTTCAATCATACAACACATCTTACGACATCGCCCAGATAAAAAATTTGTCCCTCGTGGTAATCTTGCAATGTCACGCTTTCCGAGCGAAAGCCGAAAACAACCGAACATTAATGAGCGCACGTACTAGTGACGTAATAGTGGCCCGACGAACCCGGAAGTGTGCAGTTGTTGACATGTAAACGTAGGGAGAGTTTTTCGGCGTGAGTTTATAAAGCCGAATTTTGATGTAACTGTCATTAGAAATAAACATATAATGCTACATATGCTATCAAAAACTAATTATGAACTTATTCGACAAATTTTTTTATTCTATTCGATACATTATTTTCCCATTTTATAATCAATATTCCGGGCCATTACCCGACCACGTGCGAGTGAAATCGTATTTGAATCAGCATTTCATTTCATGTAGCCCGAAACTTGGGTTATGGGTTTATATTGACGAAACGTCCGACTGTCTAACTAACAGTTTTTGACGAAATATCTTTATGAATTTTTTCTTATGACAAATGGATTTTATTATGTTATTATTGTTGAAACTGCGATCGTTTACTGTAAGGGGGTCCCAGTAACTGTCTCTAAATACGGCCATTAGGTGGATAGTTTATAAGCTAATATCATCAATCAATTCTTATCTTTTTTTTTGGTCCAAGTTTGCAGAATCAGACAGCGAAGCTGAATGAATTTTTTCTCTCCATATTTATAGTATATCTAGTAGCAAAGATAAAACTAGGCAATGGACAGCAAACGGAATATTGATAGAAAAATATTACACATAGGGAAAATATGTTTGACATTTATCATGTAAGTTTGTTTGATTTGTAAATTTGTTTTAAATGATGATTATGTTAGCAGACACATTCAATATGCCTGTCTATTGCTACATCTACAAAATCATCTGCTTTCTGTGATTTAAGTTTTGCAAAAAATTTAAGATATTTCTGTTTTAAAGTCAGAAGACTAACAATTAATCAGGCAATAATAATTGCAGGTCCAAAAAGTGGAAGTTATGTCCAGGTAATTTCCATGTTGAATTAAAATATTTTTAAAATATTTTTAAATATTTTACAAAACAAATCACTTCAATAACACCCCCACCTCCCCCAAAAAAAATATAAGAGATTTTTTCCCCTATTACTCTCTTCCTACAAGAAAGCCAAATCAATGCAAATTTTATTTTTTTAACAACAGAAATGATACTGTTAAGGGCAGATTTTCCTTACACTGATTTTGGTGCTTCTCCTACTTATCATATTTCAATTGAGATAGTGTTTTTATATTAACAAGAGAGTTCTTGCATGAGAAGTTATTTTTGAATTGATGTTTTCTGATTAAATTACACATGCAATATGCCAGAAATGTACATATGTGTAAGTGTTTAGTTAAATATTCTCAGAAATTTTATCATAAATAAATTAAGGTGAGTATCAGAAATTCAGAATAATAAACTTAATTTGAGAAGAATGCCTGCATGAATTTAAGTATGTTGCATACATGTTTTCTGATAACTAAGTATTCCCAAAATCATTGTAATCTAATGATACATATTTACTTTAATTGTTATTTTCATTCACCTTCCAACAATCAATTATCATTTGTAAAATTCCCATAAGGGGTATATATCTACATCATGATATTGAAAAAAACAAAAAGGGGATTACTGTCTGTATTCTAAAGAGAATTTAACACTTATACTTGCTAATTATCTCTTTAAATTCATGTGATCAACATTGTTTATGTATATTTGTGACATAAACATTTCCATTTCCATAATTTCATTATTAAAGCCGGTCATAAAAGATATAGCTAGGCCTATATTGAAAAAAATATGGGAACCATGTAGGAGGTGTTTAAACTTTAATTTTAATTCAGTTACTCAAATAATTCTGATTATAGACGTGTAACCGTGCTGTGGTAAAATACTGAAAATACATTACATTAAGTAAACTAAAAACACTCAAGTTCATTATAAAGTAGAGTTATGATGTGTACAAATTACTTGACACACACCACGTAATGTTTTGACTCAGACAGTAACAATAACTTCAGATATGATATAGGTCGCTGTTCCTTTGTGCACCCCTTTTAACGCAAGCTCCAAATACCGTTGGCTTGTTATATACCGTGCTCAGTCGATACATGGAGCTTGGTAACCGGAACTTGAAGTTATTGGAGGGAGGGTATAGTAACAGCATGTAAACAATAACGACTTGCGATTCCCCGACAGTTTATTATTGTATCCTCTATGAAGATAAGTTGACAGCTCTTTCAAAATTTATTTGTACAATTAAGCAATTAAACGAGACAGTTAGGCGCATAAAGCTGAAAACACATGCGACATTTTTTAGAAATCATGCGAGAATGCGGTCGCGCCGTTAATCTGAAACACTGCCTAGAATTTTTTAACTAGGCCTATAGGAAATATGTACATTCATTTTATTGTATTTATTGAAGAAAATAGAGATCTACCTTCAACCAAATAAGGAAATAAAAAAATATAAACCCAACGACAAAGGCACAACGAATTTTAAACTTCGAAATGACGAACCATAGCCATAGGCCTACAGTAGTGTATGGCTTCGTATCCAAAATAAATTTATTTTTAAATATCGAAAAAAAATAAAAAAACGATCTTTTTACTTCGTCCGACATTGATTTAATATCTTTGACGTATATTTTGGGGAGAAACATATCACAAGTGTCGGAATATACCAACCAAAAGCATGTTTTTGAACTGCTTGACATATCGGCATACTGCAGTTCTTCACGCCTGGGCGAGAGTGACGGGCCACTATTACGTCACGTTACGGAAGGTGCCGAAAGCTGCCGATCTTTTTGCATATCGGCCAGCCGGATTCGCAAAGCGGCGCACAAGTGTCAGCGCGGGTTTGCAAAATTTACGTAAAAACATGCGAGCTTGCATTTACCTTAGAAATCTAGCACAATAGTGAAACTAAATAACACAAAATAGGGTTTTAAAATCCTTTAAGCTGATATAAGACAGTCAATGATGTTTTTGTTACTTTTGAGGTTTACATGTAGACAATTTTCCGAACTATTTATATGATAAGATCATACATCATATAGGTAGGTTAGCAGTCTTAGCAAGTATATAACCTTCCGTTCATTTTACTGATATAGATTGATGACAAAGACATGTTTTGATGGTTCATAATGTTCCTTTTCAAATGCTACTGATTAGTGTTAGATTAGAAATTTTATTAGATTAGATTAGAAACAAACACCGACATTGACTGTGTATCAAACGTATAGAACAAAGACCAATGCTTTGAAAATAATTTTTTTGCTTGAAAGTTGCTTGAAACGGCGTGAAAGCATTCTGCTACGAATATTGAGCTTTCGCAATAAACAAGACGTTTTACATTCGTAAAACCCTTCCGTAACAGAATCCAACCCGCAAAGCTGACAGCAAAGACAAGGCCAAGGCTTTTTCGAATACATCTGGCTACTCATGGGTTACGTGCATGGTGTCCTGTCAGAAGGCCGATTCCAATGCAGCAACTACGACGTCTATGTCTTTAATGGTGCCGACATCAATAGAGATGTTGAGCACGTGAGACGTAAATTGATGTGTTCACATACCAGTCACAATGTTCACAATGCATCATTCAGATGGGAGACGTCGTGAGTAGAGACGGCAAGGTGAACCTCAAAATTGCCTCAAGAGGTCGTACATATCGTCAATGGTTATTTGAATGGAGCAAGATACAAAGACGAAATAGGAACGCTGTTATCTAACCGTTTTAGCAAAAAAAATCTTTTTCAGAAGACAAGGCCAGGCCAAATGTTACCACGTTCAACATTTCCTGGCACAGAACAATGTCGACGTCCTGTCATGATCAGCTGTCTTATTTATCATTATCGAACATGTTAGATAGAATACGGTGATTACTACGTTCACAGCCCACCCCAAGAACATTGCAAGATCTCAGTCGAACGCTGCTAAGGATATTGAATGAAATCCCCGAGAATTTTTGAGATGTTAGCTCGGCTCGAAGGGACGCAGTTGTCATTCATAGATACCTATGATGGACATACACGATATTGATTGTATGATTTTTGCCTTAAACCTGTATGTCAAGTTAAACGTTTGCATGCTTTATTGTATTTTCATTTTCTTACTGACGACGAGTTTTCCTCTGTGTAAAAGCCTACCGATCAGAATAATGTATCTTTTTAACCTATAACAAGTGTTTCCTGTCGACCACAGAAACCTGAGACTCTTAGTTACTTAGTATATTCAAATACTAAAACATCCGGTTCATGCACACAACACTTTCCCTAGGAAGGAAGTAAAGGAACTAATCAAATATTTAGTTATTTTTAAACAGTCATTTCGAAACATTGAGAACAACAACCCCTGCAGAATTAGTTCAATATCCCTTATACATTGTTGTGTGGGTGGATAAGCTCTTTCATTTTGCATTTACGGTAAAGTTTCCTCCGAGAGGTCAAATGGGTCTCAAACTTATGGTGACCAGGTAATATAAATACCTTCTTTGGCTGACTTCGATATCTGTCATCTCCAAATATTGATTTAACAGTCTCAAGATGTGAAATGGACAGTGCATACCTAATAATGTTATAATTGCACCAACCGTATGCATGATGTGATTTATATTGGAAACAAAGTTTCACATTGCTTTTCGATCAATCCACTTGATGTAAAGGCACAAACCTGTCGTTAGATAAGCCATTTGGAAAACTGGCTTTGTTCACATATTTCATTCACGTTCCTTCACAAATTAACAGACATGCCAACAAGCAGTTGACTGCCAAAGTAGTTGACAGATGTTCCCAAAACGCCTTGATTTAAACTTGTCAAGTCATTGAGTTTGTCACGTGAGGTAAATATTTCAAACGTTAACCACTGTTATTTTACGGAAAAGTTGAGTGATTCCATCACAATTTGTTATTATTCGGTTAAGTAAAGTTACAATATTACTATACCCCCGATCAATGGTTCTAACAAAAGGTCCTATTCTGAGATCTCTGTCCCTACAATTACACAAACACGATTCCATCGATACTTTTAAAACTTTGCATATGTCTTGTATCGTATAAGGAGAGCTGCAAATGATATCATGATTTCATTGGAAACACAAAACGATTCTTGTGTAAATATTTGATTGTTAATTGTAGTAGACGACAACTTCCAGTGGTCTGTGTAATGGGACGTTGAAGTTATGGGAAGTAACCAGGGGAGGTGCTGCTGAATAGGGTCAGGCTCTATGTATACCATAAATAATAAAATCTTACTGATAAGAAATCCATGTGGCCTTTATAACCAAAAGAGAACAAAGAGAATTATGGAAATTTATACAAAATAATGAGGTAGTTTGGGTTTTGTTAGTGTTAAAGATGTAAATATTTATTGCAAATATTTTCGCTGGACTAATTTTGTATTGGGATCTGCTCGGTTCGTGTACACTTATAGATTTCAATTCGACTAATATTTGTCACTTACGTGTTCGGAATTTGGGGGGATGGGATGAATTTGGAGATCGAATGACATTAAAAAAACACAATCAATCAAGAGTGTTTAACATGTAACTTACAATTTTAATGAATGGTTTTCGATTATGCATAGAATAATATTGTACCGACAAGGAATTATCTTCCTATATTGTTTGCTTTCCTTTTGTCTCTGATACTGATAGATATGGGAATTGAATTCCTAAAGGCGGAGATGCAGAGCAGTTTTAGAAGAAAATGCACCTATGAATATTCATACCCCGTGTCCTCTAGACGACACTCTACATTGCTCTCACATATCATATATCAAATCATAACGAGCTGTTTTTGCAGATGCAGAGGTCTTGAGAGGTTGGTTGAGGTTCTTGATTTATATGATATTGATGTATTACCTACGAGGGCAATCATATCGGGGGTCATGTTTTTCGTACGATGCCCAAGGGCAAAATATCCCTTTTTCATTGTGACGTCACGTTAAAAACAATGCTTTGACGTCACAGTTCGCCCTCGCTCGGGAAATTCTAATTATAAGCACTCGTGTCGTAAAAATAGTATGTCATGCACACTCATATAATTTTCTCCATTTATTCTCTTGGAGCTGTTAGCAAACAACATCATATGACAGTAAGGAATAGTATAGTCAACCATCATTTCTCCCTCTTCATTTCAGCTTGAAACAAATATGTTTTTCTTTGATTTGGCTTTGCCTAGCGACACAAAGCACGTGACCAGCAATACCGAGAATTCTGTCCTGAAGTTCTTTGCATCAAATATGATTTAAAGGATTCACTTTCTAAACAGTTTGCTCTTGGTAAAGTCCTCAAGAAATCAACAGAACCGATGTTCCATGTACGATCTGCTTAATAAGTGAAGATAGCAATGTAAAATAGTAAATGTTTTTTTGATAATAACAATTAATATAGGATATGGATTTGGTAAAAAGTTATTAAACATTTGATGAATTCAAGTTTTATATATGTTAAAGGCTGAGTTAAATGATTTATTGGTATTATACATTATTATACATCATTGGTCATTTGAAGGTGTTAAAATGAATTACCAGTGAATATAATACCACACATAAAATATAATTCTAAATATGTTACAAGCTTCTGTTTTGAACTAAACAAATAACTAAATAAAATTTGATACAAAATAGAACACAAATGCATCAAATTATGTACTTGAAATGAGGACACAAGTAATTCTTTTAAAGTAGGAAATACAATCAATAAGATTGAAAGATGACAAAATATTTACTATTCAAGTATGTTATTGATCAAACTATGGTTGAATAATGATAGAATCTTGAACTTTCATTTTCCGTATGGAGTAGAAGACCAAAATAGGTTTTAGGGTGTGGTCGATATGGTCCTTGTCAAGAACCAACATCTCACTAAATCTACAATTCATAACCATAATTGTCTAAGGGGTCTCTACAGAACATTTCAACTTTCTAGGCCATCACCGTTTAGACAAGAAGGTGAAATGACAGGTGTTGCCCGAGTGGCCTATCTTTGTGGCCAAAGAGGTACCAAATCTAAAGTGTATAACTCCTTTTTGGCTGAGGATTATGCAACTTCCCCGGCCTTTCCCTCGGCAGAATAACTGGAAATACGGTGTATGGGCGTGTAAGGGCGCGGTCCTCGTGACCCTAATTGGGGATCAAGAGACACAAAATCAATGATTAAAATTTCAAAATGGCTAAGGTGTCTGTGCACACAATCTCTTCTTGGTCAATGGTTCTTAAAGGAGGATAAAAAAGTGAAAATGTTCCGGAAAAACGAGCGGACGCAGGATGCCATTCATGTATGCCATTTTGGGCATGATGAGCTAAAGTATTTGAACTAAACAAATATAATCATAGATAAAGAAAAATAGATAAAAAAATGAAAAAGCAAAACTTTAAGAACTAAAAAGCAGTTTATATATAAATATATAAACGTTTGCTTATAGAAGAACTGACCAATGGTAAATATTTGTCAGTGTTGAGGAAATACAACACAGAGCGTCAAAAGTTTCTGAAATGATATTCTATACAAGAGAGTTAACTACATCGATGCAATTTCTCAATTCCATCCACTACCTCACCTGACTCCGATGAAGCAGGTCTATTGATCTGTAGTCATTGTGGATGACATGGCCCAGCAGGAAGACGTCAAGCTATCAGTATCACGGGTCCTTCACTGGCGGTATAATACCAGGAACACAGTCATCCAATCAGCATCGGGGTTCCCTCGCTATTGGGTATCATATCCCCTTGACCGCTCAAAAGTTTATCATCAGTTCAACATCAGCTATTGCACTATAGTCATGATGCCTTCACGGATTTGATTTATTTCTTGGAGTAAGTTTTCAAAATTTCTTCTTGAACGTGAAGAAGGAAACAACATCGGTAAGTTTGTAAAAGTCAAGGAGGAACAAAATATCACATATGATGTCACGGATTGCTGGTGGGTAGGTTCACTATCTGGATGTAAATGCGGGAAGATACTAACTGCCAATATAGTCAATGGAACATTATCTGTTCTTATATCAGTTCTTCAGATTACAATCAATGAATGACTCTCTGTGAGGTTGTGTTCGGACTGTATTATATTGCTTTATACTGACTGTTATACTTGTCAGCAGACGTCCTCGTGATCCTGATGAGCGTTTACTCTCTTTGTCAATGTGCGTTCGATTGTACATATTGACGTGAACTCACCACTGCACTGGAGTTCCACACTAAACCGCCAGCTTCGTTATCACAATACAGGATGACTAGCCGGTACAACTTCATTTGATGCTTAAGCCCAGAATGGGTGAAACAAATCTCGGCAATACTGACTTCTCAAAGTACTGAAAATGTAACTTTTCATGCGGCACATTGAAATAAAGTGAAATCACGGAATATACTAAGAAGTGAAATACAGTTGGGTCGTGGAAACGTGAAAACACTGGAATCTTGGAATGGTTGGATACACTAGGAGCTTACTCACTGAACACTGAAATCGCAGACCATATCCATGTTTACTGTAGTAAGCCTTGGCGAGGAGGAGGTTGAGTGGTGTCCCTATGAACGGATCTGTATCATGATCTTTGTCATCAGTCTCGGGCTTGTACTCTTCCTAGTGGTGCCAAACTCCGTGTCCGTCGACGGAAGATCTGCAGCTTTAGAGCAGGTAGGTTCCGTAGCGTGGTCGTCTTAATGAAAGTGACTGTAGTGAGACCTTTTAAATTGTCAACGAAGTATTCAAGGCATCTGCTGAAAAGTCTTGGATGATTTACATCAGCAGACAAATAGTATTTACACCTATAAAAATATAATGTCATTTGGTTTTTATTTTAATATAATCTGAGTTACTTCATTTGTATTAAAATAGAACATCTTTTGCTCTTGTTTAGTAGAGGGGTCAAATTTTCAAAACCCAATTTCGTTTATATCTTGGAATGCTTAAACCATATCTACTTATTGTTTAAGAATTTTAGGCAAAAATGCACTTATGATTAACATTGTTAAGGACTTGTTGAGGTTTTAAAGAGAATAAGCTAAACAGAAACTTACAGCAACTATATATATGTTCCTAAATATTAATTAAATGAGGGATATTTTTATGTGCTTGAAATTGACTTTAAGGCCCCCAAAAGGGTGTCTGTTTTTAAAGTTTTTTTTGGTACCCACATCACCAAATGCATTTATTAGATCCGTTCTGAACCAGATGGTCGTAAGTCGTAATGATGATGTATGACAGGCGAACCCTATAAAATGAAGCTTTGGTCTTAACCACCAAAAAGGCCCTATTAACCGAAAAGAACCTTAATATCCCTCTAAAACATAAAGAAGTCTGTCAGCTTTATCAAATTTATCAAATTAAACATTTGTTGGTTGTCAACACTCTGCCTCAACTCTCATTCCCCCATTTATGGACACAACTTGCTATACTGTCTTCAATGAACTATCCAATAAAGTGAGCTGCCTACACTATATGTACTTCATTAAGCAGCCTCTACAGACTAAAACGGGTCATCTCCACCAGCCGAACCATCATATACCGTCCGCTGCCAAACAAATTAATGGACCGTCTACACTTAGAACATCTGAATTGATGCCTAGTGATGTAGAGATGGTAAATAAAACCATTAAATCTATTGTTGATAGAAAATGACGCATAAAGTGCAGCCCCTGATGATTTACAGGATGTCAGTTTTAGAACGGAGATAATATGTTTGCTACTAATATTGTTCAGCGTCAATGTTGTGGTAAATGAATTCTTCAAATTCAAAAGAACAAGTTGCTATATTTTTGTGTTACTGAGAATTCGTTCATGATCATATAAGCAATCAAAGACAACAATAATTATATATACAATCTGGCAATAGTGAGATCATCAAATTCCCATCTACTCATAAAACGACGGCTACATGTAATCCCACGCACGTGGACTAAAAGTACAGCATCAACTTTGTCTTGTTGGCAATAGAACAAAAATAGATCAATGAATTACCTTCCCACAGAAAATAACGTGACATGGTTCTTAACAGTGCAGTGTTATTTTAACTTACGGAAGAATGAAGTGACTTGTCCGGGTATTTTAGAATACTCACAATACGTCACTAGATCAACAACTGCTTTACAAAATTCCGTTACATTCACATTAGAATCACATAGAATTCGTAATTTTTCAACTTTTCGATCGGAACTGGTTCGTTCGCAAACTTAATAACCTTTAATTTCAGCGAGTTGGATCCTTAGTGAATGACTACAACTGTTTTCTAAAATGGCGTTTGTTTCAGTTTCAAAAAGATTCTTTGCCCACATCACAATCAAAGCTATAAAATATTTCAGAAATATAAAAATAGTGAAACCAGAAATAGCATCCTCAATGTTCTGCAAACCATCTTGCACTTTATTTCAAAGGCATTCATTACGTTTTATGTATATATGTTGAAGTTCACAATTAATTGTTGTGTTCATTGGGAAAAGTCAAAACTTTTAACTTTTTTAAAAACCGAATCAAATTTCATCACAACGAGTACATCAATCGTGATATTATCATAATACTGGGTTTAGTATTAATAGTTGAAGAGATTTGTTTTGAAGATTTGCAAGATGCAAACTTATCGAGGACTAACAAAATAAGTTTTCGAGATGGGAGTATGCATCTGTATGTTGAGAAATAAAAGTTTCGCTTAAAATTACTTCTGCAAACCTTTAAAGAAGATTAGATGACAGGCAAACGTCCAGGATTTGTAGAAGACAACAGAAGGTTTAGAAGTCCTAGATGCTAAATAACGCATTATTTCATCTTATAAGAACTATGGTTTAAACGAATTTCATGCTGTTCTGAACATTTAGGGCAATAAGAAACCAAATCATAATGCACATAGATTTTAACGTACCACTCTTAAGGAATTAAAATATTTTGTATGAATATGGTACGTTCTCAATGGAAATCATCATTTTTCTGCTTTGCTTTTGATATGAAGATAATTAATGATCCTGCTATTTTGAAAATGGTTACTCGGGCCATCATAATCGATACAGATCAGGAGAAGGTTCTGTGGTCAATATTCACATTAGTATATTTCTTATGGGTAAATTAATAGTCCAAAATATATTGTGCATGCCGTCATACTCGTTCGACTTAAATGTTTCTGTATTATAAAGGTGTATAACGTATTTGAAACAGAGAACTTTAGGAACACAATCAGCAATAAAATGCGTAGGAAAGGCCAAAAACGGCAGATTAGTATAAAATACAGTTTAAAACTGCTAGATAGACAATAGATGTGTCTCCTTTATATAACACGACGAAGTGATAAAAGTTACACAAACTCTAGGTTTGCTCGATAGAAGACGACACAAGGATGAGATTCTATTTTAATGTTTCCATCAGGTTTTCATGAAAAAAATAACACCTGTTGAAACTAGACAATCCTTTCACTCATCGGTCGTATGACGTCATAGCATTGTGACGTCGTTACTTGATGATGTAAATCAATTGTCATGGCCTGTACTTGATAAATACAGAGCGTTGTTAAAAGTCTATTTTAAAACGATAGCTGATCTCCCACAAGCGATATCTTCTGTTAAAATAAGAACTTAACACATACCGAAGCCAGTTGCTTCGTGACAGGCAAAGAATAGACGGCAGAAAGATGTTATCGTCATTCGGTATTTGTCTGATAGACGTTTTCTCGCAAGGCTATAAAAACTGATAACATTGAAAAATATCTTGCACTATCCTTATAGACAAACATTAAGTATTACTTATGTATTAAAATGTATTATTATCTTCAGGAAAGCTAAAAAGGCATGATCCGGGAGACCATTTTATGAGAAAATTGCAGGATAAAGTCCTTTCTCTGATTGTGATAAACGTCTACCATTGTATTATCATAAACTGATTAAAACACTCCATTAAGGTACAATCCTTCAAACATACAAGGTAAATATCCCCGAGGAGAGCTATTATTCTTTACACAACAAATTAAATAGTTAAAGAGTATCCTGCGTTACCGACCCTAAAAATCTGTATCAAGTATTTGATAATCTAACTAGAACAAGCAAACGAAGAAACGGTATGGACACATAATGATTAACGTTGATATCACAGTATATTAAGAAATTATTCAACGTTCAATCGCTTCCAGCTTAAGGACCAAAACTTTAATTTTTATTTAATGATAGTTGTTCAATATCTACATTACATGTAAATAAATTCTACAGAGTAATATATACACAATTGCAATGAAATAAAGTATGGAATTTTAAATCTTTAAAATATTGTTTACTTATGTTAATGTTTCTAATAATATAGAACAATGAACGTATCATTTTGTGTCCAAATTATTCTCAATTCTCAGGGAATTTGGCGTTTAACGTCACTTACAAGAGTAGTTCACCTATACCGCGGCTGCTAGTATTATTGCAGGGAGAAGGCCGCAACACCCTTGTGGCTATTCATTGCGGTGAAACCTGCGAGCATCGACTGGAACTAGCGAGCATTTTGTGGTATTGCACTGAATTCAGTGAAGCATTGCACTTCAAACTATAAAGAGATACAGAAACGATTAGAATGTGTAGTGTCAACAAGTAAAATCAGAGAAGATTGATTGTGTAAATATAGAATTTCTTCTCGCCCGTTTCTAAGGGTACGAAGAATGTCACTAAGTAAGTAAACCCAGAAGTTCGTCAGTTCAAGATATTGATTTGAGAAGCAGTGGAGCAATTTATGATATATTTTAAGTTTCTCTATATGTTCTAGACTGTTTGATCATTGATCGACCAGGAAATCTACAACAGACGGGTCATGTAACACTCATCACCTGCCAGGCGTTTACCGACTTTATTTCTGCAAAATCTTCATCATCTTCCGGCATTGTCATTCTATCCACACTAAGTCGTATATCAAACTTTAAGAAGATATCATATAAGGTTCCAGATATTGCAAAAGTAATGTATGGGAGCCTATAACATCTAAACCTCTGTAGTACATGAACTTTTCTAGGGCTTAACTTAACTTGGCCAAGAATAACAAAAATAAAATAAAATATAGAAGAACATTTGTTTAATATCGATAAAGTATATCCTCAGCAAATGTGCCAAGTTCCATTTCAAACCAAGTCGAATATACCGTTTGGCTGACGCCTAAAGATCAGTTCCATCATTATCTGTAGTTCACACAATCCAATAAGTTGTTGCTGGATAAAGAGACAAGACAAGGGGTCCTAAAACCTGGAATTTTGGCATATTGATATTGACAGAAGGGGTCATATTTTCGAAATTTCGATTTCGTTAAATGTTAAATGAAATGTTCCATATCGACTCTCTGAGATTAAAACCAGCCTAATCACATTGACTTTGTGCTAAGGAAAAAACGTGACTAATTTTTAAAGAAGTCGATAACTTATTAAGGATTTTACTGAGAAAAATAAAAATGAGTGTTTTCGGAATTTTGACTCCTGGTCACTTCAAAGGCCTGCCAAACTGTTACGGGTAATTGTTGGGGTACGATAAACATTTGACCTTAAAGAAAAATAGATCTGCACATCTGTATCGAAAATTCAATTATATACGTCTCTTTTTCGCAACGCTACAATCCCTTAAAGGCATCTCAAAGTACATGATATTTGCACTTATAAATTCAGGTATGTGAACAAACTTTTGGCATGCAGCTGTATAGCTGCTGAAAGTTTGTTTCATTGTGTAAGAATTTCTTTACAAATTCATCATTTTTCGAAATTAGCGAAATGCTTTACAGTCAAAATATTTAAATTATTTTGTGTAGGGATCATTTTGACACCAGTTAAAAGAGGTACAGATATGAGTATGCAGGAATATTCCCTAAAACGAACATGGGCCAAAGTAGACAAAATTTCTTTTCTTATTTCTGCAGAATATTTTTTAAACACATTTTCGACAAGGTTTGTGTCAAAATAAACCAAATGGGTTGACATTTTGATATATGTTGCGTGTTTTACAAAAATATAGTTTGAAATGACCCTGTTATAAGATAATCTAGTAATTTGAGTGTTTTTATTTTGGACCCGAGTGCTGCATTAATACCTTCGAGACGTGTTCTTCAAGCACTATGAATATAATATATATGTATGCCACAGGAACTTTAGAATGGATAATGCTTGAAAAGACAATATGACAATTGCACATAAGTATCAAAACAAACGTTTTTAAAACAGTTGTATCAATGACATCTAGGGATCTCTAGCGCATGTCTAATGTTACACCTAACACTATATAGACCAATGACGCCGTGAGCTCATGTGATAACTTCTTTTAACTCCTCGTCTTGTCAAGGAGCAACAAATAGCCTGTCTTGATTGCATCATAGCGCCCCTTCTGTCCCAGACACCGATCACTTCACATTAACCAAGCCTTCGTATCGATCTCTCCAGCTCCTGCTGCTGGTATAGAAGGCAGTTAACAACACTGGATCAGGACGAGTAAAGCGTTACTCATACATACGTAAATAAGTTTGACATTGTTTTTAATCAATTCTAGTACATGGGCGACGTTAAGTCACCTTTTCATGGTTGTGGATTCCATGATAAAGCAGCTGGAAATCGGAATTAAGTCAAACTATGCATTAGTAAGGTTCATGTGAAGGAAATCTGAGATGTTACCTTGGAGTAGATGCTTAACTGGTTTTCAACTTGGAATCGCTTTACTTCTAACTATGCTTCGTCTTGGACTCTCACATAGAAAACATGGAATTCAAGATCAGGTAGGTGAAAATGAATTGGCGTGTTTCTTTTTTTATTTCAATGAAGTTCTATTCCTTTTAAAGGCACGACATTCGTTTAATTCCTGTTTGTATATTTGATTGATGGAATTTGGAATTAACGATTGATGATTAAAAATAACCTCTCGATATAGCAAATATTTAAAAAATGAGAATTCATTTCACTTTAAACATAAATCAAAGTGGTTGACAGAAACATTTGATTGTTTTCTTAAATTCATGACTAGTTATATGGAATGTCTATTGTTCATGTTAACACGTGCTCATCTTGTTTCATCCTGCTAAATCAGCGTATATGAATCCGCTCTCGCTCCTTCCTAATACCCTGAACTCTGAGCTAATGAGACGACTTGATTTCAGCAACTGCGGCACAACCCGGATGGAAAAAAATCCATTGAGTTCAAGCTAGTAACATCAAGCTCCTTAATTAAAGACATGTCATTGGCTGAAAAAATAACAGGTGAGCAGAGCCACGAATATCAAGCCTCCAGCCATACGAAGGATTTAGCCCGAAGGAGATCAGGGTGATAGGAAGGAGCGAGAGCGGATTCATATAATCTGATTTAGCAGGATGAACTTTTCGTATTGTACCTTTCAACTAAACAAAACGAACTCGTACTCTTCTTTCAAACAAGTCAAGAGTCAATATAAACAATCAAACAATTAAGAAAACATGAAAATCATTTTTGCTTTTCTATTTTGTTTTTAGACATCACCACATTTGAGACACATCCTATAAATAATCCACTCTAAGAGGACTTCTTTTACCACGATAACTTCTATCTAGACTAGTTTAAATTTTTTTCTGAACATTTTTTTCAATTCGGCGGATGTACATCTGATAGCAGACAAAAACATATCAAATCAAACACTAGTTCAGAAAATGATGCATTAATGAAGCATTAATCAACTACAAATATAGGTCCATATTGTAAAACATTATTTAGAGCTCTCTACTTAAAATTGAATAATGGTTAATTATTGTTTTTACATGCAATTATTTTTTCAACATTGAAAACATCTATAACAACGCTTACAAAATATTCAATGGGCAATTTGTTCCTCTTAATACTTGAGATATGTATATATTTGTTAGTTATTAAATGATATGAGACCCCAGAAGGCTGACAGAACTGTTACAAAAATAAAATATGGAAGTCAGAAATGGTAAGAGTAGTTTAACACTTACTATTGTTTTACTGGTGTTATTATGGTTTGTGTAAATAAACCAACCATTACTGATGTTATCACATCGCTGCTGTTGCAAGGTTTGAGTACATTTTCTTTTATTTCCACACGCATGCAATTCAACACGTAAATGCATTCGAATAGCATTTTTGGTTTGTGAAATTGAATACCGATACAATCATACATGATATGCAGTAGGAGAGACTCAGTTGTGAGCAAAAACAAAGTCACATTGTTGTCAAGAAAAACTCATCATCACATTGTTTGTGAAGGAAAATCCTGGGGGGGTTGTTTCGACATTTATCACCCTGAAACATTCTGTGGTGGGGCACCTTTATCCACACATGGATCTCTTTTACAATTGATTTACAAGCATTACCTTTCATGCATTCCAAAGGGAATATTCATTTAATTGGGACTATATATTTCAACATGCAATTTCAGCAAGACGACAAAATGATCACAGTAGGGAATTACTATAAATAAGGATATGGAACTTAAGAGCCATTCACCTTAACGATATATGATTTCACAGCGTCTTATAATTTTTAAGTAATGTACTCTTTATTACTCGCCCGTGTAAGATACCGCAGTGTAATATTTATACTGCTGTATTTAACTAGTGTAATACCGCTTCAAGTATGACGTCAAAATAGTGTGTGGATGTGACGTCACAATGTAAGCACTGCCGTCACAATGGCAGCCAAGTCGCCAAAAAGGTTTCCTTCAGCACACTTTCGATAATTATGCTTGATTACTAAGGTCTAGTAATAAACAGAATACTAAACGACCTTCCATTTACTACTATTTTTACCAAAGCTTTTGCTCGTTTTATACTTAATCACAAACACGTTTAATAAAAATAGTACTAAATGGAAGCTCGTTTACACAACACTGGAAAATGTAACATACTCCCACTAGAAAATCAAATGTTTAATGTCTCTTAATGAAGATATTAAATGACATCGTCTATATGACTTACTTCATTATGTATATAATGTATGATGTTTATAATTACATTCTTAATGTACCGAGGTATTTCCGTATTAAAGTCTAGAGGTAATCCATTAACCAACACGCAGATCTCCGAGGTCAGACAATAGTGAGTCATTGATTAACATGTTAAATCGATGACATCACAAATTTAAATCTGTTTAGGTCTTATGAGGTAAGCTAATGCTTTTCGCAACAAAAAAACTTCGTCTTCAAAATATGGATGGTCTTATTTTAAGGTATTTAATATCATAACATGTAGATTTTGATTATGTTCCATATTTGTGAATGTGTTGAAAAGTTCCAGTTTCATTTCTTATCTTAATTTTGTGACTTTATGCACGATATCAGAGCGCTCAGATTAGCGAATTTTTAAGATGGCGTTTTAACCCAGAAAAACTGTATAGCATTTTGTAATTTCAGCACAGCAGGAGTTAAAGTCGGTGTGGTTGTTTGATTGCATCGTGCAGCAAATTGGTTAGAACCACATTGTTATGCATGAGGCGATCACCCTCATACGAGGAATGTCTAAAAACTTTAAAATGATGAACTCTTCTTTCACAACCGAGAGGTTACACTATACACTAAAAAAGACACGCATGCAAATAGCTTCCCATCAATTTCAAAAGGTGAAATTCGGTTATTCATGATAACCAACATCTAACTGGCAGGTAAATTATACCGTGTTTGATCTTTGTTTTGTTAATACATGGTTAATGCAGGATAATCTGAGTTTGAAGTTTAATATTTCCCCTTATTTAGACAATAGCTTTTAGCAAGGACGTGTTTTGTTTAATACATTGTTAATGCAGGATAATCTGTGTTTGAAATTTAATATTTCCCCTTATTTAGACAATAGCTTATAGCAAGGACGTGTTTTGTTAATACATGGTTAATGCAGGATAATCTGAGTTTGAAGTTTAATATTTCCCCCTATTTAGACAATAGCTTATAGCAAGGACGTGTTTTGTTAATACATGGTTAATGCAGGATAATCTGAGTTTGAAGTTTAATATTCCCCCCTATTTAGACAATAGCTTATAGCAAGGACGTGTTTTGTTAATACATTGTTAATGCAGGATAATCTGAGTTTGAAGCTTAATATATCCTCTTATTTAGACAATAGCTTATAGCAAGGACGTGTTTTGTTAATACATGGTTAATGCAGGATAATCTGAGTTTGAAGTTTAATATTTCCCCCTTATTTAGACAATAGCTTTTAGCAAGGAAGTGTTTTGTTAATAAATGGTTAATGCAGGATAGTCTGAGTTTGAGGTTTAATATTTTCCTCTTATTTAGACAATAGCTTTTAGCAAACTAGTTTAATACCGCTGCACGTATGACTTCATAATACTGTATGGTTGTGACGTCACGATGTTAGCACCGTTATAACAATGGCGGCCAAGTCGCAGAAATGTTTCGTTCAGTACACTTTCGGCAATCATGCTTGATTTCCGGGGTCAAGTGATAAACAGAATACTAAACTTCCTTCAATTAAATACTATTTTATCAAACTCATTAATGATTAAGTATCAATCTCGCCTTCGCTCGTTTTATACCGAATCTTTTCTTCGTTAAATAGAAATAGTTGTAAATGGAAGGTCGTTTAGTATCCTCTATTTATTTAGAACGTGTATCAAGGACGTGTATTAGAATAATTATTATTGAAAATTTACATAATATATCTGAAGTCATTTACTTTGAATTCTGACTAATTGATAAGCTTTTCAATCATGTTTATTGTTTCGGATTATTATTATTTCGTTAAAAAGGACATATTCAGCTAGTGCTGGATAATCACATGGAATAAAGATATTCATATACACAGGAAGCTTTGGTTTATCTTCAATCATTCAATGTGTTTGCATATTAATTTCAATTTCCAATACCGAGGTTATTGGGAAGGAGCTTCATTGTGCTGAATTCATTTATTCATTGTCAACTGTTGTAGTGTTACGGACATAGAGGATATCTTCATTAAGCGAAGCTAGATTAGTTTCATAGTCATTCAAGAGAAACATCGATTCAAGTTCAACAGGATATCCATAATGAGTATTTACTATAAAACCCAACCGTTCATTATGAATAGTGTTTATTATTACCTATATGGTTAATCATAAGCGGCGACATATTTTCAATATGAGCACATGTGCACATATGACTTTTACCTAGCAACTATTGTTTCAGCGCTAGTTGTTCATGACGTCACTGTAGAAGGGGAAGGGAAGGGGGCCATTTTCTGAATATTTCCACGCGTTTGAAATGCTCTCGCTCTGGTAATAAAAACATCCACACTCGTTTCGTTAAAGTCACACTTTCTCTCCGAATACTTGTCATTTTAAGGGGATTTGTTTTAGTGTGGAAACGAACTTTGAGGGGGATACTTTCTGTGATCATGCAGTTGTACTCATCAAAATGACATTCTTGGTGATTCAAATTGAGAGGGTTGTGTCATGTATTATTAATCACTTGGTAAAACGGAATGTGCTCTCGAATGTTAATCAAAAGTAATACTCCCAAAAAACTGTCACTTAAATATAATTGTGTGAATTGCTAGCAATTATCCTTACTTTATAAATAAGAATAACAGGCTAATAACACAACGATATTATGTTATGAAAACACATTCTCTTCCAACAGAGGTAGCTCCGTCACAATATCCTTTACAACCTCGGTCTTTATACGAAGGTTTCTTGGTCTAGAAATGTAAAACGCTGATTGGATGCAATCAAAGTTAATTGTGCAATCAGCGACGCAGTTTCAAAAGTTATCATTCAAATCGCCTAAGTTTTAATCTGTTATTTTTTTGACTGATAACTTGTCAATAACAAAATTCGATAAAATCTTAACTTACAATATTGTTAAAGAAAAAGCTTTAGGAAGAATGATTTTAAACTATCGATTAGTCGAGGTTTCTCAGTTAACCCCGGATTATCGAGGATGATTATTACTGGAAATATAAATAAGACAAAAAATAATACATGTCAATCGTATGGTATACAACCTTTATGGCTCTGTGCACTTCATTTAATTGCCAATAACGTTAAGACATTCAAATCCCCAAAAAGAATATACATAAAGTTGCATCTTAAATTCAAATTCATCTTCATCAATCTCAGGATATTACTGTACATGTGACATCTCTTTGGCCAAAAATAGAGAATTGCGAACATTTGACCACAAGATTTAGATCAACAGTTCTTTAGTACCCAAGTACACAGTAGAGTATGCAATTCCTAACTCTCTCTACCATGTACAAACTATAAATCAAATTGACAGAATGTGTCACATCAAAAACTTATGCGAATGATATTTACTGACATCATCACAGCTGAAAATGTCCATATTCGATTGTCGATTGAATAGTTCATCCTAATTGCACTTTGAACGTTAATTTAGCGAATATTTTGATGAAAATGGACCCATTTTGAAAGAAAACTATCGTAAATCTAACCATCTGGAATGGAATGGAATGGAACTCAGTCACTTTAATGTCTTTCTAAATTTATTTTCCGCAATTATTGTACATTTCAAAAAAAAATGTCATCTTTGTGTTCAAGAAATTACGCATTGAATCCTATGTCATTTCTGTGATATTTAAGACAAAATTACTTTTTATAAAAGGTGTCATGAACAAAAATAACAATACATCTTTGTGAAGTCAGTGCTTGTGTTGCTGTAGTGTAAATAAGACGTTTGAGGCCTTGCGAGGTTAAAAGAAACAAATTCATCCTCTGAATATGCAAAGGCCTTGGCCAACTACGTTATTACTGAATGAACTATCGATTCCAGTTTGCTTGCAATCTAATTACAAGGGGAACAATATGAGATGAACATTCGTTATATGGTAAAACATTTACAAAAAATGTTTATTCATTATACAGCATATGACAATTCAACTTGTACAACTGTACTCTGTCAACAAACTGATTAACGAAACCAAAGGAGTTAGATGTCATAAACAGTATCTCTAAATCAGTAAGACTATGTTTCACCTGAAAACTAAACATATCTGTGCATCGTTTCTTTTAAAGGCACTATTGCATGGTTAATATACACTGTAATGTAATGCATTTACTGTAGGAAGTAAAGGATAATGACATATTCTAGATTATCCTTCAATAATGTATTCATGTACATTAAGAAGAAGAAGTCAAACATTGAACGTCAGTTACTATCGTAACTACTATGTGCCAATGCAACCGTGACATGTTATAAGGAGTCTGTACAGGGTAACGGCTAATTTGGATAGAATTTAAAGAGTATATCACCACCTAACCTGGCACTGAACTATGACTGCTAGGTACCAAAGGCACAACAACTATGTCCAACTTACATTGTCACATGTTAAAAGAGGAGCAATTATCATCATTTTCTTGATATTTTTTGAAAGTTTCACAGTTATTGTTATCATATTCTTTTTAAACATAAAGAATCTGTGAAATGTCGTGTATAAAACGATCGAAAACAATAAATGTCAATTTGGTGTTTTCGCTAAGGTTTCTGAAACTTTGTAAACAGTATGTTTTCATGTCAGGTGGTTCATGTTCTATCAAAATAACCGAAAGAGAAACAAATACAAAGTTTGAGAGAAGATTGTAAAAAGGCATACCAGATGGTTCTCGGACTTAGCACGCCCATCTTTATTTGATAACCGATGAAAATGTTAACAAAGAAATCTCATATACCCTGATCTTACTGATGAATCTTGTTCTCATTTTTGTGTATTCATATGAGATATATAGCTTTCATATTCAATTGTAAGATGACAAAGTTAAATTCTTGGTTCTTATTTTTTTATAAACAAAGATAAATTCACGGTTTTCCGACAATGATTTAAAAAAATTTTTAATCTGACTTTTAAGAATAATAAATCGAATATTTGATAAGGAGAATTTCAATATTATTTCTTTACCTTTTTATGAAATATGATATAAAAGTAAAAGGTCCTTGCTTAATTCACATATTTCATTTAGATTCGATGAACCATATACCATTCGTGATAAGAATCAGTTGACTACGAACATAGATGACATAATATAAACTACATCAAGTAACGGGTTAGATCTTTACATCTACAAATTTGGGCTAAATATGTCAAATGATTCCATATTATCGAGAATTAATGAGAGTTTCTTAACCATTTTGATAATTAAACATTCAGTATAGATAAAAGAAAGATATTTGCTCTGTTTGTGATTACACAAAACTGGATGCAGGGTACAAATGCTATTACTTCTGTAGTTTGTTTCCGTTTTTCGTAACATGCAGGGCAGATTGAAAAGCAAAAGCAGCAATAAATATTCATACTTTGTTGAGCTTAAATAAGGTTACTACACACTTGACACGGCACCGATTAACAATGTTTTACAGAAGAAGCAGAATCTTTGTAAGGTTTGACATTACAAGCATAACAAGGAGTTTTCGTGT
This sequence comes from Phorcus lineatus, assembly GCA_921293015.1. Classification (NCBI taxonomy): domain Eukaryota; kingdom Metazoa; phylum Mollusca; class Gastropoda; order Trochida; family Trochidae; genus Phorcus; species Phorcus lineatus. The sequence continues at coordinate 45,459,389 of OV121092.1, read as the reverse complement.
AAGATGTCGATGGGAAACGGACGTTACAAGAATTCTATGTTTCGCCAATATTTTGTTGAAGAGGAATGCCAGATTTTTCATTTGATAATGACATATACATATACATATAAGTTGTAAATTGACAATGACACACACACCCACACACCCACACACACACACATATATATATATATATATATATATATATATATATATATATATATATATATATATATCTATATATATCTATATATATATAAGACTTGAGAGGTGGAACTGCATGAACTGTTTATAGTTAAAAGAATAACAAAGCTGATTTGCTTCTGCTTTATCCTTAGGTAAAATATTCTGAATGTACGCTAATAACAATAGCCCTATACAAATGTTGTTTATTCTATTGAAAAATTATATAACTAACCAAAAAAATATTCTTATTACATATTTCAATTGATCATTATCTACCAGAGGCATGATAAAACTCGTATTTCGAAAAAATTAGCCCTCAAACGAATATGAATATGTGAATATACCATTTTCCCCTTTGAAGAAAACAGAACAAAATTTGCATTCTTTTCCTTGATTTCTTACATGAATGTCACTGTCACAAAGATGCTTTAAGGGATTTTCAACATCTGAGAGCTAAATCTTTTGATGAGAACAGAGATGATGAATGATCACATATGATTGGTCAATTTGATAAAAAAGAAAAATTGATTCATGAAAGTAAAGGAAATTTATGTTCATGCATTGGCAGTTACTGTTGCTCTCATCATATGGATCAAAGGATTGTTTAAACTTATAATAAAACTTTAAACAGTCTTCAATCTTTGAAAGAACTCATTATTATTATTTGTAAGAAACAAAATGAATTTATGAATATAATATAATATGAATATAATAATGAATATATAATGAATTTATTATTACTATTACACGACAAAGCAAAGACGGATAGGACTATCACTATCACTTGCTGGCATTCTTAGATAAAGGAAAACAGCATTATGCGAATATTGAAATAGTATTGATTTGTATAACTGTAGTAAAGAAACCTTGGTAGTGTTTCTAATAGTATAACCTTTTGTTATAAATATGTACAGAAGAAAAACCTTCATCAGCATGTGGACTAGACACTAGATATAAGAATGATCAAATCACAGTCAATATTAATTAAATGAGTAACAAGTATTTGCTATTGAACGGTGGTGATCCTTATGGCTGCTATCAACAAGATATGTGACTTCTTAACAGAAATATTCTAAGTGATGTTGTCAATTCTTGTAAAATAAAAGTTAACTCGCCAAAAGGTGTTCAAGCCCATGTTACTTGTGAGTAAATTGAGTATATAAATAAGTAACAAAACACAATACTGGGGCATTTTCCTTTTCTCAATTTTTCTGCTCTGCCACTTTTATCTTCCTCTTTTTTAAAATTCTACTTTTATGTTTGATTCTCATGTACGGTACTATGTTAGTTATAGTTGGCTATTTTTTCTTTTGATCGTAAAATTGTTGAAATACCCAGTCAATACAATGCTTCTGTATTGTTTTTCGTTATAAAAATTTAAGCAAGGCTTACCTTAAGCTTAATCCTTTCCCAGTACTTTAACAACGAGAACTCCAATGAGGAAAGTCTATTGAAATGTACAGTGTTGATACCAGGGCACCCGGGGAAGGAATCAACCAGTATGGGTTCCTCCCAGACAGTGGTATTCTACTTTTACAACTTATCGGTTCACACAGATATGCCTCTTTATCATATTTCGACTGGTGAAATATGCCATTTATCGGTGAAAATAAAACCCGTATTTTCACTGAGTGAAATAATTATGGTATTCTACTCAGTGAAATGATGCAACAATCATATGACGTCGTCTGTGACATCATGAAACAATTAAATGACGTCATGCAACGGCCGCGCTAGCGAAGCGTTTTAGCTTCTCCATTCATATAGTTAGGGTCATTTACGGGGTTTTGGGAAACATAATAAATAGAACATTTGACATTTCTCGTCGAATACCATGAATATCTCATCTCGTGAAGTAGAAAATCATATATTTACACTCCTGGCTACGCCACTCGTGAAAATATAACTTTCTACTTCACTCGATGAGATATTCATGGTATTCGACGAGAAATGTCAAATATCCTCTATGTATACATGATGATTAAAAAGGCATGCAAGTACAAAGGTTAACTATCCGTATGTAAATGCTGAAAGATATTTACTTCCAATAGTGCACTGGATTTCATCTGTTTAAATAAACAATATTGGAAACGTTCTTTATATTATTTGCATTATAATTACCAGCATCTCTCTATGTATGTGGTCAGTTAGATAATATTACATTGTTCTTACATCTTACAAGGTCAATATATCAGACGTCCTTAGTTTTCTTGATAACATCTAACATCTAAGTCACATGATGTACAGTATCCATGGTGACTAGATGGAACTATTTTACTGAATACGTCAGTCCATTTATGTGTGGAGCAGATCATATGGACTTAACGGTAATCCTCATATTTAAGGCCTTCCGTCACTAAGCCAGGAGGCTTATTAACATGTTTTCTAGAATGTAAGCCCAATGGCAAAACTCGATTTTACTTTCTCTCGCGTGCATAGAAGAGTCATATTGAGATTAACACAATGATCTTCAAATAGTTAATTGCGTTTGATTGATATGCAGATCCTACGAAGAGAAAAAACGTCAATTGAAAAAACAAATTGTGTAAAGTTATGGCAGTACAGCCCACTGTATCTTTAATAATTGACAAATAAAACATGGAGATCCAAATTCACGCATTTTGCGATTAAGTTTAATTCCCAATATGTTTCATTCCTTTTGCACTTATTAAAATAAGATTTTGGTGGTTTTTACTTCCTCTTGAAAGTAGACCGAGGGCTGAATCTTCTGATGAAATAACCCCAGGGCTTACTAAGTGATGAAAACCAATAGCGCTGAAAACCAAACCTTTCATCAAGCACTTCATCAGTATTCTAAGGGACTGCGCAGTGTATGTTCCCTCTACTTGCATGTGTTCAAAAAACCTTTGGAAATTAACATTTAAATTCAACTTAATCTGACTGTGAGTTAGAAGGCATTGCAATTCTACACAATCATTTCCATACGACTTCTGTCTGGGTAAAGTTTCGTCTGTATTACAGGATAAACTTATATATATATATATATATATATATATATATATATATATATATATATATTAAAAAGAAGAAGATGAAGTTGAATTACATTTGGCAAACGTTTTCAGCAGGTACGAATGTACCTGCTTCATCAGGCCGTTTAATGCAGTAACTGACACTAAGTACATAATACTATGACGTCACACAGGAACTAATGACGTCATAATGAATTTGACAACAACAAATTGTATTGTAAGCAACATTATGTTTTGCCATTTAATTTTGGCGCGTATTTACGGATGAAATATGATTCTTTCAAAAGTAAATCATTATCATTGTTATAATTGAGTTTATATATCGGGAAAACCTTGAACTTGCCATTACCACATTTTTCTAAATGTTCACTGAGAGGGATAGTTCGATTTCGGGGCTGGTTAATGTGGGATCGATGAAGGTTCATTCTCCTCTTTAATTTTTGCTCTGTTTTCCCGATATATTTCTCATTACATCCAGCACATATTATTACATAGATAACATTTTTGGTGTCACAATTCATGTTTTGTTTAACAACAAATGTATCCTTTGGTGAAATATTTATGGAACATCCTTCAATAATACTTTCACACGTGAAGCAACGTGAATCTCCACACTTTGATACCTTCGGAATAATCTCAGCTGAGTCAAATCTAGAAGTAGTCAAAATTTTGCGTAAGTTTTTGGGTTGCTTACGGCTGTTTATTAAATTGCATTTATCGACAATATATATATATATATATATATATATATATATATATATATATATATATATATATATATGTAAAAAGGTTACGAAGGTCGCACGTGAAGTAAATGTATATTTGAAAAATAAAATACTTCAGACGACACTTGCTGTAGATATCATTTTAATGATGACTGGATGCGTCGCATTTCGAATTGCAAACAAGTCTTTTCAACAGTGTTGATATCTACAGCAAGTGTCGTCTGAAGTATTTTATTTTTCAAATATATATATATATATGCGACGCATCCAACGCAATCAACTTTTACCTATATATATATATATATATATATATATATATATATATATATATATATATATATATATATATATATATATATATTTGGATATATATATATATGGATAGAAGATCAACACATTTACTTTTGATTTATAATGAGACTGTCTTGTCGTGCTGTAGCAAGTATTTTAAATGAATGACCTCACTTCTCATTCTTGTTTTATTTTACGGTGTGTGCAATCTTATTTATCTTGTTGTCAAATCTAAATCAACAATGTTAACAACAGTAACATGGTTCAACTCTTTTATGTTTTACCATGTTATAAACACATAAATATTAAAATAAAATTAAGTTTCGTTTCCACAAAGGTACCCCGATAGGACTGTCCTTTTAAATGAATTAAGTCATGTGAAAAAACTGTATATTTCAGAGGTCCATTTCAAATCTTGCACAACAATAATTGTCTTTGTTCATAGATAAGTACGATATTGAAAATTTACATACAGCCAAGTTCATCCTATCAACAAGGTCGTTATTAGCGCCAGCCAATGAGTGAACTACGTTTTTGTTTTATTGATTCTGTGACATATCAGCACCCGGTAAACCGATTTCGTTGCTTTATAGATCTTCAAAGCCACATCGTCTTTATTTTCATTTAATGAGTAATATTGACTATTTGATATGGTCTTAATTCAAATACTTATGAAACAACAAAATATTCCCTCAAATTACTCTTACGACATGACATATAACAGGTAAAAATCAACATGTAAAAGTTGTTCATTCATAAAATAAAAAAAAAGTGGTGGAAGGTTTGAAAAAGTTGAAGGAGACAAAAGGGGTCTTAATCTTTAAATAGAATTCTTGATATTGGTCACAAAATTAGTTCCCGAGACTGTCATTGTCAACTCAGAGCATTCTTGTCCGAGTTAAAATTCATAATTTTTAGTTTGTTTTACCTTCCCACCTCAGATATCACTATGAACATGATAAAACATCTGAGTGATCACACGCTTGATATTCAGATCTATAGCTGCATGTTTTTATAATTTAACTGTGAAGTAATTCGTTGTATCAGTGTTCATTGACATCATGTTTTCGTTTCCTAGCACATAGATTATTCTTTAAATGATACTCGATCATTTTATATTTATTGTACTATTCACCTTGAGGGGTATATCGACTTATCTTACACTCCAGATCTGCAATCCATATGTCAGTCGCAATCCATCTAACAGTCGTATTGATCCATATTTGATATCAACCACAGTTGGACTACAGTCTGTTAGAGATCGGTTCGATGATTGGGGCACTGCAGTGGTTGTTCAATAATATTTCAGGTGATGACATCGGCTGGTATTTATAGCGTCTTCGAAGCCTACACGATATATTTTCACTGCTTTAACAGGTACTAAATTAAACCCTGTTAGGTGTTTCTCACGCTTGTTAAATATTCAAAAGTGCTTTAAACACTTCATTAACCTGTTTTTTCATGCACAAACACTTTAATTTTATTCAGATTGGATCATTGATACATAGTACATGGTACAAATTATTTCGTAATGAGATAGATGAACTCCTATTAATACTTTTTTGTACATTTTGTACACTGAGGAAGAATATATGGTTATGCCAATGTAATACCGATGAAACTGTGAGATTAGTGTTCGGCCCAAATGGTGTTTTATTTCAATATTAGTTTCAAGACAGGGACACTTATTCGTTTTGATTAGTGTGGGAGGGGAAACTAGACAGAACTCGACTGCCTTTGGTGTTATATGTCAACTCGTTGTTTCTACTTTGATATGAATATCCTTTTCCTCTTAATGACATTTATGATTATTTGGAGATAAAATATCCTTCTAAGTCCAAACAAAAAAGAAAACATCTCTTAATTTTTAATTGAATTGAAAACTAATACTACTGCACAATTAATTAATTGTAACTGTCATTTATTACCATATTTTGCGTTTAGAAGTAAACAAACTGGGTTTCGTTGACAACACATATATCAGGTTTGATTTTGTATTCATTTCATAAAACATGTAAAAACAAATCAGATGTGGATGGTTATAAATTCGTCATTTGAGAGGGTATATGAAACTGTAAAACAACTGAACTGAAAATTTCAGTTCATTGCGCCTCGGGAAAAGAGAAAGATACACGGCTAAATAGTTTTCTGCATCTATTCAGAATACATCAAATATCAGCGCTAGTTTTGACAAATAAAAACATAAAGTGCATATAGAATTCAAGATTTTTCTATAAAAAAAGGTTATGTCTGATATACCTCTCAAAAAATTTCAAATGTATACATAAATACCATTATGGTGTTATTGAGTACCGAAACGTATCGTTATCTGCTTAAGTGCAAATCTAAGCACAATATGGGGAGTTTGCCCTTAAGGATTTACACCAAACGAATACTGTTATATTAATCTCTAAAGGACATAGTACCTAATGGCCTGTATTTCATTGTACTTCGTGTTACATAAGTAATATTGTCTCCAACCCTCGATTAGGATTTCCCAAAGGCACTTAATCATCAAAGAATTTCCTTTCTTTAAACAACAAATGATAAACCAAGGTAAGGTGTAGCTTGAAGCAAATCTGAGATTAAAAACTGTATTAAAAGTAACAATCATGAAGAAGTACAGAACTCGGAAAGTTGAAACGATTCATCAAAGAAACAGTAGGCAAATGGTATGTTTCAACACGTTTTGCTTCAGGGGAAGGACTTTTTACACTTTAAATGTTTAAATGCAAGTTAATATAGCTCTCTTCACTAACATAACAGAGAACACCTTATGATCTACCCAATTGAGATTTGTCAAAACCCGGAAATATACTTTAATCAAGAGTGGGAAGCATTTTCTTCCTGAGTAATCTCTGTTAGAAGTAAGAACTTTCTTGGTTAGGAACACTGAATCCTGGTTAGTTCCAACCAAACCTTTGCAAATCAGCAATATTGTTTGGAAATGGGCGTTTGAAATAATCACAAAGGAACCGATGAAGAGACTGGAGCCCTGTTGTGCACATGCTGATAATCGTGGACGATATACCATATTTGATTTGATAAGAAAAGGCTGATTTCTTTGTAGCAGTTTCTCTACCCTTCAGAGATTTTGAAAGAAACGTTATGTGGTCCACTTACAACAGAGGTTAAGTAGGAAAGTTTGAGATGAGTATTCTCTCTTCGGAGAAAAGGAAGGAAAACATGTTAAGAATTAACTTGTGACATTGACACAGCAGCTGAATTGTTTATGTAGTACTGAACTCATTTTTAAAAACATAATTGTGGTATTTCATTATATCTTTACATCCCTTTCGAGTTCATAAAACCTATATAAAGTATCGTGAGATGAAAAATACTTTTACAGTAAACCATTTGAGTTGAATGATTTTTTTTCCTCATTCGCTTTTTACACTCGATGATGTGGTTTAAATATAATAATAGATCTCTGTTGTGATGGTATAATGTTCACACTATACAACTATGCAAACTGCAATACGATGTAGGAAACAAATAGACTAAACCATTGAAGTGTTAATTTTAATTTTAACAGCTAAAATGTCATTACTTGAGAATCACTCAACATTTCATTGATTTGTAAGGGACAAAACATTATCTGGGGATATCCTGTAAAATCCACTCTTGATTGAACAATTAAAGAGCCACTCCGTGATTTTCATAACATGTTATTTACCTTTGATACGAACCTTTATGTCACATGTGGTGATATAAAATCAAAACATCTTAACTTTTCATGTCCAAAAGACATATATTTGACAAATACTGGTTTTCCATGAAAATCTAGAAACAGTCTTATAATTGCACAGAGGAGTAGATATCACGTCCAATATACATGGATACTAGTTATATAACCTAACAAACACTATCCACTTCTAACTGCCCTCCTGGCTGTTTCAGATAAGTCTCCAAAATTACGTTTGACTATTTGACGCGCGCCACTGTCCGGTTTTCGATCATATATGTGACATTCTACCTTCATATTGTCACTGTAAAATAACAATAAGCTTCGAAATGTGTCTTTTTGGTGACAGTAGATACTTCGCGATCAAATGACACCAGTGCTTAGGTTTGACATATATGACTCCAACAACTCACGGAGTGGCTCTTTAAGGCAATTTGAACAATTTGATTCTGACCAAAAATTTAAAATCATTAATCAACCACACACAAATAATTATCAGACAAACCCGTCACATCAAAGTATCCGTAGAATATATCCTATGTAATACTAAATACTGTATCGACACATTAAAATTGCAGTGTTCCTGTTAGAATACCTAGTTCTGTTCAATTCATTTAGTACTTCTTATTCTGATAATGGTGATATAAGAGAGTCACCCAAAATATTATTAAACTTACCTTATATTATACTAGGCACATGTTTATTATTAAGCGCTAATGTAGCATGTCATTGAATCTTAAATATTTCTTGATTCTGGTAATAATTTAAACCATAAATAATTTAAACCAATGCCATCAAAATACCTGTATCGCATGTCTTATTTGATACTTAACACTATTGACAAGCGACGCCAAGAGCTCATGTGAGCTCACTTCTTTTAACTCCTCGTCTTGTCAAGGAGCAACAAATAGCCTGTCTTGATTGCATCATAGCTCCCCTTCTGTCCCAGACACCGATCACTTCACATTAACCAAGCCTTCGTATCGATCTCTCCAGCTCCTGCTGCTGGTATAGAAGGCAGTTAACAACACTGGATTAGGACGAGTAAAGCGTTACTCATACATACGTGAATAAGTTTGACATTGTGTTCAATCCAATCAACAATTGCAGTACATGGGCGATATTTCGTCAACTTGTCAAGCTTGAGGAAACCGATGACTGATTCAAGGATAAAGCAGCTGGAACTATTTTCGGGTCCTCAGAAGGGATCGTCAATTGATTGTTGATGGGTTAACCGTGATGAGCTGTCTACATTCGTGTGAAAGCCACTTAAGATGTTATCTTGGAGAGGATGCATAATTGGTTTTCAACTTGGAGTCGCTTTACTATTGACAATGCCTCGTATTGGACTCTCGCAGAGAAAACATTCAAAAATTCAAAATCGGGTAGGTAGAAAAATATTATGATCTACTCTTTAGACGTTTTAATATTCGAAACTGATTTAAATACTTGCATCTGCTATATTTTAAAGAACTCATTGTTTTTGTCTTTTTTGTTATTGTTTCAGTCTACTTTTGATAAAAAAACCCGATAAAATCTGTTCAAATCGATAAAAGGAACGTTCATTAGGAACGAATAGCCTAACAATACCCTCGTTCGTTTACAGAATGCAAATAGATGGTTCAAAGTGGTCTATTGTTTGATTTCTTCGTTTAATAGTTGTTTGATTAGTAAAGCAGATTTGTAAACGTTCCTTATATGTTGTAACTGCAGAATGTAAAACTACCATTGTTTTATCGTCCCTTTTTGCGTCTTATGTTTTGGTTATCATATTTTATTTGTGACGCCACATACGGGGATAGAACAAACCTATTATTAATGAAACTATAGTTTATACAGCACGACAAGAACCCATTCACTCTTCCATTGAATATATAGTTAGTAGTAACTTAAGGCGTATACATATTACTATAGTTGTTATTAATAAAACATTTAAAATGAAACCAAATGTTACAACTCGCTTTCTTAAACACGCATTTTAAGATGGGGCTTGATATGATAACTGTTGTCGAACGCGTGTTACAATAACTGTGTCATTTGCACATCCTTCGTATCTCGACTTTATTGTTTTTCTTCTTCATATATTATAAATTACCATTACACAACAGTATTACTTATTATCTTTTTTTTTACATAACACCATTACTTTTTACTTACCTTTACATAACAATATAACCTTTCTTTACATAACATATTGGTTCATGTCTTATCAGTAATTGCTAAACGAAAAATCACAGATGGTTCGTTAAGTACACATTTGAAATCGCCGGTCAATTTTCTTATCTCCGAACAAAATCCAAACGGTATTACGCTAAATAAACTCTTTCATACAAGGTGATATCCCGATATATTTAAATTCATGCAACAGTAATTAAATGAGTCGTGAGTAACAACATACGAGGGAAAGACATCAATGATGATTTCATTATTGGGATAGACCATCTGACGACGACTTACAGATCATTTACGTGAGATTTAAAATTATAAAACTGAGCATCGTGCAGTTATCAAGTTTCTCGCGAAAGAAAGGGTTAATGCGACCAAAATACATAAACGTGTGACCAATGTGTATAGAAAAAAAACCCCTCAATATTCTACTGTTGCAAAATGGTCAGCTGAGTTTAAGCGGGGTCACAGCTTCTTGGACGATGACGCAGGGTCAGGAAGACCTGATGAAGCCATTCAAATGATGTGGTTGCACGGGTCCAGGGCGTAATCATGTCCGATTGTAGTATAAAGGTGGACGAGATTTTTCAGAGGATGGCATTTTTCATGGAAGTGTTTGCACCATTAATCATTGGGCACTTGAGCGTTTCCAAGGTGTCTGTAGGATGGATGCCATGAAATATGCACAAGAGCGACACCAGAGAGTTGAATCCAGCTCTTGGACATCAACAAAGCTGATCCCAATAACTTTCATGCCCGTCTGGTTACAGGGGATGAAACGTGGATTCATTACTGGGATCCTGACACCAAGCATGAAAACATACAATGGAAGAATAAGGACTCTCCTGCACCCAAAAAGTTCAGAAACCAGCCTTCTGCTGGCAAGATCATGGCGACCATCTTTTGGAATTCTTTAAGCGTGACTTAAAGACCATAATCAACCTAAAACCTTAATAACAGAAACCTACTATGCTGGCTTGTTGAAGCAAATGATAGCGGCGGTCAAGAAGAAGAGTTGACTGCTGTAGTAATGCTTCTTCACGACAACGCGCCAATGTACAAGGGTCGTAATGCACAGACTGCATTTCAACAATGTGACTTTGAACAAGTTTACTATCCCCCCTACAGTCCAGATTTGGACTGAAGTGACTTTTATCTGTTTCGTAATATGAAAGCACACTTGTGTGGTACAAGATTTGGTGATGATAAAGAACTCAATGCAGCTACTGAGGCTTGGCTGAAGACTACTTCCACCAGGGCTTAGACAGTCTCAAAGATGGATGGGCAAAGTGAATCAGTGAGATCGTATTGGGAAAAAAAAAGAAAAGATGAATGGGCAAAGTGAATCAAGTGAGGTCCAGTGAGATCGTATTGGGGAAAAATTATATAAAAATCGTTGGTTTCTGTTTCATGTCCACTTCTATGAACCTTTTGACTTCACCTCGTAGATATTCTACAGCTGCTAACCAAAAGTTTGTTCACTTACCACTAAATCGTAGTGCAAATATCATGTAATTTGGGTTTTGTTTCAACGTCAATAGAATAAATTCAGCAAAGCTGACACTGAATCACCCACTGTCCATGTGTGAAATAGCCATTCTTGAACTCATTATGGGATCGTCTGGTCTCTAGTACAAAAAATCGAATTTTGGCATATTGATATAGACAGAAGAGGTCACATTTCTTAAATGTCAAATAAAATGTTCCATATCGACTCTCTGAGGTTAAAACCAAAATAATCACATTGACTTTGTGCTAAGGAACAAACGTGTCTAATTTTTAGGAAACTGGTAACTTATAAAGGATTTATGGAGAAAAATAAAAAAATAAGTGTTTTCGGAATTTTGACCCCTGGTCACTTCGATGACCTGCCAAAACTGTTTCGGGTAATTGTGGGGTACGATAAGCTTTTGCCTTGAAGAAGAATGGATCTGCATATGTGTTTTGAAAATTCATTGATTTACGTTTCTTTTTCGCAAGGCTACGATACCTCAAAGACATCTCAAATTACATGATAATTGCACTATTATCTTCAGGTATGTGAACAAACTTTTGGCACGCAGCTGTATAGCAAAGCACAAAGAAATGCAAAATCATTGTCTTTTTGGGTTACTGTGCGGTTATGATTCACGTCATTTCCAAAACTCCCATCCTGAATATCTTTTAAAGTGATGTTCCTTACTGGTAAGACGCCAAAACGATCTATTTTTATGAAGAGACTTTTACATTAAACTTTCACGCATTCCACGGGGACACGATAAAGACAGGTATACGTTACATTGGGACGATATATTTAAATTTTGCCAACACGCTTGACATTTTAATTAAACGGAAAATACGAACGGGTATTATTTTTGTGTAAAAGTACAGTAACGCAACTTAGAAAAGAATTCTAGTTAAAATAATACCAATAGACTTTATTTTAAATCATGTACTGATAGAATGAAAGCCACTCGGAAATATATCACGTTTCCACCAAAATACCAAAGGTGCATGTCCCTTTTAGGTTTCCATATATCATTTTAATTGTATGATGATTGATAGTGTCAATCTGAAACTACTGGGCCTTTCATTAGTTATGTCCAGAAATAACTATTGCAGATATTGAGGTTTAATATAACATTACCAAAAGTGAGTTCTTGATACTGAATCGGAATTGATGACGACATCACAAGTTCATATTACAATGGTTATAATTTATCAATGATTTTTCCTTTGAAAATTGTAAAGCTGTCCCTAAAAATATCTGTACTGAAAAGTTGATAATCAAACATGTGCTTACTCATTTTTCTCAGAAATGTCTTATTCTGTTTTTTGTCATCGTCTCGTCATATATGCTGGTTTGTTAATTTATCAACCTCATGTTGCTATTCTTAGTATTTTTGATTTGCTTTATAATGAAGTGTTAATGAAGATTGTAAACTTATTTTATTAAGCTGTGTTTAGCAAGTTGATCAAAATTATTATGATCAAAACAAGCAAAAAAGTGAGAATGTATAAACAGGAATATGGGGAATTGATAATAATAATAGCATTCTTATACCCCGCATATATCCATGACAAAGCATGCTCAAAGCGCCATGAGTAATATTACCCTGGAGGGATATAGTATGTTCGGTGCCGCCGATTAACTAGCGTTCCGCGCGACCGTGTAGGTCTTTCCCCTTGTTCAGGTACCCATTTGTACAGCTTTAACCAAACTGTTCGCTTTCATATTTCAATTGAGATACAGTAATTGAAAAGAGGCCTTCATTATCTCGATTTCAGCTTTTTTTGGTATGTTCATCTAGTCAAACTATTGCATAATCACTCTAGCTCCATTCAGAGTGAAACACTTTTCAGGAACAGCAGGGCAACCTTGTGGTATAGTCAACTGTATATTTGGAAGCGTGTGGAAGCGATGTCTGAGGAGAAATACCGGTATACTTTTTTTCAGATATAACTAAAATTGTCTTTTGAACAAATATATCCCGAATAAAGGTCCATGCGAACATCTATTAGTTGAATGAAACAATATTTCCATAACGACTTTTACGACGTTATTTCCACTTTTTTTACCACAAAATTTGCAACACAGACACTCTGTGTTTTTTTATTCAAAGAAATATCGTCAAAGAACCAGGGCTGACTTGTTGAAAATATGTGAGAATCGCAAGGGTGAGAGAACTCTAGTCATCTCAACGGTTACGGGAACATTAAAAGTTCTCAGATGATTGCCAATCAGGATTCGATATTACTAGTTCAGGATGTGCTTCTCCAGTAATAAACCTCCGAGGGAAGATAGTCTAATCATCACAGCGAGTCAGGTATCATGTTACCCCATGCATTTCCCGTTCTCGTCTGACACAGCAGTGTAGATCAGCGAAGGTTATGACAGAGGTGACAGGGCTGAGTCAAGGATCAATGATAACACACGTATACTTAAGTGCCTCGTGTCATTTTTATAGCAAATATACATAAATAAGCAATACAGTGATATATGAGTTCCGTCTCGGCAAGCATGAACAGGAAATGAAATTTGTTGTTGTAGTGCGATAGAACTAGTTATTAGATTTATAAGAGAAAATACAGTACCTTGCGTAGTGAGTGAGATAGATTGGGACTTGAAAACATTTGACTTTTGAAAAGGGGGGGGGGGGGGGGGGGGGGGGGTGGGAATCGGGGGGAAAAGATGGAAAGAAAACATTAGGAGGAAAAGACAGCAAGTTTTAGACATGACTAAATTTTGATCTTGCTTCTACCCGTCGACCTGTTAAGCTTCGTGCCCGTACTAGGAGCATGTAAGCTCCGCCTAGCATTGTGCTCGGGGTTTCTGAACCACACCTTGAAAAAATTTTGATTAAAGTTGTGGTATAAGAGGAGACACAATATCTATATTTTAAGCAGATTAATGAAAGAGGAATATGGGTAAAGCAATACAATCTATCGATTAATAGTAATGTGAGTTAATTGACATGAATTATATAAACTAAATGAAAAATAATGGAAACATCTGTTTCGAAAGATACATATCAAATGTACATATCAAATCAAGCGGATTTTTACCCCAAACCTTTACAATAAAATAATAATAGAGATTATTACCCGAGGAAGTGTGTCATATGACTTTTACGAAACGAGTGTGAGCGAGAGCGAGGGTTATATAAAAATTCGCACGAGTATCGTAATAGTCATATGACACACTTCCGAGGATAATCATTTCTTTGATACCATTTCAAAGGCATGGAAATATTCAGAAAACGGCATCTTTCTTTTCCGACGGCCCGCTACAGTGACGTCACAAACAATGATTTTATGACGTCACAGACGACGAAATACGGTAACTCGCGCTATGACAATCGTTGCTAGGCACAAGTGATATGTGCACATGTGCTCATATTGAAAATATTACACCGCTTATGAATAACCATATGGGTAATAAAGAAACATATGGAATCTTTCGAAGTGTCCTCGGACGTGTGGACAGGAACTCGTCTGAGAAAGGCCAGCACTCAACATCATAGCTTCTAACATGATATGCCACACATAATTCATCCGCTGTGTACTAACAATGTATCAAATTGACAGAATGTGTCACTTCAAAGAATTTATCATGGTTTATCAATATTTATTGACACATCATCACAGATGGCCATGATTATATTAACATCGTTTAGCCTATAGAAGAATTAAACACAAACGTTCATTTCGTGACCAATTCTTGAAACTGTGCATGATGATAGGTATTGGTACAAGGATTTCAGAAACAATCGCAAACCACGAAATGGTCACAAAATGCACAATTCTCTCAAAATCACCCCCGTTTGTTGTCTAAATAAGGTGTTTAATCTTCATTGAAAGTTTATCAATATAATTGCTCGATAATATGTTAAGCATATGAGTTATTAAGAAAGTTTTACTTTGAAAGTACCCTACCGCTATTAAACCACCATCGTCGAATACAGTCGAATAGTGTAATCAATTACATGGTCTATCTGGTCGGTCTATCTGATTTTTAAAAAATAACTCTTCCTGTAGGATATTTCAGTTATCAAAATGTCTCTAAAATTGCACTTGGACAAGACTTAAAAACAATTTCGGTTGCAAAAAAAAAATGTCAAACATTGTTTTGTGTATGGTCAGAAGACAGAGTGCACCATCAGAGGAAAGGAATTAACAGTAGAGCCTCTCCTGGGAACAACAAAATATCAATAAAGGATGCATGCTACGACATCTTGCCTGAATGGCTGCCGCCACCTTCTGAATTGCTACTTTGGAATTTGCTTCCACTACTCAGTAAGGCTGTCTCATACTCTGTAAGGTTTTATTGGGAAGGGTTTCTCGTTCGGATTGAAATCAGAAGACATTGCCCGTTATGGGATCTATGTAACACTTTTGCTCTCTAGATGTTGGATCGCAGGAACGATGGGGTCGAAAATTAATATCAATGAAGAGTAGCGTAGTAGCAAGTCAGGGGTCATCAAAATGGTCGTTACTAAATTTAATTAAACGCAGGATATACTCGGTATAGAGGATACTTAATACTACCTCATCAATATTTATGAGGTATCAAAAACCGAGTACACGTAATCGGAAACGAGGATAGTTAGTTTCACAAATAATTTTTAATTTAGCTGACAAAGAAATACATTGTTCTAGCTTACCAATCAATCACTTCCAACTTTCTCTAGTTTTTGGGCCTAATATGATTACTTAGTAAACAAGCTATACTTAAAAGCAGTAGTCAAATATCTTCAAATAAAAAGGTGAACTTTCATTTGCATATAAATACATAATATATATACAGCAAATAAAGTTACATATTTGGTTTAAACATTACTGTTATGAGGAAAGTTTGTCAATCATTCGAGTAAATAATCACTGATATTATTCTGGATTTAAGTGATTGAAATATTTATTACAGGGTCATATGAGGGTATTCATTGGACGTATTTCCAAAAACCAAATTGTTTAAATTAAATAAGGAATTAAGGTATTTTGTTTTTATAAAAGGCAGATTAGTTAAATGTATCAGAATTAGTAGGAAAATGACGGACCTCTTCAAAAGGTATAGAGAAATAGATTAAAGAAAATAAGCCATTGATTTTAGGAATATTTTTACATTTTATTTATCTAAACTCTATTTTTAAATGTCATTAAGATATCAAGACAGGCCAATTTGGAAGTCCTCTTACATACACATATGGTCCATTTAAGTTTTGAAAACTGACATTCAATCATATGAATAAGGATTTTTAAAATTCATTACTTCAGTACTTTTGATATTAGACACTATTTAAATTATTCTAGACTTTTAATGAACATCTTTTTATTCTCATGATTATATTTCCCTATTCATTATGGTACATGCAAAGGTTAATAATTTATAAACAATTAAAATAAAAATTAAAAAATCAAAATTAATTCTATATTAAGTTCATTTTGTGATCTATAAATTGATAATTTCTTAACAATTTTGCTTGGAAAATATTCTTAACAATACACCTATGTATATAAATACATAAATTTTCTTCGAATCAGTTGGTGTCTGTGAGAAGTTCAGTAAATGTGTGTTTCAGTATCTTCATTATACAGCTGATTTTAAAAGTTTCGTCACACAGTACAGTATCTTAGTGCAGATATATTGAAATTTGGGTTTGGGTTGAACGTCAATAAAACAACATCAGCAGAACTGACAAAGGATATCCAATTGTCAATGTATAAAATAGGCATTTTCTAACTTATTGTGGGATCATCTAGTTTCTCGTGCCAAAATTCGATGTGGCATGATTAAAAAGACAGAAGGGGTCACATTTTCGAACTTCCGATTTCCTTACATTTCGATTAAAATATTCAATTTGACTCTCTGAGAAAACAATCAGCAAAATCATATTGAATTGATGCAAACGAACAAACATGACTTGTTTTTAAAGCTGTTGATCACTTATAAAGGTTTTTGTAGGGAAAAATAAAATGTACTGTTTTGTACTGAAAATTTTGACCCCTGGTCACTTCAATGACCTGCCATCCTACTTCATCAGCGTAAGTGAATCCGCTGATCAAGCTCCTTCAATATACCCTGCTATCCTTTACGCCAAAAGACTTGTGTTGCTAGGTATCTAACCAGCTAATGAGACGACTCGCATCCACCAACAGCGGCACAACCCGAATGGAAAATTCCGTTAAGTTCAAAAGAGTAGCTTCAAGCTCCTTGGATAACGACATTTCATTGGCTTAAACAATAACAGGTGAGCACAGCCACGAATACCAAGCCGCGCCAGCCGTACGAGGGATTTGGCAAAGAGATCAGGGGATATGGTAGGATCCGGATCAGCACGCTGATGCAGCAGGATGATGACCTGCTGAAAACTAATAGGGTTAAATGTTCAGTACGACATACGCTTGCGTTAAGGTGCAATGGATCTTCACTACTGTATTGAAAATTCTGAATTCTAAATTATCCGTTTCTCTATTACAATGCTACGATGCTTCAAACCATGGCAAATTACATGATATTTGCACTACGATACGCAGGTATGTGAACACATATGGGTAAATTTCCTTTGAGTTGTCGTTTTCATTATCACTCGAAATGTTTTCATGTAAAAAAAACTGATTTTCTTAATGTATGCTTATATGCTCGAGTCTAGCCGTTCGAAACTCAAAATACACAGCGAATCCTAATATCGAAATGCAGCCATTACGCTAACCAGGAAGTAGGAAGCGGCCTTAGCCTCGGTTTGGAGTTGAGGACGTCATAGGTCGTATGCATGCATAAATATTGTGAATCCCCTATAACGAGCACCTGTATCTTGTAGTATCACCAGCTCAGCTTAGTCATTAGTAAAAGTCCAAACCTTGATCCACGACCATAACGTAGACTGTCATGATGTTCCTCCATGTGTAATGCGTCCTTTTTAGTCCTTAATAATCTTGCTCCACCAACATCTTTCAGTCACGGAGAAAACTTATCCTATCAACTTCTAGTGGAAACAAATGGCCAATTTCAAGACATCTACTACGTGATGGCACTTGGTCCATTGCATAACCCAATCAACCTTTCCCAGTGTAGTTCTGCATCAAGGGCGAAGCTTACTGGATGAGTGGGTGTCTCGCTTCATTGATGAATACATCTGAGAGTTTGAAGGATAATTTGCTGCCCAACGATGAGACACGTGTTGATAGACTTGTGGTGTCGCATTTGGCAAGAGTCTCTTTTCGAAATGGCCTCTGTTCTTCCGGCATTTTTAATATCTGGTTCGGAAGCGAAGGCAATGAAAAGATAACCCTCAAAAGCACCTAATGGGCAGCTCGCATGCATGAAGTTACGACTTCAAAAGGACAATGTAGACGCTTTAAGTTCAGCGTATCAAAAGTATCCTCATTTTTATCATCTCAATTCCACTATCTGATTCCGAACTTGAGACACGGGGATGGTGTGGACTCCTTTGGGAGAAACGGTCATACCATCTGTCTGACTAACCGGTGGTTAATTACTAAATGATATCAACCCTTGAAAGGAAAGTAGCAAGTTTTATTACAATATTTTCTTCAAATTAACACACTGCGAAATTTAAAAAAAGGACGGATACAATCTCCGCTGTAAATTTACTATCGCTCTTTATAATTTTGGTTTTGAAGACATTAATCATTCAGAGACTGTTGCACTAATGAAAGTGCATTTATCCAAATAGTATCCATAAATCAAACGGGATGAAGTATTTGAGAACTCATTCACACTCGTTAATCATGAAAGACAGATTGAAACAAGATGAGAAACTTAGAAAAATCATTATCTCTTAAATATCAGGCAATATTTCTTAAATGAGAAGTTTAGGATATATATTGTGAAAAGCAATAACAAATAACTACAATATCAGGTACATTCTGGTCCGGTGTCAGTGGGTAAGTTATTATTCAACTTGAGTGAGTGAGTTATTGTTTTACGCCGCTTGGGCAATATAGTATTAAACGTACGAAGCGTGCTGATTGCAAAAAGTAAAAAGTAACAAAGTGAAAAATTACCCGTTTAATAAGATAATTGAGTAAGTTATTATATAAGTAATCATTTAAAGACATGTCAACTCATTGGCAGGAGTTTCGTGGATATAAAAAAACAATACTTCTTCTTCGGTCTTTTACGGAACATATCTTATTACAGCGCACTACAGAAAAATCCATCGCGACGTGACGGGTTCGTTAACCGGAGCAATTAAACATGTATCTATCTTATGTATCAATTGCTATCATGACTAGTTGTGTCAAGCCAGCAGTGAAATGTCATTATTTTTATTTGAGTGAGTACAGGGTAGAAGTTACTTAAGTATAGGAAGCTCTGAACTATAAACTTACTTGATAGCCAACGTATTCTTAATCATTTCCTATACCTTAATCTCTTTCAAGCCAAAAGCCTCGTACGGCTTGATCGTCTTGATATTCGTGGCTTAGTTAACCTGTTTTTATTTCAGCCATTGGAATGTCGTTATGCAAGGAGCGTGAAGCTCCTGATTCCAAGTCGTCTCATTGGCTGGTTCGAAAGCTAGCGATACGAGGCTTTTGGCTTGAATGAGACCAGGGTATATTGAAGGAGTGAGAGCGGATTCATATACGACGATATAACAGGATGCTATTGGATAGTTTCCGCAACTTCAAGTGTATTGAACAGTATGTGTCAGGATAGGACATCAATACTGGTGGTCAGTGATTGTCTACTGTGACGATTTGACCTCCAGATCGTATGATTAATGACCGATGGACACTGGGTTGTAAATGAGACCAATTGCCAAACCTGAGGCCACATAATCGCTGGTCACATCTCGGCTAAACGAAGCCTAAGCATAGAGTTCACTCCCCTTCCTGATTACTTTGTCCGTGATGACCTTTTGATGAGATTTCGGCTTCTTACACAAAATTAATTTCAAATGTTGAAATGCGGGAGTCTTAGGACGATATTCGAAGAAGTTAATCATCACCTGATAACACCAAACATGTCTCAGGGAAAACTAATTCATTTTGCTTCTATTTTGGTTTATCATAGACAGCACATTGTTCGAAATCTAATGTTTAGGTTCATATTTCGAAACACAAGTACTACTTTCATAGATAAAAGATGAAACTTAGATGAATCATAACCTTTGAATGGTACATATATAACTATGAAGAGTTTGATCTTTCTAACTGCTTTATTTTTTTATATGATTAAGCCGATTGTGAATTGCGTGCATATAATCATATAAAAATATCAACGCAGAAATACAGACTCATAGAAACTAATCTGTATTGCGATTGCCTAGATATTATATTTTTTAATTATTTCAGTATGTCAAATCTTTGTTTTATATCTAAATTATGGCGTGGCAAAATTTGATTAGGAGGTTTATCATGAGTCTGACTCAGATTACGAAAACATAGTGACTTTGACATATGATAAATCTCAATATCAACCTCGCGAGCACACTCCGTTGAATTTATCCTGACAAGCTTTATTAATTGTCTCAAATCTTGCTTGAAAAGTTGAATTGGTCAAAATGTCGGTTGCCAATGTCAGAGAAACTCCTTTATTTTGGAATTAAAATATATGCTTTTTATACAAACGTTAGAGATATATAGCTGTGGCGATACATCGTCATGTCGATAGTCGTGATACTTAAGACTAACGACATACATGTACGCGTTGTGATTCTGTCTCTGTATCATGATAAATATTATTGATTTCAAAACTGTTTGTTTTTTAAATGAAAATATTCGCCAAAAATTAATCTTATTAGTTTCGAAAATCCCTCAAAGATGTGTTTTTAAAATATGTATCTATCGAATCGTGTCGTTATGAGGTATTGCATAGGCATACGTATTGTATTGTATCGTGAAATATCTCTACCGTAACAACTTTTTTAACTTAAAAAGCAACGGCTCTAGACGTACATTTAAGATTTTAAAAAATCAATCAAAATGATCTTTAGTGCAGGAGTTTTCTTTGACTCCGTTCATTAGCTCTATCTTATAAACATAAGGTGTGAAGCGGCCCTAGAATCTTTGTCATTGGCGGACTGGTCATGGCGGATTGTCGTGCAAGAAGAGAGTGAGATGCATGCAACTGTAAGACGTTTTGAATGAATTCTTATCACAGCAGATTTTAAGGATCAATTCAATGAAGGAGTACTTAAAAGGAAGTCCTATTAATGGTGTTATTGATAAAACGAAACTGAAAGGGACATTCCTGTCTATAAATGTATATTATGAGTACATGGCTATAACAAAATCAAGTGTTAACGTGTTAATTAGGTTCACATTTAGACTGATTTAGGTTTGACAATAAGTAAAACAGAGCACACGGTAAAATCCGTAAAATAAAAGAGTAATAAATGATGCCATTCATCAGCGCGAATAGTGTGAAACGCCTCGAGACTGTATTACAAGGTATTGTTACCAGACTTATCATAAAGCATTTGTATCGTGTTCACAATCAATCTTTTTTATAACGTCTTAATTGCCATTTAATGGCAAACCGGATATATCATATATATATATATATATATATATATATATATATATATATATATATATATATATATATATATATAACTTATGATGTTATGTATTTATCTTATTTCAAAATCACGTGTTCATGTAGTTTGATTTAATTTTCAATGGGACGCACAAAATAAACACATAGTTCTATAGTCACTGCTAAATACGAGCTGCTAGTTTCTCTCATCGACGTTACAATGGTAATTACATTATGACAAAGAAAGCAACCATTACGGAATGTGTGTGACTGAAAATATGTAAACCATTATCTGTTAAAAAAATTGATAATTGCAATTTTTTATGCCAAATATCCGGTCCAGGACTGCTCAGTGGCTGACAATGTACATTATAACCCTGAATGTACTTGACAACCATACAGGTCCGTACATCAAGAATTCAGGTACCCAATTGTACATCTTGGTGGACTGAGTACAATGTGGATGAAGTGCCCTACCGAAGGACACAACACGGTGTAAAGCCCAGGTCTTAAATATTTGGTGTCGTCACGTGCATTCTAACCCGGGCCGTTCGTGACAAAGGCCAGCACGTTAACAACGACACTACCGTGCTCCACTCCATAGTTGACCTTTCCGCCTTACCACGTAACAAACAGACAGAGTCACAAAGTTTGCTTCTGATATCGTATAAGATACCGTTGGTCTGACATCACATTTTAGAAGATCTAAGTACGCTTGAAAAGTAAAAATATCGTGTCTGCACCACCCGTGAATTTTTTTTATCTTTTTTTCACGGTAATCAGATAAATACGGAATTGGTCAAGGAAAGACAGGTATCCTGTGAATATACGTATTAATGATTAATTTTTCTTCAAAAGCAATCCTTCGTTAATTTTATCCGAGATTCTGTACACAAAGCGGCCACCAGACCTGCAGTGAATGCATGTATTTTGGATGTTTTATCAAATAGGTACCCAACAGCCTTTCATTTAAATTCATTTATATATATATATATCATTAACTCCGTTGATATTGAAAAAAAAGAAATTTCCTAAAATTTGTATAATTCTTATACCAAGTGTAAAAAACAGTTTTCAATAGACATGTTAATATATAAATGAGAATAATGTAGTTGTCATTTCAGTAATATATCAGAATAAAAGCATCAGTTAGCATCATTGCAGTAAGCACAATCAAATTTGTAGCAAGCCCTTAGCCAATTTTTTATCATTTGTCTATGTCATTTGTCAATATTTAATCGTGACGTAGAACACAAACTGAATTTACACTCGTCTTGTGCAACTATGTAATATGTCACAAGTTCCAGACACTCTAACGTCAATACTGTAAATCTTTGGCACAAGTGATTGTACATTTCGTGAAAGACTAGACTGCCTTAAAAGGATTGTCAAGAAACTCTTGAGGAGGAAATATATTACTACAAAACTGGACCTGATTCATGCCTTCCATTCAACCGGGATAATATGTTAGATTGTTAGTTAGCATGATGTATTAAACAGACACACTTTATTCAATGTCAGTCGATTGATTAAGTTCTGCTGATAGTCAAGGCAAGGTAACCATCTTCAATACGGTTAAAACCTTTAAACAGTTCTTAAATCTTTATAAAGATGATCGCTTATTAGTTGTTGACCTTTAACCATATCATCACAACATCTTTTTCCGTATCAATTTATTGAAATATCTATGTCAAACAACGTATGTGATAGAATGAGATCAAAACCGACTATACCAGCTTGGTCCATCTGCGTGTTCATTTGGCTTAACTGGTTGTGCGTTGGATTCTCACTCGATTCTTCCTTGGAATTGAAACTCGTATATAACCATTTTTTCACTTACATCATATCGTTGTTAACGTTTATTCTTGGTATGTCTTTTGTTTCCAAAAATACAATTAAGTTTCCGAATTTGCTGAAATTCATCAGGCCAGCGATGTCCATATCTAAGTACAGGATTTCCCCGCTCTACACTTTATATATATTCAAAGGTTCTTGATGAAGATAGTTGATTTCTTTCCCTTCATTAAACCCTTAGATTGCTTCATTTCAAGCCGAATGGTAATTTCATCGATCGTCGTCGACACCGTACTAAATTGTACGACTTGCCTTGACTAACCATTATGATCGACCCTAAAGAATAAAGATTGAATAATCGAATTCAATTCGCTAACGGAATGCTCATGTATGTCGTGGCTTCATAGATTCTTAGTCTTTCAAGCGTGAGAGTACAGCTTTAAAACACCGATATATTCTTTTTACTCAGTGAATTCTATTTTACATTATCTCGCTTATCTGGAATTGTGGATAAGAAACGATTGCGTTTCAAATGATAAATCTGTTATAGTGAGCAAAGATTTAATAACGATATATGGTATGTTTTTTATGCTTTTTTTTAATGATTCGTATGTACATGTATACCTCGATTAAATTAATTTCATTCGTTTACTGAATATGTTTTAGTGCGCATTGATATCAGACTTCTTGAAACATAGAATGCCATATTCCCGTGGCCAAATCATCAGTGAAAAAAACAAATTACTCTCCTTTGAAGTTACGTCTTCGGGCTATAGACATGGTGATTTATAAGTGTAATATACTGGCATAGAGGCAGAATGAGAATGACATATGGGCATTGGAAGCTAGCTTTCGAGTAATTCGTCAGACTCTTTGAATGAGGAAGTCGATTGTTACCATGTATGATAGAAGGCGACATACTTTCATGTCTGACCTTCGAATCATACACTAGAGAGAATGAATAGGTGGCGAGTTATCAACGCCACATTTATTAGTGCCAATAATTGTCTAAGGAGGTCTGTGAAGTTGGCTATAAAAGCCTATTTCCGAATAAATATCAACAGTTTTCAAAATTTCTATCGTGGAAACTTTTCACAAAAGTCAACTAACGGTACCTAACAATACATTGATAGTTGTTTTATTCGTTTAAAATGTAAAGATGACCGAGGTTAAAAAGGGCTATAACAGACTTGCTTATTCACAAAAAATGGACAATGAACTTCTGAAATCTGCAATGAAACCAAGAATGAACGATGAGATCTTAAACAACTATTTAGGGATATTTACTATGAACGTTACCACATAACAATGATACAATTCTTTTTAATGCTTAGATAGAATTCACCGATGGTGACCAAGAAAATTAGCAGAGTTCGCTCCCTTTAGTTAGTGTATTTCAAAGATATAGAGTAACGTGAATGGATTGAAATATTTAATCTTCTATACTGTTGAATTTAAACTTGTGAATTCTATAAAACTGATTTTAAATGTTCTCATTGTTTACATGAATGAACACTATTTTCAATAATGTAATATTTTCCATCGTATTTTCCATTTTTTTTCCATCGTTTACTGCAGAATTTTTCAAATTTTTCTGGCGTGATCTAAATAAATACCTCATCAAATCATTAAATTTTGCTTATAGAAATAACGCCCTCTCAGTAACGCAAGTGCAAGGAATTATAACATGTATTCCAAAAGAGGATAAGCCAAAGAAATTTCTTAAAAATTGGAGACCAATATCTTTACTCAATATTACCTACAAACTTGCTTCTTCGGCTATAGCTCAGAGGATAAAACCGACTCTTGCTACGTTTATTAGCGAAGAACAGAAGGGTTTTATTAAAGGTAGATATATGGGAGAAGTAACAAGACAAGTGTATGATGTTATGGATTATGTTGATACTTACCAAATACCTGGCCTGTTAATGCTTATAGATTTCGAAAAAGCTTTTGATTCTCTAGATTGGGGGTTTATTCAAAATGTTTTAACTTACTTTAATTTTGGTCCGTCAGTACGTAAATGGATTAGAATACTGTACGAAAACTCTGAATCATGTGTATTAGTCAACGGTTTCGCAAGTTCCTTTTTCAAGCTTAGTCGGGGCTGTCGCCAAGGGGACCCAATTTCACCATATATTTTTATCATATGTACCGAAATATTAACCAGATTGATTAAGGGTAATAAACTTATCAAGGGGATAAAGATTGGTACCATTGAACATCTTCTAGCTCAGTTTGCAGACGACACATCTATGATGCTGGATGGCACAAAAACTTGTCTACAAGCAGTTATAAACACTCTGAACATGTTTGAACGTTTTTCAGGACTACGAGTAAATATTGATAAAACAAAGTTGATTTGGATTGGTTCGAAAAAACGCTGTCGAATGAAACTTTTACAGGACAGTAAAATGGATTGGACTGAAACTTTTAAACTATTGGGTATAAAATTTGACACTCATCTTGAAAATATGGTTGATCTTAATTATAATGATAAATTTAAAGAAATAGAAAATTCGATGCATCTCTGGAAAAGTAGAATCCTGACACCATTTGGACGTAATACAGTATTGAAATCACTATTCTTGCCAAAATTGAATCATTTGTTTTCTACTCTCCCAGCACCATCTGAAGATATTATACAATCCTTTCAAACTAACTGCTTTAGATTTATTTGGAACGAAAAGCCAGATAAGATTAAAAGAGACCGAGTAACGAGTAATATTCCAGATGGAGGTTTTAAGGTTCCAATTATAAAAGATATCATTGCTTCACAGAAAATTTCCTGGCTTCGCCGTATACAACTCTCAGATACTGCTTTTAAAACATTTCTTATGGAAGCGAAGATTGTTCCACCAACTTTTTTGGAAAAAGATGCAAAATATATCAAAGACCATATTATAGATACCATAAGAAACCCTTTCTGGCGGGAGGTGTTATCATGTTGGAGTACCTTCTTGGATACATATAAGAAAACACGAAGGGATGCCTATTCCCAATTCTTATGGTATAATGACAATTTACAGGTTGATAATAAATACATTTACATTAGGAACTGGGAAGAAGCGGGAATAAGATATATCAATGATTTGGTAGATAATGAAGGCAAACTCCTCTTTCACGAACAATTCATGAATATATATAATATTTCCTGTAATTTTTTAACGTACTACGGTGTGTATAAAGCCGTAGATGCGTATCTAAAAACTCTAGAATCCGATGAAAATACCCCTTTGATGTCCCCAATACTCCCTTTCAACCACTCCTTACTCATTAATAACCAAAAGGGATCAAAATATTATTATAATGTTTTATTACTATCAAAATTTCAGAGGACATCGGCCAATCAGCAATGGGAAACTGACATCACTAATTTCACTGATCAAGAATGGAGAAATATAAATGAAATTCCCTTTCGAGCTACTGATAGTGTGCAATTGCGTTGGCTTCAGTATAGAATCATTAACCAAATCCTGCCTGTTAGTAAATATCTCTTTAAGATAGGCTATAAGAATTCTCCTTTATGTACAAGCTGTTACGGCTCTGATGCTGATATATGTCATGTATTATGGAATTGTGAACATGCTCACTCTCTCTGGAATGAAGTTGAAAACTGGATAAATACGCAGGCGGAAATAAATATCTCCTTCACTAAGAGAAATGTTCTTCTAGGTTTTCTTTCAAAAAGTAATGATCCATTAAATGCAATATGTCTTGTGATTAAAGATGTTATTTTCAGAAGTTACCTTAATAAGAGGACATTATCATTTACGCACATTCAGAGAGAGTTGGCAAATTACTATAATGTAACAAAAACTATAGCCTTTTCTAATTGTAACCCTAACAAATTTGTAAAATTCTGGTCTAGTTGTCATAACTTGTTCATTGACCATTCCGAATCAACTGTGCTGTTCAGTGTTTCGTGACAATGCTAAAAATGTTTTATATGATTTGCTGTACTTCAAAAAAAGTGGAATAAAAAAAAAAAAAAAAAAAAAAAAAAAAAATATTTTCCATCGTGAACGAAACGCTGTAACATTTTCAGGTAGGGACCAGTCATATATAACGGGACGGGACAGGGTGGTCCGATCTTTTTTCACGGCAAGGTCAGAAATAAGACGGTCAGACATTAATGAAACTATATTTTTCTAAAAAGAGACCTGACAGAGGGACGGCAAATCATAAATGAAA
This sequence comes from Phorcus lineatus, assembly GCA_921293015.1. NCBI lineage: Eukaryota > Metazoa > Mollusca > Gastropoda > Trochida > Trochidae > Phorcus > Phorcus lineatus. The sequence continues at coordinate 45,431,393 of OV121092.1, read as the reverse complement.
AATTGGTAAAAAAATCCCTGCTTTTAAAAGTTAAAGCAACATCGAATATTGAAAATTAAAACTGCCAAAAAAAACCCGACTCATGGCAATCAATCGACAGGTTTTGTGACAACTTGATATGAATGAAACACTGGTTTGTATAAATGTATCACTCTGAAATGGTAAGCAACTTATGAAAATGATGATAATGGTGATAATGATGCTGGCTATTTATAAAGTGCCAGTGTGCATGCTCACCGAGCATTATAACTATTTTCATCGGGGGAAAAAGGAATATTTAGTTGTAGGGTTAATTAAAAAAGAATTTATAACTGTCCTGAAGGACTAAAGGGAGAGTGAGGGTTTAATGTCATTTTAAGTTAAGTTAATCCCAAATTACCAGAATTATACATTTATTTGCTTTCATAAGCTATAATCTTATAGAAATGACAACATATGATAGAGTTGAACCCGTTAAAATACTTTGTTTCACTCTCAACGACAATGTTGTTACAAAATTCATTGATATTGATATCCTTTCTCCTTGTAGTTAAGGGTATTCAAGTCTTCAAATGAGCACTTGCCAAAAGGAAGATGACATGAAACAATATTAATTCATTTTTCATTTCCGCCCGCGGGTCCTTACAGGCACATGTCAGCCACACCGAAGTAATACTGTCTTAATTCACTTGTTGACGCGTTGTTTATACGTCAATGCCATTTACATACATTTCCGTTATGCTCCTGTCAAGAGCATCGACGATAGTCATCCTGAAGAAGGGAATATATCACTTTGTCTGCTACTGTGTATATCATTGGCTTTGAAATATTTATATTTGCTTATCGCGGGATTAGTTCGGGAATCATGAAGTGTGTTGTTATATGCATTATAATATTGATGCAACTATATTTCAGCACCGTTGAATGTAAAGATCTCTGGAGTTAGTTGATAGTTAGTTGGCCAAACCTTTTTACTCGAAATCGCAATTGTTTCTGGCATTGTCCTTTTTTTGATTATCCGAACGTATCAGTTTTTAATCATAATTTGAAATCGGTTTTACCGAAATATTTTATACTTTCTTTACACTAATGTTCAATCCTGATTCAATTTCATTTCTGGATAAGAAGTAAAAAAGGCTTAAGTTCACGACACGTGGTATATTGGATAAGAATCATATGTAGTAGTAAAAAACGAGTTTTCTTTCTTGAATTTTCAATTTTGGCAGTTTCCATGGAAATGTTACTTAATAATAATTTTCCGTAGCAGAATCCAAAAGCGTTAAGGCCCAAACCGGGTAAATGAAAGAGACATTATGTGTTGTGTTTTGGGGGTATTTTTGGGGTGTTTTCAGTTATACTGGTTCGATAGAACGCAAGTTAGATTTCATGTCCCATTATGATATCTTAAAGACTAAGCTTAACGCAACTTGCATTGTGAAGCAATATGCGTTTGCAAATGAACCTTTGAAATGTTTCGAAATAGCCGGGAGTTTACATTTCGATATGTTGCCATTTCATTATATATGATTTTGTCATAACGAGGAATGAATTCGTTGGGATCTTTGGTCGATGATACTGTCACAGCCTGTTTTCTTTCATCCTGCTAAATCAGCGTATATGAATCCGCTCTCGCTCCTTCCTATACCCTGATCTCTTTCAAGCCAAAAGCCTTGTATCGCTATACTTCATATACGCTTATTTAGCAAGATGTTCATTCAAAGTTTATAGAGATTAGTCACAGCCTGTTGTTTCTTGGTTTTATCAGGGAGCATGTATGGCATGGCATTATGTTCGAAACTCGGCAGAAATCACAATGAGTTATTATTATCATTATACAGGTACTCGGAGCCTCACTTTTCAAATTCGAAAAAAAATAATGGTTTAAAGGCATGTTACTACATCAGTCTCAAATCTTCAAATTGAAAATGCGCGGGTTCAGAAATAATTGTTTATTAATGGCTACCTTGTGTTTCAGTTGAAATGGATACGTAAAGTGATATCGTTTTTAATTCATGACTCACAATCTATTCGTCTACATTGTATTCCAATTAACTTATCCCATGGCAGTTATTGATCTTTAAACTTTATAAATTGTCTACCAGTCTGAGTTACACTGAAGGCAAAGATATGTCCCCCATGCATTTGCTTTTAGCTTATCTTCGATTTCTGGGTATTCTATTGATCTAATTAGTGACTGTCTTAAAGTTCATTGAGATGGTAACTTTAGGGGCTGAAAGGGCAACCGGCCCGTTATTCAGTTGATTTGAGATACACTTGTAACAGCAGGGAGGGACTTTACAATTAACAATTCTTGAAGTAAAACATTTAAAAAATAAAATGGACGTCTCACATTTTTATGCGGCAATGTACCTGTACTATGCAAAACAACAAAGTCATTTCCTTTTGAATAAGAAAATAATCGTAATCGCGGTGGAAGATAAACACGCAAATAAAATGAAAATGATATTAATTTTAAATAATTTGCAAAATACAGACGAAATAATGGTTATTTCTTAGTACAATACGGTAACTGATTATAGCATTTAGATTAAAATGCATAGCATTTACATTGAAATGCTAGGAAACTTAAGATTTTGATTAGATAAAAACTTATGATCTTAGTATTATCGTCATTTGTCTTTTTTCTCGTTTAACTCGATTTTTCAAAATGTTAAAACGTATGCAATATGCTCAGTTGTTATAACGTTAAAAGTATGGAAAACAATGTCCTCCAACAAAAGACTACTCGAGTGATTTCTTCGAATTCCTCTGTAACGAAGACTTGACACACGACACGAGCCTGTAGCTTTTCTGATGATTCCGTTTTCGTTTCGTGTTGCAGTCTGACGTTTCCAACGTTTTGTACCAATACTTTTTTCTCTTGTTGCTTCATATACATGACTGATACGAAACTTTCTTAACACTCCGCTGTAATGGTTGAAGTAACAAAGAAACGTTGTGCAAAGTTCATCAAGCATCGACTTTTACCTCTTTGCAACAAATGTTGTTTGTCTTAAAGGATTTTAAACTTTCGAAGAGATTATAAACATCTTTTGAGTGGAAATATTTTCAAGGAAGCTTTGCTTTTGAATTGCACAACATTTTCTTAGATTTGCCAGAGCTTTGTAACATTATTTTGTAACACTACGAGTATGTCCAAACCAAGACACTTATGAACTAGAATCAATGCAAAGAAGGTGACCTAGTTCACATTTAACTTGAGGGTATGCAATTATCAACTGCACGTTTAAATATAACTGAATCCCTTAAAAATCTGAAATTGGAGATGCCACATTAAAAAACTTTGAATGGGGAGATGCAGTTTGATCGAAATAAATCTGTATTTTCACTTAGTAGGTAGTTCGGAGTTCTAATCCGCATCTCCTACTGTCAGATAAAAACTTGATCATGATGACGTCATTTAATGATATGCAATACTCCCCTGCACGTGGATATGTGATTCCTTGTGCGATGGTCGAATATTGGTCGAATATATTTTGGATGAATACTTTAAAACATCTAAATAAATATCAAAAGTGTTGAAACCCACCCATCCCGCATCTGTTGGTTCTAAACACATATTACAAATATTACTTTCTAATTTACTTTCAAGAAATATTATGGGATAGGGACGATCAATTTTAATCAATGCACAGCAAGTCGGTTAATCAATAAAATTCAGGGAGTCGTCGTAAAATATTTCATTTAACACTTAAAGTTCATGTATGATTGCCAAATCCGTATCGAATGTTAATTAGTTTCTAGTACTATGCCTTAAAAAGTTTTGTTCTGTGTCTTTTTGTCGCAATGTTTTTCAATCTTAATAATAGTACAAGAGAGATAAAAACTTTTATTTATTTAATTTGATGGTCTTTTGTATATACATATTTAAATAAGCATAAAATGATGTAAAACATTAGCTCACAATACTCATAATTTACACAAACAATCAAACCTTTAATTTGTTTTTAGCAGGAGAAAATGGAAATAGGCAGTTAGTATAGTTGTGTTTTTTAGCTACATTACATCGATATTCAGATTCCAGTATTGTAATAGGCCATTGTTGGTTAATTCTATGGCATTTTTAAAAATAAAAGATTGGTACTAAGAATTGACACTTTTATTTGCATACGAACCCAATTTGAAAAAGTAAGAATAGCTTTTGACATTTGCACTATAAATTGCTTGAATTTTTTTTGTCAAGAGAGGTTATTTTACGAATTCTTCGCGTTTCAACTGTTTATGTGTCCAAACATTTTAACATTTGAAAATGACTGGTCCCTATCATATTCAGGGGAGGTAAGTCACTTCGTGTCCGACACGCATATTTGAATATGCAGATAGGGGTCAACCAATGTAGAGGTGGGGCTTATCTGCTGTAAGGAAATCAAAACAACAGCTAAAAGTACTCGCCATTTTGGGCAGTAAAGTCTATTTCCCCAAAGAATTTCGAGGAAAACGCTTAACTATATTCTGACGAGTTGTTTTTGGATCAGAAAAGAGTAAAATAATTAAGTTTCTATGATTTTGAGTTTTTGATCCGAACTACCTACACTTTGTAAAATAACATGGTTTCTACCCAGTTGAATAATATTTTTGAGCAAATTACGTCATTCCTGACGTCCTGCAGTAACTGAATGACATCATTTAACTTATCTCGTGAAGGAGAAATCATGTATCTAAACTAGTGGATGCGGTACTCATTTAAATGTACCTTTTTCTTCACTCAATCAGATAAACATAGTGTTCGATGAGAGATGTCAAATATCCTGTATACATTTAATGGTCACAACAAAGATACTTATATGTAATCTCAATCTGATTTGGTAGACCGGAGACATCCTGCCCAGACAAAACTTTATGATTTGTTTTATGTATGGTTCATACAAACACAATGAACTCGTATCAACTTTAGGAAACCTCTCTGTAGATAAAGGTCAATGGGTTCTTATTCATAAACCCATTACCTTTGGTCAATTACATTACTGTGTCTACAAAGATTTCTATCCAAGTTTCAAAGACTAGAATACGTGTTACAAAGTTTGTCTGTCTATCCTTCCTTTTATGTTATGTTATCTAATCTGTCTATTTACTCAATCCTGTGTGACCCCCATCTATCTATCAATCGATCAGTTCAAACCTCTAACCATCCCACAATCCTATGCTTCAATCAGTTATTCCTGCATAGTTTTGTAAGGTTCTCTTCAACAAACTCGTTGGCATGGGTGATGGAGACACCTTAATCCTGCTCCATGACTGTGTATACAAAGGAGCCTTTGATACAGTCTAGTTCCTCATACAGCAAGTCTAGATTGACTGAATACACAAAAAAGAAATTATGGATGAAGGAACATTTAATTATTAGAATTTTTCATAGACTAAATTTCAGTGTAGAGACACCTTTATCATGTGGAATAAAGCTGTAAACTATTAGCATTAGGAAGCCAAAGGAGATAATTAAGTGGAAGCTCTCCATGTTTAGAGGAAGATTCCACTTGGAGAACACACATAGCTTCTGTTCTGATGTATTAGACCAGATTTACTTCACACTATGGGGGGGTAAGTGAAATGATTTCCTCAAAACAACGTGTGAATTAGTCCTGAAAACTATGCTCAGTGTGGGGTCTTCACGTTGGTCCGTAGTTTCAACAGATGAACTCTTGAACGTCCGTTCATATGTCCGCACACACTAATGAAAAGCTTCATGTTTTGCAAATGAGAAACTACTTCGTTGGATTTATAACTTCTTTATTTCAAGAGAGAGACGTTGACGGGAAGATGCAACACCGTTACCCAGCTCGGTGACCTCTTCACATACGTAATTCACTTGCAGATGTTTCATTTGACCGAATTGAGGTAGTTGTGCTTGACATTTAATGGACAATGTCAGGATTAAAACACTCGCAAAGGATATTCGCATTATCTCCACATGTTCTGAGAGTTCAGTAACGTCGACGTGACTTGTTCAACTGGCATGATCTTGTAATTACCTTGATGATTAAACCTTGGAGGGATACACTTAAACGCTTTATGTTGGAGTGGATTGGGTCATTGACCTATAATAATATCACTATCAAAGAACTCACTTTTAAGATCATTACATTATAAAAAAGATAATGAAAGAGGGAGTATATAAAATTTGTTTATTAGAGAAATACTTTGACAAAATCGATACCATTACTTTTAGGGCCTAGAGGATATATAAGCTGACTAGAATGTCTCAGAGAGACACATATATATAAAATAGAGTAATCGCTCCAAATATCCGAAAGAAGTAAAACGTTCGTCGGTGATGAAGACAAGTGTGGTTTAACGTTTTAGTCATAGCATGACAATAGAGGGATTCAATACATTAAAATAAATCTCGATATTTTGAGATTATAATTCTTAAATGTTTTCTGAATTTTTGTTGTATACACAGGGTCCATTGCTTCCTAGTATACGTCCTTTAAATCAAATATGAAAAGGTTACATTCTATTTCTACAAACATAATAATAGTTAAAGTACGAAAGTTATGTACGAAATATGTTTCTTTGTAATCAAAATAGCATGTAATAAGAATATTTTATCACATAATTGTTATTGTATTCTTATTCTTGATATAAATTATATCAATTTAGACGAAAAAAACAAGGCCAAACTCTATTATTAATATACTCTCATTCTGAGGCTAGATGTGATAGTGAAAATAAATTCCTTAACAATCTTAGCAAAAGGATATTTCAGTGTTGCTGCACTACATTTTTAAGTTAATAGATCTCGCAAGGCAAGGTCAAGTTCACCTTTGCCGTTGTTCAAATCAGCCAAAAGGCGGTTTAGCCCCATCACCTTGGTTTACTGGCTTTGGTTTACATGACTAATCTTTAATACTCGGAAAACGATAATTTTCTACTGTTTGCTGAATGTCGATAACAAAACGCTGTCTCCATGTCTGATTGAATTATTGCGATGTTGTATTAAATCGACCCTGACTGTATTTACTGATAGAAAATAGCAAATGACACCTATTAAGTTACACAACTTTAAGCAATCAAAGCACGCCAGAATGTAATGGAACCACTCCAAAAATAAAGCTGTAATTGCTGTGGTTTCTAGCAAGCTGACACAAAAACTTATAATTAGTTTCTCATTGATTTTATAACAGCCATATTAGAAGTGCGTCTTAAATGTTGAAAGTTTGTGTCCAAACAAAGACTACGACATTCTTATTTGTTAAAATATATGAACAAAAGTAAACGACTTCAACATGCTCTGTAGAAAATCGAATTAGGAGTTATTGTAAACACTACAAAATTGGCCGCTTAAATATTCGCATTTTGTATGGTCGAAGTAATCTGCGTCAGCCAATCAGATCAAAAGGTCAGACAGGAGTCAAAGGTGAATATCGTTGGCTTGAGTAACTGGGCCTTCTGGGTCCACTATCCGTTTAATTACATGTTACCTGTATCCGTTCTTAATTTTAGCTTAAAAGCATAATGATTTATGATTTTATGAGTTTATGACTGTGGTATCAGTTTCTACTGACAACGTCAACTTAAATACCATTATGGTATTGAGAGCGAGATAAACAAGATACACGAAATTTCTTCAAATGTGAATATGAAACTTAAAATTATTACATATGAAGGCTCTATTTTGCCGTGTTTCCATCAAACAAGTACCTATGAAAATCGTGTCGGACTGACATATGGTAAAATCTGACAGGTTGATGTAAGGTTGAAATTAGTTTTTGTATGCTGACATCATCATGTATCACCTTAAATTGAATGTACACCACTCAGGGCACAGTTGACAATCTCCCAAGATAACAATATCGATAATGTAACAATACTTTGACGTCATAATGTTTTTGTTTTTGTTTTGTTTATAATTTTGTGATTCATCAGTTTCGAATAGCACCCTGTGACCCGAACTATAAAAGTAAGAAGACTGAAATAAGTGACTTAACTCGATGACCTTTCTCTTTCAAACCAGTTCCTTCGTTCACTTGATATTTTACGTAGAACAAAACCTATCGATCAGCTGCTAAAAACAGATTACACTGAGAAGGTAAACGATAAGATTCTAAAGTAGTGTTGGTTGAAATGGGCACTTTCACTGTGTGCTAATACGCTATTAAGATAACGTGCCTTGTTCGTGACACCTTTTTTTCAGATTTGTTTAGAAGTTAAAAACTGTCTTAAAAGTTCACGCGAGAAGTTCACAGAAACTCTTCTATATCATCGGACTTCTTGGTTTTGTCATACTCTCTAGCATCGTGTACAGATTTGGAATAATGAGTTTTGAGATTATGAGATTATGAGATTATGAGATTATAACTATTGTGAATGATAAAAATCTGTAGCCTGTTTGTAGTAACCTTCCAGCCTTTTCGAAACCCTTGATAGTTGTCATGCACGTTGGTTTGATTTGACAATATAAAGAATTATAGGATATCAAACTCGTTCCCCTTTCATATCAAGTTTATGTCCCTAGTGAAATAATATTGCTTTGTCACGAGCCTTGGCGAGGATACGAGTTTTGTATCCTATTTATTACCCACGTTTTTTACAACGAAAACATCGTCAAATTAAAGTAAAATTTAGCTACATTGCACTGGTGATTGAAATGTCGGCCCCTTCACTTCGGAAGACGTACGCTGCTTTGGTGTAATGTAGTTCATTACATTTGATAAAGAAACACAAGAAAATAAACTACAACTGATGGCAAAAGTCATTTAATTTATTTCATTTAAAGACTTGGTTTCAGCTACAAATCTGTAATTGAGCATAAAAACGCGAAAACTGTCAACATTTTGAACTGATAAACGTGACCTAAATCTCGGCTCAACGTCAGTCGGCCGTCACTCCAGGCGAGTCCACAGGCGTCAGACTCTGAATTTACAATATCTCGTAAGTAAATGTACATGTAGCTATATAGCATATATAGCTACATGTACATATACGTGCATATAGCTACATGTACATATACTTATCCATGATATTGTAAATTCAGAGTCTGGCGCCTGTGGGGGAGTCTTAAATTTGGGGTAGGGACCAACGGAACAGTTTCAGGTAAAACAGTAAGTCTATATCTAGGTACTTGCTTTTCCCCCTGAGAAGTCTTGACAACATATATGCTGAAAGTGTTCAAAGCCGAATAACATTCACAACTCGTCAAATAACTTTTCCATCGATTTTGAGCAATCATTGATTAATACGGGTGACGCCATCTTTGTTTACGTGAGTCCCGATAGACCTAGAAGACGAATTTTGTTACTTATTTAGATTTATCGTTTTCCTATTTATTTACGGACATTTCAGTTATTAAAGGAAAAAAAAACTTTGCATGTTACCACAATGAAAAATAAATTTTATTCGATTATATTATGAAAATTCTCGTTTTTATGAATGCAAATTATGAAAGAAATAGCTGATGAAACTAGTACCGGTAACGTCAAAACTCATGTATCAGCCAATCAAATCACTCGAAGGTGTTATGTGTCATAACAGATTGTTATGAAACCCCTTTACGCAGTCCCACGTGGGTAATAATAAGATTTTGCAAATCTGTGATAAAACAAATCGAAGTTATTAATAGGGGATTCTCAATATTTATGCATGCATACGACCTATGACCTCCTCAAATCCAAACCGAGGCTAAGGCCGCTTCCTACTTCATGGATAGCGTAATGGCTGCTATTTGATAGTACGTTTCGCTGTGTAATTTGAATTTCCTTTGGCTATACACGAGTGTATAAGCATGAATTAAAAGAAAATCAGTCAATTTCAGACATGAAAACATGTCGAGTGATAATTAAACGGCAAAAGGAAGGGAAATTCATCCAGGGATAGCCTCAAAACTTTGGTTTTGATAGTTGTATTCGTGGTAAATTCGAAGATATAATACGTGAGTTTTGCATTCACATTTGGTCCGTATAGGCACGAGTGCATTTATAACAATCACAGTGCCTATTTCTCTTAATTGTTATGCATAAATAAATCTCCATAAATTTATTTTTACCCGAAATTTCAGGACTTTTAACTCAAGGATCACAAAACTGTTAAACCAAAACAATGAAGAATCAAGTATCGGGACCGGCATGTTTACAAAAATGGTACAGTCCTGCAGTATCAATATAATGAAGAAACGAAAACGTATATACCGAACTTCCCAAAGACACCAACTGATTGGAAGAAAAGTGATATATTTATATACATAGGTGTATTTTTAAGAATATTTTCTTAGCAACATTTTTCAGAAAATATTAATTTATAATTCACAGAACGAATTTAATATAGGCTAGAATTAATTTTAATTATAATCATATTGAATAGGAAAATATAATCATGAGTAAAAATTTTAAAAATTAAAATTATATTATATTTATTGGTGTATATAAGGTGGTGAGTCTGGTGACTGGGTATTTATGACACCAATAATGAGGAGGGAGGGATTGATTTTCGTACTTTTAGGTAGAAGTCCCACATTTATTACTGGCAATTCATGTAGACATAAGGTGGATGCTACAAATAACTTGAAATTAGCTGAGATTGTATATTGTGCCTTGAAGATAAACACACGTATATAAAGTGTCTTATATCAAAAGTACTGAAGTCATGAATTCAATAAATCCTAATTCATTATGATTGATTGTCAGTTTTCAAAACTTACTTTCAGCTTTTTCACTGACAATACACATGGAGTGAAATATGTATCAAGACTTCCAAATTGTCCTGTCTTTTTAGTTATAATGATAAATTTCTGTCATTTTAAAATAGAGTTTAGATAATTATAATGTAAATATTATTCCTAAAATCAATGGCTTAATTTCTTTAATCTACTCATTTCCTATACCTTTTAAAGAAGTCTCTCATTTTCCTACTAATTAATGTTGATACATTTAGCTAATCAGCATTTTATAAAAACAAAACTAGGCCTACAAGTAATAGGAATTTCTTATTCATTTTGAACAATTAATTGTTTGTACATACATTCAATGAATACCCTCATATGACCCTGTAATAAGTATTTGAATCTCTTAAATTCAGAATAATATCACAGTGATTATTTTATTGAATGATTAACATTAATGTTTTAACTAATTATGTGATTTTATTTGCTGTATATATCTTAATTATGTATTTATCATGAAAAGGAAAGCTAATCTTTTTTATTAGAAATATTTGGCTACTGCTTTTATGTAGCTTGTTTTATAAATAATCATATTAGGCCCAAAAAGTAGAGAACTTTGGGAGTTATTATAATTGTATTCATTTTTCAGCTAAATTAAAAGTTATTTGCGACCTCATCAGAAACAAACAAAATTATGCATTTTAATTATATTCAAAGTAATAGTAACATTTCACATTTGGTCTTGTTTGTATCTCTATTTTGATTTTCAGCCCCCTGAATTGAAATTCTGGTTTGTTTACATTGAGGCCTGTACTGAATGACCCAATAGTAACGTAAGTCGGCACGTTGAAACGGCTTAAGGTTTTACGTAGAGATCGCTAAATCTGTATCATTTTCCAGCTGTAAACGAGTGTGTGTAATGAAAATACTTCTTGATTTTTTTCGGAAATGTGAAAATTATTGTGAGTATTTCATATCCATATTTTGCTAAACATTGAAATATTTGAACGGACAGTGCAAAATGACGGTAAACCCAGCATGGGAATACCCCCGAATATCGGTCGAAAGAATTCTATCTGCAAGTAAAATGATATTCTAATTTCTGCTACACCAAGAGATGTAGAAGCTTATCCGATTATGGTCTTTCTGCAGTTGAATTTAGCGAAATGTTTTACAAACAAAGCATAATTTCGAAAGGATACTGACTTGACAATGCTGTAGGAACGTAACTTCCGGGTTTCGAAGCGGCCTTAGCCTCGTTTTCGAGTACGTGCACTTGGTTTCTGATACCTCATAAATATTCATGAGATAATATTAAGAATCCCCTATAGGTTATATTTATATCTTCTAGATTTTATCGGACTCTTCGCATTCTATATTTTCTCCATTGCCGTCACGAATTTAGGAGAGCGACCAAGCAATAACTCTTATTAATGAGTTCAGAAACAGGTAGCATAACTATAACGTCTGTGGAGGTTAGAGGTCCCACATCAATATAATTACCTGACTTGCATGTGACCCCGCCAAGTGTCCGAGACATCCGTTACCTCCCCGGACATATTTCATCTGTGTCACAGAAGTGAACACGTCTCAGGGAGAAAATGATAGCAGTCAAATTCTTTGTGAAACGGATTGAGGTTTACTATCAATGTGAAGAAATTAGTACATTTTTTCGCACATAAGGAACAAACGTGGATTATTTACTATAATTATGTCCAGGAATTTCACTAAGGATGCTTTGGTAAGGTTTCTCAATACATTTTTCAAATTGAATGTTTACTCGAACTTTATCATGTCAATCTTACATTAATGACTTTCCACTGTAATAACTTCTTGGTTTTGTCATACTCTTTAGCATCGTGAACAGATTTGGAATAATGAGATTTGAGATTATGAAATTATAATTATTGTCATACTCAAACTGAATGTTTACTCCAACTTAATCATGTCAATCTTACATTATTGACTTTCCACTGTAATAACTTCTTGGTTTTGTCATACTCTTTAGCATCATGAACAGATTTGGAATAATGAGATTTGAGATTATGAAATTATAATTATTGTCATACTCAAACTGAATGTTTACTCCAACTTAATCATGTCAATTTTACATTATTGACTTTCCACTGTAATAACTTCTTGGTTTTGTCATACTCTTTAGCATCGTGAACAGATTTGGAATAATGAGATTTGAGATTTGAGATTTGAGGTTATGAGATTATGATTATTGTGAATAGTAAGAAACGGTAGCCTGTTCGTAGTAACCTTCCAGCCTTTAGCGAAACCATTAATAGTTGCCACGCACATTGGTTTGATGAGCAAATATATTGTCAAAGAATAAGATTTTGCAGATATGTGAGTCGAAGCTATCAACAAGTCATATCTATATCTTGTAGATTTTATTGGACTCAACGCATTTTCTTTTTTCTGTATCGCACTCACGAGTGTAGGAGAGCGACCAAGCAATAATGACTTTCCACTGTAATTAATAGTCGAGAAATATCAAATATCATCAACTGTTACAACTTCTTTGATTTTGGTTGATCTGAAACACACTAACGCAATGAACACGATGTCATTCGCAAACTTATTTTGTGTCTTCAGTGTAAGTGTCTTTGTCATGTGATATTGTCAAGGAATGTGTGTTAGTCTTGTCTTAGATGTATTGACCGCTTTAAGCGAAATTTTTCCACCCCTTTTCTTTTAATTACCGGTTACAAAGCTTATCTTAGCGACCTCATTTTCTACAGAAAATCACTATTTAAAAGTTTATCCCTATTAAATCACTATTATTAAAGCAAATTTAACAGAATCGAAAAGCCAACTTTTCTTGAAGACAGCGTTTCGATTGAGCTCGCTTTTATTTGAAAGCAGTTCGCAGTCTATCAAACGTCAGGTATTTGCAATGTTTTGAAATTTTATTGCTGATATATATTGACATTAAACATGTATAACAGTTCATCATGTAATCATAAATACGACAATTATGTGTTTCAGTTTTAATGTATTGCCATGTTAATTTAAAGAAATTCAAAGTGAACTTGTGACGTCATCCTATTGTTCTGTCACTCCTTTCCTTTTCAATCAAGGACCGTTTCACATGATATCGAGTTTTCAATTTGAATTTCATAACTTCACAGTTTGTAAGAAGTTATATTTACTCGCAATTCTCAATTCCTAGAAAATAATGGGCCTCTGCCCTGACTCCATTATTTCTAAGAAAAGATGTTTCTAGGACAACCATACATAAACTGCAAGTTAACTTTGGACTAATGATGGGGAATTGTGACGACGATCGTCTATTTGCAAAACAAATGATATAAATTCCATAACTTAGAAATTTTTGAAGACCCAAAATGTATCAGAATAAAAAAGCATCTTCGGAAATCGTACTTTGTCAAAGGTTCATTTTTTATGTAAACTCAAATATAATAAAAAAATCAGTATTTCACAAAGATTCGAAAAAACAGACTAACGAGATTTCGGCTTAACCGCTATAACGGTAAAGAAAGTAGGCAGGCCCATGCATTGATCGTCTACCAGACATCTCGACTACAGGTACAGCAGGCTTCCCAGTTCGCTACTGCTAACAGAAGCTGCTAGGATAACGTTTTCGTTTCTGCTATGAGAGTTGTGCTGTTGCTTTACCTTTTGATAAGGAAGACGTTATCTACTAGGACAATGAACCTGTCTACAGAAGCACTGGTAAGTAACAGAAAAGCTAGGTCCGATGCTTGAATTTCTCTGTTCTGTCGGATACTTTTTATGAACAGTTTGTGATTATTAACATAGTTTCAATTTGAAACGAGATATTGATGTTATTTTTTGGTTGATTGAGATTTTTTGAAATTTTTTAAAAACCAAACAAGAGCATGACTACAGATAATTGCAAAGATAACTTTCTATTTACTATTTTCCAATTTCTTGTTTATTTCACTTCAAGGATTAAGAGCTGTCGACATTGACAGATTAGTATCGAAATGTTAGAAAAATTAAGTGTTGATGTTTATCCCTTCAAAAGTTAACATATTTTATAATTCGTTATTTTGTCATCTATACAAAAAAGTTATCCTTTCTGTCAGTTTAGTTGCATTTATAGAAAAGGACTTTATATAATGCTGTTTCAAGAGGTGATACAATGTCACCGGTAATACTGGCACTAGTTCCTTTTATTTCAAGGCGTGACATTTTTCAATAGATTATTGTCCGCAAAGGAAAGCATAATTTTTATGCTACAATTGAAATATGTTATCTAAAAATGACCGTATATGGCAAACAACTCGTCCGTTTATCGTAACGTGTTGTCCTTACATCGTGGTTTTGTTGAGGCAATTGAACTGTCGTAAACTATGTTTATAGAAGTGTTCTTTTCATAGTTTAAACGAAAGATAGTGTATAGAGTTTGAGTTAGACTGTCTATTTAGTAGATTACAGTTGCTGATTGATTATAAATGGCAGTATCAGCATGGTAGGTCAGTATTTGCTGGAACTTTTAATACTTTTGATGCGGTTAATATCAATCTCTTGAAGATGTATATAATTGACAAATTGATAAAATGTTGAATAAAAAAAATTAATCTCCTTCAATACCCACATTGCGTTAACAGCCGCATCCTGCTAAATCAGCGTATATGAATCCGCTCTCGCTCCTTCATATTACCCCGATCTCTTTCTAGCCAAAGCCTCGTTTCATTCCGTGTTACTGCAGTACACGGAATGAAACGTCTATTGCAGTAACACGAAATGAAACGTCTATTGCAGTAACACGGAATGAAACGTCTACACGACTAGCTCGGAAGTTAAAAAAGTGGACTTGATTCAGAGACTGACCAAATTTTTTAGATTTAGTTTAAATATGGGTCACTTCAAATCTCTATTTCATACAAGTATTAATTATCTGTTTGTCTATCAAAATGAAAAGGAAGCTCGTTGCATATCAGCCTCCAAATCTAGAAATCAAAACTTTTTTCGTTATCAATTTTAATATATATACATTATATTTCTTTGCCAATCGTATTTAACGTTCCCAAAGTTCTGAGTTTCAAATACTATATGTCATTGCCAAAATGGATAAAGTATTGAATGGTGCCCAGTTTTAAGCACCCTGACATTAGATATTTTGTAGAATTCACAGCAATGTTTTACCGAACAAGCATTAATAATTTTACAACCTGTATTTTGATAACAAAATATTAATGTAGTATTTCGTAGCTCAAGAAAGATCAATCCATGAGGTTCTTTTCGGTAAAAAGATTATTGAAAGATTCCCATTTTTATTTTATGTATATGTTTTTTTTATAGGCTATGTGTTTGGGCATTTGCTCGAGATATATGTTTGAGATAAAGGTAAAGGGTAGTCATTTTAATGTGAACTTAAATCTTTACATTAAGATATTTTTAGACTTATTTTTATCTAGTAATGACGACAAATGTCAGCTAGTGAAAACCCGGGAAAGATTTAGTATCCGCTTTTGCTCCATCATGAAATGTTCACATAAAATTGTATTATACAGGAGCTAATCTAGTATCCTCCTCCGTACCCCCATTCTCACATGGCTGTTGACAGAGCATCAGCTGGTCGTTTTTGAAAGACATGTCTGACTGTAATCAACGTAGATAGTAATCAATAATAACTTCAGACGAAATGACGTACTTGATGACACAAATGTCTGATGTATGTTCACTTTAAAATCGTTTCCTCATCTTTATTATAGGCATCCGCTTGTTAACGTTATTAACACAACGTTGCCATTTTGGTAACAAGCTTTTTTCATTTATATTTTTCCTGAGATTTTAGTTGTCAGTCTTTCTGATGATGTATGCCAATAACACATGTACATCAACAGAAACCCATTGTGAATTTGTCAGACTCTTCGGTGCTTGATAATGGCGAGTTATTGAAAATAGGTCTTCTTGGTATAAAGTACAGATGCGTCACCTTTTGTCAACGAGAAATATATTGCAGAAGGATATCCCTTGTTGTCGGTTGTGAAAAAGCACAATCGTTTTTAGATGTAGTTAAGTCATGGCCCGATGGCAGGTGTCCATCCGTCTGTCTTGCGTAATCTGTAAATCTTTCCCTTTTTTGTCTTCTCCTCCATAACTGCTACAGCCCAAAAGTTTCCT
The DNA here is from genome assembly GCA_921293015.1 of Phorcus lineatus. NCBI lineage: Eukaryota > Metazoa > Mollusca > Gastropoda > Trochida > Trochidae > Phorcus > Phorcus lineatus. The sequence goes on along the minus strand of OV121092.1, from coordinate 45,414,673 downwards.
TGAAATTAATGTGGAGGTAACTTGTACCTTTGGGATCAAAGTCTCTAGAGCACAACTTATATCAATTAACTTTAAGCATCAGCCAGTCATAAGCATCCCCTACAACTTTATGATAATGTTGATATCGCTCTTGCATTTGATTACAAAGACGTTTTCTGTTCAATTTATGAAACAATAAATGTTTAAACCAAATCGAATAATCTGTGTAATTTCTTAACTGCTTACACCATGAGGTAATTTTGCTGACATTGTTATGTTAATCTTTATGTGAATTGGAAAGTCAATTTAGAAAAGGAGTTAAATAACCAAAGGGATGTAAATAATCAAAATTTCACTGAATATTTACGATCTCTTGGTTAAGCAAATGAATAGCGCCGATTATATAAATCGGCAGTGGTGAGGGGCTCTGGCACTAAACAGGTTGAGATGTATACAGATTGGTCGCTGACACTAATTGGCATATCTCCTTTGATTAGGTGACCATAAAGCACCGAAAAAGTCAATTGTCGTAAACTAATTACCTTGGCGTCTCAATGTCTGAATGAAGGTAGGACTTGTTGTCTGTAAGAACTGTCGCTTTCCGATTGACTTTAATCATTATTATTACTAAAAGAAAAAATACTGCCTGATATTTTCAAACTCTCAACTCAAGCAAGCAAGTTAATATTGTTGCCTTAGAATGATCTTATATATATATAATCTTATATATGATATGATTTGATGCAAACTTATTTTTATTCAACAAACTGACTATCGATTGATATAGAAGTGTTATATTAATACCTTTCCAGTTATGTATTCAATACATATATCATTGAAATAAATATAATCAGATAGCAAGAGAAAAAATCCTATGTATTCAACGAAATGAATTATTTGCGTGCAATAAGTTTTAATTTGATGTAAGTCCGATACAAGAGACAATTGAACATTCTTAATAAATGTAAACTTCATTTCTTATGTTTGAATTGTATGGACGAAACAATGTAATGTAATGACCCGATGCATTTATTTTTGAACACATTCATTGAAATAAGCTAACTTTCTAATATTCACGATTATTCAATATTGATTCCTAGAGTGACTTGGTAACATCAGTTTCTTAAGGTGGTACAGTATAAAGACTACTTATGCAGGTGTCCATCCGTCTGTCTTGCGTAATCTGTAAATCTTTCCCTTTTTTGTCTTCTCCTCCATAACTGCTACAGCCCAAAAGTTTCCTTGAAATTAATGTGGAGGTAACTTGTACCTTTGGGATCAAAGTCTCTAGAGCACAACTTATATCAATTAACTTTAAGCATCAGCCAGTCATAAGCATCCCCTACAACTTTATGATAATGTTGATATCGCTCTTGCATTTGATTACAAAGACGTTTTCTGTTCAATTTATGAAACAATAAATGTTTAAACCAAATCGAATAATCTGTGTAATTTCTTAACTGCTTACACCATGAGGTAATTTTGCTGACATTGTTATGTTAATCTTTATGTGAATTGGAAAGTCAATTTAGAAAAGGAGTTAAATAACCAAAGGGATGTAAATAATCAAAATTTCACTGAATATTTACGATCTCTTGGTTAAGCAAATGAATAGCGCCGATTATATAAATCGGCAGTGGTGAGGGGCTCTGGCACTAAACAGGTTGAGATGTATACAGATTGGTCGCTGACACTAATTGGCATATCTCCTTTGATTAGGTGACCATAAAGCACCGAAAAAGTCAATTGTCGTAAACTAATTACCTTGGCGTCTCAATGTCTGAATGAAGGTAGGACTTGTTGTCTGTAAGAACTGTCGCTTTCCGATTGACTTTAATCATTATTATTACTAAAAGAAAAAATACTGCCTGATATTTTCAAACTCTCAACTCAAGCAAGCAAGTTAATATTGTTGCCTTAGAATGATCTTATATATATATAATCTTATATATGATATGATTTGATGCAAACTTATTTTTATTCAACAAACTGACTATCGATTGATATAGAAGTGTTATATTAATACCTTTCCAGTTATGTATTCAATACATATATCATTGAAATAAATATAATCAGATAGCAAGAGAAAAAATCCTATGTATTCAACGAAATGAATTATTTGCGTGCAATAAGTTTTAATTTGATGTAAGTCCGATACAAGAGACAATTGAACATTCTTAATAAATGTAAACTTCATTTCTTATGTTTGAATTGTATGGACGAAACAATGTAATGTAATGACCCGATGCATTTATTTTTGAACACATTCATTGAAATAAGCTAACTTTCTAATATTCACGATTATTCAATATTGATTCCTAGAGTGACTTGGTAACATCAGTTTCTTAAGGTGGTACAGTATAAAGACTACTTATGCAGGTGTCCATCCGTCTGTCTTGCGTAATCTGTAAATCTTTCCCTTTTTTGTCTTCTCCTCCATAACTGCTACAGCCCAAAAGTTTCCTTGAAATTAATGTGGAGGTAACTTGTACCTTTGGGATCAAAGTCTCTAGATTTGGGCCTGAACACCCCATCGCAAACCTTACGTCGACTTCTCAATCAAAATGGACGTGTTTCAATAATATCTTGATTGATATTAGGATTTGTAAATAGAATTGTAAAACTTTTTGTTCTAGTTTAAAAAAAAATATAATAACTATAAGAATAATATAAGAACCTGGTAGTTTGGGATGAAACAATAATATTTATAATAAAGATAAGGTTATTTGGGGTTTAAAGCCACTCTCAAGAGTATTTCACTTGTATCACGGCTGTTAGTATTATTGCAGGGAGAAAGCCTGCACCACCATTGTGGCAATGCATTGCGGTGCTATCGATGCTATTTAGAACTCTGCTATTAGAAGTCTGACACAGAGGTTCTCCACAAGGCCTAGATGGATAGCATCCATGCCAAGCTAAGGCTCACCCAACTGAGACGAGCAGAACACGTGTGCCACATGCCAGACAATCGGCTACCAAAACAACTGCATGCTTTACGGAGAAGTGTGTTGTGGTAAACGATCGCACGGAGGCCAGCGCAAACGTTACAAGGACACCCTCAAGGCCAGTTTCGAGGGTTTTGACCTCAACCCCTCAACAAGGGAATTTGTTTCACAAAACCGGCCACAGTGGCGTTGATCTATCAAGAATGATGTAAAAATCTTTGAACAAAACAGAATTTAAGTGGCCCCACAAACTACCTTTAAGTCATGGTCATCTTCAGATATGAAAGACGACATATATATATATATATATTCTATCAACTCCTCATATATATATATATATATATATATATATATATATATATATATATATATATATATGAGGAGTTGATAGAATAAAGGGTTTGATAAACTATCATATGTGTGGACATTCCTTGTCCAATGTGGATTATTAGTAGTAAATATTGCGGTTGTATGTATAAGAAACTACATGGCCAATGGAGTAATATGCTAGTCTATAAACCTGATATTTAGTATAAGTTCAATACCCGATATAACATAACATTTAAAGGCATATCAGTTTAATTTTTTGTTACAAAATATTCATGTATGCTAGAATACAAACATAATTAGTCATCTTTAAGTAGCATTCATTTTAAAATTTTACATATACAAATTCACACACTTAAGAAGTATTGGTTCTATAGTTCTAAAGTGATTGATGTTACATGTATCATGATTTCGATGAATTAATGGTCATTATCGATATTTTGGATTTATTGGTGAGATTCGATATTTTGTGATATGACCACAAAGTAACCGACTGTTCTGTGATAGACCAAGAGGTCGTTGCATAAAACAACTTTACACTAAGGTTAGTTTTAACCTCAGCGCCATCTTTAAACAATGCACAAAGGCTGCCTTAGTCACTTAAGGTCACCTAAGTGATTTGTGCAACGGGACGCAGAACTGTTTCTATGAAGTGAAAATTATCAACACCGTGTTCCTATAGTAATTTATTAAGGTCGTACAACGACGCTTTACTGCGGCAATATTATCATTATGAATATGATATATAATATAAAGTAATATAATTGTTCATTTCAAATTTCAATCAATATCTTGAAGATAAAACTGATCGCACTGAATCACACATTATTTTTTTTTTATTTCAAATATAAATTATGCTATATTTGATCATGATATATCGACAAATATAACTCTAACATTAACGTTGGAATAAGCTTATGGGTTATAAGTCAATATGTCTTACATACATAAACTAAACTGTCTTAATTTATTAAGCGCTTAACCTTACAAGCACCACCGATATTGATAAACAACTTCTTTATTCAGCGTGTTGACAACAGCCACCTGACTTCCAATATGTAACTTATATATTGCCATTTCTAATCCAGTTGTTCATTCCCCTACCAAACCATTGTCAGTACATAACAATGATACTGTAAGTGTGCAGTTTAGAAGATCTGAACGGTTGGTTCAGTTATGGCACAATTAGAAGTTGCATTTGTTTTTTATGAAGAAGAAATCGAATTTTAATCATATGACATACAGGCTAATGAAAACCATATTTTTAGTACAGAATCAAGAAGCCATGTTGAAAAATAACAACCCGTTGAAACTTAATAGGATGTTAAAGTAAATATGTCCACAGGACGTCAAGGATATTATTCTGTATCTGATACGTACATTTAAGGAAGACATCTAATACAGATGGTTCAAGTGTGATTACTGAAGGATCGAGTAGTCTTCCTTAGAAGCCATTAATGTTAACCTCTGCGTCATTTGTACAAGGGCTTCATTTGGTTAATTGGACACTTGACAATCTGGAATATGAGATTTCTAATATATGCTGTTTTAAAATCAGGTAGATACAGAAGTTTTAGATAATGTTGCATTTACTTCTGTATGCAAATAATCCGTTTATATTATGTAGCAAAGTGAAACTATTGTAATTATGATACCCCTTTACATCTCAGACCGGCATTGTCGAAATTCATTTGCGGCAACTTTCATTTAGCAGTTGAAAAGGGCAGAGATGATAATATTAACCATCCGTTAATGCATCCGGCTAAATCATCGTATATGAATCCGCTCTCGCTCCTACCTTTACCCTGATCTCTTTCAAGCCAAAAGCCTCGTACGGCTGGATCGACTTGATATTCGTTGCTTAGTTAACCTGTGGACATTTCAGCCAATAGAATGTCCTTATGCAAGGAGGGTGAAACTGCTGTCTTAAAACTTAACGAAATTTTCCATTCGGGTGCCGCTGTTGCCTAATGCGAGTCGTCTCATTGGCTGGTTCGAAAGCCAGCGATACGAGGTTTTTGGCTTGAAGGAGATCATGGTATATGGAAGGAGTGAGAGCGGATTCATATACGCTGAATTAGCAAGATGACCATAATGAAATAATTATGTTTATTATGTAAATCGAATGACACAAACGTTAAAGAAGATGAGTTTTATGTTTTGCTGAAGTGTAGACGTTTCTCTGAATTAAGGTGACGATATTCACAGAAGACTCGAGGGATCTTAATCCTGTTGTAACTTTTATCCATATATATTAAAATCTGTTAATAACCTTTTTCTTATAGATGTATGTAATTTTCTAATTAAAAAACATGAAAATATTAGAGATGTTTCCACTCAGCATGTGCACCATCTTAAGAATTACACAAATATATTCATAATGGATCTAATTCCTTTAACTCAATAAATGTGTCTGTCTGTCTGAAATCATTTAAAACTGGTTCAGCCAAAATATCAGATTGACTTGACAATGCTAAAATGTACAATAATTAAAAAAAATTTGAATTAAAAATTTTAAATTATGTAGAAACCAATTGTGCATATAGCTATACATTAACTCTGTTACTTATTACACTATTGCTCATATGGTTCCGTTCTTTTGACTCGCAATTGATTTGTCTTGATCTTGTCAAATTGTCCTCTTCAAATATTGAAGCCAATATGCACTGCTCCGTTTGAAATGCTTACTTTATAATAGCAATAAGGGCATTTATATCTTGTATTTTTTGGTAACCAGAATTTTACAAACATTATTGAGTAATTAGTTGAAATTGATTTACATGAAACAGTTGTACTTGCTAGTGCTAAATGTTTTCGGTAGATATCTTCGATGAACTCTATATGAACCTTAATCTCTTACTAACATTATTGTCTAGTGATTGCTACGGTTTTGTCAACTCGGCAGCTTTCCTACGAAACATTTCCGCACAATGTTAAAGATATTCGTGTTGCCTGAAGTTTGATGTCTAAAGAAAAGCGTAATATTTCGTAAAAGAATTTCCTAAAGAACATGGAAACTGAGGATTGTAAAGCAATGCTAATAAAACCAGATTATGTTATTAAAAGAACACGTCGACCGAGCATGTTTTCCATGTCACGATTCTAAAAACGTCTTCTAAAAAATGAATGGAAGAATGGAGAGAACAATGTCGTTTGAACGTGACGTTTGATTTTCTCATTTGAAATGAACATCTTATGGCGACTGGTTTGATAAATGAGATCGCTTAGGTCGTTTAGGTAATTTTATTAAATTGGAAGATGTACAATTGTAGAACAAGACGTCGAATATTATTTATGCCAACTAAAAATAGCTGATCTGAGATAGAAATATTTCTAATTTCAAATTGAATATGTCTACATTTATGATAGCAAGATTAATTGTATTTATGTTTGAATCTAAATGTGTAGTCAAAGTTAGCATTCGACAAGGACATGATAGAAGAAAAATATTATGAATGAATTATGAGTATTATAAGTTATTTCGACAGTCTTTCACCCTTTTGTTAATTAACAATCTATTGTATGGCAGTTATACAATATTTACGGCGTGGTCATATGATTTGGCAACTAATATAAGAGAACTGGGCCAATACCGGAAAACGAGGGCCAATACAAGACAAACTGGGCCAATACGTTTCTAAACATGTGCAGACACAATTTGAAAAATCATTTTGGTTAAGGCATACTATTGACTGTAAAGGCAATGAACCTTTTTGATACATTGTAGCTTTTATATATTTTCTTATTATATGATTGCCGGTGAAATACCGGTATCTACCATTGTAAATCAGCAGTGTTATCAGTCACTAGCGAAAGAAACAGTTGAATTTTTTGCTGTTAACAACAATGATCTGAAGTCATGAAACAGTGCTCTGACATAATGACTCACTCATAAAGTCTTGGTGTTGCTTAGGCGACAAGCTCTATCAGGGGCCGAGTCAACGTAATTATGCTTTGATTTCGGTAAAAACACAACGGTTCCATTAATTTTCACAGAAAATTTGTCTTTAATGATATAGAAGATGTCTGTCTTTCCTAGACAAATACCATGTTTTTCTCATTTCGTGAGGAAGAAACTTTAAATATTATCATTCGTGGCTACTCTATTCTACCTTCACTCGATGAAAATTTCAGGCTCCTTCCATTTTTCGTTTGTGCAACAATTACTTAACATAGACAAATTCCTTAAATTTCACGTCGCTTGAGCCTGTTATATCACCAAGCGGCGCTATATTCGTGTAAATTGTTATTTTCCGATTATTAACGTAGACAAACAAATGGCAAACAGTCGTACTTCATATCTCTTGGGTTATTGGCCAGTTTTGACAGAGGATATTATTGTTTATAGGAGTCATTGAGTTTGTCTGTAGAATAACCCTTTCAACTAGATGCCTCAATAAAGATGTCTATTGAGTGAGGAGATTTATAGTTACCTTAAATAAACTTGGAGAAAGGACGAGAAAAATTTGCTAATACATGTTTAAACTTTTTCAAAAGGAGGTATCGAAAATATACATATTTCATTAAGGATGATGAGCTACAAAAGATTATTTTAAATCGATTTTTTGAATATGTTTTCATACTTTTTAAGGAGTTCAAATAAGTGCAGGAATTTGAACTCTTCTGTAACATAAATGAGTAGAGGAGAATAGATGGTTGATTACATCTGGTTACACCTGTGTCATCACATTACAGCTTCAATTTATTTTATATATTCATTAAAGACATTAACACTAAATGAGTGATTTTATCATGTAATATCTTTAATCATATGTATTTAATGTATAAAAATGAAGTAGTTTATATCTAAAAAAGATTGTCAGTCAATGAATAACTGAATGAGTGAATTCATCATGTAATATCTTTAATCTTATTTATTTAATGTATAATAATAAAGTGGTTTATATTTCTAAAAGTTGTCAGTCAATAAATAAATCTGTTTGAAGTTGGGAGACTATTTAAGAAATTATTCATTTATAAGAGGGTGTTTATACTACGGATCTAAAATTTGAAGAAGTTTGCATAGACAAATTAAAAAGACTTTCGTCTTCAATAATCATTTTGTTTGAAGTCCTAAACTAATGGATTAATGAAATCTTAGTTTCTTTGAAGTTAGATGCAATAAATGATTTTCATTATGAATTAAGGTTTTAAACCGTGTAGACCAGAGATCATATTTCGCTTCAGCATACGACTTCAGCTTGTTAATGTGATAAATATGTGCATCTCTCTCTTGTAATTCATTTATGTCAGAAAGTGACATTATCAACCTATCTATCTCTTCTATGAATATCGGCTCTATGTGACTATTCGTTGACATGTTCATGCAAGGTGTTGATTGTCTGTGCTTTACGAAAATAAAAATCTTAAATTGTTTCATTTCATTGACCTTAAATGAGTAAACAACAAAATGTTGCGGCATCGTCAATTTACATTGAACAGCCAAAATTAATGCTTGGAAGCACTATAATTTGCAACGTTTAACCCGCCACTGACCATTGCTGAAATGCCTTTACCTTTAATACTTAATTAGAGCAGGATCTTAAACAACACGAGTTCAATTACGCTCCATGGATTCATTCTCAAGGTTAACACCAGTAATTACGCTCAGCTTGATAAATCTCCAATGCCTTTCATGCAGAGGAGAGTACATAATATTTTTGTGAATGCCAGGGATACGGGGTATATGATTACAAGTGAAATAATTAAATCCCGATGAAAATGAAAGGAAAGTTTGACTAGATGAACTTCAACTATATCAATCTGTCCTAGTGATTAACATCAAAGGAGAGGTCATGAGTTATTTCATACTATTTCAGGATCGAGTAGTTTAATTAGAATCAATGAAATTATATCCTCCCCAATCAAAGGTAACACCTCAGGGCATCACTGTCGCCCTTTGACACTTCTGAAGCCAATCCGTATTTTCAAATGTAAATAAGTAAACAGTTTTCTCACTTTTAAATATCTCGATTCATTAAAACAAAACATGATTATAATCAAGTTACTTTCTTTGATTGTAATCATACCAGCGAATGCAGATTAAAAAAATCATCAACAATTCAGAGTGACCCTATGATAAATACTCACAAATGCATAAAACCACATCGTATACACATGTCACACACGTATGATTTAATTAAACTGAAATGTGAGGTAATTCACATGTTGTTAACCCTTCCTTCACTTTACAACAGTGTTTTATGGGGAAAGATAAGCACACATTAATTGGAACCCCATTGAAATCGTTGAAATAATCCATCATATGTAATTTCATGTAATATGAAAATTAAATAAAAGAAATCCTAAAGGAAGTTTAATTTGAAACAACAGAATGAAATGATTTAACAATAAATCTTAATCACAAATATCGTTATTGCTTTTGCAGACTATCAGCTGTAATATAATATATATGTCCTTTCGTATACCCAGTAACCTTCGAGGAAAATCCGACTGCACTTGAGAAACCTTGAGTTCACAAATAAGTTATATTTTAGCTGAAATAGTTTATTAGATTGCGTCGTTGTTTGGGATGAAGGAATTAGTAAAATATATATTTCCCTGATAAGACCACACTCACTTTGTCAATCTTGTTAGTTATTTGTTATTCAGTGTTGGGTCCCTGAGACAGAGCTGCAATGGTTTAATGATATTACAGTACAATGATTGTGCCCCTTATGTTGTATTTGCTTTTGTATGAAAATGATTGAGTTAACTTATTTACGTATTTGTCAGTCTATGTCTACAATATCATATATTTTCAACCATAGAATTAACTGACTTTCAAATACATAATGTACAATAAGGAAAGATGAAGATGACAGTTCGACCTTTCTTAAAAATGTGTCATATGTTTAAAACATTTAATATATTTTGAAGGAATCCTAGCAAAGTTACCGAACTTATTTTACACATCTTGTCAATATATGCTATAAAATATTGTTTATATCTGTAAAATTGAGCAGAAAACAATAAATATTGTTGTGGCTTATTTTTGTGTAGGAGTTGTCTACTTTTGATGATGTAAACCGCATCATATGAAGGTATATTGCTCGATTAATATTCCTTCTTTCACACATTATCGGTTAATTAAATGTTAATTAAAGAAGTTGGATCATTTATAAGTTAGTAGTTAAGAAATTTAAATACATTCCTATGTATGAATAAAAAGCATTATGCATTTCCAAATTATTCGTGTTTTTGGTTTTCAAGTTCATAAATAAAATCCAAAGGTTTGAAAATAAATGTTTCATGTAATCATTTTAAAAACTGAGATGCGGCAGATTCTATTCAAATCAAAGAATACATTGATCACTTTTGATATCTTGAGGCAATTACTTGAAATTGATAACCAAGTAATTGATTCTATTTCTTCATAAGGAGCAACGTTTATACACTTTTTTTGATGTCTTGACATCAAATTGTCATTGTATTTTAATGAACTCTCTATATAAAGTGATCTTGTAAAATGGACATAAGATAATATACTTTTTGTTAAGAAGCTTGCATCATGCTGTTCAAAAGATTGTCTCTTTCTGCGATTGTTTCTACAGATGTCAGAAATTGCCTGAAAGAAACAGAAATAATTATATACACACATTGTCAATATGGGATTTCACAATGTTATGCTTACTAGTATATAAATCTAGGGAAAGTTTGAAAATTTTATCAACCAAAAGATTATATATTTTATCAGCGACCATAGTGTAAAGGCTCCATTCTGGAGCATAAGATGGAATCACCATGATTAATAACATGACCACCACGAGGTCCTGTTGATACCTTCTCAAGGCCAGTGCGGCAATAACCGTTAGCTTCCTTACTAAGAAACGGCTTCAACTAATCAATGCAATTTGTCATTTTTTTCAGGTTGATTAGTTCAGTCATGAATGAATGAGTTGTATTTGCATATTATGCAGCAGAGAATGATTTCGGTGCTCTTTATCTGATTCATAGCGATTGTACCTTTGACCGGACAAAGATTAATGTTCATCATGTTCCTACTTCGGGATATTATAGCAAGCACGAGAATTATATAGCAATATAAAGTGATATCAAGGATGTTGAAGGGGATTTAATCGAATGTACTTCAACGATATCAGTCAGTATCTGAGAACAACCTTAAATGAATGATTAGCTATACAGAGTTCTCTAGTGTAACTACTGAAAGACGAATTGGTTTTATAAGAATCCGTTACATGAAATCACCAGAATACACTTTAAATGTACCAAGTTCGTCTTGAGAATAATGTAATCGTTGATGGTCAAAATCCAAATCTATTTTTACCGTTCGACTTCATTTAATCATCAGCAAGCTTGATGACTTTCTTGCAGAAGAAATGATAATACAATCTCAAATTGTGGTACCAGAGCTTTTCTGCAGGCTTTCGCATTCATGTTACGTGTACACAAATTCATACTTTTACATAATGGTCGGTTAACGAGGTTAAAATGAACGAAATAGGAATAGGCATTAATAAAAGACGAAGAATGTGTTTCTATTCTTCTCTAACTATGGATGGCATATATAGGGTCAGTTTTACAGTTTAATAATATTCTCTATCGCAAATTAGAAATATATGAATGAAAAATCACTACATAAAGCTTTTTTCCACTCCCACTGCGCCACGAATCTTTAACTTGAGAATACATTTTTGTATCTAGGCGATCCCTCCTTAAGTCCTCAGAAAAAAATCAACCAACATGTACCCGAGAAGCACTTCTAATGTTTTTCTTAAATTTGAAAAATATGTCATCTACTCCGATGAAAAATTGGTGTTCATACTCGTAAATAACGATATGAATTCAATTCATATTTGTCAGTAAACATTATTTTAGACTTCAAACTACAAAACGTAACTTAAAAAGCATTAATGAAAAATTATCAGTTTTTGTTCTTTCTCGTATATATTTTTCTTATGATTTGGATTAGTAAAAAAGGGTTAATTTAATCTGATCATATATCAACACCGTTATATATCGAGCAAAAAATACAATTGTAATGGAAAACACATTAAACTTAATTATTCACTGACCTTTCTTGCTTTCGTTACGCTATTGTGTCAATGCTTCAATTATCCCGCTCTGTGTGACTTAAACAAGGATCTCTAGATTAAGGATCTTGTTGACAAGTGAAAGTAATGATGGACTTATATTGATAACCAGAGAGGTATGAAGATATCACAATGAGTTTATCAACTGAAAATATTTCTTTGTCACAAAAACGGCCCCTTGCTGGCTTTTCATATACGCCTATGAAATGGATGAATGAAACGGATAATTAAGCATGAGCATCAAGTCGATTATCTCACTATAGAATGTACAGGGGACGACACCATGTTTGATGAAGGAGTATGTTAGGGGCGTGAAGTTGATTGTATAACAGTAAGGGCGGAAAGTGAAAATAATGCTGTAAGGTCCAGGAGGTCTTTTCACAATATATCTTTACAATACGGTTAACCATAGTGCCAGACTTTAACATTGCACTAATGTCATCTTTGTGATCTAAGATTTCCGTTGTGTTTTGTGTAAAACTGTCCAACAGTTATGGCAGTCATGAACCAAAAATACTTATAATTCAAGACTTGAAATCTGTGAATTTTGACTGCTTGATAAGGTGTTTTTACTACATCTTGAAAGGAAAGAAAGCAAAAACGACAAGAAAATCATAGAGTTATGAGGGGAAGTCAATAAGTTCATAGACGTGAGTACTGATGCATCGCAGAAGATATCAACGTTGATGGCATTATTGATAAAGGTCGACGTCATCTGACGATATTTTAAAGACATAAACAATCCTTCCCGATCATTTATTTTACAGCTTGTGGAACACAGGTACTCTCCTGTAATCATGGAAAGTTCTAAAACTGACCATCGTGCCGTTACCAAGTTTATCCCGACAAGTTCCATAGCTGTTTTGTTACAGGGTATGAAACGTGGATTCATCACTGGGATCCTGACACCAAGCAAGATCCATGCCATGTAAGCATAAGCATACTCCGGCTCCCAATAAGTTCAGAAGTCAGCCTTCTGCTGGCAAGATCATGGCGAACCAATTTCTGGGATTCAACTATAAACATATACAATAACAGGAGCCTACTATACTGACATGTTGAAGAATTTGAGTGCGGCGATCAAGACGAAGAGGCAATCAAGAAGAAGAGGCGCGGCATATTGACTGCTGGAGTTATGCTTCTTCATTACAACGCTCCACTACACAAGAGTCGTAGTCCAGGTAACTTCACTCTCTTTCGCAAATGGAAATCACATTTGTGTAATACAAGATTTGGTGATGATGATGAACTCAAGACAGCTACTGAGGCGTCGCTGAGGGGACTTCAGACTTCAGACTGTTTTTGCATGAGCATAGACAGTCATAAAGACAATTGGCAAAATACATCGAGGTCCAGAGAGATTATATTGAAAAACATAATCAATATCACAACCATTTGTTCCTTTTTTATTTCCACTTCTATGAACTTATTGACTTCCCCTCGTATATTCCATGATTATAAAATATGCTGTTTCGACAATCATGTTAATCTCATTTCAATTGTTTAACTACGATGGAAGTACTTGTCATGAAGTTTTGCGTCAGTGTTTATTTGCACCTGAATTATGTGATGGAGTTGAATGACTAGCCCTTCAGTAATTTGAGTATATCTTTCGCAACAACGGGCGGAGACAGCTTTGATTGAGGAGATTCCTATTTACTAATGTCACTGAGTTCCGCTGTGAAATAAACTATTCACCTGGAAAGAGTCTCTACCGTAATGCTCTGCTCTGGTATTGCATTTCAGTAAGCGTTTTGATGTTTGAGAAGAATAATTATGATAGTTATTTTCGTTATTTAACGTGATATATGCATTTAAAGTATTGAAAATTGTATAGTCAAAAACATTTATAACAAATGGAAAGAGACACATGAAAATGGTAGCATTGATAATGTGATACTGAAAGTTGATACTACTTTCAAGTTATATGAGATCAATTAACTCCTATATAAATAATACTATATAATTAAATAATAATAATAATAATAATATACGAAATTTATATAGCGCCCTATATGAATAATGAAAGTCACACTAAGGCGCTTAACAATCACAAGCAGTTCAGAGCTCGAATGCACATTTGAAGAGATGTGTCTTGACACCTCTTTTGAAAGAGTCGTATGTATTTGTGGTTCGAAGTTCCTCGGGTAGACTATTCCACAATGTTGCAGACAGTCTAGTGAAGGAACGATCCCCATATTTGACAGTTCTTGTCCTGGGCACAGTGAGGAGACGAGCTGATTGGGATCTGAGACTTCTGGTTGGCTGATATGGTAGAACCAGGTCTTGCAGATAGGCTGGGGCTGTCCCATGTACAGATTTGTATGTGTACATAAGGATCTTATGTTGACAGCGATATTTCACCGGAAGCCAATGTAGCTCAATCAGTGAAGGTGAAATGTGGTCTCGCTTTTTTGTTCGAGTGACAAGTCTTGCTGCTGAGTTTTGCACCATTTGTAGGCGAGACAAAAGATGTTGAGGTAATCCATTCAACAGACCATTGCCATAATCAAGGCGTGAGGTCACCAGTGAGTTCACAAGTGTTTTACAGCACTCATCGGTTATGAACTGTCGGATGGCACCTATATTTCTGATGTGATAGTAGCAGGATTTTGAGATGTGGTTGACCTGCTTTTCCATGGAGAGTGACTTGTCGAAAAAGATGCCGAGATTTTTCACAGAGTCTGCAGCACTGATTGTGTTATCACCAACCTTGATCTGAATCTGGTTGTGATGCATATTTGAACTACCCGCACTGAATACGATAAACTCGGTCTTGTCCTGATTGAGTTTCAGCATGTTTGCGCTGGTCCAGGCAGTGATGTCGGATATGCACCTTTCCATGACAGATGTAGACTCCTTGATATCACAATGTTGCTTGGTGAGATTGTACATTTGCTGGTCATCTGCATAGGTATGGTAGGGAAGATCATTATTTCTGCACACTTGACCCATGGGCTTTGAGTAGAGGCAATAGAGAACGGGGCCCAGCACAGAGCCCTGAGGCACGCCAAATGGTAGAGGCTTATCTTCAGATGTCGAGGAACCAATTGCTACACTCTGGGTTCTCAGATGCATGTATGATTTGAACCATAGCAATGCACGGCCATTGACTCCATAACTGTGTTGAAGTCTATGGAACAAGATGTTGTGATCGATTAGGTCAAAGGCAGCTGACTGATCTAGCAACACCAAGGACACAGAAGACTTGTTGTCAAGAGCATGGACGATATCGTGATGAACCTTCAACAGGGCAGTCTCCGTGGAATGATTTTGTCTGTAGGCTGATTGGAATGCGTCACGCAGGTCGTTGGCTTTAAGGTGATCTTCTAGGCGACAATTGACTACTTTCTCAAGGATTTTTGAAATAAAGGTCAGGTTTGACACTGGTCGGTAATTCTTTATGACTTCTTTGTCAAGGCCTGTTTTCTTGAGCAGAGGTCTTACAATTGCTCTCTTGTAACAGTCAGGAACTTCTGCTTCTGTCAAGGATTTATTTATGATAGTCGTGATGATAGGCAGGATCTTATCAACAGACTGTTTCAAGAGAAAGGTAGGAAGTGGGTCTAGTTCGCATGATTTTGATGGGGCGTTGAGTATTATCTTCCGTATCTCATCTTCTGTGACAGGATTGAACTCTGAAAGTGATTGCCCGGTGAATTCTATGTCTGCATTCATAATAGATGTATTATCAGGGTTTGGCTGATCATTTTCAATGTATTGCCGTATTGTTGCAACCTTGGAAGTGAAGAAGTCACTGAACATGTTTGCAAGATTCTTCTCTGAGGAGCATGAAGGGAGTATTGTTTCGCCAGACTGTCCGAGAAGGTTTCTTGTTAGTCTGAAAAGTTGCTTGTGATCTCCATTGCATTCATGAATTTTTTGGCAATAAAAGCTTTTCTTAGCTGATAGGATGAGCTTCCCATAGTGCCTACACTGGTCTTTGAACATTTGGTGATGAACAGTAAGTTTTGTCCTGCGCCACTGCCTTTCAGCTTTACGACGTGCATGTTTGGCATTCCTAAGTTCCTCAGTGTACCAAGGTGCATTTGGTCTTAAAGTAATGCATTTTGTTATGCATGGTGCATGTTTGTCCATCAGAGATTTAAGCTCCTCATCATAAATCGCAACAAGCTCAGCGAGTGATCTTGAGTCGTCAGCCTTACTGAGTGAGGAGGATGAGGAGATGTCTTTAATAAAATCTGGTGTAGATATGGATCTCAACTTTCGAAAACAAACAGTTTTCTTGACAGAGCATGGTTTTGAGCACTGGAGTTTGCAATGGACAGCAAGATGATCTCCGGATGGATTTCCTTTCTTGTCATGAAAGCAAGGGTCAACTGTTTGAGGTGTAGTGGACAAGATCATACTTCTTTCTCTTGTAATCAAAACATCCAGAATATGACCTTTGACATGTGTTTGTTCTTTGACATGTTGTGATAGGCCATGGGCTTCAAGAATGTTAAGGAAGTTCTTTGCATCTGGGTCCAATAGATTATCAAGATGAAAGTTGAGATCACCTGTGATGACTACCTCTTGTGGAACAACAGTCAGCTTCGACAAGAATAGATATGGGAGATAAGAATGGATAGTGAACGAGAGATGCCTGGGTTTCCTTCTTGCTGCAACTACATCGTTCATAAACATTCAAGTATTCAAGATTAACTGTGTAGAAATAGACTTATAAAGTTCACATTTGTACTTGAAATGATACTGTTTGCATTTATTTGGCGTGCGTATATTATAAAGGAACTGTATTTCCATAAAAAAATGAAACACTATCTTCTTAATGTCTGAAAGATCAACTGATAATGCACAATTATTTGTCAGGACAAAGACAAATGGGCATGAGATGGTGCTCATACCACGACTTCAATTTCTGACATTAACGTCCCGTGTCTTCTTTGATTAACCACAGTTTACCAATCAATTTGCCACTGTAATATCACAGTGTGTGAGAAACAGAAAATATCATTCTAACACCCTATCAGTTTACATTAGGTTATTTCTTTCACTTGTAATTACATACATTTTAGGAATAGGCTCTCCATGAAAAGACGTATTCTTTCAAGTTAAAGGTGAGATTCTTATGGCGGGAGCCATAAACAAATTCATTTCTCCAAATATTCCCCAAGATAAATAGTCAAATGTCAAATATATTATATTCAGAGGGTAAAATATGTCAGTGTAGAAGAAATTATCAAATATCAACCAAATTTTTTGCGGCCCTCTAAGCGTGAATATCTTACAATCATTTGCGTTAAGGTAATAGATTTACATAGCTCCATTCAACTTGGCACATTCATTTTAAAACTTCTTGTCCAAATAAGAAGAGAAAAAAACTGAACAGAAATATTATTTTCGTGTTTTTGTGATCACATGATTAATCTTAAACATGCTAGTGTCCCTTTTAGGTAAAGAGAACCAAGAGAATTCTTTTTTAAAACGCAAGCGCAACTAAATTGTCTGTCAGGTTTTGAAAACATTAACAATTACAATGTCCCGAATTGGTCAGTTGTCAGGGCCCTTTATTTGTAAGGCACCTCATGAGTAATGCTGACATTGATCATGAGCTTGAGAAAGGATCAGCTTGACTTAATGGAACTTGCGTTATTATAAAACGACACTGGTCTCGTAGTTCCATTTACCTCATTGGTAAATTGCATGTAAACGATCTTGAGACGTTGGTCTTTTCTCATCAACCTCTTTGCACAGGTCCTATTGGAATGTATAGACTATTCCTGTTCGCTTATATTCTAATCCTATTGACAATCAACATGTATTCTCCCTTCAATATCCGGTTAAATTTGAAAATAAAGAATGTTTCGCACTTATCATCAGAAAAACCTTATAATCCCTGTGAGCTTATTGAGAAAGCTTATCACGATTGTAAAAAATGTCTCCATAAAGGCGTCTCCAATCTGAAGGTGTAATTGCAGAATAAATTGGGACAATGGAGCATGTAAATGATGGTTGATTATTTCATTACAGTACGAACATGCCAGGCGACAGCTTTGATGAAGGAGATCACTGGATGTAGGGGTCATTAGTTCATTTCTTCGTGTATTACAGCGAATGTCACTATTTGTCAACGGGCTGTAAGGTCAAACATGGAAGGGTTATGTAAATTCTTATAAAACAACAATTCCCTTCGAGAAGCATTATGTATATGAAATGTTAAACACGCTATCCATCTGTAACACTTGGTGTATAATCAGTACATTGGCCAATGGCCAAATCACTGCATTACGAATACATTCATTAACTTTTGGTTAACAAAAAAATGGCCTAATTTAGAAGTTACTTCTATTTATTTAGTTATTTTACTTCTTTTCGTAAGTTCAAATTTCTAAAATTGGTTGTCGCGGGTGTGTAAACGAGAAAAAAAACGGTTGAAGAAAATAACCAGTATATAGAAACTTTGAAAAACATATCAAGTTCTTCTTACCCAGACTTATCCTTTTGATCCTTCTATCACTGATATAATATATTTTGTCTGTACTTGGTTTGTGTGCGGTTTTATTTGCTCATAAGTTACGTAGGATGATAGACAATACATAAGTAGGATTACGTATACTAGACAGTTTTGATTAGGAGATTCCTTGATAGGTGTTGTTGAGTTCGTCTGTGACATAAACAGCTCAACTGGTGAATATCTCAATCCAAAAGTGACATCGAAATTATAAGTTTTTGTAAGCATGGTAGAATCATACACACTTGTTTGACATTACTGAATGAACCTTTTATTATTCGGAAATTTGAAACTCTTAAAAATACAGTGAAGCGCTGGCCAGTGGTTGAAGCTATTTGTTAGTCAGGCTGTCATATACTGGCCTTGGAGATCGATGAAAAAGACGTAATGGAACTTGCATTGTAAGTGACTATGCTTCAAACGACCGGCTCAGTAGCGGTATCAACCGGATGAAAAATCCGCTAAGTTTCAAGACAGTAGCTTCACGCTCCTTGCATAACGACATTCCATTGGCTGAAATAATAACAGGTTAACTAAGCCACGGATGTCAAGCCGATCCAGACGTACGAGGTTTTTGGCTTGAAAGAGATCAGGGTATAGGAAGGAGCGAGATCGACGCGGATTTAGCAGGTTGTTGGAAGATCAAATTGATATGGAATATGTTCCATAAATATTATTTGGAGTTGTTACGCATCAAATACCTTATGTACCGAGTTCAGATCAAATCATCTCACTTAAATTGCATATATATCCCTGATAGACAAATACGACCTTTGCTCCATTTACGTGATAGTTATACGACATCACTAGCACCGAACAACATTTCTGTTTCAGTTATACGAGTTTAAAAAAAATCACATTTGACTCATTGTCACACTCCACCATTTTTATATACACAGTACGACCTCAATCATAGTAATGTCACACTACCGATCTCATTTGTTATTTGTATATCGAACACTCTCAGATTTTGAATCAAGAATACACCGTTATCATGCTGTAATTCCCGATATGACACTGGCCTATTGACAGGAATGACGACAACAGCTATATGTTCCATGACAGAACTTATTTATCACAATTTGAAAAATTCTCCAGAAAGGCGTCTCATATCTGCAGATATAATTACAGAAAAAACTGGGACAATGGAGGATTTACAGTTAGGTTGTTTATCTTCTAACAGCATAAGCATGGCCAGCACTAGATGTTGGGGTCGTCGGTTCATGTATTTGTGTATTATGGTGCAGTCGGTTCATGTATTTGTGTATTGTGGTGCAGTCGGTTCATGTATTTGTGTATTGTGGTGCAGTCGGTTCATGTATTTGTGTATTGTGGTGCAGTCGGTTCATGTATTTGTGTATTGTGGTGCAGTCGGTTCATGTATTTGTGTATTTTGCTGCAGTCGGTTCATGTATTTGTGTATTGTGGTGCAGTCGGTTCATGTATTTGTGTATTGTGGTGCAGTCGGTTCATGTATTTGTGTATTGTGGTGCAGTCGGTTCATGTATTTGTGTATTGTGGTGCAGTCGGTTCATGTATTTGTATATTATGGTGCAGTTGGTTCATGTATTTGTATATTATGGTGCAGTTGGTTCATGTATTTGTATATTATGGTGCAGTTGGTTCATGTATTTGTATATTATGGTGCAGTTGGTTCATGTATTTGTTTATTATGGTGCAGTCGGTTCATGTATTTGTTTATTATGGTGCAGTCGGTTCATGTATTTGTTTATTATGGTGCAGTTGGTTCATGTATTTGTTTATTATGGTGCAGTCGGTTCATGTATTTGTTTATTATGGTGCAGTCGGTTCATGTATTTGTATATTATGGTGCAGTCGGTTCATGTATTTGTTTATTATGGTGCAGTCGGTTCATGTATTTGTTTATTATGGTGCAGTCGGTTCATGTATTTGTATATTATGGTGCAGTTGGTTCATGTATTTGTATATTATGGTGCAGTTGGTTCATGTATTTGTATATTATGGTGCAGTCGGTTCATGTATTTGTTTATTATGGTGCAGTCGGTTCATGTATTTGTTTATTGTGGTGCAGTCGGTTCATGTATTTGTGTATTGTGGTGCAGTCGGTTCATGTATTTGTGTATTGTGGTGCAGTCGGTTCATGTATTTGTATATTATGGTGCAGTTGGTTCATGTATTTGTATATTATGGTGCAGTTGGTTCATGTATTTGTATATTATGGTGCAGTTGGTTCATGTATTTGTATATTATGGTGCAGTTGGTTCATGTATTTGTGTATTGTGGTGCAGTCGGTTCATGTATTTGTTTATTATGGTGCAGTCGGTTCATGTATTTGTTTATTATGGTGCAGTCGGTTCATGTATTTGTTTATTATGGTGCAGTCGGTTCATGTATTTGTTTATTATGGTGCAGTCGGTTCATGTATTTGTTTATTATGGTGCAGTTGGTTCGTGTATTAGTATATTATGGTGCAGTTGGTTCATGTATTTGTTTATTATGGTGCAGTTGGTTCATGTATTTGTTTATTATGGTGCAGTTGGTTCATGTCATTGTTTATTATGGTGCAGTCGGTTCATGTATTTGTTTATTATGGTGCAGTCGGTTCATGTATTTGTATATTATGGTGCAGTTGGTTCATGTATTTTTTTATTATGGTGCAGTTGGTTCATGTACTTGTTTATTATGGTGCAGTTGGTTCATGTATTTGTTTATTATGGTGCAGTTGGTTCATGTATTTGTATATTATGGTGCAGTTGGTTCATGTATTTGTTTATTATGGTGCAGTCGGTTCATGTATTTGTTTATTATGGTGCAGTCGGTTCATGTATTTGTTTATTATGGTGCAGTCGGTTCATGTATTTGTTTATTATGGTGCAGTTGGTTCATGTATTTGTATATTATGGTGCAGTCGGTTCATGTATTTGTTTATTATGGTGCAGTCGGTTTATGTATTTGTGTAATGTGGTGCAGTCGGTTCATGTAATTGTGTATCGTGGTGCAGTCGGTTCATGTAATTATGTATTATGGTGCAGTCGATTCATGTATTTGTGTATTGTGGTGCTGTCGGTTTATGTATTTGTGTAATGTGGTGCAGTCGGTTCATGTAATTGTGTATTGTGGTGCAGTCGACCATACCTGAATAGGCTGTAAGAAGAACATTTTAAATTCTTATTAGGGATGTGAATTTTCATAGTTCATTTTGTTACCTAGAAGTTTGTCTAAAAGTGACTGTCAAGGATGTATAAATGACAAGTACTATTGTACGGTTCTTATAGAAACATTTTATGATGTGAACTGCAATGACATAAGTGCACGCATACATGGTTGGGTTCTTTTTCACTGCTCATGAGTTGCATGTACATTGGACTGACAGGGTTCAATTAAGGGTTCAATGTCTTTTGATCCATCGTACAGACACAGCTTATATCCAGATATTCCAATTTACCCGAGATGAGTTTGTTTGTGAAATAAACCTTTCAGCTATTAATAATCTTTTTTAAAAGTGAGAGATGAAGAGGTTTTGTAAGCGTGTTTGAATTTTAGTAACAATTTTCCAAATACGATTATCTCTGCATAAAGATTTCATGAAATATAGAGAGAATAGAAGTTTTCTTTTCATACATAAAGACAGCTCAAATTTCAACTTCCAATTTGTTTCTGTTTTTGCCAGCATAATTAGATAGTAGCATAAGTCCAATTTACCTTTTATTATGTCCCAAAATCATTTTAACATGTGAGCGGATGGTCTTCTGCATACCGACTGGAAATATATCATTGGTCCAATTCACTTCGAATGTAATCGATGAGTTTTCAATGTATTCTTCCCTAGGGTAAAACGTTAATGTTTGATTAAATCATTGTCAGTGCATCAAACGATTCAATTCATTAGGTTGCAGTATTTTCATGCCACGTCATGCCATGTCATTACTCATTACCAAGAATATTATATATCTGAGTAGGGATGAATAGATGAGATTTTCGTTTCTTATTTGTTGAACCACTGACTATTTATCTTTTATGTCACGGTGTGAGTATCAATGATGAACATCATGCCAAATTCATATTAATTAACATTTTGTTATTTTTTTCACTCTCAATTACATTTACGTCACAGAAAATTGCTCAACATCGATCTTTGTGGGTTCAAATATCTTTAAATCCTTTAAGGTAGGGAAATGCATTCACGTTTTCTTAACCAAACATGTAATGTAATTGTAATAGATTTTATTACAATTAGTATATTTTATTCTTATTTATAAAAATGCTAATGCCCCTTTCAAGGACAAATAATTATAAGACTGAGTGCTTTTGAATGTGTGACAATGTAATAGTAATAATAATGTGGATATTTATATGGCGCCTTTTCCACGTCCTAAGACATGCTCAAAGCGCTGCCTACATCATTACCCTGAGGGAAAGTGTACTTTCAAAGCTGCTACTAAGCGCTAAGTCCGTACAACCCTTTACACCCCTTGGGAAGTTATTTCCATTGTTTTATTTGAAGGTTATATGCCATAACCACCATGTGCGCAGGTTGGTTATCTCATAACTACCATGGTCGGTTATGAGTGTGTACATGAGTTGAGGTTTCAGATACATTTAGATGAACATTTCAGATATTAAACACCTGTCGATTATGAGATGTTCAATGTGTAGAAACAAATTGACTTGTAAAATTTTGAAATTTCAACAAGCTAGAAATTTAAGATTTAATAAGGGCGTAAGTGGGATTCGAACCCAGGACCTCTCCATTGTCAAGCAACACCTCTACCACTTGAGCTAACGAGGATCCATGTCAGCCGAGGTACTTTTTGTTGTGTCATGTCTACACTGATTTCCCCCTGTATATATATATATAAGTAATAGGTTTTGAATGTTAAGGGTCTAGTTTTTAGCTTTTAATTTAAAGCAGGCGTGTATTGTAAATATTCTATGTGAGTCCTTCGGTCAGAAAACATAAAACCGCAAAGTGTTAAAATATAACGTTTATAAATGCAATATATATGAATAATTTAGTTTGAAATTATTTTACGAATGTTCCGCGGGAGTGTAAGCCAAATAATGACCTGATTTCCTCGCGTTATGGCAATAAACTCAGCTCGGGCTACGCCCTCGCGAGTTTATTTGCCATAACCGCTCGGCACCAGGTCATTATTTACTACATATTCAGGTACCCATTTTAACAGCTGGGTGGACTGAGTGCAATGTGGATGAATACATAATGTATCTCTGTCATCAAAGTCAAATTATTCGAGGAGTCTGAAAACACAAAATCTCGATACAGGACAGCTTCTTTGATGAAATGGAAAGTGTGGCTTGCCCAAGGACACAACACAGTTTTGGACCCAGGTCACAAATTTTTGGTGTCTCCACCGGGATTCGAACCCGAGTCGTCGGCGTGAAGGGCCAGCACGCTAACCACTACACCACTGTGCTCCACAATGTGTAACCAGATGGACCTAAACAATAATCAATCCACCCCTTCTAAATCATTTATCTGATATTACGTTACGTTATGTTAACGTTATAAGTAACACATTAGATAAGGGTCATTAAACAACCTTTCTTATAAAAAGGAGCTGGTTAAATGAATTGTATGACCAATGAATCAAATCATTCTTGTAATACATGTATTAACTGCGAATTATTAGCTGCGCTGAAAACAATAAAACAATGAGAAAATGTTTTGGTCAAACATCCCACATGAGAGAGCTAATAGTATTTAAATGAAATAACATTTATTTTGGGAGTAAGAAGTGTCAAAATCAACAATGCTACTCAAAGGTATATTTCAATGTATTTTAACACCCTTTGCCAAAAACCAAGTTTCTGTTTTTTATGTAATGTGATAGCCACACTTTCCATTTCATCAAAGAAGCTGTCCTGTATCGAGATGTTGTGTTTTCAGACTCCTCGAATAATTTGACTTTGATGACAGAGATACATTATGTATTAGATTTAGTGTCAAGTTTGTGATTTGCTTATTCCTTTCTACAGCCATCGAGAAGAGTACCTTAGAAGAAGCAGTAGCGTGTCTGTACCTGCGGAGGTCCTTCAGTGCCGTCATATCTATCAAATACATACTTACGTTTTTATTGAGTTCTTGATCCTTAGAACTACATAAGTACTTGTGCTCAATGAAATGTATGTATTCTTAATTAAGACAGCGTTCTTATTGTCCCAGTCACAGTTGTGCAAAAAAGTATTTGTCACATTCGGAAATGAGAATAGGTGTATGTATAAATCCCCAAATAGCATAAACGTTATTGTTATTATAATTTTGTTTTCAAAATGGTTAATTTATATTACTGAGTTTGACGTTTTTTCAAGTTGTTTGTAAGTGGTATCAATATACAATCTTAAAAATCTTGAGTAAATAAGAGCTTTATCATGATGAACTTGTACGAAAAAAGTCTTGGCCGCGAATTAAGATACATATTATACGATACATTGTGCTAATTAATATCAATTTTAGACAGTAATAATATAATTTAAAATCATGATTCAGATGACATTTAGTGAGTCATTTTGGCTGTTCGATGTTGCCATTTATATTGTTTCCTTAAAGATATGGGATAACTGTTTGGTGTTGTCAAAATTAGTCGGACTGGGATGAAAAAAATTCCATATGATATTCCTCTAAAAACTAAAAACACCAGCCGCCACACAGGTGGATAACACACACCAGCTCCTCCCAGACAGACAACAAACACACCAGCTCCTACACAGGTAGACAACACACAAGCTCCTCCCAGACAGACAACAAACACACCAGCTCCTACACAGGTAGACAACACACCAGCTGCTACACAGGTGGATAACACACACCAGCTCCTCCCAGACAGACAACAAACACACCAGCTCCTACACAGGTAGACAACACACAAGCTCCTACCAGACAGACAACAAACACACCAGCTCCTACACAGGTAGACAACAAACCAGCTCCTCCCAGACACACAACAAACACACCAGCTCCTACACAGGTAGACAACACACCAGCTGCTACACGGGTGGCCAACACACACCAGCTCCTCCCAGACAGACAACAAACACACCAGCTGCTACACAGGTGGACAACACACCAGCTCACCCCAGACAGACAACAAACACAAGCTCTTACATGTACACTAGTATATCAAGGCAGTATCTTTGTGCAGTAATACTGGACGCAGTGCTTCGCTTTCCTGGATTTACTGAGCATCAAAACGATGAATCTCACTGAGGAGTCTT
Organism: Phorcus lineatus; assembly: GCA_921293015.1. Taxonomy (NCBI): domain Eukaryota; kingdom Metazoa; phylum Mollusca; class Gastropoda; order Trochida; family Trochidae; genus Phorcus; species Phorcus lineatus. The sequence goes on along the minus strand of OV121092.1, from coordinate 45,388,682 downwards.
TGGTGAGTCAGAAATAATTTCCATCTTTAATATGACATCATATGCTTTTTGAGAAATACTTTTATATCAATTGTAGACATGTTGATTGTGGTACATGCTTTTATAGATTAAAACGGCCAAAATACTTTATACTTTACTTTATATTCAAAAATACAAAACACTTATATTCTGTGTCAAGATTTTTTTCAACAAAAATTATGTTGATACATTTACTCAAACCTTGCTTTGACTAAAGCTTACAAATTGTTTCCTCTTTTCTCCATCATGGATAATTCATTGTTGATATTTCAGTGACAATCAGTGTTCATGATAGTTTAGTTTTATCTGTAGACGGAGGACGCATATTTCAAATAAGATCATGTCTGAAAATGTTATCCATGCATATTTTTCTCTTTTGTTTTCAGAAAGCTTCTACTTAAAACTTGGTTATTGAAAGTAATTAAGTTTTTCTCCTTGAGAATAGTTGAGATAAATTTCCAGCGTCATGAATTAACAATTTCTGACTTCCATTTTTTTGTTGTACTTGTATATGCTATAGTTTTGAATTGATTTATTCAATTGCAGTCATAAGACACCGAATTGCTACAAAATTTAGCAAAAAGGATACTTCATAATATTTTCATTAAATGATGCGAAGATTAATTTTCAAACAAGATCAATTGTTATTCTAAGAACAGAAATTATGTGGTGTACAGAGATCTACCATTGATAATAAGACTGTAGTAATTAAGAAATGAAACAAACACTAACAGATTGTCTAACGTCAACGGAAAGGAAAGATGTGCGACTCAAAACAAAACGACTTTGGAACAAAATCAAAGAGTTTTAAGGCTTTTTCAATATCGATTTCAGTATCGATGTAGTAATAAAGATTTAAAAGGATACATTGCTTTTTTCGTGGCAATGGAACATTCTGGGTTTTAAAGAATGCGACGTCGGATGTTTTTAAGTTAAAACCTAAATTCGCGTTTCAAATGGTCACAAAGACTAAATAGGCGTTGGTTATTCACTATTTTGCAATGTTCAGGATAGAAATGTCATCTGATGTAAAGCATAAATAAATGATAATTAATTCTTGACATAATTTAAAAGATTGTATAAAATCAGTATATTGCAGACACTGTCATTATTTAAATATTCGTTGCAACAAGTCACCGTTTTATAAGGTTGGTGTCGCACTGTGCTGGACGGTATTGAATGCTTGAAACTTTATGGAACATACCTGATTAATTGATTTAAAAGTTTTTATTTTATGACACTTTGTCAGAACAATATAAGAACTTTAAATATATTCATATAAACCCCGCATTTAGATCTACTTGTAAGAAAGAACTTTCATGCAATAAAAACATTAAAAAAGAGTATAGTATTCAGTTGAAACAAACCCATTATATCTACTTATACGATTTAAAAAAATTACAAGGACATGAATTCTTATTACTTAGTCAGAACATGCCATTTTTATCGATCCAGGTAACCAGAGGCTTTGGAAAAAAAAGATTGAAATATTGCTTTTAGTTGCTTTAAAATAACGATACGAATCAACAATTGATATGGAGTAACATATAACCTTGCCTGTTATTGTGATTCAAAGAGGCTCATCAGTTGTAATTCTTTTATGAATTGTGCACGAACGGTTCACCTATTCATCGTTATATGAAATTTAAAATGCTGAACACTCAATAAATATGGTAAATAAATCGTTTTGAGAGGATATCAGACAGTGGAACATAGGATCTCTTCTGATTGCTTGTGTTCAAAATTGGGGCATCTGTCGCTAGTATTTAAGATTGTGTTAGAATTTCAGGATTTCATTAACCGAGTACGTCATCAATATTTTTTCTCCATGTAGCAGTGTCTGTTTATTTCATTTTTTAATTGCAACCATGCCAATGGATGAATGTGTTTCGCTTAAAGATAGCTATTTCGACTAACTGGAAAACTTTAACACTGAAGCTCGAACTTTGAATAGCATATAAGTCACTCTTAAACCACAGATGTATTCAGTGATTGTTAGCGATGAGAAGTTTACAATTATAAAACTTTTGAATTGCAATAAAGTACATACGGGTTAATATATGAATAAAAATATTCTTTGATTTTTAAATTTTACTCGATTTTCATGAATACCCCAAATGCCTCTCACCATTGGTGCAGGAGAGACTGGTAATATTAAGTCAAATTTCGTACAAACCTATGCAGTAATAATTTTTCAAATTTTCAATTTCATATTTAAGGTAAACTTTTTTCTATATCAAGGTGAGTTGGTGTTTAACGCCGCTTTCAAGATTATTTCACTTATATCGCGGCTGCTAGTATTATTGCAGGGAGAAAGCCCGCAACACAATTGTGGCCATGCATTGCGGTGAAACCTACGAGCATCGGCTGGAACTAACGAACCATGGGTGGTACAGCGCTGATTTTCAGTGTAGCATTGCACCCAAACCTGACAGCGTGTAGAACAGTTCTCTACTGCAGGCAAAGTTGCCGAGTCCCTGGCGGGATTCGAACCACTGACCTTCTGATCCGAAGCCGAACGCGCTAACCCGCCCCATTGATATAGCAAAATACAAAAAAAACTATGTTCGAAAGGCACGTTATCAAATGTAATAACTGATCCGTAGGTTCCATGGATTTATTCTGCCATCAATCAACTATTTTCAAAGTATCATGCTACCAAGTTTAGTATCAAATTGACCAAAGAACTCATCGCAGATGAGATTTATTCGCTGTAGCATCTATAACTTTTCACTTCAAAGGAGTTTGAATTGGTCATGCTTGGTAGTTCAATTGTAAGAGGAGATGTACCTATAAATCATCGGATGCAGATCTAAGGTACGACTATCAGATACAAAAGCGGTGGGAGTTAACTGCGCAAAAGCAATCTAAGTACTTTAAAAGCAGATTTAGTCATCAATTTAGATAAAACTGCCTGTAATGTTAAAGGTAATTTGGTATGTACAGGGAAAGGCTCACATGTTCCTTGACATGCAAAGGCGAAACTCAGCTAATAATAAGAAAACTTTATCTTTGAGTCTGTCGGTTAACATCTGATATTTACTCAATGAATCGTATACATATGATGTCAACCTTTGCTTGATGCATACATTATGTATGGACTACTTTTGTGTTGTTTAATCGTCCATTTGTGGGAAAAATAAATCAAAAGTCAGCAAAAATGACTTCAATGAATAATTCTGTAGATATATTGACAGACGAATAGCTTGTAACTTATATTATAGAGTCATTGAAGTGTTAACTGTTTATGTTTATACCTTCAGTGAGCCATTCCACTAACTTATTTTAGCCTCGAAACCCAATTCTATCAAAACGTATCATGTCAGCTGCCATATAAGATCCTAAGAAATCTCATGAGAAACTTTTAATCACTGAACTCATATTATTTTTTAAAAAAATGAAATAACAGCTTTAATTGTTCTTCGAGTGAAGAAAAAGAACACGTTTTCAAACATGTTCAAGAATGTCGTGATTCGACACATCTCCTTGGCACATTCTCTAATGATATGCTTGCTGTCTGGTAGGGCATTCCTTGCCATGCCTTGTTCAAGCTGATCCCTAAATCTAATAATGCTTTCAGGGTTCCTTTCCTCTACTAGATTCGGTTCAGTACCTTCACATCCTCTGCTGACCTATAGAACTATTGATACCATGAGTCTTGCATATTGCTCGATTAGAACTGCGGTATAGATTTGATGATCGGCCTGAGATTGAAATGGGTGTTAGGTTTAATTGAGTTGAGATTGAAATACAGCTGACTTTATAAAGCAGTTTAGCTAAAAGCGGTTTCAGAAACTGTACACATTATTCTAAAAAGAAACAACAATTGATACCATGAGTCTTGCAGATTGTTCAATTAGAACTGTGGTATAAATCTGATGATCGGCCTGAGATTGAAATGGGTGTTAGGTTTAATTGAGTTGAGACTGAAATACAGCTGACTGTATAAAGCAGTTTAGCTAAAAGCGGTTTCAGAAACTGTACACATTATTCTAAAAAGAAACAACAATTGATACCATGAGTCTTGCATATTGCTCGATTAGAACTGTGGTATAGATCTGATGATCGGCCTGAGATAGAAATGGGTGTTAGGGTTAATTGAGTTGAGATTGAAATACAGCTGACTTTATAAAGCAGTTTAGCTAAAAGCGGTTTCAGAAACTGTACACATTATTCTAAAAAGAAACACACAGATTAGCACGTTAAAGCAATAAGGCAATTGTAGATTAGGCAAAAGATATGACTTTAGTTTCCGAAAAGTGAAATAAAGATTAATTTAGATGTGTAAATAAATATATAAAAGTGAATGTGACCAAAATATCCCTTTGAAGTAAATCTATTGGATGCCATTAATGAAACCGTCTGAGGTCAAGCTCAGTTTAAGTTTCAACGTTGTGTCGTTGAGTGTTTATGAAGTCTTGAATAAAAAGTACACATGAGGTGGAAGAACTTTCCGTTCTTGATTGACAAAAGAGAAAATATTTACAGTATATTGCAGACACTGTCATTATTTGAATATTCGTTGCAACAAGTCACCGTTTTATAACTAGTTGAAAATATACAGAATGTTTTCTGAAGAAGTGTTAAGTAATATATTAGTAGGACACTGAAAAATCGATGGACTTTTAAAACGCATATACTTACAAGTGTTGCTTTGTTTGAATTTAGAAAAATATATGCATAATGTTTTGTTCATATTGAAAATGTTTAAATCATTTAACTTAACATGTACATTTATGTTGTTGATAGCGTAAAATAAACGACTCTATTCTCATATTAGAGGAGTTAGTATAAATTATATGTTTTATATATTACCAGTTATATGATCTTTAAATGCAGATAAATACGACCAGCAACTAGATTTACATGTGCAATGAGTTATGGATTTCACGAAAAAATTCATGTCATGTCATAAATAACGTAATAGCCAAAAAATCCATTTGTGAAAACAATTTCAACAAAATCTTAACATATCTGTTAAATCCTCTTGCCACAGCCATATCATATTGTTTTTCTCTAAATCGTTCGAGCTCATATTCATTTGTCTTTCTTTTAGCTTAATGTATTTGAATAAATCTGTAGTTAAACTTGCACTGGAAAATGAACGATGTCCAACCTACATTCAAACTCTTGTTAACCAAGCGATCTTGCGAGCGGGTTCACATGAGAGTTTGAATGTAGGTTTGACATCGTTCGTTTTCCAGTGCAAACACACAAAATGACATTCAATTCTTATAATTTCGCACCATATTAGGAATTTAACAGCGAAGTAATACAAGTTTTGTCTTAGCTTCTCAACGAGTAACTTTGTGCAACGAGAAAAATTCCTATGCAAAATTTCTTCGCACGTTTATTTCGTGAAAATCATGATATTGCGGACTACTAAATCATAATAAATGAAGCGTAAACAGAAATAAAATCCACACAAGGACACGAGACAAGAGTTATCAGCCTTAAGAATACCCAGTCATGGCGGCCACCACGAGCTGCCATTTGTTCGTATCTTTTCGCCAAAATATGTGAAAGACTGTTGTTTAAGTGAGGTTGTGATTTTAATAACTGTATATTCGCCCCTCCCTTATCAAGTATGTATACATCGTGAGTGTTTAGTCAAAGTCAAAGTCAAAGATGTTTATTGTATGAGAGGCCTCCGGCCCATATACATTGGAGTTACATGACATAGAGTTAAACAGTTCAATCTCAAAGTATAGCTACAGCATAGATTTTAACATATTATCTCTCATGGACATTGCATAGGTAACATATTGGGAAAGCTTAAGAATGCTAGTATTCACATCAGAAGAAAGAATTTGTTTGAAAGCTATGATTGGAGGCTTAGAAAAGTAACTATCTGGGATATACTGTTTACGCAAATCTTCGAGTGGTTGACAAACAAACAAAAAGTGTATTTCGTTTTCAATACCATTTTTACATAACGGGCATATTCTTTTGCTTCTATCGATCGACCTTTGTCTTCCTTCATTGATCATTAAATTTGACAATCCTAACCTGAAGCGAATTAATGAACGCCTTAGCTTCTTAGATGTTAATTGCAGTAAGTATTTTTCCGGTTGGAGTAAGGTTTTAAAAATTCGATATGAATCGTATCTTGAACTACTATGTAATGTCGACTGCCAATCTTGGTTAAACATACCAATAGTTGTTTCACGAAAACGATACAGAAAAAGCCTTATATTGCCGACTGTCTGACTAAGCCATACAAAGCCATAACCATGAGAAAATAAAAGATTGCGTATGTGAGATGCCCATGTTGTTTTACCAAGATCATCCAAGTGAACAAGCATATTATATGCTTTTTTCGGTAATCTATTTTCTTGCATACATAAATTTTTTATCCAAAACTTCAAACATCTAATATGAGCATCAACATATAAAGGATATCTCCCGCATTCTCCACATACCATACATGTTGGGGTCGACTGACCAACGTAAAGGAACTTTTTACAAGCCAATAGATGAACCTTCTCAATGCAATCAAAACGTTGGAATCCCCATATTTCTGAACTATAAAGTAAAATTGGTTTAATTTGAGAATCAAAAAGTTTGAAGTATATCTTTGGTGTCAAAACACCAAAATTATGCATAATTGACAACAAACTGATTAAAGCTTGTTTAGAGTGTTTAGTCAGGTTTGGTATGTTATGGTTCCCTAAATTGATCGTAATATTAAGTTTATTTTGCGACTACATGTATCTCGATAAATGTTTCTCGTGTTGTTCTCTCCAGTTAAAAACCCTAAAACACCTGAAGCAATGCTTATTTAGTAACTACATGTATGAACAATCTTAAATCAAGCAAAAGATTAGACTCAACTTTTTCATTTCATTTATTGAATAAAGAAGACGAATGTAGTAAGTCAGATTTTTAAACAATTCGTGGGAACAGAGAAAAGAGTTCCGGTAAATGTTCACACGACCTAGATCGGCTAGAAACTGTTCACACAAGTATGAACGTTTTTTCCAAGAGGTCATGGGAATGAAACTCTGGAATTCAGATCGCATGACCGTGCTCTCAATCAATGAGCGTACAGGATTATGTGTGAACTTCAAAGTACGAAATTATTGATGTGTACATTTTATTTGCAGCTTGTTAAGTACTTTTTTGGAAATAAAGTAGCATAATGTCACAATTATGAAAAATCTTCAAATATTTAACTAATTACTGTGTTATGATTGGCGGTGTTATCATATTAAATATACATTTCATAAATGCAAGGAGGTGCTAATAATTTTTTGAAGATTATATGTAGAAATAACAATGTATTCTTAGCCTATCTATTGCAACCGTACTACTGTCTTTAGCGGTTAAGTACTCAGATGGGAGATAAAACTGCGAACAAATAGGACATATATGCACTTTGATATTGGTTGACAGCATCTTAGAGGGATTGAAAGTTCTGGATGATTGCTTGCTCTGTATGACCAGGTTACTGATTAGTTGTCAAGAGGTTTACAAGTTTGTTTGTTATGTTTTCATTTGAAGACGCTGCAAGATTGTTATCGTGTCTGAGGTCGGTTTCGATGAAACAGTTCAAGGCTTACATGTTTATTTCTGACAGTAGGGTAATGTCAGATGCATATGCCTCAATTATAGAGGAAGTAGATGGGTGAATTGATTAACGTTTCGTTATGTTACTTATCTAGGTAAGAAGCAGTTTGAAGCAGCTTAATTTACAAAGAAACAATTAGGAAGAAGAACATAGCTAAGAAGAGCAGGTTTTATTATTATGTTATGTTTTCTAAATTTCAAATATCTATAAAAATCTAAAATCTTGACATAATATTAAAGTTTTATCATAACTTTCTTGAAAGTTTGTCACGTGGTTAATTGCAGAACTATGAGTAGCACTTTCAATGTATAGTATGTCATTAAGTGTTCTCTAATGGACCTTCCTCTAAGGCTATAGAAGCACTAGCTACTTCTTTAGCCGTTGCTGTATCCTTTGTTAAATAGTGAGAAAAGATGATATTTTAAGGTTTTATTCACTTCATTTTGATACAATCAACAAAGTTTTGTACATAACAGGAGCTATGTGGTATATTATGCACCTCAGGTATGGCATGACTTATAATCAACATATGGAAATACATCAAACAGAGTAATAATTAAACACTTCATTCAGAAACAGCATTCATTTATCAGTCTTTAGAATATTCTACTTTTTGTCAAAATAATTAATGTTCAATTTTTTTCTAGCGATATATCTTTCAATGTGAAAAACGTCTTTCAGAACATTCTTATATATTGGAATATTAGGCTTTAAACCTTTAATGTTCATAACATAGATGTGACGTTTAGCTAGAAATACCATGTGATTCAACAAATGGTTATTGGTGGTACAGAATAATATATCTTGGCTTGAGAGATCGGGAGTTTTATCAAGGGCACTCTTAATAAAGTCTCTGAATTCGTTCCAGAAGACTCAAACGGTTGGACATTCAATATATACATGGTAAATATTCTCGTTACAACCACAAGATGAGCATACATCATTATCAACTAGTTTCATTTTCAACAATTCTCGTTTAGTATAGATCACTCGATGAATAAATTTGTATTCCAACAGCTTTATGTCTTTTGTGGATATTGTCTATATTCCAAAAATACCGACATCCAATTGATATGGTCATTAATTTCGCTTTCCCATTTAAGACATGCTTTTGGAAAATTACATTGAACTGCAAGTGTACAAAATACATTACCTTGACATATATCTTTGACATGAATAATTCCTTTTTTGAACAAGTTGTTGATAGGTTTTAAGTTTTATTGTACCTGATTGATGGGCATATCTCCTTCAACAGAATAAATATCAGTGTCTTTTTATCCATCAAACAACCATATCAGTTAACATGTTAGATACGCAGTGCAATTTCAGGTCATATCAATAATATAATGTAACAGTAATTTTGTAATTGTAAATGAATAAGTCAGTTCAATGCATGAAATAACTTTTGATTAATATTGTAATTAAGGTATGCATATATCAGCGTGTGAAAAGCCGGTGCATTTAATATTATCTTGCATTTGCTTTACGAATTTCATACGATAGTAAAATAATCAAAGATAAAATATCGTTAATCTTTAGAGAAATACATTTTGTAAACTAAGCCTTACGTCAATGCAAGTATGTACTGAAGTTATGTTCACTCTTGCAACACATTTATATGTAGAAACATAACATTAATCCTGTAAATATTCAAGTCTTTTGTGTTCGAGACATACAGTATATATTTGATATATAATAAATTGATATAAAGTTCCCGTATTATTAACATAATTTTGTTCATGTGTATTTGCTGAATGTAACAAATCATAAAATACATTTTAGCAATGAGGTTAACTCAATGATTTATGTGGATCTGTTTGAAACAGTCTGTATTGAGATTTGACCTGATTTGTCTTTTATTTTGCATTCAACAATAAATAGGAGGACAGCAGAAATCTGTCAAATTCAATCATTCATTCATTCATTCATTCAACAAGTAGTCTTGTCAAAATCTCTAAAAATCATGAATTTAAACCGTAAAGTTGTGTTTTTCTGATTGTAAGACTGAAATGAGTGAGATGTCTAGAGAAGTCACACTATCTATTGCAGTATCACGTATCGCAGCTTCCTGCAAAACGCCATTATCTCTTTTAAGTAATGGGTGCAACTGAAAGTAGTCAAATAAGATAGGTGGCTCTTCCATTTGAGCTCTGGTTGAGTCTCATTATTAATAATTATGTGTAGCACTACAACACTCAAGAATTCCTTGTAAGAATATTGTTCAAACCACTTCATTTCGTTTGTATAGCTTACTTGTGAATTCCTCACTCCATATTAGAAGCCTTATCTTGCACTTAGCGATCTCCAAGCATCATCTTGAGCTCTGATTTATCATAATAATTTATGGATTTTCAAAATATCAACACTCAAAAAGGCTATTCATCAATATATGTTCCCAGGGTGTTCTTTTTTCCATTTAATAAAGAGGATTACTGTAACTCAAGACTTTAGTTATGTTAGTTTTAGTTGATGTGATAAAACTTATATTTTACCATTATTTTGATTTGTAGTGTTATCTTAATGCACTTATAGAACATATAGAAGTCCTACAAATGTTAGTGATTTTGACTCCAATGATGTAATCCTAATAAAGAAACTGATTTCTGTTGTTAATTAATGATACTAGAGAATTCTTAAAATAGGAATATCAGTAAAGGGAGACAACACATTGTTTTTAAACTGTTATAAGGTACTTACAGCCAATCCATTCTTTCTGATGAGGCGGTTAGTCCATTTCTTCAATCACATTGCCTAGTTGAACACATTCAGGCAAAAGGGCAAAAGTCTAATTCAAAATCCTAATTAGATAAAAAAAAAAAGGGCAATCATTGAATTTCAACGAAAGGAGTAAATAGTTACAATTGCGTACACAAAAACAAAATTGGTGTAAATGAATATATGTATCCATTATTAAGGAACTCCAAACTTATATTTGTCCCTGATAAGGCCTCTTTGTTGAATATTCAGGCGTAAACATGGATCATTCATTTCTTTGATTGATAACTATAAATAGGTTTTAAATATCTAAGGTACAGAGTATATCTATACTTCTTATAGATAGGCAAAACTAATTCTGGGTATATTTGCAGTCAATACTCTTTGTACAAATGAACAGTACACTAAAACAAGTGAAAAGGTGAAATCTTTCAAGTGCTTCATCTATTGTTCTCACTTCGTCAGATATTGTTGATGATAACCCAAATCTGATGAATCTGATAACGGACTAAAACTGTTTTAAGAGTAGACTGAAATAACTATGGCCAAGTTCCTTTTCTATGTAGGGAACGATTACTGAGATATTGCCGACACTGATTAACCTTTTACCTATCTACACATGCCAGCAAGAGGCAAAAGAAAATATATACATACCTTTGCCACCTCAGGTGACCTTATTACTTTCAAGAGTAAAAGAGTAAATTACTTTGGTTTAAATTACTAAACTTATTCATGTATCATCAACATTGTTTGATAATTGATTGTTTGAATAGTTGTGCCTCATTTAGGTTGTTTCAATGGTTTGACTTCAGTAAAATGTTGAAAATGGTACATTTTTATGTAATAGATACCACATAAACATCATTGTATTCTTTCAAACAACATACAAGTACTATAGGTAATGAAATGTAATGAAATCTTACAGCTGAAATTCCCATAATCAGTGTCAAATTGATTCTGTTCATCTAAATACCGTATTCTGAATTGCAATGACTTTTCCGTTTCCATTCGATCTGCCTTTTCTAACCAAGATGTCAAGTAATCAGTTTGACGTATCGGTTGAAAGGAACGTCTACATATGAGGAATATTCACACAAAGAGTCTTTCCTCTGATAGGTCTATTTACTGTTGCTGACAATGGCAAGCTAATTCTCTGTGAAAAAGTACAGAAGTTAGTATTCAACATAGTGAGGCTTTAAAGAAAAATCCCAAAGAGTTTGGAATGTTTACTCTCTGAAAGTTAACCATGACCTCAAACAATGATGGGTATGATTCTAATCTTGCATTGTCCAACAAACTGATAATATCTCATGAAAGTTAACAAACCTATGAGTACAGTGCACTTTACCATCCCCATTGGATATTGGAATTCCAATATGTCTATTACATAATTACGCACTTAACTCATGTTAGGTAAATAACCATCTAACTGCTCAGAATTGCGAATGATAGAATAATAAGTCATGTAGACTCCGAATCCGACATCTGATAACTGACACAGCTGCAGCAACGCTTGTCAGATCACTAATCCTGAGTCGCCTGGATTACTGCAACAGCGTCTTGATTGGAATACCAGCTGAGAACATCAAACGTCTGCAGAAAGTACAGAACACTGCAGCCAGGATTGTTGTGAAGGCCAAAAGGGATTCTCACGTGTCACCTATCCTACATGAACTTCACTGGTTACCCGTCAATCTCAGGATTGATTTCAAAGTCCTTGTACTGGTCCACAACTGCGTGTATGAAAGAGCACCAAAATACCTGCAGGACCTGATCACACTGTACACACCCTCAAGGCTCCTGCGCTCCAGTTCCAAATTTCAACTTGACGTCAAGCAACCAAGGATGAAGACATTTGGTTATAGGACATTTCACTATGCAGCAGCCAAACTGTGGAATCAGCTTCCCGTTGATCTGCGATTAGTAGAGAGCAGCGAACTTTTCAAGAAAAAACTGAAAACCCATCTTTTTAGTCAATTTCTTGGACATTGTTAGCGCTTTGAGCATGCATGCATGGAACCCAGCGCTATAGAAGCAGATATATTGTTTATTCAAGTGAAATTTTGTAGAAAACCGTGATTAGTTTAAGTAAAGACATCAGGTTGACCTGCATGTGTCATGCAATTGTATAAATCAAATAATTGCTCTTCTTTAAACTTTATGCATTTTCTTTTTGCTTCAGGTAAGTCTCCATACTTCATTTCAAACACATTAAAACCCTGCCACAAGCATCACTTGATAGAGGTAAGTGTCAAAACATTCGTTTAAAGAGAGAACTGTTCATAGTGAAAAAGGATTTGTGATAATTAATTCCTCCAAGTCAAAATCTTTACTCATGTTCTCTTTATTTTGAAATTGGTAACTACATATAGCCCATTTACGTTGTCAGCAATTACTCGTAGTTGTCAAGACAATCATAAACAGAATGTTGCATATTATGTCTTATCGGTAACGTTTCTACTTCATCATAACATTTCGAGAAAAAGAAAACCCAATGATAATTTTGACGTGGTTACTTTGACTTCTTACTTCAGACATTATGGTTATATGTTATTCTAAGATGCCTAGCGGTTAGAACTATCGAAAAAAAAGTACTTTATCAGACAATAAAGGTATAGTTTTTTCATGACGTAATAATTGAATGACGTTATATCCGCTCTTCCCCGCTTCCCCCTCGCGTCCGTGGTAACCTTTCATCTCGGATCTTTCGATCAACATGGCTTATCCCTACCAATGTCTGTCGTATTGGCGATTTTGCCGATTACATTTTAAAAAAAAATGAAGACTAGTTTCGAATCATCTAGTTCTATCTATCGGAATCAAGAATGGAAAGCTAAAGCTTGTCTATAGCTACTGTCGAGTGACCGCGTTGTTTCACGTCAGGTCACGGCGCCCCGTGGGACTGTGACGTTTGTTCACGTCAACCGTCTCTACCAGGTTCAATGTGATAAGCTCAACGTAATAATCAAATAATTATGGGTGTACATTCCCAACAGAGATTAAAACATCACCTTCAACGTTTATGACAGCAGCAAATAAAAATGTCAGGATTCAGTCCGCCATTACGCTTAAAAAAATAAATACCCATAATTTGTGGAATGTTAACCACGTGATAAGCCTTATATGGGCAATGTGGCCCGCACTGCATAATCGCACGACACGAGTTTGTAAAAGTGAAGTTTTTAAAAAAAACCAAGAGGTTATAATTTGTTTGTTTAAGTTTTTAAAGAAACAAATAAGAAGCAAATATAATTCACAATTGAATAAATGAAAAAGTTAAAGTGCAAAACTGCAGTTATCAAAGCTTTAACCAACTTAATGTCTTTTTAAACTAGGGGTTGGGCTCCATACTTGGAATAGCCAACAGTTAGCCCTGTTCATGGATTACTAATGTGAGCGATTTAATACTATATTTTATTTCGAGATTATTAAAATCAGAGTGGTCCCTGTACAAATAATTTTAGCATCTTCGAAAAGAAATAAAGTTCGCTCTACCCCAATGTGTTTTGTAATAAAGAATAGTTTTGCCCTGAACTATTATAACGTTAAAGCACTCGGACTACCGTCTGTTTCTGTTTCTTTCAAATGCATGTTTAAAACACTAGCAAAATGTGTGGCATTTCTTTTTTAAAATGATAATTCATTATAGATCTTTATTTGTATAAAATATTAATCAGAACTTTACTTCAATATATACACCTGCTTAATAACAATTTGTTTCATTACTTTCGAGCTTTTGTACTCATTTTATCTCCTAAATAGGAGATAATGTATTTAAAACCCTGATTACTCGCGTATTAGCATGTAAGGGAAAAATTAATGATTCGATTAGAGTTTTAAAACTAATTGTTTTTTTCTTCATTATATGGCATGAAAAGCAATTGCGGATTTGGGGAATTCGGGTCAACATCATTGTGATAGACATTGACCGAGGACGTTTTAATGAACACAAGAAAACAATAATGACCGAGAATGAAGTCATGCTATTTTCCTCAAGTTATAAAACGTCTATAAAAGTCTATAAGTCTATAAAAACAGATATCGATAGAATTCATTAGTTTCAGTGAGTAGTGTTTTCCTCTAGCTATAAAAAGAGGTATTGACAGAATCGCCAGTTTATCATTGTTATCATTGGATTCAAAATAAGTCAGGTTTTGTGGCACTTATTAATAAATATATATAGGAAACGTTACAATTTACAAATACGGGATTGCTATATATGGATATATCATGGCAAGTTCTTTTAAATTTCACATGCAGGGTATTGATAGTGAAATAAATTCGAGAATTATTCTTAAAATTTTGAATCAAACAAATAAGGGAGATTAACAATGATGTTCATTGTACATTAACGACCAGATACAAAAAATCACATGAAAGTAAATCTTTCAGATACCTCGAATGATAATATCAAAGGAATAAAAAAAGATCAAATACGTTAGTGTAACAACAGTAATGCTTACAGGAAAATGATCCGATTCACTGGAGGGTATTTACAAAATATTCAAATTTTTGCAATATCGTATTGTTTCTGAATGTCTGAAGAGTGTGCACAAAAGCATGTGGAATCTTAACCATAACCATAAAGGCACATGGTTTTTAAAATTTCATTATTCGTTTTTGCTTGGAAAAGAGGCTATAATTATGCCGCAACTGCGAGGCGAAAAAGAAATTATGGCCATATGTAAAATTGAAATCGTTGAGGCGAAATTTTAACTTGCCCGACATGTGAACGTTCATCAGAGCACCTGTTGTTGCCCTTTTGGTCGGTTCCTATTGACTACACAACACATCCACGTTTTGACAAAACATTGCAACCAGTCTGATTTGATGATGAATTACAATTTTGTTTTCTTCGGTGAGATGGAAAATAACTGTTTGAAAAAACCCATTAACAACTCAATTTCAGAATTGTTTGAGACAGTGTCATCGTGTGAATGGCAATAGCATTTCTTCAGTGATTTCACTTAATACTGGTTCACAGGACATTCACAAAAAATAGATACACCAACAACGTCGTCGGACGTCAATTGACGTCGAATATTGTCAATAGAGGGATTTTAACAGGCATTATACACATGTAGCTTTCGTTATATCTCTAACCTTACAAATTCTAACATTAAAAGTTTTTAATGACCTTCATAAACACCAAAATTGACCGTATAGGTTTCTAAAGTTACTTAGAATTCATCTTAATACGTTAATCATGTAAATTACATTAGATCTAAAAAACGTTGTTTAGTTAATTTCTATAGTCTTTCAACACTCAACACTTTATTAAGAAATATTCATTCCATTCATCAGGGCAACATTCATAAAGTAAAATCGGATATCAAACTCACTGAGAAACTATCTACTACGTAGGCGATACTAAGTTCTACAAAGGAGATACTAAGTCCTGCATGGGTGATACTAAGTTCTACGTAGGAGATACTAAGTCCTACGTAGGAGATACAATGTCATACGTAAATCAATTCTGTAAGGATCTTTTCCTTAAAGGCTTTAATCTACACAATATGTGAATAGCAACACCAACATAATAGTTGTCTGACGAGTCTTATTTCATATCTGTTGACCATTATCAGGGTTTCCGTTTATATCCTGACGACTTTTATGTACTGCTTAATTAATACTTCCAGGCAGCAGTATTCATTTAGTAAGGAAAAATAATTCCTATCATTTGATAAGATTCATTTATGCCCTTTTCATCTTATTTTAGTAGTGCATTAGTACTTAGTTCGTTAGCATAGCTATCGTGTATACTTTCTCTTAAATTTGCTTATGATAAAATCCTGATCACACCTTGAACAAAAGAATCATACGATATTTAGATCAGGTTCCAGGTTATCAAATTCTTAAGTCATGGTTTAAATCGCTAAATTTGTCCAATTTTGGATGTAGCTCTAATAATTCTTAATTTTGAATTCGAAATACGTAAGAACGACACTCGAAAAGGAGGTTGTTTAGTCTGGATCATATAACCAGGTGAGGTAAGGTGACGAGAGTGCTTCACTTATATCGTGGCTGCCTGAATTATTGCAGGGAGAAAGCCCGCAACACCCCTGTGGCTATGTATTGCGGTGAAACCTGCGAGCATCGGCTGAAACTAGCGAAACTAGGGTAGTACTGCACTGATATTCAGTTTAGCATTGCACCCAAACCTGACTGCGTGTAGAACAGTTCTCCATTGAAGACAAAGTTGTCGAGCTCCTAGCGAGATTCGAACCATGGACCTTTTGATCCGAAGCCGAACGCGATAAACACTGCGCTATCCCGCCCCCTCATGTAACGAGAGGTATATTGTAATGTAAACACTCATATAAGTTTGATTTTTAAATCTGTGTGTGTAACTCTGGAGTATTGTAATAATAGCCATTTTTTCACAATAATGTCCGAAAGACAATAACGTCCTTAATGACATTGTGTTTCCTTTTAATAATTTTAATTCCAATTTCCTTGATTACGGAACTTAAAAATGCATCACTTTTAATGTATCATAATTAAACGTTGCAATTACTTCAGAAAGTTTCTTTCATGCGAAAAAATAATGACATTATTCTTAATCAAATTGATAGAAAATAGTTGACTGAATTATGTTAAAAAAACTGACTTCTGTATAGCTTTAATGTTTTAAAGAATTCAGGTTTCTTTGCCTTCAAAACTCTTTCAATGTAATTAATAGTTATTCACAATGGCAATGATATGAAATACCCTACCGTACCCAAAAAGAAAATTACGTTATCAATCGCAATATCATTCATATTAATACCATTTGAGGCAAGTATGAAATGCTATATTATTATGTATAAAGATACTTAACGTGGTATCTGTTGTATTAGTTGAGCAAGATTTTTCAAAGTGTTCTGAAAGGATCAAAGGTTCATGTTTAGTAAAATCAATTATTTAGTTGAGTAACGATCTAACCACTGGCGAAAAGTAATTATAAGTGCAGTCATGTCGAACTTCGAAAGACTTATAATAATATAATATTATTACCATGTAATGGTTCAAAAGCGTTCATGTAAATAATCGAAATGAGATATATTTATCATCTTGGATTCAGTGCTCTGGAAAGTAATCATGATTACATACATAAAATATCTTCTCACAGTTTCATTTCTTGTCTAGTTCACAAGATAAGTTCATTCTAACGGTTAGTCCGATTAGTGACTTTATTGTATGGTTTATTAACCAATCATGTCATTTCTTAGTTGTAACAGTGTGAGAAATACTGGAAATGTTTTCAGTCGCTTGTACCGTCAATGTTAAGTGTAGTTAGATATTAAACCATTGATTTTGAACCTTACATTTCATAAAACATTTTAAATGTCTGAGTTGAATGTACTCACTGCACTACACATTTTGTGCCTGTCAATAAATAAGAAATTCAGAGCGTTAAATGTCATTTGACTATTTCACTATTATAACCCATCATTTAAAAATAGAACACTCTCTAAGCAATACCCGTTTGATGTAGAAATTAACTTCTTAGAAATGTTTTTTTATAAAGCAATCTTATATAA
Source organism: Phorcus lineatus (assembly GCA_921293015.1). NCBI lineage: Eukaryota > Metazoa > Mollusca > Gastropoda > Trochida > Trochidae > Phorcus > Phorcus lineatus. Next base: position 45,370,856 of record OV121092.1, on the reverse strand, counting down.
TTATTGAATAGTTAAAATACATTCTTTTACTTTCTTATTGCAATATTCCATGCAGAAGTATGCTGACAATGCCGTTGAATACACTTTATCTGATTTCTGTAAAAAGTCAGTTGTAGAAATAGAAATGCCGCTGTTATGTTTAAATGGAATTGTTGTCAATGAATAATAGCTGTTTCCGTCTTCATTGATTTATTGTTTAAGCGCCTTTGGGCACATCAGCTTGCAAAAATAAATCGAAAATGTCAAATTTTCAACCCTTCACAATTCTGTTGATTTGTTGTCCTAACAAAACGTGAACTTTAAAGCATTAATAGTAATCGATCACATTAAAACATAAGTTTGCACGCAATTATAAATTGACAAGCATATTGACTAAATAATTCTGACCCAAAAATACCACCGTTTCTTGGATACTTCTGAGAAGTATAAATTGAATCTCTCTCCGAGTACAGTTACCTCTTATATAGAGAATAATAAACGACTTCCCGTTTAATACATTATTTATGATACGAGTGTGTGGTTCGGTATTTAACGAGCGAAAGCGAGTTAGATGTTATTATAGGGGACTGAGTTTAGTATTGTATTTATTACTTGCTGAATTATATCAAAGAAAAAGCATAAAAATTGCCGAGATTACCATTGTTGTCGCGCCGCTAACATTGTGACGTCATGTGACGTCCTTCAACACGCGATGTTATTACACACAATGTGTAATAACATTGTAGATTTATTAAACGGTGCTATCTTCAACGGGCGAGTAATAAACAGACATACCCTCTTCGAATTATATGTGAAACATTTACTATCAAAAGGAATGCCAAGGTGATTATATCCTCATAGTTTGTTTAATTGAAAATGTTCAGATGCATCTCGCGAAAAGTATTCCGTATGTCATGTCCTAAGTGTCTTCAGCAGAAGATGACATTTTAAGTATTTACAATAACTACTCATTTTAAATACTCTACGACATGATATTTGTTTTACATTCAATATTGTATATTTTTTTAACATTATTGCTACTCAGTTCATTGTTCAATATTGAAATTTTTGAGTATTGTATGTGAAGTTTGACTGATCACTACGAATCGAACAGCTCTGCATTATGAATAATGTAGAGGATATTTCCATATAGTTATGTTGTACATAGTTCATGTATGTGGTGGCACGTGGTCCTGTGCGAAGCTCAGTTGACCGCTATCAGTGAAGTTCAGCAACATCTGGCGTGGCTCGCCGGATGGGTGGTTTACCCGATCATAGCTGCATTAACTGAGAGTTCAAGGGTTATTCCCTGCCCCACACTGGGGCACAAGTTAAGAAGCTTGTGGTGTCTCCTTAGGCAAGAGACTTTATTCAAAATGTGCCTCTGTTCACCCAGCAGTACTAATTGGGTACCTGGTGTAGATTGTGTTGGAGGTGACCTTTAAGCGCTGTAACCAGCAGCTTGGGTTAGACCAGGGTAATAATGCAAGGGGCGCCTTGAGCATGCATTCGGTGTGGATATGTGCGCTATATAAATACCCTAATCTTTATTATTATATGAATTGTGGATACGGTGCAAATATATAGAGAACAAGATCAAGTAATAGTTCAAATACACATCTACATTTACATGATATCTCATATATCCATTATCTATTGCTTTACCATTGTAAGAATGATTGATTATAAGCTGAAACTGTCACCAGACTAAAGTATAGTAAATATTTTGATGATTTCAGTCATAAGTGAAATGAAATTTTGTGTAAAGGTTTAAAAAGATGATGAACATTTTGTTCACTCTTGATTAGTTTATTTCTATTGTGCTCATCCTTTTATCCTTTCAAGTAATTATATTTCTCTACTTAGGTTTTCAAATCTACTTACAGTCTATTTTCATGTGAGTCTTCATCAAGAATAAATTACAATGTTAAAAAGGCAAATTACTTGTGAAGTCATACAACATTTTATTCCAAATAACAGTGTTTCAAATTAAACATATGATCTTAGTGCCCCGCTGTGAATAGCTATGGCGCGTATTTAACAGATATATTTGTTTTCATGTGTTAAAAGGAACCTTCTGCAGGCGAGGATTGTTCATAGAAGGATTATATCCTCTTACAACTTTATCAAATTTAGAAACTTGGATAACAATCATTAAAAACTGAATAAAAAAATTAACGTGATCAGGTTTTTGCTACTGATAACATACATGTAGATGTTGGATTTTGTAATCTGATCTATAGTATGACACAATTTGCTATGTCTTTTTAAAGCTTATTGCATTAATATGAAAAAATATTTTCCTTTATTTGGGATGATAAATAGAAATTACGAATATTCACATATAAAAAGAGCAGACAGAATCAATACAGATCCCCTTGAATTATGTTAATATTTTTTGAATGATCAAAGTGATTATCTACTATTCTTGTATTTTGAGTGATGTGTCTCGTTACCGGTGATGATTTATTTACATTTCCTAACTCTTCTTACGTTTTTAAAACAAATAGTTCAAGATGAACTTTAGAATACGGAAGGTTCTTTATGCCAGTGTCATGCCAGTGTCATGCCAGTGCCATGCCAGTCTTTATGCCAGTGTCATGCCAGTGCCATGCCAGTCTTTATGCCAGTGTCATGCCAGTGCCATGTCAGTCTTTATGCCAGTGCCATGCCAGTCTTTATGCCAGTGCCATGCCAGTGTCATGCCAGTGCCATGCCAGTCTTTATGCCAGTGTCAACCTGCTCTTTGCTGTATCGTTGACAGCTACATTTGTTGAAAGAAATACATCAATATCAATATGTCAATACAGCAACTATAACTCAAGCGAGAAAAAAATCCATTCATCAAAAATAACTGTGAAAGGATAGATGCATGCTATATTGAATTGAACTGCTACCTTCTACTTGGAAATAGTGATTTCTGTCGTTCTGAAGCCGGTGTTATTTTCCTCAAAATGACAATTTAAGATATATGAATCACGTGATGATATTGTGAAGTAAGACATTCATTTCATCCTTCTAAGAGACGTTAGTTGAAATGAGAAAACGGCTTTACAATATCAACATCACCATTTTACCAATGGTCTGCTTACAAAACCATGATGAATTTCTTCCAAGAAAAAAATATTTAAATAGTAAAAAGACAAAGTTTTACTTACGTAAATCATATCTTATGAATCTTTACAGTATACGGTTTTTTTCAAAGGGTCGTGCATTTATAGCATTTCTTATTGAATAATACTGTTTGAATAGCTGCAACCAGGATTGATCAACAGGTTTATTGAATAGGTTCCTAGTTATGCGTCATCTTAGGAGTCACTGCATCGATACACATATATATGCGTTCTTTTTAACTTGGTTCAATATTTGAAATCTTGATGGGCGACAAAACAATTCAATCAGTGTGTCTGTTGTTTTTTAGCACTGTGTGAGCTGACATTTAACATGGGTAAAAACGAAGTTTGATTTTCGTTAAAGGAAGATGTTGTTCTTGTTCATAAACAAATCCATTATGGCAAAGCATATAAGTTTGTTTAATGTCAGCTTTCTCAATAAGTTCATGTTTGTCAACTATCCATAGATGTATTCGTTTTAGCTTTAATCTCTGCCTCTTTAAGATTTTCATAGTTAATGTATGGTGATATAAACGACTCAAATACGCCACTCCTCCAACCATCAACAATATTTGACTTTAAATCTAAATAAAGAATGTTCATACATTTGAAAATGATTTTTACTTGCTCTACATCAAAGATGAAAAGAAGAAAGTGCTGATAAACATCTACTTTACCATTCTCCGATGTTTTCAAAATGTACTGTAACATATTTGAACAGGCATTGTGAATGCAATCGAAAATTATTATAACAGATTCTGGTAACGCATCATATGCTAAGCGCCTAAACACTGCCTTCATCTTCATAACTCATAAGAATTATGTTGCTGATATCTTCATTCATAATAATTTACTGATTTAGTATTTTGAGTTGTGGTCAGGAAACTTTGCTCTCGGTTGCGTTTCCTAGGAATGGTCTAAAAATAAATGTGGCAAGATTTTGAAAACCTAAAAGGCTCCACAATACATATGGATTATTCGATAGACCAAGTTTAGATTGCTGATTTTGACTCCTGGTTCACAAAAGAACAGCAGAACTCCAAAACTTCTTTATTTTCAAAGAATGTGCATGTCTTTTACGCACCTATTGAAATGGTGTCGTTTGATAAACAAGTGGCCAAATGCAAATGACAAACTACCACGTGTTTGCAAGGACACAAGGACATCATGATAAATTAGAACTTTTAGATTGTAATGATTATTTTGAAAGAGTTTTTTCACAACATGTGTACAAAACTTTATTTTTATCAATACAGTTAAGTCATTAGCTCAAGCCTAAAAGGATGAATGAGGTAAAAAAAACCCGAAGTTTTAATAAAACACTGATGGCAAAAAGCTAGAGTAAAATTCATATCACACGACTTAAGGTCACATGTATAAGGGGTTCGCAAGACTGCTGTCTACGGACTTACGTTGTCAAACGTCTGATGATGTTAGTGGTTATGCGTTGCCATTCCTCAAGGAGGCATTGGTTCATTGACCCCAAAAAGTTCATAAACGCTTTGATTAAAAAGTTACCGAACAACGTTCCTGAACATGCAGATTCTGCTTTCGTCGGAGAATAAAAAAGCGAGCCCAAGCTCCAACAGTTGCCTGGCCCATATGAGTCTGATGATCCCGTGTCGATGTGTCAGGAGCGGTAGTGTAAATAGGCCGGATAACATATTGTTGTAGTCTCCTGTACACTGTCTGTCTACTGATTCTGTGTTTGAGCGCTGTAACCACACCAATATCGTCACTGTGTTGGAGCGGTTCGGAGGTAGAATACCTTGATGTAGCCGTCTTCACCGGCCATAGCCACTCTTGGTCTTCCGCCTCGTGGGCCTGTGAAACCTCTGACAAGTTTAATGTAACCACTGCTTTAACCTTTAGCCTTTTGTGTGTCAGCAACTACATGTGCACTTTCTTTTGAAGATCCTTGTTGGACCTTTCTTATTGTTTCCTTTCTCTCAAAAGCTGTCAAACGTTGCATTTGTTTTGCGTTTTTTTGGTTGATGTGATACCAACTTGTACGCTAGGTCAATGTGCAAACCATGCTATCCAAAGTAGTTATTTCCCCCTGAAGCGATGACAAATCCCCAATTTTCCTTGAATACATTGTAGTTGGTATGTAGGATATGCAAAACCATGTTTTCGTACGGAGATGGTCACTTAATGAGATAAATGTTTAGAACACTAGTTTATTTTCAGATTTCAATGATGCAATTTGCTTTATTGGACCTTTCATTCTTTTTTCCCTTTTCCTTGTTTTCATGGCATAAATTTAAGTCGTTGACAGTTGTTTTTTGTCTAAGCCAGAAATATTGGGTAAAAAATGTGATTTACAAAACATAAAGCTTTCCATATAACATATGCTTAATGATAGAAGCTGTATATTTAAGATTTTGTTTAGGATGATAAAAGTTTGTAATGTAAGTGTTAAGGGCTTTGAAAGATTTAGAATCACACTCTCTTTTAGTCACATCATTAGCGTTTTCAGTATAGATGTTATTATACTGTAGATCAATTTGTATACATTCTAGATGTCGCCATCGCCTGGCTGTGAGAGAAGAATTGGCTGGCTGTTTAACGAAACATGTCAGATACGAGAGCAATATTTCTATATTATGTTGTACTTAAGTTAAATGTTATCAAGAACTTCAAGACAACTACATATGATCTAATTACGTTAACGTTGAAATCTTTTCCTTATTTAGGGGGAGGGCTTGTTAGCTCAATTTAAAGCGTTAAATTTAAATAAAAATTTCTAGCGTGTTATTTAAATGGATTGCCTTTGAAAATTGCATACATGTATCTATGAAAACATTTCACCATATTGATCAGACAAGATAGTTTTTAAGTAATTGGGGGAAATAGTTTTAAGAAAAAATATCTATTGCTGTGCAATTGTTGCTTTATGTTTGTTGAAGAATTCTCTAGTAGATCGATGGCAAATTAATTGTTTTAACTAACAGGAGCATGTCATCCTGCTATATCAGCGTATATGAATCCGCTCTTGCTCCTTTCTTTACCCTGTTCTCTTTCAAGCCACAAACCTCGTTCGGTTGGATCGGCTTGATATTCGTGGCTTAGTTATTATTTCAGCCAATGGAATGTAGTTGTGCAGCTGCTGTCTTGAAACTTAACGGATTTTCCATCTGGGTGGTGCTGCTGTTGCTAAATGCGAGTCGTCCCATTGGCTGGTACGAAAGCTAGCTTTACGAGGCTTTTGGCTTAAAGGAGATCAGAGTATATGGAAGGAGCGAGAGCGGATTCATGTACTATGATTTAGCAGGATGAGAGAAACAAAGGAATATTTACCTCATGAGTAGATAATCAATTGCCCCAGAGAGTCCTCATCCAACCTAGTCCGTGAGGTCCATGTGTTACATTTCGACCTGGCCCATGCTAGACTCGTTCTGTCCCAAACAGGTAACCCCTTGAACCGTATAAAGGTTCAGTGCGGACGTCATCGACAACTGCGTAGATCACTTTGGAGGTTTTTAGATTGTGTTTCTTGGCTTCACTAAAACGGCCCTTTTGCCCCAACTATCTGAGTTGGACTATCGGTAGCTTAATGTAGAGGGGAATAATTCCTCTACAAGTACATGTAAGTTTGAATTACATATAAATAAATATAAGTGACATATAAATGCTACGTGTTAAAAGGCTGGTAAATGGGTCATGAAAAATAAATTTAAACACATGGACATTGTCAGTCGACAAATAAAGATATGAATATTGATGCATGAATGGAATTGGCATGACATTTTGTTTCTAAATATACAATAATTAATGACATTTCTTAATAATTTATTTGATGAGAGGCGGGCAAAAGAAGGCACACTCGAACAGCCTGACAGGGCGAATTTTGTGTAGGACATCTAACGGCTGAAGCTGATATTGACCTTTGGAAGGGACAAACTAGACTTAATGGAACTTGCGTTATATATTTGGTAACGGCATTGGTTTCTTCTTTCCATTTACCTCATTGGTGACACAACATTTCTTTGAAAACAATCTTGTCAAGATGGCCTTTTCTCATCAACCTCTTTGCACTGGTCCTATTGGAATGTATAGGCTATTCCTGTTCCTTTACATTTTAACCCAAATGACAATCAGCATGTATTCTCCCTTCGATATCCAGTTAGAATTGAAAATAAGGAATGTTAAGCACTTTTCTTAAGAAAGCCTTTATATAGTCCCTGTGAGCAATTTAAGAGAGCTTTTCGATTTTAAAAATGTCTCCATAAAGGCGTCTCGAATGTGCAGACGTAATTTCTGAATGAATTTGGACAATAGAGTATGTAAAGTGGAACTGATTATTTCATTACATTATGAGCATGTAAGGCGACAGATTCGATGAAGGAGATCACTGGATGTAGGCGTCGTGAGTTCGTGTCTTCATGATTTACAGCGAATTTGATGATACGTTAACGGGATGAATGAATGAATGAATGAATTGTCTTTATTTCCTCCATATATATGAAGAGTATACAGTAAATCACATTTTAGACATACATTTCAAACATTTTCAAATTGATATTTATGTACAGAGTATTGTTGATATACATGCTACAAATACAACACAGATTTCAAGTTCCAGGAACTTATGTTACTGGCTATAATGGTTATCATAGTTGCCCACTCATCAAGTCCAATGCTGTCTATTATTTCAGTTATACCGCCAAGTAAAGTTTTTAACTTTGTTTCGTCAGTAGAGTCTTCAAACTTCAAATATACATTTATATCTAGATTGTCACATAACTGTTCACACAGGGTATTGTGTTCTACGATCAATCTGTCACAGTGCAACAACTGGTGAGCTACTATGTCATTAGTTGTGTTCTCACACAAAAGACACAAACCCGGTGTAATAGGCAGAACACCGAGCTTTATGAGACAAAACACACTTTTTGTATTCATCTCAAATAGTTCACACATGCCCCACAGTCTATGTGGTTTCAGCTCACAGTGTATTTCTGCATATCGAGTTAGTTCAGGCACATTGGTGAGCATCTGCTTCCATAGAAAACGTTCATATTCTGCAATTTTCGTATTCACAATTCGTTTCCATGAAGCTATATTTGGAAAAGTTCCAGTTCTGAAGTAATCCTTAACATACGACCATAGTTGATATTTCTTCAGGACATTCAAGAGGTCATGAGTCACTGAGGATTTGCAGATACTATGTACAACATACTGTCCAAATCTGAAATGGAATATATGCTTATGAACACAATCAGTATTGCAATTGAATAACCTGCATAGTAAGGATAGTTTGAGTTTATCAATATATCCTTGCATGGACCAAAGTCCAAGATTTTGAACAGTAGCCAGTGTAGAGGATCGTACGTGTAGATTTTGTACACTTCGGGCAAACATACGTTGGGTTCGGTCCATCTCTGTGTACTCAGATTTGCTAATGTCACACCACAGCTCACATGAATAGAAGGCACAAGGAAAGATAACTCTCTGCCATATTTTTACACATCCAATGGGATTGATACGACCTGGTTTCAAGCCAGCTTCTCTGAGAGAACACACTGATCTTCTGGCTTTGTTACACGCCCGATGTGTTCTTTCAGACTGATTACCACTGCTAATCAAGGTTCCAGCATATACAGTATTATCTGAGATAGACAGCACAATATCACCCAGTTTTAGACAGGGATCGATAGTGTGAGCCAGTCCTCCTTTAAACACCATAACACAACTTTTATCAGCATTGTATGTTAATCTCCATTTGATGGAATAAGTGTACACAGTATTAAGCATAGATTGCAAACCGGTCGATGATGGACTAATAAGTGTTGTATCGTCTGCTAACAGGACACATGGCATGTGGTCACAACCTATTATAGGTCCCTTTGATTGTTTGTCAAGTTCAGAAATCAGATCATTTATGTAGACAAGGAACATGAACGCTGAAAGTACACGGCCCTGACCAACGCCTTGACGTAGACGGAACGTCTTACTGGTGCTACCATTGTATACAATATTTGCAGATGAATCCTCATAACTGTGTTGCACTATCCTCCACGCACGACCTGATATGCCTAGTCGGTACAGTTTCACCAGCAGCCCGTTATGCCATATCCTATCAAAGGCTTTTTCATTGTCCAGGAACACTGTGAATACGTTAGTGCCTCTCTCGGTGTAACAACTTATAATTTCTTTTAAAACAAATGCTGAAACTTGAGCACCATATCCTTTCCGGAACCCGCATTGAAGTCTATGCGGGAAATCGGTGTTATTTTCTCGTAGATAATTTTCAATTCGGTTGAGCAGGATTTTTTCAAAAAGTTTGCCAACTGCTGATGTTAGTGTTATTCCTCGGTAACTGGATGGGTTTGACTTGTCTTTGTTGTTACCCTTGAACAGTGGTATTATAGTTCCTTTTCGGAAAGCTTCTGGTATATAGCACAACTTTACAATCATATTGAAAAGACATGTCAGATGTTTCTTTAAAAGACAACTCGCATTGCGTACATGTTCATTACATATTTTATCCGGACCTGGTGCTTTCTTCAGTTTAAGAGACGTGACAACTGCGTCCACTTCATTAAAGTTTATCTCTTCATTTAAAACAGGATCATTCATGTCTTCTGTTAATGTTTTTAAAATGGCGTTCTTTTCCATATCAATTGATTGTTTGAAGTGTTCATCAAAATCCTTTCGAGTGTAAGGACTGAGTAAGTTGGCATAGTAATCTCCCCATAGCTCAGCCACAGAGTCTGGTGTACATGCAGTTTTGTCTCCAAACTTCAATGTTGTCACTGCTGTCATCTTTCTGCGTTGTCTTCGCACTGTCCTGTAGAATTCACCTATATCTATTTCACTCGATGTAACAATATCAATATATTTGTTCTTGTCCCACTTACGTTTTGCCTGTCTGTGTTGCCTTCGAAATTCACGTTTCATATCTTTATAATCACAATATGACTTGTCCATTTTGTCTCTGGGTTTCTCCAGTCGCTTCCATTTGCGCCTTGCTCCACGCATTTGGTAATGGTAGTAATCTAAGTTTGATGCTTTCCAGTAAGGTTTCAGATATGGACGGTAGACACCCTTTTTAATATACATTTCAGCAGAACTATGCAGCGCACTCGATATTGCATCGTAGTAATTTTCTATTGTATCTTCAGTAGCATCACTAGTACTGGGCATAGTGCCACCAAGAATAAGGTCTACTTCTGTTCTGTACATTGCAAGGTCAAAGCTATGTGTTAAATGCCATTTCAGTTGAGGAGGATTCCAATCTTTTGGTCCAGTAATGAATCGATCTCCGAGAAAGGATACAAACACTGGGTAGTGGTCAGATATTCCATATGGACTTTCAATAATCTCTGTTTTTAGGATCGATGAACATAGGTTTTCGGGAATAAAGATGTAATCAATCAGAGACTGCTGTGTATTCTGCTTATTCCTCCAAGTATAACCAGGTCCAGTCCATACTCCGCATTGGTATGTGGATAGCATGTTCCTATCAATGAGGTATCGGGAGAGAATTGTAGATCTACTTGAGTTTGGTTTGTTCAAAGTATCAGTATTGAAATCTCCACATAGTACAGTGTAGCTGGAATCTGATAGTTCATCAACAGCATCAAATACATTTTGTAGACAATCACTGTAGGTTTGGATTGACTGATTCGTTGATGGTAGAAGTGCACAAACTATCGATAGATTAACTGAGTCCGGCTGTGACAACGTCGCGGCAATCACATTTTCATTTTCATAATGAATATATTGAAAAGAACTAAACAAATTTTTTCTTGCAAATATTGCTACTCCCGCCTCGCCTCGATATCCTCTCTGTATTGATTTAGTGTTGAGTACAATATGATACCTGTCCTTGAAAGTATTCACAAGTGAACATGTATCATCTTTTAACCAGTGTTCAGTAACAGTGAAAATGTCGCATTTCTCAGCATACTTATCAAGCTGCTGATAGTTTGATGCGGCTCCACGTATATTCCACGTTCCAATACTGAGCATTATTAAGAGATATATGAGCATCATGATGAGTATACCCTATTTGATCTCGGTACCCACTCACGGCATCTGACATTTTGAGGCCAAAAATTTTCCATATCGACCTTATGCATTGATAGGTTATCCACATTGACCCGTATTGTGAATGTTGGATAGGGTCCATCCCACTTTTTCAGTAACATTGCAGATGAGACTCGTACATTTCGTTTTCTGGCATATTCAATGATTGCATCATGAATAACATCGAATGGTTTATCTGCGCACACTCGTGACAAGACATAACGTTTACGTTTGAGTTTTGGTGATATGCCTTTAAAAGATCGTTCCCATTCCTCATCAAATTTGATATTTCTTTTGGTACTTCTAGGGGAATGTTCTTTCTGCATGGTATGGTTATCACGTGATTGACTCGATGTTCGTGGTGTTATATCAGGACCCTGTATATCTATGTTCGATGAGTCCTCGTTGTTTGATTCACTAACAACCGGTGCATCTGTTAGAATTTCAATTTCAGGTGACACATGATTAATGGGTTCAACATCACGTGATAAAGGAGTTTTGACATTCTCATCAGGTGAATCAAGAATAACAGGAGACTCCTGGCACGATGTTATTGGTATTGGAAATGATTGGTTACGATTATTTCTGCATTGGTATACACTTGTGTTTATCTTAGCATCAATTCTTGAGATTTTATCACTGATACCAGAGACATTTGAGTTTATGTCCTCTTTAAGAGTTGCTATTTGCCGATCTCTGTCTCGTATTTGCGAAACCAAAATACCAATGTCACTCCGAAGTTTCATTTCAACATTCCTAGCTCTCTCAATTTCCCTTGCTGCTTTTACAAGATCATCATTCTTTTCATCTAGAGCACGTGTCATTTTACGCATGTCACTTTCAAACTTAACATGTAGATTTTCGAGTTTACCTTCCGTTGCAGTTGTGTGGTCAATGAGCCTGTCATTGATTTCCATAACTTTTGTTAATAGAAAACCAATAGCCTCCTTTAAATCTCCATCATTAACGTTTCCAGTTTCACCTTCAGATACTGTTGCCACCTTCTGCTTACTCAAAACCTCTTTCTGTAGCACATCAGGTGACACGGAACCGTTGATAAAACTGTACAATATATACACATCAGATGCATACTTTTCGAGGACAGATTTCTTTGATTGGCCTCGTTGTACACGACGAATAAGATAGCCCTGAGGGACGTTATCGCACTTCTGTTTTGCCGCTTCATACATACTATATCGTATGTGATTAAGATCCTCTTCTTTTTGTTTGTATTTTCTATTTAATTCACTTTCAAACGACGTTCTATCAAGTTGGCCGAGTGAACTGTCTATTTCATTATATATTCCAATGTCTATATCACTTGCCCCCTGTGTACAGTAGGGCTCCGAGTCACTATCGCCTCTCTCACTCATTGTTCTCCTGATTGGTACCCAAGCGCACTGCTTGAAGTGTAAACACGATGACTGTCACAAACGTATTTGTTTCACTGCAATTATTGTCTTTTTCATTGCACAAAACATCAATATTTTGGTATCAGTTAATGCACAGTTCATTGCCGAATATGTACATACCACATTTGTTGCTTCATATTCTTTTACACCTGTTCTTTTCCACTTTTCTTGAGAGAGACATTTTTGTGTCGCCTACATGTTGACGCATGCGCATTGCATTGGGGGAAATAGTTTTAAGAAAAAATATCTATTGCTGTGCAATTGTTGCTTTATGTTTGTTGAAGAATTCTCTAGTAGATCGATGGCAAATTAATTGTTTTAACTAACAGGAGCATGTCATCCTGCTATATCAGCGTATATGAATCCGCTCTTGCTCCTTTCTTTACCCTGTTCTCTTTCAAGCCACAAACCTCGTTCGGTTGGATCGGCTTGATATTCGTGGCTTAGTTATTATTTCAGCCAATGGAATGTAGTTGTGCAGCTGCTGTCTTGAAACTTAACGGATTTTCCATCTGGGTGGTGCTGCTGTTGCTAAATGCGAGTCGTCCCATTGGCTGGTACGAAAGCTAGCTTTACGAGGCTTTTGGCTTAAAGGAGATCAGAGTATATGGAAGGAGCGAGAGCGGATTCATGTACTATGATTTAGCAGGATGAGAGAAACAAAGGAATATTTACCTCATGAGTAGATAATCAATTGCCCCAGAGAGTCCTCATCCAACCTAGTCCGTGAGGTCCATGTGTTACATTTCGACCTGGCCCATGCTAGACTCGTTCTGTCCCAAACAGGTAACCCCTTGAACCGTATAAAGGTTCAGTGCGGACGTCATCGACAACTGCGTAGATCACTTTGGAGGTTTTTAGGTTGTGTTTCTTGGCTTCACTAAAACGGCCCTTTTGCCCCAACTATCTGAGTTGGACTATCGGTAGCTTAATGTAGAGGGGAATAATTCCTCTACAAGTACATGTAAGTTTGAATTACATATAAATAAATATAAGTGACATATAAATGCTACGTGTTAAAAGGCTGGTAAATGGGTCATGAAAAATAAATTTAAACACATGGACATTGTCAGTCGACAAATAAAGATATGAATATTGATGCATGAATGGAATTGGCATGACATTTTGTTTCTAAATATACAATAATTAATGACATTTCTTAATAATTTATTTGATGAGAGGCGGGCAAAAGAAGGCACACTCGAACAGCCTGACAGGGCGAATTTTGTGTAGGACATCTAACGGCTGAAGCTGATATTGACCTTTGGAAGGGACAAACTAGACTTAATGGAACTTGCGTTATATATTTGGTAACGGCATTGGTTTCTTCTTTCCATTTACCTCATTGGTGACACAACATTTCTTTGAAAACAATCTTGTCAAGATGGCCTTTTCTCATCAACCTCTTTGCACTGGTCCTATTGGAATGTATAGGCTATTCCTGTTCCTTTACATTTTAACCCAAATGACAATCAGCATGTATTCTCCCTTCGATATCCAGTTAGAATTGAAAATAAGGAATGTTAAGCACTTTTCTTAAGAAAGCCTTTATATAGTCCCTGTGAGCAATTTAAGAGAGCTTTTCGATTTTAAAAATGTCTCCATAAAGGCGTCTCGAATGTGCAGACGTAATTTCTGAATGAATTTGGACAATAGAGTATGTAAAGTGGAACTGATTATTTCATTACATTATGAGCATGTAAGGCGACAGATTCGATGAAGGAGATCACTGGATGTAGGCGTCGTGAGTTCGTGTCTTCATGATTTACAGCGAATTTGATGATACGTTAACGGGATGTAAGGTCAAACATGGAAGGGTAGTATAAAATCTAAAAACAAATATGAACTCAAAACAGTTTTAAACTGAAATAGGTTTGTTAAATATTGCCAACTTCATTCGAGAAGCATTACTATAATCAAAGATTAAAGTTTAACATTCTATCCATTGTGTCACACTTAGTGTATGATCAGTACATGGGCCAATGACCTTATCTTTGAATAATGAATACATTTATTAACTGTTGGCAAAAGTAACTGGGATCATTTTCAAAGTTAATATTACGTCCTTTTGCAATATAACATTTCTTTAAGTTGTTCTTTTCTTATTAAAGGTGGTAGTCATGCCTTTCTGAGCTAGAAGAAAAATAACGAAAAGAATACATCAAGTTTATAGAAACATATGAAGTTTTTCCCCCTAGACTTATCCTATATATCCTTCTATCAATGAAGATGGTGTGAGTTGAAACGTTGAACATCATGCCAACATCCTTTTAATTTACATGTTGTTATTTCTTTCACCTTCAATCACATCTACCACCACCTTATCATGGTGTGGTGGTTTGCGTGCTTCAGAGACCCTGAGAGCTATGCCAGATGCAGCTAACATGCTCCTGGTAGGGTCACTCCCGCTGGACAGGTCGACGAGTAGAGGCCAGACCAAATTTGAGTCCTTCTAAAACCTGCTTTCTTTCTCTCACTATGCCTTTCTTTCCGTCCTTTCCCTTATCCTTTCGATCCTTTTCTCCCTGATCTGTCCACTCTCTTTTGGATGCTTGTCATCCACGTGTTTAATAACTGAAATATTGTTGAAAGCACGTTAAACCCCAGCTCACTCATATCCAAGTTACAGGAAAATCCTCAGAATTGATATTTGTGGGCTCAAATACCTTTTTATCATTTAAGGTAGGGAAATGGATTCACGTCGCTTAACCAAACATGTAACGTTCATTCGAGAAAATGATGAAAAAATATTGCATTTCAATTGGTTACTTTTATTTTCGTGAGACCACTTTAACAATCTAAAATAAAAAAATTCTACTGCCCCTTTACGGACAATACAGTGTCTCAGTTATAAGATAGGGTGCTTTTAGTAGTGTTATTACAGTCACAGTCTGTATTCAATAGATTGGTGTGAGTCATAAAGAACATACAGTCGAAAGCATTCATGTAAAATAACTGAAGTGATACATACATGCAGCTTCTTTACTCAACATAGTGCTTTTGATTTAGTGGTTATATTTGTGTAGTGATAATACCTTAGATTCAATCAGATATTGATCAGGAAGGAGTGGCTTGAACATTCTCTTAGTGAACTGATAAGCTAAGACATTTATATCTAATCTAGATCGTTAAAACGTAGATAAACATGAAAATAGAAAGTAAAACTTATTGAACATTCATTAACGATAAATCCATTCATAAAAATGTATGCCATGTACTGCCAAAATTTGAGAACCAGGTGGGCCTAAAAATACTCAATCCACCCCTTCAAAATCATATAGCTGTTTTTACGTTATATGTGAACACATTATTTAAGGGTTAATAAAATGCATTTTAAAATAAACTGGTGAAATAAATTATGAAAAATGATTGAACTCATTCATATAATGTATGTTTAATATGCGAATTATTAGCTGCATTGAAAAGAATGCAAATAAAAATCATCTCTTTCAGAAAATGTATTTTTAAACATCCAATATTGAGGAGCTAATAGCATTCAAATGACCAATTTGTTTGTCAAAATCTACTTTGCTCTTCAAAGGCATAATTCACAGTCTTTCAAGACCCCTTAAAAACTTCATTGACGATACTTTCCTGAATCGAGATTTTGTTTTTGTATAACTATTCTGATAATTTGACGTTGGGGTTGAGGTATCACTGGTAAATTATATATTAGATTCCAAGTCAGCTTGTGATTTGCTTATTCCTCTCTACGGCCATCGAGAACAGTATCTTAGAAAAAGCAACCCTCTGCATTCGGTTTGTTTGTATCCGCATATCTCCTTTTACACCTTGATATCTGTCAAATACTTACTTAAGTTTTCACTGAGTCCGTTATCATTTAATTCTTATATGCACTTGTGCTCAATAATCTTGTATATTGTGTATCGTTATTATTTATAAGAAACAGCGTTCTCGTTTACATAGTCATTGTTGGGTACAAAAGTATTTGTCACAGTTGGAAATCATAAGGTGAATGTAAAAAAAAGAAAAATAGCATATACGTTATTGTTATTATCCTTATGTTTTCAAAATCGTCAAAATCTGTAAAGAGATTGATGTATGTCCTTCATTGTTTGAAGGTGGTATCAATGTACAATCTGTAATCTCTAGAGTAAATAAGAGCTATGTCATAATGAACTTGTACCTCAGAAAGTCTCGGCAACGAATTTATGTTGACTTGCCAATCGCAACTTCAAACTTTAAGGATTGTGACACGGTAATTGAATTCATTAACATAAAATATGTGACATTATTTGTGTTATTTATGCTCAGTTTCAGACAGTTTGGATAACATTTCAAATTATGATTTATGAGTCATTTTGTCTATTCTATGTTTGCATTTATATTTTATCATTTAATATAAGTGATAATTGTACGGTGTCGTCAAAAGTGTAATTGTTTGGACCAGGTTGAAAAAAGTAACGATTTTCCTCTTAACACGATTTTAAAAGATAACTTTTCACCATAGTAATATTTCAACAGTTAATTATTTGAATATCAAATAAATAAGAAATAGTTCCACATAAATTGTTTTATCAAATGTAAGAAAAAATCAGAAACGAATGAATACATCTACAATTCAATCACGACTTTATTATACTACTCCAACGCACAAGCTACTAAACAGGTGGACATCACACCAGCTCCTCCAAGAAAGACAACAAACACACAAGCTATTAAACAGGTAGACAACGCACCAGCTCCTCCCAGTCAGACAGACAACACACCAGCTGCTACACCGGTAGGCAAAAACAGCTCCTTCCAGACATACAATTGACACACAAGCTGCTATACAGGTGGACAACACACCAGCTACAAAATAGATAGACAACACACCAGCTACAAAACAGGTAGACAACACACACCAGCTACAAAACAGGTAGACAACACAACAGCTACAAAATAGATAGACAACACACCAGCTACAAAACAGATAGACAACACACCTGCTACAAAACAGGTAGACAACACACCAGCTACAAAACAGGTAGACAATACACAAGCTACAAAACAAGTAGATAACACACACCAGCTCCTCCCAGACTGACAACTGACACGTAAATTATGGTACATGCTTTCAAAGATTAAAATGGCCAAAATACTTTAGGTTATATTAAAAAATACAAAACACTTATATTCCTTGTAGCAAATTCATGTTGATACATGTACATCTTCTCAAACCTTGCTATCCCTAAAGGTTACAAATTGTTTCGTTTTTTTTAATTGATCATAGATAATTCATTGTTGTTATTTCAGTGACAATCAGTGTTCATGATAGTTTAGTTTTATCTGTAGACGGATGATGCATATTTCATAAGATCATGTCTCAAAATGTTATCCATGCATAATTTCCTCTTTTAATTTCAGAATACTGCTACTTTGAAATTAGTTGAAATATACCTCTTTGGAACAGTCTAGATAAATTTATAGCGTCATAAATAATCAGTTTCTAACTTCCCCTTATTTGGAGTACTCGTAAAAGCTATAGATTTGTATAGGTGATTTATTCAATTGTAGTAATAAGACACCAAAGATGTTTTTCAAATTGCAGCAAAATGTTAGCAGAACAATTGCAGCAAAATGTTAGCAGAACAATTGCTTCACATTATATTTTCATTAAATATGCGACGAATAATTGTCAACCGCGATAAATTGGCAATTATAGAAAAGAAAATATGTGCTGTCTCCTGATATAGAGATATGTCCTGGATATTAAGATTTTTCTAACTCAGAAATGAAACAAATACTACCATGTTTATAGAAAATTTTCTATATTCATCCTTCAAAGTTAGATGATACATCTACAAAAACTTTAGGCGAAGTGCTCTTAGTTTTTTTTAAATACTAGTGATACATTGAAAGAACAATTTTCTAATTTTCATGTTGGGGTTGTCTTAACATTTTAATGTTTCTCTCGGCCTTATCTTTGCCAAAGTGTGTTAACGGAACATAGGTTTATTGCATTCAACTTAAAAAATATTTTAAGAAAGAAATTAGTGTAACCGAAAAATACAACATAATGCCGGATGGTAATGTAAACGAAACGTCTATACTTATTATTTTAACTTATAAGGGATTAACAAGTGATTCATGTCACGAGTTAATTGTCATTTATGCATGTTTTCACATCAGATAAACGATTTCAATTCTGAACACTGTATAACAGTTGACAACCAACGCCTCTTTAGTCTCTGTGACCATTTGAGCACATACTTAGAAACGTGAATTTAGGTTTTAACTTCAAAACATCCGACGTTGCATTCTTTAAAACAAAGAAACTTCCAATGCCATGGAAAAGCAGCTTATCCTTTGATATCTATCATAATACATGGACACTGAAATCGATATTGGAAAAGCCTTAAACCTCTCATATTGAAACGTCTTTGATTTTGTTCCAACTTGTCAGTTTTGAGTACCTTCATTTTACATTCCATTGACGTTAGGAATCATCGACGTTGAAGTTTGTAATTGCCTACGTTGAAATTTGAATATATTGCTTTGAACTTGTTCACTTATACATTCACTGGCATTTTATTTCTGTCATTTCAACAAAAGATTATTCTATCATTGAATATGGATTGAAAATGTGAAAAAACAATTTTCTGTCTTATCACGTGTATATCCAAAGAAGTGTCCAATATCACCCTATAAACTCAAATTATTCATACAGGTTTGCCTGGTCCTTATGTTATTGTATTAACAAACAGATATGGACTGAAATTGATAATTGATAGTTTGAAAAATGTAAAAGGTAACCATATCAAGATCATCGATATTAAAGAGTAAAGGATAACGAAGTGAAAACTTGTACGACTGCGCTATACTCGTTAAGCTATTGCTCATCTTCCTGTACTCTTCCAAACTACCTGTCTTGTTCATTGTGATATCAACGCCTTTCTGACAACACATGACAAACTCAAATGAAATACAATTTCATAAACATTTCTAAGAGGGTGGTGTTTTACTGTTCTGGAAGGGTATGAAAGTTTGACCTTTATGGAAGAAGATGCAGCTTACGTGATTAATTGGTTTAAATGTGATTTATTCTTATGACAATTTTTTCAGGTCAGTTTGACAATTTTGATATATTATTACAAACCCAATATTTAGTTCTACTTCTAAGAACTTTCATGCAAGGAACACTTAGGCAGAGGATAAAATGACTTAATTCATACTTCCGACCGTTTTATGACTCATTTAGTTGAAGTAATTCGCTAACATTTAAATTTACGATTTTTAAAAATTGACAAGGACATCCTAAACAGAGGCTTTTGAAAAAAAATGATTTAAGTGTTGCTTTTAGTTGCTTAAAGATAACTATACGAATCAACAATTGATATGGAGTAATAATAACCCTATCTGTTATTGTGATTCAAAGAGGCTCATCAGTTGTCATTCTCTTCTGAATTGTGCAAGAACTGATACCGATTCATCGTTATGTGAGACTTAAAACGCTGAAAACTTCATATATATGATAAATAAATCGTGTGGAGAGGATATCAGGCACTGGATCAGGGGATCTCTTCTGATTGTTTGTGTTCAAAGTTTGGGCATCGGTCGCTTGTATATCATACATTTTTGTATATTATGTCAGAATGTTATTTACCGAGGCCTCATTATTAATATTCATTAGGTCTTTAGACGAAAGTCAGAAGACCTACTGTTTTTATCCTGATTATTATTATTTTCCACGATTTTGTGGCTCAAATTGCTCGAAAACTACTGATGCAAATTCAACGAAACTTTCAGGCATGGTAGCCTTTGAGCTGAAATTGATACAATTGAAATCGAATTTGCACTTCCGGTCTCCGTTGCAGAGTTAAGCAGAAGACCTACTGTTATTATCCTGATTATTATTATTTTCCACGAATTTGTGGCTCAAATTGCTCGAAAACTACTGATGCAAATTCAACGAAACTTTCAGGCATGATAGCTTCTGAGCTGAAATTGATACAATTGAAATCGAATTTGCACTTCCGGTCTCCGTTGCAGAGTTACAGCCCCTTGAAATTTTGCAAATTAACATGGGCAAACTTTTCAAAATGCACTTAGAGACTTGCAACTTGCTTTAAAAGATGCGCATTTGCATTAAGAACAAAAAAGTAAATAATGACAAATTTGTAGGTCACGTGCTTTAGACGCCATCTTGCTTTTACTGCATTTTTCAGCATTTCCGACCCCACCGATCTTTGAAAATCTTCTCCTCTGAAGATACTTGCACGAAAGAGCTGAAACTTGTACATTATGCAGCTAAAGCATTGTCCTATTCAGGATACTCATCAGAAGTGCGTAACCCTAATACATTTTCACAGTGACCTTTCGAAAATGTCAAAAACTGAAAAATCGCCAACTTCAAGGGCACATAACTCAAAAACCTAAGACAGGAATTGCATGATTTTTATAGGACAGCAAGACCTAAGACCTAATTGTCGTCTACAAGAATCAAAAATAAAATCGTTCGCGAACAGTCATTTCCGGGTTTTATCAAAGTTCAAAAATGCAAAATTTCAATTTTAAACAAATTAACATTGGTTCATTTTTCAAAATTAATCTAGAGAATTGCAAATAGATTCAAAAGATGCGCATTTACACGAAGCCAAAAAAAGTCCATCATGACGACTTCGTAGGTCACGTGCTTTAGCTGCCATTTTCCTTTTTTTGTGTGACTTCGCAGTTCTGACATTCAAAACGCTACTCAAAATGCACCTAGAGACTTGACAAATGATTGAGACAGAGCAGAGTTCAAGGCAAACAATATCTTACGACAACGTGCGCGTCTGAAGACCGTCAGAATTGCCTGGGCAATCCTAGTTATTATTATTATTATCATTTCAGTTCCTACTTGCATTTATGATGAATATGTTTAGCTCAAAGGCTTGCTTCCTCATAAGTGTGAATGAACGAAGAAGCTATGTAATGGATGTATCCAGTGATCATTGGAGATGAGACGTTTTAAAATAACAAATAATAACAAATTGTCAGAACTATTGAAGTAACATAGACTATTTCTCTTAAGATGTTTCATTTTGGATCCGATCATTTAACCCATCTTTCACATTCATACTCCAGTTTTGGAGCAACTGGTATTATCAAGTTTAAATGCCATTTCATTTATTGCATACAATATTGATTGCAGATCTTTAAAGACACCAATATCGGTGACGATTCTCTGATCCAATCTGCAGTGAGATAGCGGCAAAACCCATGTCTCTTCCTATAGTAGATACCTTGAACACTGCTAAACTGTTACATGTCCCTCATTATTACCTACGGGGGCAATCATATCGGGGTTCATATTTTTTATACGATGCCCTAGGGCAAAATATCACTTTTTCATTGTGACGTCACGTCGAAAACAATAATTTGACATCACAGTTCGCCTATGACGTTGTGTTCAAATGCGCCTGGGCTAATGCTATGTTTACGACACTCGTGCCTTAATATTAGTATATCCCTCTCTCTCGCTCGCATTCGTGTCGTAAACATAGTATGTGATGGACACTCATAAAATATCCTCTATTTATTAGTAAAGGGCAGGATATTTCTGTCATTAAATAAAAAATATTTCTTTATTTGCATTTCAATAAGGGTAATTATTAAATTAAGTAGAACATCAGAACATGTGTTTTTTCAGACCAACTGAAATCAAAAGAGGAAATGAATTATCACCTGTGATAGATAGTTGCCTTAATCTTACTAAAATACATACAAAAGTTTCAGTTGTTATATTATTGTTATTGTTTATTTTCTTTTACAATTTTTCAAATAGAAAAATAAATAATATTTCTTATTTCATACATAAGTTAAAATTATTCGAATATCAAAGAATAAAAAATAACAATTTGCATAAGGGGTGCTCAAATATGTTCCTTAAGTTCTATGGGAACGTTCTGTAATGAATTAACTAATTTTCAAAGGATCACGCTATTACGTTTTGTATCAATAGATGGGTGCGATTGACCAATAAACTCATTCTTGATGACATTTATTCGCTATTGCATTGTTCACTTTGGACTTCAAAGGGGTAATGCATGTGCTTGATAGTAGAACGAAATCTTCCCATACATGATGCACATCAAAGGTACGACTATTAGCATACAAAAAGGAAGATTGACAACTGTGAACAGCAATTCTTAGTACTTTGAAAGCAGATTTAGCATAATAAATTAAGATAAAACTGTCTATAATGTTTATGTATTGTGTGATAGTTCATTTGTGGAAAAAGATTCATTGAAGGTCAGCTGAAGATAAGTTCAGTAAGTAATTCCCTGATGCAATGACGTACAGCTAGTTAGGTTTGATTGTATAAACGTGGACGTTTGTTTATGTAAAGACGTCAGGGGGCTATTCGACTAACCGATCTCAACTTAGATCAGAACAGCTAATAATCGGCCTGAAATTGAAATCGATGTTTATTCAAGTTTATTTAAGTTGATGCTGAAATTTACATGACTTTATAAATCATCTTAGGCAAGATCGGTTTGGCAAAGTATATTATTTTTAAAGAAACATAAATACTACAAAGCAACAAGGTATTGGAAGATTTTTACAAGTGATACATAAATACTACAAATGAACAAGGTATTGGAAGATTGGGCTTGGGTTAAACATTGATTACAGTTTTCCATAAATCAGAACTATGGTGAAACAAAGTTTGATGCAAATTTAGACAAAGTACAGTACAGATAACTATCGTAGTAGGTGCCCCTAAGGTCACGCTCAGGGGTAGTTTTATTAGGTAGCTCATTGTAGTGTGGAGTCTTTGAATGTATATGAGCCATTGTCGCATTGAATGAAAGCTACACACTAGAGTGAAAGTAAGGGCAATGATATGAACGTCGGGCGGAAAGGTTCACTCACAGAGAGTTATGTCAAGCAATGAGAAAATTCAATTTTAGAATATTATTGGGGTGAAAGAACTTCTCGTTCTTGATTGACAAAGAGAAGGTATCTTCATTACGTTGCCTACACTTTCATTATTTGAATAGTTTTGTACCAAGACACCGTTTTAAGACTTATTGAAAACACATGAAATGTTTCTAAAGATGTGTTTAGTAAAATATAAGTGAAAACTTATATAGGGCGAATGACTACTAAAACGCATGTACTTACAAGTTTTGTTTCGTTTGAATTCTTTCAATAGCAAATAACATTTTGTTCATAAAGAAAATATTTAAATAACGTTACCTAAGATGTCAATTTACAATTCTACTCTCATAGTGGAGGATGCAAGTAATTAGCAACTTAGTGTGAAAGAATTAATGGAATTTAGTGAGTGATGATAGGCGAAGGTCAGGCAGACCAAGGGTGACTACTTGGGCCAAAGATCGGTAGATCCGACTGCTCCACCTTCGGGAACGCACCAGGACAGCAACGTCAACATCAACGCAGATACCAGGCCTGCGTCGAATTTCCGACCAAACGGTACGCAACAGGCTGAGAGAGGCTGGACTTTTTCCACGACGACCGGTTCGACGTCCGGTTTTAACGCAACGTCATCTGGCGGAACGTCTCCAGTGGTGTCAACTGCTTTAATAGTGTTTTCCAAAAGGTCATCTGGAGTTTTGTGTGAAAACTTGTTAGTTCATCTGAAACAAAATCTTTGTGTGAAGTTAAAGATGATTTGAATTCTACTAGGAAACAGCCAATCATGATGGAGGCTGGTGATGCTCTGATGAATTCAATTTAGAAGTGTTTAAACTGAAAAATCGGTATCAATTTTATTGAAATTATATTATTTGGCGACTCTAATGCCCAATTTAGAAAAAAACAAACTCAGATGATGCGAGGCATGTACTTTTATAGGATGTAGATCTCATTGAAATACCAAACTTGTTACTGCTGATGATACATTGATTTGTGCTATGGAGCAAATTTTTTTTATCAGTAATGAAAGATATATGTTCTAAAAAGTATAGCAGGTGGCTACATGACAACTTGAGGCTATACTTTATATCACATTCTGGGAAAAGTGTCATTGATTATTTAATTGTTTCCCAAAATATATTTGATAGCATTATAGATATGACTATTAATGTACACAAATATCAGATCACCTAGCCTTATTATGTATCCGAAGCAGGATACTATGTCACTCATGTAAATCACCCTTGCAGGCCTCAGACTTTTGTAGTTACAGGTGCCCCTTAGTAATAAATGCTCTTTATAAATCACTTAGCTATTATGTAACGATAATGTTCTTATATGATGAAGCACATTAGAAGATATAAGAGACGATGAGTGGACTATTTATTAATTCATTTTGTCCAGACAGTGAAAAAAAGAGCTACAAAAGGTAGTTTAAAAACCTGTTTTTAATAGGGCATGTCATAGTATGAAGAGGCAAAGTATGCATGACTTGTGAATTTTAGAAAAACGCTTGAATATCATAATTTGAATGTTTACTTAGTCATTTAATTGAATTATAGATATTTTTTCAACGAAATATGAAGCACATATGGAAAGTATATTGGAAAAACGAAAATGGAGCCTAATTTTATTTTGAAAACGGCTAATAGCATATCAAAATTTTGCACATAAGCAAAACATTAAATAGCATATCATTGAGAGCATGAAAGGAACATTGTTAACTTCCCCTTGTTTTGATATATAGTCTGAAAATGTAATCATTAGTGATAAGAAAAACTTGAATAAACAATTACATGCAACATCAATATCAAACTCACCAATTCTTGATACTAAAGATCGAATAAGGATTTATAGTTGTCCTTTTCCATAACAAAAACTGACGAATTGAATAATAAAATATGTTATCTATGAAAGTTGATTATCTTTTTTTACGAATAATGCTAATAATGTCCTGGTGTTTATCGCTTTCTTCAGATATGCCCTTATAAAGGTTATAATTTGGGGGAAATGTTTTTATCAAATCTCAAGCTTTTTGTCTCTATCTAAATAACACCAACGCTCGTTGGCTTACAACTTGTTTTTGAAGATGTTTCTCTCAAAGCGATATGATGTATTTGATAGTATTGATTCTTAAAATAACCCGTTTTGTCTCTCATTTGTTGGCATTTGTATGATTCCTAAATACTCCATGTTTGGAGTGCAATTTAAGTAGTTGGCACCAATTAGCTTCGATAGCATGCCGTATCTTTATACAGACGTTTCAGCAATAATCAGGATGAATAGGAGTTTTTTTCAATATCATGAAACCATGAACATTTAATTAGAGATAATATACCATGTAAATCGTTACTGTTTTTTTCATAATTCTATATCCAATTATTATCGCAATCTGATGACTGTATCTTTTTATTTGAATGAACTGTCAAATAACATTTTCCGTCTTGTCAGTTAACAAAATGACAAGGTAAGCACTAGATTATTTAGTTCAAATTCAACCTGATGTGAAATCTCTTTTAAAGAACTAGACATTATAAGGAATGTAAAAACCAACTGAACAAACTTTATTCACGGAAAATTAAAAAAAAATGTCATAGAATCTTGCACATCTTATTCTCCAGTTTTTAAAATACACAACTCAATCCAAATCCAAAAGCTAAGAAATCCCATCAAATCTTCTTCAGTAACATTTTTGCTCTCTTTTGGAATCCTTATACAAGACCTAGTTTCATTCTTTCTTTTTATCTGCTTTCGGCGCTGTTGAACTTTAAGCAGTTGTACTTTAGATCAATCATTATATTTTGTAAAGAACATTTGTTTTCAGATAATTTTTCATATTTTCTGCTTCTATAGCCACAAGCTTATTTCACTATGGCCAAAGAATGTCATTGTGTAATAATATGTTTTCGGATTTGTGAGTATATTTTTCATTCACTTTCAAGTTTATATCAAAATGCAAAAGAAATATTAAATATTAATCGATTATCTATGTGTATATTCAGTTTGCAGCTTGTTAAATGCTTTGTTTAATCAAGTAGTATATAACGTCAAAATTCCCTATAATCTTCAAATGTACAAGAAAAGGTAATATTATTTTTAAGAAAGGAGTTAGCGGTTTTGTATTCAACGAGCGACGTGATGGCATTCTTGCATTTGCTTTACGTATTTCATACGATAAATAAAATAATCAAAGAAGAAAACACTTATTAATATTCAAGCCTTTCGCGTTTGAGACTTACATTATATCATATTTGATATATTATGAACTAATCTCAAGTTCCCGTAACATTAACATAACTGTATTTATATGTATTTATTTCCTTTTAACCAATCATAAAATGAAGACATTTTAGCAGTGAGGTTTAATCAGTGAATTGTGTGTTTGAAAATCAGTTTATATTGAGATTTGAGTTGATTCTTTTGTCTTTAATTTGGCATTCATTAATGACATTTAATGACAAGGGATGACAGACGAAATTTGTCAATAATAATATATATATTAAAAAGAAATCGTCCTAAACAAAGTATCTCAAATTCATGATTTTAAAGCATATTGAATCAATTGATATCCTTTTGAATAAGTGTTTTGGTTTGTTTGACTCCTTGGCCGCTCGTCTCACACTGATAACACACGTGTACATGTACATGTACATATAAGGCCATAAAGTTTGCCTGTCTAACTGAATTAAAATACCTATTAACTTCTTGAAAAAAAAGACGTTTTTCTTAATTCATTTATGAAAAAGTAAACAAACGCTGTCATCATTTTGTTGCAAAGCCTGCAATATATCTGACAAATTCCGCATTGTTTTATGAATTTTATTAGAATCAATTATATGTACGACATGCTATGCTTATGGTCTATCTTGAACAACTGAAGTGTATGGCGGATTTTGCTCTTGCTTGGTAGGTGCGCTCTTAAAACAAAGCTGAAACATTAACAGCAAGTCTATGCTCATTGTTGTTCACCTGTCTACATCAATTAACAATGGGAATTTCTAACTAAAAACTTCAATAATTGGCCATGGTTTACATCTTTCTGTTTCTCTTCAAGATAAACAAATGCAATGGTGTTGATATATAATATTTCCTGAAGTATTTCCTTTTAACATACCTAATGTAATGCAAAAAGATTGATTTTCGTTTTCATGTAGAATATGGATGATCAAGTTTCACTGATAGGTTGAGAGATGATTATACTTAATTGATGCACTGTAACGATGCACCTTTCCGTGTAATGTAAAGTTAGAATGATATCTTCTAAAAGTATATCAATGGTTACTTTTTGCATCATTAATCAGGACGGAACTTAGATTAAAAAAGATTAAAGAAATTATGTCAATAATATTCAGAATCACCATCCTCTCAATTACATTCCAAAAATCAAAAGATTGACCTTAAGTTATTGCAATATCATATTCTTCATAAAAGTTTTTGTTATGGTGATATGAATTCTTATGTGAGAAGTTAGGAAAACTTCTCTCTGCAATGAAACATAAAAGTTTTCTAGTTAAAGTCTTCTTGGCTACTGTTCAACTTGTTATCTGTAATTATGAGATAAACCTAGTGCAAATCAGAGACAAATTATATTGGATTGATCGCGAGTTAATCTCAAATTGAAACAAAATGCGTAACTGATAATAGAAATCGTTTACAAAATCATATTCATATCGAATAAATTTTGATAGACTACAAAACAACACAAAAAAGACTAAGATAAAACCACTCGTTGTTGTAATGATTATGACGTTAGCGCTGGCGAAATGACATTACTGTATTGTTGCCATATTGGAAGGAATTCTGCGGCATGTTCATTAGAGGAAAGCTTAGTCAATGCTGTTTGACCACGTAAACTTCTGTTTGCTTTCATGAACACATGAAAAACAAAAACTGTATTTTTTCAAAAGAAATTAATCCCACTGAATACCGACTCTGAATTTACCAGTCGATTAGTTTTGACGTCAATCTACGAATTGATACAAAATAATTCGAAATGAAATAATTTATGGTAAACAGAGCAACTTCGATCGTGATGTTGAGACTTGGACATCGGAAAAATCTACCAATCAGAATCGCGTAATTCGCACTATCATAGTTGAATAAATTTTCATTATGATTGACATATTGGGTTCATAAGTTTTGCAACATAACGTTAATTTAGAAAAAATATGTGTTGGCAATATCTTGCCGAGAAGACTATTTATTGTCAGAAAAATCATATAAACTGAATGTGTTTTAAAAAGAAAGTAATGAAAGAAAATATTCGTGCTTTTAAACAATAGATTTAGTCTGCTTCATTAACAAAATCCTTTTCAAGCTGTTGATGTGAAGTTTTGTTGTGTCAGACTGTAAGAATGTACTAGAGAAGCCACACTGCTGACTATAGTATTAATGTAGCTTCTGGCAAAATACCATTAACTTTATCAAGTTAAGGCTGTAACTGAAAGTGCTGATATAAGTTAACCGGCTTCTTCCATTTGAAAGTTGAGAGTCTTGGTGTTAATAGTTCATTGGTTATGTATGCTACTATAACACTTGCTTCAAACCAGTTCATTTTATTTGTTTAGCATTTTATTTTAAATTCTTAAACCAAAAATGAAAACTTGTCTTTCACGTAGCATCTTTAGGTAGCGTCTGCAGATAAACTGTATCCTAATGATTAATAAACTTACAAGACATCAACACTTTAAAAAGCTATTCATTAATATATGTTTTCATTTATTCTACACGGAAGTGATAATCATATCATCAGACTTGAATTTTTCAGACGAAATGTGTAGGTTGACTTGATTGATTTAAAGAAGCTTGTGATTTCAGTATTTTTCCAAATTTAAGGATTTGATTCAGTAGCAGATTTTAAGGATGAAAAGTGTTGAATTTGAATTGTCTGTATGACAGAAGAGTAAACTGCAAATTATAAAATAAATTTTTATGTTTAAGGTCGACACTAATTTTCCCAACCTCAAACGTATCTATCATGATGAGAACTAAAGCAACTGGGTAATAAAATTACTGTGTTTAACGATAATGGTAACGACGACTAACGACTATGGTAATATATTTGAACTGTATAAGTTAATTAATTTATTTTCCTTATCGGGGAAATTACACAACGTGAAACCAAGGCTATCAATATTGGGAGAAAAACACATTGTATAAACCGTAATGAGATACTTAAGGCCAATCCATTCTTTGTGATGAGGCGCTAAGTCAATTCAATTTCTTCAATCGCATTGCCTAATTGAACACTTCAGTCACAACCTCTTAGGCCATATCTCATGTCTAGAGCGTTAAGAGCAGGAAATGGCAGCTGTTTACTCACATACACTCAGTAAGGAATTTCGAGTTTTCTACGAATTCAAAATAAAACTTAGATAATAGTGAAAGAGAACCATTGGGTTTCAATAAAATCAGCCAGTACCTACAATTGCAGTTTCAAAGATATTTCTCAATATCCACCTACAATTGCTGTTTTAAAGATATTTCTCTATATCTACCTACAATTACAGTTTCAAAGATATTTCTCAATATCCACCTACAATTGCAGTTTAAAAGATATTTCTCAATAACCACCTACAAAAAAGCAAAAGTTAAGAATCATATATTAGATCTTTATCGGTTAATCGTAAAAGGTTAGAAAAAATAAGTTTCTGGAAAAAATCAATGAAGGATTTCCTCCATGGCTTTATAGCCATAGTACTGAAAAGAAAGACAATCTTATCGGATGTAACGACTTGTGTTGCCTCAGAATTTTTCAATGTTTTAATTTATCATATTTATTTGAAATAGTAAGTGTTATATTTCAAAGCTTCGTTCTGTAAATCATTCGGTTCTTAACATATGTTACTGTCTCCAATTGCTCTCCTTTGAAGAAGAAAATAGAGAAATTCTAATATTTTATTTCCCATTGAAAATTGGCTATACACTGTTTTCTCATTCAGTAAATATAAGTAGACAATATTATGGTTTTCACTAAAAGGAGTAAATTTACAACCACGCCTTGAATGTTAGCATTTCAATTCAAGGCAATCCAGAATTTAATATTTTCTTAAGTTATCCTGATAAGGCCTTTTTGATTATTCATACACTGAAATGGAGTCTCATAGGTTAGTCATGTACAGTACACAAAAATTGGAGATATGATATCTTCATTATAACTGAAACATTGTTCAAAACACGTTCAGCCCAAACTCACTCAATTCATTATCCTTCATCTATATTTAACCCACATTTTGTAGAAGACTAGAACAGAG
Source organism: Phorcus lineatus (assembly GCA_921293015.1). NCBI lineage: Eukaryota > Metazoa > Mollusca > Gastropoda > Trochida > Trochidae > Phorcus > Phorcus lineatus. The sequence continues at coordinate 45,340,196 of OV121092.1, read as the reverse complement.
TAGAATGATAAAACTATGGTCATGTTTCTGTTTATTCTCAGAATGATTATCATTGTACTGCTGACACTGATTAAGATTTTACCTGCCAATGACATGCAAGAGAAAATAGGACAATTGCCCTTTTAAAATATCTCTATCACCTCTGATGACTTTTTGATGGTCTGTATATTCATTTTGATATAAATATTAACGATGCAAGTTATATTCGGTTATAAACAGTGTTAAATAGATTGTGATTTATTATTTATGATCTACTCGTATGTAGGTTGTCAAAATGACTTCGCTCCTTTATACATTAGATATTTTACGACAAAACTAATGAATGAACATTTAGTAGATGTACAATTTATAAAACAACGCTTCACTTGTACTCGTTCGTATATGCTCTAAATCAATTTTATACTCTGAATATTTTCTTTAAAATCAATTCTTTATTGATAATTCTGAATTGGACACAGTTAAAGTCATAGAATCACTTTTGTAAGGCAACTAAACTGAACTAATCATTCATCACGATTAAAATCTGATCACTTACATACAATTTTACCTGTCGCGTCTGCAAATGTTTTCATTTTTATACCCGTTTTACAGTTTAGGATGACGCACCTTATTGGCGTATGCCGTTTCAGACCGATGCGCTACCGAATCAAGTGCAATCCCATTGCGAGTGCGAAACACCGGAAATCTAGTAATCGCAGCGCCGAAACTTATGACAGACGCATTCTTCATTGAGTTTACCACCTTTTTGTTATTTCTGTATTTGAAAAAGGGTAAGCCTTTAGCTATTTTCATTGGAAATTCAGCTGGGAAATTTCATGTGCTCTTCGTCACGGCGTTAGGGAAATGACGTGGTAAGGACTGACGCTCGCCAAAAACATAATATTAGGATAGGGTAGGGTAGTTTGAACTTCATTATTGAGGGCTAGAATTCCTGTTGTTGCAAACTTCAGGGGAAATATTTCTGTGAGTAATGAACTACTTGTCCGGCATGCATTACAATTTGCCTCGCAAAAATGAGACTATGACTTTCATCCATAACTTGTATTATATGACTTTAAGCACCAAGGGTTTTAACGGATTTTTCTTGTTTATAAGTATATGTCATATTATATATATGTCTCTTAATCTAAGTAATGAAATGTCAAGTCAGGCCTCAGTCAAATTTTTGAAATTGTGCTCTCCTTAAATTAGCCAAAGTATTCAAACCATGAATGAAAAAACATACTGAATGTAACTTAATATACATTTAAATAAAGAAAGTTGTCTTTAACAGAAGGGAAAGTTTTCAAATATAGCTTCACGGTTACATATCTTATTAAAGTCAGTAGAAAACTATTTAGAGCAATTTCAAAACCAGAAAGACGTTGAGTGCATTATCTAGTTTACCATCTTAGATAAGGTTTTGCAATTTCCCCGATGTATACGAATGAAACATCTATTTGGTAAGGACAATATTGACCAATTCACTGCTCGGAACAATGGATAATCTGCACCTCCTTAGTTATTGGGTCAAACTCCTCGCTAAAGCTCGGAGTTGCACACTGTTGATTCCTCTTATTCTACTGCCTCGGGTCATGCTGAAAAGAAAGTTATGCCTATGTGTTTGTTCAAAAGGTGTAGATAAATGGAAGTGTTATTGATAAAGTTACCGCTTTAACCCGAGAAGCAAATACACTTATAACTTTGAGGGAAACGTTAAAGAAGAGGTTAACAACTGGCTACCTGTATAGACCAATATACTTCTTCATCAGATTGAGATGTTAAGGTCGTTCCCTCATAGCTTTCGTTAAATCTAAATATGAAATAACACCCTTTATAAGCTTCTTTAACTACATTATTACGTTTTTGTAGTCTTCCCTTCAATTAGAAAATTAATCTTCACCAGGATGACCTGAATACCCTAAAATATGAAAATGTAACAAAACTATGAAAGAGCATCTTGAACTACATGAATTTGATTTTTGTTTCAGGTAAGTCTACATATCTCCATTAATATAAGAAAACAATTAAGAAACAGCTTGTAATAGAGGTAAGTGCCAAAATACTCATTACAAAGACGAACGGCATCATAATAAAGAGGAATGTTGGTACAATATCTTTATAAATTTTTATGTTCTTGTTTTGCGCCAATTCCCCTACGTCATCACCTTGAGTCATCTCTGCTTTCTTTAAAAGTGCAATAACTCTGACATGGATGTTGTTAGCAATTACTCTGTGTTGACAAGATAATTCATTAACGAGCTACATGTTAACGTGGAGAACCTTCACATAATTGGTAAATTCAGTTGCCGCTGACAGGTCTTTATCATAACATTTCAAAAGGAAAATTGATGGAGAAGTTGGAATTGGATTGCACCCATAACTGTGCATGCAGGGTAACTGTTATATTTATATATAAACCTTGATATTCCATTTCTACGGGATATCTAATGAATACAGGATCTCATAGGGGCAGATCATTAATTACAATTCTTCAATAATGATAAAAAGTTAATGTGAAAAATATGTGTATACATGTTTTGTATGGTTGTCCTCGTCATTGTTTCACATGTCCTAGGGTGCGGGATAGCGCAGTGTTTAGCGCGTTCGGCTTCGGGTCAAGAGGTCTGTGGTTTGAATCCCGCCAGGGGCTCGGCAACTTTGTCTGCAGTAGAGTACTGTTCTACATACAGTCAGGTTTGGGTGCAATGCTACTCTGAATTCAGAGCAGTACCACCTATTGTTCGCTAGTTCAAGCCTATGCATGCTCGCCGGTTTCACCGCAATGCATAGTCACAATGGTGTTGCGAGCTTTCTCCCTGCAATAATACTAGCAGACGCGATATAAGTGAAATACTCTTGAAAGTGGCGTTGAAACCTACATCCCCTCACCTCATATGTCGAATGGTTTGTTCGAGTGACAAACTCCAGAAATCATTCGATGAATCATCGCATCCAGTTAAAGCTGTCAAACAGTCCTGTAATAGTTACTAGCTGTGGTAAGGTAAGACGTTCAGTATAAAGGAATCACATATTGAAAAGTAAACGTAAAACCTTAGCTTCAAAACCAAACCCATTTATTCTATCCTAACTTTTAACGTTGTACGTCTTATGTTTGACTTTTACTGTCCTAACGGAATTGCTAAGAGCAGCAAGATTTTCACAAAGAAGAGTTATAATTTGAATCCTCGCAGGATTATTGTTCAATCTCAGGTACAATTGAACTGCCTTATCATGCTAGTAATCACAAAGGGTTTTGATTCTGTTCCTTTATCGTGCAATCAAAAGAATTCAAACAGTATGGGTTTCAATGTAAGAGTTATTATCAACGGGCAAGAGAGTGGTTTTGAAGAAAATCTATCTAACTTAACATGACTGATATGAAACGTAATGATATCTATACCAGCATTAAAGGTTTATTAGCAGTATGGGAATTTCAGGGTTTAATCTGAAAGGAAATTGTGCTATATCTAACTTTGTTTAATTATATAAGAACGTAAAGTTAGGATAGTGATACAAGTGGCTATACAGAAGACGCCTATGAACTCCGTATTGAATTGTGAATTCTGTTTTGCAAGGCTGCTGATTCAATTTTCTCTTAGTGTCGATCAATTCTCGAAACATTCCGTAGACAACGATCCTAATTCCTCATTCCACAGGCATCGGAATTAACGGTTTCCTATGCACAGATAGTTAACTTATCTTCTGCATGATATAATTAAAAGCTAAAAGGAAAAGGATTGTAATATCGCTATATGATATGTATATAATTATAATGTTACAACCCACAATTTTTGACTATTTTGTCATGTCCTTTGTGATGTCGGTGAAAAGCATGAAACAACTTAAACTTGAACAAAAGTTTGACTTTTATTTTCTGATCTATTTACAAACCATTGCTAACAATGATATCGATATTGAAGTCTTGATCAATTTTAAGTGCTGCCATCTTAGTCTATGTTAAAGTATGGAATAACTGTTTATAATGTTTCATATTATATGTATTATAAGTTTGGATTTGTTTTGCACATGTTCAATAAACTTCTTTTGTTACGGTCTTTACATATTTCAAACGCCCTTTTGCTTACTATAAATAGGTTTAAGAACAACATCACAACATGCACATGTATCTTGACACTATACTCAAACATTTAACATTGAAATGAAAGTTTTTAGCAATAGTCGATACTTATTGATAGAATAATACCATTGAAAATTACGCCACATTTGTGATTCAAACAAAATCCTTACTCACTTTCCATTTACAGGTGATAACATTAAGGTATCAAATTATCTATTTCTTGTATACAATCTTATGTCTATCCCTTAAAGGCTGAAATGAGAATAGCAACACAAACGGAATAGTTTTCTGACGAGTCTTTGATCAAATTTGCAGGCCATTATCTGTTATTTCCGTTTATTTCGTGAACACTTTGTGGCATTCTCTAGTTCTTCACTTTTATGTACTGCTCTGTTAATACCCCCCTTGAAGGATGATTCATTTAATTATGACAAAATATTTCGATCACTTTCATTTTGTGACGATGACATTTATTTCTGTTCTTACCATCTGATTTATAGTAGTGCATTAGACATAGTTTGTTAACACGGCTCGTATGGACACTATTTCTGATATTTTACGTCAGCAGTAGATGTATACGATTTGAAGGTTAGGTTTTTAGATAGTCAACTTCAATGTTAATGCTCGATTTCATGTTTCCACGGGATATGCCTGATTGATTTTTGGAACAATTAAAAAAAATCTTATTTTCACTAGCTATATGTGATTTTAAAAAAAAGTGGTCCTACAAACTCATGCTCCGTGACTGCAAAGCAAGGCTAACTTGGCAGTAATTTCATTAATAGTACTTGTTTTTATCCTCTTGTTTGTTTACTATTCGCAAGTCAACAAAATAGCTCTCCTTAATCTTGTAGGTATAAGCCGTGCTGTCATATACAGATAATGAAAGACGGATCTGGTCGAAAAAAAAATAGGAATCTCACTCCAATCAAGATCTCCAATCAACATAACCTTATCTTGATTGTTTATTGATTTATCATCAGCGCTACATGTGAGACATAAATTGATGGCTTTGTGCGGGTAAATAGTGTCCCTTTTCTGCACTTTTCAAATATATAATCGTTTTGGTTTGCAGAAAGATTATAGGACTCAAGTATGTCCCAAGTACAATAATTTTGAATTTTCTAGAGCCTTGGAGACATAGACTTGATTTCAAAGGGAACATAGCTAAACCATAGATATTCAAATTATTATGTGGAACCATATATTTTTAAAACTCTAAGGGGAATATTTGCAAATGAATAAATCTTCCGAGTAAAAGTATATCTATGAGCACAAGTTTTTATCAGCAGACTGATACATAAGAATAATAACAAATTAATGTACGCTCGCAAATGTTCCATTTAAAACAGGTTTCCTGCTGTGAAGAAAATACAATAAAAAAATTGCAAGAAAAGTTTTTAAACATTTCGATAAGATTTCATCAAGGTTATTTAAAGATAACTAAAACATTTTGATAACTTAATTAACATATGTTAGTTTCATTTGTAGTGTCCATGATGATCACTGTCAATGTTTAAATTTTGAAAATGTATACACCGAGGACTATCCTTCAATCAGTTTATTCTGTTTCGATATACGTTTTAAGTATGGCTCTAGTACTCATGATCATCTTATTCACTGTGCCCATTGAAACTGAAAACATTTTGAAAACATTTTGCAATCTTTGTTTCTTTATCCTTACCATGAAGCTCTGTTATTAACTTCTGTGATGGGAAATAGACATGAATTAGTATACCCATGTAGACAAAGAAATAACATGCTCTTTCGTAATAACCTTTAGGCAGTGTATTTACCAGTTTGATGAGTTCATCAGTTTATATATAATCATGTAAAAGAAGTCACAAACGACTGCAAAAGTATCCCTTCTGGCGAATCGAAAGAAACAAACGTACATGTATAAGAATGTAAACTGTTTTTGCTCGTCAATAAATCAGAGATGCATGGCGCTTGATGATTATGTTTTCAAAAACATTTTTTTTCTCGTTTGATTATAAGAATAATGTTAATACCATTTCATTGCAAAACATGATCTTTCATACATTCTTACTGAGGTGCTAATCTCTAAATAATGTACTGTGTAAAGCAATCTAATATATCTAAAAATATGTTAGTCAAATTGCATTTTAATACTCTTCCTGGCAAAATTGCCACGTGGAAAAAACAATGGTGTTACATCATTCAATGCCTTACAAAATGTGTTAAGAATCCAATAACAGTATTTGAAGTACTTCGAGACATCACGGTGTTATCTGTAATTGGATTCCTCTTCAACGAGTAATTACTGTTTCGATCAGTAGTTTATTTATTGTCCAATCACCTGTCTGACTCACAGGCTCACTGTTCATTCAATCTCCTGTCACCTAACAAGTTACCATCATTCAGATTCCCTTCAAATTAAAATTCTGCTAAACATTCATAAAGTTGCTGAACTATCATTATATTAAACCACTCAGCATTCCCTCAGGTGACTAGATTATTTCAGAGCAAAACTTTTCTTATACTACAAACCTCATGATGACTAAGGCTATGCTTTTTCTTACCCATACATTAAAAAAAAACAGAAAAAAAGGGGAAAGATAATCTGTCATTGTCCGTCAGGAGTTGGTTATTGTTAATATTACTCATATGTTTATCAAACGATTAAAACTCAAATGTGATAGAAATTATTAGAATGAGAATGGCGAATCTCCAAATCCATAAGTGTGTGCTGTGGCGTTTCTTGACACTAACCTACACACGGCTTATTTGCCATTTGGAAAAAAAGTTTCAAACTGAGACGACTCAAATTGAAATTCTTTTGACGTAACCGATGACATTGTGACGTCACATTTGCTCGTTTCTATGACGTCATTACAACAGAACGAAACCAAGGTTTTTTTTCGCGACTGTAAGCTTAACGTGAAGACGTAGTGATAATAGCACTAATTACTAATTTCTATACTATTTTGTAATCTGAAAGACTTATTTCTGTCACATCTTAGACATGACGTATGTTGGAATTAATATGTGTTATATTCAAAGAAACGCTTACCATGTATGTTATATACTTATTTCATGTATGTTCTATCGTTGTATATGTGCCAATGGCCTTCATACGAATAAAAGACTTGACTTAACTTGAATATATATCGTTGAAATGCAGAATACGGGTAATCATTGTACTGGTCGGGAAAAGTATGAAAGATGAATGAAATAACAAACAATCAAATGCCAGAAATAAATAACTCAAGAAAACCTAAAGAAAATATACTACCCTGTGTCGTTATTTGTAATATAAGATTGTTATTTTGTGATTTTGTTGGTGCAAAAAGAGTTCAAGGCGTAATGTTACTGTGCTTACATTACGGTTTTGTAGTAGCAGATGATTTTATGATGGTTTTGTTATTCCTAATAAACGAGTAATCTTGAAGAAAGTTATTTTAGAATGAAATGTTTTAACAACCATGTCTAAGAGATCAAGAAGGTCATAAGTTTTACATTTTCAAAATCAATACGCCCCTTAGGAGTTATATTCATATCGGCCGAAACAACGTGTAATATTGATAAGCTATTGCATAAATATAACACATTATTTAATTGACTGCTTAAAGGTAGAGCAATGCTTCTCTTTTTTATATTATTTTCACTTACTTTTATGACATTTATGGTTTGGTAATAACCGATTTTGTGTAATTATATTTTGGTTTATGAGTATTACTTTCTGTAAACAGAAAGTCTCAACTCAACTTTCACAGACTGATTCTCTAATGAATTTTCAGAAAACAGGCTTACTAATTATTATTGATGGCCATTCTGTACAATAGATATTATCGATTTGACCATCTGGATATGTCAGGTGTATTCAAATAAAAGGTAGCTTGAAATTGTAAATTTCAAGGTTACATTTGGTTTGATATTTTTAACATATGTCTTCTAACTAAGGTTTCACAATTCTTTCATATTCAAATATATCAACGTAACATTCTAAAATTTTAAAATTCACAGAATCAAGAAATTCTCAATGTTACTTTTTCAAGACCAGCTATCTATTGATAAAGGAAATGTAGTTGATATTCTCCCACACAGCAGGAGCAAGCATTAGGCTCCAGCACAGAGATATCAACCTCTCTCCACGCAGCCAGTTATATACAGCAATCCATGAACGCGGGCGTGTACAGGTGCTTTGCTGTTTAAGGGAGTGATACTGTAAAGTTCTGTGGAACACCATGCCGAGGAATCTTTCAAAGGAAGCTCTGGTAGGTTTTAAATATCTTATTACCTACACAAAATCACAAATTGTAATGAAACACTCTTTAATTGTTCACTTTACAAGATTCCCTGAGATATGAGTTTAGTTTTAGCTTTGGGTCACACATTTCCCTCCTTTCTTCTGACACAAAGAGGGTAAGGTTCTAATGATTATTTTGATAAAAATCATAATGAACAATCATAATTGGGGATAATAGTTGGATAATTTAGGGCGTAATAACAGTTGCCTTGTTTGGTGTTAATATGGTCAATGTGCTTATTTTTTCCTTTGCATTTATCTACTTATTCGATTTACTTAGTGTATTGATTTACACAATGTTAATGGTCTTTGGTAGTGGAAACAATACTGTTTGATAGCCTATCCCCTCTGAGTGAGTTGTAGAAAAAAAAATAGTGTTTAGTTTATTTTTCATGATGATCATAATATCAATTTTATTACATATATAAATTCAAGAATCTACAGATGTCAAAACTTGTACGGTACTTCAGGCAACATCCTGTTTAACTTTTATCTTGGTATTCCAGGCATACATTGCATACATTCTCATATAAGTAAAATATTCATAGATAATGTATGGTTGATATTTTTGTGTTTTTGTCTTTATGCTTTTAGAATTATCTCGTAATATTCAGATCATGACATTGGCAATAATTTGCTACATGAATTTTATAAACATTTTATAACCTTTTAAATGAATATTTGTTTTTATGACATTCTTATAAAACAAAATTTGAATAAATTATTGATCTTTCTGATGTATCGGTACTTTACACACAATTTTGTCGTATACTTTAACCATACAATTGCTAAACAAATATTTCATCAATATAACGCTCTTTCACCCCTAAATACATCCATTATACCGACATCTTTCTGTAATAACCAATTCTTCCCAGTAATTCGAAATCTCCTAATCATAAGTTTGCAATTCTATAAAATCTATTTTCAACGATTTTTAATCAGTGTCTTGTTTTGCTTGATTGCTTTTAAACCTAATCAAACTGACAACAAATGGAATTTGAAATTGAAGTGCTTGTTTATTAATCATATTTGAAACAACAAAAAGTATGGAACCTTGACAAATCTTTCGACTTTGGATTTTAATAAGTATTTGATCCATAAACCATCCAAAAATGACAACACATATGATGTAGAATTGAGGCGTTTGGTTATGATTCAATTGAGAATGACTAGAGATTAAAACTTCCTGACACTCTTTGTGGCCATGTTCGTGGACATTGAATTAATGTGTGTCAAAGTAAGTGAATATTAATTGATTATTTTGGAATGTTTTCGATACTTTATCAAGAACTAAAGTACATACAAACTAGAAAGGGATAGTACATTAGAAATTTGGAATTGGAAAAATAAAGACTTAATAATTCAATCAAACAGCTTTCTTGAAAGCTGGTATTTATCAACCATGTTATGTTTTCATCTGGATTTTAGGGAATTAAAACTAAATGTCACTGTGAATGTTGAATGTCAATTCCTGTTGATGTTGGCAATTCTTTCAACATATTTTCGACTTCGTTTTAATTCTGGTAACATATCTGAAATGTTTTGGAAAATATTTTGTTAGATGGAATATATATTGAGTTACTAACATTTATGTAGCATGCTTCCATCGTAAGAAAGTAAAATATCTGACAAGTTTTGCACTATGCAATATAGTCTATCAAAATTGTTATGCAATAAAAGTAAAATAGTTAAATAAAAATAAACATGTTAAATATAAAACATTACATTTTAAATAAACATTTTAGATCTAGAAGAGCTTACGGTTCTGACAGATTCGGAAAATAGCTGTTTAGTGTGCTCTTTGCACGGAGCACAAACATAAACATCATGTGATCATCATCTGCCACCTGTCTACATCAATTACCACTGTAATTAAAACCATCGATCAAACGTTACGGTAAAGATATCTACCTGTTTCTTTTCAGGTAGGGAAATTCCAAATGGAAATATCTTCATTTCACATTTTATTTAAGTAATATCTTCTAAAGTTAATGTCACAAGAAATATGATATGGTTGTTACAGCTACAACAAGCGATGCATGCGGATTATTCATTATAACGTTAATTATTTATGATGAATAAAATTGAAACTTTGATGATATGTTAATAATTTACCATTTGAACGATCGTTATCCATAACTGATTGTTTGTTGAGTTTGTTCCTTAAAGTTAAAATGGTAGATGCTGATAAGGTCATTGTTGGACATTTGATTGTTTTAAACTACACTTACGCCCCCAACAACTTTAATTGGCCCTAGAAACAAAATCACAATAGATATATGTAAACTTGAAATAACTGTCATACAGCATCTGAAAATGGGGTTACAGTGAAACATATCGAGGTGGGTTGCAAAACAGATTCAATGTAATGGGACAATGGCAGGGCACACTTAAAGTGCCCAAAGTTCACTAATGTGGCGCAACAGGGGCCACCCTGTCCTCGAATACATGCAAATACTCTCCGAAACCTCAGTCGTCTGATGATGTCACGTGGTGAGGTGATGTGAGGTGAATTGGGATTTAAAAATGATCTCAAGAGTATTTCAGTTATATCACGGCTGCTAGTATTATTTCAGAGATTGTGCCCTCAACACTATTGTGACAAGCATTTGTCTAACGCCTCGCGCGATCCGACCCCTGGACCTGTTGATCCGAAACCGAACGTGCTAACCATAGCGCTATCTCGCTAGAACGTCACATGGTAAACGCTGCCAATCCTCTTTAAGAGCCAGAATCAGTTCATGTCTGTTAGCAGGGATGTGTGGTCTTTATCGAACACGGCGATCCATAACGTTCCATAGGTGCTCAATAGGGGAACGTACAGGCATCGGCAACACCATTCCGTTGCTTGCGGTAAGGAAGTTCTGGATGATATGGGCTGTGTTGGGCCTGGGGTTGTCATCTCTGGAGACGATTTTGCACCGTCAGTAGGTGGTCTTTAGTGCCCCAATTCCATAAGCCATGAGTCTTTTGGCAACAGTCTGTCGGCTGACCACGTGGCCGAGTGCATTCCTTTCTTCCTGGTTAGATTGGTGTCTTCCTCCGTTCTTGACCTGTCTGATGTCTGACCTGTCTGTCTGAAACGTTGCACTAGGTTGGTTACGGCAACACAGGTTCAACCAAACGTGCAACCTGTGTATGGCCTGACCAATCTGAATCAACCTGTGGTGGTGTTATTATAATGCGGACATCTGACATGCTGTCGGTGTCTTTTTATACCCTTATAACACGATCAGTTTTCGCTGTAGATCATGCACGTGCTTTTAAGTTTTTTTTGCAATTTAATTAAAACCCGTCAGGATCTAAGAGTTCGTGTAATGAAAATACCAGTGTTGGGGTTGGACAAATTTCATGTTTTGAAAATGTTAGTTTCTTTTGGAGGTCAGTTTTGAAACAGGATTCATAGTGTCAAGATACTTGTCACTATAGTATTTTGATAAGTTATCAATAACTGCAATACAACTGTCATAATCTTTAAATATAATTTACACATATACAAATGTATATAAAAGTTGGTAATATGACATCTTACATGCCAATTATCTATTGGTTCATCCTTGTAAGAATGTTTGATGATAAACTGAAACTGATACGAGACCTAAATCTGTAAATAAGTAGCTTGAAAAGACCCTGGCCCACTTCCCTTCTATTCTTGGAACCTTTATTGAGATACGGCTGTGACTATGAAGGTTTTAATCTCTGTAACATGCCAGTAGGAAGCTTGAAAAGATAGGAATGAAAGGCATGAGGAAGATTGCCATCAAAATTTGTCTGTGCAATATCAGATTTCTTAATAATTTTCTATGACTGAAAGGACTTATCTAAGTTTAAAAGTTGTACGTATTTATATTTAACATCATTTTCATCATTTCAGTTTGTTTGTTGCGCATATCTTGTAGGTAATACAATGAATATTATCTCTAATGACTATTATTCAAGAATTGATACTTTTGATGAATGCAATCAAAATGATATAAATAGTTTTGAATCAAATCTATACAAAGTAGATATACACGTGAGTCTTTATCAGGAAACAATTACAAACACATTTTAAAGGGGTACGTCTTGTGAAGTTTTTAACATTTTATTGTGATAACAAATACACCTTTAAAATCATACATATCAATCTAAGCTTCTTGCAGTGAATAGATAATTTGTTTTTCTCAGAGATATATGTTAAAGCCTCCACTGATAAAAGATGTCAACTATCTGAACCGGCTGTTATCTCAGTTGTCGCTACTCCCCTTCAGAGAGCATGAAATATCTTTACAATTCAATGATGTTTTTTATTTTTTTATTTTGTTGACAAATATTTAGATAATGATTGTAATAGTTGGTATACATTTTCCATTGCCCATCTTAAATATCTATTCTGTGCTAATCTTTCATAAGTTAACTTCTCGCCATTGCACTAGTGATCAGTATTGAAGTGTATTCCTATGTGATATAGATGTGGTATTTAATTTGTAAAGTTAATGTTGTAACTGTATACATTTCAAACGAACAAGAATATGTTTTTAACATCTACAAAACATTTTCTAAATATCTACAAAACATTGCCTAAATATCTACAAAACATTCAAGTGCTGGTAAACATTCGGGGTAAAGGTTCAAACTGAATATTATTGAGTGCACAAGGTTTACGGGAAATCAACTGTCCTTCATTAAGCTTAATCAGGCACAATATGGTTTCAATGTGTCCCCGTCTTGTCAAAGCAAAATGCTACCTGTCATTAGTAACCATATTCATTATCATTAGTCTAATTCATATATTTCAAGCTGTCAAAGAAAAGGAGATTAGTTCAGATGCTTATGACATGAAAGTGCCATACGTACAAGTGTAAATAATAATATCAGTTATCAGGTCATGAAAGTTTTCAAAACAAAATCAACGTTCTAATGCTTGATAATTCTCTTCGTTTATGGACTCAAATTGTCCGAACTTTTTTCTTTGATTAGTACAATTCTCTTCCTTTTGAATGATCAACAAATGGCCCTTTATCATTCAATCGTTGTTTGTAAACGAATTGTTTTCCTTGAAATTGTCATGAGCAATGTGTGATAAACAGTGTGCTTTTTGGTCTGTTTAAATGAAATGGATCAATAGACCGATCCGTTTAGCCCGGCCCCTTCAGGTTTTCGACCAATCGGCGCGCCATATTTTTGACCTACCTTCCCGCGATCGCTTCCTCGGACATCAACATGCAACATGGCGGGCGGTCATGACACGGGATTTGCATCCAGACATTTTACGAAGAAATTTCAGTAATAACAAGATAATATAGTCTTTGGCAGCGTTAGTAACATTGCACAAAGGGTCCTTTATTTCGGAAATATACATCGGAGACAGCATATCCGACTCATATCGGAGATGTATCAATAAAATAATAATGGGGGAGTGCACCATGCTCGGTTTGTTTACAAAAATAAAAGTGTATTTTGGGGGTTATTTCAAGTTAAATTTTCCAGTACAGTTTGTCCGAGGTTTGCGGTTGCTAGGGGCGGTCGTTAGGGGGCGGGGCTTAATGGATCGGTCTATTGTACTGTAACACGTTTTTCTCTGTGTCCAAGGTTTTAATTTGTATCGTTATAAAATTTTGTCGATGAGATCAATGGTGACCATTCACCTGGTATTCTAATAAATTTTAATGCAATTTGAATTTCTATATGTATTAGATCGGCTTTACTTCTATCAAATCGTTTCCTTTTAATCAGTTTGATTTTATCAATTTTTATTCATGAAATGGTATTTAGTCTTCTCACTCTATGCTCATATATCTATAAGATGGTATAAAAATTAATAAGCAACAAGTACTCAAAGAAAGGCCTTACAATTTTGTATGACAGCTTGATCTCTTAAATGTGCTACTTGAGCTATGCATGTTTGTATATGTATATTTGGTTTTTCTCAGGTAAGTAGTTCCCTTTTTTGTGAATCTAAATTTGGGTACCCAATGACTTGACTTTATGCAGAACGTGAAAGATTAGGTGATTGAATGATCAACAAATGGCCCTTTATCATTCAATCGTTGTTTGTATACGACTTGTTTTCTTTGAAATTGTCATGAGTATTGTGTGATAGACAATGTGCTATTTGGTTTGTTTAACTTTAATGGATCAATTTGATATAAACGTATAAATGATACGTTCTATTTTACAACCGTGATCATATTTGACTCTCTGTACTGTCCTTAATCGGCTTCTCATCTTCTAATGGAACACGACAAATACATGTTGTTAACAGTTTATTTGCTAACAAGATAATCTAAAGATAAAACAAAATCTTCCGTGCTTTGACTTAGTGCACCTTGACCTGTTATTAGTGCTGAAACAGCAGATCAAGAAAATATAATTCCTGGAAAATATCGTGTAGTTGGTCATGAATTTAATCCTACCTAGACATACAAGGTGATTTGAATAAAGGCTTCAAATATTTGCACTTGTGTTTGAATATATGACTGCTTGATAAATCAAGACAATTCTTCAAGGATGTATTTTTATAGGGATGATAAATCCCTTAGAGCCCGCTACATGAGTAAAGCGTGCTTCCACGTCAATCAATCAAAGTCAAGTGATCCGGTCATAGGTGTTGTTCATTTCTGTTTATCTTTTTAATAATACATTAAGACACTCGGTAAGATAAATTCGTTACTACATTCCGTCAAGGGTGACACAGGGATATAGTATTCCCTTGAATGATTTTATGCAACTCTCGTATTATTGCCTTGAAAGGTTTTATGCAACTCTCGTTCCACTCGTTGCATAAAACCTTTTGCGGGAATAATATATCCCTATGTCACCCTTGACGGATTGTTATAAGTTATATTTCTATATTATGTTTTTTAACATGCTGATTTTTTAATATACACAGTTAGATAATTCAAAGGATATGTATAACATTTCTGATTTAGAAATAACCATTCAATTGTACTAATCATTATTGATCGAAGATTATATTGACAAAATGCTAGTTATTAGGCATGGACAATCTCAGGAGTTGCTACACATTAATATAACTGTGTCACTTGTGCAGAATGCCAGCTTTATTGTTTGTCCTGTCAGTTTTTGACTGTCTGCATTCTCATTCCTTTCATTTTTGTCAAATGTAAAAAAAAAATTTGTTTATCATTTTTTTCTTACTTAAAAGAGCTCAAAGCTCAACATTTTAAATACACTTAATGGTGGTGAAAAATTAACGGAAATGCAACCAAAGACAACTTAAACCATTTTGACTAAAAGATGTAAGTCTATATTTGTCACATAAATCTTTTATAGTATGCTCTCCATTAAAACTTCAAGCCAGTCTTGATAATAATAATTTTCACTGGAGTACAGAATACATGGTGTAGTGTCTGCCGTGTCAGTTTTTGACTGTCTGCTTTCGCATTCATTTCATGTTTGCCATGTGTAATAAAATATTTTCGTTTGATTTTTATTTTCACACGTGACATCATGTTTAGGATCTTACATGTTTGATAGTGATAAAGAAAATTCAATATGTACACTAGAACATATATTACCCATTTTCAATTTAACAACGAAGTCTACAATTGCCATATAACAATTTTGTCACATGCTCTTCTACAAAAATTATAACCAGCTAGTGGTGATAAATATCTCCCTTTATGCTATCGATAATTTCAAGCTGTAATATATCGTATTAGCACAGCTGATATCGTTGGGGCATGACATGCCGAGTGCCAACCCAGCAAACAAGACATGTCTAGGTCATATACTATACTATATATCAACATCCTTTACATAAAGTAATGGTCAAACTAAAGTATGCCAGCACTATTGGCATGATATGGGGCCAGTACTGGGCTACTATAATGACCGCAAAGGCTAACTTTTATTGGGACAGTTTATGAAATGACACTGTTCCTGTAATGGCCTTTCACTTGGCTTATACTGGCTCAATAGTGATCCAGACCCGTAAGTCATCCCTTGGCCATTACCATGACAGATTGCAAGTTGGTTCAGGGTCAGTAATTGATGGCTGAATCGGACCGATGCTAGATGATTGTACTGGCCCATTGCTGGCAAAGTTAGGTCATGTTTGCTGTGAAAACACTGCTAGAGTGATTTAACTCATTGGAAGTATTTGCTCCTATTTCCAGATATTATAATTCTCTTTTCTTTACAAACTTTATCATAGTTTGCAGTATCATGAGCAACGTAAATATGCTTCAAATGAGTTTATAAGAGATCATTGGAATACTTACATTTTCAATAATCGTTTGACATCTACTATGTATAATTATATTCGACATCATGACTATAAATAACGTCAACGACATGAACATTTTTACCCTTGATGTAAGGAAGACAAAGTGTTTTAAAACTTTTCTTTTCACACTGGTGATCGATTTAGGGTACGATTGCATTATTTTCATATCCATCATGTTTGAACTTCAAGTTTGAATGATCTATTGTCACAATTCCCTCTAGAGTCTGTATACGGAACATGAAATGATTGCTTTGAAAAATCTCAGTAACCTCACTGAAAAAAATACAAGTAATCTGAGCGATATTACAACATACTAAAAAAAATCCCATTTAATTAATAAAGTTTCATTTTCAAGGAAATTATCTTGTATCATACCTCCCCCTTTATTATCAAATCTTCATAATCTGAACTTATATATGTATATATGCCTCTAAACAAATTATAAACAGCCGTATGAATATGTTATATTATTCTACCATCTTTAAAAGAGATAGGTGGCTTAAAAAGAATGTATTTTTATTCTTTATCCAATTATAGTGTAACCTGGATTTTTAAAAGATCATTGTTGTAGGATTGTGTTATATATTATCTATAAATATAAGCATATATCAATTTTTATTTTTATGTTAAATTGATTATATCTATTCTCATGCAGAATGATGAGTCATTTGACTACGGAAAAAACAATCAGAATTTCTGACTGTAATAAATAATAGTTTCCATTTACCATTTTCACGGATCTTATTGACAGGCTTTTAAAATTGATTTATGTTTTGTGTTGGATAACTTCAAGTTAATGATAAAATCAACAATGAAATTCTATAGGTCCCGTCAAAATATAAAAATAATCGCACCAAATAGAATATGAACTGTTATGCTTTTCATACAGGGCCATCAGTTTTCTTGTTATTTTGATTTGCACAGAAACGGTTCACCTATTCTTCGACATATGAGACTTTAAGTCATGAAATCTATGTTTATATGATAAAGAGATCGTGTGGAGAAGTCTTCAGACTCTGTCTCAGAAGAATGTTTCAGAATGTTTCCAATTCAAGAAAGGAGCAAGGAGATCAGGGTATATCGAAGGAGTGAGAGCAGATTCATATAAGCTGATTCAGAAGGATGTATTCATTGTTAACATCGTCCTACTCTAGGGTGTTTAGTCTGAATCGGCAACACACAGACAACAGTCAAAATAATGTTATTTGAAATTTAAGCGTTTGTTTATCAATTATAATTTAAACATTCGATAACTGTCTTCTTTCATTTAAGGAAAATCCATTGTGTTCAGACAATGCATACGTAAATGGTAAAATGTCGTGTTCTAAGTGCAACGAACAGATGACTGCATTTTCATTTTCTACACAATTCAAAAGGCGGCATTTGCGTCACATTATTTGTGGATAGACGGCACGACTTCTTTTATCTACAAAGAGTTACTAAATATACAAATGTTCATAAAAGTTGATGACATTGCATCTCACATACCAATCATCTATTTGTTTATCTTTGTAAGAATATTTTACGAGAAACTGAAACTTCTAAAAGACTGAAATCTGTAAACAAGTAGCTTAAAAAGAGCATGGCCCAGTGTCTCCCTATTCTAGGAACGATTATAGAGATACGGCTGACACTGATGATGATTTTAATCTGTCTAACCTTCCATGGGGGAGCATGTGAAATAGGCAATTTGCCATTAATATATGTTTGTACAATTTCAGATGTCTCATAAATTTTCTATGAAAAATAATTTCATTGACATATGAAATTTCTGGGGATATTTGATAGATTTGCATACTTCATGTTTATTTGTATTCATGTTTCTGGCAATACAATGAAAATTATGTTTAATGACTTTTATTTGAAAGTTGATACTTCCTTTGAATTTAATTAGTAATGAGTTTATAGACTTTTATTAAATTTGTACTTTGTGAAGTTTCTGATGTATGATCTGGAGGTTTTGGTGCTCATTCGTTTACTCAATAAATTCTAATTTTAAAAAAAATTCCAGTATAAAAGGTCCATCTTTAAAGTCCTATAAGATTTGTACTGTAGTAACTATGTGCTTTGCATGAAAATTACTAATCCGAATGCATTGCTGTGAATACCTATGGAGCTAATATTCTCAGATATTTCTGTAATATGCTTACTTCGTTTTTAGACATATCAACATCTTACTGACTTTATCTGTTAGATGGATCCCTCAGCAGATAAGAATAGTGATCATACAGAAATTCTCTTCTCTGACAGCTCTAAAAGCTGTTGGTGAAAAGTATGATTATAAATAATAAGAATTGCTGACAAAAATTGAAACGCGTTTAAAACATATTCCATGAATATATACAACTGCATTCTTTTGGGTGAAAGATGAATATTTATGAGTATGTTCACATTCTGAGAGATAGGATAGATACACTAGGAACAGAGAACAAGAAACAAATAAGAATTCTGCCTTTATATATAAAGAACAAAAATCTCATTAAAATGTTAGGCGTGTTGATCCAACAAGGCTCAAATATGTTATCCAGTGAGAATGAACGTTATAATGTCAACATTTTACCGTGTGGTTGTTAACTATATTTGTCATATCGTTTGTCAACATTTACAAAATCTCTAAACCACAATTGATCGCAAATAATTCAGCCTTTCTTGGTAAAATGATATTAGTGAATAGCATTTTAGGGGCGAATACAGCATTTTCCATTTTGTGGGGTGCGCCCAATAGGTGACAAAAGCACAACTAATAAACAATTGAATTAATTATCATGCAGTTAAGTTAAATTTTGTTTACTGAATGTAAGTTCCCTGCTCTACACTTTTCTTGTATACGATCTACACTGAGACTCCTCAACATGAGATGGTATAGTAGTAAACGAGCAACGGATACTCAGGCAGCTCGTATGGCATTATGATCTATTGAATGTGCTGAAGTGCTACTTTAGCTGTATATTAGCTTGTTTTGTCTCAGGTTAGTCTATCACTTTCGCTTGAATGTCCAATGAGGAGGTATGTGAGCAATAAAATTCTAAATAACATGTTCTGAGCAGAAGCACTTTACCATCTTGATCATATTGAAACGTTTATCCCATGTATTGTATTATACTGTTTCTGAAATAAATTATTGAATATGGTGCGTGCATTTTGTTAACAATTACTCTGTCTTGACAAAGATAATCGAGGAACGGAATGTTGCGTACTTGGTTTCATTGTACATAAGCTGGTGATTGGTCTTCAAAATGATAGGTATGAAAAATCACTGGATAATGGTGCATAAACTTTGATTTTATCCTCCTTAGAGATCTTAGCTTATTTGACCGAGAGACTTTGGGAGACTTTACGATACCGCCAAAATAGTAATCTCACCAAACTGTTTCATCTCTGCATCCCTATATGCTTTCAAAATCTGAATATTTATCTGCCTCTTACCAGGTTCTAAACAGAAACACGATTGAAAAAGGACATTCTACAAAGTTACAAACGCTAAAGGCGACTTAAAAGAGTTACATACTCTTACTGTATGTCCCATAATGATGCGAGCATTGTTTTCGGACCATTGTCTATTAATGGAAACATATTTTAAGTTTGATACCCATCTATTAAGGGAAATATTTATTTTTCTGCGTTATGTTGATGTGTTGAAGTGTTCTCAAAATCCATCTGTCGGGTGTGTGTAGCTCTCCTTGCAATTGATTAGAACAACTAGTGAAGATGAATGATCAGAAACGTTTCCTTACAAAGTGCAACACCCAAGAAAGAGCATTATATTCTTTGATATCTCTGTAGCTATATCGTCGTTGATGTCAATTTGAAATAACTATTTCATTATATACACTAAACTACTCAACTTCTTCGAAATGTTCTAATTTGTCGGTTTTGTGTGACATCACCTGAATTGAAGTTGAAGAGAATTTGACCAACTGGTTATGCTAAACCTAATCAATCATGGTTATATACGTTCATATGAGATTGTTGTTAAGAATTAGTAATGTTTAAATTAAGTGAGTTATGCAATGATGGCCGAGGATTTACAGACTTTGCCTTACGATTGACCTTTAAGAGAGACATTTACTGAAAAAACTTCAACCAAATATCCGGGTATGATAAATGAATCAATTTCATTCATCTCATTGACATGCTTTTTAAAATTGATTTATGTTGTGTATTAAATTGCATTCAGATGATAATTCAAGTCAACAATTGTTTTGAATATGTCACCTCAAGTAAAATATGACCTTCATGGTTTATGTTATTTATTGAGCCTCGTTATTCTTCTTCCTTATTTGAATTGTACGGAAGGATCGCTTATTCATCTCTATAGATATTTACATGATAAAGAGCTCATGTGGAGAAGACATCAGACACAGTAACAGAGGATTGTTTCACATTGTTCAGATTCAACAAAATCTAAAATATTGAATTCATTTTTTGACATGTACATGTAATCAATCAACTATGTAAAGAATATCAGTACTCTCTCTCTCTCTCTCTTGGTTTGTTTAGTTTATGATGGCTTTGAAATCGTTTGGTGATTGTGTTACGTGTGAATTTACAATAGGAAAATGTCCCCAGTCAAACCAGTAAAATACAAGAAGACCTATCTGAGGTGTTCAGGCAACTTAAAAAAATCACTTGAAAACCGTTAGACAATGTTGAACTTGTAAACAATCACATTCTCCAAAGAGGCAATTGTGTTTAATTTGAATGTATACTTCCTAATACTACATTTATATGTATGACAACGTTGTTATTCCATTTTGATGTTTAAATGTTATATAGTATATGTTTAAGTATTTTATATCTGTTGGTGAGTGTAAGCAGTATCAATTGAAAAAAGAATAAAAAAGAAAGTTTAAATTCTGTTATCTATTCCCACATAACAATAAGGTGAATAAGAACTAAAATATTCAACACCTTCGCTAACCTAGCCTTCAGGTATAGCTGATAACGCAAGTTAGAATATTATGGATGACCTACATTCGAGTCTCAAACACAATGAGAGGAAGGCATCGCCATTAACAGTGAGAGTGTAGTTTCCTGACGATTCTTTGAACTAATCTACAGGGGAATACTAGCAATTTGCGTGAGTTTCCTTAATGACTAGAGGCTATGAGTCATTTGTACCCCTTAATTGATACCAAGAGGCTGAATATTTATTTGGGTAATGACAGTAGTATCTATATCATTTGCATAAATTTCAAAATGATCAATGCATACGTTGAATGGTTACTAGCTGTCACCAAACGTATATGAATTATTTTTTTTTACGAAAATGGTAGAAATGATGTCATGTTTTTTGTGTTCCAACAATGCTGAAAATATATCATATAAGAATAATAGAAAATAACAGGGACTAGTAGAAGTATAAGATAAGTACAATACATACTGAAAAGCATTTAATAGCAAGTCATTGATGCTAGAATAACACAAATACAATTTAAAGTTATTAAATGATTTCAACAACTAAGTCCATACCTTTTAAAGGTATCAACCCCAAAGCATACTTAACTTAGATCATGTTGTGTTCACAATAGTCTTAATATGGTTGTCCGGCTATGAACATTTGTGGCTAGCCAGGAGCATATGATAAAAAAAACCCATTTTGTGTTTGTACGGAAAGCCATGGCTTACAATATATAACAGTTACAGATGCATTTGGTATTCTGGAAAAAGTATCGATATTTTTCCATGATAAAATCCAAATGATCCACTCAATCGTCACTTTTGTTCAGTTGATATCGGAAAAAAAGAGTGTTTTTCTTCATTACTTATTTAAACGTTGTCCAGGAGGAAATCTATTTGAATAGTGTGAGGAAATGATACATATTTTATCACATGTGATAGAAAAGTGGCATGAAATTACGAAATATGGAAATAATCTGATTTGTAAATAAACGTTTTTGACATCCTTGATATTCAGATTTCTTTGAAATTTTATCAAGAGAGAAGCTTTTTGTTTTTTTCATTATTCTTAAAATGCTTAATGTCATAGTTGCCCTAAAGTCTTTTAATTTTTGTTGTTGCAATTCATCTATTTCACTATTAATATTAGTAACACGATTGACTGATGACCTAACAATATTTGACGTTTATCTGTTATTTGGTTGTTCAAGTTGAACTTCAAAGCATTTCCAAATTCATTAATTTATGTAAGCTCGTTTCCAGAAGAGATACACCCATCAATCATCAGATTCACATCAAAGATGAGCTTGTCAAAGAGAGATAAATTATGTATAAACACTGCTTTTATTTAAAGAAAGGATTTGGATTAGTTGAAGTTCTTAAAGTTCACATGTATTTGTCCAGGAAGCTATTCTAGCTTAGCTTTCAAAAGGATGTCCAAGAAGTTTCTGATCTGACCACAAAAACTGATGATAATTAAAAATGAACGAATTATCTTTTAAATGATTACTCCTGACCTATTGCATAAACTGTTTCCTCTTCACGCTTGGTCTTGTGTCTCTGTTATATACATATATATATACACACACATACATATGGACCAATAACGCTTCTATATTAATAATAATAATAATAATAATAATAATAATAATAATAATAATAATAATAATAGGGGTATTTATATAGCGCACATATCCACACAGATTGCATGCTGAAGGCGCTCCCTGCATTATTACCCTGGTCTAACCCAAGCTGCCGATTAAGCGCTTAAATGTCACCTCCAACACACCTTCTATACATTGCTATAGGAAAGTTCACAAGCGTTTGTGTAAATATCTCTAGAAAATTATGAGGATTGAATACATAAGATATCGTCTAAGATGTATATCTAATTATATAAGTATAGACATTTGTAATTCTATTTTATGTCCTTCTGTAATTCCTATTTAATACAAAACATATTTTAATAATTGATATTATTTTTAATATATCCGCTTACATTATAACATAGACAGCATATCTTTAAAAGATCATGACAATTTATGTAAATATATTTAATATGTTACTTAACGAAAGGAAATTGATGTTTCATATAAAGCATGCAAATCCCCCTTATCAGTATATTCCCTAATGAAGAATCTTATCTAAAAGCTGAGATATTGATTTAGGTTTTTTTTAAGAAATGTTTATCAAATGTCCTTCACTGCAACATTTTAGTTTCTTTTAGAATCTTTGTATAAAATATAGTTTTTTCTTTGCTTTTGGCACTATTTTTCAATTCATATTTTTAATCAATGATGTCTTTCCCTAAAGAACATGTTTTTGGATAATTCTGAAAAGTTACTGCTACTAGAGTCACAGACTTACTATACTTTATACTATACTTGGCTATGAATTCATTTGGACGGACGACAGTACCTCTTGTAGAAATATCTTTTTAAGTGTCACTTCGTAGGGGAAAAGAGTTTGAAGTTTTAAGCACATTTTTCATAATCATTTTAAGGGAATACAAATATGAACAATATTTTTTATACATACATATATTGTTGATATGTATATTCATCTGTAACTATGTAAAACTCTTGTTTAATCAAATATCATGATATTGATATTGATATCACGGACAATGTATGTAAAATCTTCTTGAATGTTCAACCTGGCTAGCTTATTATATGGTTATCAAGGCTTTTGGCTTGAAAAAATGACCAGGGTATGAGAAAGGAGCGAAAGCGGATTCATATGCGCTGATTTAGCAGGATGCTTGATTAGATGCTAGCAGGTTTTACAGTTTGTCATCGTGTTGTGAGATTTGTTTGCTTAATCAGTTCAAGGTGTAATGTTTAGGTCCGACTGAAATGACAATACTTGTATGTAGTGTACATACTCTCAATTTGATTTGATAATAATAACAACAATACTATTAGCTTTCTTGTACCGCGCATATATCCATGACATAGCATGCTCAAACCGCACAAATTGTATTATTACCTTGAAGGAATAGTAATTTATATTTATGCAGGTCCATACCTTCCCGTAATTCAGGTACTCAATTGTACGGCTGGGTAGACTGAGTGCATTGGGGATGAAGTGTCTTGCCCAGGGACACATATGATCCCATATGCTACTCATCAAAGCAAACTTGAAGCAGGCCACTTGGCAAGGACATGATTTAAAACATTCGTGAACAAAACAAAGCGTCCCCATCGATATTTATGAAGGGAGAAAAGATGGAAAGATAGGTCACTACATTTTTCCTTAAACGTCATAAGGATGGCATCCATAGTGTTAATTTTTTAAAACTGTTTTAGTTTTAAATGGAAGACTAACATCACGTGAGTCATATCTATGATTAAGGCGTCATTTTTGCTGTTTTATTGTATATATATCGATAAATGAGAGAAAATGTTGTTTTTTGATACCATCATTTCCTGTTAACCGAGATAATGTATTCTGATAATATAGCTCTTCAAGGAAATGTTACACATTATTCAATGGACTGCAATAGAAATGAAACCGTGTTTCTTTATTTGGGATGAGCAATTTATAAAAGTGTTTGTAAGACATTGACAGCTGGAGAAACCAATAATAGTTTTTGTGTGATTATATATATGGAACTATGAATATAACCTCCTGTAATGGGTAGTCTTAACTTCAACATGTTGACTTTAAATTATGGCCAATTAGATGTTATATTTTCTCGAAAACGTAGTGTATGCAGTAGGCCATTTTGTCATATAGACAGCTAAGCAGTCTTTAATTATTCAATTTTATTTGTACAAAATAAAAAGTATGACATATTTGTTTTAGTTTACCTCTACAAAAGCACAAATTCTTATGAAATTCTTAGTGGTTTTGATTCGTTGAGATGTTCTTTTGGAGCTATTCAAGCATGTTATAGGTTTACAAAGGGAGTTAGCTTTGTCTGCTTTCGGCTTACACAACGGTTAAGATGAATAGTCAACAGTTTGATAACTTTATCGAGCTTTGCACCTGAATTTGAATTTGATATTCCTTTCAAGGCTATTTATGAAAACAAACCTGAATTGTATTGCTTTGTATAAATATAACAGAATATGTACTTATTACAACTTAAAGTTATATCTAAAAATAACAGATACTTAGTACATTTTGACACAATGAACTGATTGACCCTTCTTGTGAGTTGAATAAAACAATATGTGATATCAAATGTGTACAATACTTCAAACAATCTAAAAAAATCTATTCTTTACTACATGTCCTGTTTGATTTTTAATCTATGCATTTCAGGTAGGCACATATTGATGTCGCCATTCACTTTTTCGTGCATTTCGTGAAATCAGATGAGCAAACTACTCATGGGCAAACGTGATTGATATTACAGTGTTGTGTTTGATTATTGTTTGAATGAACAAAATCTTGTTCCTGAACTAGCCCATTATGATAACTTTTGAGGTTATACTATCCTTAGTATTTACTATGTTTGAACGTAGGTTCCAACCAGAATACATTGCCATGTTGATATACAAATCTTTAATGACATTATAATACAGGATAATTCTAATATTCTATTTTTCTAGATATTCAGTATTATTATATTTATATTCAAATTTGGCCATATTCATATACTTAACTTCACAATTATCTGATTAATAAATCGTTCCATCACTTAAGCTACGAATCGGTTAGAATTTTGCTTTATGTAAAGATCGGGTTTCATCTTGATTTGCAACTAATAAATAATAGACAACTGTAGAGTTTGAGCTAGGAAATATGTCGATTCCTCTGTGAAAATCACTTCTTCCAAGTCAAACGACCTCTCCTCATCTTGAGTTTGCAAATGTATGAAATCTTTTTGCAACGTCTTTTATTCAATTATTTATTTTGATTGAATTTTTATGAACTTTCTCTATCTGACAACAGATGTCACGTTTAATTTAGGCAATGGTCTATCAATCACATTTGGACCAACACAAAGTTAGAAACTTTCTGACAGTTTTTGCCTTTGTATATGAAATTGACTTGATTTGTGACAAGGTAATCAATGAAAACATTCAGTGATTATTTTGGAATGTTTTCATTGATTGATCAGAAGCTAAAGTCTTGCACAAAGAAGGTAGAGTAAAATTTAAATGTCAATTTTAAGTCTACTTAAACTCATCATGTAAAATGTCACTTAAAAAAGAGGAATTCTTTCTTTCAATCTGTTTAGTTTGCGAGCTATTTGATTTTTGCAATTATATTTAGACCTTTTGCGTTATAATCATTTTTCTTAGTAACATACCTGAAAAGTAAGGGGAAAAGCATTAATTTTCCAATTTAATATATACATTCAGTTGCTAACATTTAAATAGCCTGATTTATTTATAAGCAAGTAAAATGCCTGACAACTTCAGCATTGTGTCATTTAGTTTATCAAAATTGTTACCGTAAAAATGTGACGTCTCCTTAAGATTCTGCAAATGGCTGTTTACTTTGCTCTTTGTATAAAAACACAAACATAAAACAAAATGTTGTCATCATGATTTGCCACCAGTTATATATCATTGTTAGAAGTTAATCTTCTTAATAGTTCGCTTTTCATCATAGATGTAGCTACAAATTAGATGTTATGTATTAAATAATTGATGTTAGATGAATTTTCCATAATTGAAACACTTAATAGCATATCTATACTTGATAGTGTTTTGTCAGGAGGAAATGAAGAAATAAATCTACAGTTTGATTGATGTTTATACCTTGAAGAGATCATAATAACTTGGAATTAAAAGTTTTATTTTCGTCCTAAATCCTCTTCCTAATGAAGCAACTATTGTTGTAAGTGTAAATAAGTTGTATGTTTATGTTTCTTTCGCGATATAAATCCCCAAATGTTTAGTTGCAGAGTCACTTCAAGATATTATTTGTTTTTGAAGAGAGGGGAAGATTGTCAATAACATAATACTTTGCAAATGTCTTTTCTTTCCTTCGATTGACATCCATTTGGAACCTTCTGTTTGGACGCTCAGCTTTATTCCAGACGAGCTTTTTAAGCTGTGGAGCACTGGTTTGATAAATGAAAAATTACGTCTTCCCCAACGATAGTCTTAGCCGTAGATTCTGATTTACCTATGAAAGGGAAGTGTACATTACTTCTACATCTGCATATATGATGATGTAACTGCTGAGCAAATCTTTCAATGAATACATGTACAATTAATTTGAATTACGGTATTTTCCCAACTATATGAGCAAATGTATCATCTACGTGGAACTACGTGAGTAGGAATGTCACACATATGTCTCCGGGAAGGATGGATTTACAAGAAGGTAAATATCCATATGCTTGAATATTACATTTTCATAATGTTCTTCTTAGATGGAAATCAAGTGTTGGTGACTCTACAGTGTCACATCAGATAAGAAATACCCACGAGACACATTATTTTAGAGATGTCAGCGACGATGTTTTTCTCATAATTTGCATTGGATAACAGGTATTGCCATCAACTTTGGAAAGAATTTCGAGTTTTTTTTATTGCAACATTGACTCTACGACAGCAACTAATTAAGATATTTGTTTTTAAGGTATTTAAGTAATAATGCTGTATTTATAATTAGTATCCCTAATAACATCAGTGTTGCATGATATGTGAAAGTTTTGTTGATAACATATTTATAAAGACTTTAATATACTTAAAAAAGCCGACTTCAAATTGCCCTCTTCGAAATAATTCTACAATAACAAATAAAGACGAGTGTCTGGGACGAATTTTACAATATAAATTTTACAACTGAAAAATAAATGTTTAAATTAAAATGTATTGAGTCATGACTTAAATGTAATGAGCAGATGTTTGCATTTTATAAAGTTTTCATAAACGTTGGCAAGAACTTCGAGTATTCTAAAACATATTTTCAAAGACATAATAACAGTCACTTTACAACCTTTAAGAAGTAAATAATGTGTGTTTTTGTTTCATTATCACTGGTAAGGTCATTGTTGAACATTTAATTGTTTTAGTTTCATGGCTGAAAGGTTCTTTATGATTAAAAACCTATTTCTGTTTTATACATAGTTCTTATATAAATTGTTGACATATCACAGTCATACTTAAAATAAATAATATGATTAATCAAAAGTAAGAACATATACAAATATATATATAAAAATTGATTACAAAGTCTCGCATGTCAGTCATCTATTGTTTATCTTTGTAAGAATGTTTGACAATAAATTAGAATAGATACAAATCTTAAATCTTTAACAAAAAGTAGCTTAGAAAGACCCTTGCCCTATTCCTCTCTATTCTAGGACCGATAATTGAGATACTGCTGACATTGATATAAGTATGAAACTATCTACCCTGCCAGTAAGAGGCACGTGGAGAGAGGAATGAAAGGCATGAGGTCGTTTGCCATTGAAATTTCGAAGATCCACTTACTTCTTCCTGATTTCCTTTGAATAAAATTATTTTATTTGAGGTTTGAATTTGTCAGTAATTTATCTTCAACATCATTTGGCCAATTTAATGATTTTGTTTGTGTGCATTATTACAGGAAAACCTAGTGATAATATATAATGACTGTAACTACATGAGTTGATAGACGTTAATTGATTTTATACTGATAATGCATTATGTTCTGTTAACAGTTATACATTTGAGATATATTAATCCAAGCGCCATGCTGTGAATTGCTGTGACGCTGAATTCCTCTGATATTTCTGTTGAATCCTTCTTTTAACATGTCAAATATATGTGTGACTTTACCTGTTAAAAAGATCCCTCTGTAGATGTGTAGATATTACAGAGAGATCTTTCCTCTGTCAACCGATGCAGGATGAAAGAAGTAGGATAATTCACTCTAACAAGAAAACATAACCAAAGTCAGAATGATCTGACCTTTTTGACTTAAAACAAAGATTTTGGAATTTGTAATCTTTCCAATTTGAACACTATGGTAATAAATAATTAGAATCGCTGACAATAGCATATTTCTTGTATAAGAAAAGTACATTCTGTTGGTTGCAAAGATGAAAAATTTATGAGCCGTTGATGAAAAGACTAACAAGGCACAAAACAAGCACACAGAAACATTTTACAGGCAGGAATTTTTTGTTCACTGTAGATAATATTTCAAAAGATAATATCACACTAGTCAGAAACTCGCTTCGGCGCTTTTGCATTAACAAGTTTGACCAAATGAACAATTACAAGATCAAATATTCGTGTATTTTTAAGGAATGAGTTTCGTTATATTTTCTAATTATTTGACATATTTGAACTCGTGTCTTTGGAGTTTCACAGGAATGAAGTTCAAGATGAAGTCGGTTGAATTTAAAATGTTCTTTGTGAGAGCTTTTCCATTGTTTGACTGACAGAAGATTTGGACAAACCTTAAAGGAAAATAAGATGTCATACGTATATACCGATTTGATTTTTTTCAGGTAAAAATAGGTTATCCAGTATGAAGAAATGTTTTAGCTTCCCGGTGATTCTTTTCTATTATTGTTGGCCACATTAGTCAGATCAGTTGTTATAAAGTGTATGAAATATCTAGAACCATAAATGATCCCATATCATTAGCGTTTCGTAATTGGCTTTTCGTTCTGTTCGGTTAAAATCAAGATAATAGCTTGTGTCAATAAAGTCTTGATGACTTCTAATGTCTTTCAGTACTATCAGAATATACACCTTAAATGGAATTTACTTGCGCTAAAAGCTTTCTTATGTTACTAATTTGTGACCATCAATGTTATTTATTAAATATTTATTTGTAAAATGGTATCCACACGTCTGAACAATAGATGGAATAGCTATCAACCAACAAAATCTACTCTAACAAACAGCTAGTAAGACAGCATGATGTCTTGAATGTGCTACTTGAGCTTTATAATTGTTTGTTTTGTTTCAGGTAAGTCGATCGCTTTCCTTTGAATGTCCATTGAATAGAGGTAAGTACCAGATAAAAGTCACTTGTCAACTTGGTTCAGTTAGTGCAAGACAAGGGGTGGCATATTCAGTTGTTAGTAGTATGTTTTGTAACAAAGCACTTTACAATCTTCATAATATTAGATCATTTTATCCCCTGTTCTCTATTTAACCTGCATCCAAAAAACAACTTACTGCTTAAATATTCCCTTGCATATAGGTAAATACCAAATAAAAGTGATTTTGGGCAGAGAGTTTTTTTTTACATATACAGTGGTAAATAGTACGGTAGCATAAATCATTTTACCATTTAAACATATTATCCCCTGTCCTACATTTAACCTATTTCTGAAATACATAATGGAGTGTGACGTATCCATGTAGTTAGCAATTACTCTTCGTTGACATGATAACCCACTAATGGATTATTACGTACCTGATTTTTATGTACGTACACAAGTTTATAACGGGTCCTCGAAATGAAAGTGCATTATTGTATCAATCACAGCCAAGGTCACCTACACTGAGAGTATCAATGCAAGTGACAAAAACAATACAACAACAAAAGACAAAACTATTTCACGTTTATTTCTAATCGCCATTTGGGCATGGTCAGGGGAAACTGTATTAACCAGGTCGTTGTGAGGTAGAGCGGTTGAGTACATTGAAGTCAGTCAGCGTTGAATTAAACGTACACATGACAGTGAAGGGGGGGAAATATCCTGAACACATTACTGAGAAGTATCCTGACGAAAGTGAACATATCAAGGTGTGAGGAATTTAATTTTCGAATAATATTGAATTGATGGATCTTTGTATCCTTTGTTAATAAAGGGAAGTTTATTAACATAGACTGCGCCGACTTCGAGGATCATTTTTGCACAACGTTTTGGACCGTTATTTAAAAAAAAAATTTTATGCTGTAGGCGTTACCTGAGAATAGTGGCAGACTGTGATAAACGTCTGAAGTCAACTTTTCCGATTCCAAATCAAAGCTAAATGTGACATGACATCAGAAAAATAGCATTGTGTAACCTCTTGCGTTCCTGATCGACCACACGACCTGACCGACCATACTTTGTGTTATTACATTCCAATTCAACATCTGAGGAAGCTTGTCGAGTTGTCGGTTTAATAATTAATCTTCATCACTTCTTTGGAAAGACGATTTGCTGGTTATGGGCGAGTTAACGTGTGTTATATCACTTCGTTATTTCATAAAAAATAATTTGCTTTGATTCAAAATAAGAAATGATATATAAAAGTTTACTAACGTTCATGTAAATAATCAAGAGGATCTACTCGGCCTATTTTATTCAGATCTCCGGAATGTTATGGTGATTGAATACATAAAATATCGTCCTGGTTTGTGCTCTGTCTCGTTATGAAGAAGAGCACATTTGTTTGCTGAGTGGAATTCCGATCACCGACTATATTGTCTGGTTCACTAACCTTATATATAGAGTCGTGTAAAAGTTTGAGGAATTTCCAAATTACTTTCTATTGCTAGTAAATGATTAATCATACTTGATAGGAAAACTTCAATGATAACTTCTTTGAATAAAAATCCCCATAAAAAGATGAACAACACAGTAAACATTTTCTTTGAATTTTTAACGACATTGAGAAATGTTTTTACTAGGTAAAGTTAATTGAGAAAGCTTAATGTTTGATTACAAATCATGAAAGATTCCCTCATCAGTAATTTCCCTATGGTGTAAGCTCATTTGAAAGCAGAGAAAGCCTGATCAACTGTGCTTCACCAACGTTTTCTAATCTCTTAGAAGAGTCCTTATGAAAGACACAGTTTCAGGTTCTTGTTTTTTTCATTGCTTTCGGCACAACGAAGTTTTATGCAGTCGTGGTCTTAATCAATCATCACTCCCTGTAAAGAACATTTGTTTTGAAATGATTCTTAAGATTGTCAAAACTGTCAACAACTGTAAATTTATCATTGAGACGTCATATTTCAACCCTTTCAAAGACTTACACTTTTTGACCTGTCCTTGAGGTTTTCAGGAAATATGTATTGATTGTTTTTGACATCATACATTTCGAAACTTAAAATCAATCGCAGTAAAGGTTTTAAAGGGGATTTGACTACAGAAATTGTAGAGTCAATTTCATAAGGGAGGTTATAAGGTATCACTTTATAATTGAATTAAAAACCTAGTTAGAAATTTCATAATCAACAAAGTATTTTTTAACGTTTCTTACGAGTTTAATTATTCTAACCTTTGAAATTAATTCTATTTTTAGAAATATGTGGCTTAGAAATGGCTTGTTTAGAATCCGTACCTTGGCAAATGATATAGCTGAAAGCTGAAATCTTTAGTTTTACTAAATCGCTAAGTAAGTCATTCATAATTAACATCTTAAGACTCTATAGTTGACATGATCCTTCACTAAGGTAACATGATGTAAGTCCTGTATTGAGTTAAAGTTATATCTACATACGAAATAGGTATACTTAATTATATAATCAACAATTCAAGAAATCCTTATGCTGGCATAATATTTCAAAGCAAGAAACCTGAAACCTGGAAAAACCTATACTATTAAGTATTCGAACCAGGAATATCATTATTTTATCTTTGAACTGATTAAATAGGAAGAGGCGATGTTGCTATGCTTACCTACAAAACGCAAACATGAAATATTTCACCAATGCCAAATACTGTACAACAATATACAACAATTCGTGTAATTTTACCCGCTTAATAAGTTATGTTTGTATAACAGTTATTATCTTCCTCCGTCCGTCGATTGATATGTTAATGAACAAAGTAGTCTATCAGTAATATGGCCTTTTGATTTCGACTACAGCCCTCACATATGGCTGTTGTTTATTGATTCGTTGAAAAATATTCTTTGTCATAAGTTTGGCAATTTGTAATGAGTATATGAGATGTTCTGATTTAATAATCATATGAAGTATCTAGGCAGGCAGAAGAAGCAAAAGAGACGAGAGTATCTCTTAGATAAAGCCAAAAATGATGGCATTTTAATTTATTCATATAACGAAACAAATCTATTTAGTATGTTTCAATGAATTTGTTAGACAATTGATCAGGTAAAAAGCAAAATTCATTTCTGTTTATTGCAAAAATTGCCGTTTGAACCATTCACATGTAACACTTTCGAATTTTCTGCTTATTTAAAATCATCAGATTTCGACGATTCCATAGTTTAAATTATGTCTTTCATGTTTTCTAAACTATTCATTCAGAAATTAATATCTATAAATCCATCACAAGCGAGGTCATGAATTTTGGACTGTTTGAGTTTTTTTGTTATTCATATCTATAAACTGGCATGTGAAAATATCAATAGATGAATTGATTGTTCCAAAGAATTGTCCAGAGTTCTAATGAACTGAACATGCATAGAAAATCTGTCATCATTGCGTAGTTCAGACACAAACAAATTTACCCAAAAATATCCCTCAACAAGTGGTCAAGAGTTGTAAGGATTTCTGATGACGAAATAGGTAAACAAGTCTCTTCCAAAAACATAGCCGAGTTTTTTCCTGTTCCTGGAACGATTACGGAGATATGGCTGACACTGATTAAGGTTTTAACCTGTCGACATCGCCAGGAGGAGGTAGGATGAAATCAGCAAATTGCCTTTGAAAATCCTTGGTGGCATGCATGGCATGTGACAAGTACACTTTCCGGAAGTGAGAATATCTTCAAAAGTATTATAGTTGTAAGATTTTTCTCAGTCGTCTTGAACGCTATTTACACCATTACTTTATTGGTTGGGAATCCCGTCTGACATCTACAGCACCATATTTCTTTTTCATTCTTTGAAATTAATGATTTTCACTGAAAATATGTATTCATGTCAACAATTGATTGTATTCTGACAGTCTTATACTTGATGGTACAGATAATTCATTGATATTGACTGGTGTTAAAGAATTTTATAGCAGACAATTCCGGTACCCTATAGGACTGTACTTTGCAATTATAAATGATAAGTCTGTTTTTGGAATAGCTATTCTGTGGTAAAGTGAAATGATTGACTTCATCTTTAAGAAGGAGCTCCCGGAACCTGCATATGAGAAATGTTCATACATAGATGGTTTCCTCTGATAGCTCTATCAACTGTTTGTTGGTTATTCAAGATAATTCCCTGTGAAAGAGTAAAATAGTAACGTTGACAGAATATTCCTTTATGATAGATATGTCTCACTAAGTCCATTACGATGTATATGTTTACTGTCCTAACCTCGGATATCCGTCACAATTCTAACTAAAAGATGAATTTCGTTGACTTTGAAATGATATCTATAACATCAGCAAGAATATCTTTGACCTTCTATGTGATAATATACCATTGAAAAAAACCCAATAAAACCTAAAAAATCTAAGAAAATGATCATTCTCATGAATAAGAATGAATTTATTTCAAAGACGAAATAAAAGTGAGTTCCAAGGTAAGTGGAAAGTAACACTGAATGGAAAAGTAAACGCTCGTTTCAAAAATGCTCTTGAAGTTTGTTCAACATGTTTTCTAAAATGATAGTTTTGAACACAAAATTATCAACTTTCATTAGCTGTGAAATCCAATTCCTGTACTTACCACATCATAGATATTTTTATCATTTCGTAAGAAATAATGACACGTTATTAACATGACAATATGCAGATGGCGATGTCAGAATTAATACAGACATTATATATGATACATTGTATGTACTGAACTGCAAAGGTAACGTTTCTTTTGAAGAATGACCCCGGACATGTTTGATATAAGTGTTAGGTAATATTGGGAAAGGTTTGTAAACTTGTTTTAGTTCAAATTTGCAAACATAACAATTTGAAGATTGAATTTTGACGCTAAGATGGTATGAAAATTCACAAATATAAACACGGTAAACAGTTTTCAGATATTTTCTAAAAACCGCACTGCGCGAGCATTTCTTGGTAACACATTTTCACCAAATAGCCAAACATGTGGAATGCCAAAAATGTTTTGAGAAATGATAGCCTTGACCACGGACGCATACCTGTTTACCAACATCATGATCCCGATTGTAAGCCTCTGGTAAAGACATTGATTGTTACAATTCAGAACATCACATAAGTAAACCAGGTGAAAAGTTCACTATTGAAACCCCTAGCACATATTTGTATTTAGAAATAGAAAAGTAAATATCAAAATTAATTTTTTTTAAAGTATGCCGTTTGTTAACAAGGGCATTCAGTGCTACTCTAAATTGAAGAAATCCAAACAATCTTAAAAAAGTAAAGTATTGCAGATTAAGGGAAGTACTTCCCTTGGCCACATTCCCGTTTCGGAACACGATTGGAAATCTTGGAAATTCCGGATATGTTCCCTACCATTTATTTCAATTTCTAATCCACTGTTCGTATTTCTACCTCTCGGTTTATCAATTAAAGGTTACCTTTATTTATAAATTGAATCTCAAATGTTTGATTATGACAGAAGTGGATCTCCAATTCTCATATGTTTTAGCCACAGGCAATGAACACCGAGCAATGGTAAAATCATAAATTACATTCACTAGTGTGTATTTACGTACACACCCATACTTATATTATTTGTTACGTGGGTGGATATGTAAAATGATTTTGAAACTTCTCAGTATATACTTGCACTATACATAATTATTCGATAAAAATGCTTGGGTGCACAGCCCGAGATCTGGTACAGTGACTTTGTAGATCAATAGTAGTCATAACTGAACGCATGAAGGTTTTTTTAACAAAATGAGGATTTAATGTATCAGCAAAATGTTATTGTAAAAATAGTGATATAATTGCATTAAACATACTTGCGTTCACAGGGATTTTTTGAATTGTGCCTAGAAAATCTGCCAATGTTTCTCTCAATCGACCTGATGACATAACTATGTTTTCCTCTTCAAAGAAACTGAGTAACGATGCTGACAGATAACAATTGTTATGAATTACAACAAACAGTTACTGATAATAAACTGTTAATTACCATAAGAAGATCGGCTTTAGATAAGGTTGTTATTGTAATTTAAGTTTTATTTTGAAGTGTGTACTTACCCACAAAGTTAAATAAAAAAAACGAGTTCATTTCCCCATGAACCTTTATCGGGAAAATTCGTCCTCAGGATGAAAAATTGGAGTCTTGCAGTTGCAATCTTCTCTGTTATATCAATTTCAGTTACAGTGTCCACAGCTACCAATTTGCAAACGAAGGAGACACGATTGAGGGGTGTAATCTAGCTGTCCTATCCTTGAAAATCACGGTGCTAACCTCTGGATATTTCAAAAATGGTTATTGCTTTAAGTGCATGCATTGCATTATAGAAATTCAAACAAAAATATAACCAACGACTAAATCACGGACAATCGAGGATAATTGTGTGCCACAAAGGAAAAAATACTAAACATATAGAATAAATAAGAGTTTTGCAGTATTGACTAAAGTTAGTGATTCTGATATGTGTAACTTTGCGATGGACAAACCAAACCTATTCCACGAAAGCCATATGCTTATTATAAAAACTCATTTCAGTTAAACAATGACTCTTGAGTATTTAGTTGTGTCTGTAATGTTCATGGACTCATGACACATTCAAAACCTTTTAAATTTTACAAACTTGCACATCCTTCGATGGATCTCTTTATTCGATTCATCGTCCTTAATCATCATTCGTAAATTAAATTGAAAATATGAAGTGCCGTTCGAATTTGTGAATGAAAACACATTCGATTTATATAAAGTGGTCTTGGCAATGTCAAAGTTCATCGTTAGCCAGTCAAATATCTTGAAGGTTTTATGACACATGCATCCCCCCGCCCCCCGCCCCCCGCCCCCCTAATGTTTACTTGACAATTATTTACTGGTACATACATTTCACCATTCAAGGGTTACAGAATATGCTGTTTGGGTCACATGTGTCAAACTTCAGCTGGTGTTATTTCATCAATAACTTGTTGTTTCAGATCGTTTTCCTATCATTCATTTTTGGACTGACTCTGACTTTCTCACATGCCATAAGGTTTCTGGTGGGAAAATTGACTTGATATTCGAAATACTTGAAAATTCTGTTTTGGATTATAATTTGATACTTGCCAATTTTCACTCAGGTTATTGTTGTGGGATAAAAAAATTCTTTATATAGAACG
Organism: Phorcus lineatus; assembly: GCA_921293015.1. Classification (NCBI taxonomy): domain Eukaryota; kingdom Metazoa; phylum Mollusca; class Gastropoda; order Trochida; family Trochidae; genus Phorcus; species Phorcus lineatus. The sequence goes on along the minus strand of OV121092.1, from coordinate 45,302,710 downwards.
TAGGAATTCGTTGAAAAATATCAAACATAAAAAACATATTTACTTCAGCATTGAAATTAGGAGCTATTTCTGAAGAATTACCAAAAGTTTTTAAAGCTAGGTAATTGACAGCTTATGCATGTGGTTTCTCTTAGAATAGATCATAAACATAAACATAATGCCATGCTTATTATCTTTCACCTATCTACATCAATTAACACTTGATCTGTCTAATTAAAACCATCAATCTTAGGCTGAAAATAACATATCTCTTCTTCTTGTCAAGTAAAGAAATGGTTATGTTTAGAAGCAATATCTTCTAACCAAGCTGCGATAATGCAGAAATATGACTCTTTGTTACAAATGATGAACATCTTAGATGATTTTATATCAGCTTGAAAGTTTTTAAAAGTTGCAAGATTAGAATGTTACTTTTGCTTTATGAACAGGAATGCTCTTTGAGCAAAACACGATATATGCCTTGGGCCAATAAGTTCAGATATTCCAATCGTCGTTTTCATCATTTGAAATGATATAGTCTTCCAGAGGCTATAAAAAGGGCCTCATCTGAAGAATCTGATGACAAGGGATACATATGTCACATTATTTTTAAATAATGTTTTTTAAATCCAACTTGATACGAAAATTTTTATACATGAGGAAATAATAGATTAAGTAGTTTTAACTTGAAATATAGTCACAAGTGACAACAATGTTAGGATTCAGCGAAATATGAGCATCCGTGGTTGTTGTGGTTAAACTAAGTGCTTTTCAAAGTTAAGATAGCGTTTTAAAGACATTATCAGCACACTGCAGTCATATTTGCCTAGCTGTGGGCCAAAATGACGTTTTTAGTACGTTTACGGTAGGTAGCAAACGTGTGAAAAGAGCAAGGTTTTCTGGTTTACATGGCTCTCTTCAAGTTTAGCAAGAAAGGCAAAACAGCAGAATGTAAGGGATATCTGGAGGGGATGGAGTACATGTTTGAATGTTCAAAAATAACTATTGCTTTTTGTTGAAATGGCTTGCAGTAGTTTGAAAACACCTGAATATTGTTCCTGAATGCTGGTACATAGGTGAAGGGTCTTCCGTCTTTGGAGGAAAGAAGTCTTCGAATCCCTACAGCTTAGTCAATACTTCCATAACGTTCGTTTCCCTGTCTGCCGGGTCGAAATTTGACGGCCTATGTCCCACGCTGACAATACGTCCATCCATCTGAAGACCGTCGATTACGTGATTAACAAAATAACATCGGAGAGAAATTTTTCAAACTGTTGCTCCAGGTCGCATATTTTGATAGGATGGGTTTTTTCCTTGCTAACGCACAAAGCGAATCTTGCTACAAGAGCAATGTAGAGTATTTCTGTCAACTTTTGCCTTTTCACAAGTACACAAGCGCATGTACCTTCATTTGGTCATGTCACACGTCTTATCGTCCTTCGATATTGATGTTTACCTTCAATTTTATGCAGTCTAACCCTTGCTAACGTACTTGATGAATCTTGTTACAAGAGGAATGTAATACATCTGCACACGTTCTGTTTTGCTTTAACACAGGGGGGGGGGGGGGGGGGGGGGTGCATTGCTGCATTACTGCATTTCATCAGGCCAGAGTGTGTTTTCCGTCAACTTTGTGCAATTCAACCGTTTGCGAACGCGCTTAATAGCCATAAAATATGATGCAAACTTTGACCCTCAGTTGTGACCTGATATGACTCTTGATTCTTTAACACCTCGATCATGTCTACCTCTCATGCAATAATCACGCAATTCGGCGGGTAGATTATTGAGTTATCTGCCCTTGTAGTTGGCGATTTTTGAAAATTCACTGACTTTAAGTGGTCGCTGCGGGAAAAGTATTAAGAATTTGCAAATTCCAAGACAAACTTGTTTTAGGACAATCATTTATCTATGCAACCGTGTAACTATCATCTCTCTACTGTAAGTTTGGTTGTAATTGAGTCGCTAGTTTTGGCTGAATTTTTTACACAAGAATCGTGACATAATAATTAGGGTATTTATATAGCGCACATATCCACACCGAATGCATGCTCAAGGCGCTCCCTGCGTTATTACCCTGGTCTAACCCAAGCTGCCGGTTACACAATCTACACCAGGTACCCAATTAGTACTGCTGGTGAATAAAGTCTCTTGCCTAAGGAGACACCACAAGCTTCTCAACTCGTGCCTCAGAGTAGGGCAGGGAATAACCCTTGAACTCTCAGTTAATACAGCAATGATCGGGTAACCCACCCATTCGGCGAGCCACGCCAGATATTGCATACCTTCACTGATAGCGGTCAACTGAGGTGGTGGCACAGGACCACGTGCCACCACCTGCCAAATAATCCTGAAAAACACGCCAATAACAATAAGGATTCAGCGAAATTGCTGATTCCTTAAAAATGATTACAAGTTTTGGACAGAGTGATTATGGAATATAGAAAAAAAGAAAATACGTAAAATTAGATTATTGCTTCACGATTATAATGGTAGGTGTAAGTAGAAAAACGAGAAAGTCTGGAAACAAGAGAACGAAGTCATAAAGCATCTAAATCGATTTACCCATTCGAACAACTTAGTATTACAGGGATCGAAATTCCCTTCATTTCAGTGCCGAACGCACGGGTAAATTTCATAGGGCACGGATAAAATCGAACTGCTCTGCCCTGTGGGCACGTCAAAAGAAATAGCTTAGAATCATGAAGTTTAATTAGACTGTCAAAATCTTTTAATTTAAACCTTTCTGCAAGTTCTAAGATTTTCTTTTAGTCGAAATCAAAACAAATATTTGTCAGAAATACGATCGCAAGAGCACGTTGTTATTGTACACCGGTGATTCGAGAATTAGTTACCGAGTAGTTTTTGCGCCTATAGGATAGCTTTGGGTTGTCCATAAAAATGTGGCCCTCCCCAACTCGTCGCAATTTTTTCATGGCCCTTCCAATTTAAGCGTATTTTTTTTTCATGACCCTCCCCCAAATCATATCTACGGAAGTTCCTGAAGTTGGTCTGGTTGGAAATTTTTTTTTATAACTTTTTATTTTGTTGCATTTTTGGTTACACATGGTAGATATAGTACATACAGTACATGGGTTTACATGAACAACTTGTTACACATTGACCAATGTCTATAAAAAGAAGAAAGATTGTCATTAACAATGGCATTATATTTAGCTAAGTTATAATATTTGACAATCCCAGCTTGGACCGTTCGAAACTCAGGCACAGAGTGTCTTATTCTATAGTAAAAAATTATCTTTTTGATCAGTATCAAAATTGTATTGACAGGCATATAGGCACTATTTGTATAGCCTATGAGGATATTAATATCCTGAAAGTTAATACAAATATCTGCTTCGTTCTGAAGCCACTGTTTCAGTTTAGTCCAAATCGAGACTACCATTGGGCATTCACAAAAAAGATGAAATATGGTTTCTCTGTATTTTTTACAGTAACTACATAGGTCAGTATCTATATATCCCATCTTACACAGAACTTAGTTCACTGGTAATATTAAATGCAATATTTGGTATTGAAACCACAGAGGGCAACACATTTAAATGGAATGGTATTGTAAAGGTACTGATCTCTATCATCTCTATCTCTACTAATAGTAATTCTTCCCACTTCCAAAAATAGTCTTTGGAGTATTTGAGTACTGAGTCCAATTTTAAAAGATTCGTGTAGTAATAATGTGTTCCTTTCAATGACTTAAGTAGGTGAAACATACTAGGTGGAATAATTGGGGTTTGAATTTTAATTATCTTATCGATGTTGTGTCTTATGGCTTTAGTGATGCCAATATAGACAAGATAGTTAACTTTAATGTTATAGTGGCTAATAAAATGTTCATATGTTAAGAGAGTATCCTCTTCATCAAGTAGATCATTGACAAATATAATACCTTTGTCAAACCAATGTTGGTAGAAAACAGAGTTGTCATCAATTAGAAAATTTTCATTTAGCCAAAGTATTTGTGCAGCAATAGCGTGAGACGATGATTGATGTGTTTTGGTAGGTTTGACAAATTTCACCCAAGCTTGAATGAGATCAATGTAAAATCTGTTTCCAAAAGATGAGACCAAGTTAGATATAATTCTTTGGCTATTAATATTAAATCTATTCAATGGATATATAGATTGTGTATTTATATTAAATAACTGACACCATTTGGAGTCTGATTTATATGCTCTTCTAATAACCGAGAGCTTTTGCGACTCTATGATCTCCTTTATTTTAGGGCATTTTATCCCCCCATCTTTTGTATCAAGAACTATCTGCGATCTCTTTCCTTTATCTGGTTTGTTGCCCCAAAGGAATTTAAAACATTTTGTTTGAAATTTATCTATTAGCGATTCTGATGGATTTGGTAGAGCGGAGAACAGGTGGTTTAGTTGAGGCAAGATTAAATATTTCAGGACTGTATTTCTACCTAGTGGGGTAATAGGCTGAGCAGACCAAATTGACATTAACGTTTCACATTTCTTAAGTTTCGGAATATAGTTTATTTCTTCCATGTTACATAAATCCACACTAAATGATATGCCTAACAGTTTAAAATTATCCTGTGTCCAGTCTAACTGGTAATCTTCACATAGTTTCATTCTAGATCTCTCTTTGGATCCAATCCAAATCAATTTGGTTTTATCAGTGTTTACCCTCAGGCCAGAGAATCGCGCGAAAAATGTTAAAACCGCGAGGACCGCATATAAACACTTTTCAGTTCCATCAAGAATACACGTTGTATCATCTGCATATTGGGATAAGAGGTGGTGAATGTTACCAATTTGAATGCCTTTTATATCTGGGTTATTTCTTATCATAATTACTAGGATTTCAACGCAAATGAGAAATATGTATGGCGAAAGAGGGTCTCCTTGTCTGCAACCTCTTGAAATTTTGAAAAACGACGTTCCATGCCCGTTAACAAGAACACTCGATTGTATATCGCAATAAAAGGTGTTTATCCAATTTATGATTGAGTCACCGAAACCGAAAAACTGCAAAGCTTTATTCTTAAATTTCCAATCTACGGAGTCAAAAGCCTTTTCGAAATCGACAAGTAATAATAATCCTGGTATTTTATGTTCTTCTGTATATTGAATAAGATCGTATATTTGTCTTGTTATATCACCAATGTATCTTCCTGCCATAAATCCCTTTTGATCCTCGTTTATTATAAAGTCTAAAACAGATTTTATTCTTTTGGCAATCGTCATTGACGCAACTTTATAGAAAATTGATAAAAGTGAAATGGGTCTCCAATTTTTCATGAATTGTTTTGGTTTGTTGTCCTTCGATATACGGGTAATGAGCCCTTGTCTTTGGGAGACGGACATTTTGCCATTTTTATATGCATAATTAATTGAATTTAATAAGTATTTATTTAGGTCTAACCAGAAGAATTTCAAAAATTCCGAAGTAAATCCATCTGGTCCAGGACTTTTGTCATTCTTTAGGCCTTTAACGGAGGTTAAAAGTTCATCCTTAGTAATTTCTCCTTCAAGATTTTGGTTGGAAATGGTTTGTGACAGGGTAAACAATCTCAAATTTTGTAAGGTGTGTCTGAAGATTGGTTTCCCTTAGGGAGGGATGGAAATCCTACCGGTAATTACATCTTGATGCATTTTCTACTAATTTATGTCTGTACAAATATTTTTGGTGCTGAATTTACAACAAATTTAGTAAATCAATTTTGCAACCTCATTGTTTTGATCTTATGATCCTGATCTCCGTTGGCACACTCAATTTGTTCAGGGCACACACAAATTTTACATTGGGTGCCTTGAGGGACACTTAGAAAAAATCTCATTTCTATCCCTGTATTATTAGCCACAAAATTTATTTCCAAACTACAGCTCACAATATTAACAAACTCAGATTATGAGAAGTAGCATAGGCCAGGATATTTCTGAATTGTTACGAAATACATGCTATTCTTGTTGTTAATAAAAAAAGCACATTTCTTTCAATATAATATCTGTTGAGTTTTTTTTATCGAGATCACAATGGTGTATTAAGAATTCCTTTATAGATTGAAATTGTGTGAAACATCTCTAAAATTTACCTTTTAGACTAGTTATATATTCCATTTGGAGATAAGGCATATCTAAAGCAAGAAAGATAAATGTTCTATAAGTTATTCTGATCAGCATAACCAAGCAATTGTTAAAAACGATTAATGTTTTTATTATCTGAATTTGTCAATATGCAGTGATGAAATGCGACGACTTTTGACATTATGAAAATATTGCTGTCTATATGGCTCCTTTGTGGTTACATATAAAGATATTAAAAGTTTTAGGTCTTCTTATTGCCATTCATTATGAGTTGAATGTTATAGCATATATAAAACAGGAGGATTTTATCATTTCAACTCTTGGCAATTAATAGCACTAGAACCATTAAACAGACAATATATGTTGGATATAACTAGTCGAGAAAGGTATTCTATCTATAATAGAGGATTCTAAACGCAGTTTTGCATTTCTCATTGATGTGTTGTTTCAAATGTAGAGACACATTTTTTAGTTCAACAAAACTTCTGCTAAGAAATATATATCAATTAGGCAGTTTAGAATAAATAAATGTTGGTAACTTCAGTTTCAATTGTTTTTCTTCAAAGAGTAGGTTGAGTTGTTTGAAAACATCTTGTAGATAAAATGTCTGACATAAAGGGTGTATGGCTATAAAAGAAACACTGTTTGTTGTGGTATCATTATTGCTTCTGATAACCGCAATAGGACGAATTGCGTTAGGCGTTTACAATCGAAAGCTGTAACAAAGGTACATTGTAAAGTAGCTTGTACCCTTTGAAAAGTAAGAGTCTGCTTTTGGTAATTAATTTGTTGAATTCACCTTTAACACTACCTCCAAATGACAATAGGCGTTTTAAATCAGGGCAGGACTTTTCTCCTGATTAGACAAGACTTTAACTTATCGAGGTAAGTAGTCACAGGGGAAAGTTACTCTCGAAGGAAGAGGGCTGAAATGGCCTTGTAATAAGGATACGCTTGTATATGCAATAAAGTGTAACCTATTCATTCCTTTCTCTCTGAAGGATGGTAATGGTAGGAGATGTACGTATACAGACTCAACGATGCCACATGATAATCACTACACACATTTCAGACACTCATGTCTGTAACGAAACAAGTTCTTTCAGACGAGCTTCTAAGACGATTTTTTACCCAATCAGTTTGTCTAATTGAACATATGCAGACTACATGAAAGTACTCCGGGAAAGAGCATGCGATGGCTGATGTGTTGAAAGCATTGTAAGTATGACCATAAACTTTGGTAATTGTATGAAAAAGTTATGCTTTTGAGACTTTCATAAATCAGTCAATATTTCAGACAAATGCATGTTTAGTTGTATTAAAAGGCATTTGTTCAATTAATATGTCGTGTATTTTTGTTGTGTCAAGTTTTCCTGGATAGAGCCCAAATGTTAACATGACTTTCGTTTATTGCTTCATTACTGAAAGATCTGCTGATGATTATCGGAAATCTGATAAGATACTGAACGGTAATTAAGAAACTGACACTGGCTGACACTGATTAAGGTTTCACCCTGTCAACACTGCCAGTCGGAGCAGTGAAATTACACTTTAAAATCGTTTGTGCCACTTATGAAGACTTAGAGACCTTTGTTTATATTTGTATTTATTATAACATCTTATTTTAAGAAATATAAGTCAATATAAGTGATTTGGTGAACATGCAATAACCAACAAAAGAATAACCTAAACGTTTTGTAATATGTAACAGAGGTAACTCTGAGAGAGAATGCGGTAAGACCGGAAGCCGCGACCTCCGAGAGAGAGGGAAAATCAGATGCTGTACCGATTCAGCCAACAAGGAGATATTTCAATAGCCAAAACAAGAAGGATTGCTATTTATATCACTCTGCTACGCACGACCCCCTTCACAAGTTACTCGTACTCGACTGAAACCTTTTCTACCTATCAGTCTTCGAGGTTCTCACGGTGTTGTAAGCTCTAAAGAGTTGCCCCGGTCGCACCTTTGGCGTAAAATGTGTAGAAGTGAATGAGAGATCAACTCCAACGGGATTCGAGTCAGTCTAAGGAATAGCTAAAAAAAATCTCACTGGTCAAAACCAGTAGTAATTTTTTCTGCCATATTGTATCAATCCGACATCTAAAACTAATTTAGTTACTAAATAGAGGGCAACCCAGGAGTCTTTGCATGGAAACACTATAACGGTACTATACATTCGCATCGGAATCAAAAGATTCGATTTTGCAATATACAAATGGTGATTACACGTTTATGAACACATCAAACATTTCCCTCATTATTTTCCAAATTTTCCAAGTCGAACTAAAGAACATCTGTTGTGTTCGATATGTACAAGCCATTGTATAATTGAAAACCTCCAAGTATTTGTGAACAATCTCAGGTAGATTTGATTACCTAAGGCATGCTGATTTTTGTCTAGCCCTTACATATTTTGTTTGAACAAATGTTGTTTTCTTGACGCAACCGAATGGAATTCCAGCCGTAAAGTTTGCGCTGTTAAAGAATCGTAGTCTCTAAGATATAATTGTACAAAATTCTCAAAAACTATTTTCAAAACTTGATGTAAATAAAACTTGATTCAACCATTGGAAACTTTTCTTAATATGTTTAATTTATGAATATGAGCAGCATGAGTTGTTATAATATATATATGTAGGGCTGATATTTGGTTATGGCCTAGGCACAAATCTGTTACCTCTAGTTGATGTTAATATCGGTGAATATTTTTAAATATAATTTGGTTTTAGTGCTTTTACAGAATTTCTGAATAATACGAAGACCATAATGTTTATTTAATGTCTAAATGTTAAGTCTCATGGAGAACACATGAGGTGAGGTGGATTCTTGAAAAGAAATACAGCCCCTACTTTTGTCAACCCGACCGTTTATGTAGGTATTTCGATAAAGGCGGCGAGTTAGCAATCGGAGGGCTTCAAGTTCGAATCTCGACCCATGTAATTTTCATAACTGAAGCATAGGAGTACACTCTGTTTAAGACACGCAAACTCAATTAAGCAAAATGTTGCTGAAGATACAATACCAGTGTTGAAAATTGGCACAATTAAATCACCAGTGACAAACAATAAGTATTCTAAAAGTTTTAAGTAGACAATTTAAAGAATGAATGACAGCATAACAGTGGAACAATGACAATTGCTATCGCATAATTTTCGTGTGAACTACATGTTTATTCCTGAAATATGAATGCATAATATATGCCTATGAGTCTCAAGCAATGGTGTGTTATAACAGTACCCTTTAGCTACTTGTATGTTATAAATAGTCATGTCATTATCACTAGCGTGTGTTAAAGGTAATATAACCTGTGTTGTGAAATGTTTAAGTTTTTAGATTGTAATCTAGTTACATACATGAATATGTTATAACACCAGGTAAAGTGTTTACCAGGTGAGCGCCTGCTTTTGATAACCAATTTAGTGCATCAAGCTTCATCAACATTGCTGGTTAACACCGCAAAACTATGCTCTGGCTGTAATACTTACTGACGTTTTTATCAGTGGTAAGAGCTCTAGCATACATCATTCATACCGTTCCTCCACGTCTTGAAAACACACAAGCTTCAAATATGACATATTCTGTGCAAACCATTATGTTATCTTGTTTCTGACTAATGGTACTGTTACCATTCAATTCCAGCGAACCTTCGTGTGAAATCAGCTGACGTAACCACATACTGAAAAACACAGTTTGTACGCAAATGCCTACTCATGCATGTAGTCGGACATTTAGATGTTAAATGTTAAAAGCGTATCGGAAAAGTTAAGTACCTGCACTGTTTGGAAAGATTTTTTAAAATGAGTGGATACATTAAGCACTATTATGAAAATGAACTTTTACATATTAAATATAATATTTATTTTATTCACCAGTGACGCATGTAATGTGTCACTGGTGAGGCAAAATTATTCATGGATGATTATACAATAATGGTTCTTATATAGCGCACATGCATATTTCCATCGATTGCATGTTCGAGGTGTTCCCTGCATGCTCACTTGGGTCGGTTCAATCCTCCAACACAACCTTCTCATCCTTTGTGAAGCTCGTGTTTCCGAACTCGTGGTTCAGTGTTTGCGCATGCCAGAGAATAATCGGGAAACCCTGACCATTTGGCGAGCCGCGCCCATTGTTTCTGAACATAACTTATAATGACCTTATGTATCAACCAACTGCTGAACTCTCTTGGCACTACCGTTTTACGACTTACAGCATCCACTTACCTGTCTTGATTGGGAATTATCCTAGACAGTTGGCTTGTGTAGTACTTGGCGACTATGAATCATGCACCACAAGGGAACTAAATGGCTCGTGGCTACGAAAGCTTTGACACAGCCATTCAATGTCTGAAAGAAAATTCTCCCCTGTACTTATTACCCGTAACGAAGCGTTGAAAGTTGTTAAGGTTTTGAGTTGGAATTGATGTGTCTGCAAGGGCAACAACAGTTTTTTCCAACAATTTCTTTCAAGACTGGCTAGACAAGTGATTGATTATAACGTAACTGTTGACTGATGTATAATGACTGGCGTTTTCACAACTGAGCTATTGTCATTACTTGATGGATCATTTGAAGACAATCCACTAATTCCTGCTCAATCACAGAAATCCTACAAATGTAAACAAATGTTGACAACTCAACTTGGCGTGTACATCAAGTTGAGTTACGAATTCGAATTTACTTAGGCAGCGCCGTAGTGTGAATATTATGTTATTTGTATACCCGTAATGACCCAGTTACACGAAGTTAGTTAATGTTGTCATGGGCAATGATGTAAATGTAATGTAACAAAAAGCTTAATCCTCAATTACTTCTCAAATAAAAGAGTCCGTCTTCCGTTCTAAGAGTATCTGAACAGAGCTAGACATTTCGACCTTTTAGACTGTTCTTTTTGAAAAAGCGTTTGAACTATTGGCGTGAGTGTTCCTTCTCAAAATGTGAACAATACTAATCTATATTGACATTGGTTTGTAAAATGTAAAACTTAATAAAAGATTTTCGTTAAACAATATGTCACAGAAACCGACAGAACTGTAAACAATAACATACTATTTTTTGGGTTTATCAATTGTACATATTTCCCTAAATATCTTTGCACATTATTCATTTCACCTTGTTTGACATTCAAGACTTACTCCTGTCAGTCAATGCAATAGTTGGCTATTAGCAAAAGGACCTATAATGTCAATTATTGAGATAACCGTCTGTTTACCTGTCTTCATGGAACGAGACTTAAAGGGGTTTTCGCGCTAGCAGTAGACAGGCATTGCAAGCCGCTAGAAATAACAACGCCGCTAAAAATAATCTCGATTCCAAATAAAAGGCACTGAAGAAAGCAGTTTTTTGGTGGGAAAATGAAGGACTTGGATTACCAATAGTGCAGGGGACATTAAAAGTAAAATGACGGCAATATTGGACACGGTTGTTTCGAGTCCATTCCTACATAAAGTAAAATACAACTTTACAGGGATTTGTTTGTTTTGTAGAACCTCTGTGGATGTTGTTTTGTTGACAAATCAGATACATTTCGTGTTCATTTATTTCATTAGAAGCCTTGTAGATAACCCTGTTCTTTCTTGAGTGATTAATAGAAAAGGTACAATCAATGCAGGATTTACCACTCTTATGTTTTAATTTTCGGTTTTAGCTTCCCACATCTACATCTAAAATGAGGTCGTAAAGAAAGGTTTGGCAGTTTTAAAATTCACATAATCTCATGTTAATTAATTCTATTCGTTCGTCCTATATCTTCCGCTTCTCATAGTTTAAGATCTCCCTTTTTAACAGTTTGAAATGAATTTTGTTCATGAAAAAGAATATCAATAACTAATTGTGTATTGTAACATATTTCTAAAATGCAAATGGTAACCTTTGAATGTCAATATGTAAGCAAATACATGAAAATATATTTATATTTGATCCGGTATATAAATGATTTATATACAGAAACATTATTTTTGCAATAAACTCATGGACGCGTTATACCAATGTATATTTTCTAATCATAAAAATAAGAGTTTTCGAAGTTTTCTTGTGAATGTTTGTGAAAATATACACTATATCATAATTTTATAAAGTTTATTTCTGGCAGTAAAACATAAACATATAAGTATAAGATACAATACATAATAGAAGACTGATACAAAACAGAAATAACCATATACCAAATGCAATTTCCATAATTTTCATTTCATATCGTCCTGACATAGCTTGTATTTTTCTGTTCAAACTTCTCGTGTTTAGCAGATGTCAAGTAAAGTGACTGTTGTTGGCCAACTCTTTTGGCTGTGAAATGTTCGCTGACACGACGCGACAGATTCATTCCTCTGAGAGCTTTATCACTTGTGCATAAGTCTGACAGGATAATTGCCATAGGATCGGAATCATTACTCGCATTTCAGCAGCTGACATTTTTCTGGCAAAGGCGAAAGATATTGAAATAAATACTTTCTCTGTAATTTATAGCAACTTCATCAAACAGATAAATGTAGAAGTTTGTGTGTTATGTGAACAAGTTATATGTTTGCTTGTAATTGTGAATTATTTCTGAATGTATCATCTACAAAGTCGTCGAATGAAGGAATGTTGAAATAGGAGGCGATTCGAATATCATTGTCCAATATTTTTTTAAAAAAAGGTTTCAAATTTCAAATTTTCAGTGACATTTTAATGATATATTTTATATTTATGATATATGGGGCAATAAAGCAATGTGAAATGTTGAAATGTCAATACTGTAAACATCCAAATCCCGAAAGATAGAAATATTTAATTGTAACAGACAGTAGTAATTGATCAATACAACTATGATCATTTTATTAGTCTATGTTGTGCACATTTCATATTCTGTCTTGTATTTTCATATAAGGTGATCTTTGATGATTTTCTAAAAGTTTGCTTCATTAGAGAACTGCAACATATTGAAGACGTCAACACTAAAGGCCGACGAATTGGTCGTTTGCCAAAAAGCTGTTTCCCATTCACAATGTTTTTTTTCCTGGTGAACTTGTAAAGATATACCAGAGCCGTTACACCCCGGCAGGATTAGCATAAGCATTTTGATTCCGATAAGTCTATTATGTTGTTTGAGGCCAGGGTTTGAATTGTTTTCTTGTGAAATCGGAACTGAAGGCTTCCAGTGTAAGATTGGAGTGAAATATTAATAATATAATATATGTCTAAAGCGGATACCAGTGAGGATATGATTGTACAAAGAAAGAGTAAGGTAAGTCCTTTCGAATGGACGGTTTTTCGGTTGACGGAATGTGAATTGTATTACATAAACATTTTTACCTTGGTATTACATACTTATGAACTTGCTAGGAAATTCATGTTGGCATTCGTTTATTTGAAGGAAATGAAACGTGTTAGAACTGTTATAATCGACATAACTTATTAAATTATCAGTATCCTTACTGAGTATAAATTCTTTCTAGGTAAGTCTATCTCTTATTTTAGAAGGCATTTCACCTAATTGATATCAAGTTTGGAAGATACGTGCATAAAAGCTAAACTAAAAGACACTATTATATATGAGAACTGCCAATTGTTACAATAAAATTGTTTAAGAAGATGAAAAAACATTTACTACTTATTGACATCTGAACTGATTACAATCAAATAGATACCTATCCTTATTTCCAAAAGATAAATCGGTGATATTAGTGCAATTGACATTTGACAGATTCTGCTGATGATTATAGTATGCTTTGAGTTATACATTCGCGAGGTTGTTTGATGAGCTGGAGATAAACTGCCATGAGATAATGGCTATTTATTCACCTGTGTGAACATCTATACCTAAATGCATAGACTCCAAAAGCAATGATTTTGCGGCTCATTTGATATGGGAGGTAAATTGTCTGTGATTGTAAGGCCTCTAAAATATCGACCTCTTCCAGTGTTTTATCCATTTTTGCATTAATTGGCAGTATACAGGAATATAATACGGATTCAATAGATATAATTCCTCATCCATTTTCAACGAAATGGTTGCAGCTGTTTATAAATAGTCAATAATGGTAAAAGGGCTCGCTACATGAAGAAGGATGACTTTTAAATTCAATAAAATGTGAGGTCATTATGTTAACATGTTCATTGGTTAAGTTAATTAAATGCCCATTTAATATTGAGACAACTTGCTTATCAATTAAATTTTGCAATGGTGTAAACTTCATGTTTAGTTTCGAAGTAAATGCTATTGTGAATTATCAACGCTCGCTACAGCACAGGACACTACTAAATTATTTTGATGTACATTTTATTTTGTCTGTGTTTTGATTCATTGCATGGTTCTTCAGATCCCAATTACAGATAATGTTGGTGAATAATTTTACTGTTCATGAAATTACATATACATGAATTACTTTGAATAAGCGACTTTCATTTTGTTAATGTTTATATGCATAGATAATATTATATGGATATTTTCATATCACATCATGTATAAGCCCGATACCCGTTTATTAGCCAGGGGGATTTAGTTAAACATCAAGAAGTTAAGGGATTTCATCCGTGTTCATTGAACTAGCATATCTGAAATTTTCCATTAACTATTGATTTTCTGCGGTGTGGGAATTTAATATTTTCTATATGTGGGCTTCAATGACATTGTTACTATGTTCACTTCATTTCGTATATTAGTTACATATTACATGATAACGTCAAGATGATAGCAAGACCTCTTCCAAGGGAGACAACTCTGAGGTCCAACCGACTTTGATTACAATGATAAGACTAATTAGGTTCCCTTCCCTTGCTGGCTAATAGACGGTGTTTGGTAAAGGATCTATTGAATATATTGAATAAACAGGAATCATCATATCCGAAATTATATTCAGTTGAGTGACATATATATCTTGTATTTGTTCACAAAGAGGTTTGAAGCAATAGCTTTTTAAAAATTATCATTGAACAAGTTTTATAAATTATTTTACTGAAATGCTCTTAAATCTAGAACTTGAAGCATCTCTCTGCAGATTGATAATCTAATTATATCAATTGTCGGTAGTGGCATCATTCTGTATTTTTTTCAATACCAACATTTTGATAAAGGTCATTTGTTTTCGTATGACTTTCAAATGACTTGATCTTGAGTATCAATGTCATCAATGGACAGTCGGTAATTTACCTGATATATATAGATATAGATCAGCTGTGCTTAATGCTGAGTGATACATCACATAAGATTGAAAGCAGGGGATATCTTAACAATTAAACAGCTGCAAAATCGTTCGAGCATAGACAAAAAGAAATTTTAAAAAAGAAGATGCTTCAGAATATAACTATTTAAGAGGACAGATGCTTCTTTGTAAGATTAAAAATAAATTAACATTTCCGCACTTCAAATCATTAGAGTAATTACCAAACGTTATGTGGTGCCTCTCAAAGAGCCTATCCGAACCTTGAAAGCTTGTTAGAAGTTGCACGAGAGGCATGGGAAGCGAGTTGGTTGCATGCCATATTCCAAACTATCTGCTACACACAACCCAATGGTCATTACAAATTCAAATATAGTTCTGGCTAGGTCTTATGAATAAAGATTATCAATTATACTTTCATGTTGACATTTTGATCATTTCTTAAAATATAGAACGTATATATTTATATTTCTCCCATTTTGATAGTCATTATTGTTCTCATGTTTTTTTAAAACCGTATCAGGGAAGTTTTAGAAATACTTCAAAACTACAAGTTGACCATGATGGTTTGATACAGTGTTAAAAGTTTTGATTTGAAAACTGAATTAATAGCAGGGAAAAGAAAAGGTTCTTCATTGAATGGTACTGCACAATTGAGAGATCTCTATCAAAATATGTACTGGAAGCCAACACAATGTTTTGTTTCTGAAAATGGACTGAGCCGGTAGGCATAAAATAGAAAGGAAAGTTGTAAAAACAACATAAACAAAAGACGCAAGATAACACACATAATATTCCAATTAACTAGTAAATGTGAGGTTTATCACGAGCTACTACATATTTGAATGTAATGGTCACTTGCGTAATGACAGGGCATTTAGTTGAGAGTTTTAAAATCATCTGGGGATCTATCGAAATCTGTGTCCACCAAATTACAGTGTATTATAACTCATAGGGCATGTATGTACACACACTGGTACCAAACCTGACAACTTGAATGTTGTTGTACAACCGTTTATACGAACGGATCCGTATGTTCGAACTTGTAAATCTGTTACGTCGTCCTCAATACATGAACAACAGTAACATAGACAGTCAGAATGTACGGGTAAATTTCTATTTTAGAAAACGGTATAAGACCAACATATAATTAGAGTAATTTTTGTGAAAAAATGAAACCGTTTCTATTTTGTCAGGGTTATTGGTTAACAGCTTAAATTCTCTCTATATTACAGTTGGAATATTCAAAGGAACTTTCAACCAATCATATTTAGCCTCTTTGTATTTCGGCAATATCGTAAACCAATGAACACATCTGTATCAAATTTAGAACCACGTGACCATGTGGGTATTCCGAAATAATTGGCAACCTTTAATACGGAAAACGATTGTCTCTGCAAATCTCAAAATTTAAAGGGAACAGTGGTGTTTAAGAATAAAAAAAACAGTACAATTCTTCATGACCGCACGTGTACTAAATTAGACGCGTAAATGTCGCATGAAAGGTTAGAAAACTCTATTCCATGTTAGTAAAAACCCCGCCTTTACAACGGCACACGCGAGAAACAAGCGGCTACAAGTCGATAAGTAGAGAATGTCATAAAGGCGAGTCAATTTGTGGGATATCGCTTCGTGACAGACAAAGATAGAGGTAGTGAACTATGCTTTAGACTTTAATTTAATATATCTTGTACTGGCAATCTTTGAGAGTTGAGAAACAATTAGTGATACATATGGATTTATGAATTTGCAGAAGAGTCGAACACTTTGTGCGGTGCTGGACGCTATCAATTGTGACCTATATTCTAAAAAAAGATCTATTTCCAAGGGATAAATCTGTTTAAAACAGAACTGCATAGATCTATTTATAACTGCAAGTTTGCCTATTTTATTATTTGATACTATGAACAAATAATTGTATAACTTTTTCTAAATAAAAGATAAAATGAAGGTCTTTTGTTCTATTAATGGCCTTAATCTACTTATTTGCTGTAATGAAAATCCTATCCTATTTGTACCCTATGTTTCTTAATATTTTCTAGCCTAACAAGGGTGCCTCAAACTTAGCCTTTTTAAAGGCTTTTCTTGTTGACTTAGCATTGGAATCATACGTTCAGAAAGACTTTGATATGCAAATGTGGGCTCGTTAATCAAATTCTATCAGTTACCGAACGGAATAAGTCTTCAAAGATAGGGATGATCACTAACATTTACTTTCAAGTCAATTATCATTTCAAACGTAGCATGGTGTAATTAACTACCACCAGCTATCTATTTTTCCATGTCAATTAATGATAGAAAAACTGCTTCTTGTGGGATCTCGAACCATAGCTGCTGGCAAACACTTTGAACAAATTAGACATTATAGAGAACATAGTAAACTATAAATGACGACGATCATCCTGTCTCAGGGTAAGACGTATAGCTGACGCTCCACTCTTCTTACCCTGGGTGTAAACCCCAGCGAAAACTTCGCGCCGGAAAGAAACAGCTTCGCAGAAGTCGATGGATTGTAATTCTACGTACATTGCCACTAAAATTGAAATTTAAAAATCATGAAATTGATTACCCGTAGGGCAAAAGGAGTCTGTCAAGCAAAGTAAATGTTGTGCCTTAATTTCGATGCATCCCTACTTACTCTTTTGTTTGTAATATTAGCCTTAAACATTGACAAATATGTTAATAATTTCATGTGCTTTTAACAATATCGTATATGATATATTTCCGATTACTCTTTGAGCGATATATTACTGAAAATTCGAAAATAAATACTTTAAATGTTTTTGTTTGTACAGTATCGGTTATTATTTTGCAGTGTGACTTGTGGCTTCTCGTATGTCATTCCCCTATAAGCAATGGCCATATGGATAATGGCAAAATTATTAATGGAAAAATCTCTGAAAACACGGAAATAAAATGATTCATATGAATAATGAAATTGTTTTTAAAAAAAATACCAATGTAATTTAATCTGAACGTTGTATTGTTCACGTTGTTGTAGAGTCTGTTATATTCTTTCCTAGATTATGTCCTTAATAATAATGTCACAACTGTGAGAAGAATTGAAGGACACATTGAGAAATGCCGATGAGTTTTCATACTGTATTATCTCCCATTGTCCTGTGTTTGGACTTAATCTGTCAAATGAATTATTCTTTCATCAAGGTTCCTATTATTTCCCCCTAAAATCTTTTCCTTAACTTAACTTAAGATCTAGACGTCGTCCATTATCCAATCTCTGGTAAAACGCATTTAAGAGGTTAATGTGTGAGTGTGGAGGAGTGACATACCATGGAACATGGGCAACTGTCAAAATCTTCAAAGATTTGTCATACCTTTGAATTTATGTAGATGCAAAGTTCTGAAACCTTAAAAACATCCCAGATCTGTCACTACTTTGATCTAGATATACTTAGGATCAAGGGTAATACTAAAACATATGAACAATCATCTCGTTTCTTCTCATATTTTCAATATATTATAAGTTACCATGTGTCCGCGAGTTTGATATGGAGATATATCATGTGTTCGAGTTAAATATCAAACGAAAACGAACGCCCGCAAATTTAGGCTGACGCCGTCGGTTTTAAACTGAATTTGCGAGTGTTGAATGACAATGAATCCCTGAAATTTTACAAACGCAACTATTTATCTTCTAAATGTAACATACTTAATAATTTAATCGACTAGAGAGGCAAAGCAGTGTCTGGTAGGCTACGTCCACATCGTGGATCGTGCCAAATTAACATATATAATCACCACGACATCATTTTCACCTTTTGGTCTCTAATCTGCAAGTTTTGCAAAATTTCTTAATTTTTTTGTTGTACTCATAACTCATTGTTTAAATGTAACAAGTCGCGGTTTTTTCTGTATGTTTCAGTTCCTAACCTGCATGATTTATGCAAATGGTCTCAGTTTTTCCGAGATATATTGTTCCGCTCACAATTGTGTAACTTATTGTGGAAATGTAAAAAAAACATGATACATTTAATCAAAAGGATGTGTATGACATATGACATTATTGGAATGTAAAGAAATTTGTGTATACATGTTCTGTTTGTTTTTTCTGTCCCTGATTTTTAACATGGATTGTTTCTATTTTGTACAATATTATCTCCCAAAGTATACATTCTAGCTTTCTAGCATTCTAGCTACACTTTATGCATTACCAATGATAATCCCTAGATGTAACTGTACCTGCACTAGTTAGAGCTCTAATTTGTACTTACAAAGCAACAGAATCAGGAAGTCAAATGTCAGGCAAAAGAGAGATAGATATTTCCTTTCTGAAACGCGAAAGTAAAACTTTAAAAAAAATTTATTTTAAAAAGCTCTCTTTCAGAGGTTCCTGAAATACCACTTAAATAAGTCACCAATGTTTAATTTATCAGTGGGGAAATAGATAATTAGTTTTTCAACTTACCCCTTCATAATACAATATAAATGGCTATTCTACAAAACTACACGATTCAAACGTGAATGTTTGTGAAAACACCAAAAGATAAAAGCTTCTCATAAATTTTCATTTAGAATGTCTTTGATAAGGAAAAAAATTGCTTTAGCCAAATTCGCTTTTGGATGAGATTATTTCACTCGCACACAACAATACTGCTGAAAATAAACTTCACCTATGGCTGGAAAGAAATTAAAATGACATATGTGGTACAATTGGTCACATGATATCTATCAGGGCTTTGGAAAAAACCCCATTGTGGCTCAGCTAACAAGGTGGCTTAACTAAACCCGACTTCTGAAAACATAACTCAAATCACCTTGTTATGCAGATGGTTTTATCCGTCATTTTAACATCTGCAAAACAAGTTGGAAGGTACAAACAAGAAAAAAGGGACAGAAGCATCAACAGTAGAAACTGGCATTCTCATAAGAGTCTTGTGCATTAGCTAAGATCACTGATTTCTTGTCTCTGCTTCCAGTTTTCTGGAAGTTAAACCACACAAAGTTCAAAATAAAGCTTATGATGTAATCGTTGCCGAAATTGTTCCCTATTACAGCTCATATACTTCTTTGTATTGGAAAAAAAACTAACCTAACGGATGTGAAACAAATTATGGATTGTTTACTGAACCAATTATAATGATATATCGTATACCAAGATTTCTGCATACAATTTTTACCTTGTCTGGTATGCGTGTCGAAGTCATATGCAATGAATATGCCTATTGACAATAGGACCCATAACGCCAATTATTGAGATCGCGATCTATTTTCGTTTCCTGGTGAAATAAGACCGTCAGGAACCTGAACGCTAGCAGAACAGAGGCACCGATAACTGTATGTAGAGCAAAACAATGTGGAACCACTACAGATAAACAATGGCGAAATACAGACGCTTTATCAGCAACGGCACCGAATATTTCAGGCAACAGAACTTATGGCTTTGCAGTTGAAAAGGGAACAGATTTTCTGTAGTACAACAGACTCAAAATGGTAAGGTCGTTCAAAGATATTATGAATAATTGTATAATTAACAGATTCCTACAGCTACCTACATTTGTCTGTGTTAAGTCGTTAAGAAGCAACATTTTCAGTTTCTTCACAAATGGTCATATTTTTACTTTTGTTTGCTTTTAGGTATGAATGTATTCAATTTCCATTCACCCATTTCACATTCAATTTGTTTCGGAGTTAAGTATACATTCCAAACATTTTCATGATCAACCAGTTGTTCTCCAGTTAGTTTTGATAACTTGATTCATATCAATTAATTTAATTTTCGATTATATTTTGTAATTCTTTACAATTATGATGCTTTAATTGTATCAACATAAAAAAAAAAAAGTCGATGATTAATTAAAAAATGAAGCTATTTCATTCATATTAATTTGTCTATTAAAGTAGTGCGGATAGTGTCTATTTGACTTGATTGGAGTTTATTACCTTACCTTTTCCCAACTAAGGTAATAAACTACACTAGACTGCTACTCATTAGACATTAGACAAATCTTACAGATGATCATCGACAGAAATCCTTTATAAAGTACAAGATAGATCTGAATAATCTGCTGAAACGTTTCCCAAGTCCTAAACCCTTAGAGCTGAGATAGTCTTATACAAAACAAAACGTATGACCTTCTTATCATTTAGAGTTTCTAAATCGAAGCCTTAAAATTTACTGAATCTACAGACAGCTGAACTTTTCTTATGGCTTCTATCGAATGTCCTTAACAAAACTTATCATTCAAGTTCAATCTAGACTATTTCTTTCTTTCTCGCTAAGAGCAGTCCAGCAAGGTGTCCTGTGGTTTATGGTCAGCTTACATTTTTTTACATTACAGACCCACAGCTCATTAAACAACTCATATTCCAAACTCCCAAAGCAAAACAGAATTGTTATTGATACGCTCTCTGATTTGAACGCCCCCTAAGCCGCCCTATCACCTACCTCATTGCCTCTTGGTCGATCGATCAAGATACTCGATTGCACGTTTCACAAATTTATCTACAATTGATTACCAACAGAGTGACTTTCTGTAATAATCGCTTCTTC
This sequence comes from Phorcus lineatus, assembly GCA_921293015.1. Lineage (NCBI taxonomy): Eukaryota > Metazoa > Mollusca > Gastropoda > Trochida > Trochidae > Phorcus > Phorcus lineatus. The sequence continues at coordinate 45,281,018 of OV121092.1, read as the reverse complement.
CTTGTCTAACTAAACATCCGCTAGTGAAGTTATTTTAAACCTCGTTTGCGTAATGAAACACGTTGATGTGCTAGGGTAATTAACAGTACGTCTAATTGAACATTTGCATCTTTAGCTTAAACAGCTTCGTCATACGTCCTCTCTTAAGTGCTGATAGTAAGGTCTGGAATGTGAAGTATTCTCATTAACCCCCAAATGTCTTGTTCTCTGCTCTAGCTTCCGCTTCACATGAATCGTTTAAGAACAATTTAAGTGAAATGTAAACATTCACATTTGTCCTTTAAAATAATAAAAGATATAATTATGTAACCTTTAACCTGGTATAAAGAACGTATATTGCTTATGTTGAGCATATTTGCCTCATTCATTTAAACCCTGGACATCATATGAAACATGTTGAGATAAACAATATAATAATGTATATTCATATGGCGCCTTTTCCACGTCAAGACATGCTCAAAGCGCTACCTACATCATTACCCTGAGGTCCGTACAACCCTATATTTAGGTACCCATTTTAACAGCTGGGTGGATGAGGTGCCTTGCCCAAGGACACAACACAGTTTTGGACCCAGGTCACAACTGTTTTGTGTCTCCACCGGGATTTGAACCCAAATCGTCGGCGTGAAGGGCCAGCAGGCTAACCACTACACCACTGTGCTGTTTTTCTTGTGACGCATGTTTCAAATCAGAACCATAATCATATTACAGGTATTTAGGAACAAGTAAGTTATGACAAGTGGCATATCTAACATTTCTTAACGGTAATCATAATTCATATTTTTTTATCATACCTATTGATATGATTGCCATAATGGGTAATTGAAAATCCAGTTTACGTAACTTCTACTTCTTTTAACCATTGCTTCCTCAACAAATGTCAAGGAAAGATATTTTTGGCTAAGACATATTCGCTCCCATGCAATAAATTTTTCTCCTACATCTCTGATAGCTTTATCACTCGTTTGTTTGTCTGACATGATAATCATAATCCAATCAGAATCATTGTATCAACTTATTATAGTTTTAAAAACAGAAGATGTTGTACTGAATTGTGTCCATGTCATAGAATATCAGTCTCATTGTAATAAGATATTTACCATCATCAAAGAGATAAAGGAGTATAAAATCATTTACGATATCATAACAAAAAGTAGATAGTCAATTTTCTCTGACAGAATGTTGTAAAAAGTCAATTACTGCCAAGTGTTCCCAAATGTTCTAGTTAACCTACTTTGGTCAACACTACCGCGAAATAATCAGAAGTAAAATAGAATTTAACTCATTAACGCCGAGACAGCTTCACGGCTCAACGCCTAAGCCACTGACCACAGACGCTGCTCGCTGTAGCGAAACCAATTAGCTCAAAGCACCGCTTTTTTAGCGGCAGCCTTTGTGGGCGACTGTTGAACGGAAACTGTCTAGCCTTGTGCAATAAAGTCTTGATTGTTTTATAGTTTCATGAAGATAGATGCAGGTGCTGAATATTGATACTTTACAGGAATATAACATGTGATATTTCACCATTTAGTTTATATTTTGCGGTTTGTCTGATTTCAATTCATAAACATACTCAAAGAGAGAGGGAGGGAGAGAGAGTGAAATTGTTTTCATTGTCTCACCAAATAAAATTGACAAGTAAACTGCCTTAGATATTGCACCTTTTATATTGGTCAAAATGTTATGAGAGACAATTTCTCTTACTTATACCTAAACAACAATACTTAAAGAACAGCAAATAATAAACACAGACACACACTTACATATTATAATATATGTAGTATATACATAACCAAATATCACTTATAAGCATTTGTCAATCTTCATGTTAGATTGTCTTTCTCAATCTACCACTACAGTGATTTGATGGCGGCATATTGTTCACTCCTTTGCAAGTACTAACACATAAACACGTAACGTACCTCTTATTTTCACATTTGTTGATTTACTTGCATTTTTATTTGTAAATACAAATACTGCATATCAACACACCATATTGGGTAGATACAGTGTGTTGGTATCTCAACTATCTGAATAATAATTAAGAATTTATGGAAATGATATCCCGATTTAAGAGATAGCACGTAACAATGTAATGATTATTAATATTGACCAAGTGGTTTTTTCTGTTGGGACGTTGTCAACTCTAATTATAATTTAATATGTGTATATATCCATTTAATGGCAGACGGGGTCGTGGATCTATGAAGCATATTGTCGAATTAAAAGAATCATGTACATGCTAAACCTATTATTGTTACAGGACCGCTACTGACCGTGCTTGATATAGGATGCGCTCAGCTAGTTCAGTAAAGTAATATTCGAACAAACTGTTATATTAATAATAGTATTCAAAGTAGAACAACACTGGCGTTCAAAATATTAATTACATGCAGTTATCAAATTGATAGTTCATGACATGACATCCCCAAAGTGATGCATTCAAGAAGTAAAGGTAAAATCAAAGTGTCACTTTCAATAGCCTCAAATTCTCAACAAATGATTTATGAATACATGTACATAAATGTTTATAATAACGTTTCCTCTAGTTTCGTCTTAGATTTATGAATTCAATGAGTTTTAGAAATAAAATGTATCTAACAATGTTTCAAAATTGGTAACTTCACAAAGACTCCAATCGTTTCATCTGATTTAATAAACTTCTTTTTAAAGTATTTATTTTTCTCTTCCAAGACCAACGTATGCCAAATGTTTTCATTTACAAAACGTAGTATGATTTTGCACAAACAGCCATGATTTTAATTTCTTATTGCTTTCCTGAGGATAGCATCTTATTTACGAAACTGTTATCTACATTAATGGATGCTAAACTGATTTAAAAAATAAGTTCATTGTTATACTATACGACAGACGCACATACGCGGCTCTCGCTGAATAAGAGGTGCTTTCAATTAACGCACATAAGCGTCTCTCGCTGTGAGAAACTGCTAATCAACGGACGCTTATATGCGGCTCTCGCTGTGAGGATTTCATTATTTTGACGCATATACGCGGCTGTCGGCGTTAATGAGTTAAAAGTATGATAAATTTTGTTTTCTCCAATTATCGTCTCTCAATAATTACATATTTAGCTGATGTAATAATCAGCAACGACATCATCGTAGTGTTTTCAACTAATACACATTTTCAAGTTTGCAACAGAAAAGTCCGGTATGAACAAAGACCTTCTTAATACAAAACCCTTAAAACAGAAGCTGCAGTCTTTAGAGTGAAAACAGTGAGAAACGAGGAAATACCAAATGATATATTTTCAAAATTAAGCATTTTCAAATTCCCGATTACCAAGTTTTTTTATCAGAGGCATATAAAATCTTATTTGCTTAACTATACCTGACATAAGTTTTATTAATCGTTCCAAGAAAGCAATTTTAATAGTCCTTTGTACATTATCAGTGACTGTGTACTTTGATACCGGGTAAAAAGGTCGGATTGACCTGTTTGATAGATAATTTGCTACTGACATTATATTCACAATTGTTTTAGATTTCAGTTTTAATTGATGAAAGAGTTCAGTGCGTAGATGTCAGAGAAAAAAAGATTTATGTGCATTCTTCAGTGTTCATGGCTGAAAGTTAAAAAATATGTAGTGAAATGTGGAGTAAAAGATTGTTTCAAAGAAAATATAACAATATTAACATGTTTAGAGACAATCCAAATAAAAAAACGGTATGAAAAGTTTAAATATGTACCTGCAGTCATGAAAAGCATTCAATAAAGTATGATTATAATAAATGATTTTTCTGCCCATGAAATCACAATCTAAAGAATAAATGACCATGCATTTAAAAACTTTTTCTTAACGTTCTTTTACACGCCATCGGCTTATCGCCTATGTCAAACCACTGCCGATATCTGACTTAACGGATCTGAAGGAAGATAAGACGTTCCTAAACTCAGCATGTCTTACAATTTATTTTCGTTAGGTGACATATCAGAAATATCATAGTAAAAAACGGATTGACCTAAATGATTTTCAAAACAGATTAAACATGTTTTGTACACTGTTTCAAGAAATTCTTATTTGTAACATCTGACCTGCCTCATATTTTGGTTATTCATTTGTCATTAATTTTGGATCTTCCGTTTACACATATAGCATTCAAATTTAAATTAAAGATAGCTGTCCCATATAGAAAAAATACGTTTTTCATAACAGAATTTATTCATATACTTGAAATGTCATCCATTTCCATTTTTAAACCCCAAAAATATCAAGCCATACAATAGCCAATTTTTATTCAGAAAAAAACATATAACGAAATTAAAAGCAGTAACATCCCATGCATTAACACCGTAGAACAGCTGCGAAGTCTTTTCGGCATGAACGACAGGAATGTTGCAAGGAAAAACAAATCAACGAAATGCTTTTGAAGATAACCATAAATTAGGACAGGTGCTTTTGTGTAAGAATAAGAAAAGCATTTCTGTTGATTTATTCTTAAAACTACTTAACTTATTACAAAACGTGCTATGTTGCTTATCAAAGATTCTGTGTATAGGTTATTGAGGTGTAAATTTCACCCACGGGAGGTTGCTGAAATAACAAGTGAGCATATAATTGAACGAAGTATTCAATTTTAAAATGTATTTCACAATTCATAGCTTAACCGTGATGTCAAAATGACACCAGTAGAGTTTTAGGTGGATATTTGTTTTCATTTCATCATTATGCAAATACAATCATGACAAAGAAATGGTAAAATATCAACAGAATTTTTAAAAGATATTCTTTCACCGATGCTTTTGTTATGATGATAGTTAAAATGTTTTGTTTACCATTGGTATATCAGTTTAAACAATGTTGCCAACGAACTTTTAGCAATATATCTAATGCTAACTGGCGTATTTACGTAAAGTTGTTGCTCAAGCATTCGCTCAAGCATTCTTGTATCAACTACATGGCACATGGAAGCAACAAGGGTCACATACTAAAGGTAAGCATCTCGTTAGTAGAATACGACAAATGGAAATTGAAAATGTCTTTACTACCGATCTTTTTGCAATTTTTACCTACGTAACGGCTTAGTTATTGGTTGATAGATTGTTTGAAAATCATTTAGCCATACAGTGAACTTCATGTGTATGAAAAAGAAGAAGGCCTTTAGCTGTTGACAACTCCTTGATTACATAATTGATTGCTACCTTGATTGCTGCTGTGTAAATTTTATTGAATGAAACGTTGCAAAAAAGTTAAATACAACCGCTGGTTCACGTCTCTGCATGATTGAAAAAAAATCTGCTATTCTCTCTACATCACACGGACAACATTGTTGAAAGCATTACGCTTCTGAAATCAAACTGTTGGTTTCAAAAGTGGATTTAAAAAAGTATACAAACGGTTTGATTAAAAATCGTTTGATGATTAGACATAAAAGAAGATGTTTGATGTTCTATACTGTGTGTGGACATAAAGCCCTCTCCAGACATGATTGTAAAGATGGTGTGAGTCTCAGTGGCAAACATGGGCACTCTAGGATGTTATCAGATAAGCTCCTTCTGACATCTTACATTGAAATCATATCACTTCTTTTAACAAGATTTGTTATTGGATACAGGAAATAAATGAACTCCAAAGGATTCATTTTCAGTCGAATATGCCAAATAGTTTTAAATAAGTAGAAAGCAATTATTTTAAAACATTTTATCATTTTAGTCAAAGTCTTTATTTCAGTATTGAAGGCATCATGGCCCAGAGTACAACAGTATCGAAATACATATTGGCTTTGCGGAATACAAGTATATAAACTTCAAAGAACATTCAGATTTTACAAGCACATGTACATGTAGATTGTAGTGCTACGAAAGTTTCTTGAACACATGAAAATTTGTAAGGTTCAGTTTGAAAACAGTTTTCTTTTGAATAAATTGCTAGTCATTTCCATATATTTAAAATATTTTGATGGCACAAAATTGTAAAATACTACTATTACTATATCTGTTATTTGTCATATATTTGATTTTATCATTGCATATAGATGCTAAGATAGTTACTTCAACATAAGAAAATAAGTCAAGACTAAATAAAAAATTAATTTAACATTATATATATATATATATATATATATATATATTTTTTTTTTTTCAAATACAAAGCAGTCCTTTTAACATATTTATGCTTACTGACGTCATAAGTTGCTGAAGTTTTTCTATGGTAGGGTACTGGCGAAAATACTCTGGCATAAATCTATTTCTGCTAATGTTGTAGTATGGATAATTTAGAATAAAATGGAATTCATCTACAAAAGCTCAACCGTTTCCTTATTTTTCATATAGCGCTGCTTTTGAATCTTTAAATTATGAGAGAGTGTACGAGACTTCGTGAGGACACATTTTAAGTCTTTTTCTATAGAGCCTGATAATAGATCCAATTCTGGAGAAAAAAGTGATTTATAACAACTAAAGTCAAAAAGATATGCTGAACTATTGATATGCTGACACCAATTTGGTATTTCTAGGTCAATGCATCGCTTTTTTAATAATCTTAAAAAAATAATTGATATCACCACAGTCTTGGGCGATATAGATATAAGAGAATCAGTTTTGAACAGTAGAAAACTTATTTGTGACACCCAGTTTGTACTGCCGTGCTCGCCCTGTTCTTTCTTTAGCGATGACAGTGGTAGTGATATTTGCAAACCATTGCCATGGTAGTCAAACAACTTCAGTGAAATTTGAAGGCATTTTCCTGATCTTTTTTTATCGTTTTGATATATGCATGAATTAATATATTAATGTTTTTAATAGTTATACTTCACATGTTCCTCACATATAAACACTACCAACACAGAAAGAAAAAGAGGGGTTTCCTATAATTGTGGGCCTTCAATTTAATATATTTGCAACATCACGTTGTCGATTTTGTTGAGGGTACTGTAGTTTGGTAATCACACGATCAGAAATACTTTGTCACAGATTTGTAAGTATCGATAAGAACATCTTACAATATCCTGAAAGGAATATGATCTAGGAACAAATAATTGATCCGAAGCTCCGAAGACAGAACAAAAATGAAAGGACCATGGCATGGAACAACCGATGTAGAAGAAAGACTTCACCCTGCAATATAATATCCAATATTGACCTGTTTTGTGACTCGTTTAGTGAACTTAATAATTATTTCATCAAACTTCACATTAAACTTTTCCTTGGAGATTGAAATTAGAACGCTATTAATAATTGTGAATAATATCCAATGCATGGACGAGCAAGATGACTGTAAGGTCGTGTCTGGGCGCTGTAATCTTTTTCGATTAGTGACAGCCCACAGGAGAGTTTATTACAGATTTTCGTGGCTGCTAGTTAACCCTTAGAATCTGCCTAGGTCCGTCGGTAGAAGAAATGAAAGGGTTTTCAAAAATCTGCAATGACCTGTGACATGCAAAGAGCAAACTTGGGGAAAGGGATATTTTAAACAAATATTTATGAAACTGATATCTCATTTCCATTTCAAAGATGTCCAAAAGGTGATCCAGATATTCGTGTTGATAAGACTTAAGAAATGGTGACCCTCCACTGCCAGTAAAGGTGAAAGTCGGGAAGATTTAAACTAATCAGAAAGTCTTGTATTATATTTACTCAGGTCGTCAATGAATAACATACGAGTTATATTGATGCTATTTGTTCAATTGTTTATCGTGAGAGGATAAGATATATTATATCAACATATGTAAATTACAACACTTCTCAAAGTTTTTGTTAGCAACCTAATTGTTTTAAAGACATAACGATTTATTTTATTTTCAATAATGGCATCATTATTTCTATATACATAATATATCGGCCTGAAATGAGCATCAATCGAGCCACTAGGTACAAGGCACAGACTCATTTCATTCATGATAATTGTGTATTTACAAAATTATGAAATATGTGTTCCATTTCTTAACATATAATAGATATAATTCATAAAAATGTATATGAAATCTTTATGCAGACAGTCATATACGTCTTGATACATTGATACTATGAAGTAACAGAAAACTGATGTAAGAAGGAACCATCAACATGAGAGGAACTACAAACTGATGTTTTATAAATAGCTAATGTATAGGTTTACGTACTGCATATCTTGTCTCTGCTGCTTAGGCTACACAGGATAAAAACCTAACATGTACCGCCTTTTGTACTGGCAAATTGGTGAGCTGCTGAACAAACGGTTGTTACAATACTTAAGTATCTGTAAGCTATTGGCGTAAATTTGATTTATTCATAAAATTCCAAGCCAAATCTTTTTCAAGGAGATGAGAAAAAAATCATGTTTTATCACATACGAAACTCACTCATGCTAAATCACATTTGGAAAACATATTCCATTGCATTGGAAAAAGGATATCGGTGGTTTAAGTCAAAGACAGTTAAGGTTGTATGTCAAACAAAGTAAAGAATGCCTCCGAGAATGTACCGGTTCCTATAAAGTAGATTTAACATCAAGCTTTTGGCAAACTGTTTAGTTTGTTTTACATACAAGAACAACCCAATTGACCACTGCAGTGAATATGTCTTGACGGTATGATTCACATTGCCATTTCGAGATCACAATGTTCGGTGAAGAAAGACCTTAAGGAGCCTATGAGATCCAGCATATCGAATCAATGAGGTTTACAGAAGGATAAAACTGTGGAATCAGAGACATTGACAGACTCTTGAATTTTTACAAACAAACGGAACTGATAATTTTAGGCAATACTATTTTTTTAAAAGTATGACTGATATCAAAATAGTTTCGTAATGCACGTAATTTTTATCAGACAGTTGCTATGCTATAAATGATTTGTTAAACACCAGTTACCGTGGTGATCTGTGTGTAAACATGGGTTAGAGACTGACTTTAAAGGCTATTTCGTAAGAGAAACATGCTTATACAAAACATTTATAGGAAACTCATTTAACAATTTCTTAAGATTTTCCTCAGTGAGATGATATTGATATTTAGATATTTTGATACCTATAGCACATAATTTCCTGCCTGGAATAAATGTCTTATCAAAATGTATTATGCAATGTTTTGTTTGTTCAGTGTTTGATCGGACCATATTAATAATTATTTCTTCAAACAAGTAAAGATGTCTCTTTATTCACTATTCCAATGAAATCTATCCATTTCTTCTTGATCCCGTAACATGGTTAATGCATGAAATGTTTGGAGGAAATGAAAGTTTCATCTGAATGATATTATTAATCTCAGTGCAGTCCGCCGTATAGGTAAGTGCAACATTTGCTACATAACGAAAATACTGGAGTTTTATAAGATCATAAACAGATAATGATAAACTTTGAGATAGTGGATACCTAAATACTCACATAAATGAGGGAATGTAATTTTTGAAAGTACAAATGGCAAAAGCTGTCTGAAAAATGGCTTTGTTTACTGTTAAATTAGATTCCGATTTAGTCATCATTCACTCAATTGTCTACGAGCTATGATTTTGCTACCATTCAAATGAATATCTGATTGCACTGTAATGCAATGGCACGGCGATTTAGTTCTACCTCTGCAGTCCAGCAGATTGATAACGACAGACCAGGTAGCTTCGTTGCTTCCATGCATGCAACAAGTAATTTCTGTGCAGATAGGGGTGTAAATCAATTCAAAGGTGATGAATATCAGACGCTTTCCAAAATAGATTTTAAACTTTTAGGAACGTTTTTACGATTAGACCTTCTTGTTGTGAAAACAGTGCTTGAAAATTCAGTGCTAACAATAATGATTGAATGTTATAACATATATAACACAACTGATTAGCTCAAAATGCTCTGTTTTGTTTTATTTCAAATAAGCCTACTACAGATAATGAGCAGATTCCTATCAAGATTCGTTCTACTTTGTTGCTCTAATATACTTAACATCCACAAATAAAGCCACTTGTATGTAATAAGATATGAATCTGGTATTTTTAGTGTGTCTAATTAACCATGTAAATCCAAAGCTACCGGCTAAAAGCAAAGGCCATATCTTGAGTGTTTAAAGTAAGGATTGACATGTGAACGATCACATAAATTTAGGTAAGCATTTTGTGTCTTCTCAAACAATCGTCTGTGAGAAATCATTTGATAATTAACGTTCTTAATGAAAATATTGCTTGTGATTAACATTTCGATTTAGATGTAACTGTATTTGTACATATCTTTTGTATCTGCTTTTCCTTAATTGATAGGGAAGATAGAATACCAAGCCAACTACTAATAAGTTGGTGGTGAAATATATTGTGTACAAATCAACACTTACATGATTAGCTTGTTATGTTTAAATCTGACAAGAACATATTACTATCTTAGTAGTATTTGGAAAATAGTAGTTTTGCTTGCTAAACAATTCTAAATGCCTTAACCATAAAACTTACCGAATCCTGTATATCAGCTTGGGGAATGAATGGCAGAGCAGTTCTATCTTTTATACCCTTATCACTTGAGGAAAGGTTTTACGAGAAATTTCAGCGAGTCAGAATTGGATATCATAACGATAGGTTTCTTGGTTAAAAAATGAATAAGGTTGGATTTTATAATCTCTATATGTTTAGATAGCATTCGGGACAATTACAGTAATCTTAGATATGAGGCTATCTATTACATTTGATAAAATACATATTATGTTTAACATTGCGAAATTTGTACAGTTATGTCAAATGAAATTTTGGCATCATGTTGAACTGATTTAACGTTTACAAGAAGACCCCAGTAAAGACATTCATAAACGTATGATTTACTCAGTTCATTGAAAAGTTTCGGTGATATTTTGACACTTTGTCAGTCCAGTTGATCATCTTGTTCTTGTGACTCGATATTTAAAAAACGTCCAAACCTTCTAAATTAAGAATCAGCTGATCTGCTTCAAGGCTTGTTTTTTTCAAGGGTATCTTTATCCAATTCAAATTTTACTTTTGATTAATTCTAAATGTTACAGATTGCTAATTTCTTTTTGCAACGTCGGCTATATCCTTTTGCGCAATGTAGTTACAATCTTTTTAAATAATTGTAACGAAAAATATCTTCATGCACCTTTGGATGTGTCCAGAAGTCACATCTAAGTAACACATCCTTGCGGCAAAAAGAACAATGTAGCAGGAACGATAACGCACATTCTTTTGAAAATATTTTTCTTACAAACCTCATTGATCAATTAGGTTGTTGAAAGAAGAAAAAACCCATTAAAGGTTTTCTTACTGTGCCATTAGCTCTTGCATTGCCAAACAACTTTGTAATCTTGCAATAAAACCATCTTATTATTATCATTTTCACACTAAAGAAAATATAAATAAAGGGGATACAATTTTCAAAAAGTAATGTATTAAAACAGACGAATGACATATTCCTTTAAGGGGTCAATGTCTGAAATTTCTTTTACAAAACCGCCATTTTTCTTTTTTTCTTTCTACTATTAAAACAATTACACGGTAACAACACACTTTAAATAGAACATCATTCCTTGTCGAGTGTGTCAAATACCAAATTCAGTTATTGTGCCTAATGTAGGCACGTGATCACTAGTATAGACTAGTAAATGCTAATAACTTCAAGGTAGCTTTTGGAAAAAAACCGTTTGATTCCTGACATTGTATTACATCAAACATTTAAAAGACTATCAATATCATCAACTATCATCTAAAATGAATTGGCCCCTAACGACCAAATCAAATACACTTCATAACGGTCCTGTAATATGTTCCTTTTAATTGGCAACAGTTCATTACCCTCGAGGAAATAGCTGGCAGTATGTCAAGGCAATGCAAGATGCTACTTATAGTGTTTGCATCAACCAAGGTATCAAATAACAGTGGTTTAGAGATCGAAACCTGAACAATGCTTTGGCACGCAATCTCAGACAGCATCGACTAGAAAACAACCTTTGCTTTTTTTTCATGATTGCTGTTGCAGATAATGTGTTCCCAGTTGTAATGATGTTACACGCTTTCACTATCTAAATGGTATGTATTTCAAACGTTCATTTACATGTAAGTACTTTTATATATACGTATATTTTGGACATTGTCATTTGGACAAATTCCGGTTGTACAAATTTAGATAATTTTAGGGCCATATATAACAATATATGATAGAAAATGTACTTGATGTGTATTGTTTTGAAACAATCTCATAATGACATGAAATAGACATATTGTCATAAAACTTAGGTTATAAACATAAACCACATGGGATACTGAACACATATATGAACATTTGAGAAACTGATGCTTAGAATTATTGTAAAGAATTGAAAGTGAGTCGAAATAAAACTGAGTGAACTTGCCTGTTGACCTACGTCGATATACTTGAATACAAAGAGTAAAAATTGATTATATGCACTTCATTTTCCACTCTCAATGGATAATTTTAAGAGGTTCGCATAGGAAATGACATAACGATTGAAAAGACATAATTTCATATATTATTCAATTCATACTCACAGATACGATGTGTTCTGCTTCGTGTATCTAGTCCATTTGTACTTTGTTCAATATGTTTTGTTTTTGTGAGGTATTCATAAAAGCAAAACTTTGCTTGTTTACCAAACCAAATTCTTCCAGGAATTGAACATGTTTACAATATTATTAAACGAAGAGGAACTACATCATTATTAGTATTCTAGTTTTTTTAATGTAAGTTGTTGGGATGTTTAAATGTAAAGAAATGAATTTAGTTATCATAACAAACCCATACATAAATGCACAGTTTGTATTAAGAGATGTAAATATTCCATACATAAATAATTCTTTTTCACATCACTTGCTTCGTCAAATGATAGATGAAATCTTACCTAAAGGTACGGAATGGAGAAAAGGCACCGCTGAAGACAGCATATCTGGCAATACGTTTTCATTGAGTGACACATCAGTTTTCTAAAACAACTTGTGAGTGATGTTTTAAAGTAGATTATATATCTAAAATATCCGTGTTTTGAAAAAGAAGAATGTGCTTTGTTCAACTGAAATTAATTTTGATAGTTCCTTCACGCTTTAAGTATTTATATTTTACTAACAATTACTATTAATTATACATTTTACTTGTCATTCATATAGAATCAAATCCTTTTTTAAAAAAAGAAAAAAGTTAATGGATAATCGTTTTACCTCTATGTGCTGAATTTCTTTTGGAACTTTAGGATAAGCTCTTTTCAGATTCACAAATAATGTCTTAATCAATTCTAACTTCAAGTAGGATTTTTATTTTGTTCCTTTTAACTGGTACATGATTTTTTTCGTGTGTTTACGTGTACGTTACTATTAAAGCACCCATTGTTTGCTTAATAAGACATAATTCAGCAACATATTTTTCAGGATATAACTTTTGATGAGATTAAAAATAAAATACCCCAGCAAATTATCATGCAATAACGGAAAAGAACACCTGCAAAATCGCTTGGCCGATAATGACAAGCATGTTTTCATAAAAAACCAAGTCAACATAATCATTTTGGACAGGTGCTTCTTTGTAAGAGAAAAAACCATTTCCCATGATTTGTTCTTTAAACGAATCAATTAAGTACGAACACAGTATAGTGCTTATCAAAGAACTTTCACGAAGCTGTAAATCTTATAATAGAATTAAGGGAGAGGCTTTGGTAGACAATTGTCAGGGGAAACTTCTGTGATGTTAAAATGAATACTGAAGTTCATTTTCGAGGTCTATAGTTGGCTTCGAGAATGGCTTCTGACTGAGTGGTGCAAATATTTCAACTTATGAATATCATGGGCGGGAAATTACTCAATAGGACCTATAGCTCGAAGAAAAAGTGATAGATGTTTGAAATTTGACTCCAGCTGTCTCTTATATTAATATAGCCCTTTGGCTTTTGACTGTAAGTGACTGTGGATAATTGAAAACTTATTACATGTACTTCTGGTGGGAATATAGGAGTTACCTGCGCAATGACTAAGCGCATGGTTGACAGGTTTTTGAAATTATTTAGACGTTCAGTGATTTAATGTCTCTGAAAATGACAAAAGACATTTTTATATTTTCAATCATTTTGACATGTAATTGATTGCTACTTCAGTTGGAATTGCCATCCAACTTAGCAACAATCACTGCAATTCTATATGAGTTTTATAAGGATGCAACCAAATCTTTTTTACTTCTTAGTGCTTAAAACGTTCCAAAACAGATTCATACAGCCTCTGGTTTACGTCTCAGTCTTTTTGAAAATCAAATTGCCTTTGAAGTCCACATTACAAGGCCAGTGGTGATGAGGTTTTGACACCAAACTACCGGTTGTAGAAACATATCGAAAATCTTGACAACGAAACATTTGAAGATGAGGCATACAAGAGTTTGATGATCTAAACTGAGAGTAGATATAAGGTTTTCACTAACTGTTGACTGGCTCGGATGATCGGAAAGTGTCTAGTGTCTAAGGAGTAAATCGCTTAAAAGCGTCCACACTGATTATCAACCTAATAGATAAGTTACGCGCCAGACTTTCTAAATAGGTATTTATATGGATATCAAGCCCTTAGAATTTGTTCAGTATTAATTGACCCTTTTAAGAGATGAATTCAAAATTAAATTATCCTTTTCATGCCCCACTTGTCTAGCATACTGCGCTTTTAACTTTTTTGTCTAGAGTGTTAATATTCACGATTAATATGCAACAAATAGAGTTCCTTTATAACCAAACATCAATTTTAGTCTAAAAAGAGAATATTAAACATTTCTCGTCAAACTTTAGGTGTGTCTGATCGAGGGATGTAGAAATTTATTTTCACGAGGAAGATGAGGTGAGTCGAGGTTATTTGGGGTTAAACCCCGCTTTCAAGAGTATTTCACCTTTATCACGGTTGCTAATATTATTGTATTATTGCAGGGAGAAAGCCTGAAACACCAATGTGGCTTTGAATCTTGATCCGAAGCCGGTTGCACTAACCCGCCCCTCATGAGTTGGTTAGCCACGACTGTAAATATGTAATTTACTACTTCAATATATACACATTATGATTATATGACATCATTGAGGTCCATTGGCCGGATGAGGGCTGATTTTGGATGTTCTGTTTGGATATTCAGTCAAGAAATGTGCCAATTAATATATTCTTAAAGTAACAACAAAACAATTTCGGCTTAAATAAAAGTATCATATTTGTCCAGGAAGAATTTGTCATGAAATTTGTCGCATCCATAAACAAATCTTATCAGCGACTGAAAAAATATGTCTACTGATACCGGGATCCATACTGAGGATCACCGAGGGCTCAATCTATTTCGTTTCCATCTAAAATTAGACAGCCTTTAGGAATTGCTATAATTGTTCCTTTTATTGTTATGTTTGATAGTGACACCCAAGGCAAAGAATTTATTCTATAAGTGATATCAGACTTTATTCTTCCTTTAAAAAGACTTGAAAACAACAACGGGGTGCCCAACGTTGTATCGTATTTACATGTAGCTCCTTTATGACAAGACCCCATTTAAGGTATTTTTGAATCGCACCTCCCATTTTGTAGACGGAAGTGGGAGGTTGCTATTTCATAAATATCTGATGGTTCATGTGTATGTACTAGCACAATAAGCAAATCAACTGGGTACCGTGTCAATAACATCCTGTTATTTATACGGTATATATTTTAAGTAAACATTGATAACATATTAACAGGAGCGTCATTAACAATAATAGCCATTGATATTCATCAAACTCAATACTTATATTTGAGAACAAAATGTATTAAGATGACACTTCCATGTAATCCACAGAATACCTGTCAAAATTTGCCATTGAGATAGCCAAAACAGTGTTTTTTAGCAGGTTAATAATGTCAAAATACTAATAACCTTGTTTAACACATGTTTACATGAGTCACTCTAAGTGTATTACACGGAAGCTATGTTACCAGTGAACATGAAAAAGGGGAACTGCGTCGGTTGAGGAAATTCAAACTGACGTTTTATAAGTAGCTAGTATATAGGATTACGTACTGAATCTCTTGTGTGGATATTGAGAACATTCAAGCTACACACCTGACATATTTTGTGAAAACCTTGCCACGATGTTGTTTATGCAAATGGTGAACATATGCCTTGTTTCCGAAAAGAACCTATATTTGAATGTGTTGGTTTATTGGTTTCTAAACTACATTTAGATTAAAATGTTATTTTTGAATGTCACCGCTGAAATTTACAATTGAAGTCACATAAACTGTGCAGCTCCACTGACATATGGTTTAGTTATATCAGAGTATAGTTATCAAGGCTAGACTATTAAGATAAATATGAACTGATATCAGTTATTAACATTTGAGGCTTGCGATACTTTTCAGATATGAAATTTGGTTGAAGAAAATATCATCACAATAAAATTGTGCGTGTCAAATATAATATAATAATTATCCCTATGTGCACTGATGATTTGTTTGATTCACATTGAAAACCATATTGATCTATCTTTATATTTCTATACGCGATTCTATTTTTAAAATCATTACAAATGTAATGTTGTTATCAAGATTTTGCATCTATATATTGCAAGTTGAAGGTCTGATTTTCTGGAGTTTAAGATAGCCAGAAACGGTCATATTTTCGGTAAACTTCTGTGATTGTTAGGAGAGGACTTTCCATACGGATGGAAGCAAAATATAGATTGCGTACAGAAATATCCAATATATAAGTCTAACTCTCGGCAAAGTCTTGGAACACAATCTCTTATTAATTTTATACATGAACTACTCCTATCATACAGAGCTGTAAATCTATGTATCGATATGAGGGCAAATGTTGCCAATTACAGTTTTCTCTATCTGTTATTTTGTCTGGGTGAAATTTAACCCACAGGGCCCTTGGCTTCGACATGGAAAACTCATCGGAACTCACTGAGATAATACAATGTTGAACTGGAGACACTGAAGCACTAAAGAAGCATTAGCAAAAGTGAAACAAACGGTATTAAATATTTCAGGGAACAAAACTGATGTTTATAGCAGCTGTTTAGAGAAGATTTAATGGATTACCGAAAGTAAAATAGGCCTTAGAAAGCAATATGACTGTAAAACCGTTCGTATTTAAGAGGAATCATTCCGTATAAAAGTTTACGTCAAATCACTCAGATCAAAAGTAATGAAATATAAACTGTGTTAAAGCTTGGCCCCTCAGTGTCGTATTAACAGCTTAACAATCGATTTATATTTGGAACGTCTTGAAAATATCCATCTTGCAAATATTATCTCTTCCAGCTCATGCTGGTAACGTACATGTTATCGTTGACGGACAATAAATATTTGGGGGTTTCCTTTCAAATACTACTGAATAAGGTTAGTTTTCCTGATGCTATAGGTGTGAATAGTTCGAGTTGGTTCCTCGTGACATCCACTGTGACATTCCGCAGTCTTATGAAACATAAATCTGATCTTTCAAGAATATATGTATCCTTGATAGATCATCCTTAGGGTATTCAAAGTAAATTTAATTTTACTTCCCAATATAAAGATTTCATCACTTTCCAATCGATTAATGTCTTCTTTCCCACAAATGGTATCTACGACTAAATGATATGCTTGAAATCGGTAACTTCTTGAGCTTGTTTATTTAGGGAGGCAAACATGGAAAGGTAAAACATCATGTTTCTTATTTGAATTTCTGTTTTTAAAAGCACAGAGTAATTTAATGACTGAATGCATGATCATATTTTGCTATCTCTCAATGATCATATCCTAGATTACAAATAAAAGTGAAATTGATTTCACCGTTATAACAAGTTTGTTTAATATATCATCAATATTGTGTTCGAAACCTTGGTTGTTTGCTTGTCCAGAGGTCATTGAGTGACCTTTATACCTCCTCGAGTACATTGATTGTTATTTTTGAAACTCTATAGTGCACTTGTTTCATCATGTAAGTGTCTGTCGGGTTATTTGTTATTCAAATGACATCAATTGTCTTTTCCCCGTGTCTTGTCTAATGCATAAATTGTCTATAGGACATTAACGTTTAATCTGAAAGATTTCATTTCATCTCAGCGCAGTCCACCTTATCTTTGAGTGCCTCGTTTGCTACATACCAAAAGTCCTTTTATTTCAGATCACAAAGCAGATCATGTAGATAATTGTTGTATGGGTGACCAAAGTAATATAGCCAAACCGAATATTTCCTGCTTTTAGCAATTCATATGGCCGAAAGCAGTATGATATTATGTACTCCTACATTAAGTTCTGATTTAGTCAAAGTTAAATGAATGATTGTTCTATCAGTAACTATTAATTCTGCATCGTTTCCTCGTTTTAATTCAATGCATATGTGATGTATCAGTGATGTCATGTCTGGTCGAGGTAATTCTTCCTTCCTTAGTTAAGCAAGGCAGATGGCTGTTGACAGACCGCATAACATTGTTGCTCTTCTCCACAGAAGCCTCTAATTTATGGGATGTTGAGTGAAGACAGTGATCACTGTTGAATGTAAAAGGATTTCAAACATTTATTTAAATATTTTAAGTTGTCTGTCCACCAGTCGACCTCCTAGTTGTGAAATGAGTACATGAAATAATGTACTAGCAATAATAAACGATCGAAATTGCATCATGAAATAAGTATTCGTGGATAATTCTTGATGTAATAAATTCATCTACAAAAGATTATCGACAGAATGACTTCCTGTCTAGTCGAAAATTTGAAGTCACCAGTGAGTATATGATCTTTATAAGCAATTGATACATGAGTAAAACTTATGAAAATAAAGAAGAATATGTAGAAGATGTTGTTAGAAAGCCATATGCCTTTGATAATTGTTTAAACCTGTCATTAACAGGCTACATGTAAAGCAAATATTTAAATTTCATGTGCAAAAATGTGCATGATAGGTTCACACTTCAACGATCACAAGGAACCACGTAAAGAAATGATTTTCATGTTCAAGTCTTTCGGTATTGATATGGAAAGTTGAAACTATAAAATGACATTCCTCCCTTTCTACCTAAGAAACAAATAAAGTGATCATTCGTTACATAAATGGTTTATGTTGTGACTCTAAATAGAAATTAATTTATGATAGAAAGCCAGCAAAATGAAATAAGAGACACAAGTCAGCAAACTATATATAGTGTAAGGTTGTATCATTCTGTCACTATTATGATGGACTCTCCCAATATACAAAAGGGCATGTTCGTATACAACATAATCGAAATGGCACTACATAATGTTGATATAGCGTGTTTGTGTAATAGGAAATATTTCATTACCATTGAACACTCTGCCAGCAGGTTTTCACGGACAAATGCAAAAATACCATCTGTATGGAAAATACAAACCGTTTCTCCATGTAACGGTTACAAAACTAAACGATTTTGCAGTGTCCAAGATACCAGATGACGGCAATTTTCAGATTGAATCCCCGAACAATGCTGTGGCACGCAATCTGTGGCAGCATCTTGATAAGACGTTACGACTGGATGAATCTCAATACTGACTTTCAGTAGCACACCCATCTAAGAACTTTGTTATTTTCTTCCATATCTGACATTGATTATCTTGGTTCGGTTATTCAAGTATCAATAATGTTTTACTTGTTACTGCTTTAGTTTATTACATCAAACCATCAACATTATGGTATCTGTTGAGAGTATAATCATCGCAGACAGTGGGTTCAATTAACAAGCATTGACTAATTATGATTGGAATAATCTTATAAGTTTATTTTCTTTACCGGTAACTCCACTGTTTGATGCATTAAATGGATTTCATTTCTGTTTTAGGTAAGTCTGGAATTGATTTTGAATATAGAAACACTTAAAATCTGGCTTCTACAAGGTAAGCACATTATTATTTTCCTCAACAAGACTCTATATTAGATCTATCGGTGTATCTTCTATTTCAGATTTATTGTGAGTAATACTAATGTAATAATGTACAACACGTCCAATATTGTGTAACATTCATGAACATGATGACATGTATCATTGTTGTATGACATCAACAATACACAAAGATATCATCATCTTGACACGTGTTATCATATCCCTCTAGAAGTTTGCTTCAATCTACAGTTACAACCTGAGTGTAACGTAATGGACACATGCCAGGTTTGACGCATTGTGACACAGAGTGACAAATTATCATAATAACACATGTCTGCTATATATCGATATTCAGAAAACAGCAGCATGTTAAACACTAAGTCTTTATTAAAAATATATATATATCCACAGACTGATGCTTATAAGCATAGATATCAACATTTGTCAGATTGATGCATATAATTAAAGTCAGGTCGAAAATCAGTGAGTTATACCAGAAACAAGATCTAAAACTGACTCAGAAAGCAAAAACGATATGGATAATATTAAGGTAAACTATTTGTAACTTTCAGGATGTATAGATTACGTTAATATTGAAACCCTTGTCTCCATACTTGCAATTTAAAGGTATGGAATTACTCTGACGCTTCCATCCCCTATGTGTACAAGTGCTGAATCACCATTCGTGAAACTCAAGATACAGATATTCTTTTTAAAAAAATAATTTAAAACGTTTACTTCCAAGGCTTCATCCGCTCTTTTATCTGAGTATAAATATGTAACCCTAAAGCAACTCTGTGGAGATAAGGCGTGACACATGGCAACATATCAGACAATACATTGGGGGTAAAAGTAAGATTGAACTGTTACACTTTTCAAGCAGATTGTTTTCAGATTATAGTATTTTAATTCACTGCCGCTGAGTAAATATTTGCCATTGTTTTCATTGAAATAATCGTTGAATGAGGATTTCATTGTATAATGACCTTGCATGTCACCAATAGTGACAAACTTCGTATGGAAAATAAGGTTTTGACAAGATTTTAAATAAAAACTTTTTATATTGAATTACCTCAGTGGACATTCGCAAATCAAATTTGCAAAAAGTTTTGTTCAAGTTAAGAAGGACTTTTCTTTATTCCCCTCAAATTTAAGTTTTAACAGTTAGGTAATAGGTTTTTTTTTGTAGGTTCTAGCGTCCTCTCTATATAAATCAGCTCTATTTTATCTCAAATAAAACATAAGATTGAAAGCAGCAAAATTAACAGTATTAACAATAAAACAGCTGCAAACTCGTTCGAGCATTTTCAAAAGAAATGTTTTCAGAAAACGTAAATAAAAAAAACATAATTGTTTTTATTCTTGATGTGTTTAATAAGAAGAATGAAAAAGAGCATTTCAACAATGAAAATCGTTGAACCAAAAATATATTTTTCGTAGACAGATTCATCGTAGACAGATTCATCGTGAACAGATTCATTACTTGAGAAAGGTATGATCGTGCCGATCTTAGAGCCCTTATGCCTGTTACTGAACGAAGGGGAAAGCGAGAAAAAGAATGCATACTGAGTCAGACCTGATATAATGAGTGGTAACACTCAAATCAAAGTACATTGCATTTGGTCTTTAGCCCTAATTTTTAACGTGGTGCTCATGTAAATGCTTAAACTTAAACTTTAATCACATACAGAAAATCATATTTGATAAACAATGGGTGAATATGTAAGACTTGAAGAGCCTAAAGGTATAGAGATCATTGTTCAAAGCGAATAATAGGAACCGCCGAGAGGAGTGAAAGTAGGTAAACACATAATTTGAAAGATATGTCAACACATTTGAATAAAATTATTGTGAAAGACACTTCTCATAAGGTATAATTCAGACAAATCATAGAATTCCTTTCCCTCTACATGTTATGCAAAGAGTCAATAAAACCATCAGCAATATATCTTTAACTAATTTTATAAATAATTGCTACTCAAGCATTCACCATTCATATATTTAAAAGCTACTTAGAACAAATAAGCTACAGACGTCACATCCTTAATGTAGATTTATCTGACAAATGGTAACGTATCAGAGGAGTTTCCCACAGAATGAAATGAAATAAGAGCAAACATAATTTCGGACAAGTGGTTGTGAGTTTGATATGTTATGATGTAATTATGACAAAATGTCTGTATGATCAATTACTGCAGAGTGAAATGCAACCCATCGTAACGTATCCAGCATTAAATTGTGGTCTGGTCTTTCTGTTTAGTCCTTTTTAAGTAAACATTCAAAAATTCATTCAGAAAGGTTGTAGAGATTTATGCTCTAGTATGTATACATAAAAAAGAATATAAACCGCTTTTCTCTTTTTAGAAACTGATTGAACTTCAAATATTTTTATCATAACGATTGACATATATTCCTTTTTTGTGTATAAGGGGCTTTTATCGTTTCATGTTTGAAATCATTGTATTTAAAATCATGTTTTGACTAAAGGAACATATCGTGATTAAAATTAAATGTTCTCAATCCCACTCAATCTTAAATTGTTATGTTACCTTTTCGCCAGGGACGTAAATACTATTAACCAGGTAGGTCGCTTTGTAGTAATGACACGATATGTCACTATCTACAAAATTTAGAATGTATATTGGAAACTGAATTCTTTCACTATGAACTTCGTCCGATTATGAGGGCAGATTTACAGACACAAATGATGAAGATTGAACCCTTCTTCATTATATCGTTTTGACCCGTATTTTGACTTAATCATTCAACTAAATGATTCTTTCATCAACTGTCCCATTATATCTCCTTCAACTATTTTCCATGGAGATAGAAATTATTACATTGGTATTAGTTCCAACCCATAACGAATGCATGGATGAGTTAGAACACTATAAGGTCTTGTCTGGACGCTTTAATCTTCTCCTATTGGTAACAGTCCATCAGAGTTGATGACAAAACAGTATGAATCTGCTGAAATGTGACAAACCTGGGCTATGAAGAGGAAGCCTTGATGACGGACCAAAGGAAACCTTTCCCCTCTATTCTGTCATCGAGAATGCATCGTCGGTTGACCAGGAGTTGATGTTTTGAATCTGAAAAAAAATGTCAAAGGAATCTTTGCACTCAAATTATAAGCTGTTATGGCGTGTTTTGACTCAAGTGATAATGAGATGGTAGAAACAATTAGGTGATTCTGTAAAATCCCTATTATTTGGAACTTGTATTTGAAATTTAAAAGGAAACCGTACCACCAGGCTGAAATCCCGAAATGCCAAACAACACCGTCAACGAAACATTAAAGCGTAATGTCACCTTTTTGAAAGTCTCATAGGTCCGATCTATTAAGCATTTTGATTGATAAACTCAAATCAAGTGTTGTCATTTTGAGTTTGAATTGTTCTGACGATAATTACAAGTTTGGATAAATTGTAAAACATTAGAACATTGTGCATGACTGAGGGTAAACCGAGAGGTGCTATACGTACATTTTCTTTTCATTAATATTTCCAATTAAAAATATTTAATAACACTTTTTAAGTCAAGGGATATTCGGATAAATATAGATGAAGAGATTGTCCTTATTTAACTATGGTGTTAAGATATTTAAATTATACCCCTGCGTAAACATAATTATTTAATCCTAAAATTCCATTTCCAACGGGATAAAGAGTTTTATCCAATTGAATTGTAATCATGTGCAAAACGTATTTGAAACTGACTGTAGTTAGAGCGATGACAATAATTCTTTTTACCATTTTGGGATTATATTTTACATTTTCAGTGACAATATCAGTGAATTAAAATAATGTTTGTAAGTGCCCAAATGCAGTGAGAATCGGAGCTATTTCAAGAGATGCATTGCCACCGACCGATATCTCTAGAATACTAAACACGTTTAACAGGGCATGTTGACTTATGTAAATTTATGAAGACAAGTTAGCGAGTGGATATCAACAAAAAGACATCAACCAACTAACTAACTGATTATTTTCTATAATATCGCTATTGATTTCAAAGATTAGTTGACATTTTTCAATCTGAATTTGATTACTTTCCCACAACTTTAATGCTCAGAAGAGTTCTTCTATCTAGCATAATTGTGTTAGGCTGTACTGAAAAAAACATAAAGTAGTATGATTACGCAATTAAAAAATTAACCTTTTGAAAAATAAGAAACATAAACGTTATCGTGTATAAGGTCCAAATACAATTAAAATAAGATAGGATTACAGTTTAAAAACCCCAACCAGGACTATACCTTTATTTTCTTAATGAAGAATGAGTTTTCTCTAAAACGTCATTTAGAAAAGTAAAGCGAAATCCTCATGAGATCTTGTGTTGGCGAAATATATTTTTATAGCACCAACCATTGGAAAATGTTTTTGTTATGTATCACCTGAGCAGCGAGAATGGAAACCTATTTTTAGTTCAGATAAAAATTGCAGAGTTGCAACATGCAAATGCCGATATTTGAATGTTCCCGCAGATCAATTTCACGTTAAAGAGTCAAAATGTTTCTTCATAACTGGTCCGTGCCAAAAAAAGGTATTGACTTCATATGTCATTGCCCTGTCGCTGCAATGGAGTCAACATCAATCATCCGTTTCCATAAAGTTCCCACCAACCTTCAAGGAATTCAGGATATTCAACGAAGAAGGCAAGTTATTACCAAGGTTTTGTGAGGCATCAAATATGTAATCGCCTAAAGTGATGTTCTGATCGAGATCAGCAATAAAGTCTTCCACTTTGAATGATAGGACATATTGCTCATAATTTGTATGAAAAATGACTTTGGCGTATCGTATGAAAATATGTTTAAGGATACATTAACATTTTGATAAATTTTGTTCAAAATTGATTAAATGCATGCGATAACTGGATTAATATGTACACCGCCAAAACAGTGTTCCAATTGGCAGGGTTTCAAATTCCTAAGCAGGTAAACTTTGCCATAACACAATTTTGAACAATCTCATTAAAATTAAATCTAAATGCTCCACTACTGCGTAACGTAGTGGAGCGATATTATATTTTATTTGAATGAGATTGAATTTTGAAGATATTCTACGATCATGATTATTTTAGTATCATGAGCAGGAAAAATCATCACCAGTAGAGGAAATACATATTGACGGTACTATACCTATCTAGTGAAAAAGTTTCAACACTATACATGTTACTTCCTTAAGGGGCATTTCTATACATGTTGTCTCCGCTGCTTTGAACATATCGACTACACACCTCACATCTCTCGTGAAAGGAATGCCGTAATGATGGCGTTGGCAAAAGGTTCATTATATTTACATATTAACATTTACCATAGAAATAAGGTTAATATATTTTACTATTTATTCCTTTTGAATTAATATTTGCCTTTAGTTTGTTTTTAGTAATGGCGAAATGTTTCATAAAATCCTCACTTAAAGATGCTATTAGAATCAAATTTAATTGTTCAAAATGGTGTGCTTTTAAAGGCTTTAATATAGATATTATCTCAACTAATTCGTCTGATATAAAATATATCAAAACTTAAAGGAGTCAAAATGATATTTGTCATTTATCAAAGTCCCTTTTGCCGAAAGAGTTTGATCACCTCATACATAGTCTCAATTGTTATACTGGTAGCTACAAGGGACTATGTGTAACTCACACCCATCATTTCTAGCATCTCATACGCCGGCAAGTGATACAAACCTTTCTTGAATACCTTGAATACCACTGCTACTGAGGTAATTAACGTTAGTATACATATTCTCCCTACATCTTATAGTTAACTAGGTGTTAAGACCGGTTAAGGTTGTGAATGTTATGACACTGATACTGATAAATATGGTTAAAATTCTTACCATTTAGTAAAGATAGAAATATTTGTCCATGAAACGAGCGTTAGATAAAAAACATTAATTGATCAATCTTTACCATATTTCGTTACATTTGATTAAAATGCGGTGAGACCGATTTTTAGATCCCCATCTATATGTGTCTCTTTAAACTACATCAAAAATAATTTGGCTCCAACTTTTTAAAACTTTTTAAACACGAATGATAACCTTACAGTGAAATTTGCTTGATAAGGTTGATAAAATATTATGTTTTTTAAGTTCAGTTGAAACCAATAACATTGGGCATATGTTCATTTATGATTTGAAATAAAAAGCCTGCTCACAAGAGTAATCGAAATCATGTATTAAAAGAGGACATTGTTTCTACCAGTAATTTCCTCATCAAAATCCACAAACAGTTGCTATTAGTCACTGAAATGACAACCAACTGATACTGCGGCTTTCTTAGCATAGGTCTACGCCATTAGATCTTTTCTTTGGGTTATGTTTATCAAACTAAACAACTTAGGTACCACTTTGCAAATGAAGCTAAATTTAACAATAAGACATTATGTACTGCTGACCTTTATTGGGACTTATTCAGCCAAGAAGATGAATGTTTCATCAAAGTATACATTAATACTGCTTATCATCTTCTCCGTGGAGATCAGAATGATATTATCCTTCCTTATACCGACTAAATCCTTATGCATGGGTGAAGCTCAATACTAAGAGGTCATGTCTGGATCGTGTCATTTGTTCTCCATAAGTGAGGGCCCACCGCATGGATAATGACAGAGCAGAGATGTTCTGTGATCTCTGAGTATCTTTGCATTGATATCTGTCACACATGTGATGTCGAGTAGAAGTGGGGTAGACGAACAAGAGATGTAATGTCTCAGAGGAGTTCATGAAAGAAAGCACAATAAAAAATGTGTCACAATATACACATTGTCAGGGTTGGGTCAAGATTAAGCTCACTCCGTATTATATATAATTATTAAATTGGTTGTCATGTCAAGCCGTTTTATTTAGGCAAATGGATATTGACGTTCCATTATTATTCCATGTCCTTATTAAAATCTTTCATACTAAGTGACTCCTCGTCTTTTCTCTAAATGGATTTTCCTCGCAGAAACACTTTTCATTACATTCTACAAATATTTGATTTCTGATTATGATGTTGGAATTGTATTCTTGTTTATAATACATTCGTATAAAAGACAAATATCATTAACAAATCTTTTATTCGACAAACTATAAAAACATGTCATTACTAATCAACAATTGTTTTTCAAAAGCAACAAAGGTATTGTAAACTTATTTTCTTATAATATAAAACATATAATGATACCTTTTCAAAATCACTATTACTTATAATAGTATTGACATGTAAAAGCATGAGGTATTATATATCCACGATTCTACCATACATCTAAAAGTGGCCTTTACCCTTTAACTGTACAGGTAGATTCGCTTTTGGTTAGATAAACGCAGCTGATTTACCATCATCTTCATGAATTGTCATGAACTGTTTAAAAACATCGGCAATACATAATACACTTTTACAAACGAAAGTGGATTGAATATAGGACGCTGATAGCATGATATTTTCTACATCGACTGTTATATAATATAAATCAATTTCTAATCCAGCTAGAAATACAGATGAAGATAATGATGTGAACAACTCCTTACCACTCCTATTATCCAGTGGAATGCATTTTTCTGACAACGAGAACATATTGATGGTCGGAGTTGTGGTGTTCGCATGATAGAATTTATGAAATCAACTAAAATGCTATCATAAATATCTTTCTTTGTTATATCCTGTTAAGATTTTATTTGATGATATCTCTTTGGAACAGAAATCAAACGTTAAAAAGAAATAATATAATGTTACATATGTTATACAATTCTATAAAACAAATTATATATGATAATGTATTTTTGAATTTATGTAAATGTGTTTTAAGCCCAATGTCAAAAGTATTCTTGGTAGATCCAATGGCTAAGTTATTCAAATCGTTAATATAAAACGTCTTGGTTAAGGTTGCTGTAGCAAACTGACAACCTTATTTGAAGAACTTCTTCATTCTACGAAATATTATTAAAAGGATGGAAATGGCAAGCCTGGCTGGACTATAACTAAAAAAACATTTCTAATTGTTTTTCATCATAATCATCATCATCATTTTGATCATCATTATTTAAGTGTTTATCTTGGTAGTGATTAGTTTGTTTTGTACTACAAAACCTGTGAAAGACACAGACTTGGTAATGTCAGTGTAACTGCCACTGTTGTTCAAGCACGGTCGACATCAGTAAAACATCGTAGAGATTATAGTTTTAATGATACAGAAAGGGCGAGTTATGTCTCTTTCTAAGATGCCTAGCGGTTAGAACAATCGAAAAAAAAGTACTTTATCAGACAATAAAGGTATAGTTTTTTCATGACGTAACAATCGAATGACGTTATATCCGCTCTTCCCCGCTGCCCCCTCGTGATCAAGCGTCCATGGTAACCTTTCATCTCGGTTCTTTCGATCAACATAGCTTGTCCCTATCAATGTCTATCGTATTGGCGATTTTGCCGATAATGTTTCTTATAATTGGACTAGTTTTGAATCATATAGTTCTATCTACCGGAAAGAAGAATGGAAAGCAAATGCTTGTCGACTGTCGAGTGACCGCGTTGTTTTACGTCAGGTCACGGCGTCCCGTGGGACTGTGACGTTGGTTCACGTCAACCGTCTCTACAAGGTTCAATGTGATACGGTCAATCTAATAATTAAATAATTCTGGGTGTACAGCCCCAATAGTCTGCTTAAATAAAAGATTAAAGCATCACCTTCAACGTTTATGGTAGTACCACTGATCATCTGGTTCGTTTAGAATCTTTTATTAGAGATGCATTTATCAACAAACAACATGCTGTGTCTATCTTTTTTGATTTAGAAAAAGCATACGACACGACTTGGAAGCATGGCATCTTAAAGGATCTCTTCGAATTTGGTATGCGAGGTCGTATGCCAGAATTTATATCCAACTTTTTACATGATCGCCAATTCAAAGTCCGGGTGGGTTCTACCCTATCTGATTTCTTTAATCAGGAAATGGGTGTTCCACAAGGAAGCATTTTATCAGTCACTCTATTTAGCATTAAGATAAATAGTTTGGCAAAAGTTTTAAATGATCATACTGATGGTTCTCTTTTCGTTGATGACTTTGGAGTCTCTTGCCGTGGCAAGAATATGCCATCAATTGAGCGGCAGTTGCAGCTCTGTTTAAATAAAATTCATAAATGGTCGTTAGAAAACGGCTTTAAATTTTCAAAAGCTAAAACTTCTTGTGTGCATTTCTGCAATAAGCGCAAAATGCACAAAGATCCAGAGCTTTTTCTGGATAAGACTCCAATCAAAGTCGTGCCAGAGGCCAAATTTCTTGGTCTCACTTTTGACAGTAAACTCTCATTTATCCCACATATTAAAAACCTTAAAGCTAAATGTTTAAAGGCATTAGACCTCTTAAAGGTTGTTTCAAATGCTAAATGGGGTGGAGATGAAGAAACTCTTCTTCATCTTTATCGATCACTTATCCGCTCAAAACTAGATTATGGATCCATTATTTATGGATCCGCCCGGCCCTCGTACATCAAAATGCTGGATACAATCCACCATCAGGGTCTCAGACTTTGTCTTGGGGCCTTCAGAACATCTCCCGTTGAAAGTCTTTACATCGAGGCTGATGAGCCATCTCTTGCAGATCGGCGCATCAAGTTAGCACTTCAATATATAACTAAGCTCAAATCCAATCCTTTAAATCCAGCTTACAACTGCGTATTCAATCCTGAATACCAGCAGTTGTATTCTTCAAAAACCAAAGCAATACCACCTCTTGGTATCCGTATTCAACAACATGTTGAAGATTCGAATATCGACCTTCCAACTATAGCAGAACACGGTATGCTGGCCACTCCACCATGGCAGTTGGTCAAGCCCCGTGTTGATCTCAGCTTAACCACTCATAAAAAATCTGAAACCAATCAGCTCATATTCCTACAGGCTTTCAACGAACTGCGAGATTTTTATTCTGACTACAAACCAATTTACACTGATGGTTCTAAGGATGGTGAGACAGTTGCAGCAGCAACTGTTACACCTTCAACAACTTATGCTTCAAGGCTGCATGATGGCAGCAGCATTTTCACAGCTGAAGCAAAGGCCATCCTCAAGGCCATTCAGCATATCAAAAACTCTACTGCTTATAATTACATTATCTTTTCTGACTCTCTATCATGCCTTCAGGCTATCAAAAACAGTAAAAGTGATCATCCCATTATAAGGGATATTTTAACCATTCACAACACATTTCTCGAATGCGATATCGTCTTCTGCTGGCTTCCTAGCCATATGGGTATAAAAGGGAACAATAAAGCTGATTCAGCAGCTAAGTCAGCGCTTAATTTCAAACATATCTCACAAACTAAAGTTCCATATACAGATTCCAAACCCGCTATCAAATCTTATATCAAACAACGTTGGAGGTCCCAGTGGGACCAACAACAACACAATAAACTTCATGAAATACAACCTTATTTAGGTTATAAATCTCTATCTTCTTTTACCCGGCAAGAAGCGTGTGTCTTGCGACGATGTCGCATTGGACACACACATTTCACTCATTCATATCTTTTAAAGGGGGAAGATCCTCCGGTGTGTATTCCCTGCCAGTGTCCCCTCACAGTTAAGCACATCCTGTGCGACTGCTGGGACACTGCACACGTAAGGGAAACATTTTACCCAAATGTTCCAATTTCACAACTTTTTAATCAAATCGGTGAACACCGTATTTTATCCTATCTAAAAGAAATCAATCTATTTGATAAGTTGTAGAATTTTAAACTCTCTATATCAGCTTTTAACCAACTCTGTGATATTTTGCTGATGTTTTTACAGCCATCGTGCTGTATCACTTTTTTGCTTCTGCAATCTTTCTCATTTCATTAAAATCTCACGCCGCTAATGGCTGTAATATTGCCCAAGCGGCGTTAAACAACAACTCACTAACTCACTCACTCACTCAACGTTTATGACAGCAGCAAAAAAATACGTGTCAGGATTCAGTCCACCATCACGCTTCCAAAACAAACAATACCCATAATTCTTTGTGGAATGTTAACCACGTGATAAGCCTTATATGGGCAATGTGGCCCGCACTGCATAATCGCACGACAAGGGTTTGTAAAAGTAAAGGTTTTTAAAAACCAAGAGGTGTTAATTTGTTTGTTTAAGTTTTTAAAGAAAAAAATAAGAAGAAAATATAATCCAAAATTGAATAAATGAAAAAGTTAAAGTGCAAAACTGCAGTAATCAGAGCTTTTACCAACTAAATGTCGTTTATAATTAGGGGTTGGGTTCTATACTTGGAATAGCCAACAGTTAGCCCTGTTCATGGATTATTAATGTGAGCGATGTAAACACTATATTTTATTTCGAGATTATTAAAATCTGAGTGGTCTCTGTATAGATCATTTTAGCATCTTAGAAAAGAAATAAAGTTCGCTCTACCCCAATGTGTTTTGTAATAAAGTATAGTTTTGCCCTGAACTATTATAAGGTTAAAGCACTCGGACTACCGTCCTCGTGCTTTAACTATAATAGTTCAGGGCTACCGTCCTCGTGCTTTAACTATAATAGTTCAGGGCAAAACTATACTTTATTACAAAACACATTGGGGTAGAGCGAACTTTATTTCTTAAACACGGATGAGTGGTGGGAGGTCATGTCATGTCTGTAACTCTTTCTCTATAAGTTACAGTCTACACAGGGTTCATGACAGAATAGTTTGTGATGAGCTCTGACAACGGATAAGGGTCTGTGCATATGTCAGCATGTGATCTGAAGAAGACGACCTGATGTGGACCAAGAGATGATCCTTAGCAGTATAAATGTATAATATGTATAAGTATAAAAAACGTGGCTTTTCTGTCATTTATTCCAATTCTTCTTGTCATTAAAGCGCCAATTATTTAAAGCCCAGGACCATGAGTGACAAGCGATAATATTTGTGATGCATTAGTGATAACTCCTAACAACGATAAACGAAGATTATTGAAGTTAATAGTTAAATTTGTACTTGAGATATTATCTAGTTACAATCTCATTTTACGCCAATATTTTACTGTTAACAGGTTCAGTCTCCTTTTAGATAGATGATGTTATTGATCAATATTCATTGTTGAAGGTTTCTAAAATATAGAGTATCTGGCAATACATTTAAATCATCAAGTTCATTTGCATTTATTTCGCAAGTTGCTGCCATTTGACTCGTGATAAGTGTTTTAGTATATCTGTTTGAAAACACACTACATTTATCACTTTGGAGATCACAAAAAAACCACAAGCTTATTATAAAACAGGTTGCATGTCGTACCTTTTATTATTACCCACGTGGGACTTCGTAAAGGGGTTTCATAACAATCTGTTATGACACATGTGTCATAACACCTTCGAGTGATTTGATTGGCTGATACATGAGTTTTAACGTTACCGGTAGTACTTTCATCAGCTATTTCATTCATGATTTCCATTCACAAGTTTTCGTTCCTAAGCACACGAAAAACGAGAATTTTCATTATGTACTCAAATAAAATGTATTTTAAATTGTGGGCTTTTCTTTCCTTTCATTACTGAAACGACCATTAATAAATAGAAAAACGATACAATCTAAATAAGTAACGAAATTCGTCTAGGTCTATCGGGACTCATGTAAACAAAGATGGCGTCACCCGTAAAAAAACAATGATTTTGTCAAAATCGATGGAAATGTTATTGGACGAGTTGTGAATGTTATTCGGCCTTTGAACACTTTCAGCATATATTTTGTCAAGACTTCTCAGGGGGAAATGCAAGTACCTACATATAGACTTACTGTTTTTCCTGTTTCGTCAAGCGTCGCCGTATTTGTGTACAGTGACTTGTCCTTTTATCTGATGAAGAATAGTTGCAATTGAATGAAGTTTCTTCACCAGTTGACAGTTTTTGAGACATAAATTTCAATGTTATTCCCTTTGGAGGCCAAATGTTAACGTGTGCCATTCAAAACGTGTCTTGTCAATCCGTTGTTTCCGAACACTGTTCTCCACGTCGTGACTCGCCTAGAGTGACGGCCGACTGACGTTGAGCCGAGATTTAGGTCACGTTTATCAGTTCAAAATGTTGACTGTTTTCGCGTGTTTATCCTGAAACCTCATCTTTAAATGAAATGAATCAAATGATTTTTTCCTTCAGTTGTAGTTTATTTTCATCTGTTTCTTTATTAAATGTAATGAACTACATTCAGCGTACGTTTTCCGAAGTGAAGGGGCCGACATTCCAATCACCAGTGTAATGTCTTAATCCGCGTTTTGCGTTTCTCTATAGGGAAGCTAAATTTTACTTTAATTTGACGATGTTTTCATTGTAAAAAACGTGGGTAATAAATAGGATACAAAACTCGTTCCCCTTTCATATCAAGTTTATGTCCCTCGTGAAATAATTTTGTTTTGTCACTCGCCAAGGCTCGTGACAAAGCAAAATTATTTCACTTGGGACATAGACTTGATATGAAAGGGGAAGCTCGTTTGATATCCTATAAATATAGGTTCTTTTTTCTAATGATTCACACAAAACCACATGAAAAGGAAATTAGAGTCCATATATAAACAAGAAATAAATTGCAACTCCCATCATTAGAATTTTCGGTATTGATATCCAAAACGAAATATCGACATATTGAATGATGAATTAAACGGAACTTATATAAATTACTAACACCTAACTATTTGATTAAAACCTTTTTCTGAACTAGGACTATCAATATCACAACTCACAGACAGATGTCTCGAAATTAGTCAGTCCTGAATGCTTATGAAGGCAGCGGGAGATCCCTGTGTGGTGAGAGATTAATATGTCTGTCATCTGTCCTACAGTCGATTTTTTCTCCCAGTACAATCTTTGCATTATGCATTCGACATGGCCTCCCAGAACTCATTGTCAATTCTGAATGCTTGTAAACAATCTGCTTCCACCATAAAACCATAGCGATTATGTACTCTCTCATTTTGCCAGTACAGAGTTTAAATGAAAGCAACCTGCGTTCCCTGAATGAGTTTGGTTGCGAAGCGATTACCCTCTGCTTATCATATAGACGAGAGTGAGTGTGGTAGTGGCAGAAGCATTATTTTACTGGTGTTCTGGATTTAACACTATTTGGACCTTCTTCTGGTGTGGTGATAGTGTCTTTGGATTACTTGACGTGCATCACCATGACCGTAAGTTGCATCGTCATGTTATCATCTTGATTTTGAATATAGAATTCAATATTGGCTTAGGCAAATCTGTTCTTAAACTAAAAGTCTTGTGCGTTACCCATCCATAACCATATATCCCTTTTGCGTCTAGTGTGTATACTCCTGCATTTCAAACCAACGAGTCTTTATTCGTATATTCCACATAGTATATGTTATAAGTATGGGATTTGTTTTTTTTAAACACTATTAATGCAGTTGTTCATTAGGCAATATCAGATTCTATTCTAAGAATTACGTACGCATAACTAAGTAATGTTTACGTTCATGTACTTATCTGTGGACGGTATCTAACGTTATAAGGAGACTTCCCGTATGTTTACAAGGAATTAACTTTGAGTGATGTAAGCCCTCCACAGAGTTTTGAGACATGATAAGCTTTGAACTCCTACATAATCTTTTAGGAAGTTTCACGTACTTTAATTACACAAAGCGTTTATGGAGCATCTATTTCATCATGCTTGCTGAGTCAAGTGCGTGCATATACTTAAATGGCTATTTAGCGAGGATATCGGTTTTCCATGAACGATAATATTGATGTAAGGTCAATATATCATTTTCGTAACCTGTCGGTTTTAGTAGACATGTGATAAAAAAAAACCGATTGACGCTTACTGTTTCTAAAACAAAAACAGCTTGTTATATAGTCAAAGACAGTATGATGTAATGTTTATGTGGTAATATTTAGTAACGACTCATTGCACACACCATTGCAAAAGTTGTAATTTATTAATCATCTGTTTAAAAATATCATCTTTGTGTTTTATTTTACCGTTATCAGAGATTAAGATGAATTGCCGGCTTGTGCCATATGTGAATAATCCAGGTTGGGACATGTGGTAGTCTTTGTATTCATTAAAGGAAATTCAAATCACGTTCGTATCTATACTTTCACGCAGAATTTAGAAATGGCAAACCACGAGTAAATCATGTAAATTTAATCTATAGAGGAAAAACTCGGATATTTCTTATTTAAATCATACTTGATATCACAGGACACTAGGGTTTTATTATCTATTTCTCAAGAACGTAAAACTATTTTATTTATAAAATGTGAAGTAATTATATAAAGAGAACACTGATATTGTAATATAACCCGACAACATTAGCAAGTATTATGAGTTTCGACGTTTTAAATGCATGCATGTCATTTGGTGTCAAGCTAGTCTCAATGTTTCTAACATAATCAGAGATGTTATGAAATTCCGTATAGTTTAACTTTTGAAGCAATTTTTAAGGGTTATCTAGTGTCTGCCAATTTAAATTTTCAGTCCACACCATTAGAATGAGCATTAAGATGCGAAACTCGAAATGTATATAATATAAACTGTGGAAAAGCAAAGATGTTTTGTCATGTAATATTGTTGGTGATGAAAACACAGTAACACTTCGACATGCTGTAAGGTTCCTACCACTTAAAAATTGTATGAAGTTAAAATACAATCTGACTTTTTATTTATGTTTACATCTACATAGACTAAACAAATTAAGAAATAAACTTAATGTGTCTGAAAATCACGAAGGTGACTTAATACAGTATAAGCACCTTATGCCCCTTGGTTTTCAATTTTGGTAGCTGCTGTAGTAATATTTTAATTACAAACTGTAATTTTGTCAACTTTGTCTGCAGTAGAGAAGAGTTGTACACGCATCAGGTTAAGGTGCAATGCTACACTGAATTTCAGTGCAGTAACGCCCATGGTTTGCTATTTCCTGCCGTAACTCGCAGGTTTCGCCGCAATGCATAGCCATAATGGTGTTGCGGGCTTTCTCCCTGCAATAATTCTAGCGGCCGCGATTTTAGTGAAATGAAAGCGGCGTTAAACCCCATATCACCTCACCTCACTCGTGGACGAGACAGCTTATAAGACGAACCGAACCGGGTCCTGGTCGAGTTAAAAAGTAGGCACCATCAGATGCCCGGCACGTTTACATGCGATTGAGTAAACAACATCAGTCAAGAGCGAGTTCACTGAAAATTTGCACGATGGCTGGAAAACGATTGACACCAGATCAAAGAAGATGTCGGAGAATCTGCTTCTCTTTTCGAGCCGATCCTTGCATCTTCCTTAAACAAATTACAATAATAGTTTAAAATTTTATCCATCACACATAGAAACAGTCGAAGCATTTGAAACATGTGTTGTCATCAATCCTGAATAAATGCTCGTCATAAATCATTTAAAAAAAAGACACTTTTATACTTTGAATCTATTTAAAGTGATTGACAACAAGCAATGCATCTTTAAAAGTAAAAGTCGATAGTACGCCGTGGGTTGAAAATAAATTGATTAGCCAGTTATCAAATATGTTATGGCATAGATCAGAAATAAAAACAATAGATTTGCAGCATTTATATAGATCTTCTTTGATTTATGAAGTGAAAGCACTTAAAGTTTTCCTTGGTTTTATTTAACTTTTACACAGTTTAACTTCATGCTCAAAGAAATCCAGCGCCTAGCCAGTGAGGAGCACTTACTTATCTTATCAATGTTTGGCCGGAAGCAGTCTTATCAACCGAAGCTTAAGGCGTGATTTAAAAGCATGAAGTCGTACGAGGAAACACAGGTGCTTTGCTCTTACTTTAACTTTGAGAAATCTACTGAAATAAAATGAGCAAAAATGAAAACTTGACACTTAGTTTTTCTGGCCGAAAATGTTTATATTTGTTTAAAGTCAATTACATCATTCGTATGTTGTGCAAAGATCAATTGGGTATAATCAGAAGACAGAAACATACAATCACGTTTGTCGTTAACGTCGATAACATTAATGACGTCTGAATAGCCTCCCAAATGAATTAATCAGAATAAAGAGAGTCGATCTGAGGTGATCAGTAACGATGGTGTCCACCTCTAGCGTCTCGTACAGCTACACAACGTCTCCTCGTGGATCCTAGAACGTTAGTGAACACGACTATGTGCACAGAGAGACCTCCAAACCATGACGCTGCCGCCACCAAATCGTAGGCTAACACGTAGGCAAACTTGAGCGTGGCGTTCACCTTGTCTGCGGTCGAGATTCGTCACTAAAAACAATGGAATTCCAATGTCGTTGAGTAATCCTTAAGAGCCTTGTGGCTCACGCAAGACGGTTACGGTGATGAAGAGGTGTAAGGAAAGGTCCTCTATAGGGGCTCCGTGCGCGAAGTCCAGTGACACGCAAACGATTTCTGACAGCTTATTCGTTATCGCGTTATTCGTCTACCAAACATCTCCCTACTTGTGCGAAGATGACGTAAACGTTTTGTTACATCTTCCCTGAGTGACGTCACAAGCAACTGTTCCCGTTTGGTGCACTCTCATCCTGAGATTGAAAATTGTTTGTCGTGAACAGTTAAAGCTATTGCCACAAACTGACCAGCAGTGGAGCCTCCCAATAGCGCGTTGACGTTTGTAAGACGCGGCATTGCCAAGAAGGTCAACAAAATTAAAGTTTTTATATGTTTTTCCAAATGAGCTTCAATGTGCTTACTCAGTTCAGGCAAACATGCATCGTTGACCTCATGATTTTGTGTTTGCATGTGCATTCACATTTTTCCGATGTTTTTGGTTACAACGTCAATGATTGCACGTGACTTCACAAATTCCTCACATTAAAGGAGTCAATATAATTACTTCCACTACACATAGTGTCTAAAATATTTCAATGAACAGACAGAAACGATTAAATATATTAACCTGTGTCAAGTTTGATATAAAATGAGTGTTAGCTGACTTTGGGGTGCCCGTTAATGTGTTGATCCCATAAGCAACATCAAACATATCGATTTCTTTCTGATAGAGGGGATCTAATTGATAAATGTATTTCCATGGATGATTCCAAGTAATGTTTTCATGTTTCCAATCGAATTTGTAGACGAGCTAATGACTTTTAAAGGCTTCGAAATATAAAAATAAGTATAAAAGCTTATCTAAAGCGACTCTCTCTAATGTTTTATCAAACTGAAATTTTAAGCTTATAGGTTATCAAACAGTATTCCTTAGTTTTATATTTACGCATTTGGTTATTTAGCTTTTCAAGAAATAAAATATCTGGAAAACACATTTTTCAGTAGTCTTTGTGGAGTAATGAAGAAATGAATTTATGTGTCAATTGGCCCTCAGGCAGATCTCTGTACCAAATATAAAAGACGAGGTGAGGTAGTGTGATTTGGTTCAACGCCGCCTTCAAGAGTATTTCACTTACATAGCGGCCACTAGTATAAGTGCAGGGAGAAAGCCCACAACACTATTGTGGCTATGCATTGCGATGAAACCTGCGAGCGTCTACTTGAACTACTCAAATGAAGAAGATACACAAACGATGGTCCGATGATGAGAAGGTCGGTATTGAAGTTGATCAGGATCTTATGATACAATGTTTAAGTCACTGGAGAACGTTTTCAGGCATAAATCGCCAAAAGGATTTTGTTAATGAGACTTTGGCTTAAATGGCAATGTTTGTAAGGTCGTGTTCTATAAACGGTTTGTCATAAATATCATCAGAATATTTATTGGTGTTAATTTGTTGGGTGTTATGTAAAATGAAACTTGTTTAATGCCAAACTCTACTTGACTACAACAAATACTAAACTATAAAATTGAAATGTAAGAGCAAATAAGTCTATATAGATATCACTAACATAATCGGTTGGTTTAATAAGTGAAACTGCTTCAAATATAGTCATCAAATAAAGACGTAATCATAATAAAGCGGCTCTTTATATCTCTAAACTTACCACTTATTCTAACATTAACAATTTATTACAATATGACTAACGGAAACGTATAATTTTGTTAAACGATATTCAGTTACCATTCACAATGCTTTCAGATTGAATTGTCTCTTTAAAGTTTGTTGTGTAGTCTTGGACCGATGAGGTACAGACTGAAAGAAGAAAGTTCCTTCAGTATTGTTAATTGTCCCTATCAAGGTTATGGATAAGTCTGGAAATGATAAGGAATTCTGTTAATGACTATATCTTACGGTACAGCGGTACAGTTTTCTTACAAGAATGCTAGTCGTCACATCCCTATGGGGAGCAATGTGTTGATAACGCATTATTAATATTAAATATATTTTCTGCTTTAAGATTGAATTGGTTTAATAGTTGCCCAATTGCACAATTAAGATCAATATAACATCATGACGGTATTTACCATTGTACCGTAATGTAATATGACTCGTTCAGTCGACTAAATAACTGATCAGTGGAGATAAAATCTAGACGGAAGCACGTAACTCTGATTCATTTCTATACATGGTTAACTGTGAGGTCATGTCTGTTTGCTCTTATTTCTCTCCATTCGTGACGGTCAAACACATGTTTGGAGGGGCGGGTTAGCGCGTTCGGCTCGTGGTTTGAATCCCGCCAGGAGCTCGGCAACTTTGTCTGCAGTAGAGTTCTGTTCTACACGCAGTAAGGTTTGTGTGCAATGCTGCAATGACTTTCATCGCAGTATCACCCATGGTTCGCTAGTTCCAGCCGATGCTCGCAGGTTTCACCGCAATTTATAGCCACAATGGTGTTGCGGGATGACTATATCTTACAGTACAGATTTCTACTAGCAGTAATACAAGCAGCCGCGATGTAAGTGAAATAATTTTGAAAGCGGCGTTAAACCCCAAATCACCTCACCTCACACATGATTGGTGTAAGACTAGAGAGTCATGTTTCCCGAAGTACAATTCGAATCTGCTCACAAATAATTGTCAAATACGTTACATTTCCTGGAAGTCACGATATACAGATTGTTTAAGGGGATAATAGTTTTCTGTAATTGACCCACACAAAGCTGTAATGAACCATGTTCAATATTATTCAGCTTCTTCTTTGAGTATGAAAGAGCTGAGGTGCATTTTCTTCAGTCATGAATAGTTACTATGCAAAACGGCCACCTAGAAATCTGTCACATAAACGGGATATGTCATAAATAAAACACAGTTTTTTACTTGTAGAGTTAAAGGCCGGGTATTGTTACAAAAGACATTATGATAATCAATTATTAAATCGTGAGCACCTTACTCTTTAAATAAAATTGTGTTATCTTTTCCTGATTAATAGAAATGCTTGACATTTTCGTTCTCTTTTTACATCTATCCCGCTTTATACAAAAATCAAATTGAAAATATTAAGTAATTACAACATTCTCAAAATGCCTTTTTAAAATCATAGAGTTTTGAGTATTAAGTAACTTAGTACTTTAATGAAATTGTATTCTGAAAACCCTCTTGTGAACAGTCACATAACATAACAGACATATGTATCGGCTATGCTAGTGACAGTCCTGACTGGTTGTATACTCAGCGGGAGATTTGTGTGTGGTGTGAGATCAAACTGTCCTTCAATCTACTTTCCCGGAGACATCTTTTCCATTATGCATTCAACCCCTTCTACCTGCCCAAACGCATCAACGTCTTTGTTAGCTGGTTAATGATTCACTTCCTCAAGCAAAAACATATAAATAATGTACCGTTTTCTGTGCTAATACTCGTTTGATTGAAAGCGCCCGATATTCCCGGAATAGTTTAAGTAACGAACGATTAGGATTAGCTTATCAATTAGTCGCGGATTGTTTGGAAAAGCACAATGCCTCCTGTTTTTATTATTATTGTTATTGTTGTTATTTATGGTACAGTTTCAAGTTATAATACTGGATTCGTTGAGAAAGTGTGGCGGATTACTTTGGCATTGGATTTACGTCATCTTGACCATAAGGTATAACTGTACTTTACATTATATGTTTTTCACATTGCTATTTATGATTTTTATTATTCAAATCCGAAAGCATCGGTATAAATTTCTAACTCTAACCCCTATCATTTTTCCATATGTCAGTTTAAGCAAAATTCAGATTAAAATTGTCAATCTTGTTTCTCTTTTCCAAATCTTTACAAAGTACCATTGGTACAAGTGATTCCATCGACAATTTAGTAGATTCCACTTAAGGTTCCTTTCAGCTGAAACTAATTTTCAATAAATTTTTTATTTGTTACTTTGAATCACTAACGTATATGTCTCAGGTGAATTTCATATCACTGATACAGTCACGATTTCAAGAGGTTTATTCCTATTAAAGTAAGGAATTTGTAAGTAATAAACCCACTTACATGTGTAAATAATTGAATTACTAAATCACATCGTTTTTAAGCTTTCCTTTCATATAAACGTGAAATTCTTATAAAAGCTGATAAAATAAATATTTGGCCGAGCATGTCTTGCAAGAAAAAGCTTACAATAATAATAATAATTTTTCCATTCTTAACTTACAGCTGCGTGCCAAAAGTTTGTTCACATACTTGAATATACTAGTGCAAATATCATATAATTTGAGATGTCTTTGAGGTATCGTAGCGTTGCGAAAAAGAAACGTAAATTAATGAATTTTCAACACACATATGCATGCGCAGATCCATTCTTCTTCAAGGCAAATGCTTATCGTACCCCACAATTACCCGAAACAGTTTTGGCAGGTCATCGAAGTGACCAGGGGTCAAAATTCCGAAAACACTTAGTTTTTATTTTTCTCCATAAAATCCTTTATAAGTTACCAACTTCCTAAAAACTAGTCACGTTTGTTCCTTAGCACAAAGTCAATGTGATTATTTTGGTTTTAATCTCAGAGAGTCGATGGACCATTTTATTTGACATTTAATGAAATCGAAATTTAAAAAATGTGACCCCTTCTGTCTAAATCAATATGCCAAAATTCGATTTTTTGCACCAGAGACCAGACGATCCCATAATGAGTTCAAGAATGGCTATTTCACACATGGACAGTGGGTGATTCAGTGTCAGTTTTGCTGAATTTATTCTATTGACGTTGAAACGAAACCCAAATTACATGATATTTGCACTACGATTTAGTGGTAAGTGAACAAACTTTTGGTAAGCAGCTGAATACCTTAATTTGGCAGTTACGTAAGGTATGATAATAATGCTTTTGTTATCCATTTCAAATAAAGGAGTGCTGTACAAAGTGATAACCAGGGCCTACATTTTCGAAACTCTCTTAGTGCTAAGATATTCGTAAGCTATTGTAAATATATCATATATGTACTTACGACCATCTTAGTGATAAGAACGTTTCGAAAGTGTGGTGATATCTTACGTATCTAAACTGTGTAGAACTGAGCCAAAGAGTAAATATCGACACCGGCCTGCACGATTTGTAATATTTTCCAGACAATGCTGTGGTAAACCATTTATGTACAGATTAGCATACCAATTGCAATTTGTAATTTTCGTGTTGTGAAAAGAAAATATGAGTTCAGTGTTCTGCAGCAGTTATATCAATAAGGTTTCACAGCGAACGTATTGCAATCTACATTCTTTTCTTTTATCTATAAGCAGACGTTTCTGAAATGACTTTCGCAATCAGTGCATTCTTTCTGTCTATAATAGGACTGGGTATTAAAGGGAAAATACAATATCTGTACAGCGGCGATGTTTAAGTTACCTGGAGAGTCCATGTGTACAATCAATGTGTGTGCTGGCAGAGCGAGTCAGTTATATCTCCTCCATGTCTTGGATTCCACACAGGAGATAGTAAGTAAGCTAGAGCAAGCTACATTGAATTACTACGACACATTTTATGGGAAGGATATTACCATCATGACGGTAAGGTTCTAAGTCGTAGTTCGTTTGTGAAGGCAACACATGTAGTTATAATTATTCGGAGCCAATTAATGATAAATAGTGTTGGAAATTCATGGTATTAGAATTACTTAGTTATACTGTTTTGATGTTTAGCCACATGTCGTTTGCAGATACTACATTGTTCTGCTTATGCTCGAAACGTTACTTATTCATTAAGGTAATGAACCAGACGAATTATAGATAACAATAGGTAATGGTTTTGTGTATTATTTTGACTAATTTCAATGACAGCTGGTAATAAACAATAACGAATTAATTACAAATGCATTTCTTTGTACTAATTTGCATGTATGCCCATTTTGAGAAGCGAGTTACTCGAGGAAAATACACAATTAAAGAGGTGGAATCTATATATCTATATTCTGTTCGAGATCATATAAGGTTGTAGATGGAGTCTAGGATCCCAACTGAGAAATTTATCTGGCTTTGGGGATTTTACAGGTATAGGCCAGTCTTTGAAGTTTCGGTTCAAGAAATCTAGACTCACGTAAATGTTGATTTGCATCTGCTTATCTCTCAAGCATTTAGTTGAGGAAATTCTTATCTCCTTCATGTTAAGGTTTAGAGGGATTGGTACGGCTAAAGTGTAGGTGGTACGCATACTCGTTGATTATGAGATCACCATCATTCATCGAAAGAAAACAGTTTAATAGCATGCTCATGATGCGCTTTTTTCCATGAGAAACATGCTCAAAGCGCAGGGAAATAAGATATAAGAGAGATAAGATATAACAAAGAATGTAAATAGGTAAGGGTGCGGCATGGGTTATTGATTATTTTATTTTACTCATAAGCTAATCTGAAAAGGTGAGTCTTAAGCGATAGAAAATAGAAAGTTCTGTACAGTCACGGACATCTTGAGGTAGAATGTTTATTATTATAACCTTCACTTACTTAAGTACTATCTCCATTTCTGTAAAATATTTCGTTATTTCTTCCTTTTTTCTCATTTTCCCCTAGATAAGGAATTTATTTTGTATATACCTTTGAAATGAATACCAAAGGAATATTAAGGACATATCTCATTACCAAACTTTTCTAGGAGCATTCAAAAAGAAGTGAAATCAAATTATGGTTTCAATATCGTATAAACTGTCAAAATGTGACTAAACTTACACGTCTCTGTCTAAGAGCTGAAAGGCAATCTATAGTTTAGTTTCATGTGTTTTGTTATTCAGAAACTAGCATACCCGAATAAGGTAAAGTTTGTATCCGGAGATGTAGAGGATTGCGTTCATATTTCATGCGTTCCAGGCCACGTGTGGAACCCTTGTCAAAACAATGGAGTCATCCACACCTTTGTTATTCTTTTCATAAAACGACTAAAGAATTTTCTTATTCGGAAGTGTTATTGAAAAAATTTATTGCTTTTTACGTAAGAGGACATGAACTACATCAATTCTATTATGGCTAATGTACATATTTGATCTCCTGTTGAGTGACAATGTTTCACAAGCATATAAGGGATATTTATCGGATATTTATTCATTGGTACGGAATGCATCGATTTATTATTTATGAAATTGCCATTGAGCGCACCTCCCTAAAGAATTGTGTGCTCACTTGAAAAATTTGACGGTAGACAGATTATTAACAATAGATGTTTGTTGCTGGTACTAAGGTATGAAAAGGTATATAAAACCAGGCTCTGGCAGTACAATAAGGAGTTGGTGTGTTAAAGAAGTTTTAGGAATTTGCGTTTTATCTCTTTACATGTTAGGCAATGGCGGCACTATAATTGGCATAAACGTCACATGTTGTACTCTTACATAAATATGTTTAACTTCCAGAACCGTAAAAATGTAATCACTCGATACATATTGCCTTATCATTTCAGTAGATGGAATAGTGTTGATAATTTTTCCCATCTTTGAATTATTGTTTTTTTTCCTTGTGACTCGGATTCTGAATCGCAGTTTGAATATACCTAAACTAAACTTGATTGCCTCCTTGTATCGTGGAAAAAAGGAAAATAAAAATGACATGTACATAAATTAATGACTAGTTCTGGTGACATTCTGATTATATAAGATGACATAACCAAAATCTGTATAACTAACATGGCTTAGAACATGTACTCAAGACATTAATTCTATTTCCGAATGGAAGACAAATATTCTATGACACTTTGATGTATGGGTTATAAGAGGTAATCAACAGAGAAGTTGTTCTCACTAATGGTGACTAATCTAGAATTTGGGGAATGATTTTCTAACAGGAACGCCAGTGATCATATC
The DNA here is from genome assembly GCA_921293015.1 of Phorcus lineatus. Taxonomy (NCBI): domain Eukaryota; kingdom Metazoa; phylum Mollusca; class Gastropoda; order Trochida; family Trochidae; genus Phorcus; species Phorcus lineatus. Next base: position 45,236,242 of record OV121092.1, on the reverse strand, counting down.
CAGCAATTTGTCATAAACAATTGGTTACATGATTCATCTTTATTCATGTAATTTTTGATTGGACGACACTTTAGACATAAGAAAACCAATCATAGTATCCAATTTATAGTAAAACTGGCTCAAGAACACGACAAAGATATAGAGAGCTAATTACATATCTAAAAGACGTTGAATTGATATACAGCTAAGTTTTCATCTTATATGAGTCCTTGCAATTACCTATCGACTTTATGATAATGATGTGAAGATCTAGACAACATTGATATTTGCCTAGAAGGTATGTTATATGTGCAATAACGGCAACATGTCTATTTGTTTGACATCATCAACTATATCTGCAATACTGTTAACAAAATGTAAGAACCAAAACCGAAATGGAAAAATTACTGCCTAGCTGAATATTGTTTTAGAATAGTGCAGTTGGTCATTTTACTTTAGTGCAATGCTACACTGAAATTCAGCGCAGTACCAACCATGGTTTGCTAGTTCCAGCCGATGCTCGCAGGTTTCACCGCAATACATAGCCACAATTGTGTTGCGGGCTTTCTCCCTGCAATAATACTAGCAGCCGCGATATAAGTGAAATAATCTTGAAAGCGGCGTTAAACACCAACTCACCTCACCTCACCATTTTATTTTAATGTGTCATTGAGGACCATTCTACTCGAAACTTCTTTAGATGGAGAATGGTCGTTATGAAAAATGTCTACCATGAATAATTGGAAATGAAATTTCATGTTTACAATCCTACCTTATCATTCCAATATACCAATCAGAAAAAGAAACATTGATCTGTCTTTTGTTTTATGATACTTTATGTTTCTGAGTGACTGTAATAGTATGATATTCTGATGAAAAAAACTGAAGATATAATTTTTATCATAAACTCTTTTAGAATTATGAAAGTGATATTGGCGTGCAATCTATAAATCTTCTTCAATTTCAATATCGCACATTGCGGCTTGTTTTACGGTTTATCAGCTCTACTTTCCCTTTTTTTTTCTCTTTACTTTGACGTTTCTTGGAGTTTTCTATAACTTCCTAATTCAAGCATCAGAATAATTACTTTTCAATGCTATAGTAACAAATTGTTGTTTTAAATGAATTGATTAGTATGTAGGCACATTGTATAGTTTTTCCTTCTCATTCGTTAACACTCAAACTAAGCTGTACTACGGAGACAGATTTGAAAAGAAGATAATTGAGGTATCAAATTATCAGTTGAGCAGCTCGGGTCATTTTCTTGTTTGCCTGTTGTTTCTCCTGCTTCCATGATTCTTTTTCAATACAAACGTAAATGTACTCGTAAGTTCTATTACGTCTCCATTGTATTTGAAAGAAAATAAGACAAATTGTTTTCACATTAAGAGGAATATCAGATGAAATAGGTTATGATGATGCCTAAGAGATCTTAGCTCATACTGCTGCTCCCGATTGGAGTCAAACAGGTTATTAAGAGATGTGATAGAACTACTTATCCCTATTGTGATCAGGTATCAATGGGCTCTTTTCTGTCACCCGTTATGCAAACTCTCGTTAACGTAATGTATCCTTAGCCTTTGCACCAAATGTTACTTACGTATCTAAGGCTTGTTAATTATAAATAGTCGGTTGAAGAATTCGAAGATATTTCTCACACTGCTGACTATTCGGAAAATTGGATGCAAAGATATGGAATATCTATAAAAACAGTATATAAGAATAGATGGACGAGGTTTTGTTTAAAGAGAGATATGTGACTTTGGTTAGTCACTCCTCATTCCATGTTCTCTTTAGCTCACACCTTTGAAATGTTTTGTAATAGTATCATTGAATACGCTTCTTGTTTTTCTTGTGAATTTGATAAATTGAGCTTTTGGCTCGTTCTCAAAAGCGAGGTTTATTTCATGTAACAATGTACAGACAATGCAAAAGTTTTAATACAACTTTAAGCAGTTAAAAATTGAATATAAGTCAATTAATCTATCATGTCCTCTGTTTGATCCAATCACAAATTATGGTATAAAAAGGGGATTCATTACATAGTCGAGGCAAAAGATAACAACATTAACAACAATATCTTTAACAATTCTTCTTGTATGATGTGTATTTCGGAAATAGTTATTCTCAGCAATGGTGAATATGAAAGTGAAAAATGTGTTTTGATATATAAATAAAGTTGAAATTAACATTAAATAGTCAGTCGGCTATTTCAGTATTTTTAATTGTATCAATTTATCCTGTAATTGATCTCTCATTAGCTCAGAGATAAAGGCACAGTCTCCCAGGTGTACATTTTGGTCTGCTAGTCAGTCATATGTGAACAGAGCATGTCGGTTCAGGCTGTATTATTACTCAGCTCTTTGAAAGACACTTTCTGAAGATAACATTTTGATAGTTGTTGTTTATATTCTTATACACATTGCAACCAAGTTATCAACACACGTTTAGGTTTGTGGTTTGAGAAAAATCAGAAATCATAAGAATGTTATTGTCGAGTTTATTAATTTGTAAGGATATATTTTTTTATGTTGAAGCAGTACCCACATACTCCTTATCAGATAACCTTCAACAATGACATATCCGTTTCTTCATGTTTAATTAATATTTTGTTCGTCAATTTAGCTTTGATAGTGATTCATTAGATTTATCAAGTGACTAAGAATTAATTTTTGATTGATTTTTATTAAAGATATTTAATCTATCAGTTGTTTTTACACATGGCTTGATAGAGAAATCGTCTTCTTTACACGTCAAAATGAAAGTTCTATTTTTTGTTTTGAAACCTTTATTTGATCCAGTCACCGTTATTCAGCAGATTAATTAAGAAGAATTTCTTTTTGGAACTGTATAAATATACTTGAAAATGACGCACTTTGCATGGTACCTTTATTTTTAGGCTTTAACTTATTGACAAGGTAAACTCTTATTGAAAGAGACGTTTAATTCCTGATGCCGTCTCCTTATTGCAGCTAACATATTTACTAATGGGGTCTCCAATGAAAACTTCTTCACTGCTTGATTTAGCTTGACAAATATAATTTTTCAAATTATTTTAGAGTGTGAACAATGTTTTTAATTCACTTGAAATAAACATACTTTAACTTTGTACTGTGTCAAAATAATGATTTCTAACCCTTTAAATCATTATTGTTATTCGAAAGTTTTGATACAATTAGTATAGCCATTTATAGAGAAAATCCTTTTACAATTTTATCAATCAAATTTCTAAGTATAAAACAAAGCTAAGAGTGACATACTTTTCTGATTCATTATTTCTGAGAGCAACTTATGTTTACAGGGAAGACATTTTGAGTGATGTTAGCCCTCCCAAGGAGAACCACTATCAGACAAGATAAGCTTTTAATTCCGTTTCAATTTTAATTGGCTGCCACTTGCCTCACTGAAGCAGCGGTAAACAAGATCACTTTTTCAAAATTAATGATATTCAACTGAATTGCCACCTAAACTGAACCAGAAAGAGAATTCTACTGCTAGGAATCCTATTATCAAAATATGAATTTTAATGATAATCTGATTTCCAATTACATTATTATTCAATTATCAAATCAAGTCTAAGTTGTTTGTCCATTGCAGTGGAATCAGTAAAAGAATCATTAAGTTATCACCGTCCCGTACAAATGATTGGTGTTTATGACAATCATAAATTTCCATGTTCAATCATAACAACAAAAGAAAAGGTTATTTTCTTAATTCGAAGTATTATAAGCTTTATCGATGTTTGGGTCTAAAATATTTCAACAGTTAACTATCAAAATCGTTGAAGCTATTGCTTCCTGTAGTATATTTTACAAACGGTAGATAGCGTCCTAGATAAGGATATGTAACACCTGTCCGCATCAATCAAATAAGAACAGTAATCCATGTCTCTGTTTTTGCATCAGTGAAGGCGCGCGATAATTTAATTTGAAGGGCACTAGACATTTCAATTTAAGGCAAGAACTAGTCATCTTATGCAAATTTTGTATCCAACCTGCGACCTACATTAATCAGGGCAAAGGACGCTCAGAGACAGATGGTGAAACGGTTGTAGTTATTATTCATTGAAAACATTGTGATCTTAGAATGGATCAATTGACATACGCATAATGTTAGAACAAAAGCGTTTAAAGAATTATGGGATAAAGTCATTTAACCTCATAAAGTACACATCGTTTTTAAAATTGTTTTCCTTTACTTAGAATAGCATTCTTAAAACCTAAAAAGGTGGCCTTGTGTATCTAATAAGAATTGGGCACTTTCAACATACTGTTTCTAAACTGTATTTGCATATTTTGCAATCATAGACACTAAGACTAAGACTGAGACTCTTCCAGACAATGACAGTTTTTTTGTTTTTTTTAAAATTTTTTTTTAAATAATCAATACATTTTCAGAAAGACATAACATAATCAGCAACCAAATTATTGAGTCATAGTATAAATTATATGAAGAGAGGAGATAGACGGAGAGAGGGAGCTCCAGATAAGGAGAGAGATAGAGAGAGGGAGGGAGTGGGAGATAGTTTGTAAGAGGTAAAATCAGACAATGACAGTTGATATATTAAGCAAAACCTAATTCTTAGCAAAGGCCAATGTTAACTATTGTTAAGAAGTGTTGTTCATTTCACAACACTAATGTAGCAGCAACCTATTTTTACCAATATTTTGAGTGTCAACCTTTATATTGCACAGTTCACACCTAAACTTCATATTTTTGTAAATTTCGGAAAAATAAAATCTTGACACACCCTGTCAAGTCTGGCATGCAGACCGAATGAGGAGGTCTGCTTATCACGGATCTGATATCAAATAGTCAATCATTGCTTTTATCACTCTATCTATAAAAATTAAGACATGTTTACCTCGTAAGTAGTGCGTAAGTAGTGTCAGACACAATAACGGGAACCTCTCGCCATGACACAACCATCGGTTTTTATTTAATTAAGCTTTAACTTTAGAAACTGACTCCATCCTTGTAACGATATTGTATATTAGTTTATAAGCAATACATTGTCAATACGGCTTCTTTCACTTCTAAAGCAATGTTAAAGCTTATGTTTGTACTATTATTCTATAAACGGATTCTCAACAAATTATCTTTATCATAGTTATGAAGCCTCGAATTTGATGGATGCCAATTCAAAGTTAATATGATCACACTTTATAAATACAGCGTGGTGCGTTAAGATACATGTACAGTTAACAGGTTGATTCTTTGTATCAATTATCGAAGGTATTTTTTCTTAGTGCATTAGTCTTTCTATATCTATTAACAGTGGTTTAAGATATAAGGAATTATTTCGTCATCATTGCATACCCACTGATTGTAATAGGTTTGGTAATTAAGATGAAATAGCAGCTGATACACTCATGGAAGTATAGAGTCTGAGTTAACTTATGTCTTTGCTGGCAGAACGAGCACGTTATATCTAATTTATATCTCGAATGTAAAAACAGTGGATAGTTGAAGCACGTTCTATTGAATAACTCGGATACCTTTGACAGAAATGATATAAGCACGCATAATTAAATAAGTTACAAAATGATGCTGTAAAATAAGTCGTGATATATCTTCTACATGTGAAGACAATATGTTAACTGTTATGAAGTCATGTGTTGTTACTATGTTGGGATAACTCGACATTATAAGTATAAGTATCATGACGATTAGTCTGTCTTTAAATTATTATTCGGCACTGCAGGCATGTTGATCAAATCTCTGTGTATGTTTTAAGTTATGTAGCAATTTTAATAGTAACAAATATTACCATGATTCGCCGAGGTTTTATGAATAACGATTTATCGAAACTTATCATTTTTCATTGCTAGGATAAATAAATCATTACTTTAAACTGAACTAAAATGAATTCAGGTTACATAAATCTTGACTTTAAAGTAAACCAAATAGATTGCTGCTTATTAGCAACTGTGTCTTAGTTTAGTCCATGTTGTCATTTTCAGGTGCTCCTTTAGATGTTCTAGATTTGTATTCCAAAAATAAGTTTACAATATGGCCGAATCTAATGACCGAAAAAAAAATCAAATTACAATAGAAAATAACCATATTCATGGTATCAACGCCGATTATGAATATAGTGAGTGTTGAATATTCAGAATGCCATTTTTGCCAAGTTTGTGAATTTTCTCGTAACTGTGTTCTACGAATGTACAAGTAGTGTATTACGAATGTACAAGTAGTGTATTACGAATCATTGATTTCAATTACAAAACTAGCGTGCTTTAAGAAGACGTTTTGATCAATCATATCGTTGGAGCAAAGGTAATTATCAGTAAACGTGAAACAAGATTTTTTTTATTGATGATGAAGGATCTGAATATTTCAATTCTGTAGTTTCTAAACTCTAAAACCAGACTTTAAATGTCTATAGATCTATTAATCCAAACAGGCGATGTTAAGGAAAATTAGCGTCTGCTCATCTAATTAATGTTTGTTTTAGCGGTAGCAGTTTTATCAGTGAGCCTTAAGGCTTAGATGCTTAACATATGGATAACTTTCAGTAACTTTAAGGAGAGCTTACATAAGTGTTAGTTTGTGGCATTTTAATCTCATGGAATCCCTTAGGGATTAAGGTATGTTTCGGCAAAGACTTTGCCATTTTTCAAAGTTAGTTGATCTAATTACATACCAGTAGTATGTAAAGAGGATACCAGAGGTGAACAACGGATACTTAACGTGTTAGTTGAATCAATTTAACTCACAAACTGTTTATGTTTCGAAGGTAATATCAACACGCACTTTCATGAATCAACCGGAAAATAAGTAAGAAAACTTAGCATTAACTTTCCCTTGTTTAATGATATTTATATATCTTATTTGTAAGTAAACTTTTTTTTAATAAAGTATTAACTAACTAAAAATGTCTTCTAACCACTGCAACAAATAAGTTCACAATTAGCATACGAATGTCTGCTTGAGTGTATGTTCAAAAGGGATGGTTAAATGCTACTGATCCAGTATGTGGACCTTTATCAACAACAAAGGAGCTACACAAACGTGTGTTATCATTTCTATGGGGCGATCCTTCATTAAGTTTCACATCAAAAGTTTTATGAGACACTGGAGAATATCAAGATCAGTTTGTTGTTGCTGAGGTATTGGTTCCAAGAAAGGTAGAAATGAATCTCGTTTTCCTTGTTTTTGTTTCTTTTTTGTAAGTTTAAGTTTTTGAAAATTGTTTTTAATATTTTGGTTGGGGCGTTCTATTCTGTGAAATGATCCTGTGTTATAAATTTTACATTTCTGATATGTATCAGTTTAGGAAGAGGATAATTTTCATGAAATTATTTATATTTTTCAAATACAATAGCATACTTTGAATAGCGGATGAATTTTAATCACAAATCAATGTATTATTATCCTGATCGTCGAAAGATGGTAATACCTACACTTTGGTGTTCTTATTTCTGAAGTTGGGTTCAAAAGTTTCCTTCTTGAATGTCAGTGCACTTGATTTATTACTTGCTTCTCATTTTAAAACAAATGTACTCAATAATCTTACTGACTAAGCATTAGGTTTCATTCCGTTACTTCTTTTATTTGATTGAATATTTTTTGTAGAATCACCCAAAAATTTGGAAAAGGCAGATATAAGTCAGTTTGACGTCTTGAGGTTTTGATATCCACACCATTTTATAGGCACAGTTATCTACGTTATTTATGCAGTACTTTCTTTACATCGACTTTTTGACAATAAACATTGTTAGATGTTAAATCATGATTTCCCAAAGTGTTTAAACGCAATGAGGTGTGAATAAAAATTACCCCTTCGTTCAAGTTTGCCACAAAGCCTCTTGCTTGAAACAACGATATATGGCGAATTGTAATTCAATTTGGAGCTTTCAGACGTCTTAAAAAAATATTGAAGAACACCTTCAAAGTTTCTGATAATTGGATACAAAACTTTATGATTTATCTAAAAACATAATCTAAGAAGTTTTCTTATATTGCAATAGTTGAACAAGTTTCTTCATAAAATGATTAAAAAGAATTTATTTCTATTCCTTTTTATTACTGATTTCTTATTCGTTTCAACTGAAAGTAATGACATTTTTTTGCCACAGTCATTGATTACGCATCAGTATGTTTACATAACTAGAATATCGTTTTAAAAATATACATATGCTCTTACATATATATTTTTTATTGATCTTCAAGTCATGGAAAAATGTAAAAACTCAAGTCTCCATGTCTACGATTTGTCATGTTTTCCCTGCAGACTTCTAACATACGTTCGTTTTTAACAAATTCCCCACATCTACATGTAACCAAAACTTCTATATATACTAGAGTGCAAAATATCAAAACCACGTTGTTAAACATATCTGCATGAGTACTGGTAAAAAATGGATCATTAGCCACATGAAATCCTAGGATCCAGATCCAGTTTACGTCAGGAAAGACTAAGGGTCTAATGAAGTTTCACGACCAGGAAACAGGGAATTTCCTGATCACAAGAAACTCTCGGATATTGTGCATTATTCATGAATTTTGTTAAAAACAGGTGAGACAACAAATTGAAGAACTGAAGAACAAATGACAGTACAAGCAATGAAAACATTAAAAAGATAAAACATCAATTAGTTAAATATGTCTTCAGAGGATTATTTAAGGCTACTTAATCCTTTCAAGGCACATTTGAAGGTGATGCCAGTTAATAAATATTACTTACTTAACATATTACTTAAAGGGCTCTTCATGTAATAATCTTTCTTTTGCAATACTACGTTTTCATCAGTAATAATAAATAATAAGTTTTATATAAGGCATATGCAGTTAAATATAATTGCTCGTTTAAAGTGAAGTGTGATACAAATTTAAGTGAATGCCTGCTCATTCTTTATAGAAGTATATAGGTGATTGTGAGATTATAGCAACAAGAAAATCAAAGGAAGTTATCATACAACAGATCGTAAAATCAAATGTTATGCTCGAAGCACATACCAGTACATTCAAACAGAGGCACATCTAGGATTACTTAAGAACTTTGGTTTTAGGTTATGAGATGGCATTCTAAAATGAAAGAGGAACCTGATTAGAGAAATCAATACTATTCAACGGGACGTTCTATGAATACGCGAATCACACACCATCTCTCTCTTAAAGGTACATGTACATGCACAATATACCAAGATGAAATGCTGATCTCGAAATTATATGTGTACGTATGCAGTTATCAACAATGTATTAAGAATTATCCTTTCTCTGTCTTGGCAAAAGATTCATCCACCTTTTCGTAATGAAACTCTCTGATGAAAGTAGTGTATAAGTAGTGATGCATTATTCTTTTAAAATGGTTTGCTTAACACTTTACTTTGTCCTTTTTACCATATAGGAAAAAACAGTTTTCTCTTTGAGTTTGATAAACAATTAGGTAAAGGAAGGGAACATTATTATTAGTATACAATATAAGAGTTTGAAGAATCTAGATCTTATAATTGTGGTCTTTATGCTTATATATTTTCAGGAAAACAAAATTCGCATTTGTTTTAAAAAAAAACCTGCTATAAGTGACTGTGTATTTCGCTCATAAGCGTGTCTCTAATCTAAGTAGTAATTGAAAATCTTTCATTTTGGCCTAGATATAAATAATACGTCTGAGTCTGAATCTGATATCTTCAATGAACTAAACAGGATATCGATCTGTATCCATTTACTTATTTCATCACCCAATTCCTTTTTTTCTAATCAGTATCTTTTTCAATTCAGCTATGATATTTGATTTAAGTTATTTAGTGAGAAAGAAGTTCGGATATTATAGATGAAACCAACATAAAGCACCCTCATATCATTTTGAAGGATGATTTGACTGGGAACAAATTTAAGCAAGCATCTTGTTGTCTTGTAAAGAACTATCAGCGCAAGACAGCGGAGACATAGTTGTCGTAATTGTGTCGATCGTTTCTTTGTAGAGTAGCAGGACACGAAGTAACGTGGAATGAATTAAACGATTTGAGACTATGATATACATCATACTAAAAATATCAGACATCTTCTTGAAAAACGTGCTAGAACAGATGGAAATAGTTGCAGATTGTGCTTTGTGAAGTAAGATAGAACTGCCATTGCACTAGGAACACATTTGATATGCTATACTGCACTGCTCATGTATTGAAATCTACCATATTCTCTTATTTTACGGAGGGTGCCGAAATAAAGAAAATAATTCTCGACATCATTCTTTCCATCTGTAATATGTCTGTTGGTTATGTTCAAATCTCCGCTCATGAACTCTGTATAGTAGTCAGGTTAATGAACAGGGAGAGCGTGCATCCAATCAGTGTGTACTAGCAGAGCGAGCCAAGTGAGATATAATTCATATCTTGGATTCAAAGCAGGCGATAACAATAGCAAGCTGCACTTACTTGCTAGGATACCTTTATCGAGAAAGGATACAAGTAATCATCATGGCGGTAAGTTTCAAAGTCACTTTTCAATACATGTTAAACATGTTTAGTTAATCAGTTTGTACAGTTTAGTGTGCCAAATGGGGAATGCTTTGGTTCATGTAGATCTAACAAATACTAGAAATTCAGTGACGGATGGTCACGTTTGCATTGGAATCAGCTTTCAATTAGTTCTGTTATTTGGACCTATTTAATGATAAATAGTGTATTAGAACTATGTCATCATTAAATAACTTAGCAATACTGGTTTGATGTTTAACAAAACGCCTTTTCCTCTTGCTATATCTGCTTGCTTATGATCACTTTGTTTCTTATGCATGTAGGTAATGCAAAAACAATACAGATAAAGTAAGGTCTTTATTTTGTTTACTTCACGCTAATGCTTAAAAATACACGCGTTACAGATAAAGATTATTTATTCATTAGAACTAGTGGTATCAATATGAGAAAAGACCCTAATATGACTGTTAATGATAAACAATTACATTTTGATTAAATATACATTTCTTTGTAGTAACTTGCACTCATGCTCATATTTGGTAGCGAATTACACGAGAAATATACACATCTGAATCACCATACCTACAATCTGTTTGAGTTCATATACGGTTTTAGACGAAACCTAGTGTCCCACCAAAAAGGTGAATACTTCATCGGTTTTTATGATTTTCACAGTTTTAGGCCAGTCTTTGAAGTCTCATTTCAAGAAGTTATCTAAAATCCGCTTATCTATGAAGTATTTGGTTGAGGAAGTCTTATCTCCTGCATATTAAGGTTTAGAAGCATCGGCATGGCTGAAGTAGTGGTGCTGTACATTCAGATAAGTATAAAGTATACATCTTTGATACTTGATTGTGAATCACCATCATTTTACCACCAATTTACTATTTTAAGATTAAGTTATTAACTCAATTTCTGTAAAATATTTCTTTGTTTTTACCATCCATTTTTCTCATTGTCTCTTTGATACGGTACTTATGTTCTATATAGCTATGACATGAATAACACAAAAATAGGAAGGATATGACTCATTACCAAACGTTTTCTACGAGTTATATTCTTGATCATAGGTAAGGATACTATACACTAAAGTTTTGTTTAATAGGCCGTCAATAGTTTAGTTTAACGAGTTTTGTAACAGCATTCTCGAATTTGGTAAACATATGTTTGTAAGGTATTGAGTTCATATTGTGGTCCATGTGTGGAACTCTTGTGAAAGAAAAGGATGAATCTACGTGTTTGTTTTATTTCTCATAGTGGGACCTTTTAAAGAATTTTCCCAGTCGAAAGTTTTATGAAGTTTCAAAATGTTGTTTGAGCATATCCAAGGAGGACATAAGCTACATCAATTTAATGGGTAATATAAATATTTGGTCTCCTGCTGAGTGGCACTGTTTGACAAGAATATGAGGCATATTTATCGGAGATTTATTCATTTGTGCGGAAGACAACATTCATTATTTATGAAATTGGCATTAAGCCCACCTCCCAAAGGCATTGAGTGTTCACTTGAAGATCTACATGTCAGACAGATTATAAACATTGGATTTTTTTGGTGGTAAAACATTTTTGAAAACATTAGAGACTATGCTCTGGCAGTCTTACAAGGTTGGGTATGCTTTAGAAGCTTTATTTCTGGCGTTATGTGAAATTGTTCCTTTATTTCTATGTGCAAAAAGATAATCATGGTTACATTTATTTGTTTCTCTAAGGCAATGGCGGCAGTATACTTGATCAGTATAAAGATGAATTCTCACTGTTAATGTAAGTCACAAAAGTTATACACTCCAAAAACATAAAAATTCAAGTAAACAAATGGCGATCTCATCTAAGATTAGAGATTAGAATATTGATAATCACGTTTCCGATCTTTGATTCTACTGCTTTTTTCTTTTGACAAATTTTTTAATTCAAAGTTTAGATATACCCATGCAAGAAACAAGGTTGCTGAAAAAATTACTTCCCAGGGCGGGGTAGCGCGCAGTGGTTAGCGCGTTCGGCTTCGGATCAAGACGTCCGTGGTTCGAATCCCTTCAGGGGCTCGGTAACTCTGTCTGCAGTAGGGAACTGGCTACAAGCAGCAAGGTTTGGGTGCAATTCTGCGCAGTACCACCCATGGTTCGCTAGTTCCAGCCGTTGCTCGCAGGTTTCATCGCAATGCATAGCCACATTGGTGGGACTTTCTCCCTGCAATAATACTAGCAGTTGTGATATAAGTGAAATACTCTTGAAAGCGGCGTTAAACCCCAAATCACCTCACCTCACCTAACCTCACCTTATCTAAAGAATATCTTCATCAAACCAGTTGTTTGTAAAACACCATCTCATGGATATATTCGCCTTCATTGAATCATTGTACCACTACCATTATCACGGTGCTAGTATCTTCACCGAAACGTCGCCTATTGTGCATTTAAGAAGTTGAATATCCATAAGAACTTCTTTATCAATCCAGCTTCTAAAATATCCCTTCAAAATTTTCAATTTGTATAACACAGCCCATTAATTGCATAACGAGAATAGAGAAACAACCCTGCATAAGAAGAGTGACCACAAAGATATGTGTTTGTAGTATATAACTACAAGCATAACTCCTTATAATGGTAACCCCCAAAATACAAGCCAAAGGATTAATTTCCTTCCTGTGTTGTGGAAGAAGATACAAAGGAAAATGGTAAGGAATTCAATTAATTACTAGATGCAAGTGAAGATGAAGTGACATTCTGATTCTAAAAAACAACATAACCAAAATCTGTAAATCTATCATGGCTGAGAACATGTACTGAAGACATTACCGGTATTTCCAACTGGACGACTTTGACACTCTGATGTATGGTTTCTACACCGGGGTAATTAAAAGAGATGTAGTTCCCACTAATGGTGACCTAGCTAGAAAAGGAAGCAGGGTGTATCTCACAGAAGTTCTACACACCCAACTTTGCTGCAATTTGTCATAAACAATAGGTTGTATAATTCATCTTTATCCATGTAATGTTTTATTGGCCGACACTTTAGATAGAGAAAACCGATCAGAGTATCCAATTTGTAGAAAAGTTGGCTTTAGAACACGTCTAAGATAAGAAAGCAAATTACATGGTCCATCAAAAGTTGAAGTTATTTTGAGCTTGGTGTTCATCTTATATGTCTCCTCATTTGAAGTTGCCTATCGACTTCATCATGATGATGTGAAAATCTAAACGAAAACGATGTTTGCCTTTATAAAGTATTTGATATGTGCAATGATTCATAAGTCAAGCAGCAGAATTAATGCTTTTCATTGCACTGGTAATAAACGTTTCTTTTTTAAAAAAACATAATAGTTATTTTAAAATGATTTGTATAGTATATGGGTATGTATGTAACACTTGAGAAAACTCTATCTAAAATTTTTAAAACGCAGAGAGATTCTAAAATAAAAAATATTGAGTTATGAAAACTGGTCATGTCTTTGTTCGCCTTATGGATCAATGCCTAGATGGTTTCCGAATAAAGATCTGCAATTTCAATTTAATTCAAAGATGTGGGAAAATGTGTATATGATAGATATAGAACGTTACATGTATATGTGGATTATACATCGCATGAAACTAAGCAGTCTCAATTAAAATGGGAAGCTATGCATGGATAGTAAGACAAGATCGTTTTCACAGAATAATAATAATATAAGAATAGCTTTCTTGTACCGCGCATATATCCACGACAGAGTATGCTCAAAGCGCACAAATTTTATAATTAACCTGAGGGAATAGTACTTCGATGCAGCCTATTAAGCGCTTTGCGACACAACACACGACATGGCCCAGGTTACAAATGTTAGGTGCCTCCACCGGGATTCGAACCCGGGCCATTGGCGTGATAGGCCAGCATGCTTACCACTACTACTCGATTGTAATAAAATATCAATGAGCTCCTTTTTCTTTACCTCGTTTCAAACTCTCGTTAACGTAATATCTACTGAGCCATTGCCCCATTGTTTTATATGTAACTAAGGCTCGCTTAGTTTAAAAAGTATGTTGAAGAATTCAATGATTTCTTTCTGAAATCTTTCTGACTGATTGGACATTTGGAAAACATGGACGACTCAAAGCATTATAATATCCCTAAGAACATTATCATTGAAGTGTTACTTTTTAACAATATTTAATAGCTGAACAAGGTTTTGCTTAAAGATATAAATGGCCTTGATGTGGCTACGGTTTGTCAATCGCATGTGATATAGCTCACACGTTTGAAATGTTTTGTAATACCATTATTGATTTCCACTTTGTTAATGAATTGTACTTAAGGCATATGTTTTTAATTTACATTTCATATTTAGTTTTTTTATTGTGATTTTATATCATGTAACAATGTGCAAACAAAGTTTTAATATTTGCAAAATATGATAACTTTCCTTCATTTTTAACAAATAAGTTTCTCAAGCTCTACATACTTTTGTAACTTGTATATATAATGAAAAGGTAGAAAGAGAATAAAAGGAGACTGATTGACCTTTAACTCTCCTGTTATGGGGTACCTCATGAATAAAATATGCATTATCAACAAGTCTAGTTGTTCAACATGGGAATGATTTTGTGTTAATATATATAACAAAAGAGTCAGAAAATTGTTGGTTTTAAGTTTTCAGATTTAACAAGCACAAGTAGTTAAACATTGAATATGATTGCGTTAATGTATCCTTTTTTTTCAATTTAATCACAAATCAAAATGTTAAAAAATCGGTCTATATATACTTACAAGGCAGTCGATACATAAAGACATAACATTGACAACGATATATTTAACAGACGTCATGTAGGGTTTATATTTCGAAAATATCAAAATCAAAAAAATGTGGTTAAGGTGTTATGATATATAAATGAAGTACAACATTAGCATTAAAAAGCTAGTCGACATGTTGCTTATTCAGTATCTAATTTGTATCAATATATTCTGTAATCGATCTCTTAATAACAATCTCCCAGGAGAAATGCAGGTCTCCTAATTATGTCTGTACATAATCAAATCTCGTCATAGCCATGAAAAGGTACGTTTAACAATTGTATAATCAGTTGTTAGTCCTTAGATTGATCACACTCAGTGTAAGCTTTCTGATCACCCAGCTCTTTCAAAAACACTTTCTGAAGATTGCATGTCGAGAGTTGTGGTTTATATTCTTATTCACTTTGCCTCTTAAAGCACATGTTAAGTTTACAGCAATTATTTACTGCCAAGGTAGCTAATTGCCCAGAAAGTGATGTTTAATGCCTGAGACTTCTTATTGCCGCTTACATAGCAAGCAGATTACGAGACCTTTAACAATGTCAACTACAGGATGACACAATGGTCTGTGTTGAAATGTTGCTTATAATGAAGAAATAAGTGATATCTTTATAGTTTTTTTTATTATCATCATTCCCAAAGAAAACGGGGTCTCTTCACTTCTAGTAAAGTTTTACAAAATAAACACGGATCTCAAAAATGTCCCTTTTAGTTGAATTTCATAACTATAGCAAACTTAGGAAGCAGGAGACAATTTTTTTCTGTTGAACAACACTTTATCATGAACATTTATGCAGATTTGTTTCTTTGGTTTCATTTTCTTTTTACTTTAAGAATTATTTGTAAATGTGAACCAATTGTTTTAATTCCTTTAAAATATACACCCCTTAGCTGTGTAACATGTCAGAGTCATTAGAGCATTTATCCCTTTAAAGACTTCACTAAGGAGCTTAACATCATTATTGCTATTTGGAAGTAATAATACAGTTAGCATTTTGTAGAGAAATCAGATATTAATTTGATCAATCAAATGTCTGTAAATGAGTGGCACGCTTCTCTGTGTCATTATTTCTGAGAACACTTATGTTTACAAGGAAGAAGGTTTGAGTGATGTTTGCCCTCCCATGGAGAATCACTATCAGAAAAGATAAACTTTTCACTCCTGTATAATTTTAATTGGCTGTCATTTATCATTTTACATTTTCAATGGTTTTCAACTGTACTGTCACTTGTTCACTTTAATTGAACAGGAGAGGGAATTCTTCAGCCAAGAATTATATTATCAAAATGTTTTCTCTTGAAGTAATCTTGGCTTCTTATATTCTATCATTTATTATTGAAGTACATTTGTACCATGTTCATTTGTCGATTGTAGCGGAATCACTATTATAATTGTAACATTTATCACCTTCCCATGATTTTCCTTTATCATAGATTTTCATACAGCTTCATAACACCAAAAGAATCATCAATGCGTACTATTAGTTAAGATGATATTATTGAGAAGACTTCCAAATTACAGATTATCACATGTAATACATTTTACAAGCGATAGAAAGCATCCTTAAATGCTGATGTATTACACCTGTCCGTATTAATCAATTAATTAAGAGCGAATCCCAGTCTCGGTTTTTTCATCCGTTAGGACGGCAAGCATAGTTTGAAGATAATTCAACACTAGACAATTCAGTTTAAAGGATGAAATAGTTTGCTTCTATAACAATATTGTTTTCTACCTACAACCTACCATCATCAGGGCATTACAGCACTGCACGACAGCTGATAAAATAGTTGTTGTTATTATTCATGGTCTCAGAATGAATTACTGATCAAATGCATAAATCTATGTTCTAAGTTAAGGGGTTAAATGATTTAACGTCATATAGTGTATAGATATGCATTTTTCTCTTACTAGCCACAAATAGTTGAATTGTACCTCGTCCTTTTTATATCAGAAGAACATCACTGTAGACCAGGACATAGATCAATTGCATTTAATTCATGTTCATGCAAAATGCTATAAATAATTGATTTCATTTGCAACACAAAAATGCTGCATTTCATGACTTTTTATTTTGCTCTGTAAAAAATGATAAAGAGTGCGAAATTAGTTTATCAATAAACTTCAACAGAATATTTTCGTTTACATACTTGCTTCGGTTTTAACTACGAAGGAACATTTTAACTCAATATCTTAACTGTATTCTATCAATCATTCAAAGTAGTGATCTTAAGGATGATTAGCATTGGACTTGGTTGAGCGGAAGTAGTCTTATCAGCTGAATGTTCTTGCTGTAATGCTGATATGAGGAGGCTGAGGCTGTAATACTAGGTTACACGATTTTGAGTTAACCTTAGTGTTAGTTATTTGCGTGTTAATCTCAAGGATGATTTTATCGTACTGGAAAGTTCATCTACATTATCATGTGCCCGTTGTATTTGATGAAGATACCAGCTGCTCATTACATATGTTCCAACTTAAAAAACTGATTAAAGTTTTGAAACCTGAACACGTACCTTTTCGAAGGAATAAAAAAATAATTTAAATAACTTTTCCTTGTTTCATGCTATTTATAATTTTCATTTCTATGTATAAATAAAATATTTAAGATGATAAAAATTAACTATCAATTGATTTAAACACATTTATTAAAAAAAAGGAATGGGTACAAGTAATCAAAATTAATTAAACCCTCTGCTAACTAATAATTCAATTGAGTGCAACAAATTAGTACATTTGTCATTTACCTGGAACTGGGCAAATTTGCTAGGTTTGTCAAAGGACAAAGGAACTAAATAAACGTGTGTTATAATTTTGATGGGGCTATCCTTCATTGGGTTTTACGTATATATGTTTTATGAGAGACTGTTGTTGCTCACAGTATATATATAAAAAAAGATAGGGATGATTCTCGTTTTACGATTTTTGAGAAATGCTTTTCATCACTGGATAGGGCGTTCTCCATCCTGCTTAATAAACGTATGTGAATCCGCTCTCGCTCCTTCCTGACACCCTGATCTCTTTGGGGCTAAATCCCTCGTATAGACAAATATGAAAAGATTGAAAGTTACGCAGTAATTGATGACGTAGAAATTCTCCCTTGTGTTTACACAGCGACTTCAGAGATATATTATAATGGAGTTGAAGATCCATAATCAATGGTTCCATCCTTTATAAAGCGAAACTGCTGAGCAGAATTATCTCATCGCCTTATCAATTACAAATTTACGACTTGTGCTTGTTGATATGCCTCTAAAGAAGCCTGAAAAGTATTTTCATTTGAGATTGTACCCCAGAATAATTTCACATGTCATGTTTCTAGTTTATATTTCAAAAACGTGAATCTACAAAAACGTAGATATGTCTGATGGTGCAAGATGAATTAGTCTGTAGTGAGATTGCATATCTTCTTCTTTTTAATACTTTTTTCTTTTGATGAAGAAACAAGAAAATACATTCGAGAGCGTATATAATGCTCTCAGGTTTAATGAGATGCAGAAAGAAAGCGATTCTTTAAATGATAAGAGCCTATTCAGACAGTCGTTAATAATCATGTGTGCTTTGGGCACTGTAATACTAAACAGATTTAAATACGAACAGCTCTACCATCTTTGAGGGTAATAGATAAATAAAATTTAGTGATTGCATTGTATCCGAAAGGTTTGTGATTGAATCTCCAGAAATTACACAAGGCATCCAATCATACACAATTCATGATTCACAGGACACAACCATTGAATTACTTTATATAGGTTTTTTTTCATCTCGTTTGCTTATTTGCACTGATACTTCGTTGCTAAGCTTTTTTAAAGTGTTAACCTTCGAAAGGTAATGTTAACCAATGAAGTAATGGCTGCTGTAAAGATTACTTCATCAAGTGACGCCCACTGCAAGTTTGTGTTTGTCTTTAAACACTTATATTGTTAAGATGTGGTATTTCGGTTACTTTCGAATTCAATAGCTTTCACAACTATCATGAATTTGTAATCATGTCATACTTCCCTTAACCTATATATCTGCAATAGTATTTCTATTTCATAGGACAAGTCAGGGGAAGATTATGCAGTTGTATTCGGTTTTACACTCCAAGTGTTGATAATGTAGTGAGTGAGGTGTTGTTAAGCGCACTTAAGCCATATTTCCATTAATTGCTGTTGAAAAGGTGATTATCCACGCCGCTATATAGGCATGTAAATTAACAGTCATAACACTCCTCACGTCGTACACACAAATTTTTTTTGACAATAGTCATTGCATTTCCCTTGTACGTTCCATCAATATTGTTCAAACCAGCAAAACCACATACAAAACCAAAATGAGCCTATTCAGAATTCCTTCAAACAAAATATACAACACCTGGCCCGATATTTTTGCAGCAAAAGAAATCTAACCTGAAGTTGTTGTACAAGCATAAGTGCACAACTCAATTTCAAGGATAATTTGACAGGAGACAATTCAATTCAAAGCTGTCTAGTCATCTCCTGAAAAATTAAAACACATAACCTAAATTCATTAGAGTATTACTATCGGTGAAAGACAGCTGACGAGACAGATGTTGTCATTAATCTTTATGTTAATTGTCTTCTGGCTAGACCAGCAGGATACCAAAGAACCAGGAAAGGATTTACAGAAGCATGAAGTTAGTTTTAAAAGTTGTTGATTCAGAAACAATAAGCATTGATAATATTTTCTTTTCACAAAATATAAGATCATATTACAACAAGTTTCATTTAACCTGGTGGGATATAGTCATAATAAAGGTGCTGTAATTGAGAGAAGAAATGATCTATCAATTCTCACACGTAAATGGTCTCCAGATCACCAGTATTTGATGTTTACTGTTTAATTGTTGCTACGAAAAGGAAGTTATGTTTTCTGAATAGTTATCGTTGCAATTGATAAAACTCTCTTTTAAAGAAATATCTGCCTAATGAAGGTAATGGTTCCAAAAGATTATGCTATCAAGGTTTTGGTTAATTGGCGATGTGATATATTATATTGGTATATTTAGCTGTAAAACAATATTTGGACTAAATGCATGACATATATTCTATATACTAATTTGAAATAGTTACCTTCATCTCCTGCCATTATCAAACCCATGGATATTCACTTTAAGGGATAACATTTCAAAGTAAAAGGCACTGACTTTTGAAAACCTCTTGGAAATACAGATTGGCATAGTTATAACAGCATGTGTTTTGTGAGGTAAGATAAAACTGCCTTTTCACGAGATACGCTATCAATGTGGTATGTTCTCACAGCGCGTATATTAAAATCTGCATTCTTCTCTTGAACGTATGTACAGTGACTGCTGAAAAAGATAAAATCATTTTCGCAATCATTGCATTCATTCTGACTGTGATAGGCATGTCGATAAGGCTTAAATCTTCTCTCCTACACGCTGCACTAAAGTCAGGTTAATTCACGTGGAGATTCTGTGTATCCAATCAATGTGTGTACTGGTAGAGCGAGGCAAGTTATATCTCATTCATATCTTGGACTCAAGGCAGTGGATAAGACTGGCGCTGAATAAGTCGGATACTTTTAACTGAGACGGATAACAGCTGGTATCATGAAGGTAAGATTCCTTACTTTTTTGTTGTGAAATAGATACATAGTTAAATGAAATAGAATGTGTAGTATGATTGGGGAAATTGCTAAGTTGCACCGTGGTTTACAAAAAAATTCATTTCGACATAAACTTGTATGATCTATTGTTGCAAATAGCACTGTGACGTAGTGTATATTTATGAAATAATATTTACTGTTGAAAATCTTCTAAGCATTTTTAAAGGAAAAGGTAGATGACAATCGAACCATAATATATTGATTTACAATCAGATTTGTGATTGAAGTTTCATCGTTATCGATTAGAAATCGATCAATCAATACAGTTATAAGTGGTTTTATTGTAAAGTCGAAGTGCTGCGTTGTTATTTTGTTTCAATTCGACGGTGGCGGAATTAACCGAAATGTACTACGACAGTCGGTCACACTACGTTCTACACATTTGCACCACCTGTCAGTTCTTGCTTGTTTCATGTTTTAATTAATGGTAAAAAGAGTTTAAGATTCGTAATGCAAAATGTAATTGGGATTACTGTTTGGTTGAATATTGATATCTATGTTAATATGTTGTTTCTGTAATGATTGTACTAGAGTGTTTTGCTAATAAAGCGAATGTGACAGATGTACGACATTTTTCAAACACCCATTTTCCGATTATGTCATCAGATAGCAAGTGTGTATTAAACAGACACGCCTTTTATTAGCAATCGATACTACGATGAGAGACCTAGACATTGGTTAAGGATAGGCAACGTCTTTACTCTTTGACGTATACAAAATTACTTCGATGTATTTCAACAATAGTAATATACTGTGATATCCACGATCTATGCTTTGTTTTTATAAGTGCATTGCAAACATCGTTCCTTTTGAAGGATGAATCTTTAAAATTATCAAGGCAAATATACCAGAAACAATTATTCTGCCCTTTCAAAGAGTAAACTAAAAAATAATTTTGTTTTTGAATATTCATATGAGAGCAAATCCAGGGTATGATAGTACTCAAAAGGCTTTAACGTTTCTTTAGAATGACTCAGAAGAAATCTCAACTCTCTCTAGTAAAAACCGCCCAATACAAGCTTCAATCTAATTCAATCATTGAAGCGGAAATCGTACTCGCATTTACATGACTACCCAGCAAAGACTGGTATCTCTATTAATGGATATGTTCTAAAATTATGATTAAGTAATTGACGCACGAAAGCAGTAGTACATTGTCCAGTTATCAATCAAATCGCGATTTCAAACCTTGTTTTGAACCTGGCACCAGTTACATTTAGCATCCATTAATCCTATAACTCAGAGAAGCTCTTTAATTTTTCAATTTGGTTATGCAAATGCGGCCAAACGTATTTTAGGCGATGAAGAGTTAATGCAAGCATGTGCGAAATTATGTGTGTTTATAATAAAGGAATAATTACACATGATTTCGAGGAGACCTCTTACTGTTTTAAGTTAATCTTCAAGGCTGCCTACAGTTAGGAGGTAGTGTATGGATGTAAACCCCAAGCTGATATAGTTGATAAACATGTTTGACTGTTTCTGAGGGAATTTGATGATGCACCATCGAGAAGGCAATCAGGGTTACCCCTACTGAATTACATATGCAAAATGCTTTCTAAACATCTGATGTTCATGTCTACAAGTATGCTTGCAAGTGTAACAGCTTGGTTTCACATAGCCAGCTCTTTTACGATGCAGGGGATTAATAAGGAGTGGTTTAATGTCACCTCAACTCACACGTGGATCTTTATCTCCATTACAGGAGCTACACAAACGTGCGTTATCATTTCAATTTGGCGTTCAGTCATGGAGGTCACGTAAGAGTTTTCATTGGTAAATGGAAAATCTTTGGCGCTTTTCATTATGTTGACAGATAGTAATGAAAAGTTAAATATGTAAGCGTTATCATTTCTACTCTTGTTAAATAGTTTTCGAAATCCAAAAAATATATCATGAATAATTACTGTTTCTGCGGTGGTATTTTTACTCAGATTGTTTTTGTTGTTTTGTTCATAAACTTGATTTTATATCTCTGAATATGTTACCAAGGAAGGATACTCGATATATGGTACACCCTAAGTAGGTACACCCTAAGTCGGAAATAACGGCTGACTCAAATATGTCAGAGAAGAAACTCTATAAAGTAGGTTTATCAATGTGAATAATAATGTTGATTATATAGAGGATATTTAATTAAGTTTGTCAAATACGATGTTTATCTCATCGAGTGGTGGGGTTGGAGCTGATATTTTCACGAGTGGCGCAGCCACGAGTGAAAATATCAACTTCAACCCAACCACGAGATGAGATAAACATCGTATTTGACAAACGCAATAAAATATTCTATTTATTATATAATTTCATTCTAATTTTGTTGATTTTTAGTGTTTATGATGTCTATAAACATTTTTTAACCCTAAAAGTAGTCCCAGCACAAAGAGGCCCTGGAAAGTTCACCAGCAGTGACGATATATTATATCGCTACTGTCACCAGTGACGATATATTATATCGCTACTGTGACCACATACAAGGTTTATTTCACTGATAAATCCCAGTATGTCATTGCTTATTATAAAATAAAGTCTACTATGGCTTTCTGTTGGGTATTTATCTCCTTTGAAAATATCCGTCAAGAGATTTGTTAATATTGTGGCAAAAATTTACTTAAATCAAAAGTGTCTAAGTTAAATTGTCTCTGACTTTGCTTCTTATCAGGACAGTTAGGCTAAATGTTTCTTGTTTGCTAATATACTATTACTTGAAATTGGCGTTCATATGATTCTTATCATATTTGGTTCATTTGATGAATACAAACATATTTGATATCCAAACTGTTCTCGATTTTTAAGTTTTTCAATGATTCCATTTGAGCTGATTAAATTTACTATGAAATAAACTATAATTTTTATACAAATCATTTAATTTGTCAGATATGAGTTAGGAGTTAAGGGGTAATATATTGGGAAATGTTTTAAGCGATTTCTCCATTGGTATGGAATTAGGATATAAACCTAGTGTGTTTGAAAATCAGAGACATGTTCGGTTGCGCTGCGCGTTCGGTTTCAATTTAAAATTTACTCGCTATCAATCAAGTATACAATGTCTCTGCGCGTTCGATTTCAATTTAAAATTTACTCGCTATCAATCCAGTGTAACGTGTCTCTGATTTTCAAACACATTAGGCTTATTTCCATTCTACCATGACGATTTTAATTCTCTTTTTCCTAGCGAAATGTAGAATGTAAAAGGTTCCGACTTCAGGAGACAAAAATGAACTCGTCTGTGTTGGGGATTTTGTGTCATAGTATTGAAAATAGATTAAACCGTTAACAAAGATAAACCTAATATTGCTTGTTAACAAAATGGTTTTGTCACAGTATGTAGTAAAAATGTAAATATCGAATCGTTTAAAAAGTCTGTTTTCTTGTGTTGATAGTAAACAAAGACCGCAACATCCATATGAAGCAAATAGATAACTCTAACAGTAAACCATTATGACGTTGTGATAAGGATTATGACGTCAGAATTGCTCGCGAAATGACGTCATTGTTTTGTTGCCGTATTCGAAGGAATGCTGCTGCATGCCCAGTAGCGGAAAGCTTAGTTTACGCTGATATCCCTCTAACGTCTTATTTTGTACAAGATATGACATATAATCAAAACAGTTTGCTCTCTCTGTGTAAACACACGAAAACATATACGGTTAATTCCTTTTGGAAAGAGATTAATCGCACTAAAAAGCTGAATACCGACTCTGAAGTTACCAGTCGGATAGTCGGAAGTCAATGTTTGTCGTGATACATTGTAAACAGATTTCGGGTAAACAGAGCAGCTTCAATCGTGAATTGATACCCTGTGCATCGGACAAAACAACCAATCAGAATCGATTATCCGGCACTTTCATGGTAGAGTACATCAAATAATCATTAATAAGAAGGCATTGAAAACCCTCTTTCAACAAGTGAGTGTTCACATTAACTTCGTAATAAACGGGGATCGAAATGTTAAATTTTGAGTGACAACACTCATTTCAGAAATGCACGCCCATTACCACAATTGATCAGTCGCTTAATTTGAAATTTAAAAGCTGTTTTGCTGACTTAAAAGTCATGAATGACGAAACCTTTTCCTTCATGCCTGACATGATGAGACAAATGCTATTGAATCTTAATAAACATATCTATATTTATAGATTTCCAATTAACAAACGTAGTTGCACTGTGGATGCATGCCAGGGATGATGATGTATGACATACTTCTCAAGTCCGGGGACACTGCTAGATTAATCATCGTGTGAAAGTAACATAACAATATCTGTAATAGCAGAAATTCAAACAATTTACGTTGTTGAGTTGAAACCAACTCTCTCAGAGACAAATAAAATCGCCAGCACTAATCGTACCAGCAGAAAACCAACTCCTGCCAGACTTTGAAGACAGGTAAAGTTTGATTCCAAGTTTAAGAATGTAAATTTGTTCACTATCAATGTGGCATTTATTTGTAATCAATGTAATGTAAAAAGAAAATTAGGAAAGATAATATGTGTTCAAAGTTTGAGACTTTGATGTGTGGTAATTCAGACATGTAGATACAGTTATCAAAAGAGGATTTCGTCACCGTAAACATTAGCAAATTAGGCATTTCAACTTCAAGAACGCTGGTTTTAACACAAATTTGTCATTTTCAGCAATGCTCGCTCTAACGCATCTCTATTCATGTAATACTTGATTTTCGTAAAAAAAAAAGATTCAAAGAAGCAATACTGTTTTCACACAAAAAATTGGGATAATTTAAATGAGATACACAGCGTAAATTACAAACATCTACCTGACCTTTTGAGCGTTGAATTTACCAGTACATTACACACATCTACCTGTCCTTTTGAGTTTTGAATCTATCAACAACAGTTCAGTGTTTAGAAACTATGAAATGAGTATTGCTGTTGATTATAAAAAACACAAAGCTCAAGAAAAAAAATTCTGGATGGAAAAGTACATGTAACAACGATAAGTTTAAATAGCAACAATATTTACCTCCTATCCCCTTGGTAGACGAGTAAGCGTATACATTGAAACGGACGACAAGCTTAAACAATAAGTGTCATCAGAGATATCGTGTTGTCTTATGTATGCCGGTTCCAAACGTCCCCTGAAGAAATTATTTCACTGTCTGAAACAAGTGACATGCATAAAAAGAATATCAAGAATATCTTACTTTTATTATGATAGTCAGTTAAAAATGCCCAAAATATGACCCGGTGGATGTTCGTCTTTCGCCTTCGTAATCTCTCATATTGTTAAAATACAGTTGAAACTATTTCTATCCAGAACGCCAAGTCGAATTTATTGAAATGAATTTGTTATATGTTTTCACGAACGAGCAGAGCGTACTCTAGTAATCTTTTCATCACATACATTTTTACGTCAGGTGCTTGCTTTTTTCAGTCTGAAAGGCCTTACATATGTCTGCATGTCAGATCGTATCCTGGAATTAATTCACGTCATGTTTATTTCATGTTTTATTTTTCGTTTTTGGTGCATGATGATTAATGTGACCACTAAGCAGCTTTTCCCAAAATGTGACTTTTTATCCAGCTACTGATATGTCATTGTTATTACAGTGGTAAGAGATTCATACAGAGACTATAATTGTTCCGGTAGTTCGATGTTAATCAGGTGATTATTGTCATTGTGATATTCAACAGATCTTACTTCAGACAGATTCCCCATAGCTGAGGTTAATAGGTATAAATGAACTGCAGACACTGCACGGTATCCCTATGGTTTTTGATTGAGTATCAAGAAATTACTTTTGGCACCCAATATTACTCACGTTGGGATTCACATAATATGCTCGTTTTATCATTTAAAGATTTATCATACAGCGATCGCAGTGCATACGTTGTGCTACTGGATGGTTTACAAAAAAGTCAATTCTAACAGTTCATTTCTAGTATGGTGACCTGACTATGACAGAGCTCATCGTTGATTAAAGTCACGCAAATTCAAGATATGGAGTTATGACTTCTATGAACGCCAAGATAATTAAGCCAAATAGAATCCGTAGAATCGCATTGCTTTTGATTTATTTTTCTTATAATGTTGTTTTGAGAAATAACAGAAGCTATACTATTGGTATTAATCCAGCAAACCCTCTTATTGGCCTACGAAAAATCTATGGTATTGTGTCTCTCTAAGTCTGATGACATTCACTTAGAGGTTATCAGTTTAACAGGTAATATTATTTAAGTATAGCGATACTGATCATCACTGCCTATCCGTATGATTCCATTTCATGACATTTAACAGTGTCTCTCACGAATCTTTTCCCGATACTTTTTGTATTCTAAATTATCACCCTGATGAATAGAATTTATTTCAATTTTGTTATAGGACAATTAGTCACGCTTTCCATTTCCATTTATTCTCTCCATTTATATACATCTTCAAATACATAACACCGAAAATAATACAAAGCTGAATATTTTAATACCTACTGGCGACGACAGTGTTGTTACCACATATTGTTGCGTATTCGTAGGAGTTTGTGCATGTTTGATTGTGTATATCTAGTATTTACATCTTAGTAAACTTAAAAGACCACCACTTTATTACTATGTTATGTTACTGATAACAGTTCTTAAAACTCGAAACAAAACTTTAGGATATTTCTAAGAATATTTCCTAAGCAGCGTCGCTTTTATAGCAATACTTGATTAAATATCTGCCCTTAAGAGTTAAATAGTTTTGTTTGACAATCACTTGAATGTCATATTTCAATAGTCTGGGGTATCATTTTATCTATGATTGATTAAATATTTCGCAATTTTATCTATGACTAATAACGTTATTTTACTTACATTTTTCTCATGGGGAAATTCTTAATTGAATTTACTTATTATAATCATTATTAGTGCTCTTTTTGTTATAAATTTGTGTATAAATATTAGATGTCGTTGCACAAAGTTAAAAACTTTAAATTTTGACGCCTTTAAAATATTTTCCCTTGAAAAGCAAACTTACTCTGTATCCGTATTATTAGTACTCCGTATTAAAACAGGTAAACTGTTTAAAATGATATTATTGCGAGATATATTTCAAAATAACACTTAACTAATTGAAGTATTAATATTACAAACAGATTAGATTTTGTTAAAAAGGAATGTTAGTTCAAATTATCTTTTCAGAGAGATGTTTGTATTTTGAATGTTGTTAACAAATAATGAAAATAGTGAAAGATCTTGAAACTATCTATACAATGAAAATAACCTGAAATGGATTGTGGAACGTGTGATAACATACAAACAGGTCACAGATGACAAGGTGAACAGACGATGGGTGTCCTAATGTTGTGTTATCCAGACCAGTCCGACATAAATAGAGGCTCATATCATTGTACTATTGCAATTGATTTATGCCTAGCGTTAGTATGTGATGGTATCTGCTTAATACCAGAAATACATGAATAGCCCAATCAAAACAATTCCAGTATCTAAATCTGAATCAATCTATCCTGTAATTGACCCAACACGTCTCAGCACACAGTGTCCAGTGAGTAACAATAGTCTCGTGGTCATACATGTACTTGTACGTAGTCGGAAAGAAGAACAAGTGGCAAGCATTATAAGGAATATACTATTGCGCCATCTTTGATACGAAATGAATCTCTCTCGGTAACCACATTGTAAACTCGCTGTTTAAATTTTATTGGCATTAAGAATTTTGATTAAAAGAAAGGCAAAGTTTGTAGTCAACATAACGTTTATAAATAAACATATTTACTAAAGCATATCACGACTTTTAAATTAATTGTTTACGAATATCTCTGACTTATTTATCAAAACCAACTAAATAATTCCAAAGCCCATGCCAAAAGTTTATACAGTCTCCTTGCAGTTTGGAATAAGTAACACCTGTCAAGGCGTATCTCACACAAAAAGAAATCAGTTTATCAGTGCAGGCGCCAATAACAATTTCAAGGATTATTTGACGGAAGACAATTAGACTATAAATAGCATCTAGTCGTCTCAATGTTCTTAATTGCACTCACAATCTTGATATACGAGGGCGTTACTATAATGCTAGCTTAATGCTTATGAAACAATTGACGTAGCCATTCATTGTTTCATAATTAATCATTTTCAAAATAATTACAGGAGATCATCGGATACTACCGTGAAGTGATGCGCTAAAATAGAAATGTCCTTAATTATGATACAAAAACATTCATAAAAGCGAATATATGATGAGCATATTATCGCTGTCCGTGAAAGGTAGTCAAAATGATCCAGTAGCACATGATAGCAGATATTTTAGTGCTAAATTACTATTTACATTTACAAACCCATACATTTTCATATAAAAACAGCTGCTTTCAATGACGGAAAACATCTATTTTGGCAATGACCATTTGCCTACAAAACAATTTTTGTTTTGAGTTGTCCTAAAGCTCTTTACATTTTATGATATTGCGAAACAGTGAGCACATAGTTTGAGAATGTAAGAATCTTTTGAAAAATTGGTATTTCATAAAATCTTGACACATCCCGTTACCAGTTTTGCATTTGAGGAAATAGGAGGAAGAAATGTCTTTTTATTACCAATCTGACATAGCGTACTCGAGGATTGGTTTTATTTCACTGTCTACAGAATGTTTACATCTTGTTTCAGTCACAACAGAAGAGATTTTTTCTTCAGGCACAATTATCTTTTTTTTTTGATTTAAGCTTGTTCTGAAGTAAGCGATGTAGTTATTAGTTCTTCCTTGTGTAGGCTTACGTAAATCATAATATGTAAGCCAAAACACGTTGCTGATGTTAGTTCTAAAGTACAATAATTTGTTTATCTAAAAGTTATAAAGGTTTCTTTGTACTGTTGTTGTTTTCATGATAACAGACAATCATTAAACCAACTAAATCGACTATTCAACAAAAGAACTTATCTCGATACCATACTGCAAAACTTTTGGTATTAGGTCCTAGACAACTTCTCGTAAGAGGGATATTCTATGTTTTCCTTGTAATTTTATTTCTATTTTAGATGTCAAACTGCATTACCTAAGAATTTACATTTAACAACACCCATCCTGCTAAATAAGCGTATAAGAATCCGCTCTCGCTCCTTCCTTTACCCTGATCTCTTTCAAGCCAAAAACCTCCTACGGCTGATCGGCTTGATATTCGTGGCTTAGTTAACCTGTTATTATTTCAGCCCATGAAATGTCGTTATGCAAGGAGCGTGAAGCTACTTTCTTGAAACAAAATGGATTTTCCATCCGGGTGGTGCCGCTGTTGCCTAATCTGTTGCAAGTTATCTCATTGGCTGGTTCGAAAGCTAGCGATAAGAGGATTTTGGCTTAAAGGTGATCAGGGCATATGGAAGGAGTGAGAGCGGATTCATATACGTTGATTTAGCAGGATGGATAAGGAAATGTCAATTTTGCAAATGGCTGCAAATTATGTAGACATAAACAAACTTAAGACTACTTTGCATTTTCATGAATTTAGGAAAAGAAGGAAATTACCAATTCAGTTGTAAAATAATCACTGATATTGATAAATTCTAAACGAATTGCACTACAAGAGTATACAAGCTAGTGTCATTTTGTATGTAATATAAGCACATCATACATTTTCGTAGATAACATCCATTTTTTGTTTCATTAATGGTCTTGAAATGTTTTATTAACAATCAATTATAGTACTAAAACAAGATAATGGGCTGCTTAAAATAACAATTTTGCATTTAACATTATAGACTGTATGAGAAGATATGAAAAACCTTGTGACAGGTGTATTATGGATAAATTATATGTCCTACTTGTCCTCTTTCAGTAGATATGATATGCTTAATTGTCTTTTGCCAAACTCCGTCCATAATGTGAGTATCGGATGTATGAAGCATGCCAAATATCCCGTATTGAAATCGTATTTGTTCTCTATGTATAAGTTCTGACTCCCTACAGACATGATATGCTTGAGTTTCAATAGGCAAACCATGTCTGTAGTGTCGGTATTTGGTGTAGGAAGCATCCGCAGTCGGAGTCAATCATGTAGAGTCCAACTTTTTATCATGAATATATTTTTGATAACTAGAAATAGAAAAGTAAAGTTTCTACCAGGTAAACCCAACTGTTATTATGTGACACATTCCGAAGCTTATAGGCTTATGCATCCACTAATAGGTTCCACACTGTCTCGGTCTTTAACTTAAAGGGGCACAGAGTATGTCGCTGGAGTCAAATATGTCAAACTTCATGAAGGGTGTTATTTTATCGAGAAGTAATTGTTGTTTCAGAAAATCAGAATCCCAGTACTTATTAGGTCAGTATAGTGACAATAAACACGTTAATGATGCGAATTGTGATCGAAATCAGACAAACATTATTTGATAGTGTTAAGTAGATTATTTAACTAATAAACACGTTAATTGGCCACATAATTTCGAATGCTTAACATTGATATGGAGGTTTTTTTGTCATCATTGAAAACACGAAAATATGATTTTGGCATTTTAGAGATAAAGATGCAAGTGTAGGGAGGCGATTTTAACTTAACTCAGGTCATAAAGTGTGTTGACTCTTATCAAAAGCCAAATTAAAAGCCATGAAACATACTCTGTGTCACTGCAAGGCACAATGTCTCCAGAGAAAATGGTCTCTGTCCGGTAATCGTTAAGTCAGGAAGTCTCGTGGTCGGTAGGAGACTAATATAACATCAGATGAGGTGCCAGTTTCAAATTAAATCGACTTAACAAAGGGCAAGTTTTAAAAAAAACAGTTCTGTTTCTACTCGAAGTGACCTTTGACGTGAGTATTAGATCTCATGACAAGCGTAATGATCTACATAAACATGCTAAATTATTATTATGATGTATGTGAAAGTGATTGAGCTCCGGTTTTTAAGTCATTGGGTGCAGTAAATCCTTGGTAATCAACTGTGTATTTTACCTAACGTTTGCTAATGAAGATGATATGACGGAATACCATGCCCTTTAACAATACGAGAAGTTGTTTCAAGAATGTGAATTACCCAGCTTACCAACGATACGACGTTTGAGTACCCGTAAGTGCAGCAAGTAAACTCAGAATGTCATCTAGCCTTGTAAAAAAACAAAATGCAGTCATCTTTCAGAACAAATTAATTGCCTCGTTCTTTTCTATTCAACTCTACTTAAGTTGATTAAATTCATCAAGCGACAAACACAAAGTTGATATTCAAATGTACCACTTCAGATGAATCAATAACGAAACCCGCGTCGTAAAGAAATTAAATTCTATTACACAGATGTTTGTAACTTTTGTAAGCGATAAATAAGTATGTTTGACAAAAGGCAATTTGATGTATTTAGTTTCTCCAAAGAGACATCAGCTTTATAATAAATTTGCTTCAGGATCATTAAGGGATGTTTGTCCCGCTCAAAATGACCCTTGCCTCTAATGTAAATTAAAACGATGTACAAAATTGCATTAAAAAGTCACTTAAACTTTAAAAATCTTATTAACTGAATCAAGATGCAGAAAATATCTGACTAAATAAAGATTGTTATTATTGATTAAAGAAAAGGTCATAACATTTTTCATGCGCTAAATACATGGTAGAAAGTCATGGTAGAAAGTGGTAGAAAGTCATGGTAGAAAGTTGTTGATGTTGAACAGAGTAGTCATCAACAATCATTCCCTGCCAGAAATAAAGGTTCCAATGGGATTATTTCACCTTTGTTTTTTAGTTCAGAGTAATATGATAAACGATAAAGTAAATATTTATCACGGTCTGTGTGATTGTTCTGTTTGGACCTTTCACCTGTGGTGTTGCAACTCAAACAATTTTGTCTTTTCTATATTTAAAAACATGGAAGACAGTGTTAACGAGTTTTTTAAAATGAACTCAATGCTCTTTTTCTGGATATATTTATCATTTTCATGTGAGGAAGAACAGTTCTCAGGTACTGACAGGCACATATTGAACCATATTTATTTTAAGTTTATTATTAATGCCGTGTCATAATCCCTTCAGACATACTAAGTTGTTTTTAGTTTTGTTGATTGCTTGTGAACAGTTTAAAACATAAATATTCTTGTAGCTTGAGTACATAAATGTTTATTGAATATAAGGTTACAACATGTTTGAGAGCCCGGGCTTATTGTATATAGAGATGTCTCTTCTATTTGTAAATGAACGGTTTTATTCATTCTACCTAATGGTTTTCAAATCAATTTCAAACACATAGTTTAACGTGAAATTATTGTTTATTTTGGAATAAACCAAACACGGTAGTGGAATTAGTTTGTTTAATGTTCCATGACAAAAGTGTTGCTGATAGTATTGATCAAAATAATTTGATCGTTTGTTGGCAAGTGACTATATTATTTATCAACTCCTATTCAGAAATTAACTGACACATATTTTACCCAACCAATCCTAATTTGTCAATGAAAATTACCTCCATGTTCAGGGTATATTTTATTGATTTTATGCTCACATGCCATCGTTTTACAGTTAAACTTAATGCATTTTGTTTCATGGAAACAGTTGTTTCTTGATGTTATGAAAATAAGATACATAACACCTTAATGGTGCATGTCATTAACATTGCGAAGTCATTAACATTGCGTTGGTCAACATTTACAGTTCGCTTCAATCAGCTTGCGTTCATCTTGAGCGTTTGTTTCTGAATATTCAACACAATAATTTAGTGTACCAGAAGGCTGACAGACATGGTATGAATGTAGCACTAGTTCGTGTATATACTGAGCTACGTAACAGTCTGTGATTTACTGTCCGGAGAGTACTAAGGACCTTGCGTTATGAACATTTCTGAGGTATGATTATTATTTCTTATCCATGTACGAGAACATCAACGTGTCATCTCTATTTGTTTCTATTTCTACTTACAATACTGATCGGATGATGTATTTTTGTGTAGCTATATTATCTTACTTTCGCCATAACGCCGATCAACTGATAGCAAAAATATACTTTCTAAAATCTTTCTCAAGAATAAATAATCCACGACCACTACTACGTTTACCAAAGTCAATAATTTGTTGATGAAACTACACAAGTAAAAGACATTAATGATTCTCCAATTATAACCAGAAACCCTTTTAGTAAGCCTATTATTTTTTTTTCACAACTTCGATATTTACTGATATAAGCAATGGTGTGAGTGCTGGTAGTCGAGATTAATGAAATACACCTATTGCCTTTTTTGTCATTTGTCTTTTCCTGAAATTCAACTTTGATCAATTAAGAATTATGTAATAGTAAGTTTGTAATTCAACACGTCACACATAGTATGTAATGGACAATCTTATGATATCATATTTGACGTGTATAGTATGTTATTAACTCTGATGACCTCAACCACCGTTATCTTGGAATTAAAACAACAAAGCTACGCTGGTACTTTCATACTTGATAAATTGAAAGGCTGTATCTATAAGCATTGTAACTGTTCCTCTGGTTTCATTTAACACATGTAAATAATATTACAATTTCTCTACATTAAACACTAAATTGAAAAAAGACAATGATCAAAACCATTCAGTACACGTTTTGCAAGAATAAACATTTTCGTACTGAAATCGATGGTTTTTAAAATTCGAATGTGTTCTTCTCTAATTATCAAGCTGTTGGACATATTGAAGTTATATTTTATCTACAAGATTTTTTTATGATTTAAACAGCGTACTTTGTTTTATCGCTATCTCTATAAGGACGCACAGGTAATTACAGGAAACTAAACAAACGTATCAGTCACTGAATAACGTTGCTCTTTTCTGCCCAAATCATGAAGTATTACATGCCATTTGCATGTAAAATTCGTTGTTGTGTCTGTCATGGACAATTTGTCCAACGAGAAATGCTTTGACGGTCTGATAAAGGATCTATGCCAGTCTTCCTATATTAAATGAAAAGGCAAGGAAGAGTCTACCTTCCAATTATGAGATTTGGATTAAAGGAATGCTGGTCTCTATAGATATGACAAAGTCCAGTATGAATAGGACATTGTGAGGTACTGAGAGGGGATCATGTCGGTAAGCTTATTTACTGTCATACTTCTGAACACTATTATTTGGTGGAATTGTTACGATATATTTCTCTACCCCTTTCTCTATCGCTTTTGTTCACTCTCTAACATGTCTCTTTAATATTTCTCTCTCTCTCTCTCTCTCTCTCTCTCTCTCTCTCTCTCTCTCTCTCTCTCTCTCTCTCTCTCTCTCTCTCTCTCTCTCTCTCTCTCTCTCTCTCTTTCTCTCTTTCTCTCTTTCTCTCTCTCTCTCTCTCTCTCTCTCACTGTTCTCTCTCTTTCTCTCTCTCTCTCACTGTTGTCTGTCTCTCTCTGTCTCTCACTGTTCTCTCTTTCTCTCTGTCTCTCTTTCTCTCTCTGTCTCTCTTTCTCTCTCTCTTCTCTCTCTCACTGTTCTCTCTTTTTCTATCTGCCTCTCTCTCTCTGTCTCTGTCTCTGTCTCTCTCTCTCTCTCTCTGTTCTTTCTTTCTCTCTCTCTCTCTGCCTGTCTCTTACTGTTCTCTCTCACTCTCTCTGTCTCTCTCTCCTCTCTCTCACTGTTCTCTCTTTCTCTCTCTGCCTCTCTGTCTCTCTTTCTCTCTCTCCTCTCTCTCACTGTTCTCTCTTTCTCTCTCTCACTGATCTCTCTTTCTCTCTGTCTCTGTCTCACTCTCTCTCACTGTTCTCTCTTTCTCTCTGTCTCTCAAAACTTAGCCTTTTTAAAGGCTTTTCTTGTTTTGATACGCCTTGTAACCCAGTGGATTTGCTTGTCAATCCCTCTCTTCTGCTAGTGGCTTATTTATAAATGTAGACTGTACATTGTTGTTCAACACATCCACCTCTAATAATGCTGAAACTGGTAGGCTTGTCAACAAGTGTCTAAAAGACATTACCAGGCTCTTTATGGAATTACGAGCAGACACGTAGACTCATTACAAAACCAACTCTTGAGATATCTGGTCTCAAAATTGGGTAGCTTATATGAAAAAAACGGTGAATACAGAAAGCAGTACGAAGGCACTGTGCTAATATTGATTGACTTGGTTTGTTTTTCACATCAATTAAGCGAGGTGTTCTATCTAAGTCTGTTCTGTCATACAAATTACTTAGATTTTCAAAATTAAAAAAACTGTTTCCGTTAACGCTTGTTAAACGAATAGGGCTAGTTTGTAACTAATATCTTGATAAAATATTTAATAGTCGTTGAAATGTTAGTTTTGGTGGGTAGAGTTATTGTTGGCACTATATACATGTTTCAACGAAATGCATTAAATGTTAAATCCATATAAAGAAGGGTAACCATTCAGTGTTACTGAAGACTAAAGTAAGGATCATCAGATGGTCTAGAAATACATGATATATAGCTACTTGCACTTAACAGAAGAAATGGTTAGGTAGAAAACATTCAACTTCCATTTTGTTGCATGGAATTGATTTTTTAAAATCTACATGTTGGTTTATAACAAGAACTAAATAATGGCAAAAAACATTCTTTGATTTCATGGTCATGACCACTATCGATGTAATCTATATAACCATTACATTATTTATGTAGTTTTGATCACATTTAAAGTTTTTGGAAGAAACATTCTGAGATTTTATAACAGATAAGGAAGTTCGAGAACTTGATAAACTCTAGATAAAATGTCATGTTCCAGTTCGTCTGGTTTTTTTCTCTTTTGATTATCAACATTCCATTTTCTGTTTAAGTTATAAAATACATTGCACGGATAAGATTAACATTGCAAATGGACAAGACAAGGTTTGACAGAAGATAATGCAATCTGTAAAGATTCCTCAAACACTTTGTCTTAGATAGCCAAAATGAAAACTAGGATTTCACGTCTGTTTTCACACTGAGGAGGAAAGAGCTGTTGCGTTCAGACAGACAGTTTGGCTGGCATTTCATCTGATATGATATAGTTAAAATATAATAAGGACGGTGCTCTATAAAACTCTGGTTTTTTTTTAAACAAATCATTCTAATATTTTAAACAAAAGTAGAACATCAGAAAAAAACCGTAATTTTCATATAGAACATTTTGGAATCAATGAACAGACACTACAAAGGGTATATAGCTTATTGTTACACTTGACGAGGTTATTTGAATTTTATGAAAAACACCTCCATTATCGACTTTTGTTTCAATGTTGAGAGAAATTCAATCCAGCTAAGTGTTGAAGTTTTTAATAACACGATGATTTTTCTTCAAAATATGATAGAAATAAAAGGTAAATTTGCATTTCTTGAACTGCATCTGATGTAAGTGACCCTTTCATTGTTGTGCAGGTGGCGTTGTTTTTGAATTATTTGATCTGATATTCTGAGATTTTAAAACAGTTAGAAACTCTAGACACTTGAAAACTGGGAACTCAATTAAGCATAATGAAGAGGGGATGTTTTTATTTATTAACCTTATTGGGCGTTTGTTTCGATATAATGAGTCATTTTCAACTGAAACTCATGTGACCAAGTTCCTTTCTTATTCATGAAAATAGGTGACAGGTAATATTCGGAGAAAATGGAATATTTTAAATATTGATTGATGAAAGAAGTATTACTAGAATTGAAATAATAATAATAATAATAATAATAATAATAATAATAATAATAATAATAATAATAATAATAGTGCATTTATACTGCGCTGTTGCCATGCATGACCATGCTCAAAGCGCATAAATAGAGAAAGTCAGTTGTCAGAACAGGCTTGACAGAAGAAATAGGTTTTTAAACTGGCTGTTAATTATGCTAGGCAAAGAGAGTCTTTTAGTTCTTGTGGGAGATTGTTCCATTTTGTGGCTGCAGCATATGGAAAAGGCCATATCAGACAAACAAATCGAACCAGAGAACATTTGACAGGTAATAAATAAAAAGAATTGTTACCTCAAAGGTAACGCCCTTATTCCTGCATGATTGCTCATATTTGAGTCTGTACAATACCACGAACAGACATGTCAAGTACCCCATAGAATCTCACGATCTCTTAGATAATCTCAAAATCAGGGATGTACATCTGTTTTCACGCTGCAAAGATAACGTGACGCCAAGGCTCTCTGTGTTTATGTTTTGGAATGGTATTCCTCGGTACTTTTAACATCTAATAAGAACTGTGCTCTGTCAAGGTCTCCTCTTTGTCAAAGAAATGATTGACATGTTTCAAGCAAAATCTAATAAACTGTTTGCAATCTTCTTTGTAAAAGAATAGCGTTATAGTGGTAACTCTGATCTTGAAGTGTATCGTGGCTTTGACGGTCAAAGTTCCATTGTGAGTAAAATTAAGATTTATCA
Organism: Phorcus lineatus; assembly: GCA_921293015.1. Taxonomy (NCBI): domain Eukaryota; kingdom Metazoa; phylum Mollusca; class Gastropoda; order Trochida; family Trochidae; genus Phorcus; species Phorcus lineatus. The sequence goes on along the minus strand of OV121092.1, from coordinate 45,198,198 downwards.
AAAACAGCCAATTAGTATTCTAAACTATACTCATTGTATATAATACAGTTCTCTCTGTTGGCCCTCATTCCATACAGATTCCACCCTTTGCTACTTACCAAACAATTGAAGCAATTGATTGTATATAATTGAGTATACTGGTTTGGTGTTGGGTAACATATTCCTAATTTAGATAGCATCTGGACTGACCTAAATCCAATGTGACGATACAGGTTTGCAATGACTATTTAAACGTTTTGATTATGTAACTTGTCCTCTCTGTATATCTATAGATATGGTATGTCTTAGTTTCTGTAGCCAAACCTCGTAAATAATGTCAGTCCCATGCATGAAAAATGCAAAATCCGATGTCATTTATGAACATAAACTTTTGGTCAAAGTTATGTAGTAGCTATATAAATGGCGTGTTGTATTAAGAAATGTGTTGTAAAAGCAAACTCAGAACAAGAACTAAGAAATAGAAACGTTCAATATCTAGTTACTACAATGTGTACCAGGTAAACCGAGCAGTCATCATGCGACACCTTAAATAGCCAATAGGTATGAATATATATCCAGTAATAGGTACCACGCTGTCACCTTCTTAAAGGCACACTATCCCCAGAGAAAACGTCACATATCAAGTAATCGTTCGGACAGCAGCTCTCTTAGTCGGAATGGGACAATTATAACACCTGGAGACGTGCCCGCTTTACAATCAATTGAACTAAGAAAGGGGTAAACGTGAGCATAATGATCAACATTGACACGTAAAACTTTGATTGTGTTGTATGTAAATCTGCTTGAACTCAGGTTATAAGTCTGTTGGTGCATTACACCCTTGGTATTAAACCCTGTCTTATACCTTACTTTTCTTAATGGAGATGGTATTTCCAAATATCATATCGTTACACAATAAGAGAAGTTGTTACAAGAACGTAAATTACTCAGCTAATTAACAACACGACGTTGAAGTTCATGAAAGTAAAGCGAGAAAACCCAAAATGTCACTTAGCGCAATAAAAACATTATGCAATCATCTTTCTAAACAAATTAATTGTCTCATTCTTTTCGTATTCAACTCTACTAAAATTGATTTAATTCATCAAGCGACAAAAAAATGTTAGAATTTACCACTTCAGATATATCAATAACACTCAACTATTTTCATGAAATTGAATTCTATTGACAGTTGTAACTTTAGTAGGCGATAAATATATATACAATTTGATGTATTTAACATGAAGTATAACTATAAGTTTAAATGGAGTGTTCAACGTTTCCCAAGGAACAGTGTGTATAAGTATTAGCCATTCCTTTTTAACAAATGATTTGCAAGTTAGATTTTCATATTCAAACCCCCAATGATCAATTGTGATCACTTTTATTTGGGTTATTTGATAGTTTATATTATATTATAAATGTTAAAGCAAATATTTAGCATGGTCACGCTGACCACGCTTCAGTGACTTTTCACCTTTTTGGTTTTTACAATGTTAATCAATCGATGGTGCAACTTATACTCCAATGAGGAACATTGTTAACTTACACTCCTTTTTCTGTTTATGTTAACATGTGTTTCAAGGATTTCAATGCTCTATTGCTGGGTGTATTATAATCAAACGAGAAACAACAGTTTTCTAGATAGGTACATTTTACCGATTTAATTTCATCGACAGTAATCATATATGCCATGACATAACTAATAGAAGTTCTTTTTATTTTGTGTAAGTTGTTTATAAATAGTTGAAAGCAATACTATTCTGATAGCTTTTTTTTATGAATGCTTATTTAATATTAGATCACATTTGAGAACAATAATAACTACCTAATGGTTCTTAACGGAAAGAAATTAATTTTCATCACATCGTAACAGCTGTAATTAATGTTTATTTTGGAAACTGGTAAAGGAATTAATGTGTTAACTGTACCATAACCAAAGTGTTTGCGATGGTATCAGTCAACGTAATTTGATCGTATGCTATCAAGTGACTATCTCCTTAATCAATTTTTATTCATACACGTACGTGTAACAATTAACGATACATGTTCTACCTTGCAAATGTTAATTTGTAAATGCAAATTACGGGCATGTTCAGGATATCAGAATATTGCTATTTAACCCACATGTTTGAAAAGAAAGCTTAATCTCGATGATTACCATTGTTTTGCGAATATTGTGTGAAAATTGATACATTGTGTTCCACGGTGACAGGTGCTTGGAGAGGCTTTATGATGATAAGTTGTATAACACCGCAATGTTTCATGTCAATTCAATTTGGTTGGTCAACATTTACAGTTCGCTTTCAGTCAGGTTGCCTTTAGCTTGAGTGTTTGTGTTCTGAATATTTCATCACGTCCATCTATTGCCCCAGAAAGAAGACACGCGTTGTATCGCTCTAGTAGCAATAATTGGTATGCTGATCATACCATCAATGCAAGCTTCGAAATGCTTTGTGATTTACTGGCTGGAGTGTACTAACTACCTTACGCCGTGAAGATGTCTGATGTATGACTATTTCCTTGTTGCTCAAGAACATCTTAAGTGTCATTAAGTCTCCATGTATGTACTTAAAGTGTTAAACAATCGATGGTATATTTATTTTAACGTCAGCCGTATTACTTTCAATTAATCACAATACTGATAAATTGATATTAAAGAGATACGTTCTAAACGTTTTTCCTCATAATCAATAATCGACAAATTCTGATTAAAGCAGAGCCAATAACCTGTAAATATGTTCCGAAAAAATGAAAGCAATAATCGATTCTTCGTAATGAACAAAAAGTTATTACAAATATACATTGTTACTTCATTATCGTGTCACTGGTTCAATACAGTGGGTGATGAACATATGAATATGGATAGAAACAAATTAAATATCTTTTCATTAAGGTTACACATGAAAAAAGTTTCACTGACCTCTACATTCAACACAACAATTTCATTGATTTTACTTTTGACTTATCTTTTCTTTGTACGTGTTCATCTTTAATCCCAAGCTGGTCTGGTGAATTTTGATTTTGATATGAGATTTGTTTAGGTGAGTACTTAAACATTACCAGTCCTTACGTTGTTAATATCATGAACCAAATGAGGTTGAAAGGGGGGTAGTAATTGGATGTTTAAACCATTAAAGTTTAAACGATTATTGAACTCATAAACCCATAAAGATTGGTAAACATCATGATGATCCTCTTATCAAACTCTCTATTGATGCAAATTCATGTTTCTCATGTAAGTTTATTGTTCTATTTTTATGAATCATTTTGGATTCCAATATTGCAAGATGCAACGCCATGGTGGTTGAGTGGTTAAGCTCTTGGAGCATTTAGTGTTGTCATATTAGTGAGTTCCAACGATGCTCTAAAATAAATTTTATTCTTAGTATAGTACGTGCTGCTTCTTTCAATTGAGTTGTTTTCACAGTCTGACGACCTTCAATGTTCGACTTAACCTTAATACAACCTCTATTTGAGCCCTTACCAAAATATAAGCGCAAACCAATGATGTGTGATCTCCCTAGTATGAAAGAAGAATCACGAAAGCATAAATGATGCTATATTTTTTAATAGTCTACGCAGGAAGTGGCAATTGCGTGTAGATAGTTAACAGTGCACCAATTTGTCTGTGGCAGTTTCATGGTGATTAGATATATTCAATCGGCAATGTGAATGTGGTTTATTACAAAGGTCCTTCACAAAATTTGAACACAATTTAAGCACTTATTCATACTTTTTTAAATGAGTTTGAAAACATGCGCTAATATTTAATTGACCTATACATTTTTATTGATTTTTTCAGATAGTTATATGAAACAGACTGAACACTGCCAGCAAATATGGATAAAGATCGCAAATAACGTCATTTAGATAGTAAATTAGTCAATATCTGTCAACTTTCTTTCTTCGTCGTTCATTACCCAAAAGTTAATCTGATTTTCATTAAATACGCTTATTACTTTTAGAGTCATAAAACGTGATCATAGTTCGTCTTGTCTCTTTTTCATGCTGTGCTCAATTTATAATTATAAAATCTGGATAGGATAAAAAGTTAACGTTAATAAGTTGATGCTATTAACTAAATATTTCAATGTTACCACACAACGTAATGTCCAATGCTTATTATGCCAATTAGCAGTGTAATACACGAAGAAATGAGAAGACCATAAACCAGTAAGTATTAGAATGTATCTTACGGTTGATGTCAAGTACTCATAACAAAAATACATAGCAGAATTATTTACGCATTAGGCCTGGTCACACAGCCCAAATGTCGCAAAGTTTGGTTGTGCGTGCCTGTCCATCGAGAATTTGACCATTTTTACTGATTTACGCAATTAAAAATCACAGATGAATTTCGCAAGAACTACGGAAAGAGCACGCACAAACCCCTAACAAACCACGCACTTCAGCGCATAGACACGCAAACAGGGCGCATACGTGGTTGTGACCGACGAAAGGTCTGCTGAAAAACTACGCAAAATCTGCGCACTTGCACTTATGAACTGCATATGAATCGCTCATGATTCAGGTATGAACTGCGCACAACGGGCACATGTGCGTGAACCATGCGTCGTATGTCTGCTAGTCGTCAGTGGAAAGTCGTGGATGAACGCGATAGCGGCAACATGTTCGCGAAGGATCACTGACATTCCACGCATATTTCGCGCACTGTCCACGTAACAACTACGCACACTACGCAAAACTTACGTAAAACAGCGCAGTAGTGCGTATATTTTTACGCGAAGCCAAGTTTGAGCTGCTCAAAACTCGGAATCGCGTAAAGCGCCGATCCGGCAAACATCTAAGGACAACTACGGAGGTTCCACGTCAGACAAACTGATAAAATGCGCAAATCGCGCATGTATCGCGTAAGACTCGAATCGTGTGCGTGATTCATGCGTGTACGGGACTTTTGGGCTGTGTGACCAGGTCTTGATAGAATACTTTAACAGGATGTCATTAGAGATCTAAAGGGTTAAACTTTGTAAAAGGTTTCCATCGATTTATATCGGCTTTTAACACCTTTCAGGTTCAATTACATGTTTCCCTGCGTTTGATACAAAGAAAACTCAATCAAAATTTGGCTGTCAAGAACACTAGCGATATGTCATGACACCTTGTCTGAGGTCAAAGGTCGAGAGGCTTATTGATCCCATGTCCAGACTTGATTGTCATATGGTGTTATAGTGCGTGGTCGTAATTTCATTACAGCTCGCTTGAAAGAAATATCAGTAGAACTTCAAGCCGAGTCATACTAGAATTTGTTTACAAAGGTTTTTGTGCATGTTGTATTAGCATTAATAATTTGACTTTCGTTTAAAATTTATTTTTCACTTTGATAAGATAATTAACTTTTCGGAAAGAAATAATTCATATACCGGCTTATAATTAACTTCAAATGATTAACTTATTTTGATATCTTTGTAACCCAAGTGATTACAGGACAATATCTCTGTTCCACTAGTGGCATTTTTAGACTGTACTTTGTTGTCGTCCTTCCTTGGACGCTATGAAAAGTCATTGTTGTTCAAAATAGGCCACACTTATAACGTTAAAACTGATACAACTCTCTACATGACTATGCCAAGAACTATATGGAACTACAAGCAGGCACGTGGACTGCCTCTTAACCTCAACCACCTCTGAGATAGCCTATCTCAATACAGTGTAGTTTGTATGCCTATATGTTGAATACAGAAAGCAGTACCAAGGTATTGTGCTAATATTGGTTGGCTTGGTTGACCTTTCACATCAATTAAGTAGGGTGTTCCATCAAAGTCTGTCATACAAATTACTTAGAATTTCAAAATAAAATATCCAACTGTTTCCTTTATCGCCTGTTGAAAGAATAGTAGGAAGTAAGTGACTTATTTCTTGATTAAATCATAATTAGTCGTTATGTATTAGTGTTGGTAAGTAGAGTTTTAGTTGATGAAGACACTAGATGTTTTAAATCGATGCATTAAATGTTTATTACATATAAAGAAGGATGATCACTCAGTGTTCCTATGAATGCTATAATTTCAAATAGTCTAGAACTACATGTTCTATTGCTGCTTGTAGTTAACAGAAGAAGTTGTTTGGTAAAAGATTTTTAATTTCCACATAGCATGGAAGTGTATTTGTCGGTCTGGGTGCTCGTTCGTAACCAAAAGAATATAGTAGCATTGCGTTCACTTTGATTTCATGATCATTTCTTCATTTGAGATAATCTAGATAACTCTAAATTGTTTCTGTATTTTTGATAAAACATCAAGTGTTTTGAAGAAACATACTTAGGTTGTTTATCAGATAAGGAGGTTTGCGCCCTTGAACTTTAATTAAACTGTTAGATTCAAGATTTTCGAGGGTTTTTTCTTTTGATTATCACCGTTTCATTTTCGATTCAAGCTCTTAGTGTCAAACACTTAGTATCTGTACGAATGATAGTAAGGATCCAATAAGTTTACAATTGGACGCGACAAGGTTTGATATTAGATAATACAACCCGTAGATTATTCTAGTACCTCAAATCTCGACCATAATCTCAGATAGCCATGATCAATATCAGGACTGTTTCACATAAAGTAGGTAATGGTGCCAAGGCGTTGTGTTTGTTTGACTATCATGCATTTTGCTATTAAGTATGGTATGGCTCGACTTGGTACTTAAAAGGTCTAATTAAGACAATGAAATATCGATATGAAAATCAGTTTTTCATCTTCTTAAAACTAAACAGATGTTTTCGTCATTTATCCCAACAAATAGTGGTAATAATGGGTTAGAATTAGCTGTATCTCTGGTCCAAATGCAGTAAAAATTCCTAATTTACACAGGAAATATTCAGTTAGAGCTGACATAGAGTATGTTGTTTGAGTCAAACATGCCAGCTGGGACAATGTTTTTTTTTCCCAGATTGAAAACTGTTTTTGTACATTCAGCATTGCAAAGCTACTCGGTTCATGAGGAAGATGATATATGTTTGATCAAAAACATAGATAATGTGCACGCCAGTGTTTTAAACTTAATTTTGGAAACTTATCTAAAACTGTTAGTGGCATCTGTCGGTTTTGAAAAAATCTTGCAATATTGCATTAAAACTAATGTTTTCATCCTAATTTAGGTTTTATTGAATTCAGTCCGGCGACTGTTTCTTGATAAGAAGATGAGTTTTCATTCTGTGCTCTTGACCTGCCCAAACGAATGTGTTAAGTTGCATTTCGTGATCATGTCTGCATCTGATCAAATTAAGAGATCCTGTCCATTACGTTTAGAGGTGTGCTCTGTCAATATATTTTTATTCGTTGAGATTCTGTGTCATATAACAAAACTTTAGGAACTTGGTGAATTAAAGATACGTTTGAGAGCCTGTTTTTATCTCTTAACTTTACTGGGAATTTGTGTTGGTGTTATCAGTCATATGAAAATGAAACCTGTGAAACAAAGCACCTTGATAGTTATGAGAAAAAGGATGAAGGTTAATCTTTTTTAGAAAATGGAAACTTTTCATATTAGAATATATTGCCTTTTTAAATGGTAGTGCAAACTTATCAATGTTTACTAAAAGTATAGTTTTATAAAGATTGCATTTATTATCTGATAACTATCACAACCATTGAATTATATTGTTTAAAAATATATTTCTTACTTTTGTGAAAGTCTTTATGAGTGTTGTTTAATTTATTTTTGTTAAAATCCACGTGGTTTTAATTTTGTTTGTTAATGGAAGCATTATTAAAATCATAATCGGAAAACCAAAATCAAACCAGACATCCTTTTACATGTTGATATTTTCTTAACATACAATTCTGACAGAAGTCAAACGACCGGAAATAAGAAATATCAATTAATCACAAGGGTGGTTTGTGTTTAAACATCAAATTATTGTCATATTTAAATAAACATCGCTTGATAGTGTGCATCTCATATTCTCAAAATTGAAATGATACTCGTTTCTTCATGTATTTTTTCTGTCTAGCATGCTGGGAACTGATTGGTAAAACAAAGTCTTTAATAAGCCATATCATTGTTATTGACGCTCTTATTGATATATGATTTGAAAACGTGTCTACTTGATCATGTTTGAGACCATATGTTCCCAGGAGCTAACATGTCGAGTACCTGGGAGATTCCTCAATACACGGTCTTTTAGACAGACAATCTCAAAATCAAGGTTTTACGTCTGTTTTCACGCTGTAAAGATAACCGAGACTGCCGTCAAGACAATGTGTTCGATGTATCTGTTTTGATATTTGGGAATGGGTTTACTAAGTACTTTTCACTTCTAATATGGAAGAAACACTATACTTAAATCACTCATATTACCAAAACTTAACCATCTGTTCTCATCTTTACCCAATCCGAAAAAATGCGTTATCGAAAGACTGCAAAAAAAATGTTTTAACTTCATATGGAAAAATAAACCAGATAAGGTACAAAGAAATGTAATGATGTTAAACCCTGAACATGGGGGAATAAAGACGCCAAATGTTAGAAAGATAATATCATCACAAAAATTAAAATGGATGAAAAGAATAAGCGGTAATGATTGTAAATGGACATACTTGTTTACCGATCAACTAAAAATCAAAATTCCGCTTCTGCTAACGGATAGCGCCTTCATACGAACTAAGATAATTCCTCTTGCAACTAACTCCTTTTGGAAAGACATACTCGTAGAATGGTCAGACTTTATATTAATGAATAAAAAGGAAATCGTAAATGAAGAAGATATACAATGTCAATCATTATGGAACAACGACAATATTACAATTGATAAACGTCCTTTTTTGTATTATGAATGGTATGAGAAAGGTGTTGTTTTTGTGAATGATATGCTTCATGATGACGGCAGATTGTTAACATATGAAGAATTTTCCACTACTTTTTCTATTAAGACTAACTTTCTAACTTATGAATCAGTGAAGAAAGCCATAATGGCATATACCCGATCACATATGAACACAAAGCATTTCAAGAAGAAATTGTCGAATCCTATTTATCCATTCAATGTATCAAAGATTAACCTCATAATTGGGAATAAAAAACTATACGCCTCTCTTATAAACTCAAAATTTGTTCGCCTGCCATGCTATTCAAGATGGGAAAAAATCCTAAAAAGTGACCTTGAAGAAAATGATTGGAAAATTTTTAATATTATTGCCAATAAATGTACGAGAAGCACAGACTTGAAATGGTTGCAATATAGAATTATTCACAATATTCTCCCAACAAAACAATTTCTCTATAAAATTGGATATATATCATCACCATTATGTCCATTTTGTGAAAAAGATGTAGAAACAATTAATCATATTTTTTGGGAATGTGAACCCATCTTTAGACTATGGAAAGAAATCGAAACATGGTTAAACTCTGTACAGTTAAAACTAGAATTTACAAATAAAATAATCATTTTGGGAATGAAAGGAAAGAACAATAATCCTGTAAATGCAATCATTTTATTAGTCAAACAACATATTTACAAATGTAGCATAAATGGTTTTAGACCAAAATTAGAGTATCTTAAAAATGAAATTATACAATATTACGATTTGTCAAGATATGTTTTTTTATCAACAGAAAATGAAGAAATGTTTTTTAAGTACTGGTCAACTTTACATCTACTACTTGGAAAATAATTCACTCATTAACTAAATTGAATTGTGCTTATATATTTGGATGTATATAACTGTATTTATATGATGAATGTCTTTGTTTTTGTCAAATGTGTCTTTGCCTGTATCACAAAATAAGGAAAATAAAAAAAAAAAAAAAAAAAAAAAAAGAAAGTGCTCTGTCAAAGTTTCATCAATGGCAGAGAAATATTTATATCTTGAAACAAAATCTAGATAACTGTTCTGGGTTTTTTTGTCAAAATAATACTGTTCTAGTTGTAACGTATCTAGGGAGTGTAATGCTAACTTGACTGTCACAGTTTCGTTGTTTGTGAGTAGAAATTAGGATGTCTCAAACACGTACAAATGCTCAGCATTTTAGTTTGTCAGGCCTGTCAGTTGACTTTCATTCCGTTAAGAGTCCACCCCGTGCTGCTGGAAATTTCAATTATACTTTTATCACCTTGATACACTTGACTGTCTCTACCTTGTTACCGTTGATTTACAAACCTCCATTTCAGAAAGCATCTGGAATGATGTAACTAATCCTTCAGGTTCTCTTTGCTTCATCATAATTTAAGTTCGTGGAACAAACACACTGAGAGTTTAGATCAGATAGTATATGGTGGACTCTTATAGGTTTAGGATTCAAGTTATTTTATTTTATATTGAGTTGAATGGAATGTATCTTACAAAGTGAGGTGATGGCAATCTTTTAATAGAACGAATTTTATAACGTGTGATGTTCATCGTTCTACATCAGTCAGTTGATGAACTTTTAATGAAAAGATTATCATTTTCGGTGTTATTTCGTTGATTATAATGATAAAACAGTCATTGATATTTCGAAACTAAATTTAGGCGTTTTAATATATGATCTCGTCAATTCTGAAACCTTATATGCACATTTTAGTGGTTTTGAAATATTATATAAACAAGCATATGCTGATCTATAGAACATATTACTAACAAAAAATGACGGCAAGTGCTAAAAAAAACCATTTTAATATTTAACGGTTAATCAAATGTTATAACATATATGATAAAACTCGTGACAGGTGGATTATAAATGAATTAATGTTCAATGTCCTATTTGTGAAAACGTTCAGATATTCAATAGATGCGAAACGTTTGAGTTTCTCTAGCCAAACCCCGTCCGTGATGTCAATATTGGATGTATTTTACATGTAAGTGCTCTATCTCAGTTATATATATTTTCAGACTGTAAATAGATATGACATGTTTCAGTTTCTACAGTCAAACCCTCGTCTTACTGTCAGCATCAGATGCATGGAGAGTGCAAAGTCATTCTTGCACAGAGCACCGATATCATTCTGTATATGTATTAGCATGTAGTAATTGGGACTGTATAAAAAGGAAACTCTCAACAACACTCATCCTGTTAAATCAGCGGATATGAATCCGCTCTCACTCTTTCCATATATCTCCTTCGAGCCAAAAGCCTCATATCGCTAACTTTCGAACCGGCCAATGAGACTACTCGCATTCAGCGACAGCGGCACCACCCGGATGGAAAATAATAACAATTTAACTAACCCACGAATAATCAAGCCGATCCAGCCGTACGAGGCTTTTGGTTTGAAAGAGATCAGGGTAAAGGATGGAGTGAGAGCGGATTCATATAAGCTGATTTATCAGGATGAACAACATTTTGACATTCAATATCTAATTAATACAGGTTGAACCAGGTAAACTCAAGAGTCTTTATGCGACACCACCGGTATGAATGTGTCCACTAATTTGGTTACAGACGTCTTCGTTTAAAAGGCACATTGTACCCAGAGAAAATCAGATGTTCATCAATTCTTCAGTCAGGAAGCCTTGTAGTCAGCACGAGACCAATATAGCATTCTGAGACGTGCCGTTTCAGTAACGACTGACATAACAAAGGGTTAGTTTAAATAACGTAAACTCTGCTAACAAGGAAGCGGGACTTTGTCTAGCACAGTAATCTACATTGTCACATTAAGCTATTATAGTGTTGGTAAAAGTACTGAAAATTCAGTTTTAAAGTCTCTTGGGGTCACTGGACCCTTGGCATTCAACAATGTATGTTAATATAAAAAGATGTTACAAGAACGTAAATTGTAAGCAACAACACAACGTTTGAGTACAAGTAAGTACAGTAGGTAAACTTGGAATGTCATTTATTGTCAACCAACCAATTTTCACAGTTGTCATGCGAATTTCATTTAAATCACGAAACAATCTCAAGGAATTTTAGAAAAAACGAACTCTGAACTGCTATTTCTGTTAGTCTTAAAAAGGGAACACGATGACGCTTTTTAGAATATTGATAGAAGGCTGGAATGAAATGTTTGCTTAGGACAGCATGAGTGATGGCAAGTCTCCATGGGTTCGACCGACGAGACTTCTGGATTAATTAACACCTGGTATGAAATAACAAAAATAGGAGAGGTGGGTGTCGTCATTGTTTATAAATGAAATCAATTATTATCATATGAGTTTTCAGGATAAGTACATTTTACCAATTTGATTTCATCAAACTTTTATCCTTAATGCCATGTCATGATTCCTTTAGACGTTCTAGTTTCAAATAAATTTGTTATTTGTTTGTGAAAAGTAAAAAACTATAACAGTAAAAGAAATAGTATTTTGAAAGCGTGGTCGTATAAATGCTAATTGAATATTAGATCACATTTGAGAATTACGGAAAGAAAATCAATTTTTAAAAATGTTTGAGTCTAACTTGTAATTATTGTTTATTTAGGAATAATCCAAACACAGTAAAGTAATTAGTGCGTAAGTGTTCCATGACCAACGTGTTTATGATAAAATGGATCAAAATAATTTGATCGTTTGTTGTCAAGTAACTATCTCTTTTATCAACTCTTATTCATGCATATATCTGATACTAATAGGGACATATGTCATGCATGCTAATCCTTATGTGTGAATGCAAATCATCTGCATGTTTAAGATATCAGATCATCAATGTTATGCTCATATGAAAAGAATGCTTAATCTGTTGCTGAATACCATGATGATTACCGTTGTTTAGCGGTTTATATCATGTGAACATTTATATACTGTGTGCCATGGTGACAGCTGCTAGCTTAGAGATGCTTTATGAAAATAAGGTGCATAACACCGTAATGTTGCATGTCACTTCAATTGCATTGGTCAACATTTACAGTTTGCTGTAAATCAGTTTGCCTTCAGCTTGAGTGTTTGTGTTCTGAATATTTCATCACGTCCATTTATTATCGAAGAATGAAGAAAAGCGTTGTATCACTATAGTAGCTTTAGTTGGTATGCTGATCATACCATCAATGTAAGCTCCGTAATTCTCTGTGATTTACTGGCTGGAGTGTATTAACTACCTTGCGTCATGACGATTTCTGAGGTAGGATTAGCTTCTTGTTGTAAAATAACACCTAAAGTGTCAACAGTTATCTTTTGATGTACTTAAAATGTTGAATAGTTTGTGTTATACTTATTTGAAGGTTAGTCTTATTACTTACAATTCAGTCAAATTCCTCTGTTGCTCAGGGAATGATTAGTTTAAAATGACATAGAGTATGTTGTTTGAGTCAAACATGTCAACTGATTGTGACAATGGTTTTAAATTTCACAGTTTAGAGACTGTTTTTGTACCTTTAACACCTGCACGGTTCATAACGACGGTTTTATATGTTTGATCGAAAACTAAACAATTTACCACGGCGAGTGCATAATTTTGGAAACTAATGTATCGCAGACAAAGAGATGGATATGAGTTGGCAGTGTTGATAAGATCATTTAAAAACTTAGACAGGGGCATGCAATGTCGTCCTTGACACATACTGAGATAATTGTTTTAATTTGTATAGGAACATTGCAATTGTCCTTTATATAACGCTTTGGGATTAATTGACAAATACTAGAGATATGTGGCCTAAACTGTATATATTTTATGTTTGCACTTATCTAGGGTTTTTAGGCTCAACCACAATGCTGCTTCTACTTTGAATGACCTTTGTCAGTTTTGAGAAACTCTTGCAATATTGCATTCACAATTCAGATTTCTTAAATTCAATGTGAACCTGTCCGAAAGAAGATAGAAACAAACATTTAATTACATTTCCTGATCATGACTGCATCTGATCTAATCTAAATGACCCTTTCAATTATGTTTGTAGGTGTGCTCTGCTTTTTAAATCGTTGAACTGACATATTGAGATTCTTTGTCAGATTAACAAACTTTTTGAACTTGATGAACTCAAGATTAGCATGAATCACGAGTTTGTGTTTCTTGACTTTACTCGAATGTGTTTCGGCATAATGAGTCACATGAGTCACATAACCAAGTACCCTCTTTAGTTATTGGAAAAAAGAATGAAGATTAATCTTTTTAAGAAAATGGAAAACCTTCACCATAGTGTAAATTGTTCATTTTAGAGTCAATGCAAACTCTTGATTTATTAGATGTTGAGAAAAATTGCAATTTGATAAAAAAAAAATGTATTTGTATTTTACAACAAAATGTGTTCCTGACTGTCTTTATGACTTGTTTTTTTTTTCAAATTCATCGTTGTTAAAAGCCATGTGGTTTTAATTTTGTTTGTTGATGGACGTTAAAATCGAAAAATCAAAATCGAGCCAGATATCATTTGTAATGTTTATTCTTTCTTATACATGTAATTCTGACAGATGTAATAAATAAGAATTGAGAATTTGTTAAATATCTTATCACAAAGGTGTTTTGACGCCCTTATTCCAGTATGTTTGGACAAAATGTCTACACTATTACAACGGGGTTTTCTGTTTTAACATCACCTCATTATCGTTTTATAATGTACAGCTAAAATGGCCAGGGAGCATCCCTCATATTCTACCTATTGTTATTTAATCTCATAATCTAGACACCTAATTGAAACTCATCTGTTCATAGATAGACGTATCTTCTTTGGAACTTTACGATAAAAACAAGTCCCATTAATAAGCCTTCATATTACTTTTAATAACGCCGTTATTCCACTATCTTTTGACAAAAGGTCTTTACGATCATGTTTGAGACCATATGTATCCACGAACAGACATGTCGAGTCTCTGAAGAATCTTCCATACAGTCTTAGAAAGACAATCAAATTTTTGGGTTTTCCGTCTGTTTTCACGCTTAAAAGATAACATGCTGCCATGGCATTGTGTTCAGGCTTTCTGTTTCTCATTCTGCTAAATCAGCGTATCTGAATCCGCTCTTGCCCCTTCCTATACCCTGATATGTTGTCCGTTTTCGCGGCGTGTGTGTCCTGTGTAGAGGGTATGATTTCAGTTTTGGAGGGTATGAATTCCAGTCTTTGTGATTTGTGTTCAGATTTAGATTATATGTAGTCAGTTTTGAAGTATGTTTGCCGTTTGTATAGTAGGCCTGATATACCCTGATCTCTTTCAAGCCAAAAGCTTCGTACCGCTAGCTTTCGAACCAGCCAATGAGATGACGCGCACGTAGCAAAAGCGGCACCACACGGATGGAAAATCCGTTAAATTTTAAGACAGCAGCTTCACGCTCCTTGCATTACGAACTTCCATTGGCTGAAATAGTAACAGGTTAACTAAGCCACGAATATCAAGCCGATCCAGCCGTAAGAGGCTTTTGGCTTGAAATAGATCAGGGTATATGGAGGAGGGAGAGCGAATTCTACAAGCTGATTTAACAGGATGTCTGTTTCTATATATTTTGGAATGGGTTTACCTGGGTCTTTTAACTTCTGATAAGAAGAAATGCTCTGTCAAAACCTTTTGTCAAGGGAATTATGTTTGAAAATTCTACATAAATCCTTTTGTCATCTTCTCTTTAAAGAATAGTGGTAAAGCTGTACATGTTAGTCTTATCCTGGGAATGTATTGCGACTATGACTGTCAAGTTATAGTTTCATATTTAGTGATATTGTTTCATAAATTGTTGTTTGGGAGTATGATTAAGATTTATTGATAAACAAACACTAACCATTTTAGACTCATCGTATAATTGCAATACCTTCCTTTAACTTTCATTCCTTAAAGAGACCACCTGATATCGTTAATTCTTTAAATATAATCTTGCCAATTCTTAAACTTTATGTATTTGGATGCAATGAAAATCATTTCAAACCATTCAGAAGGTGATGTGGCACTGTTTGATATGTTTCGTGCTTTTTAAAACAGTTGTTCTTCTGCCTTCCTGCCAAAAAAAGTGTTCCTCAGTTTTTGTTACAAGGTCAGGTAAAAATCAAGAGGATCAAATTCTACAGAATTGGTAGACCTTTATGAGAATATTCAACTATAAACTGATGATTTTTGGAAAACTGAGTTTAAGTTTCATAGACAATATCGTTTCACCATGCTTTGTTAAAATACTACTCTAATCATTTCACGCATACACTTTTAAAACCAACAAAGGCATATGTGGAAACACATCTGAATACGTCGATGAGAAAAAAGGAAAAAATATCTAAATTACAGACTTGGTTTATGTTTGATGTTTCAATTGACAAAATTCCCATTGACCGAATTCTGTTGCAGTCATTCATTACTCATATTCTTCACCTCTCTGCAATTTTCATTACCTTTCCAATGATTTAGTTCCCTTTTCTCTTCATGTCAGTTTCTTTGGCTTTAAAGGACTTTTATATTTCAGAGACTTTGTAATCCTTATTTCAGAAAGGATATAACCGGATTTATATTTCGATTCAGTTCATATCAGGTTTAGGTTACTTTGCTGAGTCAACTATCAATGACGTTTCGACTTTTGGTCTTATATGTATCTTTGATGTTTCAAAAGTTGTTAAACACCCGGGCGAATTTATAATAATTGTTGATAATTCATTGGTAAAAGTAGCATTGAAATGTCAAGGAATAATGCTTATAAATTCTAAGTTCTAGTATTTCAAAACACGTATAATCTGTTAATGTTTGCAATTGACTTATTTTAGGTGTGTTGTGTTATAGTTGTCACTGTCACTATATTTTAATAAAAATTAAGACAAAAGCCAGGAAATAAACAGATAAACAACAGTTAAACGATGTTCATTGCTGACGTGTTTGTAAAATGTATCAAGAGATCTGTATTGGCGTTTAACAAGTTTTATGTTTTATCACACCTGAATTTTTTTCTCTGCTTGGACTAGAGAATTCACTTTTACATGTTATTGTTATCTATCTGATTCGTTTTAATTTTCTCGGCTTTTGATTGACTTAGTTGATCATCATCCGTTTATCATCCATGTAATTAATACACAGCTTCATTTCGGTAATTTGTTATACGTTGAGATTTACTATGATTTACTCAAAGACGCAAATATTGGAATCATATAATTCTCTGATATGTCAGGAAGCCACTTTCAAGCACTTTTCACTTAATAATCATATCTTGATTCAAATTGTAATGACATATTTCAAGACTACAATTCATCGTGTCAAACAGACGCCCCTTCAGTTGTACTTCAGTACCATTGTCACTGACACCCTTTCTCCTAGGACAATGGTTCAGTGTCTGCAAGTCTGTGTACAACATTTGTGTTTCCATTAGCAGACATGTGAAGTGGTCGTATGATTGATTCACACACTTCGATACTACCGGTATTGGCGCTTTTCTCCGATCTGAGTTGACAGCGAGTCTACAAGGTCGTGCTCGACACGCTGTTAATCAGACAGCCAATCGCAATATCAGGTTAGCATGGTGGCGTTCACTCAGAAACATAAAAACGGTATCATATTCGGTGTATCATATACAGTTCCGTTGTTTCTCATTAGATGGTGAAATTCAAGAGACATACATTTACCACTCAAGAACAAATCCTACATTTCTACTCATATATTTAACGGAATCAAATAATTACAGCTTATTGATGTTTTGATAATAAGATCACTGTCCTCATCTGCATCTCTAAGAACCTGAATCACATAACAGATCTATACATGCTAAATGTAATCTCAGATGGGTCAGGTCTGCTTAATGAAAAATCAGCATTAGGTTTGTTCGCATGCCAATTATTTAGTGTGATCGGTATTTAAACATACAATGTATTTGTAAAACAGGTATCAAATGGCTCGATTCCAATCACTTTGCGGTAATAAAACCATTGACTATAGATGTACAATTTGCATGTTTATATATCAAACCTTAAATATACTGTTGTGTAGACCATAGTTTCGTTTTGGAGGTAAGTGATAGTAAAAATAGCGAAGAGTTCATATGGTGCACTCAATGAACTGTTCTATAGTCAAGCCAGTTATCCTGATCAAACAACTGCGTGCATTTTGTCAACTCCTACAAATAAGTACACGAATCAACTGTGACTGGAAGATTTTACCGTGAAAGTTCATGAATCCATTATCAGCTGCTTGTACTAACAACCGCCGTGCACTTACACGTCTCACAGCTGATCTGATTACACGTGCAGAGCTCAAAGACAGGTGATCTTAAGTCAGGATGTGAGCTCTCTCATGTGACTAATGCCTCTAATTGTTTAAGCGGTTCCCCATTTCCACTGTTTGCATTATGTATGATCTCATCCTAAAGCACTTTCCACTGATTGGTCTTACTCAACCCGCGATATCTGTGACTCAAGTATCCCGAAGAGAACTATGAGCCCTAGCTCATTGAAACTTGGACTATGCAACATTTATCATGGAAATGCAACTTGGAACTTGTTTCACGGACGGGAACCATAAAGCGTACCTCATTGCATGTTAGAATATAGAACAATCTCGTGGGTAGTGGTTATCATCTTTTCCTTCATTTATTTTTTACCGTTTCCATGAAAATACAACGTAAAAATTGGTTGTGAACCAGAACTCAATAACCATGAGACCTAGCTTATTGAAAGTTGATCTGTGGAACATCATATGTTGTAGTGCCATTTGCATTTCTACTCCTTCAGAATTTTGTTTGTTGTCGTTTCCATGAAAACCCAAGGTACTGTACTGTTTCCAGTGTATAATCTTTAAACCTTTAGGCACAATGAAGCTAAAGATCTTAGACAATCCTCTCCCTCCCGACGGATGAATTTATAATCAATGCTTCGATCAGGATTTTTCAACTTAATGTTTATTTGCCAATAGTTTTAGAGCTGTTGTTCAATATGTTTCACGCTTTTGCCACTTTGTGGGGGAATATTCTGTTACAGACATTAACTTATTTTGTGAAGGTTTTTTTTTACCCTTTTTATTTGCCAATCCAATATTTTACAACTTAACATACAACATGTACGTTTATTAAATATGAATAAATCTAAATAAATATAAGAAATGTATGATAAAAGATATAGAATAAATAAACTAATTGTAAGAGAGTATGCATTGGAAGTAAAATACTAATAAATGGTAGACAGACTTACCTATTCATGAAATCAAAATAAAATCGTCATTACGATAAAAACTTTGATATTGGGTTGTGTCTTCAAATTGTGATAAAAATAATACAAACTTTCAAAAAATATGATCTTACATTGTTCGATCTGTCTTAATCGCACCATGAGAAACTTTCCAGAACGTCGGGTCATTTAGAGCTGCTTAGAAAGAGTTTGTGAAAGACGGAGGAAAAAACACATCCAGCTAGATTGAGATGACGTCTAATACCTAAAAGTTATGTTTGCAACTATGTAATCACATACTTTGCAATAAATGAAATTTCAGTTAGCATCATCGATATTTCTGAATTTCATAATAAAATATGTAATTACAAGATTATCTCCACATATATTTCAAATAATATCAGCATGCGAATAATACTATCATGACCATTGTTGATATTACAGAATTATATCGCAACTGAATTGAGCTAACAAAAATTAATATCTATCTTATTGTCCTGTTTTTACTGGCGTACTTCACTGAATGGTTAACTAAAAGCTTTTCGCTATCGTCTCAGAAATTTCATGAAGTCACAGTAAAGCATTCCACGCAATTTATATTGAACAGTAAAATCGGGTCAAGGTTTCTCTTAACTCTTCTTCATTCGAACGATGTAAGGTATTGTTATGGAGTGTTGAAAGATGTAATCACATTAACGATAGAAACCACACCGCCCGGTTGTCTACCAATGTCTCATCAATATCAGTTATTGCTAAGGATTTGGAAAGACTTGTCAACTATTGGAGTGGTTCCCCATTTCATGAGGGTTACCTATAGCCTTATTTGTTAGTATGATAGATGTGTATTAGAGAAAAATAACATCCAGAACATCATGAACTTATCTTTTTTAAAAGGGATAATTTGTCAATAACATACATTTTATATAACATTAACGGCATGCAGCTTATTGTATTTGGTTTGAGACATTATAATTTCAATCTAATGATAATGAAGATGTAAAATCACGATTCAAAATACGGACCAAACAAGGATTGTCATCAACTAACTTTATAGTGGCTTGTAACACATGAATTTATATTATCCATTGCGCTGCACATGGCTGGTTTCAACAAGGTCGCTAACCAAAATGATATTTCAGTTTGTTACACTGCAGAAGCACTGTCGATATGTTACATTTTTAGTGAGGTTTACACGTCTCACTGCCTCAACGTAAATCGGTCATTATCTAGACGTATAAAGTATATGTTTTGAAAGTAATAAAGTATTGTCTATATATTACATCATGCTAAAATTGAACGATTTTTTTGGGATTACATTAACTTTCATGAGGTCGCATTAACTTATGTACACAAGTTTATCTCGTTATACATTCTTTTCATAGCTTGTTTATCAGTTTGTGATTCAATGGTGTGTTATGATTTAAAATGGCAATAGTTTAAACATTCTTACTAGGGTTATTTAAATGTAAACCTACAACCTGTTGTAACCCCTCGTGTCTTATTGCAGGATGACAAATATAACTTGTTCAAGATTTTCTCGATGGTTTTATTATTAAGAGAGCCAGATTCATTTCCAAATGTTTTAGTTGTAACAATGTTGTTTTGAATATTCTTAATGGAATGAAACAATCTTTTTACGTCATTTTGTGAAAGGCAATGACATTCAATTTATCATGCTATCATTTGAAAGTGTTTTATTTACACTCTTAAAGTCGACTTTACTTTTAATAATTCAATATTGCTGTCAATATATGAACAAGTCAACTAAAGTTCATTTTTAATTATGAACTAAATACCTAGAAAAAAGAATGTCGACAGTTCTCTTAAAATAAAGAGCTCTAATAAATAAACACAGTTCAATGCGAGAAAAGGGGGTCTAATTAATCCCACCTTCTACGTCAATAATCATCGCAATAAGGCTGAAACAATATTGTATGATTTTTAAATTTAGAAAATTAATTCATCCTGCCTTCATCTTACTTATCTTAATAACTTTTCAGATTATTTGTTATAATTTATGTATGTGCATGTCAATAACGGAAGATTGACCACGGATTATAACCTCTTTCGCTTGATGATCTTTTGAAACTTTTGTGCCTTGATTTTATTGGAGTTTAAGGAAGATTCTGTAATTAAGATGTTGTGTGGATTGATTGTTTCCATAGGAAGCATTATATCATGACTGCTCTTACAAAATCTAACGGAATGAAGTTTTAGTTTAATGAAACATATGTCCTTGTAGTTTTACCTATTGATTTGTTGCGTGTTATGTTACTTTATATACTCAAGGTGTAAAAATAATATAAATAAATGCGTATAAGAGCGTTCCTACTCTTTAGCTTATAAGATTTCGATTTCTGTGTGATTCTCTGACTGTTGTTATGATCATATCTACGTAAACAGAGTAATTCACTATTACTTTTTGACATTCCATTTAAAAAACTCAAAGTGAAATCCAATTCAGCATGTAAAATGTGCTTGCTTTAAATTAATGGCTTATTCTATAATGATTAAAACGGAATTGCCATGCCATTTGAAATAGGCTTTGAATATGGAAAATAACATTTTATGATTTTAATTGATGGAATTTCAATCAGGTACTTCTTAGTGTTCTGAGATACCAACTATATGCAACTTGATAGCAATAAATATATGTTGAAGGCATTATGTATATATACTGAAAAGAAGTAATTTGTTATTATTTACTACTTAAAAATTTGTGTGAAACCGGTTGGTACTGAACTCATTTGCTACGAACTCACGAACCGAGATCTTGATCAGGTCTAATTCTTCATTTCCGGAAATGAAACAAACCGCCGTGATAAAACTTATCTACTTTAGGCTTGTAATCATCAGTAATGATGCAAACCGGCAAGGTATAGAGCAAATTAACCTTTTTCTTTGTTAAGTTCCCTAACTATTCTTTTAAGGTACATTCCAATCACAGATAATTCATCGCCTTAAAGAGGAGGTGAAACGCATAATTGTGCTTATAACAAATTATTATCTGTATTCGTATAACTTATAAGAATAAATAGAGCCAAAAAATGAGAAAATATACGCTTTAATTCAACTACTATAGACACCTTTCCTACCCCTGTTTTGGATAACCGCCTAATCAGAGTTGCGAAAGCTTTGACAAAATCATCGAAGCATGACTCGAAGCCACATCACGAAGTCACGTGTGTGACGTGTTAGTGGTCAGCTGTAACTCCAGCCCTTTGATTTTCTCTGCATGTTGAAGCTATTTCAACCGCAAAAAAGGGGCAAAAGAAGGATCGAAAAAAATAATAAATGCGAAATATTACTGCTTCATGATATCAACTTTCCTTCTCAGTCGTTTTATCCACATTGTTTAGATTGTGACAATCCTTGGACGCGGTTTTCTCGGGTGATATGAAAAAGTTTAGAACTTGGGTGGTGAGTGATCCACCACTATTGAATAACACACGGTAGGTAAGTGATAACGTATTGTTATATCATGTTTTTATCGATATGAAGTTTTAAATTGTCTCGAAAAAAATGAAAGTCTTTTTATGGACGAGAGACAATGCCATGTATGTTTACTGTAGTGACATTTGTTTCATATTTCGTAAGTAAATTTATTTTCTTACACTTAACTTTCAGGACAACTAAATACGAAATTGGATGATTCGTTTGTGATTATCTATCATATAGTTTATCTCATATAACCTCTCACACCGCTTGGCAATGTCTATGTCTTTGAGTTTAATAATTAATGATATAATAACGTACCTGGCGCAAGCGTTAGAGACATCATCCTATGTAACCCTAAAGAATGTTCGTAACCGTTACAAATGATCTCCTTTTTAAAATGATTGTTATCATCGGTAGAAATGACTGAGCCAAATCTCCTTCTCTTTATTTATTGGCTGAATATATATTCTACAAGTTCATTGGTTCATAATGATTGGACGTCGCGACAATAAACTAAGTAGCAGTTGAATACCAAGAGTTACAGGATATGACATGTTCCGCCAGTCCAACGACACCAAGACCATTAAATTAGGAATTGAACTTAAATGCGATGGTATTACATAATGGGCACCTGTTTGTCATAAAATTGAGACTTCTTTACCCAGTCTGATTGTTGTGACATTATGTGGGGCTCTCGTTATTGATGAGCACATCCCAATACAATTTACTAAGGATATATTAGATATAAATTAATCGGAGGTTGTAATTGTTTGGATAACTTTAATATGTTTAAACGTTGGTTAAAACAGCGAGATTTGATTTTCTTTTCTCGATAAGGAGGTTATTAGGGCGACTTCCATCACGTCACGCGGCAGGACTTAAGCTTCAGTGACCACGGGCCTTTTGACTTCTGTTCACTGGTGCTAATAAGCTGGTGTTTCGAAAAGGCGTATTTAATTGTTTATCGTCCGATTTCGAAAATTTAAATTGGAGTCACTGTCAAATCAAATCCATTTTAATTAATCACGAAAGTTGCCATGGGACATTTCAGTCGATCTTTAAGCTTTTGCAATCAGTTTTAAAACCTAGATGCATGGCTTATTCTAAAATCATTTGCAATGACAGTTCACGTAATTTGCAGGATTTTTTGTTGGAAGAAGGGTTTGAATACTCAACACGATTTCCCTGTCACAGCTTTGGAAATTGAAGAGGGACGGATATAAATTCAAAACTTAAATTGCTTTTACTACTTTGTAAGATATTCAATAACTCAAGTTCCTGTCACGAAAGGGAATTTTTATCGAAATGTACAAAACCTTTTCATATGTTTGTGTAAGGCTTCTTCACAACGTTGAAGAGCGTCCATGAGAAGATCCCTGATTTAATGTCACGACGAAAGTCCTCAGGGGGTCTCTTGTGACTAATGCATTCAATCAAATAAAGCGATCTGACATTTCCTTTTGCTTGCTTCCTGTAATGTGTTTATGTCCACCGCAAACAGCTGACCCTCGGCACTTCAAATAGATTGGTTACAATTAAAGCTAAATAATCATCGCTTGTGGTCTTGTGTTATCCTGTCTCACTTATACAGAAATTTCTAACTAATTAGCCACCTTTCCTTTAAAATATTCGTTGTAGTTATCGGAAAACGAAATTATCGAGAGAAATTGTGGAAAACAATAAGGAATATTTGTTTTAACAATCTTTTGATAACCTGACATTTAATATGGTGCCTAGTTTTCTATACTCTACTTCGATATTCATTTTGTTTCTTGAATCCGATAATTGTACCTCCAGGCAAACCTTCGATAAGAAATAAAGCCGAGAGTTTAATGCTTATCAAAGGAAAGAAATAATATAACACATTGAGGAAAAACATTTTACAATAAACAGATCGCAATTGGCGCACGTATTATTTCGTCAGCTCCAAGTAAAAAGTGTCCGAAGTTCGGGCGACCTTGGGTGGTGTCCGAACCTCGGTCAGTTTGCCCTATGTCTGTCACATTCCAGAACGGCATTTGAATCCCATCAAATAACTCGCACCGCATGTCAAGGATATCTCTGACGAAATGTTAACTGATTAACTTAAGAGTTGCAGAGTTTCACAGTTTCGAAACTGGATTATAACTGATAATAAAAGCTTTTTTTTAATAAACTGCGTTCATGTGTCACATTTCCCGTTCGTGTTGAATATTTTAATGCAATGGGTACTTAAGGCTGTCAAATAATAAGGAAGGAAAATTGATCAGATGAAAAAACACATTTGAATTTGTCATTTTAAATCTGAAACGGTAATGCACATTACACTTAATCAATATAAAAAGTTAGATGGGGACTTATTTTTTCGAGAAAATTGTTACATTGTTAAGTGCATAAAAGCTTGTTTACCTTTACTCTGCTTCTTTTATTGTTGAATTTGCACAAAATTTCTTCTCTCGTATTAGTTAACACGAATTACTTTGGTTATCAACCTTGAATCGACATTTGATAATAGAAAGGTATTCATAAGAATTCATAATAGAACGAACGATTTTGCAGGGGAAACGAAAGGTTATTGTATGCTGCAGACGTTTGGTGTTTCATTGCAAACGCTTCAAATCGATATGTTGACCAATATTTGTCACCATTTCATAAAATATGACTTTTTAGACAATACTTTTGGATGTATATGTACCGGGGTCATATTCCCAACTGCATAAACCATTTATTCTCGTTTGAATAAACTGCAATGTTGATAAATATGGATGCCTTTTTGAACTTTTCAAGTAATCTGCGATATGACAACCAGACAGCTAAGGGTGGATGAGTGAGTGAAAAGGGTTTAAGGTGCTGGCGGCAGTATTTTTGCACGTGCATGTGTTATGGGGGAGGGGGAAAGGAAAGAGAAAGATGGGAAGACAGCGACAATAAGAAAGAGACAACAGAAGTTTGAATGAACTTGAGTTTGAATGACGTTTCGTCTAGACTCCTTTTTACCTGTTCAGATTGGTTGCAACTCCAGGGAGAACAGAATCACACAAACCTGCACGTGGATTAAAAAGGTCACACTGGTAGGTCAGTGATATCTAGTCACCAACTTGCGATCAGGGTCATGGCCATCATCAAGTATTGATCCATCAGATGGATTCGTAAGATATACGTGATTACCTCCCCTGGGAGCTCATTAGAAACAAAAGGTCACTATCATGATGTGTGGTGGGAAGTGAATAATAGATTAACATTGTACGAACACTGGTTCCTCGATGTGTCATAAATTTGTCTTCATGGTTTACAGACAATGTCTCCCAACGTGTGAAAGTGCCTTATTTTTATTTAAAAAGATGACAGCAAAAGGATTAATTACCGACTTCAGACATTTCTAAATTACACCGACATTAACGATTAACATGGACTCTTAATGTTGTTCCTAGCTTTCGTAATGATTACTCTCAAGTTATCATCTCATTCACACTTGCGTTTATTATAAGAAATCAATTTGACGAACCAATAACATTTAATCTACATTCCCTTTCGAACCATTTGAATATTAAAATGAATATAAGTAATTGTCTCCCTTTCGTATGTATAAGATAGATTTGACTTAATATGACACATTAGATTGAGATTCCTCAATGCTTCCTGGCACTATTTATTAATCATTTCATATTGTTCAGTTTATCATTTCAAGCTTACTGAACCCATTTAGATAAGTGAATTAGATTCTTATGTGTTGCACTGCAAAAACTTTACAAATTTAGACAGCCATTTCGTTCAAACCTTTATCTTAGTCTAAGTAAATACTGTTCACCGATGACGATTCGAAGTGCACAAACGTGCGTTTTATACATGAGTTATGAAGTATAAATATAGGTTTTACGAAGAATATGACACTTTCTGTTTAGGGTATAAAATTTAATAAATTCAATTCAAAATATTGGATACTTGGAATTTAGAATAAAGTCGCCACCTCTATAAGAATTAACATGGTATGGATTTATTAACATTCAATTGAATCAATAGCAATATCACTTATCTATCAGTTCAAAAGAGACAGACAAGGAAAACATAGCATTGTATAACATAGCAACTGTCTCATCAGTGAAATGCAAGTTTGGCTTGTTCAGCGATAATAAAAGTCAGATAAAGATCGTAAGAAGCGTGTTTTTTTCTTTGGATCAAAAGGTCAATAATCTCGATCCTGCTTACTAGTTAGTCGACGCTTTTAGAACTGTATTGTATTGTATCGTATCGTATCGTATCGTATCGTGATATCAATTTAATTTTATAAAGGTTCAGAAGCAACTTAACGATGTTAGCTTTGTTAGCGCCAGGGGCTCGTCAACTTTGTATGCATTTGAGAACTGTTCTACAGGCAGTAATGTTTGACTGCAATACTACACTGAATTTCAGCGCAGTACCACCCATGGTTCGCTAGTTATAGCCGGTGCTCGCAGGCTGCCTTGGATGTTAGATAAGTTGCCAAGTATTGTGATCAGGAGAGTGACCAAAGATGTGATTGTTTGAAAGGTTCAGCCATATGTTTTTGCTAATGGTACAAGGTGTATTCCCTTCAACTTCAACAGTAGTTGCCAATGATCTGAATAAACTATTGGATCGATCAAGGATTTTAATGCTAGGTCTTATCTTATTTTCGGAACCCATTTCAAACCATCATTTGTCAGATGAGTACAGAATAACGTTGCAAGTCCTCCCAGTTGTTGGATAGGACGGTAAATATGTTTTTATATATATTTTGCCTGATGTTACATTTGCCGGCAACTGTCTCTGTCAATGGGGAAAGGCAGGTTTGGCTAGTAAGGTGGTAATAAGAGTCAGATTAGAATCATAACGGCCAATATTTTTTCTCCACAGTTGTTTCTTGATTTCAGAAAAAGTTTATTGTCTCGTCACTGTTACCTTGGTCGAGGCTTATAACACTTTATGAATTGTAGGGTATGAAAATAACACAAACGTTAGAAAATATAGATTTATCGCAAAAAAGGGATTTAGTAGTAAAAATATCACACATATGATTATATGTCAAGGATGTTATGGTGAATATACAAGAAAAGTGTTACTATAAGGTAAGAAGAGTTAAGATTGTTTACCCCTTTCAAAAATATTCTTTCTCATGAAAAGGACAGGAGCCTACGCAAGGACCTGTTGTCCCTGTTTATCATATGAGTGAGGGTGAAATTCCGGGATCTGTCAATTAAAATAATTCGTGTTATCAGTCACTAGTATAAATAAATGTGGAGCTTGTTTTCACAGTGATAACAGCTATGATATGACGTCATCAAACGATATGTTGACGTTATGGCACATGATCGCGCCACTCGTAATAATACAACTTTTCTACCCTACTCGAGGATATTTACAATAATGGTTTTAGAAGAGAAAAATATCTCTTAATTATGGAAAAGCGCCCCGTGAATACAACACTCACTTAACTAATGCTTCCGATCAAATGAAACGATCTGGCATTGCTTACTGAAACGTGCTCCTCTCCAACGCAAACTGTCCTTTGATTCAAACAATTTTTGTTCAGTGCAGCATTTTAAGTCGTCAGTGCTTTTCTCTGACGAACTGAGATTCTCTGGTCGTAAGTGTTCCTTGAGTAGCTGACATTCACCCAACTATCAGAGATGAATGAATGGGTAATATAAATAATGAAAGAAAGAAATGTGTTTCGTGCATACTCATCCGATTTACACAGTGAAGTACAAGGTAACCCAAGGTACACAAATATAGTCAATATGTACCTTATTCAAAATACATGAACAATATTGCGTCTAAAAAGTTTAGTGTTCAGTGTCGCCAGACTATAGATGTCAGTTATGTCTATTAGAATGTTCTGCTATCTGATGACCAGACAGTCCAGACCAGTAGGTCAGTGATATAGCAGACAGGATCACGAGTCTTCACCCGTCCGGTCATCAGGGTCATGATCATTATCAAGTATTGATCCATCAGTGATACATCCGTGATTACCTCCCCTGAGAACTCATTAGAACGAAAGGTCCACATCATGGTGTGTTTTGGTGGTGATAACACGATACACACCCTGGTTCCTTGATGTGTGGTTTTCAGATATAACCTCTTTTCTCTTGTTTAAACTTCATGTCGGCTACATAAGGATTATCAGCTGTCTTCAGATAACGCCTTTTCAGTTTGATTGATGTGCCTACTTCTTTACCATGACAGTTCAGATTTTCTTTACTTTCTGAGATATCAGAGATTGACAGGAATCCTCTGTATTGTTCCCTTTTCTGATGATATATCTACAAATGCATAATAAGTTATATACATGTCATTTTGAACTTTGAATAAGTAAAATACTTTCCTTATGAAACCAAGAAAATGTCCATTAACCAGGCCATATCAATAGAGGTAAGGCGATTAAAATTCTGCACTGTTTTAAGATTTGCAAATGCCTCCTTAATGCAGCATTTTGGTTTCAGGGAACATTTTGCATTATTTTTAAATTCACAAAATGCCTCCTCAATGCAGGATATCGCTCTCAGATAACATTTTGCACTTTTTAAATTCACAAAACCGCCTTATAATCTCCTATAATATTTTCCTTTTATCTTAAGTTCGCAGAACATACTGATGTTTGTCATCACATTCTAGATTGGTGATAATGATGTCTCGCCCCGAAGGGTCGGGAGACAGATTGGTTTTGGCTGAGTTCCCATCCGCGTTGTGTTGGTGTTCCAAATTGTTTGCGGATCAAAACTCTGAAATTAATTGACAAATCTTCACCACATTTGGTATAAATCCTCTTCATATCATGTAGATGTGCCTTTTGGCTGTTTCAACCTTTTAAAATATTTGTATATTTTTGTTTCCGTGGCAACAATTTGGACTATGTCATTTTGAAGGGTAGGGTTAGTTTCCGGAGCACAACTCTGAGACTACATGATCAATGTTCACCAAATTTGGTATATACCCCCTTCATATCATCTAGATGTGCCTTTTGGGGGTTTCAACTTCTTTACAATTTCATATTTTTTGTTTCCATGGCAACAGTTTGGACTTTGTCATTTTAAAGGGTAGGGTTAGTTTCCGGAGCATAACTTTAAAACTACATGACCAACCTTCACCAAATTCGGTATACATCCCCTTCATATCATGTAGATGTGCCTTTTCGGGGTTTCAACTTCTTTTTCATTTTTTTTTGTTTCAAAGGCAACAGTTTGGACTTTGTCATATTGAAGGGTAGGGTTGGTTTCCGGAGCATAACTCTGAAACTACTGGCGCATATTGTTATTATTGAAGTTCATAGTTCATGATTTTTCCAATTTTCATGGCCCGATTCGGCATCTGGCATGGGGAGACATCTGTTTTTAAAAAAACACACTTTCTATTTTCATCTGAGAGTGAAGGAAGGTTGTGTTCTGAAAATTACACGATGTTCCTGAATATCGTAAAATATTGAGCACTTAATATGGGATGTTGTGATGATTTGTTTATGAAAAGAATGCATTACTAATTGGAGTGTATGGTTTTAATCGCCATGTTAATGCCTGTGTGCTAAAAGCATGACATGCTATGACATGTAAATGGACTTTCACAAATACACTAGCCGAAGGCTAGTACAGTTTGATAACCTTTGGTTAGTTCATTAGAGTCATTATGGGTGTGGAAGTTAAAGTTAATATTTGGAAATTACCTGCTAATTTTTTGCCAAAATCATTTTATGTGAAATCTTTTTAGCCGCTGAAAATTGTGACTGCTTTTAAAGGTGCGAAATGTTTGATAATGATTTGATATTTTTTAATAAGTTAATTGAACTGAAAGTGATTTTTGTGATTGATTGAAATGGCACTTTCTATCGACTTTACTTTGGAATATTAAAATTCAATATCATTAATTGCTTTGGTGTCTTTTAAGAATATAACTGCAAATTGCATCTTATTGAATCAAGACGTTTTCACATATTTCATACACATATTATCATACAAATGTATATTTCGTAGAACATTATCAGAATTATTTCATAGTTTAAAAACAATTCTAAATCAGTGGGTGTCATGTGTTTGCTTCAAAATATTGAAATATTTTATGGTTAGTGTATATTTTTCTGAAAACACACTTGACCTGCCATATTATTATATTCATCCTGTCTCGCTCTCGCTCCACTCATATGCCCCTGGGATATAACTAAAACTGTATCCCTAAATTTTACGGGCTGTGACCAATGACGTCTGAACTTTCTAAAAATATTCAACCAAAAGCAGCGCTTGAAAGTCGGAAATATCAAGAGGCACCGCCTTGTTCGATCGATTCTACCTACGTTCTTTTTGATGGGTCACTGCAAAACTCCTACAGGTTCTCAAATCAACGTTTTCACATATTTACCACACATACTTTGCTTAAATGCGTTTGAATTATTCTCGCTCATGTAAGGACGTCACCATGTTGCGGAAGAGCAAATGTCAACTATGCTATAAGAGGCTCTCTGTAGGTGGCTAAAATTCTATCATGAACCATGGCGATAAAAATGTTTGATTGGTTTGATCATAGGTAACAGCGCGTATGTTTTAATGGGGTTATATCCAATAGATATATGAATGGAGCAAGAGCGTATATACGATTCACCCTAATACAGAATGACGGAGAATTGGAATGTCATCATTTGAACATTCATCAGGTGCGAGAATAGCACACAGGGGATACATACATACCGTAGCAAAGAAACACGTAAATACGGAAATGTTTCAGGAGGATTCTCCATTCAGGCCAAAATTTTAATGTCTTAATTCTTGGCTAAGATCTCTGTTGAATTCACCAGTCTGTTACTAGTCCGTTAGAGTGAATCAAGTGTTGTGATGTCACTGGCGTGAACGTGCTAACACTCACGTACCATTCAACCAGTGCACTGATATGTTCATGTTATTTGGTTTAAACAAATTATACATCATGAGTCAATAAACGTAAAGAGAGGGTGAACCATCTTTTAACTCTACAGTGACAACTAATCGACCTCTTGGCGACATCTGTCTACTTTATATTTCTGTTTTCTATGGTTGGAATCTCTTCACCTGATATTTATTTCGGTCATATCAATATCCGATCTTTCAATATAAACTATTTTCCGTTCTTATCAATCCTCCAACTACTCTTATGTATTTATATCTAGTTATATATAATAGTCAGTTGATGGCCGATGAGCAGACCAATAGCTCTGATTTTAACCGAACAGGATCTTAACAGTAGTATGAGAGCCCACCAACATTCTGAGCAATGCAGCCAGCTTAGACGTCACTAGGCATTAACCATATCGTGGTCTGTAGCAAACAAATGAAACCCTTTTCGTGGCGAAGAACCACTGTTACATCCTGTATGTTTTGAGACACTTAGTTGCAGGAACTATTTCGCTTTTATACAAAATCGAGAATATTGATTTTTTTTTTACCAATTAACAATACAAACGCCTATACTTCGACCCTGTGCATGTAATGTCACAATGTATTTGATAAAGTGACAACTTTCGCTTGTCTCATTTGCTTAAGTAAATGAAAAGCGTATTATATTGATATAGGTTTTCTTCCCGAGGGCTGATATGGTTTGAGGGCTTACTTGGTGTCTGTTTTGAAAAAATTACATGTAATCAACCATCTCATCAGATATCGTACTGTTTGCTTCAGCTAGAATTGGTATTACGACATTAAATGATATGTTGTATTTAAGCGAAATTGTGTTATTATAGAATAAATGTGCCATCAGTGAGTTACGTTTGTGAGAGCATTATCTAACCGTGCCATTCACAAAACTTACCAATTAGAGGCATGTTTAGCTATTTTATTGTTTTTACAGCATGTGCATCATCTTGTGTTGTGCAGAAAATGCACGAGTATTGATATACGTTGCCAATGACGTTACCATGCAAAGGGGGATAACTCTGTTTGCCGACTAAGCAATAATATGAATGCCGTGCCCTTGTCTATCACATATGCAAAAAAAACGCATATCATTGACAGTATATGATAAATATATATAAAAGCAACTACGGCCCTTCAAATCAAATTTCATTATGTCTTTGTGTTTGAATCAGCTAAAGTTCGACAATAAGAACATTTATAGAGAAAGATAGTGCAAGTTTGTCCATTTTATATATTCAAATGATCTGCTATAAGACCACCAGACATATTACGAGTTGGTCAGTGATATCACAGACAGATCACAAGTCATCAGCGTGTCACCAGGGAGAGGATTATCAGCAAATAGTGATCCATTAGACGGGTTCGGTAGATAAGCAAGGTGCCTATCTTGAGATGTAAGGGGAATGAATAACGTTGACGCATATAGAGTTCTCCTTTAAGGACTTGCCTTCAAGAGGTGTTGTTCGGGTAAAAATAGTATCAACTACATTTTTGGTGTTTGACTATGAATAGCTTTATACATGAACAGCTTCTTTGATTTGCATTTTGTCTTTATATTCTTCAGATTTTGACTTCATTGTGTTAGAGTGCCTCTTACAATACAGTATTCATATGTTTCGTTCTAACAGCGACCGTGGTAATTGTTCCGTTTTTTGTAATTAATACATTAAACTTATCACTTACACATTACATGATGTTGAGCTAGGATACGCGATTTTATTCAGCTTTCTATCCACTGGTCCCTTAATGTATCGTTTGTCTTCATAGTTAAAATATGTTGCCCCTCTTATAACTGAAAGGTGGGATTTCCATCTAGATTGCTTCCAACTGAATTATTAACCTATTCTATTTCTTATCAGACATCGGAAACTCCTAGGGTTCTATAAATTGACATCTATAATAAGACATCATTGAATTAATCGATTTAATAGTTTGGTTCTATGCATTGTTATGTCAAGCCGAATACTAAGCACATAACGAAAAGTGCTCCAGACAAAGAATATTATTCTGATTTTTCCAAGGACACCTTATGTCATCACTGATGGCGACTCATCCATGCACATGTTATATCCTTTCAATAACCCATACAGATATCTAACTGAGGAATTTATTAATCTTTACCAGTATTGAATTTCCATGTTTAACTTATAGAGTCAGCTTCCTTAAGATACTACCGGACTCCGGTGTTCCTGTTACAGTTATTCCTTTTCCGGTCTCTGTCAACTTGTCAATATCCATTCTCCATAAACATGTCTTGTCACTGGATGCAAATGACGAGGATATGAAGCTGACGTTATGACATCCTGATGGCCGGATTTGTTAATAATATCGTTCGCATATGACATATCACAGATCGATAGAAGCACGATAGTGTATATAATTGACTTTCAATTTCCTGGGTTATAATGTAGAAGAATTAAATTTCCGAATTCCACTTTAAATCACCCTAACCGATCAATATGCCAGGGAATCTATTCTTGAAACATTTAATTTGAATTCCAATCTTAATCTACATTACATGACCTTGAGGTTCTCCCAAAGGACAATAAAGTTAAGATCGGTAGCAGAAGACCCCGTGTCGTCTGGATAATGTTACGGTGAACCCGTTATTCAAACTCAGGAAAAGTTAACTTTATAACTTTTCTTTGAAATAAATTTACTTTCATTTCTTTTATCTTTTTATTTATTTATTTATTATTGAATAAGTTATAACGACAAGTAAGTTATGGTTCTCATAACCATTATTCTAGATTTTTAACTATGTCAGAAAAATCATGACACGAACAATTAATTTGCAGCTTTCATCAGATCGTCGTTAACTATTCCTCAAAGCTTCAAGCAATTCATAGGACGGGTCTCATATTCGTTATCAAATTTCTTTTCAGCACTTTTTTGTCAAATGTTATCTCAGGGAAAGGAAGTAAGCTACTCATAAAATGTTTTGGACTTGTGATGCTGTACAAACGTCACTAAGCTTTCACTTTATGCAGACTACTAGTATTTCAGACCATCATGATGGTTATTGCGAACGCCGACCCAGCCGAAGCCGCCCTTCCCTTTATACATCAGACGAGCTATCACTTCATTTTAAGTATTAGAAATGCCTATCCACATCGGTATAACTGATACTCTTCTTACCCTCACTACGCCGAAGGTGCCCTTGACGAGTTCAAGTAGTGGTGATTGGTCAATATCAAACCTCCCCCATACCTCTATACCGGGCACGTTTCTCTAAACGCTCGCAGACCAATAGTGTCATTCAGGAAGCCACTTCTGAACATTAACTGTGTGCATTGTTTGGTGAATTTTTGCATCGGTCTGTGCAGTTGTTATTGTAAGTATGATTTCTCATTGTGATTTTTAAATTGAGTTTATATGATAAATGAAAATAATATAAACGGATTCGAGATTTTTTTTCTGGATTTCACAATTCTGTGCATAAAGACATGTCTCGTGTTTCATGCTTATAATGACTTGTGTCATCCGATTTGCTTGTTTTAATTGATAAATTTGTAATTGTAAATATGCTTATGCTTGCAATTTCTAAAAAGAAATTAAGTGGCAGATATATTCGACAATTTATAAGTCTGGTTAAAGAATTTGTTTATTTCCGTCTGTAATACATAATGATAAACAGGCCGTAAAGACTTACTACATTTGCAAACACCAAATTCAGCCATTCAGAGATTAATTTCCTTTAACCTGCATAGTTACATGCTATTGAAACTAGAACAATTTGAAGGAGCTTTTATATGAATAATTTTTTAATTAAGGGTTTTAATCGGTTTTGAATAGCTTTACTAATATAACATTACTTTGCAATTTGATAAATCGCACTTCGCGATTGAAAGAAAAGATCAATGAAAATTGCTATACATCATTTTATAACAAGCTGAAATTTTAATGTATTATTTACTTTCAGTTTCACTGTTATTTACAGGATTTCTTATTTTCGAAGGAAAAATCAGAGTAAAGGTCGTCTGTAAAAAGCATGACTGCCAGCGAAGTTTTCTTAAAAATATCCATATATGACAATGTTAACCATCCATAAAGAATTACCTCAGCTTAATCGTCGTAGAGGAACAACTTAAAGCCATGAGAAATCACGGATTGTCCAAACCATAAACTATTTTACTTTTTACTTAAAAAGATCAATTCAAACACGTCTTACGGCGGCACGATGCAGTTACAATACGCTCGCTCCAAATCAAAATCCATGCATATTCCCCTGCTTTCATTACTTATTAATTTTTATAAACGACACAATTTAATTAATTGGTCAGTTGTTTTGTCGTTGTAGTGTATTTATCATTTAAGCATCTTAAAGCTTCATCGTCGGTCTGTAAACATTCGATTAGAGTTATCGTTCTTGATACTTGCAACAAGTAACAACGTGACTGAAGCAACATCCAAGAGAAGAAATGTTCAGCATTCAGATTAGTTGACTAAAATGTGTCTTGCACAGTAGTGTGGCGTGATGACGAGCTGCTTCAAGCACGTTTACGCAGAAGAACGAATAATTCCTTATGGATAGTCAACCAATAGTCAACAACAATAAAGAAGTTGACTATCCATAAGGAATTATTCGTTCTTCTTCATCAATCCAGCTTCTAAAATGACCCTAAAGGAAGTCACGTTTACGCAGACTCCTTTAAGAGTAAATATCGTTATGATCTGTGTATGATCTGTTCCATAGGATATATCGCCTAAGGGAGATCAAGCGATATCTCCAAGGTGATATCATTTTGGCAGTAGAGTTTGAACAATGCCCTGTTGACGTCAGGTATATGACATCACAGAGGTTTTGCATAATCAAGTAATGACATAAAAATGACGACGTCGCAACGCAAGGACATCATCGCACTTGGAGTAGTACGGTGTTCAGTAATGTTCATTTGTCATTTAAATGTAATGAAAAAATATTTTAGATGATAGATAGAATCTTACCATCGTGTCTTCTGATATCAAATATATCAACATTCGTTGATAAAATTACACGTGAATGTGATATGTTATCATTTACTCAAGAAAAACAGGATATTTTGGCTAACTACTTCTTTATTGTTATTACTCAGAAATTATTGCTTTTATGATGTATGCTACTTCTAAATGGTCTTCAAAGACATCTACAGTTTTTTGTTGGCTGCTTTTTTCATTCAATGTGTCAATTGCACAAACTTGAAAAATGTTATTATCTGGATAAAAGTTTTTTCGAAGCTTCTCAATGAAAAATATAATTCAATACAGATAAGCATTTACTGCGTTCGAATACTATTTATCAATAGTCTTGTCCTTAATCGCAATCGTATTGGTACACGCACAACATTCAGTTTTGAATATATATCAGAAATTCAGCATTTATGATTTTATCAAAATTGTTTATATTTATGAGCCAGTTATTTAATATTAAATTGACCCTGTTGATTACTGCCTGAAAACTAAACCAAGGCAAAAGAAAGGTTTCACTTTTATTTTTGTCATGAAAACATTAAGAGAGCTGGTACGGGTTTGGTTCTAAGCAGAAAATTGATAATATTAATGCATCGTTTCCTCTACACGAACGCATCGTATGGAGACACTGGATTTGTGAAACCGAGGGTAACAGCTGCGAGATCGCTACATCAGACAGATTCACCCCTGAAAACGATTCGTAACGTCGACATCAACAGCGGCGATCATGGTCATATGCATGTCATAGTACAAGGACAACCCTTCGCCTACTTTATTTGGCTGGTTCACGAGCCTACCGCCCCTTCCGTCGAATGGCTTTGACCCGTTTATATTGTCAACGCAGATTACGTTGGGCACGTACTTTGCGCCGGTGCGCTTGTCTTTAAACTCCACATTTGTGTAAATTTTAATATTGACCCACTGTCTCTTTCATTGTGTATTGGAGCAAATTAAATGCCAATATTTTGATGCTTTTTTTCAAAGAATATTGAAAAATAATTACTGTTAATAAACCAATTGTCAGAGGTCTCATATTTGCGTTTGTTTTTATTTTATAGACTTGATAAATGAGTGAAACCTTTATTTTCCCTGGGAGTTTAGATCACAAACACCAGTCAAGCAACTCAAAACAAAAATCCAACAAACTTAAAGTTTTATTTCAAATGTAAGTAACATAAGTGGATACCCGTAAGAGCCCCTAATAACGTCATTCATATACATTTTCATTTCACAAATCTATACACACAAATAACGATTACATGTATAGGTACAAACAATAATTAATTGTGTTTGGATCTAAAATGAGAAAATGAAACACATGTGGATCTCAAAAGGAGGTACTTATGATTTTCAAAGGAGAAATCAAAACGTGTTGAAACAGCCATAATTACGAAATCCGTTATTTATATATACGTGTAATCTTTAATAGGTTAGTAATCGGCTTCTATACATAGCAATATCTAACGCCTGTGGTTTGTTTGCATTGATATCAGGCTTATCTAAATATATAAGTGATTAGCACGTCAGTTCAGCCGCCGATAATGGCATCCCGGGCCCAAGTTAACTGGTATACACTAGGTTTCTGCAAGTCTTTGACTGTATACTCTCTCAAACAGTCAATTTCCATCAACGTCTTAACGAGTTGAGCATATTCTTTGGCAAAATGTCAGAATTACTTGTGATCGGAAGGTTCTTGACTTTTGTGCTATACAATTAAAGAATTAAGTGAAAACGCCCGTAGTTCCTGTTGTTGTACGTTTTGAGTGCGTTGCTTCAGCAGCTATAGAAATCAACAATTTGATGGGAAGGATTTGACATGCATTAGTTAATTAAGCTATTTTAGGCACACGATGACGAGGAGGAAAGACAGGATTAGGTCAACATGGTGTGAAATGGGTATTGCTTTACAAAACTGAATGTCAGCACTTACTTTCTGTATTTTCCACTGACTTTTCCCTTTATATTTCTGAATGTTACCCTGGTGGTTCTATACAGAGGCGGACAACGTAAGCCACTGCCAACAAACATTTGTTTTTTAAGTTGATGCTTTAGCTCTGATGAATTATCACGGTGCGACTCACCATACATTTCACGTTGAAATGTTGACACCCTTCTTTTCTACATAATGATGAAATAAAAGTTGTTTCAAAATATCAGGAAATCCGATTGGGCCTTGCTAAGCATTGTTTTAGCTTGTCTGAGCGTCCGCTGGTCTGTAGGTATGAGAAGCTGTTGTCATTGTCTGAATAACTCTGTGTCTATTGCAGGTGGTGTCGGTCATGTCGGAAACAGAGCAGAGGAAGTTGTTGCTGAGAGCTAAAGTGCGCTGCTACCGGAAGATGGTCCGGATCTACGAGAATGCCACTGAAGGTAACCATTATAAATTCCTCAACTGTTGAACTGAGTAGTTTTAGTACTCAGAGTTAAGTGCTCTCAGCAGGTCACTTACAGTACAACTTGAATCAGCACCAGACCAGTCAAAAATCTACAAAGTCGAACAATTCGTGTAATTAGGATATCCCTTAATGACAAAGTCTATAAGGTTTAAAAACATTCCTTCTGAGTGTGATCCATATTAAATCTTGTAACAGTAAGATTTGAAAGCGCCACATACCATTGTTTGATAAGTGTATATTGCATATAGTATCTCTCTGGTTGATTCTAGAAAGGATTTACACCAGTACAGTTTTCAAACAGATATACTGATCAACATTTTAAAAGCACCAGTTGTATAATTTTTCCTGTTTAATGTGATTCGGATATGCAAAGACAGATTGCTGGAACTCAAACTGATAATTTGAAAAGACGATATTATGAATTAATAACTCATTGCTGCAACCATAGCGGACTCGAAACCGTAGTACTTCATGGGTAGTCGGTCTCGCCCCACGGGAGTATCAACTATTAAAGTCAAATCTTTCTACCCAATCTTTGTTACAATTGGTCTCTGTTCTAAGTTTTTGTGAAATGTCTTTTAGCGAAAATTTGCAGTCAAGAAATCACCAAATTGTGTTACATTACGTGTTTTGTAAGAACCATCTTGAGATTGGAAAAGGTGAAGAAACTGTAGTCTTTTAGACGGCTACGGTAACACACCGAATTCTCATTTTGAAACTGATCAGGATTATCTAATGCTATTGGTTTTATTCGGGAGAATGTGATTATGATATGGTAGTTCAATTAATTCATGGCCTATACAGTATTGAGAACTGATTTAGAATTACGGAAATTATTGTTTCAAGGATATATGAGTGCACAGGTCGAGGTAAAATGTGTCTCCGAATCACTAGTTGCCTCTTCACAGTTGCCATACGATCGTAAACATCAATATGACATTTAAGATGTTTAAAATAAAGAAATCATAAACATAATAAAGATCGAAAGGAGTCTTGTTTTGCTGAGTTTGCTTTTGTTATGCCTATTTTGATTAAGTAGTAACTATTCCAACCTTTTCTCAAAATAATCCATTTTGTTTACTAATAGAATATGCTAATTTCAAAATAACAGCTGAATACAAAAGCTGGAATTTACCATCTCGTTTACACTATTGCCTTCAAACCGACTGTATCCAATAAACGGGCTAGGGATATACAATAAATTGGCAGGTTCCTGGACTGTAATTGCCCCTTAATGGTGTCTTCCTTTCAATTAGCATCAGACCGGTATAATCGGGTTTAATCAAAGTCACCGGAGAAGCTTTACTAAATGAGCAGCCTGTCAATAAAATCTGAAAGACAGATTGATGCAATCAGGAAAGATAATATCCATGTTACGGGCGAATGCACCATTTCATTTCGCCCTTGTTGTGGAAGTGCATAGCAGAATATCATTTGCACCGGAAATGAGTGGAAGGAGTGCTGGCTGCAAAGGATGTATGCTAAGTAGTTTTACCTGCGTGTTGTATTTCCAGTTATAGCAGTTTTAGTGTTTTGTTACTGTTTTATTGCACTGTGTTTGGATATTGAGGCAGTAAACTGAAGCATTTCACAGATGACACCATATCATGATATATATTGATCGAATTATTCAGCAAAAGCCGTGCATTTAAAGAAAATAGCTTCAATACCAAAAATTTCATTTGATATTGCAAATTCTTGACTAAAATATGTGGAGGAATTATCATTAACATCATTCGGTGTTTATATATTATTCGTAAATGAAGTGAAGTAAATGCTTTCCTTTATGTAATGCAATTGTAAAAACATCTAATAACTGTATTTTATACTTTGTTTTTTTTTTAAATTACGAACCAGGGTGATGAAGGAATCATGAAAAAAATGTCCCAAGGAAATTTGGAAAAAGGAATAAAGAAGTTCTTTACAAAAACAGATTGAATCATAACTCGCTAAGGGAACTGCTTAAAATTATTTATTCTTTTTTTAACATCTTAACATCTCCTATTCGGAAAATGAATGGATACATAATCACTTGTAGACGATCTCCCAAAGGAACCATTTATCTGACAACAGTATGTAGATCTATTAAACTTAAAATACTTTGACGCACATATGATTCTACTTAATCATGATAAAATAATGCCACTTTTCATAATGAAAATGATGTGTAGCTGCATATACATACTGACCAAAAATTAAGTTTTTTTCTAATCAGCATCTAAAATAGCTTCTTTTAGAGGCAATTTAGAAGTTGAAATGACGATAATGGCAGGGAATATGTGGAAAAAAACTTCTTTATTTATTATATGCGACGTTTCGACACGACTCTTGTTTGAGAACGACACAAGTACCTGTGTCGAAAGGTCGCATATGATTTATAAAGAGGTTTTAATTCATATAATCCTTGTCATTATCAGTATCTAAAATAGTTATCAAAATCATGATTCATGAAATATGTCTACTATTTACTACTGATTTGTTGCCTATATTTTATGAAAATACTTATATTGACATCGTGATTTAAAAACTAATTCGTTCTCCAGAGCCGAGGTAAATAACGACTTTTATATAATGAACATTTGATGTCTCCTATCTAAATTCGTTCTCAACTTTGAGCTTATTGGTAATTTAATCCTTTGATTCCAGATTAAATATGTTTAAATCAGATACTGATAAGAAGGAGGGTCATTTAGAAATCACAAAACTGTAGATACATGTACATTAGTTCAAAATGAATATCGACCGTAGTTCATCAGAGAACAGACCATTCCTTTAAAGAGACATTGTCTCCCCACAGATGTAGCTCCGTCACAAATTCCTATGCTAACCTCTGTTTCGATACGAGCTCTTTTCGAGCTAATGGCAAATTATTGTGACATTAACTATCTGCTAAATTTTAGCGAATGAAACCATCGCATGCATAGAAAATGTCGTCGTCACATATGACAGTTGTTCTAATTTGGCGAGATCGTTCCGTAAAGAAGACCCAAATTGCAAAGTTCACATTGGAATAAAGTTTAGTTTTCCCGAAGCATACGGAAATAACTGAGGATCTTCAAATTAAAACTTTTGAAGGGCGTCGATGACTGCACAACTAAATTTGATTGCATCCAGGTTTCTACATTTATAGACCGAGAATCGCTCGTATTAGGGCAAATGTTAATATAAGAAGTTATGACGGAGCTACCTGTAGATAGAGAATGATAAAGAGGTTCCGCGCATAATTCCTTACATAGGTCGTGGTGATAAAATGAATCTAAAAGCTATACTCATTTGGTATAGAAACAGAGCCGCAAATCTGTTTAATTAGCAGGTTAGATTCATGTATTATTTGGGTGATTAAAAAAGATAATTTTTTGACAAAGTTGTTTTAAAATGTTTAACTTGTGTTTTGATAATCTTATAAGTGAAATTTAACAGAACGATTAAAGTTTGTTAAAGAGCCACTCCGTGAGTTGTTATATGCCAAACTTAAACAATGGTGTCACATGATCGCGAAGTATCGACTGTTATCAAAAAGACACATTTTAAAGCTTGTTGTTGTTTTACAGTGACAATATGAAGGTAGGACGTCGCAATTGTGATCGAAAACTGGACAGTGGCTCGCGTCAAATAGTCAAACGTAATTTTGGAGACTTATCTAAAACAGCCAGGGGGCAGTTAGGAGTTGATAGTGTTTGTTAGGTTATGTAACTAGTATCCATGTATATTGGACGTGATATCTACACCTCTGTGCATTTATCAGGCTATTTTTAGATTTTCATGGAAAACCAGTATTTGTCACATATATGTCTTTTGGACATGAAAAGTTAAGATTTTTTTATTTTATATAACCACATATATGACATTTAGGTTCGTATCAAAGGTAATTAATATGTTATGAAATTCACAGAGTGGCTCTTTAAGCTAACTTGTTTCAGTGAAAGGGTCATTTCATTTCAGGAAGATATATTTTCCTTAAAAATCCTATTAAAAGGTTAAAAATGGTTCAATCTTGATATGGAAGCCTTGGAAGTTCTTTGGAGCATTTTGCTATGGCTTTACAAAGTGAAACTTCGAAATACATAGAATCCGTAAACAGAAGAACGATAAAAGCTGCTAAAGAATAGCGTCCAAAGTCAGATTGAAACTGGAAACCCGTGATTGATTATATGATTGCATATAGTTGACCTTATCAACCCAATTTCCTGTAAATAAATAACGTTGTCATTGCTTTACAAATTTTCCATCTTGCAAAGAAGAAGAACATTGGAGTTCATAAGAGATTCCCGCTGGAATAGTTACTGTTCCTTTCGGATTGAAAACTCCTCACATCCTTTCAACCGTCGACACAGCACAGGCCGATTCACAGAACCACTTTAGGGAGTTCAGTGTACTTATTCGATGACCGAGTCAATACAACGTTGCTCCAACTATGCCTGCCATTGTAACAAGTAATCGCAGCACCGCTATGCACGAGCCGGGCTGACGCACAGGAGATTGTACATTTCATCTAGCTGACAGGTGCACGACTTAATCATGGCCGTGAGTGAAAGGGGCACCCCATGTCGATTATATTTCGGGCTTATTGGACGTGTGGAAATATACAAGCTTCATGCCGATTACAGG
Source organism: Phorcus lineatus (assembly GCA_921293015.1). Lineage (NCBI taxonomy): Eukaryota > Metazoa > Mollusca > Gastropoda > Trochida > Trochidae > Phorcus > Phorcus lineatus. The sequence continues at coordinate 45,155,041 of OV121092.1, read as the reverse complement.
GCTGAGTTTTGTATTGTAGCGTGGTTGTGTACCGTGGATCTTCCGTTCAGTAAGTGATGTTTCCGCCATATTTGGGAACGAATTTTGGGAGTTGGGAACATAACTGATCATAAGCAGAGGTTTTAAAGAAAATATTGATAATATGATTAATTGGACCACAAGTTTTGTATACTTTTTGGTATATTTTGTGTCGTGTAAAAGACGAATATGTAAAAGCCGAATATGCGCCACACGAGCACTTGTTGACGCTTTAGAGGATAAAACAAAACATGACGTATTGAATAAATGAATAAAATACCAATTAAAGGTGCGTATGTTCATAGTTAAAGATATAAAGACAATCTTGGAAGCAATGATGATATTATTATAATTTAGAAGGCCTATGCAATCAAAATGATTCGTACATAAATACTTCGAAAAGCAATTAGACAAACGAAAATAACACCACACACATATTTTGGACACTGTGCAACTGTAAAACATTTGAGCTATCCAATTAATGTACTTATTCAACCAACTTGTCTGACCTAAAATCATGCTCAGTTAATAATGATATTAACAAGAATATTGCTAACTCTATTTTGTCCTCATTATATCGTTTACTGGAAATTCTTGTTGTTCCCTCTGCACCCGGCATCAACAGTTGAGCGGTAAATGCGATCTACCCTTCTATATAAGCTGAGGATCAAGCATGCATGCTAGCCAAAAATCCCATTTTTTGACTAACCCGATCTGCTGATCATTGTATACTTATCTTCGATGATAATATATTTGCAAAACGACAATGCTTTCAGGATAACATAAATAAGTTTAAATCATGTGCTATGTACTTCAAAACATCTTACAGGTTTAATGGTTTCCTGTTTCATTTCTCATGGCACTTAATTTACCTTTTTCATTAATTTTCTTCATTTGTTTTCAAACATATCAGAACAGAACCGAACCCTATTGCATAAGCACATAACATTATAAAAATCCGTTGCTCACATCGTTTCATGCAACTTTATCTGCATGCAGCTCGGTCTCGGTAAGGATCTCCATAGTCTAATTCAAACACTCACACACTTCCTTCTCTCACGCAACATATACTGATACCTAAATAGATATAGTGACTATACTAAACAGCTCACATCTTAGTTTCTCTACCTGAGGTTACTCACATTATTCCTTCCCTACTTACCTATGTTACTATGTTATTATGTAGAGCAATATCTAGGTTAGAAATACCAAATGATTGGTTACAATTCATTACAAAGCACTTGTGTATGTCCTTTTGAACCCTATAGTAGCTCCCATTACAATTGCCCGATTTGTATTAACGTCACTGATTTCAGCAGCATTTAGCTAACGATATTTGGAAATTTGTATTCACCGTTCAGAAACCTGCAATTTTCGTTTCTCGCTTGATGCCTTTTAGCTTTCACGTAATCGACCGTTATATTAACACACGAGAAGTGAAACGTTGATGTATTCGCTCCTTTGAAAAGAATCAAATAAACGAGTTTGTTTATGTACTTCTACAGCAAACTGATATCAGATGATTAATGATGTTTTTGAAGGTTTCTTTCATGCAAATAACATAAATAAAAATAGATTAACGAGATCATCAAATATACTTTTCGGCTTTAGAAGACATGTGAAGTTTAGTAACGAGGCAAAGGGAGATGTATGGTATAATCAGATGGATAAAAACGTCCCTAACGACTATGTTGAAAGCACAGGCTGCTCCTCTCACTTGTCATCTTTCACCGTGTTAGGAGAAGCTAGCTTTCTTGTTGGATAATTCTGGTAAAGTGGATTATGGAAAGTATATTTTGACTTTATGCATTGTCGCATCATTTTAAAAACTTAAAATTCATTTTATGATAGAAAACACATATTAAATGAAAGTTCCCCACGAAGAGAAAAATACGTCAAATAATCGTTTTTCGTGTGTTTGGTTTGAATCGCATTAGATTTCTAATCTAATTTAATCAAATTTCCCATTCCCAACAAGTGTCACATTTAAAAAATTAACTTTCTCAATTTGGAATGCTGCACGCTCCATAGCGCAAATTGCACAATTACGTAAGAGATAATTACCAAACGTATGTATTGATACCTCTCGCAGGGATGATGGTTTTTCCTCATCTTACACGATTCTTCTAAACGAAATGAAGAAGACTGTTATCTATTAGCTTTTCGTAGCCAAATTTTTAATATTGATTTTCATACTACAGAAAATTGAATTTCACGGACATTTACAAAATAATTTAACTCAAATATGATTTTCATTTCATTCTGTAATATTTGAAAAAAAACAACTGCCAAACGTCTCGTTTAGAATATGAAGAGGCATAATTGTATCTCTGAGTTCAGTCTCGAAGTTTTCGGGCGCTTTCCACTGTATGAGGGGTGAAATAATGATTAAATCGTCACTTACATTGTTTAAGTGCAAGGCCTATCACTACGGTTATATTGTACGACGGGAAGTAGAGTCGCAATTCCATTCTGAACTTGTATACGTCCGAGGCCGATTAAGTGGTCGGGCCCCTGGAGAAGTTTTACATACTTCATAGCTTTTCCATCGCATTTACCCGCTTTATTGTATAAGCTAGATATTTCCGTACCGTCTACAGAAGGAATTAAGCCCACATGGCATCCTATCAAGCCAACATCCAATAAGCCAGTTATAAAACAGAATGTTATGACAAGCTTCAACTTCTCTCAATATATTACATATCCGATAATTATCATGTACGAGGCTATAATAACACTAGGGTGCTTGGATCCTGGTATGAAATAAAGTCATTATTGGATTTCACTGATAATATCCAGACAGGTTGCTAAGGAGAGGCTTTATAGAGTTGACACTATGTGTTTTAGCTTGTCTGTGCAGTGTTACGGTATTGGGAATCAGGCCGCTTCAGATCAAGATGTCGAATCTAAGGTTAAGTGTGACTATATGGGCACTCTCCTACATCAAGCTTAAAAGTTGAGGGAGAGATAGAGTCTAGGATTGGGAAAGCATGTAGAGAATTGATCAGCTGAAAATACTCTGAAATTAAACGCATTTTACCATTGGAATAAGATAACATAATAAGACAGTGTTCAACAATTATTTAGGACTGATGAATAAGTCTAAGAGCCAAAATATCTACAAGTAATAGCAATTAAAGGCATAGTCGATCGGTTAGTGGGAAAATATGAAAATGGTGTTGGTAGCAGCAATGCTATTGGAATGGTAGTACCAAGTGATGTGCGAACGGTAGTTGTAGAAGTGGTACACGTTGTAGGCGTCGATCGAAGGAGTTGTTCATTTATCAGTAGTTGTAATGGTGGCAGTAGTTTAAGAACAAGTATAGTGGCAATAGTAGAAATGGTAGTAGTAGAGTAGTAGTAGTAGTAGTAGTAGTAGTGGTAGTAGTAGTAGTAGTAGTAGTAGTAGTAGTAGTAGTAGTAGTGTGATATAAGTAATGGAAGTTGCGGAAGTGTTACCAGGTGTTGAAATAAAGTGAACCTCCTAAAGCCGACTTAAGCAAGACATAAGCTGAAGCAGTAGATAGTTTTTTAGTAACAATATAATGCTTGAAGTGAAGCGGAGACGGGCAACTATGAGAATGCCTTTCTTTTGAGTGTGCGTCAAGGCAAACGTATAATATCAGGGGAATCTCATGCTAAATTAGATTTGAAACTCAATTAAGAAAGGAACGGCACGCTTGAAAGGTACATTACGTCTGAATGTGGTGCAAATGGCTTGCAGTCCTGATAACATCTAACGTTTGAATGGAACATGGCTGTGGTTTGTTAAGGATTGTTTTACATTTTTTGTGCCTCTATCGATGTATAACAGCAACAAATTGTATAACATCGCGTAGCGTAGCGTAGCGATGTGATACAAAATTTGTTGCTGTTATACATCGATAGAGGCACAAAAAATGTAAAACAATCCTTATAATTACAAAATAAACTCTACTTCCACAGATTTTCTAAATAATTTCAACTAAACTTGAATAATTGTCGTGAACATTACGTTTTTTTGCAGCGTGTTACACACAACATTACGTGGTGGAATTAAAATTGCGGAATATGATTTAATTTAGTTTTTTCAGCATTGACGCGCATGCAATCAAAGTTCGTCTTAACTCCAGTCCGCAATTTTTAAATAACCGTCATTAGCATATCACGTGACATGCAAAATGGCTACTGTTTGTGAAAACGATTCGAGCTATCCAACTTCAGGACTCGTAGTTATTAAAATCAAGAGTTTTCGGTGAAGGTAATTGTTTCTTCTGGGGGAGGAAAGTATTATCTGGTTATCCATTCAGTTAGAAAGATTATTACATGCGTACATTTCTTATTTTGCCAAAAAAAAAAAAAAAAGTAACGCGACGTTGTCATAACCGGACTAGCCGTCGCGTCAATTTGTTCTGTCAGATTGTGACGTCATAAAGTATGAATGCACGAGGTATAACAGCAATTTTTTCTGCATTCATCGAGAAATGGTTGCATGTTTTTGAGAGCTCTCGTCCAATCAGAATCGCCGAAAAACGTGTAACAACATCATTTTGTAATTATTAAGTTATAACAGAGATGCATCCTGCGTAATACACTGGATTAGAACATCATGCAAGCGTGTTGTCTATCACTACTCTAGGAAGCGGAAATGATGCTCTCCTGAGGAGAAATGAAGTTAAGCACGTGTAAAATAAAGCATATTTTGTAAAAATGCTATACCGAGATAGGAAAACATTTGGGTTCATCTGAATTTCTCGTTGAACCATGTATTTATTTTACATGGAATCAATAGTAACGCTAAACAAATTGATCCTTTGTATCCAAAATAAACGGCAAAAGCGAATACAGAAAAGAAACCTTCGCCCCAAAGGCACTTTCACATGAATGAGCAATATACAAAGCCCTGTCCCGCAATGATTCCCCCCTCCCTTATAATATTAAAGTACAGGCAGAAAAACCCCATGTATGTCGATTTTCGTCTTCCTACTACCACCTACCCCCAACCCTCAGTCAGGGTTAAGAATCAAACCTTATCTGACGGCCTACATTCAGTAAAAATCATCATGGCCTGACAGTGATTTGTAATGCTAGCCCTATGGCCCTGCTAAATGCCTGAAGGACTTTGAAATACTCAACGCCGTAGTAGAGCTTCATTCCTTAACTAGCTACAGAGTTAACACGTGAATGGGTTAAAGAGAGACATTGTTTAATGTTCTTCTTCAACCTTAATTTATGATTTTTTAATGTGAGTGCTGATTATTTAGGCTAGTGGTTCTCTTGACGGGCACGGAAGAAATAATATCACTAGCCCTCATGTCCTCTTATTTTCAAAGCTCATTTCTAACCTTTGGTCAGAGTATTCTCATACATAGAGATATTTCGAGGTATTCAAATAAACAGACAGACAGACAGACAGACAGATAGTTTATTAAAGCCTCACAAACTTACATTATAAGAATATATACATAAAATATTCACTCGGATAAAACATGTAATATGCCGCCACTCTTATTAGAGTTACGAGAGACATAAAAGAGTACAATATGTTGTAAATGAAGGACATACTTTGGAGTAAGGTATCAATATTATTCACTGATGTAAAAAGTATTACAACCAAAAGATTGGTACAGGTATATAAAAATTAGAAGATTAAGATACGAGTACATGTCAAAATGATTAAGGATATAATTACTGTATTTATAGATAATTACTTCTCGCAAGGAGAATAAAATAGCAGGCGGCTTTAGCATAAAAGGGGTGTAGACAGAAAGAAATCCAATTTGCAACATGCCTATTTGCCTTCCAGACTACCCCGAGGAGTCTCCGAGCCACTGCGTGGTGGTATGGGACGACTTGCTGTGCTGGGATGAGACTCCTCCCGATACACTCGCCAGACAACCCTGTCCAGACTATGTCAACAACTTCAACAAAAATGGTAAGCCGAGTTTATTGTTAATGTCGTTCATATCCACACCATGCTCTGAAACCCTTTGGTAAGTGTACCTACATCCGCTGCGTTTTACGGTTTATCTTTTGATAAGCATATCATCGTCCTTAATACAAGGATCGGGATACCTTCATCTGTAGACTATTGCAATCAAATTAAGTCGGCGATGAGATTTAGTATCAAATTCCTTGCTTCACTTCTTTTATGTATTAAAAAAAATTGGCAGAAAGATTTGAAGTTAGATTTGTTTTGAAAACGATCACATATACATACAAACTATATTGCACACTGTCTGGTTTCAGAAGTTTCAACCACATTCGAACGTAATGTAACACGATGTTTCCAGCATTTGTCTCAATACCCTTGTCTTTTTCAAGTTTCCATATCATCTTTCGGTTCATACAAACTAATCTCGTTCAATACCACCAATTACCCGCGACTGAATTCCAATGCCTTGCTTCATACATCTGGACTAAAAGATGATCAGTATCTAGCTTCTTTTGGACATATTGAACCTCAAAAGAGCATGTGATATGTTTTTACAGTTAATTGGAAAGCAGAATGATGTTTGAATAACGTTACGAAAACATCTACTTTCAAGTAAAAACATTTACGTCTGTAATGGGGTCCAAAATAAATGTAAATCTGCTTACATGAACATGAAATGTGTTTTTCGTTAAAGGCATGCTATGAGACAATTGAGTAGAAGTGTTTAACTTCAGGAGGAAGTACTAGGAGTACCTGTGTGATAAACATACATAGAAATATACGAGATCTTGATGGTACTAAAGCTTTACATTAGATGGAAAAAACATCCTTTTGGATCTCGTGTGGTCTCGCGAGATTCGGCGTTTTTTTACGAGAGGCGCAGGAAAGCATTCGAGAAAACGTCTACGCAATGGATTTATATCCCCAAAGCCTCCAAGTTATTCATGGCATGCTTTTGTTGCAGTGATCTTGAGTAAAACGAGCTGAGAGAGTCACGCTATAGTTGGACTTTGTATTTACTTTCTACAAGAGAACAAACACTCGTTCTTTGTTCATTGACAATCATTGCACTAAAAGAGGAACATGATATAAACGAAAATGTAATTTATAGAGATTATTTTGTTTTATTTATATTCATTTTGAGTATATTTTACCCCACTTTTACATGTAAATCTTTCTCTGAAAATATATTGTGATACAGACCGACCTCGATGAAATACATCTTATAATAAGTGAATTGATTATTCGTATAAAACAAAAGAAATTAAGTTTACTATATTCATACAGTTTATTACTCGCCAGTATCTTTCAATATTTTTTATACTAGTGCCGCATGAATATTACACTGCACTATCTTGCGAGGGCGAGTAATAGATAAGTTGTACAAATTTGATTAGTGATTTTCAGAATTTTCAGAATCTTCCGCAAAATCATGATTGAGATAAATATTTCCATTAGTCAAAGGTCAGCGCTTGTGTCAGCGTATGTCAAAGTACATAAAAAGCGATTCCTTGCAGATTTGAAAAATTAAGATTAAGACAAGCATGTTCAAAATACCTTCTATATCAAGTTGTCCTTGATATATAATTGTAAAAATATGGATAAAGTCATAATGAAAGACGACAATACCCAAAGTCTAAAACAACAAAATGAGTACCTTTGAAGGGTTATTAGCTTTTCAAACTAAGCAATTCAAACTGCATGTCGTGAAAAGTTTAAATCCGTACAAACTAATTGATTATTTTGGAAACGGTCCCACTCATCAAATGAGCTACCTTTTTAATCTCATTTGTTGCCTGAGTTACCTAACGCGAAGGAAAAATAGCTTAAATAACCATTTAAGTAATTCATTTGAGTGACATGGTGTCTGGGATGAATACAAATATAATAGAAACAGTTTGGTTGTTTTCAACGTTAACAAGGTCAATATGTTTGCAACCCTTTCACGCCTTTCGCTACATTTATAATACCGGGAGATTTTTTCAAAACATTTGTAATTTTTTAAAAAGATATTTGACGAATAAAAACATTTGCATTGACGTTTAAACACTCCGTCTAAATGCCAATTCCACTGAGTAAACAATATGTATCCTCCAAGCATTTTCAAGTAATGATAAGATGATTATTTTCATGTTTTGCCGATTTCCCAAGGGCGCCTTTATTGAAAACTCATGACATTGTGTGTCAGTCAGAGAACATTCTGACCTGGCACAAACAGGAATAGTAAAATTTTCTTATGTGGTTTAAGAGCGGCTCCGTGATTTTTATTGCATATTATTTACCTTTGATACGAACCTAAATGTCATATGTGGTGATATAACATCAAAACATCTTAACTTTTCATGTCTCCAAATATACGTTTAAATATTTGATGTGCGCCACTGTCCGGTTTTCGATCATAATTGTGACGTTCTACCATCATATTGTTACTGTAAAAAAAACAATAAGCTTAAAAATGTGTCTTTTTGGTAACAGTCCATACTTCGCGATCAAATGACACCATTGATTAAGTTTGGCATATATAACTCCAACAACTCAAGGAGTGGCTCTTTAAGGTAGTTGAACTGCAAAACAGTCTTGCTTTTTTAAGAAACCACGCTATGGCAATATATCTAAAACAAACTGTTGTAATGTCGTGTGTTGAAAAGGATAAACAGACATTCTAAACATCAATAATTCAGTCTTATTGTTTTAAGAATTCGCTACGAAATACTGCGACAAAACAGGATCCTGGTGGATTCATCCCGACAAGAACTCTTCCTGGACAAATTTCAGTGCATGCAGCAGTCCTATCATCGATCTCAGATATCACGCCGTGAGTACACGTGTTTATATTACCACTTTGTATACAGGACGATTGTAAGCAATACTACTACATTCACATATGAACTTGAGGAAAATGATCAGGAACATGTAGCCCAGATGGTAGGGTGAGTGCCGCTCTTCATCAGAAGACCGGGGTTCGATATGGTATGTGGTCACTATGTTGTTTTTTTGCAGCTCCCCTTTGTAAATTATGCTTATGGTCAAATCAAATGGAAGTTACGGTGAAACTGGAATTAGATCAAACGATGATCATATTCTAAAAGTGAATGTTTTCAACTTTTATCAATTCAATTGAAAATTTGAAAGGAGTTTAGTTTATTTTCATTTCTTCATTTGGATCCAAATGTTCAGTGCTGGCGATTATATCTAGAAATGACACACGGATTTAAGATCGGAACAGAATTTTATCTGTAGCTCTCCTCTGTAATTTATTCTTAAACTTTATAATCAAATGTTTTTGGTTAAGAATTCACTAGGCAATCTAAAATAGACGAAGTTATTAGATTCTTCAGTTGACATCAACACAATAATTAATCAATTTTTTACATTAGAATCTTGAATAGACCCAAAAATCATATTCTAAAATTAAAATGTGCGTCACAATTTATTCATTCCTTTTGACATTTGAAGTAAGCTTAGTTACCTTTCTTTTCTTAAGTTTGATCAAAATGTTTGCGATTTATATCCAGAAATGACACACAGCTTTTATCTGCAGTTATGAAAAGAGTTTAAAGCGAATATCTTATAAAAACGCCCTTAAACCTTAACCATGTATTCAAGAATCATTTAGGAATAGATCAACCGGTTCTTCAGCGTTATCATCTCCATGCCAATGCTTGACAATTGCCAGGATCATTCACAAAACTAAGTCTTTCTCTTTTTGACGTTCTTGTTATCAATACCTTGAAAATTTCATTGATTTGATTGACGCAAAAAAAACATTCTGTATAAATTAAACAAGAAAGATCCATAATGATAAGTAATAAAACGTCATTTTGTCATCAATTACATTGCCGTCTTTCAAAACAAATACGAGTTCAAATGGAACGTGGTATCTTTGGCACATTGAAAAAAAAACTGACTAGACAACATGAAATGTGATTTAACGACCAAAATATCAAGTCATATTAATATTTTTAGCGACGTTAGTTCCGTTGACCTTCACGGGAAGTTAACAAACGAGACGTGCAATATCCTACTACCAACAACTCATTTTGTTTTATTGATCATCAGCGGGTCAGCGATGCCTGAAAAGAACTTAACATATATCTGTAAATAAACGACTTAAATGTGGCACCCCACATGAAATCTTAGGGAATTACATATATTTCATTTACTAAAAGTTTCAATCTTTAAGCCGGCTTGAAACGATTTTGTTCAAATTTTGATCTAAGCATCTGGACTACTTTCTGCGTTTCAGGATGTCGCCAACAAGTTGCGGCTCCTATACACCGTAGGATACAGCGTATCACTGTCAGCTCTCATCGTGGCCGTCGTCATCATGCTGTGCTGCAGGTGACTCAACATTCTTGATTTATACAGAAACAAACTAACATTGTGTGAATATATCGCTAAAGTTTAAAACTCTAATTTTGTAGATACTTTCTATAAAATTTCTAGATTCGTTCTAAAATAATAATAGAAACGTTCCAGATTGTTTTTTTCCAAATTTGTTTTAGTAACCTTCTCGATACGTTCAAGATCCAGAAAGTTTCTAGAAAGTTTGTTCAATGGAAGCAACAAGCTTGACCGTGTACATGAAAGCAGATTTCCCTTTTGTGGAAGTGTGGGGAAATATTTATATTCTTTAAATTGGTTGCCCATTGGTAAGAGAATGATCGACCCATCAGAGATACCACATTATTCTGACACCCCCGACACTCCCAATGTTCATAACCAATGTAACTGACATTGTAAGGGTTCTTATAAACCAGAATGCTAGCTCCTTGTTGCTATAATCTTCTATCTGACTGGACTTGGTCAGGTTTCGGCTTTTTTTTATATCACTCCCAAACGTTTGATTGTGTTGTGAATGATGGAAAACACCCATAAGTGCTACATTTGGACTTCTAGACGTGGGTGATATCAATCATATAATCATTGTTTTCGGGGAAAAACATTACCTATTAAAAACCTCTCAGTGGATTGCAGGAAATGAGGTTGATAAATTTGGGTTATCTATTACATAGGAAGATAGACCAAAGTTGGTGCTCCCGTATCTGTAATCGAGCTAGAGCTCTTTGGAAACCCGGCGTGTTATATCTCTGTGCCGTTTCTTCAGATAATAGAAGATCGTTCCAATAAAGAAAAAACAGAAAATAGAGATTTGATGGATAGAAGAAACGAAGCAACTAAGATTGGTGATATCACTATCACGTTAAGGTTACTTGGTGGACTCGAGGCGGACTTCTTTCTTTTTTAAATACTAATTTGCACGGAAGTAGAAAATTAATCATTACATTTTCCCTAGGTTTTTTCTTATTTGAAAAAAATCCTTTTATAACGTTTTATATCTGAGTTTCGGCAAATGTATTTGAACTTTTTTATTTGAAATTGACACAAAGAGATCTTGATTACATATTCTTGTTCAGAACTTACTCAGTCACTTTGAAAATCACTAATATTCATAATCATAATCATCATTCGCCTGTACCACGTAACTGAGCGACCTTTCCGATTCAAACAATTGATCAGCTGCTCGGTATTCTTATAAACTACATTTAGACTATATGAATCATCAGGCACAATTAGGCTTCAAGTATGATATATTTATAAACGTAGTGGCAGATAGGATTATACTGCAAACTGTTAATCCCTTTAAGAATCTTGCAGGCGCCTGAAGAGCAAAAGCAACATTCTTCACATCAACCTATTCATCGCCTTCATCCTCCGCGCCTCCATGGCCTTCCTCAAGGATCTCCTCTTCAAGGGAGTCGGGCTCGACATGGACGTACGGCAGAAGGACGACGGTACCTACGAGTTTCTGGACGGGCCGGTACGTATAATAGTAATGATAATAATTAGACAATTTGTATTTCGCTGATCTCCACGCATCCATCATTGCGCTGATCTCCACGCAATAAAGCATGTTCAAATCGCTAACAAAATACAAGTTTCTGAGGTATGGGAAATAGGGGATGCTAGACGACCTACCATGTAATATAAATAGTTGATAGATGATCTAACGGTCGCTTTGTATAACAGGAGCGAAGGCTAGTTTCATAAATGATTACTTGATTAGAACTTCATTGTATGGACGATAGTTTATCATGATAATTCTTTTAATTAGTCGCCTACATTTTCAAAGAGTTGGATACCATTCTCCCGGCGTTACTAATAACAGGGTTATAACAAGACGAGGCCATGACGTCAAACTATTATGAAGTCATACGTGATATAATGTTACTCATGTTTTCTATTGCCCTTTAGATATTACACAACAATAATTGAAAAGGATGTTCTTACAGTCACAACAAATAAAGTGGTTTTTTATGCAAACATTTCTTGACGGTCGTATTACTAACATTCCTGTAATTTATAACATAGCTATCGCTTATTGTCATTGTGAACTAGGTCACATGATTATGAAGTTACTCACTTTTGTATAGTGGTCCTTCAATGTTCAGTCATTACATAGTAATTAATAAAGGGCAGGAAGCCGTATAAAAAGAACTGTTAGCTAGTTTTACCATCGTGATCCTTGAAGGCGTATCAGGAAGAACAAGCGGATCAGTCATGGATACGTTTTTTTCTGAAAGGATCTCTGAGTATGTTCAAACGTATAGATATCTTGAAGGCAACTACCAATTTCATGTATCTATGACACTCATTAAGCCTTGTCAGACGCTTGAAGGCTATTGGATTTGTTTTCGAGTGATTTGAAGTTGTTGTTGAGAAACTAGATAATACCTTTCAAAAGAATTATTTGTTTCATAAAACGCCACAGTTAATTAAGTCAGATTCTAAATACTCATCAATATTATATCGAATATTATACGACTGTCAGACATCGGTTATACTTAAGAAATGCCAGAGTTTCACATAGATTTTAGATTTAATGTTTAAGCCTTTTGGGAAAGTGATTTAATCCCCAAGACTGAATAAATCTTTACATGGTGTCCTTCGTAGGTAATAAATGTTTAACGTGATACTTTGCATAATAAGTTAATCTGGTCCTTAAGAAAAAATAGGTCTTGTTGACGATGCATTGTGTTTTGAGTCACATCATTATTCATTTTTGTAATAATCATTGATGCATATGGTATGTATCATTGCTTCATAGAACATCTTTATCATTCTGACTTCAGCACTGGCAATGCAAGTTGTTATTCTGTCTGTTTAACTACACGATCACCGCCAGTATCATCTGGATCTTCATCGAGGGTCTCTACCTCCACATGCTCATATACCGCACCCTGTCCACAGAGAGGAATGGCGTCACATTCTACATAGCATTAGGCTGGGGTGTGTATCTTACTTTATGTTCAATTCATACAATGATGAAATTTTTTTAATGGAGAAGCAGCTTTATCAATCCTTGAATGGTACCTTTCTGATGGGATTGGCAGGTATGCGATATGTCACAGAATGAGAAAGTTGCTTATCCTTAAAACTAGTCGTCATCGTATATCACAAAAGATTAAAATATGACAATCGAATAAGTCATGCTTGAATAGAAAATAAAGCGTTTTTGTAATAAAATGGTTTATAAGAGAGTTTAGTAAAATATGACATTCTTTTATCTCTTTTCCCCACAATTTTAACCTAATCAGAAGTAAAGTATTCGTTGAATATTTTCTAGGTCGTTCTAGTTTGGAATTTAATGACTATGTCGCCCACGATTTACTTTTTCCTTGATAATTTGACATCTACATACGTTACTTTTACATTCTTCTACACCAACGCCATGGCTAACTGTCATTATCAAGAAAACAACGAGACAAACTCTTATATTGTAAAATAAAAAATGAATTTATGATTGACACGTGAAGCAAACCTTGTATATGAAATTTGATGGTATGAATATTGCAGTATCTATTAAATCTTTAACCTTTGGGCTCTAATCCTCACTCCACCCTAAAACCCTCCAAATTAAGTATATTTTGCTTTCGTAATTGGACCTTTAATGATAAAGCCCAGTGTGGTAACATAAGCAAAGATAGAATTTACTTTGGCGATGGAGGGGGTCTTGAAACTTAAATGATTATGTGGTTATTGTTGTTAGGACAGAAAGGTATGTTGACTTTAGATCAAATAACTCATTCGTTTTATGCGGCCTTTCTGTGGGTTGAGATATGTAGGCGTATCGTATTTATTTACCCTGATGATTGCCAAAAGCGATGTCATGCAGTCAAAGAAATATGACATTTAGGTAACTTCAGGAAATTAATATTATTCATGTCTGGTCCTTTAATCTCTTTTATGATTTATTCGTGGTAGTATTCTATGGCGTTATTCAAGACGAATAGAAGATAGAATTGATTAGCTTAACGTACCCTAGGTCAAAGGTCACCATCTTCACTCAGTTACCTCCAACGGAGAAAGGGTAAAATGGCAGTAAAGTTTGTATAGCAATAGTCTTATTTATTTTTGCGAGGTCACTCATAAATGATCCTTAATTTTTCCAGTACGTATAGTTAAAATTTTATGAGGATAAGATTAGTGACTCAACACTAAGTAATGCTTTGAATAAAGACATTTTGACTCGTTATCCTTGGTGAATCATTCATCAAGGAACAATACAGCTTATTCATTTGGTGAACATGGACAGTAATGCTCGTTTTGAATTCGGAACCACATCATTGCACAACCGTCTTCATTCGTATATTAATGATAACCCTTCGTAAGATGGTGATATTAAACATCATATTCATTACACTACAACAAATCCCGTAGAAGTTGATGATGTTCCTTAAAGCAGGAAATATTAATACTCAAAGCGTTTCGTTCTTTAAGGATTTTCAATGTACAACAGCTTCCCCTCTGTTGCAGTGTTGCCACTAGTGTTTTTGATACCTTGGATAGTGGTGAAGGCTTTGCTTGAAAACACATAGTGAGTATGATAAAAACATTGGAGAATATCTTTCATTGAATACTCTTTACATTTTTGTTTTAACACATTTATACTTTTTTAAAACTGTTTCTCAATCCTAAGTGTAACACGGAAGTAAGGTAGAGTCTTTCTGAGTTTGGTAACCTATGCCAAAACCATTGCTTGTATGAATAAATGTATAAGTGGATCAAATATTCTTTCATATTTTATCAATAACATGCCAAATCAATTGAATCATAAAAACATGATTTAATTTTGACTTACTCTAGTTGCTGGAATATTCAGGCAAGACCGGAATTTCTCTGGATTTTAAAAGGTCCCGGAATAGCGGTTGTTTTAGTGAGTATGTACTCGTATTTGACCCGATGTAGTAAGAAACTCACAAACGAATTTTTTGGTTTTCATTTTGTGTCATCTTGTTGTGTGACTTTCATGAGACATATACAATGTAGGTATTTGCGAAATTAAAATGAATACTGAGGGGAATATCATCTTTAATATAGATTTTTTTAAAGGAATTTTATTTTTTTTAAAGTTTATCTTTGTAATGCAACATTAAATCAAATTTGATTTTTTTCAATCAATTATCAAAACTGAAATAGTTAACATAAATATACAGCAAATGATCGAACTATTACATCGTTTTTAGTAGTACAAAGTTTGACTTTTTTCATGATCTTTCACTGGCAAACATGAGAAAGATATATATTGTATATCTTTCAAATCATATGAACATGTTATACAAAATTATTTGTTCATAAAGTTATCATGTTTTTGATATGCCAATTTCAAATATATCAATCTGTATTTTTTTCAGATAAATTTCTTCTTTTTCTTGGATATATTCCGAGTTTTATTCATAAGAGCGAGAGTGAATCAAAGACATTTGGGGAAAGCAAAATACAAGTGAGTAAGAAATACGTTTGTAAGTATGGAAAAAAAACGTTCTCGACATTCTATATCCAAAACATCGTAATCATTTGTCTTCAATTGGATGGCGCGGTAAATAAAATTGTTTCTATTAGTATTCTTAATCAGTCATTATAATAGAAATCTTGTTGGTTTTTTTCTTAATCAATCGAAATAATGAAATAAAAGCAAAGAAAAAGTTCACATATTCATTTCGAAATACCAAAGACCTGTATATAAGTCCTTGGAAATACGTTGGTTTGTCTGTGTTCGTGATTACGATAGAAGCGGACGTGCAATCTGCCTTCAGGTCTGTAATGTGCATTTAGAAAAAGCAATCGCTTTAAAGAGACGGTAGCAGGTTTCAAACAAACTACTTTTTCTTAATATTTACCCAAAATCGTTCATGCAAATTGAATTATCTGAAGAGGGTCATCTCTCCATTAATCGACCCGATCATCTGTAGTCATAGAGTGAATTATCAAGTACCAAGCAAAGGCTACTTGCGGCCGTTTTAGTGTGAACGCATTTTAATCATTTGCGGTAGGGGAATGAATTTCATAGCCTTACTTTAAATGGTACTGTGTTTTAAACGCTGCTTTTTTAAACCTAAATCTTTATCTAGCTATTTGTGACATTTATTTTCGTTTTCGTGGGAGCACTTTATTTGTCTAACAAAACGTGCTAATGCCCTTTTCAATGTGGTCACAATATATAACAGTGCTTGTGAGTACCAAGTATGATAGTAATGCATCTAGGGTTGTCATTTTCAACACAAGTTTGATTTTCCTTTCAGAAAATTAGCCAAGTTTATCCTGGTGTTAATACCGTTATTCGGTTTGATGTACATCGTGCTGATAGTCGCCTTTCCTATGGAGTTTAAACAAGAGGAATACAACCTGTTCTACCTGTATATAGAGATGGGATACAACTCATTTCAGGTGAGTCCATTTGTCAGGACATCGTCTTGTCTCTTCACAAGGCGCTCGAGTAGTCTTAAGTTCCGAGGGCAAGTGTTGGACAATGTTTAGGATTGGATATAATATTTTGTTTAATTAAATTGTTTTATCAGTAAAGGAAGCCCTTGATAGAAACTATGTCGAATATCAGGGTCTAGATTTCATTTTTGTGGTTTATAGTACAGTTACTTGATGGAGTAATCTTAAGTTCCGAGGGCAACTGTTGGACTTTTTTTGATTAAATGTACTTAATTTAATAATATTTTGTGAGTATAGGAGGCCCTCGATTGAGATTGCGGTAGAAATATATTGAATATCGGCATCTTTATTTCATTGTTTTACTAAGGGTAAAATTACTTGCGGGATATTTCTGAAATGTCAGTTTACTTATGAGTCATAAACAGAAAATGTGAAATGATAATCTTTTTATTTCAATGACAAAAAGGAAACTACAACTGACAATGTATTTGAACTAGGTTGGAGTAATATCCTCTGATTAACGTATTCTACAATTTGTTTTTATGTTTCAGGGGTTTATCCTTGCCTTACTATTCTGCTTTCTAAATGAAGAGGTGAGTTTAGTGAAGCTGTATAATTTGAAATTATTCTTTATGATTTGTTTCATATGAAAATGGGTTTTATACACATCTTCCCCGAAACATTTGGGGGATGAAACCTCAAAGAGTTTAAACAAAACTTATTGTGGCGTAAACGGTCATGCTGGGTAGGCTTATGGAATATTTTACAGGTGACTCCTTTGATAACGTAAATGTGTAGTATGCTTCTACAATACCAAGTTCATTGATCACATAGCCGCCAGGAAATAAATACGGATAGGAAGGCCTTTGATAATATGTTTAACATGTGTATCCCTGACAACAAATCATTATCATTTAGAACTTTTGCAAAGCAACGGATGTCTTAACGCGGCAAGCATTTAATATACAAAAAGTGGAATAAAGATAATGCGAGGGCCAATGGTAAAACCTGAAGTGAGGAAAGACTAATTTCGCAAGAGGTTTAACATGACCTATGATTTTTAAGGTTTCATCAAATGGTCGGTTTTCGATCAGGTTGTAGCAACTGATGAGTTCGTTTGTGTTACTAAACATAAGCGTAACAGATTTTCTAAAAATAAATATTTCATTTAACGATTTCTTTCAAATATGTTAATTTCAACTTTTAAAAACTATACATGAATGCATAAGCAAGTTTATTTCTTTATATTAGGCCTATTCATAGTTACATGTTCAGTCAAAATGCGGGAATCAAAACCCTGCGTACACAAGGGAATGTGTAAGTGTCTGTGCATATCATACATATATTTAAATGAATAAAATGGTGATAAAGAAAGATTAACCTAGGAAGTAGTCATGCAGCAATCTTTATTATATTTAAAGGTCCACTCAGAGATGAAGAAAATGTGGCACCGACACAAGTCACGACGAGACGGGGCGGCCTTCACGAGGTCACTCGGGCCATCGTCATGGCGGAAAACGTCAGCTAACGCTAGTCATAGTCACTCTCGAACTTCTCCGGGGGTTGAGAAGAGACATAAAGACCTTTCCAGAACGAGGCTCACATCAGCCTCGTCCCCAGAACACGAACACGATAAGTCGGATGACCTTCTACGAAAGGCCTTGGTCAAAAATGCAAAACGAGCCATGTCAAAAGACAGTGAGGAGGAAGGGGGAGATAACTCTGCAGAGAGACTGTTACTGGTAGGCAACAATGCCTCAGACCGACGTGCTGAATATGTGTGATTGTACTGGATTCTAATGGTGTTTAAACTATGGCTGGTAATATGTAATTTATAAAATGATTTAGTTTTGTCAAATGAAAGTTTGTCTAGTGCGTTCAGCAAAATCAATCAGAAGTTATAATGTACTATTTATTGCTGTTCCATGTAAGTCAACCAAAATGAGTTTTTACAAAACACAACATTAACGGTAAAATGGGATATGTAAGATTAAAACTGTTGTCTGCTTAAAGTTTACGATTCTAGAAAATGAAGATTGCGTTTTAAAGCAAAAGAGTAATGAAAATTTATCGATGGTTGATTTAAATGTAGGTAATTTTAGATCGATTGGGTTACCTGTTTCTGTTCCTAACATATTGTCATGGTCGTTGAATTGGTAGAGGGTTTAGTATCACAGCATCTAACTCGCAAACATTGGCATTATGTAACGCCATGTAACCATTCAAAACAAGTTCTTTAGAATAAAATTTCATATACTTGATTGTATAAAATTTTGTGTGAAGCGTAAATAAATCAATTGTACCTTAAACTTAAGAAAGGTGAAAATTCCTTAGAGATACATTTTTGAAGTTGGTGTGCTGTTCAAATAAAAATTCTATAGAATTATTACTTTTCATTGCAAGGACATGCGATGATTCGGTGAAGATTTGATGGCCGCATCAAGCATGTATCACTTATTTAAACTTGTATTTCCTAAATAAAAACTGAATGAGATTCCATATATCCCCATACCACATCACATTAACAATTTTGTTTCTTTCCTAAATAAAGTAGGTTTATGTAAGCCAATGAATGTATTGCAGTAGTATAACGTTGCCATCGATGACAGTAGAATCTTTAGGATTTTTCTTCAAATTAAACACCATCATATACCCTTGGAATAATGTCCTCTTTGATCACCCGGGTTATGAGACGTTTTGATATTCACTTAAAGAAGCGCCCGATAATCGCATCAGAACAGTTACAGCTGTGAACAATAAATGCCTATACAAGAATACTTTCAAAGCTACATTTACTTACTCTTAACCTCATCAAGAAGCATGGCCTATCTTGACACATCCCTTACTTTAATCTGTAGTTATACAATGTAGTTACGATCATGTATGTCTAATTGGTGGTTTTGTAAATGACGTTGCCATCGTCGTTGTCTCTAAACATAGACACATCGAAGTTCACATTGATTGTGGAATGATACCAACGTCAGATAGACCTAATGGTGATTCTCTCACTTTGACTCAACTGTTTATCTCAATTATGTCAGAATATGAGATAAGTGTAAACTTTAACACGATTCATGTACTTATTACTCATTCAGCTGGAAGCGTTCCCATTGATCATCATCAGTTTTGTGTGAATCGTTTTTTGATTCTCGAAAATGATAGAAGGATATTAAAAGAACATGTCAATCCTCACGATCATCGTTATAATTAGAAATCGTTCATCCCTATATTATAAATCGTTCATCGCTATTATACCGTATTCATGAAATAAAAACTATTTGCTTTATTTGACCGGAGTTGGTAATAATAAGAATTAATTTGTCATTAAAATTCTCAAAGGGTATTCAACTCGTATCTTCTCACATGAACTCTGACTCTGAAATTCAACATCGTCCTAGCTGTAGACCCTAAATCTCGATAGTCAAGCTTGTTTGGCTTAAATTCAATTGGCCATTTGCAAATTGTTACAACTAAGTCTTTGTTCAACCGTCAATCATGTTCGACTACTCTTCTCATTTGTACGTGTCACCTAGGAATTTTCATCAGGTCAATATATATAATTGTAGGATTTGAATCTTGTTATGACACCATCAACCAATAAGATAGTTTGATCTTAGGTGATGAAAACAGATTACTTTGATGGTAAACTGACTATCTGATTGGCTGAAATTCTCAAGTGTGAGCTACAACTTCGAAGCAGAAAACGATAACAATAATCTTGTTGTAAGTCAATTTTTATATTGGTTAACAGGTCCAAACGACGGCACGGTTCCAATGAATAAAATATGTAAAGAATTGTTCGATGAAGAGTTCGAAGGTGCTAATTTCTTTGCACCAGGTAACCGATGATGTTGTCGGAAAAACATATGTTGTATAAGTTACAATATTGTTATTGATAATATTGGTTCTAGTTGATGCAACACCAAACAACTTCCCATGCAAGGCCTAACTTAAGCTATCACTGGCTTATCTACGACTTGTTGCATTTCGCCAACTTCTCTGTGCCATCTTTTCATCTTACTGCAGTCGAGATTCGCTGCTTGTCATCGCTTTGCATCCAGCCCTGCCTTCAGTAACACATATTCTTGAGCGCTCGCGAAAATTTTATGTTAAAAGAAGGACACAAGCCGCGAACAATGTGTTACTGAAAGCAAGACAGGTATCTTGGTGCAATGCAGGAGGGCTAAATAAGCTAGTGAGTGAGACTGGTGCGAGCTATGTTTTGTCGGGGAAGTTTGTGATGTGCTTAAAGAACCTCAGTTTGCCAGTCCACTGGTTAACTTAAGTGAGTAATATGATAGGCACAACACTTTAATTTTGCGGTACCTCTGTTCTAACCGGTGTACCAGGAAACTGTAAATGTAAAGACAGATCTAAATTTTCAAAAAACAAAAGAGAACCTGATCTAGTTGCAGATTTTATATTGCATTTTCATTATAACTATTTGTCATTTATTTGGCATAGAATTCAAATACCTTATTTGACTAGCTATGTATATAAGGTCGAAGAAGATTGATGTAATCAACAATGATTTTAATTTCTTTTCAGATTACAGGGTAACAGATAAATCTGAAAAATGCTGCCTTACGCAGTTAATATCTAAAGTTATGTTGAGAAGATAAGATATATTTGAACTATATTTGAGAAAGTTATTTCTTTTCTGACAGTGTCAAATGATGCCAAATCGTGCTTATGACACGACTGGTTCTTTTCTGCCTTACTAGACGAGGGCTGATTGTTTACTATTTGTTGTTCTGGTATTTATGCTATGGTTTTGTCATAGTTGCTCATTATGCAAATGTCGATATGAATAAAGTTTATTTTTTTATTTCTCATTTTGATGTTGTCATTTAACAGATCATGACTAAATTTTAAAATAATTTTACATATTTGTATGATTATCATTCAAGAATACATTCAACAAAACGTTAATAATAACACCAAATGTTCAATAGTTTGAATTTATTGTATCCATAAAAATATTTTCTTATCTACCACATTTTTATTCTGTAAAGTAATATAATAATAATAATGTATATTATATTGCGCAAGTTATCCACACACGAATGCATGCTAAATGCGCTACAAAGATAAAACATCAACGGTGAGGCTAGTTACACGTTATATATAGAAGTTAACAGTCATAGGATAATTTGAAGAGATGGGTTTGGAGGTGGATTTTAAAACTGTCAAGAGCTGGTACGAGTTTCAGATCAAGTGGTAGAAGATTCCAGAGTTTGCTTGCTGCAAAGTCGAACGCAGATTGTTAACTTATTTGTTTGAGCTAAACGGTATTAAGTCCAAAGAGAAGCGAGGACGCTGTGAAGGGTACAAAAAGAGAAGGAACAAATGTTTAAACAGACATGTTTACAAGCAGAAATGAGAATATAATGACAAAATTGATTGTTTACAAAGGTAATCCACTTTTTAATCTTCAAGCGCTAGAAGATCTATCAAGTTCAATCAATATCCGATGGACAACTATTATTTTGCCCCAAAAAACTAGCAGTGTATTTTCACCTGGTTTTTCACATTTTCACTCGTTGAAAGGACATATCTAAACCACAACACAAAATATATAGAATAAATTGATAAATCATACAATACGTAACAATGTTCTTAAGTTCATTAAGAAGAGGAGGATTGTAGATTTAGTTTATAAATCAATACACTAATCAATCAGCCAATTAACATCTAATCAAATTTAATATTTCATCGTCTTCTAATTTACTTCAAGAAAAACGGTTACAGCATTTTCTATGCAAAAAGAAGTTTTGTAGAAGGGAACCCATTTGACATTCACTAACAATGAAATGTAAGAAGTTTTATTCAAACTGTTGACTATCGGTACGAACTTTGAAAAAAAAAATAGTTATCATGTTTTGCACCATGCCATCGCATTTACCATATCACTGCCACAGCTAAATTGATTGCGATCAATATGTCGAAAAGTTTTAAACTTTTCTCAATTTATATTTTCCATTGCTTGACAAAGTTTCAGATGAAAATCGTGTAGACGATTAAAGACCACATTTATAGACAAACGGCGCCACAGTCCTTTCATCTCGGTTTGTGAATCGCACCAATGAAAGGTTTTATAGACCATAGATAGATTTGGCACGAACCAGTCTGGAGTACTGTTTATAGGGTCTGTGATAAAGCAGAAGATTGTTGTACAAAAACATCTGGACCGATATTCACGAAAATATTTGGTCTCATCTCATGGTCCAACAGGAAGACTAATATTTCCAGACTAAGTAGCCAAATGAAAACCTTTTCACATTTTACGGCCTTCTTTTCTTCCTTTCAAGCTGTACAACTTTGTACTAACTATTTCATTCACTCGAGATCAGCATGTTTCAGTTGAACAAGTTGTTAGTGGAGTCATAGAAGAAGTTTCATAATAAGAAACACAATCATTGTGAAATTACACGGCGTTCTTAGTTTATCCTTACTCCTTCATTAGTTGGATGTTGATAATTACACAATTCATATATCATTGAAACAGATTCGATGTAAGGTGCCCTGTCAAATTTCTCAATATTACTACTTATTATTTTGCAGCATGAAACTGAAGGCAAGTAATGATTCGTAAAGTAACAAACATAATAAACATAATAGGACATATGTGCCATTGTTACAAAAACAAATATTGTTACAAGCCTAACATCTCTGTACATTTAACATCATGTCATTGTTGAAAGTCTTCAAAATCGGTCATAAAAATAGGAATTATGCAGCTTGCACTTTTGATGAATTAATCATGAGTGCTTGAGTACGCTTCTACGTTTAGTTATTGATGAGATCTTACAGTCTGTTCTGATAATTAAACATGACAAAACAAACAAAGGAGATTGTATCTTTCATGTATGTCTACACTTAATTATTCTACTGTATATTTAACTTTCACGTGTTCTAAGTAACATTTTCACGGTGTAACGGAATCTGATCAAGACTAGACTATCCGGCAGAAATAATTAAAATCAAGCCAACGAAAGTAAGAGAAAAGTATTAAGTGCATACAATGGTTTATTTGCAGACGAAATAAGACGATGAAAAGGTACGGCAACTGATACCCGTGAATACATTAGCAATAGTCAACAGCTAGAGTCAACTACACGTGAATAAACAATTGATAAACACTCTAGCGCAACGCCAACTCAGACCTTGAAACTTTACAAAGCATATTGCCGTCATAAAGTGAGCACATTCACCTGAAGATTGAGTTACTAAACAAATAAAATGCTAGATAGTTAAGCAGCGCTTCTTAAAATAAAGGGATTGTGTTGGTAAGTTTAAACTGTACAGTCTTTAAAATAAGTAATCATATATATACTCCAAACAACTACAAAAAAACAATCGAACATCAATCGTTCTACAGAATCCCAAAGACCTCCCTTGTACCAATGCTGTTACCCCGTGTTACCTCCCGGACTAATGCCGTTTGTTTCCCCTACCAAGTAACCCTAAACCATTTTATAGTGTGAGTGCGGACGTCCAAGAAGCCAGTCAGGAAGGTGTTAGCTCAGCCCAAGAGAACACAGCAAGTTGTGTTTCTGTGCTACACTAGAATGTCTCCGTCTCCCTAACTATCGGAGTTACGTTCACACACACACTAGTTCAGTATAGAGAGGGCAAACTCCTCTAAAGGTACACGTAAATTCAAGCAAAAAAGGTATTGACAAATTATACATAATAAAGGTTGGTAAATGAGGAATGAAAAATACATTCGAACACATAAAAGTAGCCATAGTCGGCACCAAAAGGTATGAATAATAAAAATGTATACATGCATTGAAAGTGCATAATTTGTACTTTAATAAATATAGAATAATTAATGATATTTTACAAAAGTGCATTTAACTAGAGGCGGGAATATAGAGGCACGCTTAACATCATAATAAACTTTGAAAACTGATAATAAAAGAATTATTTTACAAAATCAAGATCCTATTCGACACAGATTCGTTACCAAGTGTTCGCCTGTTCGATAGAAAGATAAATGTTGTGTCCGATTTCAATATCAACAAAATGTTTTCAAATCATTCAAACCCATACATATAATCCATTTTTATTAGATACAATAATTGATAATATTAGAAAGTGATTTGCAACATTATCACATATCGAATGATAGACACTCAAGACGTCTGAACGTTTCAGTTGTTGGTATCAGCAAAGTCGTTAATGGTAAAAGGAATTGTCGACGATTTTATCCATATATGTTCGAAATATTAATTGAAAATATTGGGAAAATGTTTTTTTCAGAATACATCAGATGATTAGCTTTGCAGATAGTTTAAACGTGTTAGACATATACCTACAAAACGATGATTGTAAATGCTACATCAATATAACTTCTGCACCGACTCTAATTACAGAATTAATCATTCTCCATGCAGTTCTTGAAGATCAAGATTTCTTTCCGTATTTGCAAGCTTGTATTTCAAGCGAAAATGATTAGATCAGAATATATGTACAAGTGATTCATGTGGTAAAAATGGTATTGCTTTGAAAGATCATCTTGAACTATAAATCAGGATAGCTTAACTTAGCTTTAAAAACCATGTCTTATTTCATCAATAACACTTTTTAATGATGATATTTATTATCCATGCCTCAAGAGGCATCATTGAGAAGAATCCAAAATTCTTTGACTGTCATACAGGCATACGATAATATACCGAATAAAATTATGGATTGATAAACGTATATTTTAGAAGGAATTAGTGTTGGTGTATTTTTTTAATAGACATTTCTACTGTAAAGTAAACCCTGACTATGTCAAGCATTTTTAATTTTAACACAACGTTTCAGTTCTTTCATCCCAACTGAATGCAATATCATGCAATGATTAAGATTAAGATTATCAATATCTTTTTATAACAAAGAAGCTTTTAAAAAGTGCTTAACGAAATATTATCGATTTTTCGTTTTGATCACACATTAAGTGTGCTTTTTAAGATTCAAATAACATTATACAAATAAGAAATCGTGTTCAACTCTTGAATTTCTGTAAGAACTCAAACATTTTGTCATTGAGGAGTATTCTTCTGAGAGATGGTTGTCAAATGCACCCAATGTTAGGAATCTCATATTGTCCATAAGAGGTCCGAGAGTGATTCCTAACAACCGTGAAATTCCAATGCGTGGTCAGAGGTAGTCCTCTTTCTTTATTGACAGACACGGACACGAGATATTACCTCCTGTCAATAACAAGCCTGGGGAACCCTGCCAAAAGGGAAACAAATAACCATGGGTCGAAACTGACTTTGAAGTAGCTTTAAGCATCAGCACTTGGCTGAAAAAGAGTGAGTGAGTTGGGGTTTAACGTGCTTTGAACAATATTTCAGTTATTAAACACGTGGATGACAAGCATCCAAAAGAGAGTGGACAGATCAGGGGGAAAGGGATCGTCAGGATGAGGAAAAAGACGGAAAGAATGGCATTGGGCTGAAAAGTATTTTTTTAAATCTATTTCAGTTTAGTTCGTAACTGTTCTGTTCACTGCAGAACGTTCTTGGACCAATAAAATAGCTGTTATGGTGATCAATGATACTGCTCTTATAGATTTTTGGTTTGGTTACGTATAATTTAATACATTGTGCGAATTCCAAGATTTAGTAGAGTTTAGTAGATTTTGTAATGAAGAAATGATAATTATCGGATGGCTATCCTTGGCCAAATTTCGATTCAGTAAATGAATGTTCATTCAGGAGTAAATTTCATTTTGATTGTGGCATTTATCCCCGAATGCCATTACTATGTTATCATTAATGACTTTCGGCGTTAGACCCTTTCAATGGATATTTTTACTCACAGATTTTCAAAGGAAAACACTTATTAATCACCGTTCGTGGTATAGGTTTATTCGACAGTGTTTATAAATTAAGGTCTGGAGTAATGTTTATGCCTTCTGTGATAAAGAAGTAGTAAAATACAAAACAACTGGACTGAAATGCGGAAATTGGTCGTAGCCTTTCGTCGTTGTTTCAGATTTATGCCCTATAAAGGAATGTTTCACACCCACCTTGTGTCCTTATTTGCCGTTCAACATGTACAGCCATGTACTGAATAACAATCCTTTTTTGCTGTATTTCAATTAAACAAGTCTTTGTAAATCACATCGTTTTGTGCTTGTGAAAGTACACAAGGTATCAGAATACTAGTTAACATCTTCATCAGATGAAATGTAATGTAATGACATGTAAGATCCCGTAACTCTTCTAAAATAAACATGTTAAAAACTTGACATGCTCATGATTCGAAATCCCTCTACAAATGTAAAACGATATATTGTGTTTTAAAAACGATTATTAAAAAGATTTTAGTTGGCAGAAAAAAATTCCCTTAATTCCACGGTTTTTTGTCTGTGAAGTCAGTGTTTTGAAACGTCTCACCTTGAGAGAATTCCATACGTTTTTCATTGATAATCTATGCCATAAGAATGCTTACAAGTGATGGTAGTTATACCTGTTTAACTGTAATGTAACTGTTTGAGTAACTTCATACTTATTTTCATAACTAAAGCTACATAAAACACAACAAACAACCCTATAGGTTAAGACAAACAATTGCTTCATTATGTGTAATCAAGTATGAAAATATGTCCGTTGCGCTCTTTACCAGTGAATATTTGTGTAACACCAATCGTTTTTCCACTCGCTGGTATGATTTTTACTTATGTTTTATGAGTTACTGGGCAATATTCTTTCTTTTGACTATAAGATATTGCTTGCAAATCTTCTCTGCGTCTGCAAAACAACCATTTTTTAGTTTCTCTAAGCTTGCCCTCTGAAGTACTCGGAACAGTGTTACAAACATCAGAATAGTACTGAGGGTAATTAAGTTAAAATGATTTAAGATGGCACAGGAAAGGGCGATTGATAAACAGGGTTGCCCCTATATAACTATCGTTCCCCGTGACGTCGACCGGATACATACAAAGTATTATGTAACAAACATTACATCTAGAAAGAAGTTCATGTAATACATTCATAATATCTAAAAACAATTATCAACAGGATCTATGAACATGTGCATTCCAAAGAAGTGCAGGTAATTGCGCCTTCGAATCATTACGTGTAGTTCAATTTTATGAAAGTTTCATAGAAAACGAGGCGTAGTTATGTAATGTCTTTGATTCAGATTGTATTCTTAGCTCTTGTTTTGTGCAACAATATACCTGTTTGACACATACACGCTCGGCAGCTGCCACCTATTAGTCAGTAAAGACATGCCTTGTTTGAAGAAGAACGTACACCGTAAGACTAATAGATATATGAACACAGCCAATGAATAGAGGCTTACAAAAACGTATGAAGACATAATATATCTATTTGCTCAAAAGATTACGTCTGTTAAAACATTATATATATTTAGCAAAAAGGGTGACAGTATATTTTCGGACACGTATATCTTGGTTTATTTTTGTATTTTTCAAATGCATTTGTTGCAATGATTTTGAAGTAATTGACAAAATCAAACTATGAAGGTACACTTATATTCATAGATATTATCCGCCATTCAAAACAATATTTGACTTGCTAGAATATTCCAAAATGATAAGCTCTATAAAAAGTTCAAACATTAAGGACGTACCTTTTCCAATATTTATATAAATATTTAAATAAATATAATATATATTTCCAATTTGGAAATCGCACAATGTATCATCTTTTAATCGTTTCTTAATCATTCTTGTTAAATTCGTATTGCTTGTTTGCAATTCAGTATTTTTACAAGTAATCCACATTTTTAAGCTTTTAAAGATATAAAGGTTTGAAAAATCAATCCTCTTGTGTCACAAATATTGCAATACTTTAAATTGAATTTTCACCTGATTTGAGCCGTTGTTTCAAAGGCATACTGCTTGACATATAGTTTCGAACACATTAACAGAATAATGCATTCAAATTCAGGATAGTTGCCTGTTGTATATTTTCTCACATATGGAAACTTTGCTTTCGAATCTGTTATTATGAGGAAATGCAACCTGCACAAACAATTCTGTTGTAGAAGCCTGTTCAAAGATGACTATCAAATGCAAACAATTCCCAAAATCACCCACTGTCTTGGTATTCCTGTGGTCTTACAGTTATTTCTAACAACCGCGAATTCCAGTCATGGTCAGCAGTATGCCTCATTCTCTATGGACAAACACAAACATTGTATGTTACTCATCGGCACTATCAAGCTCATTGAACAGCTCTAACGGTAACACATAACCATCGGATAACCAAACTTCCGAGGTAGCCATGGGAATCATTTAATTCTTTATGAGTTCATTTGAAGAAAGTGTGGAACTTCAAGGATATGAAGTCCTCGTTACCGACGTTGATCTCGATATCTGTCCTGTTCATGTGAGCATCGTTTTGAATAGGATTTATGTCATCTGATGTAAACCTTCACTTCTTTCACTACAACTTCGATAAACTCACTTGAACCAATATAAGTAGAACAGTTGGTACCAATTCATCAGAACAGACACGGTTGTATTTTACTTGTTTCAAACTTGCAAATTATTTATGAAATGCACACAGGGTACAGAAATAAAAGATAAAGCAATAACAAAAACAGTTTGGGTTTCCGTAGACAGGCCGTTATCTGTCTCTGTTGCAGACATACGTCACGGTTGGTATATGAAATTATGTCGGATTGTCGGTTTCCATCAAATAACCTATTGCAAAACTACATTATTACTCATGGCTATAACTTGTTGTTCATTTTCAAAATAAACTTATTTTTAAAAAGTTAACAAAGTTTCATTTCTTAACAAGAATAAGGCTTAACAATTCGAAAGTCGTGAATTTATGTAGGTTTTCTAATTACATTAGAAATTGTTTCAAATCACATTCGTCACATTCCTTGTCAGGTCGTTTATCTTGTGACTATCTTTCTAATCATTTATTTCTAATCAATAATGTGTCGTTTATCTCAGTTTCTCTAAATGCTTATTGAACAGTAAGCGCTCGTTGACACTGGAGACAGGAGCTATGCAACTATTTCCATGATGGTGATATTCCTTTTAAAGTTAAAATCTATTCAAATTATTCAAGGTATGGCAGTGACTTATCAGTTTACTTCTCTACTCAAGTACAGCCCTGTATTCCCGAGCCAAATGTGTCCTGCATAAACAGTGCGCGAATAATATGTGGTTGCTTTTAAAGACATGTAAGCATAAGCAATTGTTGATAACATTTAAGATATTGAAATGAGAATAACTGTGATTTGATTTGAATGAGTCGTTTCAAGTAACTGTTAGATAAGAAAAATAACAATTGCATGAATATCATTGTAGTAATTGCGTTTTTACATCATACATGTATTTAGGTTTAAACATGGTTATAACATTAATCCCCTCCAACATGACCTGCTTAAAGACTTTCGTAAATATTGTCTGGTGATGAACGTGTTTTTGCCGTGTATGTATCTCTTGTCCGCAAATTCTAATTATGTCTGTCACATGCAAACAATGTATCTTTTGGTGCTGCTTTTGTCTGGCATTGTTTTCTAACAACCATGAAATTCCAATCTTTGGTCAGAAGTAACTCGCATTTCTTACTGACAGACACTAACAGTTGGTGTTAGTAATTGCCTATAACAAGGATTTTCGAATCCTAAAGGTAATACAAAAATATCGTTCTACAATTACAAAAATGACAATCCCTGAATTTGTCAGTCTTTATTATTATAGACTGAAAATCCTAAAGGTGTTCATAAAGTATATTTAACAAATGCCACTTAAGCAGATCTTTGTTTACATTCAACGAATTATATATAAAAGAAAGAAATCTTATACAACAAAATTAATTTTCAACTTGCAATTACCTAATCATTATTTAATATGTAAGTGATACAAAATTATGATTAACAAAAAATTGTATGAACATAGCCATGATTATTGTCCAAGAAAAATACCACTAGATGTTTAATATAGTAACGTTTGTACTGGGGATTGTTTTAAGTCTTAACTAAAACGTATTTAAATGTGCCAGTATACAAACGATGACAGGAAAGCATCCATATAAAAGAGATCAAGAGATAAAACAACACAATGATATGCAATTTCAAGACAATATAAACAAACATAAGTTACCCATCATTATTGTTTTAACATTAACCTTTCGATCGATATTTTGATCCGATAGGATATACAGTAAGAGATTATTGAAATAACAAACACTGTATTCGAAGGGTGAATAAAAGGAACACCAAGGTACATGCAAATTGTAAGACAAGTATGGAGGTTCCAAATTTCAGTCAGCGCATGATTAAATTCTATAACGAAACGTTACTATTGCCTTCAATTATTTGGACATCTTATCGAAGTTGTTCTCATTAATTTGCAGTATACAACACAAAAGTCAAATTATAGCTTGACAGAGAGATGGATGGATGGAGAGATGGAACTACACCACGTTGGCTTCTGACCAATGCAGAGAAGAAGAGACAGTTAAGGGTAGGACGTACTGAATATACTAAGACATGGCTTAAAATATTTAAGATAATATTTATATGTTTAACAATAATAATCTAATTAATCACATTTACGTGCATGCGCCAAATTGGTAAATTCTTCTCATGCAATCGTGATACAGCAAATTTCTAAGGAATTCAGATTCTGTTCTTATCATCAAACATGAGATTAAGGGATCAATATAGCAACGTGTGCGTTTTGTTGACTGAAAACTGAATAATTCAAAAGGTTATTCTGGCAATGAAGACCGTCTATGTGTCTACAAATACATGAGGGTAATTATTAAGCTATGAGAAATGTATTAGCTTTCAAAGGTCATGGCTGACTAACGCATTTTGTTTTATGAGATACAATGACGAAATGAATAATGTAGGAAGGTATTAAAATGCTCTTAAATGGTTCAGACAATACATTGCTTTAGCTCAGGAAAACGGAGAGGGCTCCCAACCGGTTGTCATGAATTCAATGACACCACAATCTTCCCACTATTTCTCCTTTTATTGCAATTTTTTAATTCCATAAACTTTCATACAATGCTTCTGTTTATATAAACGTCAAAAGGGAAGAGGACTGCTTAAGCCATCTGCAGTTGATTAATTCAATCCCCTCAAACTCTACTCTACCATTTATGTCAAGGTAACCTTTCTATCAAGTGCGCTTCTTTTAAAATCCTTTGCGGTGAAAATTTTAAGCTCGAATACCGCCCATATTTCCATCTTATCTAATATGACAATGAAACATCTACTGAATCATTTCTGGTGAGAAATATGTAAAGGAAAGGTAATTTCAGTTTTCTCAATGATCACGGAAAGAGGCTTAACTCTCCGTTTAAAACTACTCTCTTTGTTTACAGCAACTGGAGTTCGGTATTTGTAACCCAAAAGGTATTCAACTTGTAAGAGGTTACAGGAAAGAAATGATGTATTACTCAACTGCAAGGAGAGAAGTGACATTCGATTTTCTTGTTGATGTATTCAAGCGACATATTTAGAAATATATCAACATCATGTTTTGAAATTGACACAAGGGAGGTTTGAATCCTGACCAAAGTGCATGTATATACAATTAGTCCCCAAACGCCAAACTGAGGTTAATTATTGATTAGGTCTTATTTGCATCTATCTGAGCATTGCTTTCCTTATACAATCTGAACTTAAAAGAGTCTTAACTAATTCCAATGATGCAGATTTTGAGTGAATTCAAATGGATATGCCAAACAATTAATATTAAATTTAATATGTTAATAATAACTATCCAAGGAGGCAGCTTGTTTAATGAGTCAGTCACTGGAAAAAAAATCTAACTCAGCACAACAACAGCATTTAAACTGTTTTAAGATTTTCATCGTCAGCCATTGGTATACCTAAGACAAACACTATA
The DNA here is from genome assembly GCA_921293015.1 of Phorcus lineatus. NCBI lineage: Eukaryota > Metazoa > Mollusca > Gastropoda > Trochida > Trochidae > Phorcus > Phorcus lineatus. Next base: position 45,122,525 of record OV121092.1, on the reverse strand, counting down.
TAATGGTTGCATTGTATTCAATCAACAATCATCTAGTTATGACAACGACAGTCATTAAAAAGCAAATGAATTTACAGATGTAAAACTGGCCTTGAATTCACGGAGAATTAAATTCTTACCAGCAGATATGGTATTTGGCACGAATTAGAAAATAAAAGCTAGGTGGTGGAATTTAACAAATATATAACTCACTTTTAAAGGACGTCAATGTTTTATCAATAACTATCTGTACGTTTGTTTAAATGTCAAAATGTACGACAGTTCAACCTACCAAGCACTGGGGTCAATACAATTGACAAACTCTAAAGGTCTATTTTATTGCTACTATGATCATGCCAAGCGATAATACTGTAGTCATTTCTCCCTCCAACAGACTGAACAATATAAATAGATTAGTTTAGTTTAATTTGTATTACCAAAAATTATATTTTGAAAAAGATGTTGAATGGCGTCAGGTGATGAGGGTTATCACGACACTACATTTTGGAATGTGTTTTCAAAATTAGTTCAATGCGTAGTTTACATTTACAAAACAATGTGATTGTATGAAAAGACATCGGAAACTAGTTGAATTTGTCTTCTTCAAGTATTTGTATGCATATCTGATCAAATACTATTTACGTCTTTCCTTTCGTCATTATTCTTCCTTGTGTAATAAATAATTCTTTTCATGGTTTGTTATTCTTCAAACAAGGACAATCAGCATCGTAATTTCAGGACTCGTTCGATTTGAGGTCCAAACGTAACACGTACAACAAAAAATAGTTTTAATGGGTTATGAACTTTAATAATTATCTCCTTTATTCTACATATGAGTTATGGGTCCGAAGCAGGCACATTCATGTCTCGCCTTTGAACTCTGACCTCAGTATGGTTACTGATCAGATCCTAGTTGCTTTATATCATTAAGTGGAGCGTTTCATCGACTGGGAGACACTTAAACTGTCTCCGATTTGAAACCACTGGTCCATAAATCATGCTCTAGAAGGTTTGTGGAACACGTAAAGTCCTTCTAAGCCATTCCAGTGGTCAATTAATCATTCGGCTGACCCACATAATCTGTGGTTAGCATGGTCATCGGCTGCGCAGAATCTTTTAGCATCAATGAGACATGTTTGTAGCCTTCCTGCAAGTTAAGCCAGATGAACCAGTATCTCTCACTTGTAGCATCGATTACCCCTTTCCAAAAGACTTCCATTTCCAACATTGGTTATGATATGTTATTATCACTGGATGTCGTTGATATTGGTGAACATTTTGAAAGGAACCGTTTTGTGTTATTTTCTATTATTTTTTTAAAAGATAAGATGCACAACCATATTTGGATAGGTATCGTTAATGTTTTCCATTTACTCTTCTTGAATTTTATGTGCAAATATATCTCACTGATACTAACAGGCAAAAGCGTTTTTTAATGAGGTACATAGAAAATTTGTTTTTATTCTTTGATTTATGAAATACTTAATCATTGCGATGATTTCAAGAATCATTTTAGAAGTATATTTTAGGCACTTTTTGACTTTTAAAAACTTCAGTTATGCAACAACGTAACAAAATACATAAGATAGCGAAACACGGAACAATGATTTCGAAAACCAACAGACAGGGCCAATCTCTGGTATCCTGGACATTCAGGTAATGTTTAACAATTATTAAAATAAAGATCACATGGAACTTCTGAGATAAGAACAAAAGATAAATAATGGATAATAATAATAATGTCTTTCCTTGAAAAATATTTAGTTTATCTCGTCAATCGAGGTAGAGAAGTAGGTATATGAAATACTAACCGTTCTACCCCACGAGATGAGATAAACGTGCTGTAATTTGTGACGAAAAAAAAGATATTCCATTTCAAATATGTCATTATTTAATTTTCATTTATTGAGAATTGACAATAAAGGTGTCAAAGAAGAAACGTGTTCGGAAACTGACTTCACTCCCATATTTTACTAGTTGCAAATTTGTCAAAGGCAAGCTAAACATGACCTCGATCAGTAATTCCTTGACATAATGAACATCAGTTTGATTATATTGTATGCTGTATGCTGTATATTGTATGTCGTTAGCTGAGACTATATGCATACAAAGTCTCTGACACTGAGAGAGAGATCCATGAATACAAAGGGAGGGCGTGACGTCATCGACCACCACAATGCTGGTAATGACTGTTCAGTCAGCAGTAAAGGTGAAGACCTCAATATGCTGGGATACCGAGTGTATCATATAGCCCACGTATAAGGCAGTTACTACAAGAAGTTAAGACGAAGAGGCAGGGACAACAGACCAAAGGTGTTCCACTAGGCCTTTGCACAAGTGCACTTTACTTTTTACTGATTTAGTTACTCTTGAAATCGCCTGATTTCCTACTGCCCTGTCTTTCCTGAATGCACTTCCGAGCCAACGTCGACGCCGTTATTATGAAGAGCTGAAAAAAAGTTCTACACAAATTTTGCCGAAAAATATTTGATTTGAATTATTGTTTTAGTGTAAGGCTCACTACTTATAAATGACCCTCATATGATAAATAATAACCTAACGTATAAGAAACATTAACAAACGAAATATTCCCCAGGTCCCAAAAAATACATTTCTGTTAGTGTTTCATTTAAACACTGAGGTTTTTCTATTATTTAGATAAACGTATCAATTTACTTTTAAAACATTTTGGTCTACTAAAAAAAACCTAAATAAAAGAATACGTTTGAAAATTTCGGGTCAGTAATCAAAGCATTGGTTACGATCCGTGATTTTTGTCCGGACATGATTATAAGTGAAAAAAGTGCAACGATTTTTAGACGTGCCCTGGAGAAGTGTAGTTATGTTATGTTTAAGCAGTTATTAAAACCATATTGCTGTGAGGATGTCGACACATTTGAAAGAAGATTGGAGTAATCAGTTTCTTTTCCTGGTGCTTGACTGTAAGCGCATATTTTCATATTCATTAAATGGAAAGCGTTGTAAGTTGATATGCTTTACTTCTATTATACAGTCAACATTAAACGACAAGAACTCGCTGACCACAGTATTCATGCGTGAACCATTGTCTCTTTCTGTCCCATAGCTATGATTGTTCTCATGCAGTCGGGAACTAACAATAATCTTTACTTCTTCTCTTCCTGTTTTATGACTGTGCACAACATCAAAAGCTTAACGGATCACCAATAATCGGTGTATGCTGGTAACATGATGACTGCATTATTCAACGAATGTTATTTCGACTCTCTTTCCGTCAGAACTGCATGAGGTACCACCATGTTTGCGGGCAAAAAGGTCACTTAAGTGTATTCGTCTGTTCAGATGTTTCATGAGATATTAAGACGAATATAAAGTCAGTATGTTTGGTCAGGTTAGTTATAGATCCCTTTAGCTCATTTCATACAGCTGAGGGTTCACCAAGTGTGTCGAGGCAGATCAAACAACGTTCGCATCTCATTTTAATGTGTATGCGTTATCAACTGTGATGAGAATTCAGTAACCATGGTTCCTAGACCTACTGCGATAGTTGTTTACATTTGGCAATGATATCAGAGATATATGTAATTATGATTTTATGCCCACATCAATATCTGTATCATTGAATTCAAATGATATTGAAAAAATTGAAGCTTAAATTACATTTGAAAAAAAGTGATTCGCGATGTACAATTGCATTACATTGAATCAAAAACGAATGAAAATTTTTGTGAGATAAGGTATCTTTTCTAGGGGAATCCCATATTCTATTGAGCTTAATTTACGTATGAAAGGAATAGAAAGCCAAATGAACATGTATATTTAGAATGGTTACTACATATATTAAGCAATCCCATGATTGTCATAATACAATACCCTGTACCCATAAGCCTACGACCTTTACATTGTTGTCTTTTTGAATGGTTGCTTCTTTACAAGTTATTGTCTCTGTCTGACTGAGTAAACACACAATGACAAAGTCGGACAATAACCGATGCAATGAGTACGCCATTCATGCCTACACAGAGGGATTGTAATTTGTTCCGGGCAGTTGCTTCATATTAATAGCATTTGTAGCATATCAAAACCATGTCGTTTGTCCCTAGTCTAACATGTTAATCTATTTCGGATTTCTCGAGAACAAACTAGATTAGCATGTGAAATATAAGTAAATAGATGTATATAAAAAGTGCAGTTGTTTTACTATCAAAAACACAATCATTACACAAATGACAAGATTTCCAGAATAAGATCACCATCACAAACAAATCATGTCAATGTATGATAACCTATCCTCTATTACAATACTACCCTAACTTGTTATTACGTGGTGAAAGCAAGGGTATCCGCTATGATTATTAGATATATGTAGTCATTTGGGTATGTTGAAGTTTATTCAAATCATTTTCTATATTCTTATGATATGATCTATTCGGGTAAAGTATTCAAATAATACTTTTCTTTTCTTATATCAAATTCATGATACACCAAATTTATTTTCTTTTTGGAAATGAATACATAATAAGGGACCAGAAGAAAAGGGTCTAATGCTCGTTATAAAATACGCCACACAGCTAGCTGGAATACTCGATGTATGTGAGAGCGTTTATGCCACGCTTCCTTAAGGTAAAATGTTCGAAAAAGGCCACTTGAGAATGTAATGTTATGAAAATGGTAACGGTGAATAACTTCCAAGAATCTTTTTTAAATCGTTGTCTTTCGGAAAGGTTAGATTGATGAAAGTTATCTTCCTAATTCATTTTTGTTTCTCTCTGGAATACATATCGAGATCATCACGCTAGTTCTGACATGAAGTTATAACTGATTACCCAGGGGTTGTAGCTTGTGATATTCGGCTTTTCTTTGATGTATTTTATATGTTAACTCTGACAAATGCCTCAGGTTACTATGACCAAATTAGTATAGAAATTCTCCAGGCTTTTTGAAAGTTTTAATTGAATTGCTTTATCCTACTTTGAACTTTGAACTTTGAACAGTTTTTACTACCTATCAGAAGAAATCATCCTGCTAAATCATCGTATATGAATCCGCTCTCGCTACTTCCTAAGACCCTGATCTCTTTCGGGCCAAATGCTGGATCGGCTTGATATCCGTGGATTAGTTCACCTGTTATTATTTCAGCCAATGGAATGTCGTTATGCATGGCGCGTGATGCTACTATCTTCAACTCAACGGATTTTCCATCCGGGTTGTGCCGCTGTTGTTGGATGCCAGTCGTCTCATTGGCTGGTTAGATAGCTTGTGATACGAGGCTTTTCGCTTGAGAGAGATCAGGGTTTTTTGGAAGGAGCAGGTTGCATATATACATATCGTAGATACAAAGCTATGCAAATGGATGTTGTGCACTGTGTACTGTTCTGAACCATTAACCACGAGACACATTTCTCGGATGGCTGAACGCAAGATGTCGTAAATTCCAATATACCATCTGAATATCTTAAGTTTTTACCACAATTTGTTTCACCCATGTTGCCGAAGGCCTCTTTGTGAGTTTCCTGTGTGATGTTTCGTCTTTTTGTATTATAACAAATACATTAAAAAAACTTAAAAGGATATATACCTATCAGAATGTTTCCAAAATTGTAATTTACCATACTCATCAAATGAAGGATTTATAAAGCTATCTTTATTCACCTTCTTCAACTCAGTCAAACGTGAAACGAGAATTGATATCGAACACATTGCGAAATCGTCAGTTTGAACAGTTGTGTATCCACCAGCCACAATAGGTGTTAGCTAACCCTCCTACAATGAGAAGCTTCATCACAGATGACTATTGACAAGTATATTTTTTCACAAATGTATTCACGGTACTAATTATTTACAAACACTGTTTTACATATCAACTTACAGCATTGGTAGCGCGATGATACATTATCACAACTCAATTACCCGTTTTAATAAGCATAAAACACATACATTAACAAAAGCACGTAAGCTCAAACAAAATGTATTCTAAATATATTAAACGTTCACTGATAATTGTAGAAACAATATTTTGCATTAACTGAATGTAAGATACATTTTAAATTTGCCGATTGGTTATAGATTCTTCGACCAAATCGACCATGTAATCCTTGTAGCTATGTCTGTTTGTTGGTACGTCCAACAGCCTGAAACATCGACCGTGTTTCCAATAATATTTCAAACTAATCCTTCTACCGGAAAAGGACGTGTTTGGTACTTAGCTATCCAAACGGTTTGACAACAGTCCGAAAAGACAAAGCAAGTCTTTTTTTTGTAACTTTAGTACAGACAATACCTGTTCATTAGTGGACTAGTCACGTCGTCGGTAAAGGGAAAGTTATGGTTCACATGAGTTACTTACTTTTGATTTGCACAGTGAAGCAAAACATGTGACTATACTGGCTGTCTTAAGACATTTGGGCATATGAAGCCCTGGCAGTTTTACTTGTTTAACTAACCGATAGAAGCAATATTTCAAAAGAATGACAATATCACAGTAGGATAGATATAACGTTTATTTATATGCATGTTGGTAATGGAAGACATCATACATTTATGTAAGCTTTATTCATCAAATAGTATGGATATTCAGCGTTTATTGTAACACTGTAATTCACCGGTCATTAGATCATAAGCTGATTGAGCTGTTACAGACTGTGGAATTGGTTTGAAAGTAGAAATGAGTTAACTGTGTTCAGCTTACAAAACTTTACAAAATTGAATTATTTAATGAATTGTTCTCAGAATAATCCTTTCCTCATCTTATCTGTTTCTTTTGAATATCTTTCGTGATTTTATTAAAGGACGGTCGTGTCGATAACACATGTTCAACAACGTGTTTTTCAGGTATCTAAAATGTCATCTTTCCACAACATTAAGATTTCCCGGAGGTTAGTTTTGAAACATATAATACTAAAAGAAATGAAAAACATAACAAAATAAAATGTCAATCACATTATCACTGTTCTAAGGTTAAGGCCAACTCGTTGATATATTGCATTTTGATGTAACACTCACACTTTGACGTATGTACAATGATTTTTATGGACATTTTTTCTACAGACACAGTCGGAACGAGATCTCGATATTTCAAGCAACTGGACATTGCCTTCACTCATCTGATCCAGACTATTCAAATTACTTTCTACCATGTCTTCACGACAACGTGTTTGTACAAAACGATCGGTAGAATGAGTGTAAAGGTTTAAGCTTGTAAAGGAATTGATTTTCATTTCAAGAAAATCGATGTTGGAATAGAATCATCTTATTGTGAAAGGTTTCTGTTAAGATAATGATATAAATGATACATAATGTTGTCGTAAAGGGAACTTTATTTCCTTGAACATTAACACTGCTTTATTTCAGGCTAAAACGTTTAATTTTTATCTCCTGGTCTTTCAAACTGTAATATCAACCGTTAAATTTTCTACAAACACTATCTCTCTGGAAAAGGATGTTTGATGCTCCCATTTGGCGATGCTGGAAGTTTGCTATCGTTTTCCCTCGAGTCCTGACGAGATATTGCTCTCCACGCACGGGTAAGCAATGCTTTTTTCAGCAAAGCGTTCCCCTCGTCTTTGTCATCTAATGACATTGTTCCCTGTTTTTGGAACTGTCTTCTCTTTTCAGTTGCTGGAGACGATCGCGACCATTGCCTACCGGAATTTCGGTATGTATTCCGCAGCTCCCGCGCATCTGTGCGTCGACTTTGATGCCTGTTCCACATCCGCTTTAACTCACCGTGCACCTGTGTGTAAAGTTGATATCATGTTTCATTGTCTTTACTTTCCAATAAACGTTTTCTATGTTATGTTTATTCTAACATTGGCCTGAAAAGAATTGATGATAGGAGATTTTTGAAGAAGGGAGAATCAATGCTAATAAATGTCGGTTCCACATTCGCTTTAGTTGTCCGTTGACTTTTGTATAAAATGGACATCTTGCAAACACACCTAGAAATCCAATACAACTAATTACATATACCTATGCAAAAAAGAGACACCTTGAAAACTTAAGATCGATGGATTATCCTAAACCCCTAAGTTTGAAAAGACTGAATAGAGAACAGATATTTAGAATAATGAAACTCCCATAAACCTTCCACAATATTTCGAGCCTAAAATTTGATTCAGTAGGATATGATACAAAGAAACATAGGTTGTTTTGTTTTAGAAATTTATGAAACAAAAAAGAAGATGTTCTGAAATGAAAATGAAATATTATAGTGTATGATAAAATTGGAAAACATGTCAAAACGTTGACGTTTTGATAAAATTGATGTCTTGTTTAAATATTTGCCCCAAAAAACACCGTAAACCTATTTCATATCATTTTGATACTATCTTGGTCAGGAAGGATGAATTAAAATGTAGTTGGAAATGAAATTGGATAACATAAAAAAAAAATTCCAATAAATAAACCTAATCTCAAGTGTAACAACTTCTCAAATCAATTCCTTTTCCTGATCTAATTCTAGACATTTCTTATCAATCTCAAATACAATCTTATGTATCATTAGAACATATATTATGTTTATATATGCGGAATCTAAGACTATCAAAATATAAAGCCTTGGTGAACAAATTGGTTATACAAGTACTTGATCCGCTAATTCACATCCAAATACATGTCAACTCACGAAACCAAATGTCTACACTCACCTCTTCGTTTAAGAAACAGAATAAAATTGCCAGCACAAGTCCCTGAAAAGAGACAATCAAGAATCAATAATTTCTTTTGACATTTTGCTAAGAGTGCTTCCAGAATGAAAAGACATGTAAAAGGCTTGTATGAAGCGGGTTTAGTTAGTCTTAGTCGCAAAAATCCAACGGGTTGATCATGGACAATTACTAAATACAATTTCAAGTAAGGACGTAATTACCTTTTTCGAACTATTAGTATTACTGTCATTGGCATTCTGTAATATCTCCACCGGTGATGAATTTCATTTGCTTTTGGCCTGCCCCTTTCTATTAGAATTAACATGTAAATACCTGCCATCGTATTACTGTAAGTACCCTTCAATTGAAAAATACATAGCCCTCATGAAAACTACTTATAAACCACTTTTACTAAACTTGGCAAAATTCGTTAAAGAAGGTCTCTGTAAGTTTTAATATATGCACAACACATGTCTATGTATACGGCACACTATTACTCCAATTTTTAAATGTATATATAAATACATATATGTATATATTATTATAATATATTCAACTGTTCTCTATGTCACTGTTGTGAATTATGAGAAATAAAATTCTGTTCTGTTCTGTTCTGTTCTGTGTACATTTGTATAACACTTTAGAGTGTTCAAATGTGGGTGCTATCCCTATCCTAGCATGACAGAAAACAACCTAGAAACCTAGATCATTAGACCGGTCTGAAATCATGGCCCAGTTTTGAAGCCTCAGACACTCAGGCACTAGATAATAGTTGTCTTTGCGAAAGGATATCTGAACAATATGATGTTCCTGATGTTATCTTAGTGACAAATAGTATCTTCTATAATCAAGATTCACATATTTGTAATTTAAAATATACAGTTTATAGCGATTGTCACGTACAGATGATTCAGACTTATATTGGAGACATGTCTTTCGCAGACACATGAATATGTTTGGGTTTTGCGTGTTTAATATGCCAATACATTAATTTAAAACTTTACATGTGAATGATCGTAGATTAAATTTGAAATAGAAAAAAGTAATTTCATTATTTGGCAATTTGGAATCATTTGAACTTAAATTAGTACAAGCATATCTCATTAAGGATTATCATTATCACAATCATTTATATATTTACCTGAAAAGAGCTGTAAGCCATCTCGATGTATATATGTGTAAGGTTGAAAGACGGATTGTTGAACTCTGTGGGGAAGGCCACGAGGAATATGATATACGTTACCCCGAACAACGGGATCAGGACAAGGATGAATTTGGCAAGTTTTCTGGACACAAAACACAAAAAAAGTTTCAAATTTGCCGATTAGAATTCAAAAGTAAGAATAAACAACATAATGTTCAAACGAAGCTTTTTGTTGATGATAAATGTCATTTGAAGACGATCTATCATATCAAAGTCTAACCTAAATATAAACACTAGGAAAATCCAATATCTAGTAGACAACATGAATAGTTCTGAAAGTAGTTACAAACCAATTTTATCCCAAATGTTGCCAGGAAAATATTCCCCAATATATCCCTTATTCTACCAAATTCTGAGGACAATTGAAATGATCAACATTTACATCTATGTATTTTTTTATTTAAATATCCGATGGGTCGTGCGTAAGATAACTTTCAGGAAAAATAGATATGTACTAGGTCTATGAGAAAAAGGGAGTCGATGTATAGTTACTTGTATTTGGCTTTTCCTACACTTGTTGTCCGCTGTCGCTCTTTGAGACAGAGTTTTCTTGATACATCAAGAAACGATAGGAAATTTATCTAGAAATAGGAAACAGAACATAGGTTTACATCTTCATCAAATGATAAAATATGAAAGATTTCAAGGAAAGTCGGATTTGGGTCGAGCAAATTACAGAAAATAACATACGTTCGTGCTTAGAAATACATGCAAACACTTTTCTGTGCTGTAATTATCTTATTTGTTATACATTTTGTAAAAGCAGGACAATGATAGTGTGAGTTAGACCGATTCCTACAAGAATATATTCTAAAAGGATAAGATTTCCGAAATACTCACAATAACAATTGCAATATTTGGCCCTTTAAGTAGCCAAAATATCTGATTATTTATCTGATAATTCCAACATCTGAAAGAAAAAAATGTATATGAATTCTTTGCACTGAATGAATAAGAGATTAAACGAAGGTTTACTTTATTGATAAGATTCTATGAATTTCTATATCGTTATGCCACGAATGTACGGTTAAAATATCTATCAAACAATTTTGTGGTAAAAGGTATCCAAGTAGACTCATTTATATATTCATACCCAAAAACTACTTACAACATGTCTTCATAATTAGCTTTGACAGCGATCCACGGAATCAAGAGGAATATCGGCATAACTGAAATTAATGTGAAAAGTTTGTATTCATTTACCTTAATCATTATCAATTAAACAAACTTGGAACATTTTAATGCATAGTGTTTGTTTCCGGAAATGTGAACATTACAATACTTTTATTCTTTGGTTCTGATGTTAATACGATTGGTATCTTACTCTACTATGACATTTATAAATATTTCTTTTTGATTGGTTTATTTCTTCGTCGAATCTTAGTTCAAACACGATTTGTTAAATAGCCGATTAACCGCGTTTAAATACATTGTCTCCAAAGCTCGATGCAAAAAAGAGTCGTTATATAGCACTGCACGGAGTTTGACGCTAAACATCAAAACCGACTTGGGTAGCCTTCATTTTGCGGTTTTATTATTTTCACATTAGGCCTACTTGTTACCGATCATTTCTAAGAACTTCCAGATATTTCAACCAGATTAGGCTACAAATGATCAAGAGTCGCAATGTATTTTCCGTATAATGCGGCTTGTGGTCTGCTTCAAACGCGCATGTAAATCAAAATTTTACCAATACATACACGTACTTCTTCACGTTTATATCAAAACTCATCTATTAAATCATATGACTTGTTTGCATCGATATAGAAAAGAAAATCGTTTGGTTTGAAGCTGCGACGACAGGATTAGACGATAGTTTTCCTTCAAACACAGTGACGTCATAGGCTTGTGCAGTTATTGCGACACAAGGCTGGTCACGTGCGTTAAAGGAATTCGGTATCGGCCATTATACTAGAAGTATATTTAGAATGTTGTCTCTGCCTACATCATGAGTGTTAAGAAAGCTTCAAGGTATATCGTCATTTCTTGATAATTCCCTGATGTTTAACGTCCCCTACTCCATACAACGTTTGAATGTTAGTTAAGGGGTTACCAAATGGAAATGGGGTTGGAAATGTCTCCGATGACATCACGCCTGAACTTCCGTGACATCAAAGAAATGTAATTTAAGAGTTCATTTACTCGTCATGGTAGAATGAAGATAAACCTCTTGTGTTTTTAATTTTGTGTGATTCGAATGTATATTCAATACATGTTCATATTCAATTCGAACCACGGTTCGGCTCCGAATGACATCAACGTTTTCAACAGAAATAAAAACAAAATAGGTTTTCCTCCTAACTCACCCCATCCAAGTATAACATACATCTTGACCCCACGTCTCTCTGCCCACAGCGCCTTGTATATAAGCATATGTAGGTACAGCCCCTCCACAAAGATCCACATAAAGCTGGTGGTGATGCTGTAGTTGAATACCACGAACAGCAGCTTACACTGCCAGTGCTGAAACCCATAACAGGTGCCCTCATACAAGTTTTACAACTGTATAGGAATCAATTAGAAATAGGAAAAATATTACCATAAGAAGTGCTTACAAGGGATGCAAGCGTTGTGTTAAAAAGGAACTATATTATCGTCGCGTATCTCATAAATGAAAACTAAACAAACATGTGATGTGATGTATATTTATTTTGTTCACAATACTACTAATTTGAAATTGTTTATATATTATATGTTATTATAATCTAATTCAATCAATGGTAGTCATTGACTTTCGTATTTGGGAAATTATCAAGTTGAGCTCAGCAATGATTAATCATATCTTAAAAAAGATCGTTTTAACTTAACATATATCATATATACTTATATATTCAAATCAAAGTCATAAGAGTTGATCAAGTCAAGATGAGATATTGCATCCGGCGAATGTAATGAGTTTCCCTTGTGAACCTTGACACAGCTAATCGATATTTGCCCTGATGAAACCTCAAATTGATTGAACATATCTGGCTTCAATCAACTGACAAATCGATAACCTAGCAGTTAAGCTAACACTGCTGAAAAAAGAAATCATATTTAGAAAGAATGAGTTTCCCCGTCAGAAATATATCATGTTCCAATAATCCCTATTTTAAATAAGGCCACACATTCAAACTAACAGGTTATCACTGTTAAACAGATAATTATTTCGAGCGGACGTCTCCTTCCTTCAGATATTGCTCCGTTCCCGTCCAAACATCACTCTATAAATTCCTTGAAGATTGTACCCGGAATCGGAGACTGAAAGAAAAAGACTCACAGTTCCCTCCAAAAACGTGTATGTTCCATCCGGGTTCTCCTCCACGTCCATCTCGAGGCCGACTCCTTTAAAGAGAAGGTCCTTAAGGAAGGAAACTGACGCGCGGAAGATGAAGGCGAGGAAGAGGTTGATGTGTAGTGTGTTGCTCTTGGAGTGCATCCTCCTGCAAGGACAACATTGGTTAGGGTTCGGTCAATATTGGTTAGGGTTCGGTCAACATTTGTTAGGGTGAAGACAACATTGGTTAGGGTGTGGTGAACATTTGTTAGGGTGAGGACAACATTTGTTAGGGTGAGGTCAACAATGGTTAGGGTGAGGTCAACATTGGTAGGGTGAGGTCAACTGGCATTGGCTGGAGGGATACCCCATGGTTCAAGTGTTGGTAGATTTATTTTCAAAGAGTTCAGATCCCGCAGGAGGTCAGTTAATGATCACCTCTGTAACGAACATACTGTAATATGATCTTAGGATTCATTTAATTACTCAACAGCCTCTGTCAGGTATTGTATTCTTCGAAGGTTATCCAAGATTACACCCCTTCGGAAGTTAAATTATTCCCTTTGTTTTAATTGAATATCATATGCCACAACCACCACGTGCGCAGGTTGGTTATCTCATAACTACCATGGTCGGTTATGAGTTAGTAGATGAGTTTGGGTTTAACGTGTTTTTTATAACAACATTTCAGTTATTAAATACCTGGGTCGGTTATGAGATGTTCAATATGTTCAAACAAATGGACTTTTTGAAATTTCAACAAGTTAGAAATATAAGACTTATTTAGGGCAAAGTTGGATTCGAACCCGGGCCCTCTTTTGTAACGCAACTACCACTAAGCTCGATCCTCAGCTGAGGTAGTTATTGTTATATATATATATATAGGCAATAGGTTTTGCATATATCTGATGTAAAGGATCTAGTTTTTAGCTTTAAAATCAAAAGCAGGCGTGTATTGTAAATATTCTTTTGGACTCGTTCGGTAAGAATACATCATCCCGCAAAGTGTAAAAGTATAACCTTTATGAACTCATTGTATTTAAAAATAATAAGTTTAACCTTTTTACGGAATGACCCGCGGGAGTGTAAGAAAAATAATGACCAGATTGCCTCGCGTTATGGCTATAAACTCGGCTCGGGCTACGCCCTGGCGAGTTTATTTAACAGAGATAAATAGAGGTGACTTGACTTGAAACTAACTACCTGCAGAAGAGCATTATGATTACGGCGACCACCAGGGCACCTAGAGATAGACTGTATCCGATACTGTACATGAGGCGTAGCCGAGCTGCGTTCTCCTGAAACGAAGATATTGACCTTTTTTTAAAATCAAGTATAATATCAAATTAATGTTAATAGCAAAAACATTATTGGGGTCCGTGAATTAATATTCGAAATATTCCAAAAGTTTCATTGCATCTGCATTGTCATTTGTTCCCGATTGTAATCGACATTAAGCATCTCTCATTTGTTTTTTAATGTTGTCACAAAGTAGAGTTTAAATTTCATTATTCACTCAACAACAGTTTGTAATTGTCAACACAAAAATACCCTCTTTCCTTAGTCGCATTTCAAATCTGATATTATCAGTATGTTTTAACAGTGAACAATGTCAAACTTGCGTTCCAATACATTGTTGTATCATTGTTTGTTACATGTGCATGTTACATAATTGCGAAAAATCTCTCAGAATACTTTTGGATGACGCCTTTAATTCATTAATTATAATTCTATTAAATGTTTACAGTTTTTCAAGTACAATGCGTTGACTTAAAATATGTATTGAGAAACATTTGAGATTTAATTTGTATCTATATAAATTTAAAACTCCTGTGATTTTGGCTTTTATTCAAAAGCCGAAATTAATCATTTGCTTTATTCCAAAATCGTCACTGAAGCCCCTTCCTTGTCGTTCCTATATCAATCGACATCGGGTCCCTCTTCATCGATTCCTGGTACTTGATACTTACTTTATGGAATGTAAGGTCGAAGGCTGACTTGGTGCAGGCTGTGAAATTGGTCCACGAGTCGTTCTTGTCTGGAGGGACGAACCATGTGCCGTTAACCGTACAGTACCGGGTCGCATTTTCTGAAAATTACCAAGCAAAATATTTTTGATGTTTGTAAATATTCGTAATATCGCAACCTGAGCTTTGAAATAGAAACATCATTATTCATAGCATATGAATGTTGTTTTCGATTTACTGATATAAAAATATCTTATTGACAGTAAAAATGCACAATGCAATGTACAGAGAGCGGTTTCCGAAACATTCATATCCTAGTTGTTACCTACGAGGGCAGTTATATCGGGGTTCATATTTTTGATACGATGCCCTAGGGCAAAATATCACTTTTTCATTGTGACGTCACGTAAAAAACAATGCTTTGACGTCACAGTTCGGCTATGACGTTGTGTTTCAAATGCGTCAGTGCCTATGCTTGGATGTTGATTTTTATTACTTTATTGATTTCTCGACTTGAGTTATAAACAGAATATCATATTCATGTCCATGACATACTACATGACTACATCGCTCTCGCTCGGGAAATACTAATATTAAGCACTCGTGTCGTAAACATAGTATGTCATCGATCCTCATATAATATCCTCTATATGTTGTATAATCATGGAGAGTTGCGGATGCTAAAAAAAACTTTTGTCTTTATTGTCTTTTCATCAGGACCATAATATCTGTAGCGCTTTCAACTGGCCATTCTGTCCAGCGCAATGTAAGTACACTAAATAATACACATGTTTTTCCAGATCATATCTTTTATCTAACTATAACGTGATAAATGTCGCCTATACATTTGGATGAAAGTATTACAACACCGACTTCTTTGTGTCTATCTATATTTGCAAACCATTAAAGTAGAAAATGTTTTTTCAAGAATAATTAGAACATTCGGACAAAAACACAGAATGACAAGCAAACAAAACGGTACCACTCAGCGTCTTGTTCAGGAAACGAGGAGAAGTTTTGTTGCAATTCTATGTCACAGCAAATACCGACTAATTGTCCTGTTTCGTCTTCAGTAATCTAAATCAGTCCTCAACCTGTACTAATCAACATGTTTTAAAAATATTTTCTACTAAACTGATTTACTTCGAAGACTCCTTTCAAAATGATAAATGTAGAAATTAATAAGAAATTGATTGTTTTCATACTTACAGATTTTTATAAACCTGAGACGATTAATTCAATATAGCTGGATGTCAATCATATATCTTTCACTGATTGATATCATGAAAAACGGACGTACACGTTGTAAGATAGTACCTGCTGTCAACATAAAATTCCTCCAGCATATTGATGTAGGAAGCGCTTCTAGTAGAGCAGGTATTAGTAACTAGGAATAGCGTCATTTAAGTATATAAATCATCATCATTGTTATCAGCATCATCATTATTATAATTATCATTATTTTAATTATTATTATTATTATTATTATTATAGCAAAAGCTGTTGTTGCCTAACAATTTTCCAAGTGTATATGTTTTCATTCCGACGACGTAGATATGCAGTTGCTCTGCAAGTAATCAAATAAAGACTTAAGCTGTGTGCAAAGCTCTGGTGGCTAACTTTAAAAATTGACATCCCATTCAACAAAGAGGGGGCTGACCAATAAATCACCGGCACATGCATCCCTGTCACGCTACGCCTCCCCTTGATCTACAACAGTGGTCAATAGATTCTAGCGGTCACCCTCTGATTGATGGCGCGTATTCACAAAGCCAATACAGTTGAGACCACCAGAATGTGTGGATTGTGAAATGTTGGGCATGTCCACTTACTAACAAGCAGTATGCTTTCATCTGTCAACAAACAACAAGCCATTCATCTAACAAATGGTCGGAGAACCCAACTTGGCAGTCTCTGTCTGGACAAATGGACATCGTTTCAAGCAAAGGTCGGGCGCTTGACGTCGGTGGCATTGTTAGGTTGTGGAAACATTCTTACTTACAAACGTTGAAGCTAAACTTGACATTAACCCTGGAGGTGGAAGCAAACGTTTGGAATACTCAAATAGCTAGGAAACTATGAAAGCTCATAAAAGAGGGAACCACAGACATCATGTCTGAAACATCCATGATGATCGTTTAATCTTTAACTAAAATAAGGTGTTCAGTTTAATAACACAGTCAGGGATTACAATAAATCCGTTTATACATTTTCCTAAACAATAATATTTGAAAATTGTAGATTAATATTCAGTACATTAACGCCTAACCAATTGCCGATGCTAAGTATTCACAGGCCCAACAACTCAATATCTTCGGTGAACAAGTTACATTAAGATATTTCAAGTTTTCTTGTCATTTTATTCACTCTAGCACACGCAGCAAGAAAAGGTAAAGACATTGTACCACATGATAACAAATTATAACTCTTATAATGTACAATATGTACATGACACCTATCTGAGAGCTTACGAACGGAAATAGCTTAGATCTTTGTTTCAGCTCTTCAAAAAAATGTAAGCTGCAGGCAGATGTAAAGTCCAAGATCTTTCCTAACACTCTATAAACAGGCCTACACCTCCAGACCTTTAACTGCCTCTGGTGATCGGTAGTGTTACCACCTACACCCTTGAAGTCGTAAATCTACAGCTGGGGTTCAATTACCTGCCCGTGTGCTCCTGTCAATCAACGCACTTGTTGTAAAAGTAGATTACGAAAGTTGGCCCACAAACGTCAATATAAGTGAAAATTTGACACCCCGTGCACTTGGTGGTGTCGGTAAGTGATCGCTGTTTATAAACAAACCAGATTCATTAGAATTAACAACTTCACACTTCAGAAGCTTGGCAATGCAATCTGCCCGATACACGTTTGGTGTGTTTGTATCTTGAGGTAAAAATTTAGGGTTGTTAAGTTTCTTCATCTTTGTCGAACATTCTTTCACGTAATGAAAACTAACGAGTGTACAACTTCAAGAGTCTTTGTTCATTTCCAATTTGCTAAGGATTTATTAACTGAAAAGAATCTACATGGTTAGAAAGGATAAGCCTCGTCCATACGCATTGTCATTTCAAATGGTTTAAGATTGCCTATTTTGAGGTCTTATTCAATAACAGTTTATATGTTGTAAACAGGTCTCTTAATCTTTATTTTTTTGGATTCTTTCTTGTTGGTTCTGTAAAGATCGATTCTACTAATTTAGAATTATTCAGTCAAACGATTCAAGCTGTTTAAGAATATGATTACCATGTACACATATTCAATACTCCATGTTAAGGTGTCTAAGATAAATGAGGCTCTTTGTCTGTAGTTAATCAGTTTAAAGAGACAGGTATGCAATAAACAGTTAGTTCTTAGGCGAGACGTTGTTGAAGACATTATCTAAGGTAAGGACGATACATAATCCTTTATCGCTTTAGTATGTAGCATAAGACCACTTTAGCTACAGTAATTTGTACATGTCAAGATCTGATTCGTTATTTGTAACTCTAATGACGTTTTTGAAATAAACAAAAGTGTTACTCGTCAAAAGAGCAATGAGTTAAGATGTACTTTATGTATATCAAAAGGATAACGTTTTTACTTTCCATCTTCGTTTGAATATGATATTTATAACGTTTAAAGATGTATCTTTATTAATCTCAATTTTTTATGAAGCTTTGATTATTATTTACTTGCTAGCCTAGTTTCAGTACACCCCTTGCCATCGTTCGGGACATATTTATACCTTTGCACTCGTGTTATAAACATAAGAATAATTAAAGCTGTTACAGATTGAGCAAGCAGTGATCAGAATTTCCTTATCTATAAAATGTCATCGCTTTTGATTATTTATTCGCTATTAGTTAATACTGTTCTCTGTGTGTCTTATTTTACTGTAGCTATAAAGACTTGAGCTGTCAAACCATAAATTCTGAGAGAAATCCGTGTTATGCAATGTACTTGCTAGAAACAATTTGTTGTTTATATAATCTGTCAATATCATCCCATTGTCATCTCATCTTGTACTCCAGATACATACTTTTTGACAACCTTTTACAGTCTAACTTTCCAAGAGACGACCTATTCATCAAAGCACAATTCGACACAGCAAAACTCTCGAAAAGGAAATTTCAAACCATAATACTGTTCATTACCCAAATGCATATGGTGAAACTCAATCATGAAGCACATGTGCACATCTCATACTCTTACAAGAAAACATGTATAGACCTGCTTACTAAATATATTAGACATTATTAAATTATATTAGATATTATACTTTACACTTCTTTCGTAAACATCCCATACGTCCTCGAGTATTGATTTAAATTATATGAATCAGTTTTATCAATTCTTGTCTTTTAACACCCTTTATGACACTCCAGAGTTCGAACAAGTATTCAAGAGCAGGTATTTTTAAAACTAGTCTGCTGTATAAGACTCCAAGATGAAAGAAGAACGTAGATAAACATTTTCAGCAAGGAGACCATATTTACTAAACCAACAAACATGACTCTTAACACTTTCTCTTTGCTTACCTAGACCTCTCACAGCAGAGCACGAGCCCACAATAAGTTATGCTATTATTGCGAATACCTCTGTCAGTCAGGAGTGACATTGCAACTGTGGAGGTATGTCAGGTGCTGACAGAACAGTGCCAGAGTTAATCCCTACTGAAGGGTTTCATTCTGTAGCGGGGAACAACTTTGAATGAAAATTTTTTCGTTCAAAGGAATAATTGAAATATACCTGTTCCTTCAAGAATGATATTGAGATGTTTACATTACTTTCTTAGCATATTTACTTACATATATGGTATCAATACTTTATTTAACGATCATAACAGTTATAACTTAATGTCTTCATTATCTTATATCGATACACGTGTGATCAGTAATTCTGATTAACCTTAAAATAAATAGTAAATTATCAGCATGTCTACGGTACTGCTTGGCTAAACCTCCACTTATTCTGTCAACTTTCAATATTAATAAACATAAAAGTATGTACTGTTTTTCATTACAGGTTCCCCTAACTCTCGTTAACGTACCATTTGTTAAACGAGAAGAACGTATCCATTTGTAATGATTTATTTTTGTGTTGGCGATATACCGATTTATGTTCATAAAATAGACCCGTTGTGTAAATGTATGGCAAATTCAAATCGGTGTTGCCTGATAAAAAAACGGCTTACGATAACGTCGCCTATTGTAGTAATAACCTATATTCATTGTAAGATGATTTCCACCTAGTTCTGATATTTGTCAACGTTACAATTTCGGTTTTTAAAAGCTATTGTGAGAGAATATTCTGCTTTACCAGTACTTTAAGATGGCAAAAGGAAATGTTTTGAAAACTTGATTTCTTTAAATTCTCCTCAATAATTTTAAGTTTCTGCGAAATGTATTATCTCCATAGTGTCGAAATGTCTCATTACACAACCTGATCATTTAGGGCCGTATAGGAAATAATCAAATAATAAAATGTCAAACAAATAACAGTGGCAGCCATTCTGTGTGATCACATTTTAAACATTTGATGGAAGGTAATGGATTCGCATAGCTTATCCTATCTTCGTGCATTCATCTAAAAAAACACACTTTCTTTGATTTTAAATATTGTCTTGCAAATATAGACCTTCATTTACATTTCCATGACATCACGTTATTTATTTGAAAAAAAAACGTGCCACTGGCCCTCTGAGGAGAGTTGAACCCTCTCATTCCTCGTTAAGGTAACTTTGTAAAATACGATCAGTGGAGCGCCAGACATGAGAGATAAGGAGTTTCCAGAATGTATGTCAGTGTGTTGTAGTAGCGAAACATATATGTGGATGGAAAAACAAGCGTTGTAACACATCACTTCATTGGCAAAGAGCGGAACATAAACACTTTCACGGAACCGTAAACATGGAAGACCCGATATTGCAATACATAGTCTATCTGGTAACTCTTCGCTTTGAGGAAGACGAAACCAACATTGTTCATTATATTTTAATTCATTATATCATTGCAAGTTACATGGCGTCATTGAACATTTGTTTAATTATAAAAGACGAAGAAAAATCCTTTCCATGACGATTCGAGGAATAAGATCAGTTGAAACGGCGATGAGCGCGACCTGATGCTATCTACATTTACGTAGTTCCACAACACGTAAAATGGTTTGAGCTTCTGGTTCTTTGCTTTGTGCGCGTTTAATTTGCGTTATGATGCAATTGATGCGTAATAAAAACATGAAAATGAACATGTATAAGTGGATAATAAAGAACATATTTTTCTATTACTCAAGCTACTTAGTATATTTGTTGTCTTTCTTTTCAGATAAGAAGAATGCTTTCGCATTGGGATTTTAATCAAAATGGTATTTTCTCATTTACAATGTAGAAGTTAAATAACATGCAACTTTTAATCATAATATCCAGAAGATTCACAGGTTCAACATACGAGCCTTGCTTCAAAGGCACCCTGAATCCTTAAGATTGATGTCAAATCGCCATCACAACAACTAGGGAATGAATCTAACACTCCTCTGTCATGTAATCATCAAATATTAATAAAGGATGCCAAAACGTGGTAAGGGATGATGAAGTTTTCTGTTCGTCCTTAAACACGTGATTCATAACAAGGACTTTCATCAAGGCTCTTAATCAGATATATTTTGTGGAAGAATTTTCCGTTCCATTGTTTATATTGCATGTCCAAATGTTGTAAAGGATTGAGGTCTGGGGGTAGACAATACTATTTAGATGATGGTGTTAATTTGAAGATAATTCTTCAAAGCAAGGATCGATGAGACAATAAGGAGCTTTAAACCAAGAAATCGTTTAAAAAGTTGTAGAAGACTTCAATAAATTTTGAAGGGACCTTCTTTTAATTTTGTTGAAATAAATCTTGGTAGTTACTGTTTTTTAAATATATGTCAACTACAAAGATGTAGTTCAAAACACCCGGTTTCAACTACATATCAGTTGTATACCATCATTCAATTCGCGATCAAGCTATGTACCTAATTAAAACTCTGCATCAGTTGCACAAAGGATTGGTTTAGCTTTTGAAGTGTCCTTCCGCAATACAGCTTTTACAAAGTTTCTTATGAAACTCTTTAGAAAAAAGTTATTCTTAGAATGGTAAAGTTCCTTTACTGAAATATTTATTGATATATATTTATTTCAGGCACAGAAAGCATTGATAGATATACTGGCACCGCTCTCAGGCAGTTGGTGTGATTTACATGTCTCTGAAGATTTGTAGCAAGTGCACAAAAAGTTTTGTACTTGAGGAAGGCTGACCTTATTGCCAAAAAAATTTGATGCACAAATGTCTTTCAAGACAAAATGTAATTTATAGTTTGGTTTGGCTCGAATGAATTTAAGTAAACAGTTGAGTGCGTGTAAATAACACATGACACAAGTGCGTTCCCCTTGGTTTACACGAGGTAGAACCTCTAAGCAGCCAACACGTCTAAAGTGTTTCATAGATTTGATAAATACATTCATTGCAAACTTCAACAATTTCAACGACAAGCATTTCATTTATGAGAAGGAATCTGAGAAGAGCTGATCGACGTTGTCAAACTTTCCCGTTAACAAGTATTAATGCTTCACTATTCATATCATAACACACATGTACATTGTATGCATCGATATCATACAATAACAAGGCAGCTTCTTATTGCGAAATGGCATCGGTGCCTGAGTTGGTGTCTAATATCATCATTCGGCTTCTAAAGTGCCTATTTAAATGAGAGAAAAATATTGATCATCGTAAAAACACCTTTTCAGTGCTTTGCTGATTATTATTATCGTAAACCGGGAAATGGCGCAATGGTAAAATGGCGCGCTTATGAGTGAAACATAGTTTTGGAGACTTATATCATATTATAGGCAAACAAAAACACAAATAATGATGGTGTTTAAAAAGTGTAAACATAACTAGCGTACATCAGGAAAGGACGTACAATTTGGCTCCCAAATGTAAATGACCTTGAATCATTAATTATCAAGTAGAGCAATAAATTTTCTTATAAGAGGATTATAAAAGTCCCCCAAAATGAAATAAACTTAATGGCGGTTCAGATTTCCAACGAAACTAACTCACCATTCTTGTTGAAGCCATTCACATAGTCCGGACACTTCTGTATTGCTGTAGTCCCTGCGGGTGCCTCGTCCCAACATAAGATGTCGTCCCAGATGATCCGACAGGTGTTGGTTGGGAATATGTGCCCTGGAAAATGTCAACTCAAATCAGCAGGGTCCAACGATAGCCTGGGAGAAGGACATGACATATATATTTGGAATAAAACGACTACATTTGACTTAGGACACATTTTTATCAGGCCTATGAATACGGACATAAGCCATGCTCAAATTCCTCACTTACGACGACAAAATTTTATTTTTTATATATTTTAGTTCTTTTTTATTCAATACCCTAGTGATGATATGACTTTGTCATGGAGGTGTGAGGTTGTGATAATAGCTTTATTACCTTATGAAGCAATATTGAACAGCTTGATGAAGTTACAGTTTTCAATACAGCGATGATTAAAAAAATTCATTATGAAAACAGTGTCGTACGATATTGATTATGATCGAATAGCCTTAGTTTGTTAGTGTTGTTAGTTCATGACGTCACTTTTTATGTGCTATTTCGCACACTGTTTACGTCAATCATGATAAGATATAAAGTGAAAGGCGAGATTGACTTGTACATATGTAAATATTATATGATACAAATTTGTGAAACAGATCGGTACAAAATATATCAAAGTTTATTTATCTAACAATGTCTGAAACGAAATTTAAATAAAAAATAACAAGTGACCAACGTTACTATATCAACAAAGCAGTATACTACTAGTTGCATTACTAATAAAATACAGGCACTAACACGCGTCTGTTGGCTTAATCTAGATCACTAAATTATATATATTTTAAAAATTAATTGAACATTTGTTATGGATGAATATTGTATAAAAAAAAGTTTCTTATAATATAGTAATGAAGTTTCTTTTGTTGAGATGGAGGAGTGACTGAACGGTCATTGTTATTATATACATACATATATATAAATGAATGTAGAGATATACATATTTTTTCCTGGCAACTTTCATTATTAAATTTTCATATTGAATATTTGTCATCTTCTTATAAGAAGATTTTTATTCCTTAATTAATAATTGTTATAACCTCATCATTTACGAAGTTGCTATATCCTTACGTTATAATTTGAATAACCTAAGCTCATTTTCCAAAATAAGAAAAAAATTGAAAATAGTGTTTTTCCTTTTACAAAAAAAAACAAAAAAAAGGAAAAAATTTGTGTTAAGGATATTACAAACCATCAATGAAAACAACAATATTGATTAATTGCATTAGAAGAGGGCAGCTTGTTATACGTTTCTGTCATGGTTGTCGGAAGGAAAGCATTACAGTTGTTTCGTCACGAACTTAAAGCACAATTGCGTCGGTCTTGAATTCAACAATTCAACAATTAACATTCAATAGTTATGTGTTGTAATATTATATGATGGGATATGTCTGACCTTACATCTTAAAAGAAAAATCTTTGTTTAAAGCAAGTGATGATTCTAAGACTATGTTACAATTTATCTTTCGAGCATTTCCATTTTGTTCGCTTAGAGTCACGAACTAAAGACACTGAAGTGTACGACCAAGTTTAATAAATATGAATAAATTTCTCCCGTCTCGAAATAACAAAATAAAAGGACGCTAAACGTAAACTTTTTATAACAATTGCACTAATATAGTATACTCTGTCTTAGTTTTTGTGGGTCTATTTGTTCTCTGTTAAATTACCCCTCCCACCTCCCTTTATATGATGATGCATGAAAATGCTCTCTTTTTCCAATCTTGTCCCTACAACTAGCACTTGAGTAGACAGAATTAACGTCGGAAGCATGCATGCACTATATCTCAACAATGAAACCCTAATGCCAGGCTCAATCTAAGATTTCTTAGATTATCCCTGCTAATACCAAGTAGAAACTTGGGTAGGAAGAGATCAATCCTGAGCTTAAGTTAGTTTGATCCATTCTATTGCTGTATGGCATGATCGAGGTGTCCTTATGTTTGGACTCAGTTACCGGAAATATGCACTTCAATACATTATTCAAATTTGTTATTTTTAATTCCAAATGAATAATTTTCATATAAAATATTACCATCATCTTAATACCAATCTATTTGCATTTCCGTTCACCCTGTACATATTCCAGATATTAAAAAACCTGAAATATTAAAAATAAATTTTATGGTTAATAAATAAAACTTTAATCACCTGGGTATGAGTTAATTTGCCCTTGAAGTAATCGTAGATTCTGATCTCGTGTTAGCCAAAGTGCCTAAAGTTTTTGTTACAGACATCAGTCGTCTCCTAATGTTGACCAAAGTGGTAGATTGCCAGACACTGAATCTTAACACAATGTGAGTCTCATGGGGATAACCTGCATTTATACTGGACTATAATGGGTTTGCTATGCAGACATTCTTAACTGAGATGATTATGGCTGTTTTGACCGTCAAATCAATCGTTTTATGCAGTCGTTTACTATCACATAGTTAATTTCGTTCATTAAATTTAGAAACTTAATTTTAAAAATCGCAACATATTGATATAACATGATTGTTGCCTTTGAAACCAGAAATTAATTGTTTATAACTTAAAACTTATTAATAATTATTCTATTCAAATGCATTTTTACTCAAATGAATCAGATTATGGAAAAGTTCTATAACTACTGTCGGCATAGACTTATTCAAAAGTTTGGGATATTTAACATAGTACAAATCATACATTTCAATTACAAATTAGTGCTTAACGGTACAACAATTATGAGCGCCGTTTTTTTGGATTAAATTTTAATAGATTCTAATAAATATTGATAAGGTTATTTACATTGCGCTAACTTCAGCCACACAAGAGTGATGCTCAAAGCGCTGACACTTTAGGTACTTAATCAAAGTGCATGTATATACAATAATAAAATTCTGTGAAACAAAAACGGTATGTCTTCAGTGTGGTTTTAAAGATTTAAAGAGTAAATTCATTATTCAAACATTAAAATCATATTATATAAAATCCCCAGGAAACTAATTTCATAATCATTTAATTATTGTGTAATTGTTCCTATATGACTGTAATATGTGCAGTTACTAATTCAAAGGAAAAAGTCACATCATGTGTTCTAATAAACTTCATATCTATGTAAAATGTTAAACGCTTTAAAAACAATATGAGTGACACATTCAATCTAAACCATAATGACTAGCTTTATTGCAAACGATGATAGATCTACATATCTAGTGCATGTAATGAAATATTGATTTCTTTATTCTCACCATGTGGCATTAATGTAACATCCTATCAGTTTTAAACGACAGATGTGTAAGCACTTAAGGTTAGTTTTAGTATCATGCTTTTTATGAATTTTTTTTTTCCAAAGCCGCAGTAAGACATGTTAAACCCTAAATATCACGATAGACACTACGACACAGCAATTGATGGAAAAGGATATCAAGAGAGGCCAATCTGAATAAATCTTTTGCGAGTGTATGAATAAAAGATAAGGCCAAACCATATCACCTTGCTGCAGTAGTGTTTCTTTTGACACCATCTTCTTGTAGCACAAAGCTTTGTGTCTCAACAGCAGCTTTCGTTGCTCATTTTCAGACATCACGCGTACGATCTGAAATCAAAAATAGACGAATGATATTCTTTTATTGAACCTGAGGATACCCTAACCATGTAGACTGTCTGATATATTTATAATAAGAGTTCACTGCAGCACGTTTGTTTGCGTTTGAAACCCTCTTAAAGTAGGAGAAGTGAACTAATGTGTTAATCTGAACTTTGCACGTTTGTTGAATTTCGTTAATTGATTATAGTAAGAATTATTTGCAAATAGAAATATTTATGTACGTTTACTTCATTTAAATGACGTGCTTTAGTGCCTTCAACAGGTTCTCCTGAACAAACTCTTTGATCTACAACAAAGAATATATGTTGGACGTTGGAATATACATTAGACAGAATAACGGCTAATTTAGTAAGAGTGTATATCAATATTACTGGTTCTTTTATTTATCCTGTCTGAGGCTATGTAAAATGTATCAGCATCTAATTGATCTTTTTTAAAATGATGTATTGACAAAGCAGCACCATGAATTCAACAATTGTTACCCAAATAATAGTATCTTTGTCCACACCAATACCCTTGTCACGAGAAACATTGATGCGACGTATCAACTTATTTCGATATCTGCAAGTGTTGCCTTTTGTATGATCCTTTTTAAGAAAGATCAACATACTTTTATTATTTAGAAGTCGAACATGACGAAATCCACGATGAAAAGTCAAATCAAGTATAACTGTGTAATACTTTTTGTTCAAACCCCATAGACATTTATCATCATCTATATCAAGTTCTAATTAAAGGTAATATTCCTATCGCTTTTTCAACAAATAAAACGTTCTTTGAAGAAAAACTTATAAAAACTCTATGCTTGAGTGTTCATTTATTTGAACCAACAATTAATAGCGAAATGTTTTGATTCTCGGACACAACCTTCACCCGCAGTGTAAAGATGTGCACGTACTCTATGATAGGAATTGATTTCCGTCAAGGCGTAAATCTTTCCGCAATAAACCTGCATTGAATAAGCCATGGAAGCTGATGGAGGGGCAGTAGCGTACTTAGTATGTTTTCTGATCACTCGATATGTATTCCTACAACAACAACACATGCTATTTCTACGATAAAACGTTATTAGGTAGGTTTCTATTCACTGGGGATTTTTAACCTTTTATTGCTTGGTTTGGAGCAAGTGACCATGAATGACTAAACGTAAAGTATTCACCATTATCGGCATATGGAAACGTTATCATAAAATATTTCAAATAATATGAAATGCTTGGTAGCTATGTATATTCAGTCTCTTATTATCAGACATTTATCATTCTGCGATTTATTTCTCAAACATAATTGACACGTGTGGCAAGCACCTAAAGCTTTACATGACATTTAATCGTACATTCTTATATAAGGCTGGTCTAAGTTGGATATTCTTCAAATCCGAGTTAGGAGAGTAAACGTTTATTTAAACAAGCCGAATTTCATTATTTCGTTACACGTCACCTATTTAAACATTATCTCAAATTTACAAGCGACGTGATTAGGAAATACAAACTCTTGAGGATAAAATATATAATGTTTTTGAATAGGTGCTTAGTCATCCATATGCTTATAACTGACGTACCAATATATATGTATTATTATATATAGATGCCACAGCAGGCACTATTAAAAACATCATTTATTATTTTGAAATTTTACGATTTATTTCATGTCATTAAGCCTTTTTCATTTGACATACCTTTCTACAATTAGCTTTTTCAACAACAACGTCATGAATCAGCTAAACGTGTCTCAAAGAAGGACCCCAAGAGACTGCTGATACCTTATCTCCATGCAGCCACAGAGTGCTGGAAAACATTAGCTGATGGTGCAACACATAGTCGTAAATAACCGAGACGTGGAAGGAATAATCCTGAATATTCCTTGTGTTGACAAAAAGGAGAGGGTGAGATGTCTTCATGTTCATAGTTACAAGTTCATCACATGTGAAGGTTAGCGTAGCATCGCGACACTAACCGTTTTTGCTCATCACTGCTAAATGCTTACTGATAATAGTCTTAGTATGTTGTAGTGACAAGATGCATATTTGACATGTTTTTGTCTGTGGTAAACAAGACAGATAATGTAATGCTTTTCTTAATATCAATTTCTTTGTCTTATAGCCACTAAGGTTCGAGACTTACTTGCATGACTTAAACTGTATCAAATTCTCCTTTTTTAAGCCGAGCCAGGACGAAGGAAGAGGATTTTTAGTGAAATGGTGAAAATGAGGATCTTCAGCAGCGAACAAAACTTTAAACGGATTCAATAGTATAAATGGTAATTAGTCTAATGGGTAATGGTTTTTGGACAAATAGAAAAAGATATGCTCTTGAAGCAACCAATACAACGATAAAAAGAACTTTTTGAAACGCGGATTTTAATAAATACTTCTTTCACATCAACTACATTAATTTATTTGTATGAACATGTTGAATACAAAAAAACACGATAAGAGTTTATTTATATTTTGTTACAAATGTGAACTTTCTATGCTTATTGTTTCCATATGTAGCGCTTCATCAGTGTTATAAAGAATACAAAAAGTAAAATAATGACACCTTTGTTACGTCTCATATCAGTCCCATAACCATAGTTCAAATATTCTTTATCCGTTTTAACATTCCTTACTCTGAACGTTTGTTGATTATAAGCTATCCGTGTATATAGTTAAAAAACATACCAAACCAAGAACTGTCACAACAAACTCTAAGTAAAACATATGATTAGTCAGAGCAGCAATGTACTTACGTATCTAAACTGCCACAGTCTCCTGTGATCGCTCAACAGATGTGCCAACTGAAGTGTGAGTAATCTAAAGCGATGCATCTGTCTTCACAAATCGACGTTATTCTGATGTTGTATATCATAATGATCTTCCATCATAATGAAACATAGAAACTTAATAAGGTTCCCTTTATTCAAGGGTCAGTGAAAGGTCTGCAGTTGCAGTAATCCGACCAATTTGTCTCTAAGTTCCAGCATCAAAATGTCAACAGTGATAACAGCGACGCCCTGTTGATGCTTTCTAATAGAACTTCCCTATCCGTTAGCTGCAGTATGTTGACTGTGCCGACACTTCTAATTCTCCCTGGTAAACACAATCCCTGTAGACAATCAGTATGACTTATGCTCCACTGAGTAAGTGCCGCCAAAGTTCCTGTTTTCCGACAGGAAGGTCTCTTTAACTCAATCATTTGCAACCTGTCATCTCTTGCTTACAATGTACAGGATCTTTATTTTTTTATCTCTACAGTCAGTATTACAGTCCGATATTACGTTAATTAACTTAATTGTGTTTTCTTTTAATGTTTGGATAGATATAGGCATCTTAATGTATTATATATAACAATATATATTCAACCACTTGACGAGCGACGAACAAGAATATATGCAGGGTCGTGGTTTGAACTTCTAAATTTCTTGTGGCAGTTATTACTCTGAAAACAGCAACTGATCATTTCAAGCGCATTCATATTAATGTCAGTATCTTATAGATGAAATATGAAACGTATAAAGATGTAATCCTTACTGAACACTTAGCATGAGAAGAATTTATAGCTTTTCCAAAATATAACGCAAGATATCACTTAATCATCTTTCTCTTGCAGTTACCTAAACAGTATTCTAACTACTGGTTTTGATACCAGTGGACTCCTTACCGAGAAGGTAGAAGCTCGTTAGGCTAAAGTGAACGGTGTTATTTCACTTACAGACCAGAGAGCTGTGGAGATCTTGACCTACAGACACCAGTAACCTAGTTCCACCGCAGTGGATAGGAAAGCTCTATGCAGAGTTCTATATTATGGTTCAAGGCTCTTGATAAGGCAGAGTATTAAAAGGAAAATTCTTACATTTCAAAGTTGTTTCAAATCTCTAAAAGAGATAATAAACATAGGGAAATATATTGCAACAAACAACAAAAAATACTTTATATTTGAACAAAAATTGAGTCCGTTGGTGAAAGATTTGCTAGGGCAGAATCAATCCTTATATCATTATAGACCATCAATAATATGAAGGACAATTATCTGAAATACCAGTCTGTGTGTACATTATGAATGACAAGTAGCAATACTCCATGTAGAAATGATGACAGATTAAAGTTTATTTGAATGTATGTAAAGACATGTAAAAATCATTTTTGAACTGAATAAAAACATTTTAAAAAGGCAGAGGAGATCTCTTATACCTTTAGTTGACTGCAGTTTGTATTTCAGATGTGTTACATAACGGTGGAAATGTTCTATTCTCCATTGATGTGTAATTTATGGTAATTACTATTGTAAACAAAAATACAGTCTTATCAATTTTTTTAAATATCTGAAGTCGATTTACATGCAAAATATTATCATTGGAAAGCCATCATTTCCAGTCAATAACATTTGGGCTATTACAGTGTTTAAGGGTAATGCTTACCTCTGGAAACCATGACGCTCCACGTAACAAGTAGTGAGCGAACGTCATTACTTTCATATCGAAGAGGTCCGAAAACATTGCCTTGCCTAATCAAATATTGTTGATGCAATTTTTAGTTATTTATGGCAACCTTTGAGTGACTGACTTATGTTTTTGTTTTGATTATTCATCTGATTTATCCCCAGCACATCGTTGATAACGAATCGTATGTGAAGAGAAGGAAATAATGAGTCACAGAATGAATGCTAATGCCTCTCAATATAGATTTTAAAAATATCTTGTAAAATGAAAACTTGTTTTTCATTATACAGACTCTGGCGGCCATTTGTATTTACATGTAATCCTGAAAAAACTATATGTCATTACTTACGAGACTCACAAAGATTTCCTTCAAGCACATGATTAACTACCCAACATTAAAGCAATAGGAAGGGTGAACTTCAAAGAATTGAGATTGTTTGATAGTATATTACTGGTTTGTGAAATGATAATCATCAGTGATTCATCAGTTATAAACGATACAAGCGATTTTTGTAAGGCAGACAGTTGAAAGTGTAGTCGTGAGTCTGTGATCCTGGATATTCAAATCTAGTTATCATTATCTTGTTGTTGATTTGCGGTTTTGAATATGGAATTATCAACCATTAAATCCGATAGAAACAGGATTTGATTGGAACACAAAGACAAATAGCTATTTCTTAATCTCAAATCATGTAAAAAAACTAAATATATTTCCTGATGAAGATTACCAGGGGTAACTCGTGAAGAGTATCAGAACATTATTCCCTTGGTTACCGAGGTTGGGTATTGGATCCCTACTGTTCAATTCAATTTAAGACACGGTGGTTTGTATTCGAAGAGAAATAAATGTTTTTCAAGAAAACAAAAAAAATGTTGCTTACTTGATAAACAATTAGTGTACTTATGCCATCAGTTCTAAAATGCAAGTAACATGTCTGGTTAAGCTACACAAATTCATTTCCAAACCTCGAACTATTGAAAGGTAGGCACACTAAAATGGCTGATTTCGTTTGATTTGAGTCACTTTATTCTGCGATTACGGTTAATGAGGTTCAGTTATGAAATGTTTTCCCTACCTTCAAAAGGTCATATTGAATGGAACATTTAAACACATGAAATCCTAAAAAGAAACGTTCCACATTCTACAGTCTGGTAATATAAAGCAAACTCTATATCGTATACGAACATTTCTAATGTTTGATAAACATTTTCGTCTTAAATATTCTACAAACTTAATTGATCTGTCTTTGTTTTCTGGGATGTTAGTTTTTCCTGGAGGTTTTATATCTTCTATCTTTCTAGGATGATAACTAGTTTGTTCTTGACAAACTTTCTTACAAATTATATGTTATATCTAGTTATCTGAGAGAAAATCAGTCACATTAAAACTGATTTTAAAAATCCATTGCAAAATGTATGTTTATTTAAAGCATTTTTATTAGATAGTTTTCAAACTTCAAAGATAAGAGACAATGAGAAAAACACCAGTTTCACTATCTTGCTGTTATCTTTGGCATCGTCGAGGTCTATAAAACGTAACCAGGAAGCAAGATGATTTGATTTCCATCGTTAGTGAGGTTGTTGATTAACTTTACTGCAATAACACCGAGCGTAACTGCATAACAAACTGAAGAGTGTTCTAACATTACCAGATATGTAGACTTCATATAGTCCGACATAAGAAAGTTTTGGCAGAAAGGTTTTAAGTTTTGACCAATAACTGTTACTTAACACATAGATTATTAACTAAGACGATTTTTTATTTGACATAAACCGAGTCATAAAGTCAAAAGGTGTTTCAAGGCAAGTGGTCATTATTTAACTTTCAGTTTCTAAGCTGTTTTTCTTAATTCAGAATTCGAATTAGGATACTATTGTCGGTGTATAACTGGACAGTATCACAAAAAGAGTATATGCGTGTGATACATTGAATTGTTCAGGAAAAAACAAAATCTTATACTTTTAAGATCATTTATAAGCACAATTTGATATGTAAAGTACGACATAAATACGAATAACACGATATTGAACTGGTTAAGAAATGTGGATTCGTAAATCGGTGTTTGTGTCCAAAATATTGACGCAACTCAAACAAATGTAGAAATGGCATTGTGTTTTCTAATATTACTTGCAAGAACAACGACAAGAACTGTATCCAATAAATACTTACCATTAAATTCTATACTTGTATTCAAATTAAAGGTACATAGAGATTTAAATATTAACGATTCAAACATGTAATTGAAAACTGTGTAACATGTAACATTGTTGCACTGTCCAATGGGTTATACGCTATTTTGTTGTGTTTATGTAGGCTAGAATGTTCCACCTTTCTATGTATTTCTTGCCTGCTTCCAGATCTTTCTGGAATATGAAAGACTTTGAAGCCATGTTATCTTTATATAAAGGTCATCTATTTGAAAGCATTCATTGACACATTGAGACCCCTGGATCACTACATTTGACTTTGGTATCACTCTGCTACGCAATTGTTCGCCAACTTTTTTGTATTTACCGGCCACATTCATCAATATTCGTTTAATTAACGACCTGTGACTCATTTGATATTGTATTACTTATTATATTTATCTATTTTCTAACTTTAAGCTCTTTGTTAATTATTAATTAAACTGTTATAATTATAGTCAGCTGTTTGCCATTTTTTGCTGGTTTGAACGGAGACTATTTCACTTCTAAAATTGACACACAAAACATGGAATGCACAAAACAATGGCCTAACAATCAAATCTTAGCACAAGCACGAATCATCTATCTATGAGCATCTCTTTCAGTGAAAGATCCGCAGAGAAAAGAATCCAACCAATTTGTCTATATCCCTATATTCAATCCACAAGATGTCATTAATTATCTAAAACCATTCTCTTGATAGTTCCTAATAGAACTTCCCTATCCGTTAGCTGCAGTATGTTGACTGTACGGACACAACTAATTCTCCATGGTAAACACAATCCCTGAAGACAATCAGTATGACTTATGGTCCACTGAGTAAGTGACGCCATGGTGTCTGTTGTCTTTTCTGTTTGGTTAGGATGGTAAGTGATATACCTTAGTAAATTTATTCTTTCTTCAACGAACCTTACTAGTAATAAAACTGATGAAACCTGTAACATTGACTCTTATCATTACTTATTCAAAGATATTATGCCCTTACTTATTCATCCCTTGAAGGGGTACCCAATGCAACAGCACCATACTCTACTTTGTGAAATATTGTATAACAAGTAACAAGACTTGCAAGCATAGAGACTCAGAAACTGTTTACTGTCTACACGCAAACAGCCACCTGAAGATTTTCGTGATGGAAATGATTTGAGATTTTGAAACGATTAGAAGGCATGTTTTGAAGGGAAGAACAAAATTATCTTTCTATTTTCACACCCATTAACGTATGGTCACAACCATTTGGTGTTTTTTAAAAATCTAAAGTCGTTTTAATTGAAACTGTTTCAGGAAAAAAAGGTGTTGCCTATATCACGATGGGTTTTTTTATAGGAAAATTTCGAAAAGTAACACTGCTTGATCATACGGAGGCTTTTACGCTGACAACGGGTCAAGAGACGTATTGCTCTATGCTAAACATGATATCCAAAGTGTTTGTTTCAACTTGTCCATACCAAAACGTAAATGACTCTCAAGAATCCAATGGTTGCATTTACATTTACATGTATGAGCAGATTAGCTGCACTGAAGAGTATCTTGAAACTGAACAGTGATGTCTAGTAACTGTATCATCACTAAACAAAACTTGATTTCAGATTATGAACATCGATTAAATTCATCTTTCAACATTTGACCAATCGTTCCCACAAGACTAGAGAAGCTTCCCTTAGTGAAAAACTATGTAATAAATTCAAATGGATTTTGGTAAGGGAACTGGATTGACAAATGGTACGACATATAAACAACAGAAATATTGTCATCATTTCTAGCAATATGATAATTATGATAAGACAAGGAATATTTTCACGAACTATTTGCCTAATTCAAAAAGACAGTTCATAATTACCTAAGCGCGTTATCCAATATCCAATGACAGTTTTAAGGAAGCACTGCTCAATTATCCTGCTACTAAATCTATCACACAGGTCTTACTCCGCACAGTGAAGGTAGGAAACGCTTCCTGGCTATTCAAGCTGGAGAGCCTGTGATCCAATTACTTAAAGAGCGCGGTGTGCGGAGTACTATCCTATTGGATAACGCGAAGCGTGGAGCTTATCACGGTCCATCTTATCGTTGAGGCACAAGACAGACATACCCACAAAAAGAAGTAGATGCTATTGTTAACACACAGGCTTGGTATTCTGGTATAGACCTCAGACATCTGTGCTGATATATATTATAGCACACTCTTAGAAATCAATAGGCTATGCAAGGATTTCAGTGTATATAAATTGAGACGTGTGCGTAGTATTCACGGTTTAAATGTTCCATCGCTTTCTGGTGTTTCGAAACTTTGCTAATTAAACTTTGACAGAGTGATGACAGTCTGTTCTTAGTTAACCATTAAGTTAATCATACGATATGATCTTAATTCCTTGATTACAATGAACGTTAACTTGAAGGACAGGGTTTTGAATAACTATGTAGGGTTTGTTTCCTTGTTTAAATGATGTAACGTACCATAGCATTGTTCCGACGATCACCTAAGCTGTCTCTGAAAAATACCAAAATAACCTTGATATCATTTAGTAATCAAAATAACGACACACTAATTTACAATGTATTCATACGAGAGGACAATCGATAAGCACGGGACTCATATTACAGCAATTAATTAATATGGACATTAACCTAGATGCAGATAACATCAGGGCGAGCAGTGCTTCAGACTTTATCATAACATCACAACAGACATTTTCCCTAATGTCCCTACAATACAACAATGTGATTTACAAAAACACTTTTACATAAAAAGACGTAGACCATTATACGTTTAGAATATACACTGTAAGTACATCACATCAATACATCCTCTTAATCACCGTACTTTGTTGAATTTCATGATGCGTAAAATAAACAGAGGAAATTATTTTAGAATATTTATGAAATGTCTATAAAATATAGTTCCATTACCATTCACCAGCAATACGTTTCGACCAGCTGACAGCCTCTTTATCCTTACAAAATTATTTAGAAGTTTGCACTATATGTTTTATACACCGATGTTTTTTTTATTATTTGATATTGTTTCCTTTTATAGACAACCCCTTGTAATGATTACTATATATTAAGTCATTGACACTGTTTTGTTTGAGGGACACCTGTCAATCACTAACTTTACTCTTTAAATGTTTTAATTATTTGATATAAATTGGTCTATAAGTTCAACCTGAGCTTTACACTCACACCGGAAACCGATTACATGTCATAACAGGCAAAACTATGACATAGAAATGTTTGTATGCTCTTCAATGAATACCATCTGTAGGCAAACCTCTTATACACATATACTTCTTGTCTTCAGAGTGTTTAGGTTTAACGAAGCATGAAGCATCTGGAAAGCATTTAACTCTTGGTAAGAGGGCGTATTCATTCAGAAAGACAAATATGTCTCAATTACTGTTATTGTTTGTCAAGTTAGATATAGCAAATAGTTCCTTGTTTGGCTATGACTTTTTACACGAAAAGGGCATTAAACTATTAAGTCATTGTATATAGACTTATTTCTTATTGAGTGAGTGAATGAGTTTGGGTTTATCGTGTTTTGAACAATATTTCAGTCATTAACCACGTGGATGACAAGCATCCAAAAGAGAGTGGACAGAGAGCGGAGAAAGGGATCGACAGGATGAGGGAACAGACGGAAAGAAAGGCATAGTGAGAGATAGACAACAGGTTTTAGAAGGACTCAAATTTGGTCTGGCTTCTACCCGTCGACCTGTCCAGCTTGGGTTCCCCTACCAGGAGCATGTTAGTTCCAGCTGGCATTGCTCTCAGGGTCTCTGAAGCACGCAAATCACCACACCACGATAAGGTATTGAGTCTAGTGGTGGTATTTCTTATTGACATCTCGTTAAAATAATAACATTGGTTAATGAGGATATGCAGTGCTGCACAAACGTCTGAAGCTCTCAACATAGTATGAGCAATATCAAATTAATCAAGTTAAACATTTAACAATGCCGCCGTCATTTTGGTATTATTTGCCTTTCCAAATGATTTGTACTGAATGATTGCTGACGGCGAAGATTGTTTTGGTATGGTAAATAAAATGGTATCCTCGTTAACATTCGACATAAATTATGTAGGTTAATATCTTCATTTGCATTGATATCGAAAGATATTTCGATGAGATGGCATTCATGCACACATTCAAACTGCTTTTGATTTCCGTTTTTGGTCTGGAAACGATTACAAATCATTACACTGGATGACATGCACAACATATGGATTCTTAGTTTAGCTCAATAGTCATGGGTGGCCCGACGGGATTAGGGCATGGTATGGCGACTGCCGTCCGTCCGTAAACGTTTCACTTTTCGACCTTACATATTCGAATATTGCAGAATTAAGTGAGTTATTAACTACAGGTACATTGGCCAATTAGTGTTACATATTGAAGAATGGGAGATTATGCATCCCCTCATAAAGGTCAGAGTGGCTACGCCACTAAAAAAAATTGTCATCTTCTTTCCCACACCAGAGCTAAAGTTATAATTTTTTAAAGAAACTCCTAAGCTAAAGAAGTATTATCATTAAAATTTATTTTTATAAAATTGAATAGGTTAAATAGTAAAATGGAAAATATCATGTATATTGTCTCATGAACATTCAGTGTCTGTGTTCGTACGTGTTTATGAGGAATAAATACAAATGTTAGATTTAGAATTGTTTTTCCACAAACGAAGAATACAAGTTCGCCTCGTTAGCTTCTTTAAGTCATGACGTCAAGTTGTTCCTTCATATCCTGGCAATAGCGTAAACGAAAGTGACTGTGTAGTTTCCGTGATTTCGTGATATCCGTTTTTCATTTGAAGCATAGCCCCCAAGTCAGGTTTGTTACAACATGGCTGCTACAGCTGATGTGAGATAGTCACCTGTCTTACAACATCTTCTCAATCTACGGAAAAAGGTTTTTGGAGAGTTTCGTGATAATCATATACTCATTAATGATCAACTTTTTCAAACATACCCAATATGCCAACCAAAATACAGATATATTTTCAAAAATAACAAAGACATTAACACACAAATATGTCATTCGGAAGGGGATAGCATAGTGGTTTGCGCATTCGGTCTCGGATCGAGAGGTCCATGGTTCCAATCCCACCAGGGGCTGGGCAACTTTGTTTGCAGTAGAGAACTGTTCTACATGCAGTTAGGTTTCGGTGCAATGCTACACCAATGGTTCGCTAGTTCACGCCGATGCTCGCAGGTTTCACTGCAATGAATAGCCACAATGGTACTGCAGGCTTTCTTCCTGCAATAATACTAGCAGCCGTGATATACGTGAAACACTCTTGAAAGCAGATTTAAACATCAACTCACCTCACCTCACCCATAAGAGCACTCGGCCTAAGGATTTTTGCAACAATCAAAATGAAATTCCGTCTGGCCCAGTAACAATAAGGTAGATCCGAGTTCCATCACTTCTTTACAGAGACAGGCAATCGATACTGTCAGATGATTTTTAATCCAATAGATTAAGTTTTTGATTTGAGATTGAACCTTTTCTCAACAATTTTTCAGGCATTAAACACGTGGGTGAAAATCAGAGGAAAAACGGAAAGAAAGGCATAGGATAGAAGGTTTCTCAACAACTACAATTTGGTATGTCTACTACCCGTCGAGCTGTCCAGCTAGTGTGCCCTAGACACGAGCCAGTATGTCAGATGGTATGGACGTTGTTGTCTCTGAGGAACTCAAGCCACCACACCACGAGAAGATATTTGGTCACGTGGTGGCAAATATTCACTGTTTTGGTTTTGCGAAACATTGATTGTTTTGACATATCAGGGGAACCATGATTTAGGAACATAGATATTGATGAGTAAATTAAAACAAACAGGAAAGATAAATCAATATTGAAAATCACTAAATCAAAATGTAAAATAGGGATCTGTGTTTTTTACATATCACGATCGAAGGCACTAACGCTCACCAGTATTTGGTAAATATTGATATTACACAGATAATGCATAACTGAAAACAATCTTAATACTGTGCAAATGAAAGCAATAAGTAGCAGTTATACCTAACAAAAATAAATCATCCTTTGGTCTAGTTAAGGGATTAAGATATATTTAAAAGCTTCACGCATTCCTAGTTTACAAATTATGAAATGTATGTTTCCCTAGGTAACTACTGCTATTTTTAGTTGTTCAGAATTGATTAAAGGTCAACTGAATAAAAAGATAAATAAAAGATAGAAAGTTATTTGCCCTAAAATGTGCGCTTTTAATTTGGGGATAGCGAAACCAAATATGTGTGGCTAGTTTCCAAGTGAACTTTCATTTCGTTTAAAAAAACTAACGCTCAAAAACTCAAAATGTAAACTATTTTTCCAAATAAGTCAACCGGAATCAACATCAGTTAACTTCAACTGGCTAAACTACCCTCATTAGCAGTATTCCAGTTGTGTTGAAGATGTATGGAGTAGTTTGGCAGTTGGAACTCTACTTAAATGTGTTGGTGATACCTACAGCTTATCTATAATCTACCTTCTGACTTTTTTGCATGGCTTC
Source organism: Phorcus lineatus (assembly GCA_921293015.1). Taxonomy (NCBI): domain Eukaryota; kingdom Metazoa; phylum Mollusca; class Gastropoda; order Trochida; family Trochidae; genus Phorcus; species Phorcus lineatus. Next base: position 45,082,672 of record OV121092.1, on the reverse strand, counting down.
ATAGCCTATGAGTTACATTCTACAATGGTAATAATATCGATCTTTTTTTTAGTATTAAGCTTCATGTCTTATATCATTGTAATGAAGCCTCCCTTTCACTTGATGTCAGACGTATGTTAGATACATCCTTTTTTCACATTTAAACTATCTAACGGGTAACATTGTTGATCTTGTGAAGAAGGCTGCATATTTTCCTATAGATTGATAGAATGGAATGTGCTTGAATCCCATCCGTGGGAGTTTGTTAACCTGTCTGACAATTTTGGAATAAAACAAAATGGAAATCATGATTGAACGAGGCATGCATATTTCATGTCCATGTTTAGAACATATATATGAAAAGTATCACTGCAATCATTTTTCAACAAGTTGGTGATCTATCGCTTTCAAATGAGGTCGTAATATCATTCGACAATACGGCTATGGCATTGTTTGATTTCATACGTCATTCTTGATTCCATTCACCCAGAACAAATTATTAATACTGAAATACTCTAAACTTGACACTATCCAGATATAATACATTCTGCTCATAGATACAATTACATCGTTGAGATTATAACTCAAAAACCATTCAGAGAAAACAAAAGCCCGATGACATTGGTATAGGATTTCCTTTTAATGAGGTTACAAACCTATCACTTTACTGTTCATCTTGGTATGATACAGTCCTAAACCATTTACCAAATGTGGAACTTACACATCTTAAATGTTGCTTTAACCATTCAGTTCCCTGGATATTTGATGAAAGATAGCCATTCAAATGTTCCAGCCGATGCTCGCAGGTTTCACCGCAATGCATAGCCACAATGGTGTTGCGGGCTTTATCCCTGCATTAATACTAGCAGCCGTGCTATAAGTGAAATACTATTGAAAGTGGCGTTAACCCTATATCACCTCACCTCATTCAAATGCTCTATAATAATAACATGTTAATTCAATCTAAACTCTCATTTCTTCTTAAAACGAACTCTAAAAGACTGAAAATGTAATTTTTGTTTCAAAATAGATCGACCATCATCACCAGTATATCGACTTTATCTATCTAAACCATCATCATTAGTGGCATCCCAGTTGTGTTAAAGATATATGGAGTAATTTAACAGTTGGAACTCTACTCAGATAAGTTGGTGATACTAAACGTGTAACTATCTTCCCTCTGTATTTTCTGTTGAAAGAGCTGCAACAACATGTGAGGTACAGTTTACAATGGTATCGATATCAATTATGGCGCAAGGTGATAAAGTCGATAACAATTGTATCATTGATGATCTTTCCACAAGCGGCATGAATAGATTTCATGGTAAAAGAATACATTGTTGCTCCGAGTGGGCGTACTCCTGAACATAACTGTCATCAAATGTACATCACAATATGTTTTACCGTTTGAGTATTATGAATTCCCTGTTGAATTCTTAGTTTGGGCTCAAGATTCCTGCTCATTGAGGTACACGTACATTAATTGTTGCTCCGAGCGAATTGTATTTTCTTCCAAACTTTCATCACTTGTACATCAAATAGGTTGTATCGATTGAGTGATATGCTTTTGCTGTCGGTCGCTTAGTTAGGATTCAAATTTGTGCTTTTGTTGTGTTACAAAAAGTGATTGTTCATTTATGAGTAAAACATTTGTAATCATAACCTGTGAACGTGGCAAATGGCGGTTATTTCTAAATGGCTAAATGAAGCACGTTGTATACTTTGTTTTAGAACAGATAGTTTTTACGGTCTTGTTACTTCAACCGAACAAGAATGTTCATCCATTTATACGTAAAGAAGGGCTCCCTCCTATGTTAGATGGAAATTAAAAGTCTTATACTGTACGACATAACGAGCCTTATTTTTTATATAAAGTTAATGTCCAGAGTGAAATTATTATTTTTCTTGCGATCCCTGCGAGCGGCAAACCAATTTCATATCAGGAGGGAGATAAAATTGTTGTGAAAGGGGAACGGGTTATGTATTTTATTATTACCAAGTTGCTTTCCATACGATTGTGTTGTGTTTTTATTTGTTTCATTATATCTATAAAGGAACGAAATTTTAAATGAATGTGTAACCCCTTCCCAGCCTACAGTCCATAAAACGTCAACGTTAAATATTCACACTTTATATTCAATCCTTCGTTTATTCATGATGCTCTTTACAATGAAACCAATTCACAAATTTTCACCAATCATCATAAACGAAGCGTACGCAACATAAAATATCTCTTCTTAAGGACTGATTAGAGTTATTTTTCTTGATGTCGTTTGCCTTTTTCTCCACGTCATCGACGACTAATCACATTTGATGTTGCAGAATCACTTAGACTTAAATTAGAAGCTTAGATATGAGAATACACTAAAACCTCATTCAGAAAAAAACATACGAAAACATTTCAGAATGAATTGGAGGTCATTCGAAACTTTTAAATATATACCCTTTACTTTTTTTAGTAAGTTTAGTTACTTTTTTTTTATTAGTCCAGGCAATGTCAAAGTTCGCCGTTAGGCAGTCAAATCACTTGAAGGTGTGTGATTAGACATATGTGTCAGAACAATTTGTTATTTAGACCCCTTTAAGAAATACAAGTAATTCTAGTTGGACACAGTCGTCTATCAACCATCATGTCTCTCACATGATATAGGGTTTTAAGCATGATTACTACAGACAGACAGACAGACAAGTTTATTCAGTTAAAGGCCATAGGCCCATGATACATTCATTTTCTTAATTCAAAAACCTGGTGCACATGCTGAGCTGAAGCATTTCTTATATGTTTAAGTACATGATATAGAAAATTACAAACGTCTTTTATAATAAGGTTATTATCAGATCTTAAAATGTTGTTGAAATTTACAATGGGATTAAAATCCTTGAAGTGTTTCTGTAAATATCTTAATCTTAATTCAGAGAAACGTTGGCATTTCAAAAGAACATGAAACTCATCTTCAACAACGTCAATACCATTCAATTTACAAAATAAACATAATCTCTCATTACGGCTAACATTATTAAGGAAAGTTGCCACATCTACATTTTGACAATGCAGATCTGAGGTGTAAAGGAATGTCACAATTTAAGTATCTTTCAACATTTAAGAGTGTCTTAAATTGACAGTAATACAAACATTTACTCGAATTTTGTACAGAAGCATACCAACACTGTTTAAGATTATCAGAAAGCCTTTGCTTGAATAAAGATAGGAAATAATTAGTATTGCCAACATCCTGGCTTATCCATGCATATCCAAAACCATATCTAAATAAAATATTTTTTACACATGTTGCCCAAGTGAAGCGCACTACTTTTTCTGAACCTTGGGACTTCCCGGATTTCCCGAAGCAGATATTTAATGATATACATTTAGGTCATTGGGATTCCCAGTTTGCGAGAGTTGCACAAAAGCTCTTATAAAACAAGATTGTCATTTCCAAATGATTTGATTACAATTATAAACAAATACCATGAACCATGAAAATCAGCAGCGAAAGTGTAGACTGTTATCTTCAACAGTGACTCCGACTAACTGACGGCGAGAGCCAATATGACGACAACGTATTTGAAACTTTTGAAAAGTTACTGATTTCTACACGATTGTTTATAAACAAAATAGCTTGATCATTGTTTGATTTATGCTTTATCAAATTAAATCAATTCTGAATTTGATCAAAATATCTTTCTTTTTATCTATTTGTTGTTATTGTAAGATGTGAAAGTCGGATTTGCTACACTTGACGTCATGCGGAGGAATGTGGCATTCAGGTCAATTGCGTTATTCGGTCATCGGCGTACTAATACCAATGTCAAGGTAACCTCAACGCGGAAGTATGTTTGGCGTGAAAATGTGTATCGCTACGCAACCTTTTATTTTTTATAAAACATATTTTTATTAATTAAGATCGGGTATATAATAAATATAGAACGTCATACTAGTGCATTTTGATGTTTTATATTGAACTCGAAAATGTCATGGGAGCAGAGAAACAACTCGTTCTTCGAACTCGTTGTTTCTCTGCTCCCATGACATCTTCTCGTTCAATACAAAACATCAAAATGCACTAGTGTGACGTTCTATATATTCACATTTACTCTTCCATTCTTTCTCTGAAAACAATTTATAGAAAATATTGCCTTATTTGCTTGAGATACCAGACAGCTTTGAGCTCTACTCCATACAAGTTTAGGTGTAAATATTAGGTGTGATTACTACAGATCTATACATTATGGCCACAAAGAAAGATGCTCTGGAGACACGTTCACAGCAAATTCACATCACATGAACTGTAAGATGGTTGTGCCGCACTGGTTGTAAGCAAGCAAATTAATTGAAATGTAAATGTTGAGAACTTTCAAAAATCAATTCTAATCAAACTGTAACGGTCGTCATTTGATATCAATCTCAAGATTGTATCAGTAAACTTCATTCAAAAGATAAGCCAAATGCATTTAAACTTTTAGAGCAGCTGATCAAAATTGTGTTTCAGTGTGTAGGAATTCCTATGTCAAATAATCATTTTTAGAAAATTTGAATAAGTTACCAATTCCCAACAAAAAGTTTACCATGAAAGGTTTTAGATCATTTTGTGGAGGAATCCTTTTATTACTACAAATACAAGGGGCAGATATGCGATGTACCAGGAACAAGTTTTGCATTCCCCAAAAGGGACATGGGGTCAAAAATAAATAATTGAGAGTTTCATATTTATGCAATAACAAATCTTTTGAACTCATTTTCGAAAAGTATTTGGTCAAATAGAAAACATGGATTAACATGGGTCTCTCTTTAAAGTGATAAAAAGTGTAAATGTTTATACTTCGAATGCTTTCAAACCCCCAGCACATCACCAAGGTTGGTAAAGTTTCCAAACTTGAAGGAAATCAATATCAACCCAGTGATTATCTACAATTTGGAATGAGGCGTATCTTTTATGAAACTATTATGCTCTACTGAATATATTATCATAATATTCAAAAACAAATGTTTTTCAAAGATGTATAAATCGTTTTAACATGATCCAACATGAAGTCCAAACCTTTGACTTTTCTCATTCGAAACAACCTATTAACATAGCAGTTTTATGTTTTCCATCAGATGATTGTCAAACAAAGGCCTTTCTGGTGTATTGCACTGTTTTCAGACTGTTTCCTTCATCTTCAGACCCCATCTGCGATACCTGCTGATCCAGTGATTAATGACCGAACTTTGAAAGTAGGTTATACACAAAGAGCTGACCTACTCACGGTGATTCATTTTCCAACTTATCTCGAATAAGTTTTCTCGATGCAACTAATCGAAAGTTATCTTCAATCTCATTCAAATAATATAATATTTTGATGCAACGTTAAATTGTTTTTGTTATCATCAAAGTTCTTGCAGTGTTTGTGTCCATTGATTAACAAACGTGAACATTATATTCGTCTTTCCATAAAATGCCAGATAAATTTTGTGTTTAATGTTCTTTGGTAACCACTTTTAGTGTCACTTATACTTTCAAAATGCTCTATGCCAATATTTTCTCATCACTTATAATGCGTGTTTTTTTTTCTTTGAATCATACTCTTTTAACCATTGTAATCATCACGAGTTGTTTTCCTCTGTTTTATCAAGTGTCTTACACTAGTTTACTTTCTAGGTTATTAATGATAACAATTTCTTTCTATATCCTAAGGAAATGCATTCATACTTTTAAACAAGTACATCTGACCACTTATAATATCTACATGATTTATGTTCATTGCTTTCATTCAGCCTACGTTTATAAATGTTACTAATTTTTATTTTACCATCTCACATAAGAAAACCTCTCATAATTGTTCTTGGTTTTTTCTCTCTAACTTATTGATTCACATTTACACATGTTTATAAGTTATATTAATCTAAATTATTTCAAACAGCAAAATGATTGTAACAAAGAGCATCATCACATCTAACCCAACAATCTTCACATGTGGAAATGAAAGTTGACGTTTGGTTTCCGAAATTGCACATTATTTATTTTTGTATTTCAACCTGACATACTTTCTTTTATCTTCGAATTTTTTTTCAGGTTCATATTTTGGCTTTTTATCTTTCTTTGAAACTGTAAGTCCTATTTACAATAACAGATTTTAACCTAAAGGTTTTTAGGGTTTAGGTTGACATTTAAGTTAACAATCAGTTTTTCAAACATGTCCTGCGATTGAAAAAAACTCATCCAGGCAAAAATTTATTTTGATTTTCGGCAAATGATCCATAAATGTTGAAACAAACCTAAAATATTATCAAGTAAAGACTAAAATGCTGAAGTAAAAGCGTTACTGAATTGAACCGTGAGGTAAACAACAACATTAAGTCGTGTAGTGCACTAACAACTGTCATCGCTACCAACGTTACCTAGAAAATGAAAAGTACTCCCGTCATGCCGATGATTGAGTAATATAGGAAATGAGTCTTTGACTGATCCGGCATCTGTTTACAGATGATAGATACAAGTGTATTGCAAAACCTACACTACAAGTTGTAAAACGCTTAAATTTCTACATGAACACTCTCCTTTTCCCGACTATCTTAGCTATTGTTATGCAGTAAGCATAGCTCGCAATATATCTTTTCTAATCAAATCGACTTCAACATGAAACTTCTTTAAGAGTGATGAGGCGTGTTAACATCTACCAGAGTTTCTGCGATTAAAGTACTTCTTAAAGTTATAAACCGCATGAAGAAGAGCTTAAGAATGTGTACCATTTCTATTGCTTTTCAATCTAAAGTTTAAATTATTGTGTAATAACTGAAATGTTCTACAACAGATAATTTTTATAAATTAAGTAACGTATCGAGCTGTGATGTCTCTGGCTGTTAATAAACTCACTGTCTTGTATCAGGCAGCTGCACAACAATCAAAAAGAATATGTGGAAAACTAAATTCTAGAAACACAACTGTATCTCAACAACCCCCCTGGTGTGATCATGAACTTGGAACCTTAAAAAGCAGGAAATATGCCGCACTCCGTGCACATAGACACCATGGGAGTGATTTCAGTAAGTTTAGAACAATGCGCTCACTCTTTAAAAAAACATTCACAACAAAAAAATATATTTATCAAAACAAAGAGAAGGAAATACTTATTCAATCTAGAGATAACCCTAAACTTTTCTGGAGTACTCTAAAATCATCAAGAGCCTATCAACCAATACCACAAATAACAGTACAACAATGGGGTGATTATTTCAAAAGTTTACTTTCTACCAATTCTACAACTAACTATGATGCCATTATCAGTGAAATAGAAGATGAGATGACAGTGACAGGTTCAGATGACCTTCAGAATATCAATCTTCCATTTACCAATGATGAAATCTCTAAATGCCTTCAAGACCTCAGAAATAACAAGTCTCCAGGGCCCAATGGAATTGTGAATGAATTTGTCAAATCCACTAAGAATTATATTACTCCAGTGCTGACTAAATTATTTAATAATATTCTATCAACAGGAGTAGTCCCTGAAGAATGGGGGGAAAGTATCATATGTCCTATTCACAAAACAGGAAACTTGAACATTACTGATAATTATAGAGGTATTTCCTTTATTGACTCATTTTGTAAAATTTTGACAAGCCTTTTGGATAAAAGATTACAATATTGGTGTGACAACAATGATATAATTCATGAATGCCAAGCTGGTTTCAGGCCTGGGTACTCAACCATTGATCACATTTTCAGCCTGCAAGCAATAGCACAGAAGTATCTCACTAAAACAATGGGTAGATTTTACTGTATCTTCGTTGACTTTTCAAAGGCGTTTGATAGAGTGGACCATGATGTTTTGTTGAAACGTTTGAGGAAAGTGGGTCTTAAAGGGAACTTTATAAAACTTCTCACATCAATGTATTCAAATCTCTCAGCATGTGTTACATCATCAACTGGTTTGTCTGAATATTTCAAGTGTAACATTGGAACCCGTCAGGGATGTGTTTTGAGCCCAAAATTGTTTATCATTTACTTAAATGAACTCATATGCCAACTGGAGCAGAAAGGAGGAGAAGGAATATTTATAACAACAGATTTTCCAAATATATATGCACTGTTGTATGCAGATGATGTGTCTTCAATAGCTGACAGTGTTTTACAACTACAGAAGAAAATAAATGTGATAGAACAATTCTGTGATTCTACAGGCATGAAGGTTAATCTAAATAAAACAAAAGTGATGGTATTCAGGAGAGGGGGGACTTTAAGGAATAATGGAAGATGGACTTATAAGGGTAATAAACTTGAAGTTGTTAACTTTTATATATATATATCTTGGGATAGTATTTACCCCAAAACTTTCATGGAGTAAAACACTCAGCTGTCTGACTGCACAAGCTAAGAAAGCTATATTTAACATTATGTCTTTCCAAAAGAAATTTGGAAAATTGTGTTATGAAGACATTTTTAAAGTGTTTGATAGTATAATCGTTCCAATATTATGTTACGGATCTGAGATATGGGGGACTTCATATAACAAGCTGATTGAAAGTGTACAGGCATCATTTTGTAAAAGATTTCTCAGACTGACTAAAAATACTTCAAACAACATGGCACTAGGGGAGTGTGGCAGGCTCCCCCTTCAATATATCTATATGACAAGAGCAATTAAGTACTGGACAAGATTAATTCACCTTGGAAACAACAGACTACCTCATCAAGCACATAATATGCTAAAATCTCTTGATGAAGTGGAAAGAAATACATGGGCTACCTTTGTAAAGAATATCTTGTTCCGCCTTGGGTTTGGATACAACAAAATATTGGTGACATCAATCTAATCCTAAACAACTTTAAGCTTAGACTCTCTGACATTCTTTACCAAGACTGGCACGCCTCACTGGACTCTTCCTCAAAATGTGAATATTATCATCAGTATAAGTCTCTACTCAATGTTGAATCATACATAAGGAATGACATTCCGCAATATTTAAAATATTTCATATCAAAGTTTAGATGTAATAATTTTAGACTGAAAGTTGAAATTGGAAGACACAGTAATATACCCCATGAAGAAAGATACTGTGATTATTGTTTAAAGAATAATTTAAAAACTGTAGAAAATGAATATCATGTGCTTTTGAAATGTGAAAAATACTCTCTACTCAGGAAAAAATATCTTCCAGCTCGCTTCACGGACTATCCAACAATTAGCAAATTCACTGACTTGATGAAGACTACCGATAAAGAAACAATTTACAAACTTGGACTATATTTGTCTAAAGTATACAATTTTAAAGCGTCTACAGAAACTTAAATTAATGCATGCAGGATAATAATATTTGCTTTTGCCATGTATTATGGGACTATGGCCTCGTTACCGAATAAATTTGTCTGTCTGTAAAGTATAGATTAATTTACAATCTTCATTCCCATTTAAACGTAATCGTAAACACTGCGTGTATAATCAATCTTTCTTATTTCTTTTGAATGTTCTAATCAAATACACCTGCCATTTGAAAAATGGAATCAACGTGACAGACTTATACAAACTGCTATAAAAACCATCGTCATTTAGAATATGATGCAATGAAGGATGACAAGGGTTTTAATAGAATTACTTAAAAACTGCTTACGTTTCAAATGCTAATATCATTTGGACAATTTAAGATATGCAGCTTATTGAAATCATTGATTAAGACATTGTTTATGCCCCTGAAAAGCAGTTATAAACTTAAAGGAGAATCGGATAAGCATACAACGTAAGATGTCCCAGTATGACTTCATCCTGTTGGGTATGTGCTTCTCTGTATTCCTTTCTATCTGTATGGTAATTTATGTAACCCGATCTCGCGTCTCGGAAGTGTTACATTTACGTGAACCATGATATCGATCTGTGCATCTAAGGGAAATTAAACTCCCAGTTTGACCATCTACTCATAGAAAGAAAATATTTATGTATTGGTTCCGTTGTAAAGGACAGTAATGGATTTATATCATCAATCACCATACAGTCTTAAAATCAGTAAAATATAAGCGTTCCAAAGAAGTGGTCACTCTGTGACCTCAGTAGTGTTTAATGTAAGTGTTCGATGTTTAGCAAATATAACAAATGCTACTACATACTAGTGCAAAGAACCGTGTTCTTCGTTATCTATGGAACTGTGAACTGCAGACAGGAGAATTCGCTCACACAGAAATGGAAAACAGATCTTGGTAATTTGTAGCTGAAATGTTGGATTTAGAATAATGGTAAACGAAAATTACGCTTCGTTCTCCATCTCCGTTTTTCTTATTCTTTGCTAATCCTATATTACAAATAAATTAACGTGCATTTCATATATTTTCAAGATCCTGCTCTGGACAATTTTAGTTATGAACATTGTAATAAACATTAGTTTCCTTTTTTCTGTGGAAACGAGTACATAAACAGCTACAAATAATTATTACCATGAAAATTCGAGTCAAAGGTCCACTTAAGACTTTAAATTAACAGACTAAAATATAATTTTAGTTGCCAAATAGGTCGACCACAATCGACATTAGTCGACATCAACTATCTCAACAACCATCATTAGTAGCATCCCACTTACGTTGAAGGTATTAGGAGTAATTTAACAGTTGGAACTCTACACCTACGTGTTTGTGACACTGATGGTATAACTATCTTCTCCATGAAATATTCTCTGTTACATGAAGTACTAAATCGTGTGAGGTACAGTGTACAATGGTATCGATATCAATTAAGGAATGATGTGGAAAATACGATAACAAATGTATCAGAGGTGTTTTCACTAAAATGCTTCATGGTATTAAACCCGTCACTATCTGGCTGTCAAACTGTTGAGTAATTAGTGCTATGTGCATCAGTTTGAACACTTGTAACGAGCGTCACTGATTATATGTGTTAAATTCTATTCATATAAAGTCTTAGAAAACTATTTTCTGTAACAATTTTGGCAGAAATGTTTACAAATCCTAATTTTCAAAACAAAAAGCTTTTACCCTTCTTTGCAAACAAATAAAGAGTTTTCGAAGGTCCTGTTTTCACTTACTTCTGCGAATAACCTCATTTGTTAAATCATAACTTATTTAGTATTCTAAATAATAGTTAAATTGGTAAATGATAGTCAGTTGAACCTTTGCTAAGAAAAAAGATAGTTTTGACATCCTTATCCCCTTGTGGATATATACGAAAGCAGCTATCAAACAGGGACACAAGCTTTAGAATTGAAAATAGAGAAATAACTACAATAATCAATACATATTAGATTTTCAATTTATCTAAAATGAGGTTCGGCAAGATGTTATTGGATAGTAAATGACTGTAGGATAAAGTCGTGTCAGAAGAAGAGGAAATATGATAAGAGATCTTCTCGTCAACTATTTATAAAATTATTAGTACCATTTTGAACGAGCAATTTATGTTATAAATCAAATGACATTAATTTATTTATTCAACATTGTTCTGCTGAATCACAAACTCTGTGACCCTTCATTTGAGCATTTTCTTAGTGTATTTCTCGTAATATATTATATGTTTTAAGCATGATTAGCAAAGATCTATTAACCTTGGACACAATGAAAGATGAAAAATATTATATATATAGGAGACCCTGTCGCAATAACGTTGCATTGTCAGGTGGGTTTTGGAAACAAAATGATTATAACTGTAAAAACTTTTGAAATCAATAATAAATTTTAATCCAACTGTAATGGCCACCTTTTGATATCAATCTCAGATTTTATCTAGAAACTTCATTTAAAAGAAATGTCTAAACCACACTATCAGCGATAGCATATCAGTCCCAAGATGCGATGGTGATACATCATCTTTCAGTAAATGGATTGAAAGAAACACTACCCTGGTACAACCTTATCCATGCAAAATGACTAGAGAAATTTTTTCAATGTCATACTTCACGACAGATCAAAATGCAATTGCTCAGTACTCCATTCCTTTAAAAAATCAACTTTGAGTTACATTCGATTCTAAACTGCTTTTGTTATGACTGCCTTACTTAATGTGACCAATGAGCTCCGTTGTGCTGTTGATGACGGGAAGATTGCTGCGCTGGTCGTATTAGATCTCTCTGCAGCGTTTGATACAATCGACCGCCAGCGACTTTTGTCATGGCAAATCAGTACGGGCTTGAGAGCAGTGTCCACCACTGGTTGACTTCCTATTTATCTGACCGAGAGCAATCTGTAGTTGTTGGTGATGACAGATCACATGTTACCAAAATCATATGCCGTGTGCCGCAGGGATCAGTCCTTGGTCCAGTCTTGTTTGTGTTATATACCCGGTATGTCGGTATCATTTCCTCTAACCACACAGTTAATCATCACGCCTATGCTGATGACACTCAGCTCCTGAAGGACTTCATCCTGTCAGATCTTTCCACATCTCTACAATGCATCTCTGATTGCACCCAGGATATCAAATGCTGGATGACCGCAAATATGCTTAAACTCAATGACACAAAAACAGAAGCAATACTCGTAGGTACAAAGCATCAACTCGGAAAGGTCAAAACAGATTTCCTGACAGTCGCAGATGCAGATATAGCCTTTTCTGATGTTGTTAAAGATCTGGAGGTATACATCGACTCATTCTTGGCCTTTAATGCTCATGTTAATCGTTTGAGCAAAACCTGTTTTTTTCCATTTGAGGTCAATTGGTAACATCCGACCATACCTTACAACTGCTGCAACAGAAGCCCTTGTGCGAGCTCTTGTTACAATTAGGCTCGATTACTGCAACGGCATCCTAACAGGCCTGAGCTCCAATCTCCTTGACAAACTCCAGAAGATACAGAATACTTCAGCTCGCATCATCAGCAAGACCTCTAAACGAACTCACATTTCGCCAGTATTGAAAGGACTGCATTGGCTGCCTGTTTGGGCCAGAATTTATTTTAAGGTCCTTTGTCTGACACACAAATGCCTAAACGGCTTGGCTCCCTCCTACTTGTCAGATATGTTTCACCTGTATGTACCTTCTTACAGACTAAAATCCTTCGGAAACCGATCTTTCTCTCACTACGCTCCTGTGCTATGGAACTCACTCCCTCAAAGTGTTAAAAGCTCAGACAATATTGACACTTTTATGTCAAGACTGAAAACCCATCTCTTTGCTGAATATTACTTCTAACATCATCAATTTGACTGTAAATAGTATCCTGTATATAGCGTGTAGTGCTTTGAGCATGCCCTAGGGTGTGGAAAAGGCGCGTTATAAGTGTGCATTTATTATTATTATACGAATGTAGGATCTGACATGGTAGAATAAAGTAGAAGTTGCTCGAGATGGGTTCAATTTGCCAGGAGCATGCCACGATTTGTCGATCTTCACCAAAGTCAGTTCACTTGACAATACTGATTAGCAGTAGGCATGTACATTGAGTTGTGTCGGTGTTTACAACACAAAAGATTTTATCAATACTTTACCATTCATGTGTGCCAATTGCTCATGTAAAACTGATAGGCAATGTCATATAAAACCGATAGGCATGAAAGCCCTTAACATTGGTAAAAGGTATAGAGATGCTTAACATATCTTAATGGGAACAATCAAGAAATAGATCTTTCAGAGGCAAATCAACAAGATTGGATATTCTGAATGGTTTCAATGATTTTCGATCATCGCCAAGGTTAGTTGAGTGGTCATTATTGGCGAAAATCATGTCTAACGAAATGAATGCTCAAGTTAAGTAATTTTTTTTGCTAATATTCTTTAATCTAATATATCAAAATTAAAACTAAAAGTGGTCAGTGAATGCATTGCAGAGTGTACCAGGATCAATCAGAAGTGAAAAGCAGAGTTGGAACCAATACCTCTTCAGGGCCTGCATTTCCCCTGTTTCTAAACTTTGATAGACGGGAATGTACAAACTGAGTGAGCTTATAATAAACCAAGTGTAAAATCTTATTTTCTCAGTTCAATGATATTTCTCCTCAACGTCTACGTGATTTGATCTAGAAATTCAAAACATCAAGGAAATCAATATAAACCAAGTTAATTCTCTTCAGTTTTTAATGAGGCACATACATAAGGTAAACTATTACATTCTATTAATAGATTGATAAAGACGTTTTTCTAAAAATCACCATTTTCAGAAAAATATATCTTTTTATACAAGATTTACAGTACGAAAATATTGTTACTTAAATGCATGCTAAAATTGACAGGTATAAAGATGATATTTGACATTCCTCGTCGAATACCATGGATATCTCATCGAGTGAAGTAGAAATTTATATTTTCAAGAGTGGCGTAGTGTAAATATATGATTTTCTACTTCACGAGTCACGAGTTATTATGTTTCCCAAAACCTAGTAAATGACCCTAACTATATGAAAGGAGAAGCTAAATCGCTTGCTAGCGCGGCCGTCAATTGTTTCATGACGTCACAGACGACGTCATATGATTGTTGAATCATTTCACCGAGTAGAATACCATTTTTATTTCACTCAGTGAAAATACGGGTTTTATTTTCACCGATAAATGGCATATTTTAACATTCGAAATATAATAAATATCTATATGTATGGGTCGTTTAAGCTTTATCTAAAATGAAGTAAAAAAAGTATAGATTTTTCTCATTCGAAACAACCTATAGAAAAAACAGCATTATCTGTACACTTTCAAATAATTGTCACACATAAGTCTGGTGTATTAACTGTATTGCATTTCCAGATCGATGTTAAAGGTTTTAACACCCGAAATTCTAAAAGGGTATCTTTTCCTTCCAACTTATGATACTTATATTCCCTCTTCAGCTTCAGGATATCAATTTTAAGATTTGAAACGTACTAAGCTAACCATAATTATCTAACATCAACATGGTTGTTACTACAACGCACTACCGCAGTGCCCTACAATCTTATTTAACAATCTGCAGTGCGGAAATGAAGGCTGATGCTTGGTTTCTCAAATCTGATTATATTTCACATTGTATTTCAACCATGACATCGTCGTCATCGTTTGTCATGTTCGATTTGTATTTTGACTCTTCATCTTATCGTTTTGAACGATGAATCTGCAGGTACTTGGTTTTCAAAATCTAAAGGAGATTTCATGTTTACAAAGAATAATAGGTATGGGAACACCCTGATTTAGGATAGCATGTACATAGCTTTGAGTTTGTCTTCTAACATTCATTTGATTGAAATTCATCTCTGAAATCTGCTAAAAAGAGACATAAAATGACGTAAACACAAACATAGGCTCAAGGCTGTTAATCTGCGGTAACTTGGTTCAGCTGTAAGGCCACATTATCGAGTCCACATTATCGAGCCGCAAGACTAGCACGGACAAGAGCTCATTTGAGATGAGATCACTATCAATAATAAAGATTACTGTTCATTGATGAATCAAGATTCGGTCTTGCTCACAATGATGGACGTATCAGGGTTTTGAGATGCTGTGGATGATGATGAAATTGTGAGGGAAAGGAACAGATTAGGTAATGGTTCTGTGGTGGTTTGAAGAGTTTAATTTTAAATAACCATACTCCTCTATACCATGAAGAGGGCAATTTTACTGGATTGAGAATTCTGGTTGTCCTCTGGTTGTTCAAGCCTTGAATGATC
The DNA here is from genome assembly GCA_921293015.1 of Phorcus lineatus. Classification (NCBI taxonomy): domain Eukaryota; kingdom Metazoa; phylum Mollusca; class Gastropoda; order Trochida; family Trochidae; genus Phorcus; species Phorcus lineatus. The sequence goes on along the minus strand of OV121092.1, from coordinate 45,067,145 downwards.
TGCAGGCTGGAGAACTTGCTCAAAATACGTTAAGTAACCTGTAGACAAAATGTGAGATAGTCGAAATAGGACACTAATCCTATGAAGACAAAACACTTACCGTAAGAAAACGTTTTGTGAAATTTTGAGAGTATATAGATATAAAACATGACTTAAAATCAATCCTGTCAGTTTCCAAACATTATATTCAAGTATCTTCAGGATGCGTAGTGCAGGCAAACCATGTTCCTCTGCATTTGGGAAACTTTGAAGTTAAGGCTCGAGAATTAACTCACAGATATCTGTATCCTCTGTCAATCTTAGAGTACAAATAAGTCAATGTGCATTTTCAAATAATTTCAAGATTTTAATATCATACATTCAGATACAAGTTTTAATCAGTATCGATAGTATAACTAATAGACAACTTTTTCTTGACAAAATGTCGACCAGAATCGATATCAACTATCCCAAACACCATTAGTAACATCCCAGTTGTGATGAAGATTTATGGAGCAATTTAACAGTTGGAACTCTACTCAAATGTGATTCAGATGGTGTAACTATCTTCCCCTTGGGATATTATGAAGGAACTGCAACATCATGTGAGTTAAATTAACAATGGTATTGGTAGCAATTTGAGAATGATGATGTAAAAGTAACAAATGCAACACAATCACGGTCGAAAACATATGTTTGTAAGCAAGTATGTATTATCTTCATGTCAGGTTGTTTATTGACGGGTGTCACATGATTTTTGCAAATGTGTACACAAAACACATTATCAACTACATTTGGGTTTGCAACTTATTTTTGGTTCATGATTGTCTAAATGATAAACCCGTTATGTCAGAAAGGACATTTGAAAATAATAACCAATCCAAGAATACATCTCAAAAGGTATGGCATTAGACACAGTAGGCAATACACAGGTGAAGATTGTTACAACAGTATAAGCTTGTGGAATCGATGTCTAATAAACTATATGACAGATTACAAAAACGTTCGAAGAATCTTGAAACAATGAAAATGATTCCCATAATATGTCCTTTATTTTCACTTACTTCATTTGTAAACAATTACATAATAAAAAACACCTTTGAGAATTTGTAAATTTATGTTAGCTAGACTTTTTCCTTAAACAAATTTTCACATAACACTTACATAAATGGGTCAAATAGTGCATCTTTTAAAAATTATGTTACTAATTGTTCATAACAAGAATGTGTGAAAGATCATAAGGAGAGGTCACCCATCTTGAAGGCTTGCGAGAAAATATTTGTCAAAACAGTAATAATTCATTTCTTGTATCATGCAACATCAGCGTAAATGAATCCGCTCTCGCTCCTGCCTATACCCTGATCTCTTTCAAGCCAAAAGCCTCGTAGGGCTGGATCGGCTTGATATTCGAGGCTTACATTACCTGTTATTATTTCAGCCAATGGAATGTCATTATGAAAGGAGCGTGCTGTCTTGAAACGTAACGGATTTTCCATCCGGGTTCTGCCGGTGTTGAAAGTCGTCTCATTGGCTGATTCGAAAGCTAGCGATACGAGGCTTTTGGCTTGAAGGAGATCAGGGTATATGAAAGAAGTGAGAGCGGATTCATATACGCTGATTTAGGAGGATGCATTTCTTGATACATTACTCTTTATCAAATTTGGATGCACGTCTGCTTTCCCTCCCTGCAAACATGTCCCTACTGGGCCACTGGCCCTGTACTGGATGATAAAGGCCATTGTCTGCTGTTTAAAAATACAAGTTAAAACTTTGAACTTGTTTACAGGTGAGTAAGTTAGCTGAACACCCATATTCATTGAACTTACCATCTGCGCACGTGCAAAACACGGTGTTCAACTTAGTTACCGACCTTAAGAGAACAATACAGTTGAATGGTAAGCCTTTATCAACTCTACCAGTCAGTATAAAGCCAGTACAGACCCAGTAAAGTCATGTTTGCTGTGCTTATTCCTTGTGGGGATGTGCTCTTTCTTCTATCTACCTACCTATCATTCATTGAATTGAACCATCCATTATAAAGAGACAAAATAATCTTTGCAGCAAGGTTAACCTTAGATATAGAAATAGGCAATGAGAAAGACGTTTACATTCACAAGTTAATTTACAATAGTCAAGCAAACAAATCTTATTCCATTTTTATATTTTCGACAAAGGTTGTTGGGTGCTTTTGTTTGAAAGGAAAGGGAACAAATTGTGTATGAAAAGCTCTAGAGTACTGCAAAATCAATAATCAATCAAATGTAAACGCTACCATCTGATATAAACCTAGACTTTAATCTTTGTCAAATAAACTTTATTAATAGAAATGTCAGAATCGTCATAACTGAGATGGTATCTTGGTGCAAAGTATGTGATTGTGTAAGGATCCGTGATCTATAATGGTTTGTACAAGTCTTCAAAATGGTATTGCTATGACTATTCAATAGGTTCCTATGCCACACCAAACAAACTAACATGAGATATCTTCTGCCGCTTGACAACAAAGCATTTAGAAAGCAGTGCAATCTCATCATGGAAGACAGTTGACTCCAAACGCCAAACAACTCATTGATTCAAATAAGACTATCAGAGAAGAGGAAAACTTAAACTGAAATGAAATCCGATGGGGTTTGAAATATTAAAATGGAAGTAAATGCAAAACGAACTGTCCCAGAAGTCGATCATCTTTTTTAAATCTTTCTAAAAAGAACATTGATGTAGGAATGACCATATATTATTGAATGACATCAATGTTGCCTGCTGAGGATTTAATCTCATGAAATCTGGCTTTAAATTTTTATCTCAATTAATCATATAATTTTCTTTGCGTTATCAAGTATGCGACAGTTAAAGGAAAGGAAAAGTTCAAAAAACACAAAAATACAAAAATTAAATCCAGATGGCATTACGAGGTTTATCAGCAACAGAAGTAATTTTTTATTAATGATAGGGACACTTTATTCGTTGAGCTGAGTAAGATCAAGCAATTTTTGGGGGAAATTGGACAGTAACAAAAAAAAACCGCTTTAAACTCTGACTTACCATAATTTCTAAACCTTCGGGTCCTCGGGGTTGTTCCTACTCTCAGGATCCACAACATCTGGTAAGTCTTATTCGTGCTTTCAACTTTACCCAATGCATGAAACAAAGGAAGAGTCGCTGCGACTAGCAAATTTACCATCCTGTTGACTCAATTTAGATAAATTGAATGTTTTATTTAATCAAAAGCGTACTGCATCCGCTAATTCGACATTTAATGGGTTTGGAAAGGCAATGTTTCCGTATGCAAATGACAGTTGTAAACAAAACTGTTGACAAGCAATATGTCTTTGCATACTAACTGTTTATGCGGCAAAAAAACCCCATTGACATACGTGTTCATTAAACTATCCATATCCTAAATAGTTTTTGTTCTCTTTTATATTTATTCTACAAGTTGTATTAATTTTAATCTATGTGCAACTCTTCAATTTCGCTAGTATTTCGTAAACATGTAAAACATAGAATCCTTTTATATCATGGCTTACATTTTACACGAGTTATTCTAAACAATTTAACATTACCAAGTTTATTTTTGAAAACTGCCTTAAAGATTAGTACAGGTGCTAATTTAAACTCGTTATCATACCATAAAAGTTTTGACAATCAACGGATTCTCTACCTATTATTTTTTAATATGGTTAAAATGCCCTATGACAAACATAGTAAAACATATACTTGAACAGACACAGCCATCATAAATAAATACAAGCTGGTTTTGAATATCAGTTAAGGATCCACTTCTGGCCTTTACTGGCTTAGAAAATAGGAGGTTAGAATTGACAAGATACAAATCAGGGAAAGGAAGCGCGTTTCAGTTTTGGAAAGATATTTGAAAAAGATATGTCATGCAAGGGATTTCGACATTTAAAAGTGATCAGCAAGGTATTTTCATTTCAAATAGGTAAAAACACCTGTGATGACTAGAAGTCGTTAGCGGATGCACATCTGATACATGAGATTAAGCTGCTATCTTTTTTGTTAGAATGCTGTTATGTGATACTTCGAGCTAAACTTTCCCATTCTTTCATGCAGTGCATTATCACATATTATCTCCCGTACGTTTCACCTGCCTGAATAAACTGACTTAAGTAGGAACCACAAGGGAAAACACACTATATTTCAGCATGCGCTTTATTTGAGAATTATGTCATTATTAAGCTCAAAAAGATCTTAAAGTTGTAACATCTTGTGATCAAGATAACAAATATAATATGAATATGGATACGAGGTTAATTAAAATAATAAAATACACTTCATTACAAATGTATGTATATCTATTTATAACCTTCAGAGATGCTTCATGTTTTGACAATCAAATGAAATTGGAATGATCATCAAAAAAGTTTAATATTTTCTTACAAATATGATCTCTTTAATTATAATTACTTTCTCGACTAAGAACTAAAAATACATGACAATGGAAAGTAAATCGATCACATTGTAAAAAACAACAAGATTTAAAGGAACATTGTTATTCTTATGTTCCGTTTTGCTCATGATGTGTGAACTTCCAGTTAGTCAAATTGGCGAATAAACATTACGACCGATTTCCTACCAATGATAGTGCCACCTCATCTTCAAATTCATATGAAACCTTGATCGATTTAATGGGCCTGCGTTGGGGTCACCTGATATAGGAAAGGTAATGCGAAGTAGAAATATAAATGATATATACTAGTAAGTCAATAATTGACACTTTTCTCTGCCATATTGTGAGTGCTCATTCGAATTCAGGAAGGAAATGTTAGTTTTCATTTCACTTTTTGAATATTTCGTATGGTCATCTCTTTAATGTTTATGATATTTTTTAAAAACTTGAACGGTATATCTAACTTCGTCAAACATTAACTTGATTTTTATAAAAATTTCCATAGAAAAGAAAGATTAGCTTATTTTTAATTATTATTATTTTAATTAGAACCAGTATGTTTAGCCATGTCAATCATCATGACCTTTTGTAATTGGAACTTTACCTATTCTTTTTATAGCTTTTGGATTTGTTTTGGATATTTTGAGCAGTCGCGAGTTATCATTTCAAATGTCAAATTATTTAGTGTTTTTTAACCCTCCAACCAGCCCACTACCTTACGTGCTAATGAAGGTGGATATTTGGTTTCTCAACTTAGGTTTATTTGTTCTTTTTATTCCAACATCAAATTCATGTAAAATGTTTTTGATTCCATCTCTGCATTCTTATCGTTCGAGCTCAAATAATACAGAACTTTAATGAAAGGAGGTTACAATTACCAAAGACAAGTAGAAAAAAATGCCTTAAACCCAATTCATTGAAATAGGTAAAAAGGATGTAAGTGCAAAGTTCAATCGCTCCTGATCTTATATTAGTTAACTTAAAGAGCCACTCCGTGATTTTCATAACATATCATTTACTTTTGATACGAACGTAAATGTCATATGTGGTGATATAAAATCAAAACATCTTTAACTTTTTATGTCCAAAAGATATATACATGACAAATACTGGTTTTCCATGAAAATCTAAAAACAGTCTTATAAAAGCACATATGTGTAGATATCACGTCCAACATACATGGATACTAGTAATATAACCTTACAAACACTATCAACTTCTAACTGCCCTCCTGGCTGTTTTAGATAAGTCTCCAAAATTACGTTTGACTATTTGACGCGCGCCACTGTCCGGTTTTCGATCATCATTGCAACTTTGTAATTTCATATTATCACTGTAAAAAAAACATTTAGCTTTAAAATGTTTCTCTCTGGTAACAGTCGATACTTTGCGACTAAATGAAACCATTGATTAAGTTTGGCATATATGACTACAACAACTCACGGAGTGGCTCTTTAAGAATGGTTGTTTCTCATATGTGGCAACTGATACAAGACGTGTTTGCTGATTTCATGTACTGGTTGTTCCCTAAACCATGGGGTGTATATATTCAAATAAATATATAAAGCAATTTTTTTTCTAATCCATGCCAACATGTTCCGATTTGTCTGCTTGTCGATTAAACAGTCGCTAAATTGAATGTACAATATTGATCTTCATCTTCAACTAGAGATGATAGATGAAATATTATGATACCTTTATAGAATGTTCATAAAATCTTTTAATACACTCTCTAGGCATATGTCGTTTACTTTGATTCTCTCTAAATATTTGGTCAATGCATGCAAAAGGTTACACAGAACACATACAGTATGTATGATTCAAGGAACAACTGTATCGGTGTATCAGGAATTATTTTGGCTTGTAGTATGAAACACATCCTGAGAAAAATTATAAATCGATAGTTGATGCATGACTTGCATCTGTTTTAGTTTTCAATTCTTAGTCATATTGCAGACTGTTATTACTCTATGTGAGAAGAAGGAACTGAACAGCTTAAAAAACAAAACTACCAAGAAAATTAAACATACCCTCTGACATGTCGATACTTTAGAATTGCAACAAATGTTTTTAGATTGAATCAAAATCTGCCTACACAATGTGTGGCAATATCTACAATAAAGTTGTTATAACTCAATCTGTCAAAGTCCCGTTAGAGACTAATTCTCCCCTTAAACATAGTACTTTGGTACTTTTGGCCATACAGTGCTTCCACTACGCTCCATCACTTCCTTATCGTAGTGTGGTGGTTTGTGAGCTTCAGACACCCCGAGAACTATGCCAGCCGAAGCTAACATGCTCCTGGTAGGGGCACCCATTCTAGACCATCCTGCTAAATAACCTCTCGCTCTCGCTCCTTCCTCATACCCTGATTTCTTTGGCCTAATGCCTCTGTACACCTGGATCGGCTTGATATAATTCGTGGCTTAATTCACCTGTTATTACTTCAGCCAATGGGATATCGTTATGCAAGGGTCGTGAAACTACTATCTTGAACTCAAAGGATTTTCGATCGGGGTTGTGCCACTGTTGCCGGATGTGAGCCGTCTCATTGGCTGTTTAGGTATCTAGCGATACGAGGCTTTTAGCTTGAAAGAGAACAGGGTATAAGGAAGGAGCGAGAGCGGATTCATACACGCTGCTTTAGGAGGATGAAGCTAGACAGGTCGAAAGGTAGAAGCCAGAACAAATTTGAGTTGTTCTTAAACCAGCTGTCTATCTCTTGCAGTCCTATCATGCCATTCTTTACCATAATCAATTTAACCCCTTCCTGTCTGAATCTGATCTGTCCACTCTCTTTCAAGTGTTTTTATTTTCTTTCCAAATATGGTATCAAAGGGAATCATTTCTCATTAACTACAAATTACAGTTTCAATTGGACCCTTTTCAGTAGTGTTTGATGCTTGCGTAGATGCAGAAGTCACAAAGTGCGGCAATGCAAACGAATATCGTTAAACACATACATGTCTGTAACGAATACTTTTAGGCTGTTTAAGATAGTATTCTCACGAAACCGTTCAATTTCATGAGTTTGTTGGAAAAAAATCAGATGCAAACATTGCAATAATCGTTCTTTTGCTCTGCTTACTCGATAAAAGATGATGTTTTGAAATTGAAAAAAAGGCTCATTCACCTTGCTGTTTCATCTCTTAACTGTCATTTTTGCTGTAAAAATAAGACTTCTGCAAATTTACTGACAGAAAAATGTAAATAGCTGATTCGTAAAAGTCTATGTTACGTAGACTTGAGCTATCTATACGGCCACCACTAGTAACACCCCAGCTGTGTTGAAGATATATGGAGTAATTTAGCAGTTGGAATTCCACTCGTATGTGTGGTGATACTGTTGGCGCATGACTATCTTCCCTCTGGGATCTTATCTTTAGAAAGATCGCTGTACAATATACCACGAAGCTATGTAAATGATATAAATTTTCATATATTCAATAAGAGAAAATTATCGCATAAAATTAATATTCCGAAAACAACTGTCAATGTCATTTTGTTTGTTGATGAGCGCTCGTTTAAGGTCGTATGTTTTTTGTACATTTATGTGTTATTCATCTAGTCATTGACTGTTTTATAAGACCATACATAACGACAACTTTTATCCAAAATACCAATTCTTAATTCAAAAAAACTATTTTGGAAATAAGTATTTAGTAAAAGATATTAAAGTTTTGAATTTAAAACAACGACAATAAAACTGATAACCAATATGAAATTATATGAATTTTTTTTAGATTAAACGTAAGTAAACGTAGATAGATTTGTTATACGGAGAAAACGTTAAGGGTATTTATAGATAGAACTGGTTACTGGTCCTTCTATAAATGCGAGAGCAAAATAGTTGGCAAAACAATCTCTTGAGAAAATTGGCTTGTCATTTGTCAATGTCACAAAAAACAGTTATCAATTATTGATGATTTTGATTGAAGCTATTTTGTGAACATTGTAACCATGTTGGACATTTAGTATTTGAAATGAATAGTGAATTTGTACATTCAAGTAAATTGCGATATTTGGTTGATGTCAACTAGAAATTCCCTAATTGCAGGAGATGTGTGCATAAATGCAATCAAATATGGATACGTAACACTTGAATAAAAAAGTAGAGAAACTGAACATTACAAATAGGTTAAAACAGTTGGTTGGCACAAGATGAATTTGTATTGATAAAACAGACACAGCATATTAAGAATATCAATAATCGTTCAATTGTTTTAGCTGTCATCTACTATAACTCTCAGCTTAAATTCATTGAGTATTACTTTAATTTTTAGAAATTTCAAACGCAGAGACAGACAACAAAAGGGACAATCGTTCTCCATATGCCGTCAAAAAGAGAAAATTATTATCCAATCAAAGCAAATGTCAAATTAGACGCTTAAGTATATTACGTGACTTCGGATTTGTGGACATGAATCAAGTTTTTTTAAGCACTTTTGATTGATTGGTTCTCTCTACACAGTAGATTCGTTTGATACTTGCGGATATCTGGACCATCTAGACTTAATGTCTCTTAAGTTCGATATTGAGCTTCCAAATTCCTAGTCTTGTGCCAAATACGACGGTTTGGTAGATTGCGTTACAGAAGAGAAAGTGGTTTGCTTAATGTCCCTTCATGCATTTGCATCTAACTTTGCTTATCACATGTACTTCTAAAGGAAGTGTTATGACTCGCCTTTCGAGCTTTATCTTTACCTGTTAATGGTAAATTATGATCTATTTAAAGTAGGTTTAGTCAACGACCCCAGCTGTTTATGTGGAAATCCATGTGAAAATGCCTATCACTATATTTTTGATTGTACATTTTTTCAAGTTCAGCGCAATAGATTATTGAATTAGGTATCAAATGTTACTCTAGGGAGAGTGCCCTTAGATGTTAGCTTAATCCTTAATGGCCATGCAGATCTAATGCTTTATGAAAACGAATCCATATTCAAATGTGTACCATTTCACTTCTGTGAACAAAATATGTTTAAATCAAAACCTCTTAATGAAAACGAAATGAGAATCTTTAAGGTAATTTATCCTTTTTTACATCTATAACTATAGGCTTATAATTTAGACATAAACTGTTCTTTAGGTTTTCCTTGAACAAATTGTCTTTACTGTGAACCAAAACACGGCTCCAAAATGCGGAGGGATACAATAAAATCAGGAACATATTACTGATGAAAACGTCATCAATATTCAAATCAATAAGTGAAAACTCACACTTGGAGATGCCCAACGTTGGGTAGATTAAAGTCAAATGTTATTACATATTAAGGAGCTATATTACATAAATGAACCTCAAAGTCGTGCCGTTTTGTTTATAGAAACACATATTATCTTAAATTATAGAATGCTGATAAACAAGTAGTGAAGGACCTTCTTTGTTAGGCCACAAGAACACCTGGATATTTCAGAGTAACTTGTAACTTCATGTAGATTAAATTAAAATGGAGATAGAGTTGGGTTTATCATATATTTACATCGTGATCGATGGGTAGGGAGATCCATAAATCCATAACGCTAGGTTTAAAAGGATTTAGAATATCGCTGTCTTATACAATGGATTGTTTGAATGGATATGCTGTTACTTAGTTACGCTTCTTTGTTTTGCAATAGTTTTTTTAACCTGTTTATCGCAGATATTACTTCTTCATTTCATTAATTATATGAGCGTAATGTTAAATTTCTATAGGATATGTTAACAAAAGATAACATTATTATTTAGGTACACCTTCCTTACATAGCCATTTATGAATAGGAGATTCAAAAGGTCATTCATATGAGATGAACGAAATACGCGTTTACACATCAAGCTCTTTGTTTAACTTCAAGTTCTTTGTGTAACAACAGAAATACAAGAGGAAGAGCAAACATTGACTTACAGAAAGCTTTACCTTGGTTTGTATTATATGTTCCTTTAAGTAGAATAACGTATTTATGATAGTTCGTTCGTCATCAACGTTTGTCATTATCCCCACTTTCAATAGGTTTAGGAAGATTTTGATTGTTACAATTATCGATTTATGTTACCAAAAACGACTGTATTTGTTTTCAAGTAAACTATTTATGATGCTAAAATATCAATATTTTCAATTGTCATAATTACTATAGACTCGAGGACGTCTTCTTGTCTTTCTAGTTAAAATGGCATCGTTCAGGCAAAGCGTTTTATGAACTATTCGCGTCATTAAAAGCCTAGAAAGGTTGCGGAAATGAGGAAGTTATTGAAATATTCAAGTAATCTGCTAGGGCTCTTTACTTTGGATATCACCTGAATGCGAGCACATTTACCGTGATCAGTTCTTCCTTGTCGAATTTCTCTTAAAAAAAACTGTCAGCAAAAGACACGTTACCAATATAATGATAGGAGACACATTTGATTAAGATACCATTAGATTCTAAAAAAAGGTTTCGAGTGGATTTTTAAACAACAAAAAGAGTGTTGAATTGAACAAACGTTTAGGTTCAAAGAGCATGCACTATTATTTCTTTGATGCTAAGGTTATTATTTACAGATTGATCACCTTCAGTTTCATGATAATTATCATTTAAATCATGTCTGTTGATTAAAATTTACAGCGCGAAACATTTGGAAATTTAATCTAAAGTAACAAAGATAGTAACACATTCTAGATAGATAATGTTTATATTCTAAACGTTCCCAATGATAACCACTTTCAAAACTGTTTAAACGACTCCTTGAATTGTCTTTTGGAACCGATTGTGCTACTTAAATATATTAAATTTATCTTTGCCAAGTGAAGACAGAACTTTAAAACCAACTGAAATATTTCACCTGGATAACAGACCAATCAAGCTCGAGATACACTCAAGAGCACACTTATCACAATTATCACTTAAGTATCGTTTTTCTGATAAGGAATCAGTCAGTCATTTTATGAGGCTTTTATACGTTCCAAAATTCCTATACGCTGATTTTCATTAAACATACTTTGCATACGTATCTTTAAAAGCCAAAAATAAAGCAACAGTTATTATTTTTTTAATCAGAAAAACAATCGTACATATGTGCTCATGGCAAAATCATAATCCAGTTTACATGATCACTATTTATGTATCAAACACTGTGAGCTCCTATCTGACCTCCTGTTAACGTAGGATGAGTTCCACAAGTACGTTTAAGTAACTAGCGGGTACCAGGAGCGGTCTATTGTCTGGTTTTGGATGCACATGAATAATTTCTATCTTTATTTTGTTTTGTCAACCACTGAAATGTAAGCCTAAAAATTTTACTATTCAACCATAGTTAATACCTACAAATAGAATAACACCGATGAAAAAAATTGGCATATGTGACCTCATCAACTCACGGAGTGTCTCAAATAGCTGTTAAGTATGCAATGGAATCGGCTTATTAAACATATCAAGATGACATAAAAAGTAAACATAGGATAGGTTTGGGTTATAGTAAAGTTAAACATGTAACTCTTTTGCATTTATTTACATAAAGATTATCAGGAAAAGTCAAACTTCTTTACTTTAAAGATCTGATTCCCAACGTATATCGAGCCTGCATCCTTAGAATTAAGCAAAAATTGCAACCACTAACCGTTCCAATAGCTTCGCCACTTTACCTTATTCAAATCTGCAAAGGGATTTTAGCGTCAAAAAGTAAATATTCTTTATGGTTGTGCCCCACGTTCAACTCTTCTTTTCGATCTGTGTGGCATAGTTATAAGATAAGAGGATTCTTAATCAAATCAATATTGTCACTACCTTTTAATTATGTTAAACAATATAGCTTTTTGCACGATTTATTAGACCAGTTTTGACTTTCTTCACCTGCGTTGTTCATTCTGTGCCTAAGGTAAAAATGTATCATTTAGCAAGAAAGCAATATCATGATTCTTTTCATTAAAGAAAGTTAAAAAAAATTTTTTTTAAATTTGTTTCTTTAAAATTCCTTCAATAGCTATGTTTTAAAGCCAAATGCTTTACTTTAACGGGTCAAACACCTAAGTACTTAACCAGAGTATCCGCAGTTAAAATACCAAGAACGATCTTCAAGAACTGATTATGTTATGCCTTGCAATTTGTAACATGTAAAATCATCCTTTTGCTTACCTCATAAAGTTATTTTTGAGAAAACGCTTTAATGCAGTTACTTTTTAAAATAATTGTCCTTGGTGTTTCCGGGGGCGGGATAGCGCAGTGGTTAGCGCGTTCGGCTTCGGATCAGGAGGTCCGTGGTTCGAATCCCGCCAGGGGCTCGGCAACTTTGTCTGCAGTAGAGAACTGTTCTACACGCAGTCAGGTTTGGGTGCAATGCTACACTGAAATTCAGCGCAGTACCACCCATGGTTCGCTAGTTCCAGCCGATGCTCGCAGGTTTCACCGCAATGCATAGCCACAATAGTCTTGCGGGCTTTCTCCCTGCAATAATACTAGCGGCCGCGATATAAGTGAAATAATCTTGAAAGCGGCGTTAAACACCAACTCACCTCACCTCACCTCCTTGGTGTTTCCAGGAGAGGTACCGATCGTAACAAGGTTGAGAAGCTGTTCAGAATTAGGGGCGAAAAGCAAATTCGAAACTGGGTACTGTCAATGGTCATGAATGTATGTAAACAGATTTTTCACATGAATTTGCTACGGAAGGTTATTTGGTACGTCTTTCTTTATTCCTAATAAATTGTTAGGGCTCATTTGTAAAGTTAACATCCACATTCCAGCTCCTACCTGCATAACTTATTGATAGGACATTTGAGAACTATCTTTTCAAATCAATTGAAAAGCTATTCTTTGAAATATCCCACTAGTTTCTGCACGATAGACAGAGTCATTTGTACTTGTCGGATGATGGCTAGTCGCGTCGCTCGTTGGTTTGTTACTCAATCTTATATGATAAGCTTTGTCTTTGTGTATATAGTGACGTTTGTAGCGACAAAGCACATAGAAACATGTAAATTTAAACACCACATTGATGTTTCATTCATTACATCAAACCACAGGTATTTGATCAAATCTACCTGTAGAACAGCTATAAAGTGTGCTTTGGCATGCTTGTGTACTAAAGGATGTGTCCTAGCAGATCTTGATTCTGGAAATTTGTACAGCAAGGATGACGGAAAGGTGAAACCACGCCTCTTAAAAAACTATGTTGTGGTCATTTTTGAGAAGAGGGACAATGCAGTTGAGAAAAGGGACAATGAAGTTGAGAAAAGGGACGATGAAGTTGAGAAGAGGGACAATGAGGTTGAGAAGAGGGACAATGAAGTTGAGAAGAAGGACAATGAGGTTGAGAAGAGGGACAATGAAGTTGCGAAGAGGGACAATGAGGTTGAGAAGAGGGACAATGAAGTTGAGAAGAAGGACAAAGAGGTTGAGAAGAGGGACAATGAAGTTGAGAAGAGGGACAATGAGGTTGAGAAGAGGGACAATGAAGTTGAGAAGAAGGACAATGAAGTTGAGAAGGACAATGAAGTTGAGAAAAGGGACGATGAAGTTGAGAAGAAGAAGGACGATGAAGTTGAGAAAAGGGACGATGAAGTTGAGAAGAGGGACAATGAAGTTGAGAAGAAGGACAATGAAGTTGAGAAGGACAATGAAGTTGAAAAGAAGGACAATGAAGTTGAGAAGAGGGACAATGAAGTTGAGAAGAGGAACAATGAAGTTGAGAAAAGTGACGATGAAGTTGAGAAAAGGGACGATGAAGTTGAGAAGAGGGACAATGAGGTTGAGAAGAAGGACAATGAAGTGGAGAAGGACAATGAAGTTGAAAAGAGGGACAATGAAGTTGAAAAGAATGACAATGAAGTTGAAAAGAAGGACAATGAAGTTGAGAAGAGGGACAATGAAGTTGAGAAGAGGGACAATGAAGTTAAGAAGAGGAACAATGAAGTTGAGAAGAGGAACAATGAAGTTGAGAAAAGGGACGATGAAGTTGAGAAAAGGGCTGATGAAGTTGAGAAGAGGGACACCGAAGCTTCAAAACAGAGTGTGCCCGGAATTACGTGGTTCCTGCGTGTTGAAGGTGGAGGTGAAGTTCTGAACATTTCCATGTCATCTACATTAACAACACAGAACACTGGCTTCACCGTCAGAGAAAAAGTCGTTTCAGCCGTTTATGAACGAACAAAAGACATTCTTTACTGGTGTGGAACTAAAGGCGTTTTCAGTCAGGTAATAAACGTCCAGTCATCGAAGAAAGTGATAACTAGGAGCTTAACTGACAAACTCACCATGTACAAGGAAAACCTTTATCTTGTAACACACAAAATGTTTAATTATTACATATATATGTACCAGTCGGGAATAGATAGATACGCAAGATGGCATAAATTAGGTACGAAAGCGTGTTTTGATCTAAGTGTTTACGAGACTCTAATTTGCTGGAACCATCGCGTACTTCTGAAAGGTTTCTTAGAGTGTCTTGACGTTTCCTCAAAAGTACAAACATTATATTATAGTCGTAAAAGATGGATGAGAGGACTGTCTTTCATGAAAACCAATTGGACTTCCATGTTTGCTTGGACAGAAAGGAATGAAGATAATAGATACATATTGAAATTGGGCGAGTTTGATGTCAACAGTAACATTGTTTGTGAAAGAAGCATTGCCGGGTTCCAATATAGCGGATCCACATACCTTTCTGGTGACCTTTTATTTTATACACTTGTGTACTCAAGTGGAATGGGAGCTATACAGATAGGTCAGAATTGTAGTGTTGTCACGACAGTTTTTTCAACCTTTTCTACAGACGCTTCTGGTCTAAGGCCGGCATTGGCATTTCCATAAGTTAATGTCATTAATCGGGTGACAATTAATCTCTGTTAATTGACACATATGTTTTAAAAATATGGATCCTTGAATTTCAAAAGATCTTTAAAAATTAATAAAATGTGTGGCAATGTTTTTTAGTTTTTTATGTGCCTCGAAGAGAAGTCAATACGTGCTATTTCATAGCACTAAGCAATATATTTCAACACGGATTTTGTTGATGAGTACTGTTGTTAATACACTACCAATTCATTTTCCATCACACAGTTGTCTACAACTATTTATAACTTTGTTATCTATTTATCTTCTGTAATTCAGAGAATCAAAATTTTCGAAATAAAATACCCATCCAAAATTCGATAAATAACAAAATATCTGTATTTTTGTTAATGATAATGATCTGGAGTTTATTTGTTGATCTATCTTTATGCTGAACAACAAAAAAATTTCGGATAAGTTACTTTTTTAAAGAAATGTGTCCATTTGAATGTTGTTCCTAAAACTCCTGTTTTGAAAAAGTAAGAAATTATGTACTTAATTAGTTACTGTAAAAACATAAAGTAATGGTATCAAATATTCCTAAACCAACAGTCTCTCAGCTTTCAAATAAGTTACGGCATGAAGCGGAATGTACTGCCCCTCCAGAGGAAAAGATATTCAAACCGCAAAATTTCCGAAAATGATTTTGAAGATAAAAAAAAAAACATTATTACAACCGCTATATGCTGAAATAATGGGGAATATTTTTGCCAACATTATGTTGAACATTTCATCAAAATAACTTTCTCAGTTATTGAGAAATTGAAGTTCAAAGTTTCAACTTCAAGGGGAGGGAACTCAAGAATTAA
This sequence comes from Phorcus lineatus, assembly GCA_921293015.1. Classification (NCBI taxonomy): domain Eukaryota; kingdom Metazoa; phylum Mollusca; class Gastropoda; order Trochida; family Trochidae; genus Phorcus; species Phorcus lineatus. The sequence goes on along the minus strand of OV121092.1, from coordinate 45,051,167 downwards.
TTCGAAATTTATAAATCGGACTTGATGCAAATCGCAGCTATGTGACTTTCTTTTATCTCCGAAAGTTTCGTGAAAAACAATTGAGCGGTTAAGTCAGAAATAAAAACACAAAATTCCGTAAAAAATGATAACAATAATCCGTATAACAACAATAGGTCAACAAGATTATTTCTATGCAAATGTACATGATTTTGAGATTGCCCAAATCAATAATTGAGATTTGGAACCTTTGACATTACAATACCAAACGTGGAGTTTCAATATGACAACAAATCTAAAAGATATGTCTTGTTCTTGAAATATATTATTAAATTGTAGAAAAACTGAAATTAATATTACCTCATTGTTACCTTAATACATCAAGAACAAGTAAACGCTGTCAAGTACTTTTTTGTATTAAACAAGGGAACAAAAACAAACAATTAGTCCTGACCTGACTAAGTCAGAATCAGGTCAAAACTAAACCTCCCACTAAGAGAACTTTGGAATGACTTAATGTGTCTTAAGCATTAAACCATCCTCCACATGATGTTTTCTCCGCTGTTTCCGATTCATCTTCAGTAGGCAAGGGGGTCAGTGTATCAGGGGGGTAATGTATTTTAGGTCTGTTGTTTGTTTGTTTCCACTTCAGTAGAAACAAGCTCTATTGGTCCAGGGTCAATCAGGACTCCAGGTTATCTATTGGTTTTGCACATCTTTCGTCAAGTCACTTCTTGCTCTCTCAGATCTGTCAATTATAAGCGTCTGAGTCCCATTTTTCTGTTTATAATAGCGTATATAGTGCCTTGAGATATATCTTGATGTTTACGATGTTTGATAGAAAAATCAATGGAAAAACATTATTTTCTCACTTTGTTATAAACACGCATGATAGAATCAGACTTCGGATATGTGCTTCATCAAGCAATTATATAGACAGTATGAAATAGATAATTTAAATGTATAAATGTATGTAATGTAGCATATGTAAGATGTTGTCAATTACTTGAATATAACAAAACACTTTGTTTCATGTATGTAGGAGGTACAAAATTTGTCAAATAGTAGAAAAGCAAGATACCGTTAATGGCAGCTATTTGTTATATATTCCTACTACTTCATACGGCGTACTTTAAGTAACGAGTAAACATAAACCTTAAGGCTTAAGGCTTAAGTAAATATATCTCAAATATATTGCATTCACATTCTGGCTTGAACATTAGAGGACAAGTGATAAAAACGTTTGAATTAAGGCTCTTTTATAGTAATGGGGCATAATGAATTTACAAAAACACGAAAAAACATAACCTTATTCGTCATCCAAATTCTAATAAATAAAATATTTCTCATTTTACCACCCTAACTTTGAAGCTTTTGATATTGATTCAATGATTAAATCTAGAGGATACTTCCTGCATTATAATGCATCGAAGAATTTAAGTGATTTCACTTAGACAAGTTAAAAATATTGTGAAAATATTTATTAAGTGGTGGCACGTGGTCCAGATCATTGCTCATCGGGGGGTGGCTCGCCGGATGGGTGGGTGGACAAGCTGAGACTGTGGTGACTACTTGGCAAAGAGACTTAGTTCGAAATGTGCCTCTGTTCACCAAGCAGGAAATGGGTACCTAGTAAAGCAGTTGGTTGGTGATGACCTTCTAGCGACAAATATGTCAGCTTGGATTACACCAGGGTAATAATGTTGGTAGCGCCTTGAGCATGTACAAGTGGATGGAAATGTGCACCTTATAAATATCCACATTATTATTTATTGTTTTTATCAATGTATGTGATTAAGTGTGTTCTATATACGAGAAATAGCATCGACAGCAATAAAACTACGAATATTTAAACTCTAAGCGTGTCAAGTTTATATTAGCTTGAATATTATAAATATTCAAGGCTTATTAATTTTATTCTCTTTTATTGCAAGGTATATCGTTACTGCTTTTCATCATGCATATTCCGATAGGTTTTGATTTATATATGCTTAGCTATCATAAACATGATTACCTCGCTTACATTATCTATGTTATTTCCGAACCAATTTCACTTGCATGACAAACTTTCAAACTTCATTTGCAGTTTACACGATCGGTGTATTTTCCCATTAATCAAAGTCATTTCTATTTATCAGGCTGCTTGAACATGTAAGCTATTATTCAAATGAAATGTTGGTGTCTCGAATTAACCTTATAGGACTTGCAAACCGCCTATAGGTTCATTCGCTCGCAGCGAGGTTGTCCATCAGCGAGCTGGAGATTGTAATTATGAACCAAAAAAACAAACTTTACATACATAAGATAAGGTCATCGCCGACTTTTCATTCATACTAAACTTTAAAATCAACCTGTTTATTATTCTGTGATGCATGCAATTTCTTTGCGCCTGACACTTTCAAACCCACTCGCTCCTTTGACGACGGTCCGCTATGACAGTTAGAAAGCTGCGGAGATTTTTTCCTTTAAACCGTGATATAAAAATTATATTTCTTAATTCATAAATAAAAACTAACAAGATCAGCCGCAATCTTGACCACTCAAATCTTTCAAGCCACATTATAAAAAGGGTTCTCGTCAAAATAAATACGTTACCATGTGTCCGCGAGATCGATATTGATATTTAACGCGAACATATGAAATATCTTCATATCGCGGACACATGGTAACTTATAATGTGTATACTTGTTGAAATGTTCACAGTTGCTATTTTTTTAAAACATAACCCAAGACCTCACAGACCCCTTCAGACAACGATGCTGATGATAGAGCCTTTCTGAGGTCGGTAAGGTGCCGCCCATGTTACTTAAAGAAATATTCGAGGCCATAGTGGTTACCAGGGGGAGCCATTTTCTGCAAGTTTTTCCATTATCGACGGAAAGCGGCAGGCTACAGGGCGAGAAGACCTATCAAGTGACGTAAACTGTCTCTATCTGACAAAGCATTTTGTCATGCCTTATTAAAGTGTCGGTCGGAACGATGCATCGTGGAGAAAGGTCACTTTGCTGACGAGGGTCGTTGTTTGTTGTTGCATGTAGTGGATGATCGTACATGACGCAGAGAGATACATCAATGGTTCCAGGAGATCGCTCCCGTTAAGGGGTGATGAATAATGGTTTAGGAATGCTTTTACATTGCTTTCAAAATTGGGCCTCCTAACAATTCGAGGAAACCTGAATGGATTTGTTCTCAAAGAGAAGATCCTAGATAGGGCTGTAATCTTACATACAGACTCCACAAGACCCATCCTTATGGATAACAATGCAAGACAATGCCGGAGTCTCTGCTTTCATCGATTTCACGATTCAATGGTCAGGCATAAGTCCGGATCTCACTCTTATAGAACTCTTGCGGGCCATTTTGACAGGTGGTCCACATGTCTACTCGCTTAGATTCATATAAGACGTGTGCAAAAGTGATCTAAATACATGAAATATATATGCTCCGGCACTTTATGTTCATGTAATCATACATATTTTGAATTCATATATTCAGGGAATGAAACGTTCAGAAGTCAAATACATTCCGAAAGCAATGAATGATTTCAAACAAGCTAATTCAACCATGGTAGTTTAGAGCAATTCAATTCGCCTATGTCAACGCTACAGATAATTACATGATTATCCCTGAGTGAGAGTTTTTCATAAATATATGAGAAGTTGCTCTCGACTTGTTTCCTGTTGTTCCGGCTATCTAACATGATTTGACATGTATTCTCACTTGGCATGTGAAACCCGTATCCAATTATTACTATGATGGTTTAGATGGATGGGAAATAACTGTTTATTCTCTCAAAAAGTTTGATATGAATTACAAAATCCAAAAACAAGACAGAATTGCGAAGGTTACCCGTAAATAAATATTCAACTCTCAAACTTAGAGTAACCAAAACAGAAAGATAAGTATCTTGAATTGAGTATCTATATTATATATCTTTCATAACCTTAACAATCTCAATCATGACACTCAAACTGAAGAATCCGTTTTTTAAATCGAAGTCTAGCTCACTAGACAGTATAACATAATTTCACTACCCAATGTTGCTTTCTGTCCATTTTCGTTACAGATTCTATTCGTCATCTGAGCCTAGTGATCAGGTAATCTTCTGAATGGTGATTGTTGTCGATGTTCTGTATCTCAAGAAGTCAGGAGAGGCAGCTGATGCCAAATCCTTTACGCAACATTTACATCATGTTGAATGTTGATACACTAAGGTATGAACTGTTTTAATATTTAACCATGTTAATCTCCGTCCAGTTCAAGTAATACTCTGAACACTCCAACCACACATTGCATCTGGTATTTCTGAAAGTTTTCAGTGTTTTGTTAGCCTTCAATGTTTTTCATTTCTTTTAGGAAAAATATCTTGATTTGATATAAGCTAAAGTTGATTTTTGATATGTGGAAAACTCATAACTGTTGTTTTGTTTTATTGTTTATCTTATATATTTACATGTATACATTTCCACGAGCAACTAACCATGTGTAATATGTGTGTCATTGGCACGAATACGATATTCTGTTTATTACCGAAATCGCGGAATCAAAGGAAATTTAAAGGAATTATCAAATCAACCTCAAAGCACAGGCGGTTTTCCCGCCCTCGTCACATTTTGAAGGCAACGCCATAAGCAAACCGTGACGTCAAATCATTGTTTACGACGTGACGTCACTATTAAAATGTGATATTTGCCCTGGGGCACCGTTTTACTAACACGATGTGACTGATATTCCCACTTGGCTCGTGTATACTATTATCATGTAAGTCAAGTAACAGATTAGTAATAAAAAGGAAAATTAGCTGATCCTGGAGATAAAAGTGTCTCCCTTATTTCAGATATGTATATAAAATAATTGTTGCCTGTTTTCTTTTCAAAAAAAAGAATAATGACATAATCTTATTGACAACTTTTTACAAAATTACACATGACTTTTACAAAGTTAAGAACAAGCAACGAGGAAAGTAAAGTCACTTTCAATGACTACGTATAATCTTTCCAGATGTCGGATGCTCTTTGTGTCCGATTCCGAAACATTAAACGCCTCCAATATGCCATGAAAACATCGAGAATCTGTATTTTTGAAATTTAATCCACGCTCACGACATGATGCAACATGAACTCACTACTCAATGTTGCTCTCTGTCGCTTTTCGTTCAAGTTTAGATTCGTCACTGGTGCATATATAGTAGGCAGCCCATCTTGTAAATGATTAATGTTGTTATACTGTATACATGGTGATGTCATGCTGACTTTGGAAATAACCATTCTCATAAAAAGTAAAGCAACGCATCATCTATGTAGATACACAACATTGGCAAGCTGATATCATGAAAGGTCCAAACTATCTTCTTCCTCCAATTATAAATCTGTTTGAAATGTATTTTTTAAGTACACTTTGGATTTATATCTAATGATCACAATCTGATGATTGAACTTCGAAGATGATTCGGAATAGCTAAAGAAATGAGATACCGTTCATACTGCTACCGCTGTGTGAAAGATGAATTGACTCATTTTTTCCTCGTCTGCATACCGTCTCCCGATTACGCGTATGATTTATCCAACATCTTTATTACGACATCATACTGTTAGTACACACGTTAAATTAACCAAATCCACGTGGCTTCAAACATATTTCCCTTTACTATTGTACCCGTTACGTCATAAATAACTAAGTTGCTAAATATTTACGTCCCTCAATACTATGTGTTAAGATATTTACTTCATTATTTTTGTGGAAAAAATATATTTATCAATAATACATATGTATGTTATTCTGTGCCTAGATTTTCGAAGCTCACGGAGCGCTAAGATAGTCTTAAGCCTATGTTAATGTAAGGTACTTACGACTATCTTAGTGCTAAGAGCCTGAGCTTCGAAAATCTAGGCCCTGGTTTGTAGCCTCTGACTGTAACAAAAACATATCATACATCATGCTGAATTAGTGCGCAACACTAGTGAACTGTTTGACTGTTTTAACGATATTAATCTTTTCATCTGAAATCAGCTGTATGTAGGGCTGAACGTACGATAATAAAACCTCGTGTTGAAGATTTTGCAAAACTTTCATTGCAATATGTTTTTTAGTATACTGTTAGATACGACATGTAAAGATATGTATATATAAATAGAAAAGAAATCAGTACGTACAATTATCAAAGTGGCCGTCCGACTTTATATTTCACTCAATGAAATTATTAAAAAAATATTTTCACTATTTTACATCTTTATTGCGATAAAACATATGTAGTATTATCAATTTTCCTTGTGAATGAAAGTTCGTTAATGTTTGTTAATTGAAATACTTAGGTAAACGTTAAACTTGATTGGATGAAAATCATGTTTGTTGAATATAAATTTCCATTTGAATTAGATAAAATATGTCGAATGAACTTTCACTTTTACCACCGTTTATCTCAGTCTTCATAACCTCGAAACAAGTCAAACGGAGCGAACAACTCGGCGCTTATAAGAAATCGAGAGCATTCGGTCAATTTGATCGCCTGACCTATATCATGTCATTTAATAGATTATCCCATTACTCTCATGGTCAATAAATCTCATGCATAATGCATCGTTCCTACTAAGTGATTTATATATCAGTTTATTCTCTTATAATTCCATCATATCCATATATCTATACTGCGTTGTGTTTAGATAGCTAAATTGATAGTTTATTTAGATATCATACCAAGGGTCGTTTTCTGAGAATGGATTTTGTTGCAAGCATGTTTATTTGTTTATGGGTTTTTGGTTGAAAGTGTGGTAAATATTCATGATTTAATACTCTGACAAACAGTGTTTGCAAATATATTAAAACGTTTATTCTAACAAAAAAATCACGTTCGTGGTTCTGACTTTCTTTAAGAAATCTGTAAAATCAATTTTCATTTTTCTCAATGTAAACTGCTTATTTCCAGCATGATAAAAAAGCTAGATCAAATGGATACAAACTCCGGTTCAATTTTCAAGACCTACAACATTAAATCAAGCTTGATCGTCAAGCCAAGGCAATCAAATCAGGAGAATATCAGAGTGTAGATTTGAAAGGTATGGCGAGGTCCTTATTATTCGCTGAATTGCCGTTAATGTATTAGCTTCTTTGTGACAGACATCGAAGGGTCAAAGCTGTTAGCTAAACCTCAGTTCTTTGTTCTTCCAGACTGTTCGCATTTACTTCGTTAAGGTGGAGAGAACAGTGGCGTCTCCTGCTACTTACATTACGTCTACTGTCGACTGCGTGAACATTGTCATGAATACTTTAATCACATAAACTGGGGACGTTTAATCTCGAAATCTTTCTTTTATATCACATGTCTCCTCTAAAAAATTAATCGTGGATTCTTATGCTAATATCTTTGACTCAATTCTACTAACAATAACACTGCATTTCAAAATTATATTACTAGTAATATGTGATGGAGTCTATGTTAACGAAAATTGTGATAATGAAGATGAGTACCATGCGTTACCAAACTTGTCATCTATAAACTAACGACTTCAAAAGTGCCTTATGGGTCAGTTCATTTGACTTGTAATATACTTCTTCGGACTACTTTAGGCCAATTCAAGCGTTTTAAAGCATCCACACAGTGTAGAAAGATGTTGAAGATAAATGTGGCTGATTTCAGTTTTAGATACTAAAAAGGAAATAATGTAACTTGGTTAACTTTTCATGAAAAGAGCAACCTTGTCATTGTCGTACATTTATGAAAGGTTGACCACGAACATCTATTCCATAATGTTTGTAGATTTATTTCACTCGGTCTGTAACGCTGTTTACTTCATTTTTATCGATTTTATATACCGTACGTATGTCCGATAAATGTATGCGTACCCTTCCCTGAATTAACCATGCTGGTCTCCTTTCACAAAGGCCTAAGGTAAACGTCAGTCGCAAAGGTAACCTTATTGCAAAGTTAAAGAATGGGATTTAAGGTTAACCTTGGTAAATGTTGCTTCGTGAAATAAGGCCCTGAATGTAAGTGCTACATGTGAACTAAAAAATAAATAGTAGTAAATAAGACAATGAAATTATGAAAGAAGGCTTTGAAAAACTATTCATCATCCTGCGTACATGTTAGTATACTCGGAAAGTCAGTAGCTTTAAATGTGGTTCCTGTTGCTGATCTGATCCCGTGTAGGGAACTATCACTTCAATCTACACACTTGCCTACAGGAGTCAGGACTTGCATTGTTGAATCTTATTCCTGACAGATTTATCTCCCTTGAATCTGAAACTCTTTCAGTTCTACTATTCTTTCACAGAAAATGTACTGGTATTCGAGATTATACGAGAGAGCAATCTCACCAGACACTATAATCCAAAGACAATTATTTGTACTTTTTTCCAATTAAACATTATCTCACCTTCAACAGTTTTGAAGGTGAGATAATTTATGAGTACATAATCTATAATCATGCATTATTATGCAGGTTAACATTCTACATTAACATTTATCTACAATACGATTGGTTATTCGCTATAGTTCACAACTGAAGGCACATATTTTTTATGGGAAATTAAACCTATAATCTATTGATCTATGTAATGTAACAGATGTCACAAAGAGGTTCAGCCGTCTATTTTTCATTCCTTGGCATTAACATAATGAGTCTCTGAACACAACAATGCGATTAAACTTCCACGTCGCTGGTGCCATAGCATTGAGACGCCATCATGTGATATCATAAGTTGGTGATGTTAAAGCATTGTGTTCTTATTGCTTCTGATGGAAAAGCGTGATGTAATTGTTTGAAAATGTGAAAACATTGCGATGACATTTCTTCATGTTTTGATATAATAACGAATACATTCATGACATTTTGTACAATCTATCACCCAGGAAATATCTCGGGTTGAACTATAATCAAAAGCTTAACTTCATGTCATAAAGAAGCCTAAGATGTAACCGTTAGCGCGGCAGCATGAGATAAAATCATTCCTATTGGTATACATATTATATATACACAAATGCACATGCCAATTTTTCATGGTAAGACAATTTGCTAAAACAATAAACATGTTTGACACAGTTGACATGCAGTAAAACAATTCATTTAAAATCAACTTTTGTATTTTTAAATAAAAATATGGATATGTTTTCTTTTCAACGGCGAGACTATTCACTTTTGTTTATCAAAATGCTTCTTGTTCGAATTATTTTTTGCTAAACCATATTCAAAAATTTATTTCAGGTATTGGATAAGTCCACATTCTACATTGACCTATTATAGGTAAGGTACATTCTTTTAATTGCAATTAGTTAAAGAAGCCCATCCACTTATCTAATTACGTACGTTACTGGTACTTATTTACCAACTCTTTATTTTCAAACCTAAATTCAAGTAGTAGTTCATGAGGATTACATGTTAGTGGATAATGTTGAGGATTATATTCGTTAAAACATACATTTTGTAATGCAAACTTTTCAATAAAAGAAAATGAAAGAACAGATAGGATGATACATATCTATTTGTCAGTGATAAATGTTCATTCAAAGGTAATTTTAGAAGAAGGGTTTTGTTCCGAAATCCTGTAACCAACCTTTATCAATATAAACTTACAGATAAAAGTTACGCTTGGACTAATGTTTTGTCTTAATTCGACTAAGGAAGAAATATGTGATTACTGATATACATTTATAAACATTATTTTAGGGGCGTGTCAAGGAAATTGAATTTTACCAATCACAACCTTGAATATAATTTGTGATTTATTCTGTTAAGAAATTGAGAAATCCTTTTGACTTATATTAGCCCTCTTCCTTCTTCTCAAGTATCCGACAAGCGGATGTAATGACCCTAATTGGTGTATAGAAGAGATTTGTAGTGTTTGATTTATGGACATATAAACATTTACTCAGGGGCATTATAAACAAAAAGACACATCAATCACAACAAAGTAAATCATTTCCGATTCATCCTGAATTATGTACACTTCTTCACCTCCTGTCTGCTTCCTTCTGTCCTTTTCTTCATTGATACATACATTTTCTACATTTCTCTCTCTCTCTCTCTCTCTCTCTCTCTCTCTCTCTCTCTCTCTCTCTCTCTCTCTCTCTCTCTCTCTCTCTCTCTCTCTCTCTCTCTCTCTCTCTGTCTGTCTGTCTGTCTGTCTGTCTCTCTCTCTCTCTCTCTCTCTCTCTCTCTCTCTCTCTCTCTCTCTCTCTCTCTCTCTCTCTCTCTCTTCGAATAACTGATCCATCTATGCTTATGGTCCCTCTCTGTTACCTATACAAAAATACATAGGTCATAACGCTCTACCAAGCCTTTTGAAGGCTTAAACCTAACATACTTCTCTCCCTTGAATTTGGAATGCATGCACCTCGCTTTTCAGTTACCACCGAATTAACTAGTATTTTAAATTAAGATGTGGTTTCACAATCGGATTCTTTATCTATGATGATGTAGCAAAAGGTAAGGCCAAAGGACTAAAGCATTTCATTATCATCTTCTCCTTAACATCTAGGCCCCTTTAGCGTACGCCAATGTAAGTTACGTCAAGTTCAATTAAAGACGAGAACACATTTCCTAAGCCTATCTAAATCATTTCTTCACATTCCGTGAACATTCAACGATTCATGTAATTCATCTTTAAAACACTATATTAATATCGTATAATATGTTTATATTTTCTTTAGTATTTGTCTCGTTTGGTGCATAGATTCAGGATTTTCTTCTGCGCTTCACAATTAATCACTCCTCAAAATGGTAAATGGTAATATTTAATTTTACTTCAAATCATATGTGACTTTATTCAATACTTAAAGGCCACAGGCCCATAGTACATATATGGTACAAATGTTAAATAGGATTTAACATGTCAAAACACCTTTAAAGGGAAAACATTCTTATACATTCATGTCAAACATATAATACATTTACAAATTTACATAAATACTATCTATGTTATAACAATTCATCGTAAAGAAACCTATAGTCAGTCCATAAACTATACAGTCCAATTAAATAATCTAGATAAGATTCTTTCTAAGCAGCATACCATGATAAACAAAAGTTGCTAAATTGCGAAAAAAATAGTATTATCAGTATTTAACAGGAAAGAGAGTATTTTAACCTATTTGGATGTATGAAATAGTATTGAGGAATATGGCTTTTTCGCAGGTCGGCATACATCGGACAAATTAAAAGGAAATGATATTCGTCTTCCAAACAATTCAGATTCAAATTATATCAGTTAAGCACGTCATTAAAATACAATAAATGAATGCATGCATAAATGTTGGCATAGTAACTTCAATTAACCACAAACGCAATGGTATTCACGTGACAGAACATTCACTAGTACAGAGAGGGTGTAAGAAGGAGTTTCCGACACAAGGCTCTTGTTTTGACGAATGATCGCTCCTAACTGATGTAAGGAGAGGTTTGTAGTGTATTATCTATGTCATTTTCTAAGTGGTATTACGTCCAAAAGATATTTACTAATGAAAGTCTTGTGGTAATAGGTAATACGCCAATACGTAATTGACAAATCCTTGTTCCCTTTATTTTTTTCCTCTCTCTATCTTCATTATCTTGTTTTTGGTTTCTTCTCTTTTCACCATCATTTTACTGCCATTTCACGTCTTTTTCGTTACGACATCTTGCAATCTCTGTTTTTATCTACCCTATTCCTATACGTATTCACTTTCTCTATCTGAGTGACTAACACTGTATCATACCAGCCTATGTCTTAATTTTCAAAAAACATAATTTCCAAATCGATGCTTATGGTTCCAATCTGTATCCTTTATTATTATGATAGAATAAAATATCATACACCTGTGCAATCCTTTAGACGTAACTGCATAAGTCACGGCAGTGACCCTAGTGTATTCAGAGTGTGATAGTCCAGTAAAACATTATATATATATATGGTGATCTAATGTCACACAAAAATATTTGCTTCCCTACGGCTGAAACATCATTTTCTAAAGTCAGACTGAACCATGCTTATGATGTCTGTAACATAAGTCATATCAGATCAAATTATGATAAATACTATATCTATTGCAGCGAATAAGCATGCATGCTTTTGATTTGTTGTTTTTAAAAATTAACCATTGTCGAAAATAGATAATCTTCAAAATCGACGATGGTCTTTATAGGTTATCATTGTCCGCTTCAGAGAACCCAAAAGACATTATCTTTAAACTTGAATAAGTTTGTTACGTTAAAGTCTACTTTTTGTATTGCTATTCCCAAACAATCCTGAACCAAATTCATATTGTGTGCAAAACAATCAAAAGTTGCTTTCATTAATGTCTTCAGAAAAAAACTAAATATTCAAGTCCACATTTTGAGGTAGAAATTCCTTGTAAAAAATGTATATGAAGTGATCACGAAAATAGTACATTGCCAATTTTAACAGACGAGTTCAGTTTGAATGACACTTGTTCATGTCGTAAATAACATCGTTAGACATCTTAACTATCGTTGAACTTCAAATGTGGTATGAATGGCACCTGTGGGATGATAATGTGCCTTTGACTTTGACTGAAAGTTCGAATAGTTAAATGAATTTATCTTGTTTAACCTCCTCTAGAGCATCACTCTAAAACTATTGCGTTTTAAACTTCAGGTTGTGTATGAATTCAACCTATAAGGTGCCATTATGCCTTTAGGTGTTACAACTCAAGAATGCAGTCTACTTTTCCACTTTCGTTTCCAGAGCATTTATTTGTGATTCGATAAAAACAACGTTGATATGATGTCACCTAACTTGTAGAAATATCAAAATTGCCATCCCAATGCTCCTTCGCCCTCCCTAAAATCTTGAAAAGTAACCAAATAAATATTTAAATAATGAAAAACTTCAAAATAAACATCCCGCCAGGAGCTCGGCAACTTTGTCTGCAGTAGAGAACTGTTCTACACGTAGTCAGGTTTGGGTGCAATGCTACACTGAAATTCAGCGCAGTACCACCCATGGTTCGCTAGTTCCAGCCGATGCTCGCAGGTTTCACCGCAATGCATAGCCACAATGGTGTTGCGGGCTTTCTCCCTGCAATAATACTAGCAGCCGCGATATAAGTGAAATAATCTTGAAAGCGGCGTTAAACACCAACTCACCTCACCTCACCTCAAAATAAACAGGTTAGTATTATCTATCTTAAAACATAAGCAGCTCAGTTATTTCTTTTTTACATAAGGAAAACATTCCCTTCTCTAAACACTTTGCTGAAATATGAGGTAAACACCTATTGACAACCCGTTCTTGTCCCATCCAACAGAATTTAAGGAGAAGCGACATGGAAGAGGGCAGTAAGTCTTTTTGTTTAGGAACTGCTTTCAAAAGGTCGTAGAGGCTTCTTTTGTCTCCAGGTTATCTTCAGATTTATTTGCATCCGTTATATCTAGAAACCGCAGTGTTGCAATAACTGCAGATATTGGCAAAACGACTTATCAACCATATGTCAATTATAACAATTGATAATATCAGAGGCCGAAGTGTCACCATATCAATGTTTACGGGTTCATCTAAGCTATCTATTATTTTCAAAATTAGACGAGGAGCGCCTACACAAGATTTAAACTTTCTAGGGGGTAAGCTTATTACAAAAAAGGTTTCATTAGTGCGAATCCTTTAATCATCAGTAGGGACAACAGAGTCACTGCTTCTATAAATACGAAAACCAAATAGCTTCCTGTTGTCCTTTGCATAAGGGGACAACAATACCAAAATTGCTTTTTTGGCGTTGCACTGTCGCAAGAATCCTGCTATTTGAAGAAAAAAAGAAGAAAAAATCATATACATTATAGGCGGACAACTGGAAGGAAGGACACTGAACCATTAGTTCACAAAACTTTCAGCCCTAGTGAACTTTATATGGATAATATGTGATCATCACATTCTGCAAAGCCAATTCCATAATATAACACTTCAAACAATTGATAATGCATTACATATTGATTGTTTAATGGTAAATATTCATGGTAAGGTAGGTAAAAAGATTAACGGTTTTCACCACACACTCTCCCCACTCCCCTGATGAACCTGAAAGCTACCGTTTAGCATTGCTACTACCAACAAAATAAAATTAAATATACACATCAATCTTTATTTCAGCATGGTGAACCAAGAAGTATTCAACAGTAAAACTAATAGGGAGGGAGGGGGAGTTGATTATTTTTCACGAATCTGCTATGTATTTTCCACATAATCCATGTATAAAATGCATAAATGTTAGAATAGTAAGTGGAAACCACCAATGATTAGTATATTCTTTTAAATAATTATCTATTAACAAAATAGCATGACAGCGCCATGGGTAATCCCAAGGTAGCTCACGCTCTTTAAGAATGATAACATCCAATCTGTTAGCTATTACTTTTGCAGAGAAGACACCTGGTATGAACTAAGCAAAGAGTATATCAAGTCTATGACCCGTAATTGGTGTGTGGTGGAGATTTGACGTGTATGATTCATTGACATGTACTCCTTTTCCAACCCCCTCCCCCCCTCCCGCCCCCCCGCCCCCCGAGAAAAAGAGACTTATCAATCGCAACAGGATATATTATTTCTGATTCGTCCAGAATTATCATCTTCATTACGCTATACACTTATCCATTTACAATTTTCTTTCTTCCCTTCTTCTTTTCAAAGTCACTGAGATATTCTTTATATGTTCTTATTCTTTATCATTTCATCTTAATTTGCTCTGTGTCTCTCTTCGTCGTTCTCTCTCCCTTTCTCTCGAGTCAGTCTCTGCTGTCCTCCTCTATCAGTTTGCATGTTCACCACCTTCCTTTTCCGTACCCCATCATTTTATCCATTCCTAAGCTTCCCTATAGGCTGGCCTTTTCATTCTCTCTATCTCAAAGAGTGATACTATATCATATCCCATTTCCTTTAAGAGTTTGAAAGGCATAATTGCTCTATGGATGCATACATGTATGGTCGCCATCTGTTAGCTATATAAGTATGAAACATTATAAGGGTTGCAGACCTGAAGCTTTATTCAGGAGTTACTGATGAGTCATTAAGGTAACCTTAGTGTCCTGGTAAAGTTTGCGATCCCATTTAAACATTGTACATATACAGGATTAGTTGATGTCATAATCAATCTTTGTTTACTTATAACTCTAAAATAAACTCTATTCACTTAGAAATACCCATGTGATAATGACATTTGCAACACAAGCCAGGAGTATAACATCATAATCTACAACATTTCCGTGATGGAACAGTTAGGATTATTTGTATTCTAAATCTGTCATATCCAAAGTAAACGTCAAATATTCGGAGAAATCGGTGAAGCTCTTAAAGGATTGCCTTGGATATATTTTGGGATCTTATTACGCTTGAGAAAATACCAACAGATCTTGGAATGTTACGAGCTATCCATAGGCAGTATGTTATCTATTTTCTGTTGTTAAAGGGAAACGTTCGATTTACCAAGACTATCATGTTTGCCCTGTTCATATATGTTTACAAAAAACACACTAAAATATTTGATCTTGAGACTATTGTTGGGGTCTTTGCAATGACGTGTGAATAGTGTGAATGATTGGCAACAGTACCGAAGGGACATATTCAATATCTTAAAATCCAACATTTATATCTTAAAACTTCGCAAAAAGATCAGCAAATATAAGGTATTACTTTGCAATTTGTAACTTCATCCACATGCACTCAATCTACTAACCTGTACAACCTGTACAAATGGGTACCTAAATGGGTACCTGTCGCGCGAAACACTTTATAGCTTCACCGACAGTCTAAATCTTCAGGGTATTGATAGAGTTTTGAGCATACCTTTATTTGGAAATAGCAAGATACAAATGAACTATTATCATTATTGTTATTATAACATATATATAAAATCCTGATTTGAAGATATAACATCTACCTCAATTCCATGGGGAGTATACAATCAGTTTAGTCCAATATTTAGATGTCCGTTTCTCAAGTGTCATTTCGGATCAGCTTACCTTATTGAGCTGATGTTAGTTTGTTGTGAATTATTTTGCATTAAATTGAAACATAAAACATATATATTGCAGTTTGTAGCAACACGTGTTACATACATATATTTCAATTAAATTTTTCTATGTCACATTTTTGACACGTTATCTATTACTAGTGCGGCGTTGTAAAGAAAACGTCTGCATTGCAGTTTTTATAAAAATGGCAGTATATCGATAGATAATTTTTCAGTCGCTTATCGCGTATTGAGTTCCATTTTGCATCCAGTCATATTCTGTTTGAAAGGATACCATATGATATTCAAATAATATATTGAATTTTAATGTTTAAATAATTTTCCATTTATTTATATGCGAATGATTAGGTGATTTAGTATTCATACGCGCTATGCCCATTTTTTACCGTAATTTTTTTTCTCTTAATCATGTATAAAAATGGCAAATTATTTGATGAAAGAAATTATAGTGACATTTCTATGATTTATCTCGTTTTTGGTTTATTATTTCTTATAGCTATTAGTCACGTACAGATTTGTGAAACTTGTGCTAGAAGATTCTAAAAAAACAAAACAAAAATTAAACAAAAATGATTTAAATATTTTTGGTCGTGTGCATCGTTCTATCTCGGACAAATTATATACCGTAGTGATTAGAACACGAGATTGACGTCAAACAGTTAAGCAACAACTTATAGTAGTTTGCTATTCTCTGAACAGTGCTGTACTTAATCATCTCGTAGAAATACTCATGGGATAAATGGCGAGGTTCGATCTTGAGTATCGTATTCCATAATAGAACGTCTGAGCTATCGAGATAGACAGGGAAGCTTTTCATCAATCATAATGGTTCTTTATTATGTTTCTCAACGACTACAATGAAGTAAACAGTTTTGTGTGATCTTCCCTTTCATTTTTCACATATTTGATATACGATTATTCAAAACATTGAGCTATAGATTTGCATGTATATGAGTAGATACAACCCTAACGTTAAATGTTGATTCATCATCAAAAAACTTTTTTTTCAACCATCAAACCTTTTGCTCAAAGTACATTCGATTTTAATGTAGTTTGATTTGAGGAATCTTGTTTTCGGAGGGTTTAGGAAGGGGAATTGGCATGCATATCCTGTTGTTATCTTATATCTTCAATTACTTTGTAAGTTTAAACTTCATTAATTTATATTTATCACACAACATGTAAAAATATTCTCTCGAATGGAACCTTTTTAAACGAAACACTATTCTGTACAAGTATGATTGAAATGATAATTATTTTCATTCAAAGCACTTACGGCAATATTTAGAATCTATTAACAGGTCAATTGTAAAGAATGATAAATATGATATCTCAATGATAAAACTAAGTTAAAGTGAGAATTTTGTTCTCATATGCTTTAAAACAGTCAATTTGTATGCGAAAATACGTGCTAAAATGTTTAATGAATGTCGAAAGAAGGTTGTTGGCACTGAATGCTTTTTAATTATGTCGACACATATTCGTCTGTTTTGCTGATACAATGTATCATAACGGTATTGCTAAATGCTTTACATATGATAAAGCACATGTTGACTGCTCGTGTTGGCTCATAATGCCAGAGGTCAACATTAGTGTAACTTTCTATTAGAAAAGAAATATTCGTCTGATTTATCAATCAAAGCTCTTAAGAATTATACTTATATACCTCAAGGAAGCACAAGATTTGAATGTCTGCCTTTTAATCGTGTTGATAGAAAGTTGAAGAAATAAATTTTCAATATGAGTAATATGCACCTTCATACAAAAAACATTGACCAAAAGTAACAACACATAGATTTCCCTTCAAAGCGTTTTTAAATTGACTACAGGTGCGTTGTTTTGAAACCACAATATCTGTATGTCTTTCTTTACAAAGTCGTCTTAGTTGCAGATTTAAATTTAACTTAGAACAGGGATATTTTCATACATGGAAATAAACTGTATCATTCTTTTCATAATTATCATTTTACAAATTTTGTTATCAACTCAGTTTTATACAACAATATGGTAGACTATATTTTTACAATGAATTTCTGCATGATTAAATATCAACGCGTCACTATTTCCATGACAAAGCGCAGCTCTGAGTCAGTACTGATAAGTAACTACACACGCCACCATATTGTATACAGTATACTTATTGTATACATGATTCTACAACAGAATGACAGCTGTACTATTGAACTTTCAGTGGATAACAGTAAAAATGTTATAGACTTGAGTGTTGTTTACCACATTCAGTCAATACTATCCAATTACTTCTGGTCTCAAGTACCTATTTGAGGGTACATTTCAAACATATTTGCCCTACCATACCATGTGACATGCATGTAAATAATCCAAAGGTCAAGCCTAATGTTTGATTAATTTTGATTTATATGACTTCGGAAGAAAGTGGACTCAAAATTCTATATATATAACATTAAAACGTGCTATTGTTGATTCAGTGCACAACAAAATATAACAGGGTACACCAAGTTCTGAGAGTACATTTATATTGTAAACAAATGCATCCGAGGACGTAATATAAAGGAAAAGTCACTGAGAGATTACAGAACAGACTTACCCCCTTGGGCTGAACCAGGGTATCCATGGGATTGATATTAACCAACTATATATCGTTTATATGAACACAACACAACATCGTGCTTGACATTTTCTTCTGTATGACAGTAATCCACAATTTCTTTGTAGGTAAGTCCAAGACGATGAAAGCTCTTCGTTTCCAGGAAGATAATGCTTTGAATACTAAGCGCATTATAACGTCTTGTTTATCATTCACTAAAAACCAGCACTTTGGTCTCATGTCATTAGATTGATATTATCCTTCTGTGCTGAGACAAATAGATATTGGCTAGTTCATATTTGATTGGGAAAACACTCTTGACATAAAATCATGTTAACGCTTGGACCAGCATCCAACAAATAAGAAATATGACGTCAGTAGAGAGAGTAATCCTTTACTTATCCTTTAGCAAAGGTACGCTTACTGGTTTGCAGAGGAACAATTCGTTTGATATTCTATGCAACGGGTTCAACATCCCATGAAAAGCAAGCAATTGGGATCCATTATGGCATCATTCCAGAAGATAAACAATTGTAGATGACATCCAGAACTGCAGGCGTCACGACAGGTATAATTATCTGACTTTTCTCCGATACTGTATCAGCTATTCCCATGCACACTGCTGGACTTGGAGATCGGCTTATACTGGCTCGGTTAATTACAAGGTTAGCTTAGAATAGAGTGCTCTGATAGTAAGGTGCATTACATCCAGGCTGGTATAAAAGGAAAGATGATTTATTTATCCAACAAATGGGATCTTTTATCCGGTAGAACATTATCTTCAATGTATCTGTCTACGGTTGTAATAAAAGAAATAGTCATTGTGGTCCCATCTAATTGGTTGGATTTGAAAGGTGAATGACAGTCATTGTTATAAATCATTTTCGTTGTCGTTGTTGACGTTGGTGTTTGTTTTGACATTTTCATTATACGAAGTAGGAAATGTAAAACAAACAAAGGGATGTCTTCTAGTATACATAGACACCGACAAAAATAGATTATTGGCATTATTTTTCTTTCTGATAAACACTGTGGTACTATAAAAAGAAAGTTGAGTTTCAAATAACAATTAGCTTTATTGTAAACTGAGGTCGCTGACAAGGATATCTTCAAGCAATCGACAATCTCATCCTTCCCTTATGATTTATTCCTTATAGGTTGCATATGTTGGATTTGTGTGTGACTGTAAGGAAATATTCAATTCAATGGTTTATTGTTTCATGGCTATTTAACTGATAATACACTACCTATATAGAATCTACATGTATATATCATCCATGAAATTACAAACAATGCGTATAAAAGGAGTTTCCTCTTACACGAAACACTTTGTATCAGAATTTTCCATACATGAAAATTTAATCATTATATTTTATTTAATTCTTGGGACGTGGGTAAATAAATGGTATACGATATGGATTTATCAATTCCTCCTGAGTCTTGCAATATAGGATCTAAATGGTTTGAAAATTCACTTGTTTTCCCTAATAAAAGAGGATAGAACTTAACTCATAGCAACGGTTGCCATCTGCTACAGAGAACTACGTCCTACTTCGCACATGAAATGAAAGCTAAATCAAGGTTCCATTCATACTATAAAGATATTAGAATTGTAATCAGATACTCTTCAAGCCAATACAAACATGTTCTTTACATACAACATTTACAAATGCTTTGTATTTTAGCTCTGATCTTAAGCAATTTGCGCAGGTTTGCTTAAAACCCATTAGTTTGATATGAATGATGCCAATTTTCGCCGAAGTGTGTGTCAGTCATGTATGAATATATCTAAACTTACTAAATATCAATATTGTAATCAGATACTCTTCCAGCTAATACAATCATATTATTTACATTGAACATGTATAACTGCTTTGTGTTTTAACCCTAGTCCTATGCAATTTGCGCAGGTTTGCTTGAAATATATTAGCTAAATACTTATGATGCCAAGTTTTGCCGAAATGTGTATATCAGTAATTTTTAGCCACTTTTTATAAATTTATATTATATAATGTAAAAGTAAAAACCTCAAAATGAATAAATCAGTACACTGCAACAATTAATTCTAAATGTCTGTAGAAGACGGCACAGGAAGCTATACTTGCAAATAAAAACTCAAGTCACATGGTATATTATTTATATCTTTTTCAAATAAAATCAATGTTACATTGTTGTTGTACATCAAATGGTATAATATTGCGCGGCCTGTTTTTATTTATTTTGTGTTACAATTGTTGAATATTACATAGTCCGGAATATAGATCTAGTTTTGAAACAACTGAATTTGAAATCAGTTAATATAATGTGGGAAAAGACGTCATTTTTATTCAAAGGAATCAGGCTTAATCTTTATGATCTTAATCATTATAAAGAAAATTTTTATTGTCATAAGCTTATGTCGGAAATCGTTCATTGGTTGGTGCTACAATAGGTTCAAAGGCTTTTACAATCTGTTTAGACAAATTGACCAATGAAATCCTATTTCGCCTGGTCAATCTGCTTTCTGAAGATATCACACGTATTTCGTCCCTACTCGGTTGCCGTGTAGCATTACTTTTACATGGCCCAAATTAGGCCGTCAACGTGTCCCAGTGTTTTTTATAAGCTTTGACATTGAGTTCAACAGTCGGGAAAGTGACAATAGTATAATATCCCTTTAGATAACTGATTAATTGATTTAACCTGATACGTGAAGGTTATAATTTTACTGTGATTATGTTTTTCACAAGACAAATAACAGCATTGTTAAATTCATTCACACTGTCACACAAGATTATATGAGATAATCAAGGTTTATCATATCATATATGTAGGTAAAACCCTTATTAAAGATAAATGAAGGTTGGAATAAAGATATATAATTACAATAAAAACAAGGTACATTACAGCCTTATTGGAAAGATAACCGGTGGTGAAAATACGTCTCATTTTAAGATTTGATATAAAGTTTTGAATTAACAAAACACCTATAACTGTTTTTATAACTGGATCCACAATTTGCTACTGAGGACTTCTTGGCTGAAAGATGATCTTGTAGTTGGGGGCTTGAAGCATATTATCTGCTTTGAATGTCCTCGGATCCGTGTCTGGTAATGGTTGGTCAGGATCAGGAAGCAAGGTGAAGTTCTGGAGAACTGAGGTCAGTGCTAGGAATATTCTCAGTCGGGCGAGTCCCTCTCCAATACACAGCCGCTTCCCAATTCCAAAGGTGATCGTTCTGAAAAGGAATTCCTATGAATAACTCGTTCGTTTCAGCTTTATGCTTATGTTTTTCATGAAATTATCTGAGGGACAAATGTTCATAATTAGTTAAATTTTATGATGCATTAAAACTTATTACGTTTGCAACTTTGCAGCTAATCATTTGGACAATGTTTTTCAAAGTTTCAACTGCTTTATATCTAGATAAAATGCTTTTGGAGAAATGGAAAGGATCTTTACTTCCTGTAAGACTCATTACAAGGAATAACGTTTCATAGTAAGTTAATTGCTTGGAAACATTAATTACAGAAGCCTTTCAGGCTGTTATTTTTAAATCTTTAACACTACAATAAAATACTATTAAGATATTTAAATTAATTATTGTGAACAGAATATAACACATCCTAGGACGTTATGTCTATAATCACTCAAACATTGGTGGACATTCAAAGAGTTATCTACCTTTGGCGTTTCTCATCTTCGGGTGGTACAATATCTCCAGAGTCGTCAAGGAAACGAGAAGGGTTGAAGACATACGGGTCCTTCCAGAAATTCTCATCATGAAGCACGAGCCAGATGTTGTAGAAGACCTTTGAAAGCATTCAATGTTCAAAGTAGGACAGATTCATTGCGCCGGAAACCTAGCTTAATATCAGTAGTCCACTTTGTTTATGTGGCCTTTGCTTAACAATTTCTTTTGTTATATCTTAAATTGTCATCTATCTGTGGTTGACTTATTTCATATGAATTTTGATTTGGTAACAGCTAGTGTGGTTCACATGTATGTAGGAGAAGTTATGATCCTTTAATCTTTAAACGAACCTGTGTATCTTTGGGCAGAAAGTAGTCTCTAATCTTGACATCATCCATTGTGCAACGTGGAAACACGAGAGGAACAGATGGGTACAGACGAAACGATTCCCACAAAACAGCTTGAGTGTAGGGCATGGCGGGCTTGTCAGTGTTACAAGGGAGACGACTCCTACCAACTACTTCATCCACTTCATCCTGGATTCTTTTCTGGATATCCGGCCTCGCCGTCAGAATCAGGAACGTTGAGTAGAGTGCGACTCGAGAGGTTGCTGTTCCTGTATACAGTAATACCAGGCATTCAGCAGCTCATTAGAGTTGTCTTCATTGTACATTTAGAGAAATTTGAATGACAGTTTTCTTTGTTAATATCTATTTTAAACTATTCTAAACTTACTTCACACAGGCCCCTGGGTTTTTTACATTTATAGATTGATATTGGGGATGATTTGAGGCTTCTAGGAGTGTACTAGTAATTTTCATTAGCTAGAATTATTACTTAAATTATTCGCCAAATTGATGACTATTGATTGCCAAACTGAATGATTTCAACAGAGGCTGTCACAGTATTGCTTCAAATTAATTATTATGTTAGATCTAACAAAATTTGGTATGCGTAAAATACTCTTAAAAGAATTTCAAATTCACCAGCACAGTTATCGGTAGGATTCTCATAATGCTGATATTGATTGATCTCGCAAACTCGTACCGACATCAGAGCATTTGCAATGAAATTCATATATTTTCAATAACCGTAAATTGAAACCATTTACCTGTTTTAGCAATGTACATAATGTACATGATCATTGAATGCAGGTATATAAGCAATCATAAGTAACAGATTTTGAATATAAAAATCAAATGGTGACTTACAGTGTCGACTGATATAACTTACTTCAGGTAAGAGGCTTTGAACAGTGCTTGACTTTTAATTGATCAATTTTCAATACTTGCTTTACATTTGATAATTTATGAAAACTATTTTGTAAATTATTTGAAGCAACATAAAATCTTTTTTTGGTCTTCAAAAGTAACATTAGATATTCTCACCACTACCAAGAAGATCCAACATGACACTAGTGACGTTTTCCTCTGTCACGTGACCTTTCTCTTTCTCTTCATGCATGAAGTCCAAAAAACAAGGTTTTCTATCCTTACTTGGATTCTGAAAATAAAATATGTGTTGTCATACAATGCACAAGGTAGATATGTTATTACCATGCAAGTTGAATGAAAGCAAAATTTTAGTGTTTTCTGGCAATTAAAGATTACTTAATACAAGTTATAATCCTATTTATATATCGGTTCAAACAAATTCAAAGGGGTATAAGGAAACACATTATTGCGGTAACTTTGAACACATCATTTATATTCAGCAATGACAATATCTGTTGACGAAATTGATAATGTAATAATATACAATTATAGACTGGTGATGAGGTCAATACCGGTTTTTATAGACCCGTCCTCTGTCAATATTGCTTTCCTCGGGTCTTTAAAAACAAGACCAGTCCATAATTGTTGTATTTTGTTTCTAATTAAATACGAAAAGAAAAAAAACTATAGTCATGAACAGCAATTTAGATCAATTGTTCAACATGACGGTCAAATGACGTCATGATAACAATAGCATGATGTCATGTAACAACGGTTTGACGTTGTTATGTCTATTTCAAGTCAATATCACTTTTGGTCGGACTCGGAGTGGAGTCGATATGCTTTTCTGTCGACTGACACGTGACGGCTTCCCAACCAATCGGATTGCCGTAAAAATATGATCACATAGTTTTGGTCAAAACCCAAGAGGATATTTTGGCATCAATTCGGCGATGTTTCATAACAAGCCGCCATTAAGACTATTTTAAACGTGAATCACTTTGAAATTCTTCAGGCATTTAGAAATGATCGCTGTGTAACAAGACAATCGTTTTGATTTCAACTTTTTTAATTCTTTCACACGGTATGTTTGTATTACTTCTTCCCTGTGCTTCAGGTTGGGAATTCTTATAGGGAAAGTATGTATAAAGGTTTAGGAAGCCACATAGACGATAAGTTGTGTGACAGAACAATGGAATGACATTACAGTTTTATTTCAAGTAACACAATAACCATATGCTTAAAACACAAACCTGTCTTGCCTCTTCGATATACTTCTTTAACTGAACTATGTCTCGCTGTATGCCCTGATAAACCTTCCCAATACCCAGTGGAATGAAACGCAACCAGGGCATCAGTGTTAACATCTGCACATTTCCGGGTTCGAACATGTCATTGAGATCTGTAGTTAATTTCCCCAGCAATTGCAGTTGTTCATCCTCTTGTTTCAAGTGTTGCCCTGTTATCTGGAGTTAAATTAGTACGATTCTTTAGGTTATAGAGATTTTCAACACCTTTTAATTGAAGTCAACTGATAACACTCTTCAATCCAAAGTATTGAAGAATTATGCTTAGCAGAAATGTAGTTGCATTTGACAAACTGAATGATATTGGTCAATGAATAAGCAAAATATTTCAATGTTACAATACTAATTAGAATGACAAAACAACCCGCACAATGATAATAATAGAATCTTGCAAAAACAATGTTTATTTATGCATCCTCCTCAGACGTAATGAAATATCACATTAAACTTTCTTATTATGACTCTCATGAAGACTTTACTTTCTAATTTACAGCTTCATATCAATCACCAAACTGCAGGTTTATGATTTAGATCATTCGTTATGATGACAGATCTTAATTAAAGCTATAAAAATTATGCTAGGAGGAATTGCAATCTTCCTGTTAGGTGGGAAAAAAGGACTTGCAATAAAGATTGTGTAAACTTGACAATTACCCATTTATCTCCACCAAACTAGATAATAAAAAGGAGCTATCACCCTGCACTTGGCACTCTTTCGAAAACACAAATTTACAAGACATGCATTCATCTCACTCACCAACATCGATATGACACTTGTGATGTAACCACTGATGTATGTAAACGGATCCACAGGTTTTCCAGCCTCGTTTTGGATCCTGCCCAACAAACATGTGATCTCTCCCTGCACGAGCTCCTCAACGTCCGCCATATTGCTTCCATAAATCTTCAAACCTTTGAATACAAGTTTCCTTAACGCATTCCATTCTTCTGAATATGTTGCTAACACTTCATCATTTCTAAAGATGTACTTTCCTGCAAATGATTCAGGTCTTCCACTGAATGTTGTAGAGTATTTTGGTGAGTTCAACGCTTCTTGTATCATGTCAAAGGAGTTCAATACAACAACTTGTTGATTGTAAAGCTTGAGTGTATATGCATCGCCATAGCTTTTACCAAGCTCACCCATTTGAAGTAATGCCGTCTTCTTTTCAAACTGCAATACATTTCCAAATATAGGAACTCCAGGAGGTCCTGTAGGATATTTGTATTTTCGTTTGGGCATCAAAAACACATAGATAAGGTACAGAAAAACAGCGAGACAACCCAAAGCAGCGAAAGCCATGCTTGTGGAAATGTTTTCTGCAGTGCTTCACAATCCGCCTCAACAGGGAGTGTGCTTTATCTCTAACACAATTAACACAACCGAGGCCAAGGTTATGCAACAAATGTAAACAACATTTATAAAGCCATAGATTCACAATGTCCTAGATTTTGACGTTTTAGATTTTGTTATTGTATAAAGGTTTAATCACACCGACCCACTCGTATCCCGTTTCGTTCTAGTTTGCAGTGTTGACACAATTCGGTTCACTTATGACTACAATTTGATTGCCGATTGCAACTAAGGGTGGACCAGGCTTATTCAGTGGATGTGAGAAGTAATTTTATCATACAATGGGCAGTGTTATCGGTGCAATAAACCCAACTTGTAATCATGTTATCCGATCGCTGATAACAATGAAAATGAGGGTACCTAGGTCGCACTACTTTCGCTAGCTTCGTACCGAGAAGAGCGACTCCTAAAACGTTTCCTGAGCAATACAAACGATGTGTGGAGTCTGGTGTGTTTTGCAGACGTAAGCGTCAATGTAAACAAATATGGTCGCCTCGTCAATCGGCGATTGTGTTCGCATCGATAATAAAGGTACAAGTATACCATCACAGCTGTTATTGATATGTATAATGGGAGCAAATACTACTATGTGCACATCGATGGTGTTGAGTATGAAGGGAGGTTTGAACACTCCCGCCTGACGAAATTCGGAAGATTCCAACAAAGGTGCCACGGCAGGCGACGGGTTGTCTCGGTTTCAATTCCAAATGGTTTGAACGATGTTAAATATATCTAAAACATTTGTGTGATGTTTAATTCAAACAAAACGAGTACACTGTTGTTGTAAAAGGTTTGACAAATTGGATTATTTTGCTCTTGTTTGACGTCATTTTCCTATGATGCGAAATGGAATGTGAGTTTGCCTAGTGATGACGTGGGTGTATCTATACGCCCTTTTTGTTTGTAAAGGGGACACAAAATTAACCGGAAAGGAGGTTTATTTAAAAATGACAAATATGATAAAGAGATTATTACCTTCGTATGTTTTGATATCGTAAATATCACTATATAACCAATAAAAACTATGTATTAGGCTGGGTAAACCTCGCCTAGTACAATTTTTATTGTTTATATAGTGATATTTACGATATCAAAACATACTCTGGTAATAATCTCTATTTACAAATGGAAGATGCTCCAAATACTTGAAAAATAAATTGATTTGAGCAATGATAGTTTCATAAAAGCATGTGAGTTCAAGTTAATGTAATTTTTTCTTGAGTTTTAAGCATTCTTTTCGATGATATACACAAAAAAATTAGTTTAGATTCGGAAATAATATAAATGATTGGAAACCACCATTGACAGTAAATGTGTTTTAAGTAATTCTTTTCCAGATCAAAATTATTAATTAACTCTCTGCACGGTATTATTTAACTTTTGTAAAACGTCTTAATACGTTCTTTTCAACCGAAAAGCCTTCGTGCAGAAACTCTGAAAGAGACAAAAATAAATCTCACATACCAACATGGATATAACGCTTGTGATGTATCCGTTGATAACGCCCCAGACTCAATCTGGATCCTGCCAAACAAATATTTGATCGCTCCCTGCACGAGCTCCTCAACGTCCGACAAACTTCTTCCCTACGTCTTCAGACCCTTGAATACATGTCTCCTTAAACAATGCCATTCGGAATAAGGTGAAAAACCTTCATCGCCTTCGACAATACACTTGCTTGCAAAGGATTCGTTCTTCAATTGAAAACAGTAGAGTAAACCATATTTTTTAATATTTGAATATGTCAAAGAGTTTTTAAAATTCCTGGTTCATTAAAAACTTGAGTGTAAACGCATCCAAGCTTCCCCATCATTTTCCTTCTCAAACTGCAAAACATTTCCAAAGTAAGGAACTCTTCTTGATCGTTTAGGAAATTTCCTTTTCTTTTTCGCTTGAAGTTAATACAGCACGGGTACAGGAATACAAAGAGGCAAGCCAAAGCTGCGACTGATAGAACACATTCATGTTTTTAAGACCTTGCCTGTCATCCATCTTCAACGGACAGTGTGCATTAGCATTACTTCACTTGAAATGACTATCGCACCAAAAAAAAAGGCAATTAACTTCTTCGAAAAAATCGAGTTTTCTTATTTGTATTCGTAAAGCATAAGGAATAAAGTAATTCTCGTTGTTTTTAAGTATAATTAGAGCGTTTGTTTTCAGGTACAACAATAATGCCAATAAACATATACCCCTTTATGATACTATAATAATGTAATGAGGATAGTTTGTGTTCAAAACCATGCATGATTACTATATATTACCCATATGGGAAGATGGACACAGGGTATTATTTTTCCTGTAAGTCACACGGGAGTTACACATTTTCTTGGCATTTGATTGGTTGTTGTCAACCAATGAAAATGAACATTGTGCCGGGACTATTTCATTCAACTTTTCATACTTTTCCCGACTGGTAATTTGTTTACAACTATTCTTCATTTTAACAATGTTTAATTAGACCACATTCTGTGATGTGCCGCCGCAAAAAAAACATGAAACAAGTCTGTCAAATTGAACAAAATTATAAAATTAGCGATTATTGAATACTACTTCCTCACGTTGAGCTTACAGTTACGAAGAAGCGCCTGGTTCCGTTCTATTGTAATGACGTCATAGATACGAGCGGTTATGACGTCACAGTGCCATCAGTTACATTATATTCGAGTTTTAGTCTTTTAACTCCCTTGCTGCCAGCCAGGACATACATGTACATACACGAAACGCCATCCAGGTGCCGGGATGTACATAAATGTACATTCCATGACATTCCCCAATCATAATTATCAAATATTTATATAATTGATATATCAACATAAATTTTGTATTATTTGCATTGAAAAATTACTAAGCATTAATTTGGTGTCAAAATCATTTGTATTGGCTCATTTTTATTTGAGTTAAACCTATTTTTCCACAATACATCAACAAAACAGTTTGAAGTGGCCGCCATTTTAACTTTCTGATACAGTGGCAAAGTGTACTTCCAATGAGAAAATCGCGTTACGTTATTTACCTTTCAAGTATTAAAAAAATAATTGACTGAACATTGTTCCTAGGTCTCTCAACTGTATCTCCATAATATTTATTAACATTTTTGATTATCAGATATATGGCACGTAACTAAAAGTCATCATGTAAACAAATTTGATATCCGATCAAAAATGACTGGTCGCCTCTTTTGTGATGTCGTGTAAATATCCAGACAAAAAACTCCGATTGACAAATTGTCCCGCGAAAAAAAACGAAACACTTGGAAATAATTACCCGTTACTTCATTATTTTGGAAATGCATGCATCTTCATGACTCTGTAGTCGTTGAACGTCCAAAACATTAGACATTAAATCGGGCACCTTGCTCCACGGTGAACAAAAATGGCGGTCGTGGTGTCACTGACCTCCTGCTAAATTGACGTTTCCTAAAGACTGTTAGAATAGTTCTTGTTCGGCATCAATCATCCACCGGCCAACATGGTATACTCCTTGTTCATTTAGGGAACTTTAATCATAATGGTTATCTTTTATTGTGGGAAAAATATTTTTTTTGTCGTATTAGATATGTTTATCTTATTTCAATTACGAGGTTAATTTTTTTACGCGGACTTAGTACTGTAGTACAGCAAATTTACGTTTAGTAAAAGGCAAAACAATTTGAAACACCGTCAGATTTATTTCTCTATCTAAAATATCCTATTTCAGTTGATATTGATGCATATTTGTGATGCTGAAGGAGCTAGTAAAAAATGTAAAATGTGATGAAACATGAGCAATTTATAAGAATTTATATCGTCAAATGTTTTAACTGATTTAAACTCGTTAGACTAAATACCATCAAATTGTTGTTTTGAGGCATTGAACATATTATTTTGTAATGGAAATAATGAACTTGGGGAATAATTATCATAAAACCAGCTTTATATTTGGAATGATCCGAAGACTGTTTTGCATGCCCGAATGTGTCGTCTGGAAATTAATCTCGTGCTACAAACGAAATTTCCAAACTGGTTCGCTCCTCTCAGATGCGCTACGAGCCAATATGTGTCAAGCCCTGCAGGGACAGTGCTTGTTTTTTCGTGAGTATTCCAATGGCAATGTTCATCTAATTGAAAAAGATAACTCATTACTTCATAAAATATTTCACAAGTTTTTATGTTTAATTAGCCCTGACAATACTGATCAAAACTGATTCCTATATATTTCAATAAGATATATAAAGAAATAAAATTATTGAGGTGGATGGCAGAGTAATTAGGAATGATGTTATCCTTATTTTTATGAATATTCAACATCAGCTTCAGATAGATCTGGTTCTGTACTCTCTGTATTCCACTTGTCAATTAGTGGAAAGTTGAAAAGTATTTACATTATGTAACATCATTCTTGATTCCATGATTGAGTATTTATTCAATTCAATAATAATTAAACTCTTTTTAAGGTAAGTGATAAGAACATTGAAACATTCCCTCAGATTTATTTTTTGGGAATAAGTTAAAAGCTGACTGATACTGATAGTGTCACTGCAATTTGTAACTTAAATAGCTTTTCTATGTGTTTTTGTGTGAAAATTGTCTAGAAATTAGTTTTTATGATTAGAAATTCACACCAGCTTCCAGTCTGAGGCTGGTACAATTACTTAGGATATTAAAAGTTTGATATGCTTATTCATGTTCGAATCATCACATTTGATTTTATTATCATCCCCAAATACCCTATTTTTTTACTATTGATTTTTTAAAAATCCCTACACTACCAAACATTGAGTTTGTAAAGGATATATATATAGCTGAAATAAGTTCATTGTGACTGTCATGTAGTGCAATGATGTTGCAGTAACAGTCAATGAGCTTTAAATGTACAAATTTCTATGCTTTTTAATGCAGAAATGATCTTTCAAACAAATGGAACATAACTCAAAGAGAAAGTTTAAATCACATAATGCTATAATAGATTTTAAATGCATTTATCCTAGCTGGTTCCAATCAACTTCTGGATTGCGTAACCAAAGTTAATGGCAGATGAGCTTAAAGTTTTAATGAAAGGAGATATATATATCTTGATTTCAATGTACTGTTTTTTAATGTACTGATGTGTGAATACCTTGAGATCAATAATTTGTTTTATTTGTGTGTCTGATTTGTTTGAATTAATTGTTATCAGAGAAATTAAATTTTAATTTCTATATTTGTAGGTTTACAGTAATTCCTGGTTCCAGGGAGGGGGTGACAGGAGATTGATGATAGCTTCTGTTCTGTAAAACTGGTTCTTGGATTCAAAATCTATTCATTAGCTTCAAGGGGAAGAATAAACTGAGAGCAAAATTAAATCTTTCAATTATCTCTGTCTATATAAAATGTTTCATTCTGTTTTGTAAACAATTATTGAATAAATTTGAAATTATCATATTTAACCTGTATTTATCTTCCACCTTATTTAAAATATACTTGTTTCTCATACCTGATTAATACTGTGATTATACCAGACACAAAAGAGATTTAAATAATTACATTTAATATGGAAAAAATTATGATGTAAAGTAGTAATCTTGAGAGGCAAGAAATATTGTTATCTGACATTGTATTGTTGAAGGGCATTTTGGTTGTCAGACATTCATAGATTTTCATCAAGTTTTAACCAAATCATAAACTGGGTATATATTTACTTTACCCATATATCCCTAATGCTTTTTTTTAGGTCTGACTTTTAAAGTTGAATTAATCTTGAAAGCCTCCTGTCCTAACTTTGCTTTGAAAACCCTGGTTTTCAATTAGTTCTTTTTAAGTTTTCATCACTATATATTTTCAAATCACATTTAACTAAACTGATTATCATGAAATTAATTATTATTTTTAAAAAATAACTATTAATCGTTAACTAGAAATTTGGAAATTACTTTATTGTCTGCTTTATCAACAAATTTTTTGTGATGCAGAAAGGAATATCCCATGATGTTTCCTCGTGAGTGAGTGAGTTACCGTTTAGCGCCTTTTGATTAATTCTTCAGCTAAAAGCACCTTGATTCTTTTGTCAAGTCATCTAGCTCTCGCATAGTCTGTGGCAGTGTATCGTCAAACATAGTCTAAGGGAGACTACTTGCCGTGATTTGGGCGTGGCTAATATAAAGCAAAATTGAAGAGGTTCAATTTGTTTATTTCATATTTCTCGATAACTGAAAAGACTGTTATCGATCTGTTAGGCTAAATACCCACAGGAAAATAATACTTATATATATTAAACTAAGACAAGTTTCCCGCGATATTTATTGCGCGAATGTCATCGTGCTAGCTCGTGAAGGGGGCGGAGCTTATACGGTCATGGACAGATGTCAGTCAAGTTAGCCGGGTTCGGGATACATGCTTTTCTCATATTGAAATGGAAGACATATTCTTCCGAATAAAGTTAGAATGTTAATTCCTCTTGATATACAATTTGGTTCGAAATTATATTTTATTTATTTGCTTGAAATTGTGCGGTCAATTTATTTCCAGTAGCTCAACGAGGTGACCACTGATCACTTTCAGGAAATTGTTTTCGACCTCGAAGTTAGCCTAGATGAAATACACATCGGACTGTGCTCATTTCGCTTGAATCATTCATGGTTTAGTGAAGGATATCTGTCATAGATGCTAATCATTATATGAATTGTGTTCTTGCTTCGATATGAACGCTTTTTCAGCGTAGAAATGATATAATGAATTTGCATAAGTAATGTAGGCACATCGTACTGTTGAAAGTGCCGCGCGACGTTCTCGATTATTTTGTCGGATTTTATACGAGGGATAAAAAACAATTAACATAAAACGTCATTTGGAAAATATACTATGTGAATGTCTCTGATTTCTTGATTGCTTGTCTATACTTGAAAATATCTTAATTTCATTGTATACATATTTTGTTTATGTACATGCAAATATGTTATTTACATTAAGTTTTTCCTCGTCGGAAACTGTTAACGGTTATGGACTGATGAAGGCAATGTTAATTTCCGTTTTAATGTTGCCAAATTTCAGATCATGTTCAAGATTGGAGCCATATAAATAAGTGGATGCAATTTCAGTCACCATGCATGTGTGGTGACAACGAACGAAACATTCCAACGAATAGTACAATTTACGGGCATTGTCTGTCAATGACGTCACGATCAACAATGTTCAACAAATTGTCGACAAAAAGATAACTTGCAATACGACCGGACCTGAATGTCGCATGCAAGATGTAAACACACCAACGTGATCACTGACATTTCCTCTCTTAAAAAATTAACATTTGATTAACATTTGTTAAAAAAGAAATTTTTTCCTAGCAATGAAACAAAGTGATACTATTCCATGGTTCGCTAATTTACCGGAAAAACACAAACTTCCATTTTGACACCAACGACAATCGTTGTTCATACCAGTATTTACATTTATTTTACATCTGTTGAAAGCCAATTTAAATTCTAAACTTTCTGTGTAATTTGACAAGATAGGGTTGCCGGACAAAAACGTTACAGCTGAAATACGAAAAGGTGTTAATTTTTCGTGACGTCACGGCAACTTATCTGGCACAAGGATAGAGCCAACGTTATTTTTATGAAGCGCCAAGGGGGTTAAAAACATATGGGTAATATAAACAATAACCAACTCGTGACGGGGAAGGACAGGTTATCTTTCCCTCGTGATATTAATTGTGAAATTCTCTCGCCAAGGCTCGAGAATTACGAAATTAATGTAACTCGGGAAAGATAATCTGTCACTCCCCGTCACTCAGCAGTTATTGTCCATATAATAACTAGTTAGGTTTTTCCTTGTAGATTAAGAGCAAGTCAGGCTGATAGTTCATTAATAAACTTGAGCGTAAACGCATCACCATATTTTGTACTATGGGTTGATTATTGTTGTATCAACTTGTTTATTCTATGTTTATGTATTATTACATAAGGTTGTAAATTAAATTATCAGGTTGTGTATTTAGATTAAACCATTAACATTAAGTTTTTCTATATATCATATTCAGATAATGTGTTTAGCTTCTTTGACATACTAAATGAGAAAGGGTTCAATCCCAAAGCTCTCGGCATTTGTCATAAAGTAAGATTTTTCAAGGTAAACCTCTACTCGCATTTTCAATTTTACCTTCAATTTATGTGTGAATAGGCTGACACTTTCCCCGCACAATAAGTTTTAGCGTTGGACACTGTTTAGATCAGGAAAATATTTTATTCCATTATTTCAATTTCACAACCTTTTAATCACTTAACCTTTAGCTTGCTGGAATGTTTGAGCCTAACTCCCGCTGTCATCTGGATTAATTTCAGCAGAAGCGCCGTAAAATGAACAACGTTGCGGAAATCGTAATTTCTCAAAAACTACAAAAGAATTCTTAACAAAACTGCACACACCTTTTGAGAAAACACTAGGCTATTTTATCATATACTTTTCATGATTCTGCACCCCGAAATGATAAGGTTACGATAAGTGGAAGTGTAAGATGCTACTTTTGACAAAATATGGCAATATTTGAAATCGGAATATGTACATAAAAAACTTTGAAACGAAATAATTAAATTACAAACTCAACATAAAAAATCATATTTCGAATGCAGAGATGTCAGCGATGAAGAACCTACAGTTTTAATTTAATTTGACATCTCTAATAATTACAGCGGTTAATTATGTAACATCGTTAGAACTCAGACATAAATAGAATAAGTATTATTTAGAAAATATGAGATGCTTTTAACACCTCCGCTTCGAGTGCGATTTTCTCTAAAACCACTGTAATAAAACCTCTGATACTTTATTCTTTGATTTAAAATTATTTTTTGATTGTACTGTTAATTCATTTCAGGCTGTAACACTTTAGTTTTCAAATACCAAGGCATAGTCAAGCAGATGTCGAGAAATTTGTACATTTCCAAACAAAATGGCGGATTACGCTAACTAGAAGCGTTGTGAGAATTTCTTTGAAGTTAGAGCTTCAAATGGCAACAGAATAAATGTCACCGAAAGTTAAAAATTCAAATTTTAACAACATATGATTTTTATATCTTAAAACGCAAAAATTGCATTAACGATATTGCTGCAAAGTACACTGATAAAAGTTCGTCACAAAACATTTTTCAGTGGAAGAAAAAAATAGGAGTGTATGTAAACAAGTCGTCAAAGTCTAATTCCACATCAAATTCGCTTTTCAACAAGAAATAATTTATATATACTTTTTAAAAA
Source organism: Phorcus lineatus (assembly GCA_921293015.1). Classification (NCBI taxonomy): domain Eukaryota; kingdom Metazoa; phylum Mollusca; class Gastropoda; order Trochida; family Trochidae; genus Phorcus; species Phorcus lineatus. Next base: position 45,015,916 of record OV121092.1, on the reverse strand, counting down.
ATGCACCTGGTGATTATATATGGCAAAATCATACCTTTGATGGAGAAATTTATTAAAATGATGGCAAACGAAAACTTGATCATCCCGGATGTGACGTTTACACGGAAGTCTCACTATGATTACTTCCCTTTGTAATCATTCAGGACGTAATTCGATGGAAATAAACCACAAGTGGACTTCAGTATCCTACCTCTAAAAATGGAATTCCACCATTTACCAATTTATATACAATAACATGACGAATACAGCATATCCCTGATTCCCTATTGCTAGCGGCAGACGACAGATGAGGGCAGACGTGAGCAGGTGCGCGATTCAAACGTCGTCATTCAGACTGACAGTGATGATAGGAATATTGTGCCAATGTTTTAATCTATATTACGACAAACAAGAAACTATTCAACGTTAGATACTCGAATTAATTGAAAATATTTGTTTCGTTTTATTGATTTCATTTTAGTATTTAAAATATTTATATATAATAATTATCCAGTGTTTATAATAAATATTAAGTTGAACGTATCTGAAAGTAGGATAGGAAGTAGCATAACATTTTTATTTAATCAATATATAGGCCTATATATTATATTCAGAATACAGAAGATGAAACTAGAAAGGAAAACAACAGAGCTTAAAAAAATTCCATATTTATTATATCAACATTTTCTTATATGCAATTAAACCATGCTCACATTTTAATTTATTGATTTCAAGGGAATTATCAATACATAAGAACTTAATTGTAATGTACATGGAACTGTGGAAATATCATGGGATTCTCAATATGAATAGCTAAAAAATAATTAATAATGAAGGTTGAATCTTTAATCAAATTATCTACTATGTTCGTGAATGTTTTTTTATTCATAGTATTTGCTTTACTTGAACTCAAAATAACTTATTTATTGTCTTTTTAAGTTTAAATCTGTCAGGTGATGATAAAATACAATTGAAATTTTGAATAACAATTATGGAGTTCACACTATCAGGCAACACCACCAGCACTGACAATTCCAACAACTTACCCACAGTGGCACTCGACTAAAATTTTGATAGAATATGATTAAATATAAATGACATTTTATGAAATGTATATGTAGCCTCACATGATAAAGGTAATCTCATCTGTTATAAAGAAGTCAATTATTCTAGCTGGAATAGAGATTTCATATCAAACATCAAACTTGATTATTCAAAACCAATTTTAATATATCATATGCAGACCTGAAATTGAATTTTTTAATTTGCAATGCAATAAACTCAATTTAATCTTGAATAAAACAGGAGTTACATTAGAATTAACAGAAAAATTCTTTTCACCTTTTAACTATTTAAATTCATATAACAATATAATTACAAGCGTGGAGGGAAGTCATATTGTACACTTGCCTATTTCCTATTGACTTTGATACCTGCTAATTAGTAACCTCCCAGTCGATAGTAAATTCATCCAAATGCACCTCCTCAACAACATCATCATAACTGTCGATGTCAACCTCATCATTACTTTCGATGTCAACCTCAAGTTCTTCAAAATCATATAGATTGTGATTGTCAATCTCAGAATCTTCAGTACAAAAATTTCAACCAAAAAGCAAAATGAAAAGCTTCCATCATTTAATAAGTGACCACCAAACAATGTCTAACCGATATGCACAGAATGATTTGTCAATATAACTCGCAATAAATATTGACACTTATACATGAGGTAATAAGACTTCCAAATTGGGAAATAAATATGAATCAAAGATGACACATAATCTTGAAATATATATTAGTGTAACACTTAAACTATTCAACTTTCAAAAGAGAATGGTAATATGAATATGAATGACAATTTCTTCAGGAAGATTCCTGCCAAAAAACGTCTCGATCAGTTGCTAACAAAGAACACTTTTCCCTCAGAATGGCAATGACAACCTGCAATACATGAATGCAAGATTAAAATGGCTGAATTATAAACAACCTCAAATCACCTGGCCGGAAAAATATTAATAAAAAATCCATGCTTCGCATCTAACAAAAACGATTGCAAGGTTTGCCAGTGTATCATACGATTTTACCTTGATGAAAATATTTGTCATTACGCATATTTCACTCAAAATGTCTCGTCTATAATTAATTGCACATAAAAATAATGAAAAAGAAATACTTACATTTGTCAGTATAGTCCAGAACGTAATTCATGACATAAATCTTGATTTTAATCCACTTCTATCTTCGACCATTGAAGGCATCGCAAGATGGTCACGCCCATCTTGTCACTCACGTGTGCACGCCCACATCTGTCAGTCAAAACCACGTGCCATTGTAAATGGCGTTGAAATGATGAACTAACGTTTTCTATCGGGGACTGTTAATTTCAAACGGAAGGAAAATTTCGAAGACAACATTTTGTTTCTTTTTTATTAACGATTGAGTAGCCTATCGATCTATTTTTGATGAAAACAAAATCAAATGTCGGACAAATATTGAAATCCGAAGTTCATCGTGTGATATTAGCAGCCTAGCGACAACTAATCAGACAATCGTAAAAGTCGGTGATGTCAGTTACACCAAATTTATTTTTTGATCTTATGCAATTAAAATACGTTATTTATTTTCATTACTATGCCTAACACCAAAGCAATGTAGAAAAAAAATCATGTAACATGTTTCAACTCATAGGCAAATGTTTTAAAATTATTTTGCATTCGTAATGCACTTCACTCTACTGAAGTACAAAAACCATGTATTTTTGTAGTCTACACGTAACAAAATCAAATAAAACACAATTATCAGACATGCTAGTATATGTTATTGAAAATGTGTGTATATACAGGGTGTATTCTTTGCGATAGACCATAAATAACTGACAGAGTGCTGCTATCATAAATAGTTAGTTTTCCAGGAATAGCATTACTGTGTTTTAGCGCGAATCCAACTGTTTTCCATGCAAGTGTCACTTGGCATCCCAATATTTTTATTAAATTTTGTTCATGTCACTACGATGTCTTGGCTTTCAAGAAAGGTCACATTGCAGCTTCTGTGTATCACTGGATTTCGTTCTAGTGCCATGAAATGGATTATTGAACATGAACGTAACATCGTTGTTTTTTTACCGGAATCCGCCATTGAACTTTCGTCGTAGTGTTGACATAGATGATCGAGTGTGCTTGTAAGTAGATCATAATAATGACACTGCCAGCATTTTTTTATTGAGAGATATAAACACATTATTTATGTTTTTATTTGTAGTTGTCACTCATTTTAATTTTAAAAGGATGCATATATTTATCGATGTGAAAAATTATGTAGGCCTAGCGTAACGGTTTCTAGCTGAACGAAACAACAACATTTATTTGTTTTTTGACACTGGCTTTTTCCTTTTGAAGAAATACGTAAACAATATCAAAATAACATAATTTTAACTAATATTGTTTTGTGTACATAAAACAACAACACATATTAACTGTCATTGAACAAGAGTTACTTTATTGACAACTTTTTCGGTAACCGTCATTTTTTCATCCTCGGCCAATGTGACAATTTATACCGGAAGTTTTACTTCGCATCGATTGCTTTTTTCCGTAGACCCATGTAACATGAATAACAAATTTCATCACAAGTTATGTATATCATTGAATTAGTTTTTCATTGTAGACTCCTTTAGTACCATTTATTTCGCTACTCGACGCATTTAAACGTCCGTAATTGTCTTAATTCATAAGAGGTCAAGGGTCACGTTGCTTAGCGCGTGCTATGGCCGCTGGTCGAGCCCGCAGATGCGGAGGGAATGCCACCGATGGCTCGATTTCGAGCCTGCAGCACGCTAGACCTTAAGTGAACCTCGTGTTTTAGATTTCTAATCATTTCTTTTTAGTTCTAGGCACAACACAAGTTTTTAGACTTTGTCGAAGAATTCATATCATCTCTGTCAACAGTAATAGTTGCATTATTCTTTTGCCATCTTTCTGACGTCCTATTAGCAAAACCTTTTCACTATCTAGTTTGAGAATGTTTGTGTTCATTCAAGAGCTAACCTTGGATATGCTTTGCCAAGTATGAGAGCACTACATTCAAAATAAAAAAGCGTTTCATTTCAGTCGTCCATCATAGTCCTCAGATCGTCCAGTACTGCTGTCTCTGTTTTGAAACTTCTTCTACATGCCAACTGATGGTTTTGAAGGAGATCTTATGATTGAAGATGATCCTGGAACCTTGTTTTAACAGTCTCTCTAAAATCTCCGACAAAAATGTCAGATTCGATACTGGACGTTAACTTTGCAGTTTGTTGCGGTCTGAATTTAGCTGTTTTATCGTCTCCTTAATGTCAGCAGTTTTCTTACATTTTGGGACTTTCCAACAATTCAGTTAACACTACCTGTGATAAAAGGTAAACAAAGGTAAAAGGTGACAAATAGTCAGGAGCTTCTAGCAGAAGCTTGGCAGGTATAGGATCATATAGATTTATAGATTATAGATCGTATAGGTTATGATTTCCAATCTAGCTTCAATATTTCAATTGAGTTCAGAGCCATTAATTTTCAGTTGTATCTTTCAGAGTAAGTTCAGAGGAATTTATCACCACTTGTGCGTCCAAAAAACTCATTATTATTGTGTATTTGGAACGATTTATTATCACTGGGGCGGCGAAAAGCCAAAAATAAAAACGAAAACCGCATGATAAAAATCCCAAATTTATACACATACCATATTTACAAAATATATACAAGTTTTTCCAATAGTTACATGCCTGTTCTGTAAATGCTATAAAAAGCAATAAAGTCAAAATCTGTCTATCTAATTCATTCTATAAAACTGTAATTTTCTGTAAAAATGAATCTATAAAGCAGCAGAAGACTCGCGTCCTCTCACTGCAAGTAACAAATCTATTCTGCTTGTAAAGACACCCTGTAAAGCTGTGAATCAGCTGACATGTCAATTTCAGCATGTAGCATGCATATCATGGATAACAACCTGATATCCGCGAAGTAAATAGCATTCGGGCGATATGCACTCATGCCAAGAACATACATTTTTTAATTACTTCAAACCATGCCCCTCTCCTTGACATAACCATGTCAACAATTACCTGAAATAAAGACTATCATATATACGTGAAAGCAAACAATTTAAAAACATTCCTGAAAGAAAGAATACTGAAAAAGAATTGACATCAAATTTATTAATGATCATAAATTTTCCACTGTTTACTATCCACACAGTTCTTTATGTGAAAGTTCATATTCACATAGAGCTGAAAAGACAATTCAATAATTCGTCAGTCCACAATAATTATCTATAATGTCAAGCTGAAAAAGAAGGTATGTTCGTCAATCAGTCAAGAGTCAAGCTGAAAAAGAAATAAGTTTAAACTTATCTTTGATTTGATTGTCCACAACTGTCATCTGTCAATTAAAATTTAAAAGCATTATTATCAACATCAATACACTTCTGTCAATAGTCAAACAATAACGTCCATAAATGTCAAATGTCCACAAAAAATGTCCACAGAAATGTCCACAAAAATGTCCATAAAAATGTCCACAAATATGTCCACAATTAGGTCATACACAACTGTCTAACTGTCCACAAAAGAATTACAATGTCAAATGTCAACACTGTAATAACGTCCACATCACTCGCAACCATCAGCTTCATCTCTGGAATCTGAAGACTCTCTTATTGGCCACTCCAATGGACAGATCTTGTTTGCAGGTCTCTTGAAGATGGAGTTTCCAACCTGCACGTCGACGACGCGGATGTGTCCATCACTTCCTGGGTAAGTATTGACAATCTTTCCAAGCTTCCATTGTCCTCGAGGAGTTTCTGGAGATATGACTATCACAATGTCATTTACACACAAGTCTCTACCAGTTATTTGCCACTTTCTCCTTGTATTCAGTGTCGGCAGCCACTCGTGCATCCATCATTTCCAGAAATGACGTATCAACTTCTGGATGCGACGCCATCGTTTCCTTGGATTAAAGGTTGTCTCATCGACACTGTCTGGAGCAAACATTCCACCAACTTTTCCATGAAGAAAGTGATTAGGAGTTAATGGTGTAAGATCAAGAGGATGATCACTCTGATAAGTCAAAGGTCTAGAATTTATCAGTGCTTCTGCTCCTGTAAATGTGGTGAGCAGTTCCTCGTCGGAAACATCACTGTTGCTCAAAATGGCATATATAGCACGTTTTGCTACTTTAATCATAGATTCAAAGACGCCTCCAAATTGTGGGGCTCTTGGGGGATTAAAATGCCATTTAACACCTCTGTTTGCTAAAGATCTATGAATACGGTCTTTATCAAGAATATCAAGAAGCTGTGACAGTTCTTTTACAGCACCAACAAAATTCGTGCCATTGTCTGAGAGTACGTCATCTGGAAGACCTCTCCTGTTTACCATTCTAAAGAAGGCATTGAGAAATGCATCTGTGTCTAAACTGTATGACATCTCTAAATGAACTGCACGTGTAGTCAAACAAGTGAAAAGACAGAGATAGCGTTTTTGTCTAGATTTTCCTCTGCCATGTACTGTCAGAAATGAGCCAGCATAATCTACACCTATGTGACTAAATGCACGCATTGATGCTTTTACTCTGAGACTTGGTAATGGTGCCATGACCTGAACAACTGGTTTTGCTTTGAGCTTTATACATTTGGAACATTCCCTTTCCCATTCCTTGATAGCCTCTCGGGCTGAAATTATCCAATATTTTGTTGACAAACCTGAGAGTGTATGATTTGTCCCTTGCACATGATGAAAATGTTTAGCTATGAGTTTAGTAACATGATGCTTTCGAGGAAGGATTATTGGAAATCTTGTTTGGTTTGACTAAACGTCCATCCATCCTAATGAGACCACTCTCATCCAAGGTAGGTTTAAGTGGGAGAAGCTTTGAAGTAACAGGTAGCTTTGAGGATGTAGGGATACCACAAAGTGTCTTATATTCTACTGGAAAAGTTTCTTTTTGTGCCTGTACTATTATTCTTGTTTCAGATTCTTCTATTTCTTCTGAAGTAAATTCACCAACTGTTCTGAACTTGTTTCTGTTGAACAATTATGCACAAAGCGAATCACCTATGCATTGATGCGTGTGAGATTTCTCCAGTTTGAATATCTGGATGGTTCAAGTCTCCATGACCAATTGATTCTGTCTGGTTCAACAGTTGTTGTATAGGTTCTACTCAAAACTTTTGTTTCTTTACTGTCAATGCAGGATTCATCAACAATATTTTCTGGCCATTCACTTGTATCTTTCAAAAGAAAACCTGGCCCTGACCACCAAAGTGAAGACCCTTCAAGCTTTGAAATTGATATGCCTCTACTTATGATATCTGCTGGATTTTGAGATGTTGGAATGTGTCTCCACTGTGATGGATTGGAGCTACTTTGGATTTCACCAACTCTGTTTGCGACAAACGGTTTGAAAGTTCTACTGCTGTTCTTTATCCAATGGAGAACATTCATACTATCTGTCCAAAATGTAACCTTGTCCCTTTCTATTTTCAGAGCCTTGAGCACAGCATGAACAAAATGAAGACCAAGGACTGCCGCCATCAACTCAAGTCTCGGAATGCTGCAAGCTTTTAGAGGCGCGACTCTACGCTTAGCAGCAACTATTCTGCTGGGTTGTGTCTTTATTCAAGTAAGTATGTACAGCATAAACTACTGCACCATATGCATCTTCAGATGCATCAACAAAAGTTTGTATTGTGGCAGAAGAAACTTCATCCTCCAATCTCAAACATCTTGGTATTTGAATGCTTTGAAGTTCTTGCCATTGTTCTAACCAATGAGAAACTTTGTCTTTCACATACTGTGGAAGTTCCTCATCCCATTTATAACCTTTCAACCACATTTCTTGCAATATGATCTTTGCGGAAATGATATATGGTCCCAATAATCCAAGTGGATCAAACAACTTCGCAACCTGTTTGAGAACATTTCTTTTGGTTGTTATGTTTGTAGGTGCCGATTCTGTTTTGAAACAGAATATATCTTTTTCAGCAACCCATGCCATTCCAAGAGTTTTTATGGTAGGTAACTGACCTTGGCTGATGTCAATTTCAGCAACTCTGTCTTCCTCTGGAATGTTGTCAAGAACCTCCATTTTGTTGGATAGCCATTTGCGAGCATGCATGGATGCACCAGACCAAAGCTGAGTTAGCTGCTTATATAATTCAATGCCATCATGAAATGTATCCACGGTGTCCATACTGTCATCCATATATGTGGATTCAAGAACAGTTTCTGCAGCTTTTGGAAGTTCTGACTGATGCCTCTTTGCATGTTCCTGTGGCAAAAATGGTGAAGAAGTGTTGCCAAATACTACTCTGCTAAACTCGTACACTTCTGGAGGTTAATCAGTATTCATTGATCTCCATAGAAATCTATGAAATGGTCTATTATCTGGTGAGGTGTGTATTTGCAAAAACATCTCTGAAATATCACAAACGTGAGCAACTGGCTTCTCTCTAAATCTAAGGAGAATGTCAAACAACTCACTGTAGAGTTTTGGCCCAAAATGTATGGCATCATTCAGCGAAGTGTTCTTGCACTTTGCAAAAGCATCAAATACTATGCGTACCTTTGTTGTTGCCCTATTAGGACGAACAATGGGAAAATGTTGAAGATACCAGACTTTCTTAACAGATTCAACTGGTGCGACTTTCCTCACATAATTTTCGCATGCAATTTGAAATAACATCTTCATAAGCATGTGCCAAGTTGCCACCATATTTTCTCTCAAGACGATCGAGAGCAATGTCATATGCTACTGCACTATGGCCGAGACATTGAATGATGCTTAGCGCTTCCCCAGATAAGTATTGCTTTAGCTGTAAAAGTTTGTACTCAGATGTTGCTGGAGCCTTGTCAATGCAGTTCATTAATGCTGCCTTCCAGCTTTGATATTGCCTTACATCACCATGAAATACAGGTATGGAAACCAGCTTCCACATGTCATTTGCTAACCCTCCAGGACGTGCATTGTCTGCCTGAGTTGTTGCATGTTGCAGTTTTGCATTTTGTTTTGTTGATGCATCGTCTGATATATTTGGTATCACCGTCGATTGTTTCTTATTTGTGTGAGACTGTTCAACAAAGCCTGCTTTTGATCGAGAATGGCTACTCAATGACTTGTAACAGCGACTCGAGCGAGTTCTTGAGTCTGACCTATCATCAAGATACTCTTGAGCATGTGCTAGAACTTCATTTGTTTCCTGTTCTATTTCTGTCATTTCTTGTTCGGTTTTGATAACGTTTTCACTTTGTCTATCTTTCGAATAGGCTAGTGTGAGATCTGTCATTATGTTGATTGCTTTTGTCATAATAGTGTTCACTTGATCAATACCGTCACGTACTTGTGTTCTAGAAGGCATGTCTTGTGTTTCAATAACTTTTAACAACTTCTTCTTTGTTTTTGTAAATACTGATTTAGCATTTGTCTTTTGCCGTTTGAGTTTGAATATGTGTTGCGCAAACGGAGTGAGGAATTCACCATTGTCTTACTGATTGTCTGCATTAGACAGGTTACCAGCGTGTGTGTTTTCTGTAGTCATGTTACCTGCTTGTGTGTTTTCAGTAGACATGTGTTTTGTTATGTAACCATGTGACAACCTTGTATATGTCCTACCATATCAGCTTCTGGAAAGAGTCAAGTTACTGTCAATTACATAACTGCAGGTTAGCACTTCAAATAGCATAATGTACTATATCCAAAGGCTGTGAATGAATCAAACTATAAAACTAAACCGCGCTCTGCTACCAATTTTGGGGCGGCGAAAACCCAAAATAAAAACGAACACCGCATGCCTGTTCTGTAAATGCTATAAAGAGCAATAGAGTCAAAATCTGTCTATCTAATTCATTCTAGAAAACTGTAATTTTCTGTAAAAATGAATCTATAAAGCAGCAGAAGACTCGCGTCCTCTCACTGCAAGTAACAAATCTATTCTGCCTGTAAAGACACCCTGTAAAGCTGTGAATCAGCTGACATGTCAATTTCAGCATGTAGCATGCATATCATGGATAACAACCTGATATCCGCAAAGTAAATATGCCAATTTTTTTAGTAAAGTTACATACAGCAAACCATTTCCAAGTTCTTCATACATATCTGCATCTGCATTGCCGATATGCCAAGAACATATATTTTTAATTACTTCAAACCAATCACATATGTTTAGAAAAGCGTAAGTTCAGAATCTTTTCAGCGTGTTTTTTTACTGTATACGAAGAAGCAAGAACTAATATAGTTGGGAGATAATAAATAATGGTGCATAAACACATTATTACTTGACCATTGAAGATATCGTCGTTTTAAAAATCTACAATGCATCACGTGTTGACTGACGTCATATGACATCAGAATCGTTAGGAATGATGTCACAATGTTAGAGATGTGGCACAATGGTGATGTCAGCGATTTTAATGGGCTTTTATGATACAAATTAGAGAGTAATGAATAAAATACCTAACTCAGTCTGGTTCAATAACATTTGACATGAAACTCTTTAAAGGTATCGTTAAAAACCAAACCACTAACTCATTTCAAACCCCTTGAGGATAGCAAGCAGAATTTAGACTTATTTTCTGATGAACCAAGAGCAGAGTTATCTGCTTTACACTATTCCTAATTCGCCATTCCTAATTCTTCAATTGTCAAATTCTTGGTAATCTATGTGATAAAGGTAGCAATAATGACTTTTTTTCAAGAAAGCTCCTCCTATTCATGTATAATGCTTTTGGGGATGAATATGCCAGTACAAACGTTGTTTGTTGCATGTTGCATTGCTTGGCAATGAACCTTTCAAGTCAAGAGAACCAGACGCAGTTTTTATTGACGTATTCCTTATACCAAACCCGGAGTTACAGCTGAAGTTGTTTCAGATTCTTTCATAATGTATGACATTTAAAATCAGGTGCAGTTCAGAAACTGATTAAAAACAGATCAACTGCTCTGTAAAAATATACTTTTAAAATTTGTGGGAAATCTATTTTCATTGAGCAGTTAAGCTTAATGCAAACATTTAAATCAGCATTTTACTGTATAATATTGTAAATTTGTAAATCTTTGAGCTTTTATTGTTGCCTACAACTGCAGTTAAAAAACTAAAATCAGCAAGCTCTGCTTGTTTAAAATAACTACAAAAATGATAGGAAAGCCTTGAAATTGATACATGATATTGAAAATTACAAAATACATGATGAATAGGAGATCCCAGTTGATATAACCATTTCGGGGTTGTAAACATCACAAACCGGAAATAAGTGTTATAGATATTGCCATTCTTCAAAATGGATATTCTTACAAGCGTCTTCATAGCTTAACACAACCATTCTGTGTCTCCAAAAAGCGATTTAATATACTTTCGATACTTGTTGGTCACTTTACTCAGGACATCTTGGCTGAAAGATGATCTTGTACTTTGGGGCTTGAATCAAACTATCTGCTATGAATGTCCTCGGATCTGTGTCTGGTAATGGCTGGTCAGGATCAGGAAGCAAGGTGAAGTTCTGGAGAACAGAGGCCAGTGCTAGGAATATTCTCAGTCGGGCGAGTCCCTCTCCAATACACAGCCGCTTCCCAACTCCAAAAGCGATTGTTCTGAAATTGGACTTCCATTTATTCATTTTGACTTTTGTTGGAAACATACATGCTTTATTCGTTATTCACAAGACATTAACATGGTCAAGGTTTTAAACTCCTATTTCCTTTGTTAAGTATTATGGCAAGTATAGACAAAGGTTCATAGTTACTCGAATCTCCTTCAGTGATGCAATGGGGTATCATTTTATGAACGTAGCCACAAACATCCTCTTTAATGGAAATATAAGTGAGACATTGAAAAGAGTAGATAGCATAACTCAAACGTCGATACTTGCTTATAGGTTGTTAAACATTCAAAATGATATCTACCTTTGTCGTCTTTCATCTTCAGGTGGTATCAGATCTCCGGCATCGTCAAGGAAACGGGATGGGTTGAAGACATACGGGTCCTTCCAGAACTTCTCATCATGAAGCACGAGCCAGATGTTGTAAAAGACCTGCAAAACAGATAATCACAAAGAACGTTAACCCTGACCAACATGAAAATATTTTAAAACATGTGGTTTAAATGTTCTTTGCCATTGTTTTCATTGTTAATAATGTGGATATTAGTATGGCGCCTTTCCCTCGTACTAATACATGCTCAAAGCCCTACCAAATCATAACACTGAAAGAGATGCACTCTCAACGCAGCTACTTAGCGCTTAGTTCAACCATGTAGGTCCGTACATCCCTTGGATCTGGCGTGAGAGGCTAGCAGGCTAACCAATACACCACTGTGCTCCATTGCTTTTGCTTTGAAAGTCCGTTCTTGTGTTACTTTATTAGCTAAAACATTTATTATTATAAAGTTGAAGCGGTGGTCATCAGTAAAACCTTCAAACTGACCTGTGTATCTTTTGGCAGAAAATAATCTCTAATCTTGACATCTTCAAGAGTGCTTCGTGGAATTGTGAGAGGAACAGACGGGTAGAGACGAAGAGACTCCCACAAAACAGCTTGAGTGAAGGGCATTAATGGCTTGTCAGTGTTACAAGGGAAGCGATTCCTGCCAACTACCTCATCAATTTCATCCTGGATTTTTTTCTGGATGTCTGGCCTCGCCGTCAGAATCAGGAGCGTTGAGTTGAGTGCCAACCGAGAGGTTGCTGTTCCTGTATGCAGTAAATTCAGGACCATTAATAATATATTGATAACTCATGGTATATATAAGAAATGACCCTTTATTGCTATACATTAAAACTGCATTTATGCTTGCAAGTCTATCACATAAGTGAAATCGCTTGAAAGTGGACTCCTGGATCTCATACAATTTTAAGTAGCAGTGCTACCTGGTAGCTAGCACAGTAATAGCAAATTCAGAATTCATGTCATTTAGAAGAACATCTGATTTTTGGTTAACAGTTGTATCACTCACCAGCTCCTAGAAGATCCAACATAACACCAGTTACATTTTCTTCTGTCACGTGACCTTTCTCCTTTTCTTGATGCATAAAGTCCAAAAAACAAGCTTTTCTATCTTTACTTGGTTTCTAAAAATAAATAAACGTTGTCACATTTCTATCAAATCTATATCTACGAAACTTTAATTTTGTCAAGCGTAAACGATATGAGGCAGTATTGTCAACTCCGTCATAATCTGTATTCCTGCTTCTGGTATAACAGTTTCATACTAACACAAACAATCAAGAGAACCCGAGGGTTTTTGTGAATGAATGACTGGAATTATGCTAAGAAGGCAACTGATGATAATCACATGGTGATAAACTGTTTACATCTAAGCCAGCAAGCCTCCTGTCATTCTTCCTGTCACATAACTTTGTTTCAACACAGAGACAGTATTTGTTTTCTGTTTGCTTCCATTTACAAAAGTCACTCAGACCAATGATGTGCCAGACGGTGACCACTCGTTAGATGGATGTCATGGACGCTGTTTAAACAAGTGCAGGTGCAGAGAGGTAAACCCATCTAAGCATCTATGTCATTAGGGTGGCGCGTCACGTGACTGCTTTATAAAAACAATAATTCACTCAACATTTACAAGTTGTCCAATAAGATCTCAGGGGCTAGATAACAACCAATGAACTTTAGTAAGCATGAGACAGTCATAAAATCTGTTCATGACTTGTCATGATGTGAAAAAACCTTGGTCTTATGAGGTTGAACCTGCTGCCGTCAACGTGTTCTATCAAAGATGATTGATAATAGTTAAATATGTGTTCTTATATATAACAGGATTTGGATATTTGTGTTTGTATGGACACATTCGCTGAGAAAGTTTCATATGGTTTTTTTGCAGTTGAACTATCAGTATAATTGTAATGATAGTATAACTATGTGGTTTATTTGCATTTCATTTGTAGAACATCTTTTGAATGTAGTCTAAAGTTACAGCCATGAACATTTACTACGTTTCGTCACCGGGCTATGCAATGTCTCCAATAACAATCCCATCAATGAATTGAACTAAAAACTAAAATCATATTTCTATGTTGTAACATTGGCAAAACAACGTATAGATTATGCCAATGAATGAAAGGTACCATTTATTCCTTTCATATACCAGTAGAAACTTTTCAATTTTTATTAATGTCCGTTTCACTAATATATACACAGGGTGGATATACCCTGAATCCGTTAGCCGGATCCCTTGCCAGATCCTCAGGATCCTCGCAAATATGATAAGAATACGGGGATCCGGAGCCGGATCCCTCACCGGATCCTAGATCCGGACGGACACCACCGGATTCTCTACCGGATCCTAAGTAGGAAAGAATACTAGGATCCGGAGACGGATACCATACCGGATCCCCTCCTGGTGGCAAGAGTAGGCAAGAATGGAAGAATGCAAGGTTAATCATCTTATGGTGAATCTTCTCAGAATCTTCAAGAATAGACAAGTACGAAGATTTTCATAAAAAAAAGTAATACACCATACTAGTATCTTTGATACCTTCTACTATCATATTCCTGAAATGACATTGTCATTTTACTATTAACATTATTATATATATTAATATCAAGTGTTTGTTTTAACCTGTAGCTTTTAAAATTGTTTTAATTAGAATCAGAAGAGAATTTTCTAAACATGCTTTAATTTTATCGAAGTAAGGTTCAATAATATACACTGTAACGCTTGAACGCACACACTTGATCATTACACCTGTGAGCGTATTCGCATTTCACCTAGACTCATTTGTGTCTTATTGCTGCAAGAGATGAAATAAGAATATACATGTATTCGAAGCATGTTTTCAATTACCGTTCAGTAACTTTCTTTCACTGATTTTTAAGAACAAAATAGAGAAACTTAAATAAAGTGGCAAGCGGCAATAACAGGAATTAGAACTGTCACTTAACATGCACATTAGAAAAAACATGCATCTTATATCTCTACATGTAAGGGCAGTAAGTATAAAGTTAAAGTTGTTTAATATTTCTATTTTTTCTTATAATACAGTTTCAGAATGGTTACAAATGTTTGAATGTAAAATAATAGGACAATAATTATGAATAACGTGAAACTTGAAATATTTTATGTTACCAAACAGTTTCTGAATTATCAAAGTTACCCTTTTGATAAGGCAGGAAATTGAAAATTTTAATTCGATTGTTAACGATTTAAGTAGGATATTATGCATTTATATTTCATTTTCAATATGGTATGTAAATTCGACTTAACTAAACAAAACAATCATTTTCACCTGAAGCCAAATAAAGCACTTTGTTTTGACGATAACAGGAATATATATACAGGATTAAGGAACAGAAAAGGTGTACAAAAGTTTAGGAACTGCCTAAAAGGGGATAAATATAAAGAATAAGGAACAATTTATAGGCAGAATGGCCAAATACTTTTATACCGAAGCCGTCTTCAACGGGGCAGAAGTAAATTATTCTGATGTCATTATTCACCAAAATTTCACAAATAAACATTTACTTATGCCAAATGCACTATCTTAAGAGGTCAAACATTACGTTACTCAAACCGATCCTCTGTTGTAGTCTAGTCGAAGAAATTATCAAGAATCAAGCAAAAACCACTAGCAACAATTTTTCTTTTAACACGTTCTAATCTTTCAGGGAAGGTAATGGATTCGCATAGTTAAACTACACATGCAAAGATAGTGCTGCTTTTGACTGAAAAGCTTGTTCGTGCAATTTGTCAAATTTATTTTCCTTCACCATAAGTACAATGAAACTAATCGCCCTCAATTAGAATAAGGAATTTCAAGGATTATTACACCTTTTGCGCAAGAGATAAAATTAATATGTAGGGTCCTACTTGTACTAAACCCTCTCTCTCTCTCTCTCTCACTCTCTCTCTTTGAAAGTCGTTGCTACACCCCTGATAAACGGAACTGGAAATAGGTTCTCTCTGTCTCTGTTGATAAAATGGGACCGGCTTTTCTCATTTTCACAGTTTTGAAACGTATTGTTCCTTAAGATGGTTTAAGAATTCTTCAGTCTAGGAAAATTTAACGAATTTTTGTGAATCCAGGCCTTGGCTGCATGCAGCCGTTAAACTGATATTAAGAACTTATTCAACATCTACCAAAGCAGTAAACACATTATCCTGTGTAGGAGAAATTACGTTCGGAAATAATATTTTAAGGGGATATAGTTACTAGAAGGCTTATTTGAGTATGACATTGCGAATTGTGACCTTTCATGTCAACCTAGCCCATGAGGACACGTTTTCATTGTTGCTATCATCTAAAAAGTACTGGATGTTGTAACATTAATGAGCACATTTTTGCTTATTTTCATTGAATCATGTTTCCAACAGTACGGCCGCATGAATTCGGTATTTCAATTGAAGGGAACAACAACAAATTAAACCCATTCTATTTAATAAATCAATTTATAAAATCTGAAAATAAAATAAGATAAATAATAAAAATTGAGCCATTGTACTTCAAATTGAGATTGTCTCAAAATCTGAAATCTGTAGTAAATTTGTTCAGTGATCAAAAAGTTTTGCAGGAATGAATATAAATGATATATTTAATATGTGTTCAACTTGTTACAATTACGATATGGAAAGATTTTCAAATAATAAAGTTTTTAAATTAATCTAATGTTTTACTGTGGACGACAAATTTAATTCTTCGCCCAAATCATTATGGTGTATTTTTGCGGATGTGTATTCCAACCCCACCAAAGGGTTAGATACCACCGGTGGTTAGTCAATACAGAGTGCCATGTATATAAGGAATACATATACCAGTAAATATTTTACGTGTGTATGTGTCGTCAATTTAATCCGATGACTTCAAGTAGTCCCGCGCAATTACACTCCTTTTGTTAGATCCCCGCCAATAAGCATTTTGGGGTCATAAAACACCTTTATACAATCACAAGCAATCAGACAGGAGCAAGCCTCTTTTTTTCAAATAGTGCGGAGCTCAACGATCCGTGTAAAGAGAGACCGGGTGGGGGGTGGGGGAGGGGAGTTAACTAATTTCGTTTAATATCCAAATGAATGTAATTTTTCCATTCATCAATTGATATTGAAATAGTAGTAAATGTAGCCCATACACGTGAAAGATACTGTTACTGTTCTTTCTTTGAAATAATAATGCAGATCAATGACAAAATCTATAATAAAGTTTTGTAGACTTACCAATTTCAAAATGATGTTGTGTATATGCATACAAACTACCTTAAAAAAACTGTCATCCAGAAATCAAAGCAAACAAATAAAGAAGCCTTCTTTATTCTAGAAAATGTTGTCATATCTAGTTGCCATAACAATTATTAAGAACCATAATTATAGTCATCTCATAAATCTTTTTCTCAGGGTGTAGGCATATAGATTTCAATATAGTAAATGAAGAAAACGAGTTTCTTAAGTATGATGCTTTCCTCAGGAAAGCAAGAAGAATTGAAAATCGTTGCTCTTTGTGCAAAAATATAATACATTTGGTAAATGAAAACATTCTGCATATGTGGGTCATGAAAAGGAAAAATAAATACTTAAAAAAGAAGGTTTATTAAATCACATGAAACGATTGGAGTCTTTGTGAAGTTACCAATTTTGAAACAGTGTTAGGTACATTTGATCTGTAAAACGCATTGAATTCATATATCTAAGACGAAACGAAAGGAAGCGTTATTATATACATTTATGTACATCTATTCATAAATCATTTGTGAAGAATTTGAGGCTATTGAAAGTAACACTTTGATTTTAACTTTACTTCTTGAATGCATCACTTTAGTCTTATGTCATGACCTATCAATTTGATTATTGCATGTAATTGATATTTTGATCGCAAGTGTTATTCTACTTTGAATACTATTATTAATATACGGTTTTATTCGAGTAATGCTTTACTGAACATGCTGAGCGCATCGTATATCAAGCACGGTAAATAACGGTCCTGTAAAAATAATAGATTTAGCATATACATGTTTTTTATTCGACAATATGCTTAATAGATCCACGCCCCTGTTTGCCATTGAATGGATACATACACACCTGCCAATAGCTTGCATTATTTATTTATCAGAGCGCTGGGTTATTCACTAAAGTCACTAAACGGCAATAACCTGTTTATTCGATGCAATAAAGTCAGTCTCTTTTGACAAAAACCGATAAAGGAAGAAACATGTAGGAATGCACCTGTATACGCGCCGCTAATCTTTGTCACGCAACAATTGTAGAATAAAGTTTAGGTTACATCATTGGACAATTTTCTTCATGGAGCTACGCCCATCATTCTATATATATTCACAATTATCACCTGTAATTAATGCATTCGAGTTTTGATGAAATCTGCCATATGAAAAATAGTTACTTTGTAAAGATGACAATTCAATCCTATTTGTATTCTTTTCAGTTCAAATATTTGATTTAATTCGCGGTACATATATTTTGCATACGTAAAATTATACTCGGAGTCGATATCGATATCGTCCCAACAGAATGAAGCACTTAAAAATATAGCTAACCTGTGAAGTGATGTAACATGCACTTTTAATACTTATGTCAACAACAAGTCAATTCTTCATATGAATATATTTCTATCTAATAATTCGACTACTTTTACATTCGTTAATGTTACTTACGTTCTATCCCTTAAATCGTGATATCATTTCCATTATTCTGCATTATTACAATTATGATGCATATAGTTGAAATATTGACACACTGTATACACTTAACATGGTGTGTAGACATGCAGTATTTATATTTACAAATAACAATGCATGTAAATCAACATATGTGAAAATATGAGGAACGTTACGTGTAAACAATATGCCGCCATCAAATCACTGTAGCGGTAGATTGAGGAAGACGTTCTAACATGAAGATTGACAAACGCTTATAAGTGATATTTGGTTATGTATATACTTTATATATCATAATATTTAAGTGTGTGTGTCTGTGGTTATTTTTTGTTGTTCTTTAATTACTGTTGTTTAGGTATAAGTAAGATAAATTGTCTCTCAGACCATTTTGACCAATATAGAAGGTGCGATATCTTATGCAGTTTACTTGTCAATTGTATTTGGTGAGACAATGAAAACAATTTCACTCTCTCTCATTCTTATGATCATCTTTGAATATGTTTATGAAATGAAATCGGACCGCAAGATAAAAACTCAATGGTGAAATATCACCTGTTATATTCCTGTAAAGTATCCACATTCAGCACCTGCATTTGATCTTCATGAAACAATAAAACAATCAAGACTTTATGGTACAAGGCTAGACAGTTTCCGTTCAACACTCGCCGATATGCTTTGACCTAATTAGTTTCGCTACAGCGAGCAGCGTCTGTGGTCAGCAGCCCAGGCGTTGAACCGTGAAGCTGTCTCGGCGTTAATGAGTTAAAGACCGGCAAGGGATCCGGCGGTGGATGGATCCCGGATCCGTTGAGGTATCAGTCGCCGGATCCTAGTATACCATTTTTGATAGGATCTGGAGGATCCGGCAAGGGATCCGGCAAGGGATCCGGCAAACGGATTCAGGGTATATTCACCCTAGGATAGTATATGGTTAGAATATGAAATTCAAATAATGCTTCTTATCACCATCTATGAAATTAGGTAAACATTTGTATATATAGATAAATATTCAGAGTGTTTTTATCTTTTTTCACTTGCACAACTTTGATACACGCAAATTCTCTAACAGGAAATAACTTATTATCTCATGTTATTTCTACTAAACATCTCTTCAACATTTAATTGTAAACAAATATATTTTTCAACTTGACACAAACACAAAAATTTCCTGCATTTTCCTCGAGTTTAATGACGTTTCATGGCATTTCTTGGGCTGAGGAAATTCCCTCATTACTGCTGATGAAATGCCATTAATCGCATAGGGTTTCCTCCTGAGGAAATTGCATTAAACTCTTAGGGTTTAATGTCGTATAATGCTTGAGGAAAACCCACCTTTTCTTGTTGTGTGTGTGACAGAACAATGGAATTACATTAAAATTTTATTTCAAGTAACACAATAACCATATGCTTAAAACACAAACCTGTCTTGCCTCTTCGATATACTTCTTTAACTGAACTATGTCTAGCTGTATGCCCTGATAAACCTTCCCAATACCTAGTGGAATGAAACGCAACCAGGGCATCAGTGTTAACATCTGCACATTTCCGGGTTCGAACATGCCATTGAGATCTGTAGTTAATTTCCCCAGCAATTGCAGTTGTTCATCCTCTTGTTTCAAGTGTTGCCCGGTTATCTGGAATTAAATTAGTACGATTCTTTATGTTATAGAGATTTTCAACCCCTTTTAATTGAACTCAACTGACAACACTCTACAATACAATGCTTTTAGAAATGACATATTGAATGATAGTGTTCAATGAATAAGCAAAATACTTCAATGTTACAATATTACTTCGAATGACAAAACAACCCGCATAATGATAACAATCGAATATTTATGCAACCTCCTCAGACAATGAGATATTACATTAAACTTTCTTATTATGGCTTTCATGAAGACTTTGTCTACTTTTTTGTTTTCATATCAATCACCAAACAAGTGTCTTATTGAGATCATTCGTTATGATGACAGAAGTTCTTAATTAAAGCCATGAAATGTAAGCTGTGGAAGTAGAATTGCAATCTTCCTGTTTGGTGGGACAAAAAGACTTGCAATAAAGATTGTTGTAAACTTGACAATAAGCCATTTGTCTCCATCAAACTAGATAATAAAAAGGAGCTATCACCCCGCACTTGGCACTCTTTCGAAAACACAAATGTACAAAACATGCGGATATCTCACTCACCAACATCGATATGACACTCGTAATGTATCCGTTGATGTATGTAAACGGATCCACAGGTTTTCCAGCCTCCTTGTGGATCCTGCCCAACAAATATTTGATCTCTCCCTGCACTAGCTCCTCAACGTCCGCCATATTGCTTCCATAAATCTTCAAACCTTTGAATACAAGTTTCCTTAACGCATACCATTCTTCTGAATATGTTGCTAACACTTCATCATTTCTAAAGATGTACTTGCCAGTAAATGATTCAGGTCTTCCACTGAATGTTGTAGAGTATTTTGGTGAGTTCAACGCTTCTTGTATCATGTCAAAGGAGTTCAATACAACAACTTGTTGATTGTAAAGCTTGAGTGTATATGCATCGCCATAGTTTCTACCAAGCTCACCCATTTGAAGTAATGCCGTCTTCTTTTCAAACTGCAATACATTTCCAAATATAGGAACTCCAGGAGGTCCTGTAGGATATTTGTATTTTCGTTTGGATATCAAAAACACATAGATAAGGTACAGAAAAACAGCGAGATAACCCAAAGCAGCGACAGACATGCTTGTTAAAGTGTGTTCTGCAGTGCTTCACAATCCGCCTCAACAGGGAGTGTGCTATATCTCTTACACAGTTACGCAACCGAGGCCAAGGTTATGCAACAAATGTAAACAACTTTTAGAAAAGAACGTTTAACCCGAGGCGGCGGCGTGGCCATTTATTTAAAACAACATTTATGTGTTGAAAAAATGGAAGCATTAGACATTGTTGACCTCGAAGCGTTATGGGTGAAAATAAAATGTAAATCCAGACATTATCTAATCGGTGTGTTTTACCGCGCAGATAAAAGTGAACAATACTGGGAATTGATTAACCAATCTATTGGAATGGCAGCCGATTTAAATATGTTTACTATCATTACCGGCGATTTTAACATTGATATTTTAAATTTAACAAATACTAAGATTGAAACATTGAAAAGCATGTATGGGCTAAGCCAGATTATAAATGTACCAACACGGATAACGCACAGCTCTCGCACTTTAATTGATTTGATTTTTGTTACTCATGAAAATAGCGTGCTTAGCTCAGGCGTTCTTCATCCCATATGTAGCGATCATTGTCCAATCTTCGTAACTGTTAGAGATAAATCAAGTAAGGTAAATACCGCAATGAAAAGAACCGTGTACGATTATAGGTCGATGGATACAGGAAGCGCACACCTATATCTATCTGAAATTGATGAAACTGAAATATTCTCTACCGATGATATTAACAGTGCTGCTGAAAATCTTACGAGTAAATTAAAACATATCCTTAATATCACAACACCGAACAGACAGATCAATGCACGAAAAAACGAGCCCTTGTGGATGAATAGCGAAATCCGTTCTGCAATGCGGAAGCGTAACCGTTATCATAAAAAAGCTAAAAGACGTAACCGTACATCTGATTGGGCTAACTTTAGATCAATTAGAAATAAAGTTATCAATTTGATACGTGTTGCTAAAAGGAAATGTGATCTAAGAATCGATGATAGGATAAATACGTCCCTTGGTACTAAGACATGGTGGCGTATGGTTAAACAATTTGTACAAAGAAAATCTGAATGTAATTCTTTTCCACCCATCATATCGAATGGCGTTATTCATGATCATCCCGAAGAAAACTTCTTTGCAAATCAAGCTACAGTAGCCGACCCATATTTGAAACCACCCGATATGCAGTTTGAAACTATTACAAATACGTTGAGCTCCATCATTCTTACACGTGACGAGGTTCAAGACATTCTCCTCTCAATTGATCCATTAAAAGCAACAGGGCCAGATGGAATAGGAAATAGATTTCTCCGATGTTTTGCAAAAGATGTATCCCCCTTGTTGACTAAATTATTTAACTGTTCTCTTGAAAAGTCCGTATGTCCATTCATTTGGAAAAAAGCTACCGTCTTTCCTCTCCATACAAAGAATAGCGTTAATGAATGTTCCAATTATCGACCTGTGGCATTAACAAGTTGTCTATCCAAAGTTTTCGAAAAATGTGTTTTTAAGCACGTATTCAATTTCTTTAGAGATAATAATATTCTTACAAATTTACAATCGGGATTTATGCCGGGTGACTCTACAGCTAACCAATTAACATATTTGTATAATTTTATCGCAAAAGGCCTTGACGAAGGTAAACAGGTTAGGGCTGTTTTTTGCGACATTAGCAAAGCGTTTGACAAAGTTTGGCATAGAGGAATTATTGCGAAACTAAAACATTATGGCATCGATGGATCACTTTTAAATTGGTTTGTAAGTTATCTAGAAAATAGATTACAAAAGGTTGTCATCGACGGATTCTGCTCAGATAATAAAGCTGTACTTGCTGGCGTCCCACAAGGCTCCGTGTTGGGACCACTACTTTTCATTGTGTACATCAATGATATTGTCGATGGCATAGAAAGTCACATTCGTCTCTTTGCAGACGACACATCAATATACGTCATTGTTGATGATCGCCATGTTGCCGCTGCGTGTCTTAATGACGATTTAAACCGAATTTCGAGCTGGGCAGAAAAGTGGCAGGTTCAATTTAATCCCAAAAAGACAGAGACTATAAACTTTTCTAATAAACATAAAAGTGACAAAATTCCGACTTTATATATGAATCAAACCCCGGTGCAAGAAGTTCAAAACCATACACATCTTGGCATAACTCTTCAGAGTAACTGTTCTTGGAAAAGTCATATTGAAGGCATTGTTGACAAAGTAAGTCCAATGATTAATTGTCTTAGAAGCTTTAAATACCGCCTTTCTAGGAAAACGCTTGAAACTATGTACAAATCATTTGTGATGCCGATATTTGACTACTGCTGTCATATTTGGGATAACTGTACGAATGAACAAAATCATCTTCTTGAACGACTCCATTTAGATGGACTTCGCACTATATGCGGCGCAGTTCGCGGCACTAGTCATGAAAAATTATACCTCGAAACTAAATTTAAACCTTTAATTGAAAGAAGGCGCGATATTAAGTTGCTAATTTTTTACAAAATGTATAATAATCTCGCTCCAGGTTACTTATGCGACCTTGTTCCTAAAACTGTCTCTGAAAACAGTCAATATAACCTGAGAAATAGTTTTAAGCTCCAAACAATAAACTGTAGGACAAAACTCTATGAAAATTCATTCTTACCAAACACAATTAAAATGTGGAACTCTTTACCTGACAACCTCACTAATGCCAATTCAATAAGTGAATTTAAATCTCTTTTAACAAGATCTGAATCACTAAATAGTCATGATTTAAACTACGGTAGTATATTTTGTCAGATTGTCCACACTCGCCTCAAGCTTGGCTGCAGTGATCTAAATGCGGATAAAGTCAAAAGATATATATCGACTAACGCTGAATGCGCATGTGGATATCATGGTGAAGATATTATTCATTATCTTTTCATATGCAAACTTTATACAGATATAAGACATAAATCTTACTTTTACATAAACGGTCACAGCCTCCAAACAGTGTTATACGGATTACCATCAACTACCAGTAGTGAAAATGAAAAAATCTTGGAATCATTACACCAATATATTTGCAAGAGCAAGCGATTTGAAATGTAAAATGAATTTATTATCATAAAAAGCAACTGCAAGCGCTTTGTCACCTAATTTTGTACCCATACATATTAAGTCATGTTGAATTTTTCTTGTATTTTGTCCTATTTTATTTGTCTCGTTCTTGTGAACTTTGCTTATTACGTTTTGTACTGGTGAGGTATTCATAAAAGCAAAGACTTGCTTGTTTACCGAACCAGATTCTTATATGAATAAAAATATGTTTAAACCAAACAACTATTATAAAGCCATAGATACACAATATCTTAGATTTTTATAAAAGTTGAATCACACCGACCCATGCGTATCCCGTTTCGTTCTAATTTGCATTGTTGACACAATTGGGTTCACTTATGCCTACGATTTTATTGCCGATTGCAGCTAATTTATAAGGGTGGACCAGACTTATTCAGTGGATGTGATAAGTAATTGTACAAATGAAAGATGCTCCAAAAAATAAATTGATTTGAGCAATGAAAGTTGCATACAAGCATATGAGTTAAACTTAATGTCATTTATACTTGAGTTGTTGGCATACTTTTTGATGATAGATAGAGATAGATTCGGAGATGATATTAATACACTTGCTTGCAAAGAATTCGGGTCTTCACTTGACTACGGTAGAGTATTTCGATGAATTTAAAGCCTCCTTTAGCAAGTCATTGGAGTTCGAAATAACTGGTGGTCCTTTATGAAAATTCAGTATAAATGCATATTTTTAAACCTTATTTTTTAACATTTGAATATGTCAACGCGTTTTTCAGTCAATGCACTCATTGCTGTCAGTACATCTTCTTCTTTCTTGTTTCCCACATCATGCATCAGTTGACGCACTGTTACTGGAAGAGTAGACCTATAGTTAAAGGGGGTCTACAACCTTAATTTTTAACTTCCAGTGTTTAATTAGCGAGGCCCCGCGAGAGTCGTAAATCTCAATCAGCGCGCCCTCTACTCAGCGGTGTTTTTACTGCGCTGCATCCTATGCGCGCGGTTTCCTTACTCGCGCGAATTACCCAACCGGATACGCGTGTGAGAATGTCGTTTTAAACAAATCGTTCTACAACTGAACTGCCATATGAGATATGAGATATGAGAAAAAATATATAAATCTTTGTAAAGTGAAATCTTTTTTAGCTTTTTTTAGATTTCCCTCACCTTTTACAAAATTAGATAAATAATTCTGGTACTCTGGTATTATGCAGTTGTTTACATTTAACTTGTAAGCTTGGACACTACAAACTTCACAATATTTCTTTCGATATTTTTAAAAGTTAGGTTTTGACTTGTGTGGATATTTTTTTTATTTTCGTCACTATTACTCAATTCCTAACTATTTGAAATTTCTTATCTATGGCAGATAGGGGTTTGAGGTGGGGTTTTTTATATTTGGCAGTAAATTGAACCTGGATTAAACAACTGTAAAATCAATGCACTTTTAATATTGATACAATTCACATATAGTTATCCAACCTTTTAAGAGCATAATTGAAGACCAAGTTGACATTTAACAAAGACACAATCATTTTTCAGAAATTTAAGACACGTTTGCCATAATTTTAAAATATCACTGATGATTATGAAAAGGGAATACATGAAGGATATACTGGTCACTAGTTATAAAGTTTAACTAAAAGGGTTACCTTGATGATAGGGTGTTTTAAACTTTTTATTTGGGTCCGGTTTGGTATGTCTCGCATTTGAGTTGACTATTCATCAGTAAAATTTTAAGGTATAATCTCATGATGATACAATCGAAAATTGATTTAATATTTTCATTATTTCAAAGTCATCGACAAGGGGTTCACCTCGTACATCATGCGTCCCGATAGTTCCGATATGGGATTTCCAATTACGAATGGATAAGAATAAGAATGACTTGAAAAATGATGTATACAAACCTGGCAGTAATTGTTAACGTACATGTATTTACCAGTCTTACAGAGAAAAGGGCACCAACAATCTGAGCCATAATTAATGATAGATTCACTGTAGTAAATGACAATAAAAATTATCTCGTCCTAATCCCGGATTGACAAATAGTTACTTTGTTTTGATTTTTTTCGCCAATTATTCACAGTAAATGAACACATGCTTTTGACATTTAAAAGATAGTGAAAAATATAAAATATAGTTGGATTAATCTTGAACATAATCAAAACCGCATAATCTACATTTTTATAGATATATCTTATTCCACGTAGTCTCTCAGACATTATACAATGCATGAACTCAACAATGATGTTATCTAATTTATCAGCCAGCCAGTCAGGCATAAAGCACAGCTGTCCTCGGAACAGGAAATGATAATAAGGATATTATGTAAGAGATCGATCACATACGTTGTTTATAACACTTCAAGGAAGTTATATAGTACTTGGAAAGTCTGGTCTAAACAGTCACTGTAATCTCGCTCTACTCCCATGTTTTCAGTTGACGAGGTGGAATAAACATTGTCAATTCACTTCCTCTCTAATTCTGTTTTATTTGTTTATGATTGTATGTGGGCGTAAGGCAGCTTACTAAAATTAAAGAATTGATATATTTCAAAATAATTGCATTTTCATCACTTAAATGCCAAAATCATGATATTTACTTATTTTCAATAATCATCGACAAAAGGCAATATATAGGCCTACGGCTGTACGGCAAAGACATGCTCCCCCTATAGTCGACCGATTGCAGGTGTTCTCACAGCGACATGTGATAGTAGAGAAGCTAGCCATTTTGGACTGCAGGCATCGTGTTGTTGTTGGGTTGAAGTTTAACGTCTGCTTCCACCATTGTGTTATGTCGTCGACGTGGGGCCTATGCCTTAGTTATTTGCAATGAATGGGGGAATAAGATTTAGAATAGGTCATAGACACCCAAGTTAAGTTAATAAAAGTTCTAAAGTGGTAAAAAAATAAAATCAATTTGGAATTTGGAATTCAGGCATCGTGTCAGGAACGAAAATGAATAAGCCAATCAACGATCGCATGTCATAAAGGGGATTCCCCTGTCACAATGACCGCTTGGCCGGCGCCAAGTCCGTGTCACGTGACCTCTTTCCCGGCTATGGCAATTACGTAACTGCTGGTCAATTAGGTCTGAAAGGCTAGGGTTGTTGTTCCCCTTTAATTCCCTTCCGTAGGCAATCATTTGTAGAGTCACGTTGTTCATTTAAGGCTTGTAATTGTCTTATAGTCGTGTTGATGGAGAACGGTACAAAATAGTCACTCCATAAGATCCTGAGATAACAAAGTCAGAGTTCAGGACGTGACTTCTCCCAATCTACTGATGACTAGGCTTGTCAGAGAAATGCTATATTTGTATACGGTCACTTTCTTCAGAGGGGTTCAAACACAAAGCCTTTAGCATTGTTAACCTTTAGCACTCACACGTATTGGCTATGTTTATGCTGTAGGTCAATGATTTCCATAGCGGATGGCTTGTATATTGGGTCGGGTAGTGAATGTACAATTATAATTGCTTTTTCCTTCGCATATTAACTGTTTAACTGTCTACATTGTCACAAAATATAAATACTTCACATAGCCAAAGTATCGTCTTATTTCTCACTCACTTAGGTCGGGTCAGGTATCCTGAGTGCAAAGTATAAGTACGGCTAACTCAAATATCAATTCAATGACGTACATAGATAAATGTATACAGATAAGTTTCACAGGTCAGGTAAACATAGGTCAAGTAAGGTCAGAGTTCGTGGAAGGCTTGTGAGCAATAACTAGAACAGGTCTCTTAAAATAGATAAATATTTAGGTACAAATCAGAGCACAATAACATCGAGATCTAGGTCAATGCGGCAGGCTCAGTTCCGGCCTGCGGCAGGCTTTTTTAACCCACTTTTCGTTTGGGCTTTAAGTATACATAGTAGAAAGTACATAAATACAGTACCACAAGCTAAAGCAGCGAATGACATTTTTGATGAACCTGTTTATTTGGAACTTGTCGCTCAGGCTGCCATGAAAAATATTATGCAATATCATTGTCCCGTTTAAAAACATCTAGGGTTGAGGTCTACTACTATCAAAATTCAAAGCGATGTTTTCAATGCAAACGATATGCAGGGTCATGTTCCCTGTAACGTCAGCTGTAAGTGACCATGACTATGTATTAATGTTAAGATATATACATAGTCATGATACACATTCAATGGTTTATAGCTTATATTTAATATATTTACAATAACTATGGGTTGATTATTGTTGTATCAACTTGTTTGTTCTATGTTTATGTATTATCACATATGGTTATAATTTAAATTATCAGGTTGTGTATTTAGATTAAACCATTAACATTAAGTTTTTCAATATATTATATTCAGATAATATGTTTAGCTTCTTTGACATACAAAATGAGAAAGAGTTCAATCCCAAAGCTCTCGGCATCTGTCATAAAGTAAGCTTTTTAGCTCATCAGGTCTGAAAGACCCGATGGGCTTATGGCATGGCATGGCGTCCGGCGTCCGTCTACCCGTCCGTCCATCCGTCCATCCGTCCGTCCATCCGTAAACTTTTCACTTTTTCGACTTCTTCTCCAGAACCAATGACTCTAGAGAGCTGAAAGTTTATGTGCATACTTCTTGGAAAATGGGGATTCTAAATTGTAGATTTCGTGACCCCATGACCCCAAATGGGGTCACAAGGGTCAAAACCTTAAAAATCTATTTTAATCTTCTTCTCCAGTTCCAAAAGGTCCAGAGAGCTGAAAAGTTGTGTGTAGACTTCTTGGCCAATGGGGATTCTAAATTGTAGATTTTGTGACCCCATGACCCCAAATGAGGTCAGAGGGGTCAAAACCTGAAAAACCTATTTTCATCTTCTTATCCAGTTCCAAAAGGTCCAGAGAGCTGAAAAGTTGTGTGTAGACTTCTTGGCCAATGGGGATTCTAAATTGTAGATTTTGTGACCCCATGACCCCAAATGAGGTCAGAGGGGTCAAAACCTGAAAAACCTAATGTCATCTTTTTGTCTAGTTCCAAAAGGTCTAGAGAGCTGAAAAGGTGTGTGTAGACTCCTTGGCCAACGGGGATTCTAAATTGTAGGTTTGGTGACCCCATGACCCCAAATGGCGTCACAGGGGTCAGAACCTAAAAAACCTAATTTCATCTTTTTCCCTAGTTCCAAAAGGTCTAGAGAGCTGAAAAATTGTGTGAAGACTTCTTGGACACTGGGGATTCTAAATTGTAGGTTTGGTGACCCCATGACCCCAAATGGGGTCACAGGGGTCAAAACCTAAAAAACCTAATTTCATCTTTTTCCCTAGTCCCAAAAGGTCTACAGAGCTGAAAAATTGTGTGAAGACTCCTTGGACACTGGGGATTCTAAATTGTAGGTTTGGTGACCACTTGACCCCCAAATGGGGTCACAGGGGTCAAAACCTTAAAATCCTACTTTCATCTTCTTCTCCAGTTCCAAAAGGTCTTGATAGCTTAATAGTTGTGTGTAGACTCCTTGGACAATGGGGATTCTGAATTGTAGGTTCGGTGACCCCTTGACCCAAAATGGGCAATGGGCCTTTTTTATTTGATTGTGAATAACTCGGACGTTGGGACAGGCTATCTTTCCTACACTGCCCATGACCCCATGGTCTAAACCCAAACACCTATTTCTATCAAAAGTCTGATGAGCTACAGAGCCCATGGCTCTATTTTTTCTAGGTAAACTTGTACTCGCATTATCAATTTTACCTTCAAAAACATTCATTGCCGTTGTGCCTTTAGCACCAATTTATTTAATTTGTGAATAGGCTGACACTTTCCCCGCACAATAAGTGTTAGCGTTGGACACTGTTTAGGTTAGGAAAACATTTTATCCCATTATTTCAATTTCACAACCTTTTAATCACTTTAGTTAACATCGTGTTTTAGATTTCTAATCATTTCTTTTTAGTTCCAGGCACAACACAAGTTTTTAGGATTTGTCGAAAACTTCATATCATCTCTGTCAACAGTAATAGCCGCATTATTCTTTTGCCATCTTTCTGAGATCTTATTAGCAAAACCTTTTTACTGTTAAGTTTGAGAATGTTTGTGTTCATTCAAGAGCTAACCTTGGGTATGCTTTGCAAAGTATGAGATCGCTACATTCAAAATAAAAAAGCGTTTCATTCCAGTCGTCCATCATGGTCCTCAGATCGTCCAGTACTGCTGTCTCTGTGTTGAAACCTCTTCTACATGCCAACTGATGGTATGAAGGAGATCTTATGATTGAAGATGATCCTGGTACATTGTCTTAACAGTCTCTCTAAAATCTCCGACAAATAGTCAAAAGCTTCTAGCAGAAGCTTGGCAGGTATAGGATCATATAGATTTATAGATTATAGATCGTATAGGTTATGATTTCCAATCTAGCTTCAATATTTCAATTGAGTTCAGAGCCATTAATTTTCAGTTGTATCTTTACAAATCTTAATTGATATTGTATTCTCAGAATCATTTTTGTCAGGTGTGACTTCAGAAACCCTAATTGTCATTGTAAGTTCAGAGGAATTTATCACCACTTGTGCGTCCAAAAAGCTCATTATTATTGTGAATTTGGAACCATTTGTTATCACATATGTTTAGAAAAGCATAAGTTCAGAATCTGTTCAGCGTGTTTTTGACTGTGTAAGAAGATACAAGAACTAATATAGTTGGGAGATAATAACTAATGGTGCATAAACATATTATTACTTGACCATTGAGGATATCGCCGTTTAAAAAATCCACAATGTTATTACACATTGCGTCATTGCATCGCTTGTTGACTGACGTCATATGACATCAGAATCGTTAGGAATGATGTCACAATGTGGCACAATGGTGATGTCAGCGATTTTCATGGGGTTTTATGATACAAATTAGAGAGTAATGAATAAAATACCTAACTCAGTCACCTCCAACACAATCTACACCAGGTACCCAATTAGTACTGCTGGGTGAACAGAGGCACAATTTGAATAAAGTCTCTTGCCTAAGGAGACACCATAAGGTTTCCACTTGTGCCTAAGTGCGGGGCAGGGAATAACCCTTCAAACTCTCAGTTAATACAGCAATGATCCGGTTACCCACTCATCCAACTTAAAACAACCATTCTGTGTCTCCAAAAAGCAATTTAATATACTTTCGATACTTGTTGGTCACTTTACTCAGGACATCTTGGCTGAAAGATGATCTTGTAGTTTGGGGCTTGAAGCAAACTATCTGCTATGAATGTCCTCGGATCTGTGTCTGGTAATGGCTGGTCAGGATCAGGAAGCAAGGTGAAGTTCTGGAGAACAGAGGCCAGTGCTAGGAATATTCTCAATCGGGCGAGTCCTTCTCCAATACACAGCCGCTTCCCGATTCCAAAAGTGATTGTTCTGAAATTGGACTTCCATTTATTCATTTTGACTTTTGTTGAACACATACATGCTTTTTTCGTTATTCACAAGACATTAACATGGTCAAGGTTCAAAACTCCTATTTCCTTTGTTAAGTATTATGGCAAGTATAGACAAAGGTTCATAGTTACTCGAATCTCATTCAGCGATGCAATGGGGTATCATTTTATGAACGTAGCCACAAACATCTCTATATTGGAAATATAAGTGATATATTGAAAAGAGTAGATTCAATAATATAATAGCATAACTTAAACGTCCACACTTGCTTATAGGTTGTTAAACATTCAAAATGATATCTACCTTTGTCGTCTTTCATCTTCAGGTGGTATCAGATCTCCGGCATCGTCAAGGAAACGGGATGGGTTGAAGACATACGGGTCCTTCCAGAACTTCTCATCATGAAGCACGAGCCAGATGTTGTAAAAGACCTGCAAAACAGATAACCACAAAGAACGTTAACCCTGACCAACATGAAAATATTTAAAAGTTTGTGGTTTAAATGTTCTTTGCCATTGTTTTCATTGTTAATAATGTGGATATAAGTATGGCGCCTTTTCCTCGTACTTATACATGCTCAAAGTGCTACCTACATCATAACTGTGAAAGAAAGGCATCTCAACGCAGCTACTTAGCGCTTAGCACGACCATGTAGGTCCGTACATCCCTTTGGTTCTGACCAGGCTCTGGCTTGAGAGGCCAGCAGGCAAACCAATACACCACTGTGCTCCATTGCTTTTGCTTTGAAAGTCCGTTCTTGTGTTACTTTATTAGCTAACACATTTATTCAATTATAGGGTGAAGCGGTGACCATCAGTAAACTCTTTAAACTGACCTGTGTATCTTTTGGCAGAAAATAATCTCTAATCTTGACATCTTCAATAGTGCTTCGTGGAATTGTGAGAGGAACAGACGGGTACAGACGGAAAGACTCCCACAAAACAGCTTGAGTGAAGGGCATTGATGGCTTGTCAGTGTTACAAGGGAAGCGATTCCTGCCAACCACCTCATCAATTTCATCCTGGATTTTTTTCTGGATGTCTGGCCTCGCCGTCAGAATCAGGAACGTTGAGTAGAGTGCCACCCGAGAGGTTGCTGTTCCTGTATACAATGTAGACTCATAGGATATATGAAAAAAAAAGACCCTTTATTGCTATACATTAAAACTGCATTTATGCTTGCAAGTCCGTCAAATAAGTAAAACCGCTTGAAAGTGGACTACTGGATCTCATACATTTTAACTAGCAGTTCTACTTTGTAGCCGGCACAGTCATAGCAACTTCAACTTTCATGTCATTTTGAAGAACTTCTGTTTTTTGGTTAACAGTTGTATCACTCACCAGCTCCTAGAAGATCCAACATAACACCAGTTACATTTTCTTCTGTCACATGACCTTTCTCCTTTTCTTGATGCATATAGTCCAAAAAACAAGCTTTTCTATCTTTGCTCGGTTTCTAAAAGTAAATAAACGTTGTCACATTTCTATCAAATCTATATCTATGAAACTTTAGCTTTGTCAAACTAAAACGATATGAGGCAGTATTGTCAACTCGTTCATAATCTGTCATCACAGGCGCTTTATTTAGTTTTCGTAAAGAAAAAGTCAAACGTGCACATTCCAATAAAGTTTAGCTTTCCAAAACATACTGCTGCGATTTGAAATGAACTTCTGAAACGGTGTCGCTGTCTGGCACAACTTAATTTGGCTGATCCTGATCAGGTTGTTTAGGAGTTTATGACCGAGCTATCTCTGTTGAGAGAGAATGAATTGGTGAAGTAAGATATTACAACCTTTACCATATTAAGGACAACGTCATTATCTATTGCACATGATCATTCTCCAGTTTGTAAATCAGCTAAGTTGAAAATACAGGTCGATAGCAAGCCAGAGAGGAAATCCACTTTGTGATAGAACAGTAGAATAAATCTAACCGTATATTCATCAATAGTAACACAATAGTAACACAACAGTCACACAATAGTAACACAACAGTTATACAATAGTAACACAACAGTTACACAATAGTAACACAATAGTAACACAATAGTAACACAACAGTTACCAACACAAACCTGTCGAGCCTCGTCGATATCCTTTTTCAAGTGAACAAGGTCTCTATGTATACCTTGTAAAACCTTCCCAATACCCAATGGGATGAAACGTAACCAGGGCATCAATGTTAACATCTGTAACTTTCCGGGTTCGAACACCTCGTTTAGATCTGAAGTAATTTTTCCTAGAAGTTGCAGTTGTGCATCCTCTTGTTTCAAGTGTTGCCCAGTTATCTGGAGGGAAAATGGTATGGTTTCAATATTTTCAAAGATTTGCAACACTGTTTGTTTCTAATGACATCAACTCATTGTATTTCTCTTTGCAAACTTCACTGTATACTCAACCATTAATTTGATTGGCTACTTCTTTAGTTAAAATTCGTTCACATCTTATGTTTCATTGATACAAGAAATTTGGTCTTTGGACAGCTACAATTTAGTTATGACACCAATGAATTATCTAGAAGCCAGACGTTCCTTCTTAAAGAATTATACAGTAAGTATTGAATTGTCAACTTTTCACTATGTCCACAAGAAATCATTCGCATATCTGACTCACATCTAACATTTTTAATTGTCTTTTGTGTTCATCTCAACTGTTGATATTTGATATTTTACCAAAATAAATTGTAATTGTGCATAGTTGTGACTAAATATTGATTCCAGTGACCAACCTTTCTCAACGATTTGTGCTGACAATACAGACAGAACATACATGCATTACACTCACCAACATTGATATGACACTTGTGATGTAACCACTGATGTATGTAAACGGATCCACAGGTTTCCCAGCCTCGTTTTGGATCCTGCCCAAGAAATACTTTATCTCTCCCTGCACTAGCTCCTCAACGTTCGCCATATTGCTTCCATAAGTCTTCAAACCTTTGAATACAAGTTTCCTTAACGCATACCATTCCTCTGAATACGGTGATAGAAGTTCATCGCTTTTGAATATGTACTTGCCTGCAAAGGACTCAGGTCTTCCACTGAATGCTGTAGAATATTTTGGTGAATTTAAAGCCTCCTGTATCATGTCATAGGAGTTCAAAATAACTGCTGGTTCTCTAAAAAAATTAAGTGTAAAGGCATCACCATATTTTCTGCCAAGCTCTCCCATTTGCAACAGCGCCGTTTTCATCTCGAATTGAAATATATTTCCGAAAAAGGGTACTCCACGAGGTCCATCAGGAAATCTTCCTCTTCGTTTTGTCATCAAATATATATAACACAGGTAAAGGAACACAACAAGACAAGTCAAGGCAATCACCGCCATGTTGGCTGTAAGATCTGTATAGTCTCCTATGCAACAGCTTTATCTTTGTTTACCTAGTCAGTTGGCCTCGAAGGTGTTTATACAATATCATGTCCGATTTAATTCAACAAGGTCATGCAGTGAACAAGATATAAAGAATACGTATCTGTATGTTTTAATTTTATTTAATCTTTGCACTCGTGTTTAATGATAGGCACATGATTGATAAAACTCGTCCATGTCAATTTTAAATGAAATTTGCGTTATTTACATTATTTACACCAATGTTATTAACAACAGTATTCTATGATTTGTTATGAAGAAAGGTACTGTTAGTGTTTTGCAGTATTTATTTGCAATAAATTCATGTTCTAATGCATTTCGCGTTGTTTATAATGCATACCAAAACTCTTGTGTCCTGTGAAAATGTTGTATAACTTTGTGACGCATGCCAGTGTAAAAGTTAATTAATTTCTATACAACCGCTGTCATAAAAGCGTTTATCGGTGGATGCAATGGATGCAATCAAAGTTGATCGAGAATATGCACTTTACACTTTGAGTCTTCTTTACAAAGCACATTCGCCTTATTTAGCCACAGCATCAGTGCATAGGCTTGTGTGACATCAAGTATGTTATTCATGCACGCGGAAGTTTCATTGACATAATATATTCCAAGAAAGTTTATATTGCAATATTTTGCCGCTAGGGGAACCGGTTGGAAATTAGAGACGAGCTCATATTAGAACAGAGGTCGTACAGGAATTATTGACGGAGCTACCTCTGTGGGGATAGAATTATTGAGGTGAAGTTTCATTTTCTTCTTTACCAATTGCTTTCACTACAATGTAACCAAGGTACTAGGGCTTTTCATTAATCGTTAACAATGGTAAAGGACTTAATCTATGACGGCTGATACACTATACAAATGTAAAGCAAATATGTCAGCTTGATATTTGCTATGTCAGCTTGATATGATCTGTTTTTAGAGTAATTTTGAGAGTCTTCATAGGTCATTGCTTATATCAAGGTACATACTATTAAGTTGACAGTCATAAAACTTTTGTTACATATCGCCTATATTATATTTATATTCTGAAAGAATCATACTTCTGATTAAAATTTTAGATATATTAAATGTACATAACGGCATAGCTTTAAGCGTGAATAATTAAGAATTAAGAGTTTACACCCAGGGTTAGGAGAGTGGAGCGTCAGCTATACGTCTTACCCTGAGACAGGATGATGTGAAGGATGATATCAAGATAATAGTCCGTAGTATAGGGCATTATTAAGATAGCTGCCCAGGTAAGTAATTTAAAGAATAGTTCAAAACATAGTGTCCTGAATAATAAGTTAGTCACTGGAGGTTTAAAAATACTACTTACATGTATTCAAACATTTTCTGATAACTTTGACTGTCTCACGAGTAGATGTTAATGTTGTATTTGCGTGGGTAATTTCACATTATAGACGCTTAAATTCAGGAATAGAATTATTGCTTACCGACGTTTCGCTTTGTGCATGCGTTATCAGCATAAAGGGGGATTAAATATAGTCGGCTGTAAATCGACCTAAATGCGTTACCTCACGGACTGAATCCAATTTGGTTTTCATGTCGTTTTAACCAAAGTTCCATTCTTGTTGTCACAAAGGGACTGCAGGTCCTCAAAAATAACACAGATGTAAGTGATGTATATACAGATGTAATATAATGTTTTCATGGTTAATGCTTGTCAGTTCATTACCAACCGGTTTCACAAAAATGTTATCATCAGACTTGGTGATTTTGTTGATGTTCTTTTTAAACCATTAACGAAACATTTTAAAAGTTATCTTAGAGCCACAACTGATTTCCTAAATCCTTTCCCTCGAACAACCAATCAAATAGCTAAGTTGGTATAATTTGATTTGACTAACCTCTATTTAAATATCCCTCACGACTTAAGTGTAGAAACAATACTTGCTGGATAAATACCCCCATGACATACATGATAGAATTACAAAAGAATTTATAAAAAGTGTAAAATTTATTTTCACTTTAATGACATTTATTATAAAGAAATCATTGGGATAGCAATGGGCACAAAACTGACTTCAACATACGCTGCACTCGTATTAGGATACAAAGAATCATTATATCGCAGAGTAGATCAGAAACTCGAAGACGATTTTGACAACGAATTCAAATGTAACTAGAAAATATTCTCGGTTGACTGCTTCATACTATGAACTCGAGATAACCAATCCTTAAAAGTGCCATGACTTGAAGCTAGCAACGCAAAACTACTATTCCTAGATGTAATGGTATCCATTCAGGCGGTGTATGAATCACAAAATGTGTTAGGCCGAATTGCCGGACATGCAAAAAAATTTTAGAAGTAAATTCATACACCTTTAGAATTCATTCAGAATTGAAAATAATTGAAAACATGTCTTGCGCCTCAAGAAATTTAATTTGAATGTTATATAAAATGCGCTGGTTGTAAAGAAGAATATATTGGCCAAACGGGAGATGTACTCAGAGCAAGAGTGCGTGTACAGTAACAACAAATCAAAACTCAAAATTATAGCTATATCCCCATTAGTACGCACATTGATAAATGCGCAGCTAACTCAACTCCCCAGTTGACAATCTGTTAAATCCATAAAATCCGCACAGATTATGAAGAGCCGAGGAAAATCAAACAACGAATGTTAATTTAAGGATATAAACATAAACTGACCTGTCCATAACATTAAATCATGTTGACGTCGAGGTCACTGTTTATCATTACAGTGGTATGACAATAACGTTACGAGTAACACCCCTTGCCATTGTTAACGCTACATGCAATAATGTAACGTCCCACTTCCCAAGCACAACTTCATTGGAATATATTTTTAAAATGTCATCTTAAGTGTCGGATCTGTGTCTGGTAATGGCTTGTCAGGATCAGGAAGCAAGGTGAAGTTCTGGAGAACAGAAGCCAGTGCTAGGAATATTGTCAGTCGGGCGAGTCCCTCTCCAATACACAGCCGCTTCCCAACTCCAAAGGTGATTGTTCTGAAATTGAAAACATAGTTTCAGGTTTCATGTTTACGGGTAAGGTACATCAATCAAATACGGACAAAGGTTCGTATTTGGGCAAGGCATGAGCAACATGGAACACGTCGAATCAAAGTAAAGTTACATGATAAATTGATCTGATATGATATGATCTGTGAATGAACTGTGATCCAAATATTTAGAGAGTTTAAACAATAAATCCCTTATCTATATTTCAATCTGCTTTTGAACATTTACTTCATAAATAGATATTCAAGGAAAGAAAACATAATGAAAAACACAACGACGGTTACATATAATGGACACTCAAAGAGTCTATTCTTAATCTACAGATTGCTGAACGTTCACCTTTGTCGTCTTTCATCTTCTGGTGGACATGGTATCAGATCTCCGGTGTCGTCAAGGAAACGAGAAGGGTTGAATACTGACTGACTCACAAAAAATTCACAGTTGATACTCTGAAACAAAACAACAACCTAGGAGATCTTTTAGTTCCCAAGAAACATTTTGTAGATTAAATAATATGTTCCTGTTGGATAAAAGCAAACGTCATAAACGTTGAACTTTACTTACATAGTACGATGTCCCGTTACATGACGCTTGAATGAAAAGAGTGAGTGGTTTGATAACGAAAGTATTCGAGTGTTTGATACAAAATTTAACAAACTTGGTTTAGCATTCTATTTATCACTCGCTCAATTATATCGTTAAAAAAAAATCGTCGACATACCCATTGCAGCCGTGGCACTAACATATTGACGTCAAATATCATAATTGTCACGTCAAGTCAATCCGTCATCATGCGATGTAATTACAAAACTTGTAATGATATAATAGATTTACCTGTATGTTTCTTAATACGGCGAGTCGGGGTGTCATGTTATGGCTATTATATAAACCAGTGTCTTAATATGATCACGTTCAAAAGTGCAAAAGGTGGGATTTGGTCTAGGAGGTACCGGTATGGGTTGGGGATGATTACAAGCGGAAATGCTTTTTTGCATTTATTTGTAAACGTCATCTAAACATGATTACGCTAATTTGACTGATTACTCGAATAAGGGAGTCAAGACGGGTTGTATTATGTTTTATTTTTTCATAAACTGTAAAATAATTATAATAACGTCCTTTAGACACAAAAATCATACCTTTGTTATATGAGGCGGCCCAATTGCATGATTGTCAACTCAATCCCTGTGGTCCAGCGGTATGACTATTAATGTTGGCGTTTAGGTGAGTTTTCAAGCCAAAAGATATGCATATTAAAATTTTTAAATGGAGTGTTTTTTCAAAAGAGAATACACAGTTCGACTCTAACTAAAAACCAATATTCTTATCCTGAATGAAGAATATGTGAAGGGTGTAATGTGAGAGATAGACAACAGGTATCAAATTTGGTCTGACGTCTACCCGACAAGCTCATCCCCGCCAGGAGAATGTAAGCTCCGGCTGGCATAGCTCTAGGGGTCTCTGGACCACTGAAACCCACCACGATAAGGTATTGAGTTGAGTGGTGGAAAATCAGACCGATCTCTTAAAACTGCATGCATGATTTGTTGTAATAAACTAACCAGAATCGCAAAATTGGACTCGGACACTATCACCATGGTCGATCGGTTAAGAAACTTTCGATTCCAGTTTGTTTACCTATGGAGAAGCGTTGAACTCACCGAAATAATCTAAAGCATTCAGTGGAAGACCTGAATCAGTTGCAGGCAACTACATGTTCAAAAGTGATGAAGCCTTTACAACATATTCAGAAGAATTGTATACGTTAAGGAAAATTGTATTAAAAGGTCTAAAGATGTATGGAAGCGACATGGCAGAAGTTGAAGAGCTCATGCAGGGAGAGATCAAATATCTGTTGGGCAGGATCGAGAAAGAAGTTTGGAAAACGGTGAATCCGTTTACATACATTAGTGGATACGTCACTAGTGTTATATCAATGTTGGTGCGTGAAATTAATGTTTGTCATCATCAATCATTTACAAGATATTGGGGTTTTTTTTTGGATAACACATGGGTAGGTGTCCATTTCATTTGGGTAAATCTTCAAACCCTTTTGAAGTACACAAACAATATTAAAAACATATGGTAATGTTTACATCAAAAAGATATATGAGAATTTGATATCTCATGCCGACATAGTAATAAGATAATGAGAAGAATACAGAGTGAAAAATTATGAAGTTATACACAAATTTTTCCTGTTGGAGAACGCATACTTTTTAATATTCATTTTCAGTCGTCGTAATACGTCATTCATAAAACTGACGGGACCAACTTTATGTGATTAAGTTTTTGGGGAAAATATAACTCATATTGGGAATAATCTACAGGTTTACTCATAACAGAAAGTAGCAATGACACCTGTCAAATTTTGGAAAGGCTTGGATGTTAAGATCGTTTAAATCTTGGCTTGGTCTGTAAGTAGTATGGTGTGTTATTTCACGGTGATTGGCGGGTAACCATTGCTATTTAATTGGAAATCTTTCAAATCTGGCAATCAAAATCAAGAATTCACCAAAGTCATGTTACAATAAGCGATAACACATATGGTTCAATTGTGAAAACAGTATTTAACTGGGAATACAGTACCATCTTAGATTTATTACTCAGAGCGGTATGCCAGTTCTGTTCATTGGTATTTCTCACTCAAAATTAAAATTCTGCGAAAAAACTTTATAGGAATATTAACACTCCACATATTTAGGAATATGTGAATTTAAATTTGTAACACCATGAACGTTATCTTCTGCCACGTGACCTTTCTCCTTCTCTTCGTGCATGAAGTCCGAAAAACACGGTTTTCTTTGTTTACTTTGTTTCTTAAAGTAAAGATATCATCTTCAATAGTTCTAGAAGATACCAAAGTTACCAAAGTACAAATAAAAATGCACAAAAAGCAACATCCTGCTATATCAGCGTAATTGTCTCCGCCTAGCTCCATCATATACCCTGATATCCTTCGGCCAAAAACGCCCGTATCGCTAAATATAGCAAGCCAATGAAATGACTCGTGTAAGAGCCAAAATAGGATTTTATGTGCTCTTCCCTTAACTGCTTAAATGTTTGAGAATTGGTCAAGGTTTAAAATATTTATATTTAGCAAATAATTTTAGTTTAAATGAGAAGTGAAGATGGTCAGTTTTTGGACATTGTAAATCATGCTATTTTCAGTAGTATAATTAACTGGTATAAATTTTTTGAGGTTAGTTTGCTCTAAATGTAATTACAGAAATTTGTCCTCGAATTTGAGAGTAATTTCAATGCTTTTTAGATTAATTTATATAGCTTATGTCAGGTAATTATCTTTGCTTACAATTCAATTATTGACTGTATTTTGAGAAAGTTACTTATTATTTCATTTTGTTTTTGTTACAGTCAATCGTTTCATTATGATAATGAGAAGAGGAATATTATTGAATTTGTGAATATGCGAATTGAAGAAAACACTAAAGAATTGAGAAAGAGAATAAAGCACTTATACTGATGGAACGCATTTTCATTTTGTGACAACTATATTCATTGACATTTTGGCCCATATATGAGTACTAAGGAAGATGACAACTATTCTGTATTCAGTACTTTATCATTAAGAAGAAGAAAGATGACTGAGAAAGGTTTATTGTATAATAAGGAACAGAAGGCTAAGCTTTTAAAGTTATCCTTTCGACAGCTGAAAACTAAGCAAGATGCTATTGGAGCCTTATTGTCTGAGAACCCTGAAGTTGAAAGAGTTAGGCAAGAACATTCTCAGTATTTGGGGCTTCTGGATAAACACTTTACTCTCAGGGAAGAATATTTGAAGCTGTTAGAAGAAGAAGAAGAGAAGAAGGAATTCTCGGAAAAGATTGACAATGAGGAAAATCCATACATTTATGACTTTAAGAAAAAGATAGAGATTTGGTTTAGTGACAATGCTGTGCAAGCTAA
Source organism: Phorcus lineatus (assembly GCA_921293015.1). Taxonomy (NCBI): domain Eukaryota; kingdom Metazoa; phylum Mollusca; class Gastropoda; order Trochida; family Trochidae; genus Phorcus; species Phorcus lineatus. Next base: position 44,973,870 of record OV121092.1, on the reverse strand, counting down.
TGATAGTGTATCTCTTGGTGGAAGGTCGAAACAGTCAGTAGCTAGCAAGAAGAGTTCTGCGTCCTTAACACGGTTATTTGAGGAGACAAAGAAAGCAGAATTAAAGGCAAAGGCTGAGAGTCTCAAAGAGTTAGAGAGGCTAGAGATGAGTAAGTTAAAGTTGAAAATGGAAGAAAAGGAGTTAGAAATTAAGACTGAGCTAGCTATTGCAGAGGCAAAAACAAAAGTAATTGATGACTTTGAGAGATCTTTAGATGGAAGTCAGACCTTACCTTTTGTGAAAACTTCACCTGTGAAATCTAATGTGAAATCCAAAGCAAGGAAAGGCCAAGATCAGGGTAGTAACCTAGAAAACAAGCAATCTGTAGGAATGCAGCAATATGGACCAGGGCTAGACTATGAGTTTGTCACTCGACATATGAAGAAGCCGCAGGTTAACATTAAGCCCTTCAGTGGAGATCCAATTGACTATAGACGCTTTATGAGACAGTTTAAAAGTTGTATTCTTGTCAATACAGATGACTTTGATGAGAAAATCAATTATCTTGATCAGTACACATCAGGGGAGGCAAACAGGATTGTATCAGGTTACAGTTACTTGGAGGGACAACAAGCCTATCTTGCTATAGTTGATGAGTTTGAGGAACGGTATGGAAGTTTGGATACAATAGCTACAGCGTTTGTGAAGAGAGCGTTGAACTGGCCTCAGATAAAAGCAGACAATCCAAAAGCCTTAGATGACTTTGCTATTTTCCTGACTGAATGTGAAAATGCTATTCAGAGCATAGATGCCATGAAGATACTAGACTATCCTGACAACCTGAAGAAATTGGTTATGAAGCTTCCCTTTCATTATCACGACAGATGGCGGAATGTTGTGCAACAGTACAAGGCACAAGGACATTCAATCCCTTTCTACGCACTGAAAGAATTTGTGAGAAGAGAGGCAAAGAAAGCAAATGACCCTATCTATGGTAGAAGGGCCCTCAGTGAGCAAGCCAAGTCATCAGAAAAAACGAGACCAAAACCAAAAGTGATGGCAACAAGTATGCTTCAGGAAGAACAGAGGAAAGGTATAGTTGAGCCGAAGACACAAATCAAGGAAAAGGCCAGATCTTTACTTCGCCCATGCATTTATTGTAAACAAGAAAGTCATGGACTAGAGTTATGCAACAAGTGGGCAAATCTCACTCATGAAAATAAGCTTCACTTCCTCCGAACAGAAGGACTTTGTTTTCGATGTCTCCACAAGGGTCATCTAAGTAACCAGTGCGATATGAAAATTGTTTGTGGAAAATGCAGCTTGAATCATCAAACAGTACTGCATTACACCAAACGGAGTTATCCAGATCAACAGAGAAGATATGGTGAGAAGGACTCCAATGTTTGCGCATCTCATACAGTGGACCATATGGGGGCTGGAGAGGGAGAGTGCACTCTGGCTATAGTGCCGGTTCTTGTTAAGATGAAAGACAGAAGTCAAGCAGTTTGCACATACGCCTTTTTGGATCCAGGAAGCAGTGTATCCTTTGTATCTGAGAGTTTGAAGAATAGGTTAGGATGTGAAGGGAGAAGAATGAGAATTGAGTTGCATACTATGGGGAAACCTTACAACATGATGACACACTGTGTTAATGACATAGAAGTGAGTGACATGAGTGGAGAGAATGTGGTACATCTGCCTAAAGTGTACTATAAAGACAAGATGCCAGTGTCACAGCACCACATTCCAACCCAGTCTGACATTTCACAGTGGCCACATCTTACAGAAATTTTGCTACCTGAGATAAATACAGAGATTGGTCTTCTGTTAGGCAACAATGTACCAGACGCTTACTCACCACTGCAGATTAAGACAGGACCCTCCGGCAGCCCACATGCAACGCTTACACGACTAGGATGGGTTGTGTGGAATCTGGTGAGAAATGACATACAGGATAGGTCTAAGTTTACTGTCAACAGAGTTGAGATGAGAGTTTTAGAAGAGACTGAGGAGTTGAGAAAGTTGGATCTGCTTGTAAGACATTCCATGAACTTAGATTTTCCAGAGCGTGTTGTGGATGACAAGAAGCACCCTTCCTTCGAAGACAAGAAGTTCTTGAAGAAGGTAGAAGACAGTATAAAGCTTGAAAATGGACATTACACAATAGCACTGCCATTCAGAGGAGAGAACACGCAGCTGCCAAATAATCATGGCCAAGCATTCAAAAGACTGATGAATTTGAGACACAAGATGGTGAGAAACAATAATTTCTTGAAGGACTACAGAGACTTCATGGATAAGATAATAGCCAAAGGCTACGCTGAGAGAGTTCCAGACCATGAACTAGAGAGAGGTGATGGGAGAGTGTGGTTTATTCCTCATCACGGTGTCTACCACCCCCATAAACCAAACAAGATTCGCGTCGTATTCGACTGCACGGCAATGCATGAGGGCGTATCCTTGAACAGTCTACTGTTGCAGGGACCAGATCTGACGAACAGCCTTATTGGGGTCTTACTACGGTTTAGACAAGAGTCTAAAGCACTGATGGGAGACATTGAATCAATGTTTTACCAAGTACATGTACCAAAGGAAGACAGAGACTTCCTCAGATTCTACTGGTGGGAGAAAGGTGATTTGAACTCTGACCCTGTAGTGTACCGCATGTGTGTGCACCTTTTTGGAGCAGTATCTTCGCCGAGCTGTGCTGCGGCTGCTCTCCATCAGACAGCCAAAGATAGCGGATCTCTGTTTGAACCACATGTAGCTAAAGTTGTCAACAAATCATTTTATGTTGACGACTGCTTGAAAGCAGTTGAAAGTGAGGACAGGGCCACAAGGCTCATTGCAGATGTGAGTGCTTTGTGTGCAAAGGGTGGTTTCCATGTCAACAAGTGGGTAAGCAACAGCTCTACGGTTATAGACAGCATACCTGTAAGTGAACGAGCTGCAAGTATCAAGACTCTCGACTTGAAGTGTGATGAGCTACCCGTTGAGAGAGCACTCGGTGTTTCATGGTCAGTTCAAATGGACTGTTTTCAGTTTGACATTCAAGTGAAATCTAAGCCTGTGACAAGACGAGGTATTCTGAGTATTGTAAGTTCAGTGTACGATCCTTTCGGTTATGCCTCACCGTATGTTCTTCTTGCAAAGATTCTCCTACAGCGGTTATGCAAAGAAAACCTGGGATGGGATCAGGAGATCTCAGTTAATGATCAGAAATCATGGCAACAGTGGGTCAATGGATTGACAAAGTTGAGCAACATTAAACTACCCAGATGTTATAAGCCATCAAACTTTGGACAAGTAAGAGCATGCCAGTTACACATGTTTTCAGATGCCTGTGAACACGGTTACGGGGTTGTAGCATATCTGCGACTTGTGGATGAAAGGGATCAAGTGCATATTTCCTTTGTCATGGGAAAATCAAGAGTCACACCACTCAAAAAAGTGACGATACCCAGATTGGAGCTGACTGCCGCAACATTAGCTGTGAAATTGAGCAAAATTATTTGTGATGAGCTTGAGTACGATGTCAAAGAAACTTTCTTCTGGACAGATAGCATGGCGGTGCTGCGTTACATCTCAAATGACTCATCACGGTTTCACACCTTTGTGGCCAACAGAATTGGCATGATTAGAGAAGCTACAAACAAAGATCAGTGGAGTTACGTATCTGGTAAACTTAACCCTGCTGACGCCTGTTCAAGAGGAATGAATTATGAGAAATTTCAGAAATGTGATGTCTGGTTCAAGGGTCCTGATTTCCTTGAACAAGAACAGAGTGAGTGGCCAAAGAATCCAGATCTAGAAGAGTCTTTTAGTCTTCAGTCCGACCCTGAGGTGAGACACACAGTGAACATGGTGAATCTAACCGTCGAGAAGAAACAGACTCTTCAGGCCATGGACAAATTGATAGAGCATTACTCTGATTGGTCTAGACTTAAGAGGGCAGTGGGATGGATTCTGCTTGTTATTGAACATCTGAGAAGTGTGAAGAAAAATGAGAAGACAGGGAAAACATCATTGACTTTAGAGACTTTGAATAATGCAGAGAAAGTCGTTGTTCGCCATGTTCAAAATATGTACTTCCATGACGACATTGAGGCATTAGACAAGGGGAAAGGATTGAAGTGTAACTCATCACTGAGGAAGCTTGACCCAATGATGCATGATGGAATATTGAGAATCAGGGGGCGATTGGAGCGTGCAGACATTCCATTTGATGCCAAGCATCCAATAATCCTCCCACGACATTGTGCAATTAACAGTCTTATCTTGAGAGAATGTCATGAGAAGGTTGGTCATATGGGAAAGAATTCTATGTTAGCCAATCTCAGACAGCGATATTGGATAATTGGTGCAAATTCATGTATCAAAAGCCTTGTGTCACAATGTGTACCATGCCGAAAGTATCGGGCAAGTGCCTTGGAACAACAGATGTCAGACCTGCCATCAGATCGCTTGACCGCTGATGAACCCCCCTTTACCCATGTAGGCGTAGATTACTTTGGGCCGATACTTGTAAAAAGGGGAAGAAAGGAAGTGAAAAGGTATGGTGTGATATTCACTTGTCTCTCCATAAGAGCAATTCATTTGGAGGTGGCGTGTTCTTTGGATACTAGTTCGTGTATAAATGCGCTACGGCGGTTTATTGCTAGACGGGGCCCAGTGAAAACCATGAGATCAGACAATGGGACCAACTTAGTTGGATGCGAAAAGGAATTACGTGAAGAAATAGCCAAATGGAATCTGCAGAAAATTAATGTGTCACTTCAGCAAAGGGGTATAGCGTGGCAGTTTAACACCCCGTGTGCATCACACCATGGTGGGGTGTGGGAGCGAATGATACGGACAGTGAGAAAGGTTTTATACGCACTGCTTCGACAACAGACGATTCATTTGGATGACGAGGGACTGCAAACACTCTTCTGCGAGGTTGAAGAGATCATCAACAACAGACCGATCACTGCAGTACCAAATGACCCTGGTGACCTCTGTGTGCTTACTCCAAACCACCTACTACTGCTCCGTTCTGGTGAAACTGCCCCACCAGGCCTATTCAATGAAACAGACAACTATGTTGTGAGAAGATGGCGCCAAGTTCAATATTTGGCAAATATATTTTGGAAGCGGTGGGTGAAGGAGTATTTGCCTTCACTTCAATTAAGACAAAAATGGACAAAACAGAAGAGAAATGTTGAGGTAGGAGACATTGTTCTATTAATAGACAATTCTCCAAGGAATTCATGGAACACTGGCAGAGTGACTGAGGTTTTCAAAGATAAGAAAGGATTTGTTCGAGCTGTTAAGGTGAAGACCAAATCGACAACTTTGGTCCGACCCGTCACAAAGTTGAGTTTGATCCTTGAAAGTGAAGGGTCATAAACTGTTGAAATTCGACTCAACCTAGCACAAACTTGGAATTTTGATTGATGTGTAACAATTTGACCTGTATTTATTTTGAAAGGATTTTTGTTTGATATTTCAGATGTATATTATTATATATCTTTTCTGGTATTTTCAGGTGTGAAAAAAAAAAAAAAAAAAAAATCTTGATTCTGTTAAGGGGTATTTTCATTTAAAAGGATCATTTTTGAGAAATTCATATGATTTTATCTTATGCAATATTTTTGATGTTTTCAATCATAATTTTCATTTTCTTGGACAAACATTTTGAGAAAACATGTAAATATCTTTTATTCCAGTAATTTTCAGTAATTCTATTAATTTTCAGTCAATTTCAAGCTGATAAATCTTTTTGTTAATGGGTAATTGCTTCGATTTAATCTATGCAATTAGGGGGCTGGGATGTAAGAGCCAAAATAGGATTTTATGTGCTCTTCCCTTAACTGCTGAGTTAGGAGCTCTTTAGTCTAAGGGGAAGTAACTCTAAATTACTGACATGTGTTTAGTGAGTGAATGCCATGTGCTTTTGGCCAGACTGTGTATGTTTGAGAAGAGATATGGGCCTAACAAAATGGTATGTGTTAATTTTCAATGTAAATATTATTCATTTAAATGTTTGAGAATTGGTCAAGGTTTAAAATATTTATATTTAGCAAATAATTTTAGTTTAAATGAGAAGTGAAGATGGTCAGTTTTTGGACATTGTAAATCATGCTATTTTCAGTAGTATAATTAACTGGTATAAATTTTTTGAGGTTAGTTTGCTCTAAATGTAATTACAGAAATTTGTCCTCGAATTTGAGAGTAATTTCAATGCTTTTTAGATTAATTTATATAGCTTATGTCAGGTAATTATCTTTGCTTACAATTCAATTATTGACTGTATTTTGAGAAAGTTACTTATTATTTCATTTTGTTTTTGTTACAGTCAATCGTTTCATTATGATAATGAGAAGAGGAATATTATTGAATTTGTGAATATGCGAATTGAAGAAAACACTAAAGAATTGAGAAAGAGAATAAAGCACTTATACTGATGGAACGCATTTTCATTTTGTGACAACTATAACTCGCATTCAGCAATAGCAGCACAACTCGTATGAGCATTCAAGCAAATGCCAATGTAAACTATAAATAGCCATGAGAAACCAGCTGCAAGCGATACGAGCGTTTTAGAAACAAAATAAAGAGAGAAAACCGTGTTTTTTGGACTTCATGCACGAAGAGAAGGAGAAAGATCACGTGACAGAAGATAACGTTACTGGTGTTATGCTGGATCTTATAACAGCCGGTGAGAATAGTTCATATTATAACTCAAAACTAAAAATGACAACAGGTGCTGTTGCAAATGTTGATGACATGATACTACTCATACTCATAAATTGTGATGCAGTAAAAGAAAAATATCGATTACCAACCATAAAATTGTTCATGTTATGGTATTTGAAGTTCTACAATCAAAATTAATTCCCCTTTTGATCAAAATAAGCTACAGTGAGCATTGATTAGGGCTGTCAGCCATGCTTTGTAATTAATCCCCTCCGCCAGTGTCTTTAATCTGTCCGTCTGTTTTGGGACATAATCTGTGATGACATTGCACTCAATTATCAGCAAGTATCAGCAACACATCACCCGGTTGAGAAGGCTGTAATTTGAAACACAAAATCATGACATCTCGTCTCATTTCGCTTCTGATAACCCAAAATCAACTTTTTAAAAAGTCAGATTATTCTGTGTTTGCCTGATATGAAAACACTAAACTTAATGGCGAACAGGGGCTGCAACCTCTCGAATGACACTCTACTCAACGTTCCTGATTCTGACTTCGAGGCGAGACATTCAGAAAAGAATCCAGGATGAAGTGGATGAAGTAGTTGGCAGGAGTCGTCTCCCTTGTAACACTGACAAGCCAGCTATGCCCTTAACACAAGCAGTCTTGTGGGAGTCTCTCCGTCTGTACTCACCTATTCCTCTCACGATTCCACGTAGCACAACTAAATGGAGGATGTCAAGATTAGAGACTACTTTCTGCCCAAAGATACACAGGTTCGTTTGAACATTTTACGACCATTTCTGCTCTTTACCTAACAAAATATATGAAAGTAAATTCAGCAATAAGTCAACTTAATAGATACAACAAATAACTCACGACCACTTAAATGAATAAAACAAGGAAATTGTGAGAAAAGCTGAAAAAAAATCACTAAAAGTATGAAGTTTAAAGTATTTTTGCTTTTGTTTCTTTTTGTCGTTACTGAACATTTCTGGTTTTCAAGATTTTCTACAACATATGGCTTGTACTTCATGATGAGAAGTTCTTGAAGGATCCGTATGTCTTCAATCCTTCTCGATTCCTTGACGAGATGGGGAATTTTATACCACCTGAGGATGAGAAACGACAAAGGTGGATATGTAGATTTCATTTTGAATGTACAACAACTTATGAGAAACTAAGGATAACATGTTCAATATCCCAATCTCTTTTTTGTCAATTTGGAGGCGCTCGATTTCATAAAGATGTTTTAATCACTGCGTTATAAATTGAATCAATCCATATCATCCATATCAATGTATTGTAAATGAAACGCATATTTTCTACCTGTCTTTACCCGAAAAAAAGAGATCATATACCACCTGAAGATGTGAAACGAAAATGTAGATAAATCTATGAATGCTAATGAATCTATGAGCGATTATAGACATGAAGGGCCAGTAGGCGTTATGGAGAATAATTAGTTTTAATATCATAATAGTATTTTTTAATTACAGAGGAATCGTTTTATACTTAATGTTCCCATGCGTCATATAAAACATAAAATTACTATGAAACTTAAACGTTTTAATGGTTCTTCATAGACAGAAACATCCTGTTCGTTTCTCTTAACAAAAACAATTTGATGAGAGTATTTAGATTAAAAAAAAAGCAGTTCCACCTTGAAAAGCGATGTCAATAATAGCTGAAAACGTAAGAAGTTTCAAGATGATTTGACTAATTATGATCCTTTGTCCCTGAAATAGTTAACAAGAATAAATATAGCATAAAGCTGAATCAAACAGTTCTATACGGGGATTTTATCTCAGATCAATCACCTTTGGAGTTGGGAAGCGGCTGTGTATTGGAGAGGGGCTCGCCCGACTGAGAATATTCCTAGCACTGGCTTCTGTTCTCCAGAACTTCACCTTGCTTCCATCCTGTCTCAGGGTAAGACGTATAGCTGACGCTCCTCTCTTCCTACCCTGGGTGTAAACCCCAGCAAAAACTTCGCACGGTAACCCATGATTCAGCCAATCAAATACTTTTATCGCGATGGTGCACGATGAAATTTCAGCCAACCGAAGAGAGCCTCTCGAACAAGAGTTGGCTTTCGCTCTTACGCTAAATGGCGTCGTCCATAGATAAACAAACTGGAATCGAAAGTTTCTTAACCGATCGACCATGGTGATAGTGTCCGAGTCCAATTTTGCGATTATGGTTAGTTTATTACAACAAATCATGCTTGCAGTTTTAAGAGATTGGTTTGATTTTCCACCACTCAACTCAATACCCTATTGTGGTGGTTTCAGTAGTCCAGAGACCCCTAGAGCTATGCCAGCCGGAGCTTATACATGCTCCTGGCGGGGATGAGCTTGATAGGTTGCCGGGTAGAAGTCAGACCAAATTTGATACCTGTTGTCTATCTCTCACAATGCCTTTCATTCCGTCTTTTCACTCATCCTTTCGATCCTCTTTTGGATGCTTGTCACGTGTTTAATAACTTAAATATGGTTCAAAACACGTTAATCCCAAACTCACTTATTCAGTTTGTATTTGAAGTGATGGGCGCTGCCCTATGAAATTGCCGACTCGCCTTTCAAGCGCACTCATTGGTTGACTATTTTTAGAAAGTTTGTAGGGAATAGGACACGGCGCGAAGTTTTCGCTGGGGTTTTCACCCAGGGTAAGGAGAGTGGAGCGTCAGCTATACGTCTTACCCTGAGACAGGATGCCTTGCTTCCTGATCCTGACTAGCCATTACCAAACACAGATCCGAGGACATTCATTGCAGATAGTTTGCTTCAAGCCCCAAACTACAAGATCATCTTTCAGCCAAGATGTCCCGAGTAAAGTGACCAACAAGTATCGAAAGTATATTAAATCGCTTTTTGGAGACACAGAATGGTTGTTTTAAGGTATGAAGACGCTTGTAAGAATATCCATTTTGAAGAATGGCAATATTTATAACACTTATTTCCGGTTTGTGATGTTTACATCCCCGAAATGGTTATATCAACTGGGATCTCCTATTCATCATGTATTTTGTAATTTTCAATATCATGTATCAATTTCAAGGCTTAAATATCATTTTTGTAGTTGTTGAAAACAAGCAGAACTTGCTGATTTTAGGTTTTTTAATTGTAGTTTTAGGCAACAAGAAAAGCTTAAAGATTTACAAATTTACAATAATTTACAGTATAATGCTGATTTAAATGGTTGCATTAAGCTTAAATGCTCAATAAAAATAGATTTCCCCAAATTTTAAAAGTATATTTTCACAGAGCAGTTGATCTGTTTTTAATCAGTTTCTGAACTGTGCCCAATTTTAAATGTCATACATTATGAAAGCATGTGAAACAACTCCAGCTGTAACTCCGGGTTTGGTATAAGGAATACGTCAATAAAAAGTGCGACTGGTTCTCTTGACTTAAAAGGTTCATTTGTCCCTGAGATAGAGTAAATTTAGCATAAAGTTGAATCAAACGAGTTCTATGGAGAAATTTCATATCAGATCAATCACTTTTGGAATCGGGAAGCGGCTGTGTATTGGAGAGGGACTCGCCCGACTGAGAATATTTCTAGCATTGGCCTCTGTTCTCCAGAACTTCACCTTGCTTCCTGATCCTGACCAGCCATTACCAGACACAGAGTGAGTGAGTGAGTTGGGCTTTAACGTGCTTTGAACAATATTTCAGTTATTAAACACGTGGATGACAAGCATCCAAAAGAGAGTGGAGAGATCAGAGAGAAAGGGATCGACAGGATGAGGGAAAAGACGTAAAGAAAGGCATAGTGAGAGATAGCCAACAGGTTTTAGAAGAACTCAAATTTAGTCCGGCTTCTACCCGTCGACCTGTCCAGCTTGGGTGTCCCTACCAGGAGCATGTAAGCTCCAGCTGGCATAGCTCTTGGGGTCTCTGAAGCACGCAAACCACCACACCCCGATAAGCTTAAGGTATTGGCCAGACACAGATCCGAGGACATTCATAACAGAAGGGATACTGATAGCCCCAAGTTACAAGATAGTCTTTCAGCCAAGATGAATGACTAGAGACGTTATCTGAACATATTCATTGTGAGGTCTTTACTCCTAGAAAATGTTTGCGTTGATGACATTCATGACATCCATTGCAAGTATGGAGATGAACCCAAAAAATCCCATTCATATGTAATTTGATATCATAAAAATCATAATATTTTTTGGGCTTTCATGTCATCAGTGTAGATAGTTCTATCATGTTAATAGCGAAATTATACGAATTCAGAGTTTAATTGGTTTTATGTGTGACAGGGTTAGGCTACTCAAATTTACAGTTTTAAAGTTGAACTTCTGGTATGTCGTGTTCTTTAATACTGACATGTATTTACTTTCGGCTTTTTTGTCATTTGTGTATATGTTTACATTTCTCTAAAGCTTGTTTTCTTTCCAAAATTACTTCACCTTAAGAAAATGATTGATTCATACAGTCGCGTGGTATTCATGCCATGGAATACTTCTAGGATGATCTGGCCAACGTCTCCATCAAATATAGAACCACCCACAGACTTGATGGTGACATTATGGTATTCCGGCTGTGTCACAAAGACGCTTATCGCTTAGAAATAGCTAAAAAAGAAAAAAAACGACCCTACTCAATTACTATATCCTTTTTAAGTATAAGTAGTAGGGTAGGATCTATAGGCAGAAAGAAACCAATATGTTTTTCTTCAGCTAATCCTCAGCGATACACATCCCTGTGAAGTGTGTGTTGTTGGGATCGGTCAGTCCACAAGGAATTTATGCAACAGATTTCTGAATGTTTAGGTAGCATAATTGTAATTGTGATGTTATTTTGAAACAGTATCCGGGTTGTGTATTGCCATTCTAACCCTTACTTTTCGATGACTGTTCTTGTCGGAGGGAACTTAGCAGTCGTGGTGCTGCTCAAAACTATGGAATATAGCCTATACAAGGCGCTGTTTGCTTACATCGTCTATCTGGCGACCAGCAAAATGGTAACAGTTTTTTTTTAAACTGTGTTAAAACTGTATGGAACAAGTTTCTTGTGTGTCTGACAAGGAGATGGAGCTACAGCTATGGAGAAATACTACGTACCCGAGTGACAATTCTCCGTGTTCCTAAAAGTTTAGGGTTATCTTATAACCACATAAGTACTCTTGACTTCTGCTTTCTCCTCGCTACAATATTTGAACTTTTTTTTTTCTATCATTTAAAATAAATCAACTTTAAAACTACATTTATACATTGTGTATATTCAATTTCTTCATTTAGTTGATTAGTGATCAACTTTTGATGCAAATATTCACCTCGCTTACCCAAGGAACATAGGATTAGCCATAGCATATTTCTGTTCCTAATGATATCAGAAATGCTCTTGACTTGTACCCGACTGAAAACTAGTTCACAAGATTGCTCAGAGCTTTTAGTATAGTGTTTGCTAGTATTTGGGTTAGAACGACTCAGCAAAAACAGCGTCATGAAATACGTAAGTACAGCAAAAGGATTCAAAGTTTTAAAACATGTTTAAATATTACCATTGAAGAAAATTCCATTCTTTTACCCATCATTATGGTATGAAACATATTGAAGCCACGGGCCGGGCCGGCCCGACATACTTGTTTCCAGTTGAGTACATTCAGGATCTTCAAGAACAATACTTCAAAGCGCAAGGTGGAGAGTATATCGCTCGATCTTTAAATGAAGCTCAAGACTGTACATGTAAAAATGATATATCATTTTGAATGAAAGGAAAACGTAATTTAAATTGTATGATCTCTTGACGTTAGCATCTTTATATATAATTATAGTTAGCATAGTCGTATATATATATATACGTATACATGTTAGAAAGAATTCACGCCAAATATTGCAAATCAAAAGACGAAGAATACAGCATTACAATATCACAAAGTACATTCACATTAATCAAAACCATGAAACTGTGGTCTATTTTGCAGAAGTTATTCTATCATCAAATAACAGAAGATTAAACCTTTCCCGTGTGTTTATTTTGTATCTCTATTGAATTGCATTTGTCCTTGTATGACAGCTTGCATATCGTCCTGTATGAAAACATAAAAAAGCAAAATAAAATACCACAAATCTACATGGAAATACATTAAGTTGAACTCCGTGGTTAGAAGTTCTGCGATGTTTAGTTTTAATGTATAGAGGTATTTCGGGGGTAAATCTCTGGAGGTATTTCGGGGTAAATCCCTTAAAACAATGCTGTCAACAGAAGATTAAACCTTCCCCGTGTGTTTATTTTGTATCTGTATTGAAATGCATTTGTCCTTGTATGACAGCTTGTATATCGTCCTGTATGAAAACATAAAAAGGCAAAATAAAATACCACAAATCTACATCGTAATACATTAAGTTGAACTCCGTGGTTAGAAGTTCTGCGATGTTTAGTTTTAATGTATAGAGGTATTTCGGGGGTAAATCTCTGGAGGTATTTCGGGGTAAATCCCTTAAAACAATGCTGTCAACAGAAGATTAAACCTTCCCCGTGTGTTTATTTTGTATCTGTATTGAAATGCATTTGTCCTTGTATGACAGCTTGTATATCGTCCTGTATGAAAACATAAAAAGGCAAAATAAAATACCACAAATCTACATCGTAATACATTAAGTTGAACTCCGTGGTTAGAAGTTCTGCGATGTTTAGTTTTAATGTATAGAGGTATATCGGGGGTAAATCTCTGGAGGTATTTCGGGGTAAATCCCTTAAAACAATGCTATCAAAAGAAGATTAAACCTTCCCCGTGTGTTTATTTTGTATCTGTATTGAATTGCATTTGTCCTTGTATGACAGCTAATGACAGCTTGCACATCGTCCTGTATGAAAACATAAAAAGGCAAAATAAAATACCACAAATCTACATCGTAATACATGAAGTTGAACTCCGTGGTTAGAAGTTCTGCGATGTTTAGTTTTAATGTATAGAGGTATTTCGGGGGTAAATCTATGGAGGTATTTCGGGGTAAGTCTCTAAAATAATGCTATCAACATAGAAATGTGAAGTATTATTGATTGCATTCTCATCATAATCAGTGCGCATCTGATTGGAGAACTCCTTCAAAGTTGCCGCGTCATGTTGTCACCTTCAATAAATTCATGCAATCAGAGATCAGGTAAAATATCAAATCGAGCAAAAAGGCCTTCTAGTCTGGTTACCTGAACCGAACCTATAAGGTAGTATTCAGATCTGAATGCAGCGATGCACGTGTAGTAAGTTTTCTTTGATTTCATGAGATTGCATTGTATTGGTTCATAGTATATAAAGTCAATATTCTTCTTAACAAAAGCGAATACAAACATATTGATCCTTACAAAACAATGAAATGAAAAAAGATAAATCATAAACATCTCTTGATTGATGAAAACCATTAGAAAACCATTAAATGGTTTTCATTAATGGTTTTCATTGAATGTTTTTCATTGTTTACACAGACGAGCCTATTGCAAATTCACATAAATATTTATATTACAATATGATAGCGTTCACACAAAGATGACTTTGAGACTTTGTGAGGTACATCAACTCATTTTATTCTTTGATATGCAAGTCAATGGGACAATAGGATGTCCTTACTTAAACTACATTTTGAGTTCATGTATTCCAAGCTATCTGAGCAGTGAGATTAATCCATCGCAGTTTGAAGAGGTTTATTTTCAAGTTGTTGCTACGATCGATGTGATTAGGAATATTCAATTTTGTATTTCGATAATTTTACCTATTTGTACTATATCATGACTGAGTTATTTACATCCTGACTGATTTATTCCACAGATCGTTTTACTATCACTCTTGGTTTCCATAACCAGAGCCCTTGCAGACAGGTGCCCAAAAGGATGCTCGTATGTTTCCCATACAGTTTCCTGCACTGGCTTATCAACATTTCCGGATTTCTCCAAGACGTCTTTTTCCAGCCTCGTTATAAGAAACTCCTCCTTCCCCGAGATACCAACCAATGCTGTAGATATAAATGTCAATTTGGACTCGTTCGTCGTATCTAACTCAGTTATAAACAGCATCAGAACATGCGCCTTCAACCAACTTACCATGAATGTGTTTTCAATCCAAAACACGCATATAGGCGTTATTGAACCAAATGCTTTCAGTAACATCACATTTGTAGGAAAAACCGGATCCTTTGAGATGAAAGAAGTCACAATAAAGACAATAGAGTCCTATGCTTTTATGTACCTGTTCAGCAGTCAAGGGTATAAGTTCAGCATCAACCACTCAAACATCACCAAGATCAAGTCAGCTGCATTCTTCTACCTGTACCTCGACTCCTTCGCACTGACCACCGCCAACATTCAACACATCAAGACCACAGCGTTCCTGCACTTCCAAATGAAAACCATTGACATCAGCGACACCTACGTCAAGAGGCTTGATTGCGGTGCCTTCTTCAGAGGCACGGGAAACTACTCCATGAGTCTGAGGGTAACATGTGACTGTGACATTGTCTGGATGGTCGCCGACAAGCTGGTGTCTGCGTTCAACCAGACGCGATGTGAAGGACCAACTAGTCTTTCTGGGTCGTATTTGATGGATCTGACTGAAAAGACTCTCTGTCCTTCCGGTTTCTTCACAAGCGGATGCGCCATCAGACAGCATGTTCTCCCTAAGGAGTGTCCGATTCCTCTCCCAATTCCGCATGGTGCTAATACAGATCTTCCTCCAATTATTGGTTGACACAATGAACAGTGTCTTTTTTGCATCAACAAAAGTTATGTCATACACTCCGAAAATATTTTCTTTAAAGACATTTTTCAAAGGATATATAGAAGGATATATAGTAGCATACTCGCTAGTCAATATTGATAATAGACTGAGTGAGATTCTAACAGGCCCATGTAAATATCTCAGAGACACAGAATATAAATCTTTCAGAAAAGGCTGAATATGTAGATATGTTCCACATATTCTCCTTTAGGAGTTTTCTTCAGAACAATTAAAATTACCGCCATTGAATATGAATATGAAAGAAATAATCGAACTGTCTTGACATGATATGATAGAATGAAGCCTTTCGGTTTCTTTATTATATCTGATTATCCTATTTAGCGCATGACTAACGGCAGTTTTATTCGAAGAAAAAAGAGAAAACTGAGTTTGAGCTGAGAACTGTATTGATAAGCCAAATTCCTCAATGTCCTTTATTGGTTCACTTAAACTGATTACCAATAATCATAATGCAAATTCGAATGCGTTATAGTGTATAGAATATTAAGCCCTCAGTGACCACGGATAAAAATTGACCACCATCTCTCATGCTCAAAACATTTTTTGGAATAAAAAAAACAACCCCATTGTCAACGTTCTTTATTCTAAGTTCCAGGATACAAATATATTCTATAAAGTTTCGCCAATTTTTTGCAGATTACCTCTTTCCCTCTTTTTGCCTCTCATGAATGAGTTTTTTCTCCAAAGATAACATCTCGCGATGCTTAAGTTTGAAGGAAGTCCAAGCCTGTCTTAGTGGTAATGCCCGACATAAGAGAAGAAATAAGGAAATGACATCTTTTACTCTTTAAAAACAATTCATATCGCAGGTCGTAATTTGTTCTAAATCGATAATATTCATAGTTTAGATGACGGAATTCGACGTTGCCTCGCATCATCGACGAAATGTTTAAAATTTAGTGGAAATTATTAAGTTATGATTTAATATAACGGTCAATTACCACAAATAATATGAAAAGTCACATTACATTAAAATTCAAATAATATTGACTGAAGAAAAAATGTTTTCCATCCAAAACAGAAATTTGATATAAGGTAATTCTTCTCATATCATGTTTTATATCGTAATACATGCATCATTGTATAAACATAACTACTTTCCAGAAAGATAATTTTGAATTATACGACTTTGAACTTTGAAGATTAGAGTTTGTTGTGTTCGATGGCGGCCTTAACAGAAGGGACGAGTCATTTCATTGGATGGTTTTTCGAGTGATTATTGAATATCAACACTTGTAAACTAAAACAATACATTATTTACCATTGAAGCTTAATTAATAAAAATTATATTTAGAAGCTTAATTAATAAACATTATATACTGACATAATTTATGTTCCTAAACGCATGATGTTGTGATACTTTGAAAGGAACAGTTATCATAATTTATGGAGCGCAACATAAGCTTGAACAATTGTGAAAACATCCAATCCATCTGACTTCATGCCACACTTACTATGCATTTATCTACAATCCTATCAAACTGTGAAATATGCAAACATTGATAATTAATTTGAGTTGCAAGTCCTTATTTTACATAATGCAGTGTATCCTACTGCCTACACATTGATATAAATACACGCGCTTCACATCTAGTATGCTGGCTGTTATAGAGTTTGAATAATGTTAATAAACACAACATTATAACACATTAATAATCACTGGATAATCAATGTCACATTTTGACTATTTTCCGAGGATATGGATAAGTTTGGCATCCAACTCAAAATCAAGTTATAAGTATTTAGATAGTGATAAGTAATTCCATAATAAAAGTTCATTAAGTCCAAAGTACACAGATACATTGTACCATGATGCTAGGGTGCCAGCGTTTCCTATCATTATAACATAAGGTTGTATTTGGAATGAAGTAAATGGTTTGTGCTAACGCCGCCACAATATTTTTAGATAAAAGACGCTGAACAAGTCTAGATTACTCAACCGTAACCCTAATCTACAACACAAACTAACATTGTTTACTTTGACATGCATCAGCGAGCAGAGCGACCGGTAGCAATTGCTCGGCTGATTATACACAGAATATGCATACCGATACTAGCTTATTCTCAGGTTCAAATGTTTTATATGCCTTTTGAATCTATACATAAAATGACTTTTAAATTAGTAATCTGGTTTTAGCAACATGTCTGGTAAACTAATATTTACAAATAATTAAGATATAGTGATTTGGATACATAAAACATGAACACACGATGCATGTACTTGTTATAATGGTACTGTTTCAAGTAATGTATATACAACATCTAAAAATAACTCTAAACAGTTTATGCGCAGAATATCATAGAATCATATAAGATAGATACTGTTACATTGCAATACAATATAAGCTTTCGAACGACGCCCCTAGTAAATAATATTAACTTGTAAGCAATTACAATAATCAAAACATAATTATAACTCTACATTATCATATACATATTTTAAGGCTAAATGTGACTGTAAACTTACCGTATATATACACTTTAGATACAATTATACTGGCCTATATGATAGTTGCAATATGATCAAAATATAGACACAAGTCGCAAAATAAGAGAATGCATTTCGTAATTATTACATAAGGTAGAAAGTGAAAATATGGCAAGTCTTTCCTAGAAAGCACGAACACGCTTATAGGAGCAAGGTACAGAAGTGATCTTGCCTTCATGCTTTCTAGTATATACGAGGGGATATAAGACAATTTCAATTATCACAGACACATATCAAAGGTACAAACTTTATTTTGTTCTCATGTTCTCTACATAGTCATCATCCAGAGATACACATTTCCCCCATCGCTTCTTGACCTTGCGCAAACCGTCTGAATAGAAGACCCCTGATTTCATGGAAAACCAAGCTTCCACCTGTCATTTGTGTCCTCAAAACGACGTCAACGAAGTGGATAATTCATCTCGGGTAATGGACTACTACTCACGTTACCTAGACATTGCTCACTTGTCAAGCATGTCAAGTCACCAAGTCATTGGTAAAATCAAAGCTATGTTTGCCAGATGGGGTGTCCCACAAGAAGTTGTGTCGGACAACGGCACGCAGTATACTTCTGAAGAATTTGCAAACTTTGCAAGGCAGTATAACTTTAGACAGACTTTCTCAGGTCCACATTACCCACAAGCAAACGGTGCTGCTGAGAGTGCTGTTAAGATTGCAAAGCACATCCTATCGCAGGCTGATCCATACATGGCGCTGTTAGCATACAGGTCAACCCCAACAGCCGCCACAGGAGCAAGCCCGACTCAGCTTTTAATGGGAAGGCAAATAAGAACAATCATGCCAAATCTACCCTCGTTACTGACGCCTCGCTGGCCAGATCAAAAGTCTGTCGAATCTAGAGATTCTAAGATGAAGAAGTCCTATGAGAAACATTACAATTTGAGACATGCTGCAAAACCACTACCAGACATATCTGCAGTTCTAAAGATTTTGAATATCTATAGATTTTTCATTATTGTATTGTCAATACATCATTTAAAAGTATACTAACTTTAATTTACCTAATTCAAGCATTTCAAACTACTTTTTGGTTCGAGTGCTCACTACTGCTTGTCACCATAAAATATAATTTTTTCCCTTATTTAACCTTGTATAACTTTTTTCCTTTAGGAGGCGTTTCGAAGCGCCAATAAAATCAGCGCAATTATTTCAACAGCAGGCTTCCTGCTACAAAGTTTAAAATGATTGTAATCAATAAATGTTATCCCGGGGTATAAAAATGATACCCAAACAGTGAATATTATTTTGTATAAATGTATAAAATGTAAACATGTACACATAGATCGAGAATTGCAGAAAAAAGTAATATTACAGATATTGCTCTATACAAAAAATGTATACATACGATAAATATGCTCGTATCATAGGGACATGTATTGTCGATAAAAATAGGTCCTAGATCAAATATTCGTTCAATGGCGCATTTATATGATAAATTCTTATTCAAATTCTTTCAAATAAAGACCATTATATACATATAAATCGTATTAATATGTATAATGGTGTTCCGCGAACGGAATTTGACTTTTATCTAACTGTATCGAATCATCCTGTACCAAAGAAAATTGAAATGAGCATTACTTCATTAGACTACATGTATTGAATTAATGTAAGTATGACTAGCTGAATAGCTTCCAAACTATATCTAAAACGTGAACTTAGCAGTCAATAGTACATTCAAGTATATGTACTGGATTGGCGATCAGTTGAGATAAAATGTAAATCTTTTTTTATCATTTAGCTAGGTTTGTAACATTGATTTAGTTTATCTTTCTTGCTGTACGTGATACACCCGTGTTCAAAACGTTAAGTGTACAAACCGCTCAACGCTTATCGATAACAACTCAAAAGGACAAAATTAGCTAAAGATCATAAACATTTTTTATCTTTTATTGTCCCTGTCGTAAGAGAGATCATCGAATGAATCTGACAAGATTTTGAGGATTAGGTGTATTTGATGTAAGAAATATGGAAAACTTGATTGCTCTTGGCTTGCAACCCCGAAGCAAAAAATTTAGTCGGTGAATTACTTTTATAATCATTTCTTATTATTTCTTGGTACTGTAGTTTCATATGTTTGTTCAGTTAATCTAGAGTTGTTGTATAAGGTACAAGACGGAGACTATAAGATGTCTAAACTGAAATGTTGATGTTACTGTGAAAAATCATTTTTTAGCCATAAGACGATGCATGACTTCTGTAGCTTTGAGCTTAAAGTGACGCAGAGTGTGTTTCCTGATTTTTCATGTGGCTTAAAAAATACAAAATAACTTATGACCCAAGTTAAGTTCTTGAAAATCGCCTCCAAAAACTTGCACCTTTTTCTGTTAAATGCCAAAATGTGGGATTTTTCGGTTTTCAATGATAATCGGAAACCGGCCCTGAATGGTAAAAACTTGAAATTCCGTGTCCAATTACACGGTCCTGTTTCGATCACAAATAACGACTTCAACAAGTTTATTGTCACTATACTGAAATGATAAGTATTATGATTCTGATTTTCTGAAACAACCAAAATATATCGATAAAATAATAGCATGTTTTTAAATTTCATACATTTGACTCATACAACATACTCTGTGCCCCTTTAACACATTTTTTAAAAATATATTCTCTCATAATAGTAATCTTCCTTTGGGGTTTGAATCGTGTCTTCAAATAATAAAATAGTGATGAATGCATCGTACACATTTGCCTGATGTAACGCGCATGGGACACAACGTGGTCCATCATGCGAAACCATTTGGTGAATAATTATATGAGTTACAAAAAGATTTTGGGTGTCCCTTACTATTGTTACCCATTTTACGTTCCACGGGGATGAACCCCTTGAAGTCATCCCTCCCCCCTCTTAAAAGCAAATAGAATGAACAATCCCATTCCGCTGAGACTCCTTTCCAGTATTAAATGTTTTTTTTAGATTTAGTTTTTAGCGTCTGAGTGTTTATTGTTTAAGTATTTCATTCTATTGATTAAGTGTTTAAGTGTTCAACCCCAGCCCTATATAGACTTAATGAGTTAGGAATTTAATTCCCATTTAATAATGCTGCGCTAATATCGATGAGTTAAAGAGGTTCTCCGTGAGTTGTTGGAGTCATATATCATATGCCAAACTTAATAAATGGTGTCATTTGATCGCGAAGTATCGACTGTTACCAAAAAGACACATTTAAAGCTTATTGGTTTTTTTTACAGTGATAATATGAAGGTAGAACGTCGCAATTATGATCGAAAACCGGACAGTGGCGCGCGTCAAATAGTCAAACGTAAGTTTGGAGACTTATCTAAAACAGCCAGGAGGGCAGTCAGGAGTTGATAGTGTTTGTTAGGTTATATAACTAGTACAGTATCCACTAATATTGGACGTGATATCTACACCTCTGTGCATATATAAGGATGTCTTTATGTCCGGGGTGGGGTCGTTGGGAAACGGCTTCCGGGGTAGTCGATGTACAGTTTTTAAGAAAATGTCGTCTGCTCTGTCTTGTGGGAAGCGCAGGTCGTCGAAGAAACTGCCTGAGACGTCGTTCCGTGTTCTCCGTCGGTTGTTCTGGGATTCCATAAAACAACAAATTTGTATGTTCATGGAAAACCAGTAATTGTCATATATATGTCTTTTGGACATAAAAAATTAGGATATTTTGATTTTATATCACCGCATATGACATTTAGGTTCGTATCAAAGGGAAATAATATGTTATGAAAATCACGGAGTGGCTCTTTAAGCGCAGCGCAACCGAGCGCCAGTACTAGAATGCCACGGGGGGGGGGGGGGCTGATTTTCGAGGGAGGTAACTCTAGTGGTTCAACTCACCGGCGGACCACGAGGCGAATGTGAATGGACGTGCACTCGCTCGCTTAAACTAAGCTGATTACACTACGGTAGAAAATTCCGTCATGTCAGGTGGAAAATACATCAAGGTAAACAGTGTTTTATTGTTGAAAATGTCATACGTGCATATTGGAAGGTCAATACGAACGCGATCGCACGAATGAGTAACCCTTTTTGGAATCATGTCATTTATTTGGGAAATCGGAATATGCCAGACATTTCGAGAGTTTTGATAATGAAAATTAAATAAATAGTGCTATTGGATATAAGATTTCCTAGTACCTTTCAGATTGACAGATGACAAACTGTTGATACATGTGTTTACTTGTTAAACTCGTCAGATTTATTTTCATCGCTTCATAACATTTTGGGTTGCATGAAATATACATCTGAAGGTTGGAGTGGCAAGGTGGTGATTGTTTATTGTCTACTGAAATATAATTATTTAAGGGAAGTCATGATTAAATGAACATTCATCTGAGAGTAAGAAATCTTGTGTTAAGTCTCTGCCTACCAGGGCTCCGGATAATTGTTTGGAATAAAATTACCAGATGAAAAAAACTAGGAGTATTTCAAGGTTTATCGTTTTCAAAACCTCATTCCAAGTTAGCATCTTTTTTTATGTAAGTCATTGATTACATTTTCCAGATATTTCAAGATGTCATGTAGAAATGAAATTGTTTTGACAAGTCACGATCACTCCTGTAAACAAATACCTGACTCCTGTAAACATATACCTGACTCGTATTCTGGGAACGTTTTGCATATCTGTCACTCATTGATTTCATTCTTAATGCGTGTATCTGAATTATCTGTGCATATTTTACGCAGATACGCATCTTATCTGGAGCCCTAGTTCAAATAATCTAAACTTCATATTCTTGTGCGTTGACTGGCCACCTGAAGTTAAGCGACAGAAGCCTATTTTATCTGTAGCAACTCCCAACAATTTTGTTTGGAAAGAGGTTTGCCTTCTAAATAAAAAAATTCCTAGATTAGTCTGTCTTCTTCTTGACAATAAATTAATCTTAGCGCCATTCTTAAACAAGTTTTTGAATTAGTTAAGTGATGCGGCATCATCAGTTTGAAAATCAATAAAATTCTTATCATCCCTGATACCACTGTGTGATTCACTGTTAATATTGTGCAGTCAATAACAGTCAGCAACATTGTATAGACTTGTGTTAACTCTATATGATGTAATAATAAGCATTTTTTATCTTCCAGAAAATGTATAAAATGTTGTTACAGAAAGTCTATAACATGGTGTTTAACATAAGATAACTGTTTTAACAAATACTTAAATGATACACAGTATTAAAGTTCATAACTATGATTAACCCTTCTATGCTAGCATTGATAACATTGTACATCATGATGAAAAAACGTATGAAAGATTATTTCAAGTAATATAGTTTACAATCTCATTAAAATAAAATCTAATATTGCTGCACTACGTTACGCAGATAATAGATCTCACTAGGTTCCCTTACTCAAGCCGTCAGGTTAACCTTTGCTACAGTTTGACCTCTAAATCCCATTGGCTTGCAGCAGATACCTTCAAGCAATCACAATGAGCGTCTCTTGGTGGCCTTCAAAGAGATTGCAAGTGATTATGCAAGTCGAAGTTGAAACTCTTGTGAATTTTCGATTTTACAGAGAACAAGTTGAAGTTATTTGCATATGTCTATTAATACAATTTAACCCAGCAGATTTAGTTATAACATTTCAGTCTTTGACGAAACAAGGGACAATCTCATTAGCATATAAACGTCACATATGACTAATATATGATTATTTAGAAACCTAGTATTGGTATTTGTGCATGTTTTGGTTGTTTCTCACAATGTTTATGGTTACTTTGTTTCATGAAAATTAATATTATTCAAGGATAACTAAAAGACGAAACGTTTATTCAATGTATCTGTTTCCTGGATAAGCATTTAGATTGTTATGGTCTACTATAGGATAACGTTGAGGAATGTAGATTTTGCATTGCGAAAGATAACTTTATAGCTTTCGATTTGACTTGTTTGTCCAACAATCTGAGCTAGGGTAAATCGAATGTACATAAAATACATTAATTCGGGTATTTAGGCAGTTCGACATTCATAAAACAGTCGGAAGGTTTTGGTTTCTGAGATCTGAAAAGCGTACAAGGGAAATGCATTTTGCCTGCACCATAGATTACGGGGCAAATTCGCTGATTGGTTGATTTGAATTATGTCAGAGGCAAACCTGACGGCTCACGTAACGGAGCCTGGTGAGATCTACACGCGTAATGTAGTGGAGCATTTAGATATCATTTCAATGAGATTGTATAGTTTAGACTGATGAACAAATATTTTTCATTACTGAAATCTTCTTTATCTACAACTCACATTATGATAGTTGTATTGATGCTTAAGACGCCTAGCAGTAAGAACAATAAAAAAAGTACTTTATCAGACAATAGAGGTATAGTTTTTTCATGACGTAATAATTGAATGACATTATCCACTCTTCCCAGCTGCCCCTACGTGACCACGCATTTATTTTTAGAAATAATTTTTAATTATCCAAATCGTTTCTCCAAGCATATCATCCATTTGTTAATCAAATATGTATATGTATTTGTAGAAATTACTGTTATACCGTTTTGGTATGCTGGCAGGATTTCAAAAGCATTGAGACAGAAAATAAATTGTAATGACATGTACAAAGCATACTGAAGACTCAACTGAAATTGTCCTGTCTAGTAGCTTGTCATTTTACAAAATTACCAAACTAAATGGATGTTGATTTACGACCTCATTTATTATTCCAGAGCTTGTGTAGTTTAGTGAGACCTTCATTGGTTTATCATATGAGCTTGGGATGTTTTAAAACACTGTATTTCTGATATGAATTTATAATCAATCACTTGTCTTGTATCGTAGTCCAGTATATTGAATATGACATTAATAATTTTCATTAAAAGTCAAGCAACAGTTAATGCACAGCAACTCAAATCGTTCATCCAATTCATGTTGATACAGATTATAATCAAACACTGTCAATTCTAATTTATCCTTCTGTCTTCTTTAAATAATTTTCTAAAAATACATGTGACTCTTGGTGTGTCATCTTGGATACATTGTCCTGTTTTCGATCAAACATTCAGCTTGATACCCCCAGAGCTCCAGATAAGCTTTTGCTTAGGTGGGTATGATAGATTTTGAGAAACTAATTGGGCATTTAAATTTTCAAGTGGGTATCAATAATTTTGATACCCACCATTTTCCGGAAATCCGGGTATTCTTTCAAAGTTTAAGTCTCATTTTTTAACCAATCATAATCATCAGACAAGCTTTATACACTGACTGCCTCTATCAATGTATGAATTCAAAGAACACACATTGTGACATGATTATACATTGCTCAACAGTCAGCTTTGTTAAAATGCCAACTTGAAATACTTGTGTTGCATTTTCTTTGTAAGCGTTCAAATATATATATAACAATATTATCCACCTGAAGAAGGGTAAATAAGTCAGAAACATTGTGTGAGATAAATAAAGAAGTTCATTCCCCATGTTATCGTCTTGTAACATCCAAGCAAGGCATATTAGCATGCATTTAAATGTTCTTTTATTTTTAACAAAATACGCTGTTATGAATGAGATCCTTATCTATCGAATATCAGTTGTAAAGTTAGACAGACACAAATAAACTCAATAAAAGTATAACTGTCTTGATATATTATGTAATAAACACTGATAAGCGTTGGAAACTTCATTAATTTTATTGCTAAATTTGATGTCATTGAGTGAAGGTAAAAATATCTTTGTGCTTTTGCTATTGACACTTGATATATTACGATGAGGTAAACTTATTCCATTTTATATTGATTAAATGTTTTCAGTGGCATACATGATGTTTTTTTTTATACAAAACGACAATTCTTAAAGTTCGATTTCAGTGAGGATAATATTGAATGGTGAAAGAGACAGGATTCAGGCAGTATTTGCAACGCTGCAGGGTTTTTTTACACAACCAATACTGTTAGCCCCATGAAATGTTTTGTTAAACTGATAAAACTTATATTAATCTCAGTTTCGAAGTCGACAGTGTTTGAAAATGTTACAGTTCAACAAAAGCATGATTTGGTTAACGAACCACTGAAGTCGGCAGGGCTGCTGTGCACAAGGCAACGCTTCCTACATATTGGAATATTTTGTATGTATTAAGTTTTAACACTTTTAACATTTCGTGCAATTATTTTGATTGGCGTTAGTGTTACATTACCCATGATAATTTTGATGCATGTAAATACTCACCGTTTTTTTTCTATAGGGTAAACATACATTTTTAGTGATTGTGCAGACAATGTTTTTTTCTTGCACATTTAGAATTTTTTTGGGGGTATTTCATGCAAATATTTAAATCATTATAAAGAATATAATTATATATTTTATATATATATATTATATATATAGATATCCTTATATATCAGGAGCTCTGTACCTCAGTGAAGTTGTTATACTGAATCAATAGGCATTGAAATGATACTCTTCAGCTGTAGGTACTTCTATTAAATATATATAATACCAGTGATAACAACACAGTGTCCCTTTAAGAAATATAGTAACATGCATGTTACAATAATGAACATGTTGTCCCATAAACTTTTATTGCCACTGAGTAAACCAAACGTGTACAGATAATAAACAAGGACTGTCGCATGTGACCAGCTTTATTACTCATATTCTGAAATTGACCTGTCATTGTATGTAACAGGTTTTGGCAATATTTACTATTTGTAATGTATTTCCATGTTTCTCATTACTTTGTTCTAAATAATTTGTTTTCCACTTCTTTTTTGGAGTGGAAATGTATTGTATCGTCGTCGACGTGAACAAATGAGTTATTTTAGAATTTGTTTATTTTTTATTTTTAAAAATTACTGTAATTACTTTATCAAGAAATATGACAAAAAAAATTCATGAATTGTGTTATTCTGTTTATTTATGAAGGGGCGGGATAGCGCACTTGTTTGCGCGTTCGGCTTCTGATCAACGCTAGGGGCTCAGCAACTTTGTCTTCAGTAGAGAACTGTTCTACATGCAGTCAGGTTTGGGTGCAATGCTACACTGAATTTCAGTGCGGTACCACCCATGGTTCGCTAGTTCCAGCCAATGCTTGCAGGTTTCACCACAATGCATAGCCACAATGGTGTTGCGGGTTTTCTCCCTGCAATAATACTAACAGCCGCAATGTAAATGAAATACACTTTAAAGCGGCTTTAAACCCCATATAACCTCACCTTATTTATGAACTATTGCAATAGCTATCACACTAGACTATCGCTATATCAATAGTTAGGTAGTTAATATAAATAAACATGTTAGTCAATAGTCACCCATAAGGTCTTATGATTGTAATCTTCCTGATTGCCTGTCCTCATTCCCAAAGTATAGAAAGGTGAGAGAGGGGGATTTACTTAACTTAAAGTGGGGTTCACCATTTTACTCAAATCAATTTATTTATGAAATTATTGAAAGGGGGTGTTAGGTCCCTTAATAACCTTCAAGCCTTGGTCTACTAAATTTTTTAAAATGAGATTAAACAGATTTGCTTTTGGCTAATTAGTGAGATGAATGTAATTTCTGTATTGACTCTCCCGTCATGAGCATCTCTTACTACAGATATTAAAGAGGAATCAATTGCTAATATGTGTCTGCAAACACTGCCTTTGATGTTAATTCTTGTATATCAGTCTGTGTAATTAGGCCGTAATCTGTTGCCATGGTAACCGACCACAAATGCTCATTTGAGTGCTTTCCCATGTAAATATTGACAGATGTGTTGATGGATTGTTGTATATAGAGTGTATTCGTGATGCAACAGTAGAATGTCACCAAGCTCTGAAAATTCTGATACTTCACAATTACTTACCTCTGGGACTTTTCATAGGCATAATCCGAAAACCTAGAAATCAAAGCTAAATAAACTAACAAATCTTCTGGTAGCAAGACCATGACAACTATGAGGGTTACCCTCTAAACATGTTCTTCGTGCCCAAACTCTATGATAATTGTATACAAAATCTTATTTTGCAGATCCCAGACAAGTACAGGGGCTATCCCTAAGACAGGTTCTGTGTGTCCAAACTCTATGTTAATTGTATACAAGCCCTTATGTTGCAGATTTGAGACACTTATGAGGGCTACCCTCTAGACAAGTTCTGTGTGCCCAAACTCAATGATAATTGTGTACAAACCCTTATGTTGCAGATTCGAGATGCTTTATGAGGGCTACCCTCTAGACAAGTTCTGTGTGCCCAAACTCAATGATAATTGTGTACAAACCCTTATGTTGCAGATTCGAGACACCTATGAGGGCTACCC
Organism: Phorcus lineatus; assembly: GCA_921293015.1. Taxonomy (NCBI): domain Eukaryota; kingdom Metazoa; phylum Mollusca; class Gastropoda; order Trochida; family Trochidae; genus Phorcus; species Phorcus lineatus. The sequence goes on along the minus strand of OV121092.1, from coordinate 44,945,751 downwards.
TCTAGACAAGTTCTGTGTGCCTTAACTCAATGATAATTGTGTACAAACCCTTATGTTGCAGATTCGAGACACCTATGAGGGCTACCCTCTAGACAAGTTCTGTGTGCCCAAACTCAATGATAATTGTGTACAAATCCTTGTCTTTCAGATCCCAGATGACTACAAGGGCTACCCTCTAGACATGTTTTGTGTGCCCAAACACTATGAAGAAGACCTGGAGCACGTGCTCATTCCTTCTGGGCTCATTAACGACAGGTGAGTCTTGCACAGGAGATAAAGTTCGTTAACTGCACATTCTGTAGGGCATAGCCCTGACATCTTTGCTAGAAATTACTTCAGTACTAAACTTTTAACTGTACAAATTAAAATGAAAGAGTAGTTTTGTGTGCAGTAAGCATGCTCTTTTTCCCACAAATGTTACAAAGGTCATTTGATCTCTAATAACCTTTGTCTCAATTGTGACGCTCTCTTGAAGAAATACAGATTCCTGATTGGTTCCAATCAAAATTATTGGGCAATCAGTAACATTGTATTAAATTTTGCAATTGACTGTTCCCCTGATAATTGAGAAGACTTAGATTCAATCACATGGTTGATGCAGACATGTATTTAAGATGAAAGTCTAAGATTGTAGAGGTATTTGTTTAGAACAAGATGAGCCTGGCATATGTGTTCAAATTTTACCTGACGGTATTTTTTAAAGAACCAGGCCATGTGGTAACATGTGAGTTAAGTAGTCTCATTCAGAAGAGATAGAGAGCATAAAGACCTGAATAGCATCGCAGTTGAGATGATTATAATGTATCAAGTGTACAGCAAAAATGTTTCGTGGCAGATTTCAATACTCTGATTTGTTGATATTTCTTATTGTAGGATCGAGCGGCTGGCAAGAGACATAATGCGTGACTTCTCAAACGAGGCGATGGTGGGTCTCTGTGTGCTAAAGGGAGGCTACAAGTTCTTCACTGACCTCCTGGATAAGCTCAAAGCTCTCAACAGAAACAGTGAAGAATCAGTTCCCATGGCGGTCGACTTTATAAGACTGAAGAGTTACAAGGTAAGAAATCTGCTTCTACTTTGAAGGATAAAAGCAGCATGATAATGTACAGATAACTTAAAAACTTTTAGTCTACATTGAGAGACAAGGTGTTAATCAAAGAACAATTGTTTTTTTATTTACCAAAAAAGGATTGAACATATTTGTTATGAAATGAAATGATAGGTGATCTTGGACTCCTATACAAATAGTTACGCCAAGAAGTCTTACTTAGCGTTGCACATCTTTGAAATCTTTTACTTTGAATACTTGGTAAGAGGTATTGAAAGTCTTTTGAAGTTTCCTTAATTCTAAAAATAAATCCATAATCTTTGGAATTCTGTGTTAATTTAATGTCAAGGAAATTCTATCAACATGTACATTATTGCCAAAGAAGCTTACTGGGCCTTACCCTTTAATGTTTCATTGGTGTAATATGATAACAATATTGGTTAAAATGGACCAAATAGTAAGTCAATTACAATCTCAGATAAAATGCTACTTTTTCTTTATTCAGAAATAATGAAAATTTTTAGCTGTCAAATTCTGTTTAGGCTGCATGTAGAATTATGATTGTAGGGTCAGGTGGCCATGAGAAACAAACCATCTATGCGTCCCAGAAAATAGTCTTCAGTGTTATTTAATTTCGTGAAAGATTCAAACTTTATCAATAGAAATCAGCTCTGTTTGATTTGGTGGTTTTCTTTGCAAATTAGAGTTGCTTTTTTCTTTTGAAAATATTTTGAAGCTCTTTTGAATGTAGCCTTTGCTCAAATTATTTTGTTGTAGAGTAACTATGGACAAAAGCAGGTAACCTTAGTTGGTAGATGTTGTGTGTAGGCTTAGTCTTGTTAATACAGATCCAAATCATCCATGAGTAACCGAGAGATATTTTTCCTCAGATCCACAGCTTTCTTCCAGAAAGTGGCTTTATTTCTGCATTTTCCATTTCCTATGCATGAAAACTGGTAGTAATTAAATGTTTTTTAGTAAATCAATATCCTTAAAGTATATCTAAAGTAAAGTAAATTTGTCAATCTGTTTTTTGGGAATTATTTGTGGTTACAGCTACTGCATTAGTATACATACTTTCACATCTTCGGGTTTTAAACTGTGTCAAATTATCTCCAGAAATGAGGAGATATTTCTTTCAATGTTGAGTAAGAACCTACATTTTCTATATGACCTGAGGGTTTCTTACTTACTATGAAAACAAATAAAATACATGTGTTCAACCTTGTGTCCCTATATATTGATAATATATGATAAGTTTTGAATTTGAACAAAAAGTGAAAATTAAATCGTGACATGTGATCTTTTCAGAAAAGCGATCAGAGAGAATACTAGCAGCCGCGATATAAGTGAAATAATCTTAAAAGTGGCTTTAAACCCTGACTCACTCACTCACTCACTACTTAAGGTTTCCACTGATTCTATATAGTGATTATTGTAGTATTACATGAATTATGGGGGTTTGAGGAGGTTGTCTCCTCCGCAGTAACAGGGCAGTAGGGAGTGTTCACCTATCAAAAGATAGTGTGGTGTTCACTGATAAAATGGTTCGGGGGGGTTCACCTGTCGATGCTGGGGTGGAATGTTGTCAAAATTTGGTTTTCGCCTAGTCTGTTTAAAGTGTGTGTGTCGGGTGGGGGGAGGGCGGGGTCGGTAATGCCCTATAAAAATAGAGTTAATCACTTATCAATAGCAGGGAGGGGAGGCATGGGGTATGGTTCAGCCATTGAGTTCTCGTTTTTTCAATTCAATTTATCTTTTAATCTTTTTTTCGCACTATTTTGGATGTTTTCAATCAGATATGTACTGGTTCGTAGTTCAAGTTGTATCCTTTTATTTCTTCATAGTTTCAGTCTCATTCATTCATTAAATTTTTGTAGTTAGCTAAACATAACATAATCCTCTTACATCGCCAAGAATAATTTTATCTTATACAAATATGAAAGGTCCATGATACTTGATGTGAACTTTCATCACAGCCTCAAATGATGCTGCAGAATCTTCAAATCCATTCTTAGATGAACATTGCTTTAATACATCTATAATCTACCATAATACCATTGTTTTTACTTTTATATAAGCTTTATTTTTTTAAAAGTTGGGTTTCAAAAAACATTTGCTTCAAAACTGATACTTATTCAAATTCTCAGTCACCTAGGGATTGATGTCCTGGTTCTCTTCACAAATAACCCCTGGGAGTATTCATCAGGAAAAAGTTTACTTGGGTTACTCACCCTTGAGTCTTTCTATGAGACGCCAACCTAAAGAACAGTTTGAAAGGGGAATATGGAAAAAATGTTTGATGACACGGATTAAAAACATTCCATTCAGCATTGAAACTTGAATTTGAAATCTGAAAGAAAAACCTTCCACTTGCTTCACTGTGAACATGAAAGTGTGAGCTAAAATCTGGATTTATAAGCCAGTTTCCTCGAAACAAAACTAAGGTGTGCAAGAAACTTTTGAGAGAAGTGCTGGTTTATCTGACCTTGGCCTCAAATCTAAGGGGACCGGGGATAATTTCAGTACTGATTTTAACGATGAAAAGAGCCAGGGGTGATAAAGCAAAGGCCAATTTTATCGTTATGCAACGGATATGATATACATTTAATCAGCTTTCACTTCTTCTCATATAGAGAAAGCTGAGTAAATGTGTATTATATGCCAGTGTAATGCTAAGCTTGGCCTTTGGCTAAAGTGAAAAGAATCAGAACATTCAGCCCTTGGTAACTGAGGATGACAAATTTCATTCAGGTGACAAAGAACTTATCGCCTCCTTTTGAGGCAGCAGATGGTATTCCTTGAAAACCGAACACACTCAAACACAACTTGAAATTCTCATATTGAAGTTCTTCATTGACAGTGAAATGTATGTAGACTTTATACAGCTCTTGCATAGATTCTGAAAAAATTGCTTTCATACAATTTTATTTTTTTGCAAAATAGATTTAGTATGTTCACTGTATTTTTTCTTTCTTTAAAATATTACTTATTTTTGGTAGAAAATTTTATTTTAAATTCTGTTCTTATTTAGATTTTGTAAAACTATAGAAATAATGGAAGTCCTTTTAAAAACTAAAGGTTCAAAGATTTATACCAAGTTTGATTTATCATTGACAGCCATCCTTAAAATTAACAAGTTGAATTCGGCACTTTTCAACATTTAAAATTTCAACCATTTTGTTAAAAAGTGACATGCTAATCCAATTGAACTAAACAATTCTTGCTTGAAAAAATAAATTTAGTCTTAGCAATGTTTCATTTGTTTGCACCTTTAAATGCTACTTAAGCAATTCAAATGAAAAAAATTTAAATGAATTTCTATCCTGGAGCAATTGTTCTGTTATCCGTCATTAAATAGGAGTTCTTTGAATATACACTCTTTGCATGGTCCGCATTGGTAATTCCCAACTAATGTTTCCCATGAGCTATGAATAGCCTGACAGGTGATTGGCGGGTTAAATGTATATATCACCTAATGCGACACATGTTGATAACAACTTGTCTGACCTATATGTCTCTGTGTACCATTGAATATCATCATAGAACTCGGTGAAATGTACATGACTAACTCTCAGTCTGACATACAGTCATAGACATAATATCAGTTATAAAGATGATAATAATAATGATAATAGCAATGATAATAATCATAATAATAACCACATTAACAATCTCTTTGTTGTCTTATTATATTGGAAATTGGAAATATTTTTATGCCCTTGAAGCCCGGCAGCCGCATCAGATCAAGCATTTTCTGTCCTTTTTATGCTGAAAGCCAAGCTAGGAAGCAGGCGTCTTTTAAATCTCTTGGTATTAAGCAGTCAAATTAAACCCTGACCTCCTTGATGATAAGTGAATGCTCTACCAACTGAGCTATATTCCCAGTTTAGTTGCCAGCATTGTTCTGAAGCAATCATCGACTTGCTTCAGTGATACTAATAATTATATGAAAGAGTTAAAGCCTTGTCCAACATTCCTTCTTTCCAAGTCTGTAATAATTTCATTGGCTGGGTACACTTTAATAACTGTCCCATTGTTCACTTTAACTATTAAAAAGTTATTAACTCGGTGAATGTAGAATAAAATGTGTCTTTAAAACAAATGCCTTTCCACAGTTTTTGATAAGATATGTCTTGTACATAACAGGAGTAGCAGATAATGTTCAGCTATAACACTAAGAAGCTTAATCAATAAAACAAAGTGTTATGAGAGGCCTATCTATGATTATCACCAATCCTTAACTGCAAAATGGATGAGTTATCCACTGGCTGCAGAAGGATACTCTATAGTCTTCTGGGCCCATTTACAGAGCTCCCTTAGGTTAAGGCTATTGTATCTCATTTTTATAACAACTGTTAAGCTTTAAAGGGATTTAGTGAAATTAGGACCTGGTATATAATAATGATAATGTGGGTATTCATATAGCCCATTTTCTCTACCGGCATTCAAATTTGAGTTTTTTGTGTAAGGTTAGCAACTTTTCTTCACAGCTTATTCTGAAAGTAAATTAGTAAAAAGATACCCAATTTTATGATGCCTATCTTGTGACAGACAGCAGGTAGCCTTTAGGTTATATATACATAACGTAATATACCTCGCATTCATCAGATATGGTTTGGTTCAACTCAGAATAGCAGGTAATTTTTGTGTGCAACTAATATTTTTAACTATTACATTCATTCTTTTTCTTTCAGAATGACACTTCAACAGGAAACATAGAAGTTATTGGCGGTGATAATCTTGTTAATTTGAAAGGAAAGGTATGTTTGCAGAACATGAGAATAACCAAGAATTTATTTTTAGTTACTTTTAGCATTTCTATAAGCAATTAGGGGTTTATTCTCATGATATTAACATTTTGTGCAGAAGTTATACTTATTTACAAGTTATTCATTGGGTTAAAGTTGTTATAATCTTGGAATCTTATTCTCAGGTTGAAAAGAGGTTTATATGTTTTTGTAATCCTTACAAAGGCTTTATCTGCAAAGCATTTTTCTATAAGGTGAATTTCATAACAATATTTATGATAAGTATTAGCAATGAATGAATGAAAAGCTTCATAATTCATTTGAACTAATTCACAACTATCTAATTGCTAAGGAATCTTCCCAGAAAATGAGACACACAGAAAAGTTTGAGATAGGTTAAATGACAATCCAATCTCAACCAAAGTTGCCCAAGCTGTTCATAAAACTCAGTGCATTTACATCTTCATTTATATCAACCATCTGCAAGATCTTAAGCAGCCAATCGGTGAGCATGTAAAGGATATAGCTGATTTAGCACAAAGAGATAATTAACTTCTTGTTATGACCAGATGATGGCTTGACAATGACCATAAGAATGCTGATTAAACTAAAATTGGAATTGTTATCCGTCTTCTCTGGGTATTCATCAATATCTTACTTCATTCTTTGAGAGAAGTATCAATACCCACAACACAACCTTGTCTTCCCCTCGGTCTAATTAGCGGCTCTGTGAATATTTGTTTATTCATGTTTCCATGGCAACTTTGATCTTGTTTGTTTAGATGATCGTAAGTGTCACAGTATAATACAGGAATGAGGTTTTATTGCCTGCTATGGAATCTCTAGTAGGCTTACACAACCACCTTTCCCCCGATAAATGCCAACATTTAATTCTACAAACTAATCCTTTACTCCTGAGAGGTGTAAATATTTTGGTCCATTGCTTATGGATGGACAGTACTTATAAGAGGCAATAATATAATATATATGATACGACCCCCTAAAATATACATGAAGGGGAAAAGAATTTTTTTAGAATTCTTTTAAAGGATTTTTCTTTTGATCTCACTTCCAATTCTTAGAGACAATACTGTATTGACTTGACTTTAGGTCCGGATATAGTCAATGCTACTTATATTCAGTATGTTTATCAATTGCTGGCATTATTAAGCTTTATCCATTGATTGGTCTTGTAACCATAGTTTCCTTGCTATCAAAGGGTACCTAAGTTAACACTAGCATTGAATTGATTATGATTTTCATGATTTATCAATAAATGATTATTTTTTTCTACTCATTAGTTTATAGTGATTCTAATGATAAATTAAAAAGTTTTGTGATTTTTGGAAATGTGAAATATAAGTCATCCTAGGATTCTGTGATTACCAGAAATGGCCATGTTAAAGGTTTGATCTGCGTAAAATGCATTTTTGAGCTGAGCTTTTTCCATCCTGCTACATCAGCGTATTTGTCTCTATCCAGCTCCATCATATACCCTGATATCCTTCAGCCTAAAACGGTCGTATCTCTTACGGCTGGTTACTCATGGCTATTTATAGCTAGCCTACATTGACATGTGTTTGAATTCTCATCCGGGTGGTGCCGCTATCGCTGAATGCGAGTCATTTCATTGGCTTGCTATATTTAGCGACACGAGCGTTTCAGACCGAAGGATATCAGGGTATATGATGGAGCTAAGCTGATGTAGCGAGATGGGCTTTTTCTGCTAAAGAATTAATTGTTTTTGACATTTGAAAACAATTACCAAATGAAACAAAAAAGTAAGTTTGAATGAGAACTATGATGAATGGTCATATAGAACTCGAGATCATGGTTTGTAAATCTTCAAAATCCTGTGCAGAATCCAAAAGACTATAAAAAAACAAATTTTTTTTCATGTAACTGTTTACATTGTCCTGAGCTTCTGTGGTCTGATGAAGACATGTATTACCCTGTCGTGAGGTTTTTGTTGCTTGAGTATCTTCCTATAACCATGTCATATGTTGTCTTCACAGAATGTGTTGGTTGTTGAAGACATCATAGACACCGGAGGAACGATGACACAGCTGCTAGCAAAGTTGAAAGAAGTGGAACCAAAGTCTGTACGGGTTGCAAGGTGGTATTTTTAACCTAACTATTCAGAAATTTAAAACAGAAACCATATCTTGCTTTTCTGTGAAGATTAATTTGAAATATCATTTTATTTACCATGCAGAGAAGATATCAGACGAGGCCAAGATTCTATGACATTACCTCTATGGGAGTCTAAAGATAGTTCAGTATTCCAAAGTGTACCTTTTGTCATGGAAAGATAATTGAAACTCATTTTGGATGATAAACAGTCTCTCCCTTGTTACTCATATCAATCTGTGTTGATATCATGAAAGAGTTTGGTAAATTCTCTTTACAAATACTATAGTAACTGCTTTTGATATGTATTTATATTTGAATTCTACAAACTGCACCCTGCGTGCTCGACTGAGAACTCTTTAATTGGGATACCCAATTTTTTTGGGAGATGTTAATAATGATTAACATTAGGTTTGTATCCACATTGTTAAAGCCTATGTTTATCAGGGAGTCCGTTTTTGTTTACAGGATACTGACTCCGGGATAATTTTAGAAGAGATGCCCTGACTCAATCCTCAGGTCATATTGCTTAATTATAAAAAGTTATAACAATTTGATTCATTTCAGCCTGCTTGTGAAGAGGACTTCCAGGAGTGTTGGGTACAGACCAGACTGTAAGTAGAGAAGACAAGAATCTACAGCAAGTAGTCCATCAGGGGCAATAGGATGTTTTAGGGATATTTATTTCTTCAAATTTTCCACAATAAATATATATGCGTATGTCAAATACATTCAGAGGGTTAGGGATATTTATTTCTTCAAATTCTCCACAATAAATATATATGCGTGTGTCAAATACATTCAGAGGGTTAGGGATATTTATTTCTTCAAATTTTCCACAATAAATATATATGCGTATGTCAAATACATTCAGAGGGTTAGGGATATTTATTTCTTCAAATTTTCCACAATAGATATATATGCGTATGTCAAATACATTCAGAGGGTTAGGGATATTTATTTCTCCAAATTATCCACAATAAATATATATGCGTATACATGTCAAATGCATCCAGAGGGTTAGGGATATTTATTTCTTCAAATTTTTCACAATAAATATATATGCGTATGTCAAATACATTCAGAGGGTCAACCACCTCATTACTCAATCCAGCTATTCGTAATTGTAGAATCAAGTATCAAGTATCAAGTATCATGTATCAAGTATCAAGTATCAAGTATCATGTATCAAGTATCATGTATCATGTATCATGTATCAAGTATCATGTATCAAGTATCATGTATCAAGTATCAAGTATCAAGCAAAATCTGTTGGTGCATTTTAGTGAGATCACCATGTCATCTTTTATGGTAGGGAAATGGATTCATATAGCGTAACTAAACAATTTACATTTGTTTTAGAAGAAACATTAGTTTCTCATTTTGATTTCATAAAGATTGCTTATGGGCCAAGTGACCTTATTTGCGACCTTCAGTGTAATAGCAATAATCATACTAGAAAGCCCCTGCCATTTCCTGTTTGATGTTTAAACAATGAGATGACTTTCTCTTCATTGGATATGCTATCGTTACAAATATATTTTTGCATTCTATTATGATTACAGGATTTACATGATCAAGATTGTTGTCTGTTTTACGTTAAATCATTTCATGGTTCAATGTTCTGTGTTTACGTGTTACTTAAATGTCCCTCCTACGGTAAAATCTGTCTTGTCTGTTTTATACCTTTTAAATCCTTCAAAAGATTAATTAGTTCAGTGATAAATTGTTTAAGACAAGACTCGCAATGTGTGCGGTTATTAAAAGACCATGTGTCGCTTGTGTTTCAGATACAGGATTCGAGGTGCCAGACAAGTTTGTTGTAGGATACGCCCTGGATTATAACGAGTACTTCAGGGATCTGAGTGTAAGTCTCGACCCATCCATATGTGAAATCTGTACATTCAGACCTATTAGTGATCATTAGGTCAAACTGATTATCAAAATATTTTTAAAAATCTTGTTAAATGATTTTGAAAATAAATGCTTCTCAGAATCGCTTCAGAAAGAGTACTTCTGAATTTTACTCCTTGACTAACAGAAAGGACAGTTATGATATTTTCATCCATTTCTGTATCTCTTTTGTTCTCACTCACTTTCATGAAGTGGGGGGGTATTCAGCTCCACAAGTTTTCAGGTCCAGTCCCTTATTTTTTGCTGCTGGCAGTGTCAATATCGGCTACCTTTCTATAAGGATAAAAATAATTGAATCAAACATAATAAGCTCACCACTCTGTAGAAAGTCTGATATATTTCCATCATTGTAGCTCATTTCTTGATTGCAGCAGGGGACGTGGTCATGTTTGTGACGATTACTTGTTTACTTTTAAACTAAGGCAACTTTAGATTTACTACAGAGCAAATTTCTATTTTTATTTTTTACCTAAAATAGTTCTGGAAATAATACAGTAACAGCATTTAAAAGTGTCAGAAATGTTGCCAGCCAGATGCAGGGCATCTTCTGTGTAGTTTCCAAAATTTTGATAAAGGACATTTAGCCTAAGTTTTTTTTTCAACAAATCCCATTTTGAACCAATTTATCATTCAAAATGCATGTAAAATTGATGTGAAATTTTGAACTCGAGCATCTCTTTTCTTATGTACTTTTGTCAAACACACCCTTGTTACATTTAGTATAATTTTTTCCAATATTTTATGAATATTAATTCACATAATTATCATCAGAGTACTTTTTTCCAGCATATCTGTGTGATAAATGAAAAGGGAATAAGCAAGTACAAGAAGTAAGCGACCAATCAGCACCCTCTACCAAGATCATCATTCCAACCCATTGCCAGTCTGTTTGCAGTCAGAGGACAGTTCAGGATGCTACGCCAACTGTTTTCAATTGCCACTGAATACTCTCGTTAAAGTTGTTATACATTTCAACAGTTCTTGACAAAGAAGACTTCATGAGGACAAATTTAAACATTAACATCATGAAAATGTGCAATTTTACCATTAAATTGCAAAACTTTTTATGAGAAAAGTTTTATGAAGGAAACTTTTAAGTTCTTAAATGCATTAGAATATGCATGATATTTTCATGAAGAAAATATAACACTTACAAAAAGCCATCGTGAAAAATATCATCATCTTTTTGCAAGACATGTTTGAGCTTAAAATGGCAGTAGCACTCACTTTTGTGATAGATTGATCTTTGTGCAACAATTTTAGGGGCAATTTCTCATAGGAATCCCGACACAATGATCAATTGTGCATTTTAACCAACGACTGCTACTGTAGAAAGAAATAATTTTGTGGAATGGCCAAGCTCTTTTCAATTATATTTTCGATAAGTTTTAATGGTTAATATTCTTGAACAAGCCTCTGACAGTATATTGATATAATAAGCTTGAATTAGACTTCATATCCCTTCATTACTTACACTTCAAACTGATGATACTGATGGTACCTATCTCCTTAAGGATTGAGATGAATATAAATCAATCACAATATCAGTATCTCTGCAGCGGAAATGATTTTACTGATTATAATATTTTGACTAGTATGAATAAACAGCCCAAACCAGGTGAGATTTGACTCAGGATTGATTTGTGAAATATAAATTTGACAATTTAATTACTTTTGCTTTGGTGACATCACCATGCTGTAGATTTGAAGTTTATTTGACAATTAATCGTGTGTATTTCTTGTAGGCATGTTATACCCATCCAAGGACTTTTATTATATTTTATTCTATACAGGTCTTTGACCCAAAGTGTAAAGAAATGCTTCAAAATGTGTATGCCGCTAATGGCTGAAGTATTGCCGAAGCAGTGCCACACAATATCTCACTCTTGTAAAACATGGGGATTTCACAATGAAGTTGTTATGCAAAAAATCATGCTGCTTAAACGGGTTTAACATTTAAGCATAATTGAAAGTTTCAGGTGATTGTTCCTTTACCAGTCTGTATTAAATAGTTGGAACAAAACTTAAAATGTTGAAATGCAGAATTAAGAAAAGTCTTCCTCTCTAATGTGAATTTATGTTAAAAAATCATTTTAAAAAACATATATATATATATCCCGATACATTTGAAACAATTATTCATTGTAGTTCTTTACTGCATATATTCAGTCTGATCAATTTAAAGATAGATGAATAATTATATAGATAAACATGTTAAAGCAATCTTCATTTTGATTAGATTTTATATCTGTGGGCAGGGAATGCACATGTAGATGAATATTAAATACTCAAAAGAACTCATCTGAAGGTGATGTGTTCAGAAAATAGATTTGATAATCAATAGCTTCAACGTGAGAATGATATTCCAGATAACTATTTTGTACACAAATTATTTTCATAAAAACTACAAAGAGACTTCCCAATTAAGACGTAACGAGCATGAAAATGAAGGTCTAATAGAAGGATTGTGTGTTGCCCTCTGCAAGGGTTGCTACTGTTCGACTGTTATAAATACGAGTATCTTTGTAGCGCCAGTAACCTATTGGTTAGGACAAGGGATCAAGTCAAGTTAAGTTACGCTGTCAGATTATTTATTGTTTCTGATATTTAAAGTGCAACTGTTTAATATCTTAATTATAAAGTAATAATTGTGCTTTTTTATAAATGTCATTCTTTAAGTGTAATTACATACATTTTTTAAGGCGTACGTGTTCTTATTATACGTTTTCTTGGATACAAACACTTGCCAAATTCGGGAAGTGAGACAGACGGGATTATTTTTTGTTTCTGATATTTAATATGTAACTGTTTAATATCTTAATTGAAAAGTAATAATTGTGCTTTATATACGTCAGTCTTTAAGTCTAATTACATACATTTTTAAGGCGTACATGTTCCTACGTTTTCTTGGATACAAATACTTGAGAATAAGGAAGTTTGCTAGAATTTCACGTATAATTTTAGGCAATATTTGTAGCAAGCTATGTAGACAAGGTTTTGTAGTATATCTACACAGTAATTGATTTCATGATTACATTACTCAAGTTTTCTTGTGTGTCTGTGTGTGTCAACTGTGTTGTTCTTTGTTATATTCATATTGAAGTATATACTAGCTTGCACTAGTAGTTCCATGTGTCATTATCTCATCATTCAACCCCACTTTTAGGTTTTATATCTTATGTATTACATTATATAGAAAAATTGTTACATGAAGATGTACCTTGGATATTGTTCAAATTGAAGATAAAAAGATTATAGATGAAATGGGAATTTGTTATTAATGATACCATCTTATTTAAAAGAATCTCGGATTGTGCAAAGACTGTCCAAATCCTTATGATTTTCAGTTTGCAACATACAGAGAATTGTACCAAACTGGCTTGCGTTCCTAACCTCGCTTTCGTTTCAACATGGCCGCCACATGAATAAGGTCTATAGCATTCTCTAGGAATACAGAGGTTCAACTGCTATGAAAAAAAATAACATTTTGCAAAGAAATGTACACACATTTTATTCACTTTCTGTACAACAGTGTTTCCATCCAGCCAAGCAACCAAGCTGAATAAAACCTTCATTATCGATCTGTTATTATCATTTTGTTCACATTAAATAGGAAGCTAAGATAAATTGGACAACGCGATTGATATATCAGTTTTTTAAATCTCTGTACATACTGCGACTTCTATGTATATATACACATATATAATGTTTAGCACTTACGCTGCATAAAAAAGACCAAATAACAACAATACAATTAATTCTATAGTGATGATCACTTCATTCTGTCTATTCCACCGAAAGATAACGCCTCTTTCAGAGAGAAATCATGAAATGAAAATTGAATTACTAACAGAAAGAAACTTGCATTATTACTCATTTACGACAATTATACCACTTGATATATAGCTTATCTTAGAGCTGAAATAGAATATTTCTTTTAGAAAGTGTTAGGAAAAGGCTTCCCTTGTGATTACTTTTCATGATGCACCCATTTGAATCAGGAGTTGTGGCCTTGGCCCTATGACAGATTTATTTCATATTATTTATGTATATGTACTCATTCAAATTACAATCTTTACAAGAAGGTTTTAATGATATGTCAAAATATGCATGAGATACAGCAATGAGAATGTATTGTTTATGTTAATTACTCAACACAAACATGATAGCATTCATTTCCCTGATGTTGGTGACTTGCATCTTTCCACATAACCTGTTACTGGTTGTTCATATTTCTTGGGTCTTTTTAAATTCCAAAGAGGTGGAAATTTGCAAAACAGTTAGGACCTCATCTGATTCTTCATTAACATCTGATTGATTTCTGTCTTGTAATATATTTGCACATCTGAACAGGGAAAGGACTCTAGTCTTCCTAAAGGTTACAGTGAACACTGATATCAATGTTAAACAATGTGTCGGAATGCACAACAAACTACGACTGCAAGCAATCGGGATGCTTTATTTCTATTGAGAGAAATGTTAACTTGTAATGGATGTTATATATGAGTAAAATAACTTGAGCAACCTCTGTGGGTTAGAATGTAGGATATTCCGAGTTCCAGATAAGCTGTGTATTTGCGTAAAACACCCAAAAGAAATTTCAAAATACACAGGGAAAAAATGTGTCTGCTTATTGAAAATTACTAAAAATAATATGTTTACTCTAATATGCATATTTACCCAATACATCAAGAAATCCTACAGAAAAATTTGAACACTTTTCTGAATCCCTACCGCCTCTTCATATTTCTAATGTTGTATTATATGTGAATGTTATTAAAGAATATGTTTTGTTACTCCTCCTTTATTTGAATTACTCGTCGAAGTTATTGGTCTACTTTGATTTACTCCTAAAATATATGTTTTATATATTCAGAAAACTTGAGGAGCCTGTCCTTGGAAAATGAGATTTATTTATTCATAGCAATCTTTTTTTGACAGGTTTATTCATTAATACATACATAGTTACTGAACTTAGGGTTAGCTAGCATATCAGATTTAATGTTTATGCATAAAGAACCTGAGATCACCCATTAGGGGTTTAGTAGAAATCATTTTTATAGTTTGCCAGCCGTTCTGTAACATCAAGCCAAATAAATGTAAACGGTCTGCCTGTCACTATAATGTACAAGCTTACCATACCAACGCAGCATCTTCTCTACTGGAAATGGGCTAATTTCCAACCATGCACCTTATTTGCCTCAAAAGAAAAGACTGAAAACCTTTATCATTCAGTGAAAGGATTCTATCACAGGATCTGATTTAATTCAAGCATGTCACTAGTATGAATCATCACAAATTAAATCTTTGACAACCTACCAAGAAAAGCTGTCCATCATTCATTCATTGCTCAAAACAATTTGCTGTTTATTATTCAATATTCTATGGGTTTTTTTAGGTTGACACACCTCATTTTCAGTGGTTGATCAGGGCTCCAGATAATTATTTGGACTTAGGGGTATTTCACTCCTCAAAATAAAAATTGAGGAGTTAAATTACCACATGAAATAAACAAGGAGTATTTCACGGTTTATCATTTTCAAATCCTCATTTCGACTTTAGCATCTTTTTCGATGTTAAGTCGTGAATTAAATTTTCCACACGTTTAATCTGTAAATAAGTGAGTGATTTCTCTTTGATAAAATATGAACTCGGTAATCTTTGTTTTCATTCAGGTTGGCAAGAATTCAAGTTAGCTACTATT
The DNA here is from genome assembly GCA_921293015.1 of Phorcus lineatus. NCBI lineage: Eukaryota > Metazoa > Mollusca > Gastropoda > Trochida > Trochidae > Phorcus > Phorcus lineatus. The sequence goes on along the minus strand of OV121092.1, from coordinate 44,930,204 downwards.
CGAGATGTCAAGATCAGACATGTATAGATGAAACTTTGTAAAAAATATCTGACTCGTATTCTGTGAGAGTTGTGCGTATCTGTCACTCGTTGATTTCATTTTTAATGCGTATATCTGAATTACCCGAGCGTATTTTATGCAGATACGCATCTTATCTGGAGCCCTGTTGATCCAGGAATTTTCAGGGTAAGAAGGAGTTAGATTCAAATTTGACGTTGTTCACCTGACAGATAGACATGCAAGTTATCTCTAGTATTCTAACACCCTGAATTCCCCTTCAACTGGATTTAGCACTGATGAGGCTTGATCCGCTGTAGCCATTGCTACTATTGTACCAAATATTTCCTACTTTCAGCATTGTTTCAGCGGACCTGGTTGCAATATCCCACAAGGCAAACTGTCCTTATCACGCAGTGAAACAGTTGTCAATCCCAGACTCTCTCTGAATAACCACTCAGTTACAACGAGGTGGTTTCATACTTCTTCAGAGTTCAAACTTGCTTGTGCTTAGTGGTCAAACAAGGGAAGGAGAAGTCGTTTTTATTATTCTCTTGCAATCTAAAAACTCAATTTTCATAAATGATTGTCCACTAAGATTAGAGGAGTTACCAAGACCCAATAAACAGACATCTGGAAGTTGAATGTCCTGTAAATCTCTTGAATAGATAGAGGTCAAGGACAGAATCAAGAATCAGACAAAAGTTCCTTGGTTCAAGGAGAACTGATTTGTTGGCATGTTATGAACAAAGAACTCCACAGTCGGAAAATCATCCAAAGCCTCTTATTTAGATTTGGCAGGAAGGCTTGAAACTTTTGCAACAGCATCAGGATCACAATCACCGTGTGACCAATTTCAACAAAACAAAGATTCAAGGCTCCCCAGGCTATCGGAACGCATGCACTGAGAACTTCACAGTCAGACACTCAATGGTAGTCTCTGGTTAAACATTAGCAGGTAGAACTTAAACTTTTCAACAGCATTGGGATCACACTCTTTAAATGCACAGTTTCAACCAAACACAAAGATCAACTGTCTCTTGCCCCTATTGCTTCACAGTTGAGCCTCCGTACACTCTCCTTTGTACACTGTACAAAGCTACACAAACACAGGGATCAACACCTGAGACTGTTCTTGAAATCATGAAATAAACTTCCCTGACTCTATCTCACAGAACATACAAACTGCAAAAACTTAGTCTTTCTGGTTCATCTTTACAATATTGTTGATTTCTCTCAGCTATGCCCGATGGCAGACAGAAAGCATTTATAGATGTTTTCTTTCTTTGACAAGAAATTAATTCAATGTCTACAGTCTCCATAAGCATCAAGCAGTTTAACAACAAACCAAATCTTTTTTGATGGAATCAAAGATTACAGATGTCCTTCATTATGGAACATCTTTAGCAATTGGGCTCATCATAGGTTATGAAATATGCTCTTAATTTCCTCCTGCCAATGCACTTGACAGACTTGAAGATGTTTCAACTTCCAGATAAGAGATACAGGAGATCCCTGGTCCTTCTTATGTTCTTGATGTCAAGAGCAATCAGGTGCCGAATGCTTTTTGATGGAGACCAGGAAACTGCTTATACTACAGAAACTTGCCATCTGCATTCGCTATCCAAAGGACTATCAGGTAATGGGATGCATTTTGCTCAAAAAAACGCTGTTAGGCTTTGCTTAGACTACATAGGCTTGCCATTAGCACTTGATTTCATGAGGACTATCGGGTACTTGATGCATTCTTGTGGAAACCTCTCATACGGCTTATACAAGGAGCTCGATATTGGCAGTTGCTATCACAAAGACTATCTGGTTGTTGGATGCATTTAGATGAAGACCTCTTATGCAGGTTAGACTGGGAGCCTGACATTAACACTTGATATCACGAGGACTATCAGGTTGTGGGTGCATTTCCCAAAATACCCCTGAAAACGTTGAGCGGAGGATGAATGAAAGAGTCAGAGTTGGGATCACGCCACATAGCTGTATTCATCAGTTGTATTAGCTGTTCGTTCTAGATACTGCTTGTCTATGAGAGTCTCTACACACTTCTTGATCATGCTGATACTTGGGTTGAAGCGCGAACACGACTGGCTGATCACCTGTAATGTTAGTAACATATTACATGAGAGGTCATTAAATGTTTACATGAATCAACTGGATGCTTTGGATGTAGATTATTAATGTGTAAATCTCTTAACATTTTTTTCTGTAGTACATTTTCTTAAAATATGTGAGAACATAATAATTGTTTATCTTCATTTGAAAGATTTAGAAACCACAATTTTGATTTTTAAAAAGGAACTTTTAGATTTTAAAGATCTTCTTTGGAGCAATTGACACAAAATGGTTATGTTTTGACTAAGGTTGTCTTCTAAAATTGACAATAAGCCTTCAGCTTATTGATCATATCAAACCAATGGGCTGGTTAAACCACAACTTTTCCTTCACAGTTTTCATGTTACTATTGACAACATCAGACAGATTCTCTTCTGCTAGACCTACCTCTTGTATCAGGAGGTTATGTTTTAGCACTTTTCTAGCTTTCATGATGCGTACAATTGCTGCCTGGACGTACATCTTGCGGTCCTCGTCAACGGCTGAATGTGTCAGCTCTACTTCCTGTTAAAAACCAATGGAACTCATTTACAGAATGCTCAACCAAAAGAATTTACCAAAATATCAGTGGGAGTTTTTAATACCCAACCTTTATCAATGAATTAAAGTAAAGCTGGATGTAGAAGTAAGGAAAACAGAACTCAAAGGTAGATGGTCAAGAGCCATTGAATTAGTTGTTAACTAGTTGAAAAACTAAAATGAAAATCATTTTCTGATTTTTTCACTGTCAATATTTTGGCATAAAACAAGTTTCATGGAGATTAATAAAGGACAATGTCTGAAAATGCCAGAATTAATTCTCACCTGTGGTGAATCTCTCTGTACAGCTGCTGTGATCTTGAACTTTGTTCTCTTATTATTGTACGCCATGTTTAATGAAAATTCACTCGTAGGCGTAATTTCACCCTGAAAGAATATAATGGAAAATAAACCAGCCCTCCTTCAAATTGAACAAGCCCTGCAATGGGTAAACACATTTCGTCACTTTGACCTACCAAGCCAGGCATGCTTGCTGACCTCTGACTCCAAAAAACCCATCTAAAAGTAACCAGGCAGATATTAAAACACAGTTCAGAATTCAAGGCAGATTCAATAGATGAACTCTTAAACTTTTATCACTGACTCCAACTGACTATCTCACTAAGTGATCTCCACGTAATACATGACAAATAATACTGGTATCAATAAGAGACTGGAGCTGTTTTGCAACATCTTGTATCATGAGCTCTCAAATACAATGTTCACTATCACCCCATTAACTTACATACACAAAGGGACTTCTACTTAGTTCACAACATATATCTTTGGTATCAAAGACTGGAAAAAACTTCATAAATGTCCTTTTAACCTTCACACAGTTACCATGACTTACTTGATGACATATATCATCTGTAACTGAAGGTGTCAATGGAAATTGAGCTTTAAAACACAAATTTGATTACCATCGCTATCAATTACACCCACTTGAACACTTTGACTTACTTCATGACATATTATTTTGGTATCTATGAGAGACTGGAGCTGTTTGGCAAGCTCCTTCTCCGGGAGGGTTGTGTGTTTCTCTATGAACTGGAAGGAGAGTTTGTCGCTGCCCTCCGTGTTAAAGAGCAACAGGATACCCATGTGGAATGTGCCCATCGTCACAAAGTACTGCTTCTTCAGGTAGTTCAGCTTCATCTCAACTGCAACAGAAAATAATCTTGTCTTAAGTGGTCCAATAAAATCTTAGCTTATGAAAGCATAACCATTTAGAATACATTCTGAACCATTCATCTACTCATTACGAATGTTCAAAGGTATCATGCAGTCAAGACTTAAATCTGAGGCCTTTGATTGGTAAACTGAAGTAGCGCCAAAACAAAAATCTGTTGTCCTTTGAAAATGTGAAGAGTACATCTGTAGGAAGAGTTTATATCTAGCAGGATTGGGTTTTTTTGGCTAAAAGGTTTTGTTTCCCTTCCAGCAACAAGAACTTAAAACATCAAGGCAAAACAGGAAATAACTTACTGATTTCTATCAGCCTGGTTAATAAAGGGAATAATTCACCATTGGTTATTGATCACAGATAGGCTATCCAGGTTTGCACTGGGATCCATAGGTAAAGTAGGGGAAATGGGGACAGTGACACTGGATGCTTATAACCTAAGCAGATTTATAATGGCAAGGAAATGCAGTTCGGTTATTATCCTAATCGTGTTGATACTTGATGTCACATACTTGGTTCAGATCCAAACGTGTCTTGGAGTTTTTGTTTCACAATAAAAAGTTTATTAACGCTTGTTTCAAAGTTAATAAAGTATATTAATTCTAAATTCGTAGACTACCCAGTGTCCTGGTTAAGTATTAAGTTACAGTTCTCATTTCATAAAGTAATCGGCCAATAAATATTTTCAGCCCCTAAAGAATAGCTTTGGGTATCCTCGTAAATTTTTAACCACTGTTGGTTAGTGATCACAGATATCCAGGTTTGTACTGGGATCCATAGATAAAGTATGGCAAATGAGGACAGTGACACCCTTATTTTCATTTTTTTAACAAAATGGGTTCGACCATTTGAAATATACCTTACCATTGCAGAAACTGTGCATCCATGCTAACTTTCTCCCACTAAAACTTTTGTTATAAAATAGTTCGAACTGAAAACAAGAAAGAAAAGAAGTCACATATCAAAATTGTACATTAAAGCATATTTTTTCAGGGTATATTTGCCTTAAAGTCCACTAAGCTTACAGAGGCTGGTACATGTAATATCAATAATGCTTCAACTAGGGTTACAATCAAAGTTTTCTTTGTGCTTGTATGTGATAGAGGACTATAAACATTTATCAAAACATACTTCTGAATTTAGCCTAGCAGATCTAACTCAGATTTCAAAAAGTTCTGGTGTAAAAGTAACCTCTCACCATCCTAACACTCTTCTCCAGTTCTTGTGGTAGAGCAAACGATGGAAGCTTTCCTTGTGCAATGGGCCATGCTCCTGCCTGCAAACATGGTAGGTAGGAAATAAGACTAAGGCCTCCTAATCAAGAGATTTTATCATATACCAAGAAAAACTTAGGAGAGTAACACAAACATGCAATACAAAAGGAGTTCTTGAATTTCGTATTGCACATTGAATTCCGTATTGCACGGCCGCCAAATCTAATTTCTCTTACTTCATAAATTCAATCCACAACAACTTTTCAATGCCTTGATATTAAACCTATTTATATATACATTATCATATTGAAGTCTAAATTCTATGAAGGCTGTTTAGTTTGCTGGTCCTTTCCTGTGTGATTAAAAAAACTGACGTAATGATAAGTAGATATGAGAAGGAACTAGTGATTTAATTTTTTGATAGAAGGTAAAAGGAGAGACAAATTCAAACACTACAAAAGGTAAACAAGAAGATCCATAATGTCTTGATGGTGTCGTAAATGAAAATAGAGCAACATTCTTAACACAAATCACAAATATACCTACAGTGTAAGGACTTGAAAATTTATTTAGAAATTTAATGAAAAACAATTATTAGTGTGAAATCTATCAAATTTAACAAAGGTTATAAAATGTGTTTCACTAGAATGACAGAGAAGTGTAATAAAATGTAACGGAGATGTAACTCTCATCAAGTGTCATTACAAACAAGAGAAAGGTAATAATGAACCCAACCTGTAGCACAAGGATGGAGAAGTTGACCCCGAGATCTCGACTGCTGTCCTCGCGGATGAAGTCGGTGAACTTGTTGTTGAGGTCCGAACTGATACTCATGTCCGTGAACATCCGGTGGAGCTTGTTGGTGAACTCGTAGCCACACGCTTGCTGAAATAACGAATCAAAATGTGTAAAACTAAAACTCAACAACTAAGGAATTAAAATGAAACCTAAAGTCAAACTTTACCTCACTACATAGTTGCATATTAATAATGTTTCTGTTGGATGCTGCAGATTTTAAAATTGGCAAATTTTTAGGTCAACATGCTTTTAAACCATTTTATTTATGTAATGATGTATGCTGCATATCAGGAGAGTAATGTTGAAGTATTGTTTCTGGAAACAAAATTTGTGAGAAATTCCTCTTTATACACATGAAATTAACAGAGTTGATCTAAGCGGGGTCCCAGAGAAATATGCCAAGCCATGTGCATTAATATATCTTAAAATATTTAGAGAAATGGATACTATCAACATAGAAAAGGGTCCAATTTGCTTGGAATATTCCAAAATGACCAACAATATTGATTAACATGCAATAATTTCACACTTGATTTCAAGTAAGTTAGTGGGTGTTACATCTTGATTGATTAAGATTTTTACAATTTGACAAAGAATAGCAAATAATGTGAAAAGATTTAAAACATGTGTTGGTATGAAGAGGAATGAGGCAATATTGTAAAACTTTCATCAGACTGTATGAAGAAGTATGAGGCAATATTGTAAAACTTTCATCAGACTGCATGAAGAGGAATGAGGCAATATTGTAAAACTTTCATCAGACTGTATGAAGAAGAATGAAGCATATGTAAAACTTTCATCCGACTGTACGAAGAGGAATGAGGCAATATTGTAAAACTTTCATCAGACCGTATGGAGAAGAATGAGGCAATATTGTAAAACTTTCATCAGACTGTATAAAAAGGAATGAGGCATATGTAAAACTTTTATCAGACTGTATGAAGAGGAATGAGGCAATATTGTAAAACTTTCAACAGACTGTATGAAGAGGAATGAGGCAATATCGTAAAACTTTCAACAGACTGTATGAAGAGGAATGAGACAATATTGTAAAACTTTAATCAGACTGTATGAAGAGGAATGAGGCAAACTTGTAAAACTTTAATCAGACTGTATGAAGAGGAATGAGGCATGTGTAAAACTTTCATCAGACTGTATGAAGAAGAATGAAGCATATGTAAAACTTTCATCAGACTGTATGGAGAGGAATGAGGCAATATTGTAAAACTTTCATCAGACTGTATGAAGAGGAATGATGCAATATTGTAAAACATTCAGACTGTATGAAGAGGAATGAGGCAATCTTGTAAAACTTTCATCAGACTGTATGAAGAGGAATGAGGCAATCTTGTAAAACTTTCATCAGACTGTATGAAGAGGAATGAGGCATATGTAAAACTTTCATCAGACTGTATGGAGAAGAATGAGGCAATATTGTAAAACTTTAATCAGACTGTATGAAGAGGAATGAGACAATATTGTAAAACTTTCATCAGACTGTATGAAGAGGAATGAGGCATAAGTAAAACTTTCATCAGACTGTATGAAGAGGAATGAGGCATATGTAAAACTTTAATCAGACTGTATGAAGAGGAATGAGGCAATATTGTAAAACTTTCATCAGACTGTATGAAGAAGAATGACGCAATATTGTAAAACTTTAATCAGACTGTATGAACAGGAATGAGACAATATTGTAAAACTTTAATCAGACTGTATGAAGAAGAATGAAGCAAAATTGTAAAACTTTCCTCAGACTGTATGAAGAGGAATGAGGCAATCTTGTAAAACTTTCATCAGACTGTATGAAGAGGAATGAGGCAATATTGTAAAACTTTAATCAGACTGTATGAAGAGGAATGATGCAATATTGTAAAACATTCAGACTGTATGAAGAGGAATGAGGCAATCTTGTAAAACTTTCATCAGACTGTATGAAGAGGAATGAGGCATATGTAAAACTTTCATCAGACTGTATGGAGAAGAATGAGGCAATATTGTAAAACTTTAATCAGACTGTATGAAGAGGAATGAGACAATATTGTAAAACTTTAATCAGACTGTATGAAGAGGAATGAGGCATAAGTAAAACTTTCATCAGACTGTATGAAGAGGAATGAGGCATATGTAAAACTTTAATCAGACTGTATGAAGAGGAATGAGGCAATATTGTAAAACTTTCATCAGACTGTATGAAGAGGAATGAGGCATATGTAAAACTTTCATCAGACTGTATGGAGAAGAATGAGGCAATATTGTAAAACTTTCATCACACTGTATGAAGAAGTATGACGCATATGTAAAACTTTCATCAGACAATGAAGAGGAATGAGGCAATATTGTAAAACTTTCCTCAGACTGTATGAAGAAGAATGAGGCAATAAAGTAAAACTTTCATCAGACTGATTCCCCTCACCTTGAGTCGGTTGATCATGGCTTCCTCAGCATCCATCGACGTGGACTGGCTGTATATCAGACGCTTCGCCAGCATCCGCGAGTAAAACTGAAAACAAAGTGAACCAAACGTATACATAACAAACCTTTTTAATCAAACTATTTTGAGTGCTCATACATAATGGTATAAAGGAAACATTTGACCAATTGCAAACTCTGAACTGGACATTTATGGAACAGGAAATACACTTGATTTATATTGTTATAAATTTGAAGGGAATTATATTAGAGTAAAACCATTACACAAGAAATAAGAATAGTTAGGAAGTCAATAAATCTTGAGTCATGATAAAGTAGAGCCATGTGCTCTGTAGATCATCAGGCTTTTGATGGTTGGAATATCATTTGTTGAAGTTAAAAAAACATGTACTTGAAAACAGTCATCTACCAACGTTCAAAACTGTTGACACAACAATACTCAAAGTTCTGGCCTGATTTTATAAGATATTAACTTTTCACTTGTGCAAAGGAAAAGGTCTGAAAAGTATTCCAACAATCAATAACTCACCCTCTGAAAGACATCTTTATCATCCAAGTACTTGAAGACTGTTATACAGTTGGCTAGTTTATCATCTAACTCTGTCTCCGAGATTCCCTTGGAACTCTTCTTCAACAAACCATCACAGTAACGCGCCAGCTGAAACACAAAGAAATAAAAAAAATAAATGAGTTATATTCCCTTGGAACTCTTCTTCAACAAACCATCACAGTAACGCGCCAGCTGAAACACAAAGAAATAAAAAAAATAAATGAGTTATATTCCCTTGGAACTCTTCTTCAACAAACCATCACAGTAACGCGCCAGCTGAAACACAAAGAAATAAAAAAAATAAATGAGTTATATTCCCTTGGAACTCTTCTTCAACAAACCATCACAGTAACGCGCCAGCTGAAACACAAAGAAATAAAAAAAATAAATGAGTTATATTCCCTTGGAACTCTTCTTCAACAAACCATCACAGTAACGCGCCAGCTGAAACACAAAGAAATTTAAATCTAATATTCTTATAAAGTTTTACATAAATGAGTTAGACTCTCTTGGAACTCTTCAACAAACCATCACAGTAACGCGCCAGCTGAAATATGTAGAAAGTTGAATACCTTTACACAGTTCCCTGTATGTAATTTCAAATTCTCAATCAATTTTCATCAAAGTGTGTGCTGAAGGTGTAAGAAAGAATAAACATTGTTATACAAGAAACAAGGCCATGAATTTAACATTAATCTGTAAAATACATTTTACATCATATGGAGCATGGACATTTTGATGATTTTGATGAAAAAATATCACTGTCTTGGGGATGTCATTCGATGCTCACTTGATGCCATTTTTGCATTCAGGTTCAAAGTATATAGTCATGGCTCTCACTTGGGACATATTGATAGGCACTCGTGTAATTAAAGTCATTAAACACTCAAATCTCCTTTTTATCAATACACTCACCAGCTCAGCTGACTTGCAGGCCATTTTGGGATTTGAACGGTAATTGATAGCAGCAGCGCAAGCCTGAAAACATTCAATCAATCAAACAATTCAATGATTATATCTCAAATATAACTTTTTAGGAATAATTAAACTGTAATTTTAATGGAATAAGCCCTGTCTGCTTAGACCTGGCATCTTTTCCAGTTTTACTTAAAATTAGCCGTTTGAATTGACAAAATTAATCTATTGGCTGATTATTTTATGCTAATTTTATAAACTTTCTTCTCAATTAACATATCTTTTTGGAACATTTAAGGTAAATATAAGACACTTTCCCTATGTATAACTATGTATTTAATAAAGATATGGAGTATCATAACAAAGAGAAACACCTTACCTTATCTAATGCTCCAACAAACTGTTGATCACCATGAAAGACACTTTGTATAAGCTCTGTATATTTACTATGAACCTCTAGCATTGACTCTACAAACTGGGATGGAACCTGCAAACATACAAGGTAAACTTGATAAATATACACATCAAACAATAAACACAAATTCCAAGGTTATATCATATCAGCGAGAAACTTTTTTTATTCTCAGATCAGTAAGAAACTTACCTGTGCAAATCTTATTTAAAGTATTTAAAACTGAGTTAACAACATACAAGAACAAATGTTTTACTCTCTCATAATAAAGTTAGTTAAGCATCAACTGACTGTACCAAAGGTCATTCATTGGGCCACAGAAACCTTGACAACAACATGCTTCAAAGTTCCTTTCAGGATCATTACCCTAAATGATGACAAGATCACTACAAATCTCCTCATTGAAACTGAAAGTGGCATAATCATTTCAATGTTGAAGAATTTCATTAGAATAATCATAAACAGGGGATTTAGTGAACATGTATATATCCAAATGAATGCTCTCAGGGTGATCATTACATTTTCCAATGATCTAACACAAGCTTGCTGAAATAAAACTTGCAGCTCACCTCAAACACATCCATCAACAGGTACCCAGTTTTACTGCTGGGTAACATTTTCATATTTGAAAAAAGCTTCTAGTCTGAGGTGACATCACTAATCTCTCAATTCATGTCTCAGTGTGTGATAGTGAAACTTCCTTCAAAATCAGTTCTTAACAATACAGCAGACAACCCATCCTGATAAATCAGCAATAATGAATCTGCTCAGCTCCTTCCTTGTACCCTGATCTCTTTCAGGCCAAAAGCCTTGTATTGCTAGCTTTGTAACCAGCCAATGAGACGACTGGCATCCAGCAACAGCAGCACAATCAAAATGGAAAAATCCGTTGAGTCAAGATAGTAGCTTCAAGTTCCTTGCATAATGACATTCCATTGGCTGAATATATAACATGTGAACTTAGCCACGAATATCAAGTTGATCCAGCTGTACGAGGCATTTAGCCTGAAGGAGATCAGGGTATAAGGAAGGATTCACATACGCGGATTTAGCAGGATGCAGACAACCCATCCAATAAGCTTTGCCTGCTGTTGCTAAATACACTGACTGCAGTTAAATAAGGTATGCACAGAACCATGTGCCTCCATATACATACATACAATTCACAAGGTTCAACATCCTGGGTGTTGGATGATGAGACTTACGTTTTCTCCCTTGAGGGAGCGGACGGCCTCCAGCCCTGTGTGTTTTATATGGTCCTCCACCTCCTGTATAAGAACCCCTAGGCCTGATTGGATCGGCTTCAACAAACTGTACATGTTTGTCAAGTCTGCAAATAAACAGGTTAAGTTAATCAAACATTTTGGCAAGGAACATAGGTACTAAGCTCAAGTTATAAACACTACCCTTTGAAAGTGACACTTGTGTTTGCTGGAGGCTATGCAGAAGAAACATTATTCATCTCGAGTCATACCACTTTAAACGGACAAGCTAATGATTCACCCAAAAATATCTATAAAAAAAACTGTACATACTTTACTGGCCAGAAATAAGGATTTCTGTATCAAAACTTGTTAATTTCATATTACATTTACCAAGCTTTATCAAGGCTTGTGTGAACCCTTATGATTGAAGGCAAAGAGAAGTGAAGTTATCTGACCTTTCCTCTTCTCGACCTGTACCATCTCGCGACACTCGCCGTGCAGGAACTGAAGGTGGTCTGCTATCATCCTCTGCTGACATTCATGTGTCACCTTGTTGTATGATGCCGGGTGCAGAAACTTCCTGCTTCGGAAATCTTCATTGTCAAGTTTTTGTATCACCTGCAGAGGTTATTAACATTCTTTAAGTTCTTATACCATGTTTGGGGCCAAGTTCACAATATCATAAGCAATTGCAATCAAACAAGAAAAAAGTGAGCATGGCTCACATACCTCTGCAGCTCGTCTGATTTCTTCTCCCTGTAGTCTGAACTAATATGATTCTGGATAATCTGATTTACTAAAAGTTACTGTAATAGTTTAAGAGTAAATGTGACCCCACTGGAGCAACTGATCTGTTAATCGCTACAAGTCACAATTGCGCACTCAAGGGCCATAACTGGAAATGGCTTTCGAACTTGATCAAGAGCATCAACATCCTCTCTTGTAGTATATACCAAAACGTCAAATGTTAAGAATATTTTCTTTAACACAACCCCTTAATCTCTATCCTTATTTCAGAAAAATATAAACACAGTTCTATGGCCAAGCTCATCTTGATTATCTGAATTTTATGTTTTCTTTTTTAGATTCAATGCAAGTAAAGACATCAAAAACAACATTAAGTATATATAACAAGGTTTCAAAAACAGTATTTTACACTTATACACAGAGCTTGACCAAAACGCAATTCTACTTTGTGGTTGAAATCTGATGAAAATGGACAATCTCTCACCTTTTCCATGTAGTCTGAGCAGTTACACTCGTCCTTCAGTTTGGCGGCTTCCTGCTTGTAGTACTCCCCCGTCTCCTGCAGGAAGGGAACCTCAAACAGCTCCTCGTACAGCTGAAATATCAATGCGAATACATGTAGAATACTGTAGCTGGGTTCAACCTTGCTATGTCAGCAGTTGGATTATATGTGTTATATGCTGCAATTTTTTATTTTGCTTACAAAGAATTTTGAGAGGCAATAAGAAAACAATCTTTATCAACAGAATGACACTCATCCCTGTTCAGAAAGTCAAATAGCATTGGAGCATATTTGTAATAAGAATTTGCGGTATCAGTATTCTGAACAACTAAATTTTATTGCAATAGTGTACATTCTTCTTTAACATTGACCAACATGAAGCATGTCACCCATAAAGAGTGTATAAGCCACCACCAGGAAGCTCCTCTTCTTTATGATCATGTATCATTTGCCTGATGATTCCTCTTGTAACTGAACCTAGATTAGAGAGGTTAACCTGAATAAACCTAAAACATACACGTACCTGCATTGAATACTTCTTTTTGTATTCTTCAACATTTACAAATGAGTTGATGACTCCATGGACAACCGTCTGTGTTACAGAGTTACCTCCCCTGTCTCTGGAAACCAAAAAGCATGATGTTCGATACTTATGCCAATTGCGCATTTAGATTCCAGTCAAGACAACAGCAACTTTTTACCAACTTGGTTACAGAAATTCATCAACTTTAAATTTTGCCAAGACTCCTTTGTGCAGGCATTTTGAGAATTTGACCAATTCCTTCAAATCCATTAATTATTTGGTCACAGAAATCCTATTCCAATTGATACTAAAAAAGAATTATTACATCTAATCATATTTTCTTTAAGTATTCCAATTTATTTGTGGACAGATTTTTTCTTTCAAATCTACAACATGATTCCTGAGAAAAAGTTTGACTCACCTATCTTATCCAAAGTCCTTAATAACACAGTAAGACATATTTAGTAAATAAACCTACTTTTATACTGTCCCTTCCTTACAACCAATAACAATCCACAGAAGAACACATTTACTCATGGTACACCTACTTCTTGACTTCCTGCAGAATGAGGTTGAGGAGGTGAGTCTTGAGTGGTTCGATCATCACTCGTTTCCACGTGTCCAGGGCCAGCTGGAGCAAACAAACAGATTGTCAGGGAACTTAAAATCTCTTGATCAACCGAGTTAAATTCGAGTCGATGATCACTTTTACCATTTGCCAGCGATGACATGTTAGTCTGATATTACACTTGTGTTTATTATCAATTGTCAGGTGATGACATGTCTGGTTATAATGAGTTCTTGCTCTCACTAGTATAGCAATTAATTGTTTATTAAGGCACAATCCTGCTGATTTACATTCATAATCATTATAATTTGTTGACTTAGTATAATGACCCAGTCCTACTTTTTAGTGATTTACATTAGCTTAGCTTAGTTGAAATTAGCTAGTACAAAAAAAATAAATACACAGTTCTTTTCAATACCATTGTTATAAAATACATATATATGGGGCATTATCATCTAATGTTTTTTGCTTGTTGGATATCAAACCTATTAACTTGATAGATTTGGCAACAAACAAAACACAGCTTAGTATTGCCTATGTGTTCATGTCAATTTTCTGGTATATATAACAGAAGCAGCATTTCTTGCTCTGGATAATAACTGTTTCCTATGACTAACCTCTCCAATCTCCAGCATCTGGTCAGACATGTCCATTGCAAACCCTCCATAGTTCAAGTCAGCATCGCTCACTTTTTGTTTACGGATGAATGTGGAATTCAGATAACTAAAATACAAGATGATCTTAATTTAGATTAGAGGTCATATTACCAAAGCAATTCATTATCCTTTAATAGGTAGGCCAAACAGTTTATTGAAGTTTAAGTTTTGCATCAATATAATGAAAACATAATACCGTATTCGACGTGCCCTTAAAAAATTGGTAAAAGGGGGCGCTTATTAAAACGATAAAAATTGTCCTCAAGTTTAATCTTCAAAGTGTTTTCTTACGATACACATGTCTTTGAAATATGGTTTTGTAACTTTTATCATTTTGATGGTGGCTGGGGGTCTTGAAATACCCTGTATTCCCCACTTTAGTGGAAGTAAAAGACTTATTGAAAGACTGAAAAAACCTTCTTCAATGAATCAGCATGCAAGGTAAGCAATGTTGAGTGGTGGGCGCTAAATCAGGACGCATATTGTTCAGTCAAAAACGTGGTGGGTGGGCACTTATAGGGGAATGGGCGGTTATTAAGTTGAATACGGTACTTCGTCCTGATAAAACTTTAGAGATTGTATACAAAGGACTCTTTAGATGATTTTGACTCAAAAGAGTACACTAACGTTATGGGATTTCAACTGGATCTTGATCTTTATTTTACCAGTGACACACCACTAGCACCAGTATGGACAACCTTAAAGATCACTACTTTACCCTGTTGAAACTTAATTTTGACAAAATATGAACTGGCAACAAAATTTAAAAGGATTCTTATCATAACATTATTACATTTGGAATTAGAATTCTTTTCCATAGAGACAAACAACACTGCCAGCAAGGGTATTGACCCTCAAAAGTACAAGAACTATACTATTGCAGGCAGTGCAACCCCAACTATAACCCTTGACCCTATGTATACAAGTACCTTTGTTTGCTAACTAAATGGCATGTTTTTCTAACAAAGTTTCTCACTGGCTTGTACTGTAAGAGAGGGTGAGAGTGAACCTACCCATAGAGCTGGTTGAGATAGTGGGAGCCCTGGCTGTACTCCTCCCAGTGCTTGTGGTACAGGCTCAGCAGGTTCTCCGAACTACACTCCTGGACAGCCTGTGTACAAAATCAGATTGATCATAATAACGGTGAAAATCTCCAGACACCAACATGACAATACTGTCATGACATACCCAGGTGCTAAAATAATCTTACTTGCCAAAAATAACATCAATGACTGTTTTCTTTTCCAAGCCAGTTGCATCCATGATTTGACATTTTAAGGATATGTCTCTCATTATAGAAATTGGATAAACATTCAAATTTTGAAAATCACTGGTTAGTTTCCGAAAACTTCTGTTTAGTAAGATCTTTCTGCAGCCAGGTATTTGTTTAAGGTAATACCAAATCTCATTAAAACTAGATTATAAATTTGCACTTTTTATCAATATTTACCAGTACATCACTCTTTTGTTCCCGTTTATCCATGGCCCTGAAACGCCCCAAATAATACTCCCAACAGCAATAAATCAACTGATGAACAAAATTTGCAATGTTGAGGGTTATGAAGCGTACTTGGGGTCACTCAGTGAGCTATCTGATTTGAATGATTTATATTCCACTGGTACAAGCACCTCTTATGAAACTTAGATCTTATTGGTATTGTTAGTCTGGGTAGGACTTAATAATAGTGAAAATGTCAAAGACTCAACTGTTTTTATCATAAAGATATTGAATTATAAATAACAGCTGGTGCACTGACCTTGTGTAGGATTGAGACATGGGACTCAAGGAAGGATTTGGTCTCCTGGTACAGTTTGTCCCCAAGAGGGTCGGGGAACGCCACGCACAGCTGGTACACATCAGTCAGCTCGTCAAGGGCAATAACTTTTATTGGGAATGTATTTAGGCACATAGTCATTTTGGCACAAACAGTGTCCTTAAATCCATCTGCAAACCACCTATAAAATCTCACATTGTTCATAAGACCTTTCAAAAGCACTATCAAGCTTTCTTTCTGTCTGTAGCTATTTTATAGACATTTTCTATGGTTCTCTGTTTCATTAATAAATTATCAGGTAGCCTTTGAAATTAGTACTAGTTCAATGGTTTTTGACTTGCAGAACACATACTTGATGATTTAAACTTAATGACTAGCTGTTTAAATGAATGGATAAACTGAAAGACGGTTAGATCATTTGTATTCAGCAGCTAGCTGGAATGCATTTAAGTGAGTTGTTTCAGACATTCACTTGTCTGAATGATTGGTGCTTTGATATGCCTAAAATTTCTACCCCGTAGATGATACATACATTACACGGGTCATACGTTTAGTGTATCGGTGACTATGCTTATCAGTAAGTTTGTGATGTTCAAGGATATTGGAATCTGTCAGTCCAGGTAGCTCGGTTGACCTGCCCACAAGTGATGACACCCTTGACAGTCTCCAGCAGCAATGTCCAGGTGGATGAGAAATCTACACGCCGAGGTTTTAGTGACATCGTCAATTAACTAGAAGTAAGAAATAACGTTATCAGCGACCCTTAATATCAAGGTAGATGTAATGTTATGTTTACAAAATACATATCATTTGAGATAAAAAAAACATGTCTTCATCTTTTGTGTTCAGCTAGTGCCAATGAAAATTTTACTTTGCTTATAATAGATCTTCATTATTTATAACTACATGATAAATGTTTTAACTTCATTTATTAATATTGTGGGACAGACCAAACATATTTGAAATAGACAATAAAATTTCTTATGAATAATCGCCATAAAAGAATGTGTTCATACAAAGGTTTACCAATTTAATTCTCACTTGTGCTACTTACAACAATAAGCACATAAGCAGCAATTGATTGTTACAATGAGAGTTTAGTTGATAAAACTGTACCAATCATTATGCAAGACAAACTAAACCTGATAGATCAAGAACAGAGATCCATGTGATAAAACTGAATGCCTACAAAAAAAATATCAAATGGGATTTCAAGAGCTAAAGGATAGACAGAAATGAACACACGTACGATGTGTGCTCGGTGAAAGAAGTCTTGTCGTCTAGTAAACTACATTCTTCGTAAGGAATGTGTTAATCAACATTTATCAGGGTTGCAGATCAGCTTAGCCAAACACGACAAAAATTACCGAAAAATGCCCATGTGGGAAACAAAAACAGAAAACGTGCTAAGAGACACCTGAAGATTAGCCGAAAAATCCCTTCTCATTTATATACACACCTTTGCCAACTCAACAACGCGAAAATATACCAATAATGCAAATACACTCTAATTTACTTCACGACAGACGGTATTTACGCCATCCCAGTAAGCGGCCATGACAGTTTTGGATATACTATTAGACTAAGAACAATTTACCATTTCCTAGGCGACACTCGAAGCCATCAGTTTCTCGTTTGCCCCGTGCAGGAAACTTAATAGTGGACTTCTATCTTGATCTGTTTATATATGATTGTATCTTGCGATATTTTTGTCTTGGCGCTTATCATTTTTTTTATCAATAAGTCTTCAAGTTAAAGCAAAAATGCTAATTCATGCTGTGATATTTTCGTAAACGCGGCCTAGGTTTGTCGGATTTGTTAGATAGTGGAATAGTAGACGCTTGAAGAAACTGATTGTGAAGTTCAAAATGAATTTTATTGTTGATAGATATCGATTGTCATGCACTTCTAAGAACAAAGATAAAACACGTGCGTTTTATGCAGAATGAATCGCTCTTTCAATATTACAATACAATTCAATATTTTTCTGTATAAATAAAATTGAAGTCTAAAATGAGTAGTCTTCTCAACAAGCTTATGAAATAAATTAACAAAATGCTATTATTGTTAGATCTTACAATATGTTGTTGTATTTCGATACAAAAAAGTATTTTAATGATTTTAAAACCTTAACTGTGATATTCATTCACTAGAATTGACAAAAAAAAGCTCTCAATGGATGTTGGGGCAGGGGAATAATAATTGTCGCTTTAAACCTTCGATGACCTTGGGCTTCTGCAAATGATAACGACCTGATAAACAACGTCATAATTTCTTCACCTGTGAAGCGTTCGTTTCTATTTTCTTACAAGAAAAGCTGATTTCTACTTTTGTTCGTTTGAAAAAATAGGTTCGTTGTTGGTACATTAGTATAGAGATCGTTAGATTTCTTTTGTTTGCATTTAAAAGTGTTTGGGTTTATTGTAAATACGAAACCTGTTGTCATAGCTACTGTTGTGATAATTAAAAAAATCAAACGGTCACGGTCAGGTTAATTGGTCATGCTTTACCTGGAAGACAAGGAATTGTTTTAATGCATTGTCAACTTCTTTAGTCTACCGATAGCGACGTTTCGGTATAGCTTCTAATAACGTTTTCAATTATGAATTAGATATATTTGAAGAATACATATCAAATGAAATAAACACGTTTTTATGGGTTTTTTTTATTATTTATTTATTTTTGTGGTACATATACAAGAAATCATACATCAATTTTTACACAGTCTTGGGTAAGGGATACATGGTTGTGGATAGTACACTTTGACAGAAATAGATACATGATATAAATGATAAAGGAGGTATCAGCATTGCCTTTGTTGGTTACAAATGAAACTAAACGTTAACGAATCCTCCGCTGCAGTGGAAAAAGGATGTCATTACAAATTCAAAACAAGCAAATCTTTAATCATTTTGGAAGAGTAGATGACAAATCGACCAGAATTTCATAAATTTCGAATAATTACAAGTTGTGTATGTGTTGTATTTGTCGATGTTGTATGCGTTTTTGATCATGCAAGTTATCTAAAACTCTCAATGTATATTTGGGCAGGGTGTTCTTTTGAAGATGAAATCTTCATGGTTCGGTGATTACAACAGTGACTGTTTTCAAAAGAGTAAAAAAGGTCCATTCAACGATTTCGAACAGACAAAAAAAAAGAATAAAACAAAGGGGTGTTCTCACTTTCAGTTCACTCTCTAGGGTCTTGTGTAGCTTTGAACATGAATTTGCATTTCTTTTCAACATAACAGGTATCTTGCTATTCTAATATAATTTCTCACTAGCCAGGACGCGTATTCTGAGATACCGCTCTAATACCAAATTATTCAAAGACAACCTTTTTAAATTCTTGATTTTAAATTTCAATAAGAATTATGTTTTATGTAGATCAAATTACAAGATGGTTGATGTACGCGTCAAGAGATTTGAATACATTTTTAATGTTGTTCTATTCAAACTTAGATCAAGTTTAATCGATTGAAAAAATATAAGGTAATCTTTCATTTCAAATCCTTTCTCCCAAATATCCGTAACAATTTCTCTTTTTCAAAATGAGAGAACTTCATATATTGTCAACAAAAACATTGATTAATGTTGGGTCAAAGTGGGCAAAAACTGAATTGACGTTCTTAATTCCAACACAAGACTTCGAGTAATAAAAAAAGTTATGAGGCAAGTACTATGCAACTTCAACCATGCTTCGAGATCTCGCGAGACTTCACGTGATTTCAGACCCATGTAAAAGCATCGCTAATCCAAGGAAACGAGACCAAACGTGCATGACTTCTTATTGAAGTTATTGAATGCAGATTGTGTTTAATCAGTAAGAAAATATTTGGTTATCATGTTGTTATCTTAATTTTTGAATCCATCCATTTTGTTTTATAATCACTGCTTGTCAAGAAATTTTGTTGCCTAAAGAAGTTGATGTTTAGGCTACTTTCATTTCTGAATTTCTGTAAATGTCATTCTGTTGCTGTTTCCTATTTTCGCCATGTTTTAAACTTGTTTAGTTCGATATTCCTACTAGTGATAATTAATCAGCATTTCCTTGAATGTCACGCAGTTTGAATTGACCTAAATTTATCCTTTGATAGCCATAATGTAAAAATTGAAAGCTGAGACTTCAAGAAATCTAGAATGTTTGGAAACTGAATATAACTGACTTACTTTGTGAACTCTGTGATGTAAAAGTAAGTGTTATTCCAGTGAGTCAGTTTTCAACTGTCTTCTTGAGTTGAAAATGATGATGTATGTAGAAAAAAAAAACATACTTGGATTGAAGTATAATGACCCTTTAGGCAGAGCTCCAGATAACTTTTAAGGCAATTGGGTATTTACTTCCATATTTGAATATAATTGAGTAATTTCATGTTTTGAGGAGTAAGCTGAATTTTGTGTACACCCAGAAATTTAAGAAATTAAAAAACTGTACTCATAGCTTATGATCCTTTTTGATTAATCAACAAAACTTACATTTTTTGAATATGATTGCTTTTAAATTACTTAGTTTACATGTGCAGTGATAAACCTAGGATTTTTTTGGGGTGGGTCAATGCCCCACCTGGTCAAATTTGGGTGGGCCCTATTTTTTTGGGAGGTGGTCCCAAGGGCCCCACCTGATCAATTAAGGTGGGCCTTTTCTTCGTTATAGGAGGAGACGATTGTGATCTGTCTGTTTGTTTGCTAAAGAAACTCAAAATATTTTTCTGCGACATGATCCATTTGTATATTAGTGCGGGAAATGAAACCGAAAGTGAAAGCGAGATTAGACAGCGAAGTTACAAATCCGTAACTAACACGCTTTTCCATTGGCTGAGAATATTACAATGGCCAATCAGGGACGTTGATGCATATCGTCGTCGGTCGATAAACTGGTTCACTGTCTGAGCGCTTGCGGCGAATGATCGTGATTTAGTGACGGAGTTAAAGTTTTTAGATTACAATTTACTTTCATTTATAAATATAGGCCGCATTCGGATTTTATAGTTGCGTTATTTTACAAAAGAATGCGTTATAGGGGCGCAGCTTCAATTTATATGTGCGGGAATTTTCATTTGTATGCGGAAATGCCGCAGAAACGCATCCTAGGTTTATCCCTGCATGTGTATATGTACATCTTTTTGTACTACTGAATATAATGTCCGCCTGGGTATTTCGCCTCCATAACATTAGGAAATAAAGAAAAATTCCATTAATTGATAGTTATTGTTCTCCGTGACTGAGGTTAATTAACACATGTCCGTATTGACCAACAGTAGCATCATAGAACAGTGAATTACAAATCAAGGTTTGCTACTATCAGAGCAGCCATTTTACTTCATTTGATTGAGAGCTTTAAGTTCGAGTTGATGCATTCGTCTTAATTAACGAATATTATCAAACGCCGGGTAAGGTTTGCCTTGTGATTTCTGAACGCGACCTGAGAGTCACCAAATCAAACGATACTCTAATGATCACGTGACTACAAACTCTGTATAGTGACTGCTTAGATAAATAGTTTAGTTGTAGATGTCGCTTTCGCTAACACTGTTGTAGAGTTTGAAATGCCGGAGAGTGCTGTACGCAAACTGATATCTTTAATTGAGTAAAGTACGCAAGGTCTTTGTTTTAATTGGGTTTCAGGTGAATCCAATGCTTTTTTTTTGTACTCCCTGATTATTTTTTAATTGAGTCAATTGTTAATTTATTTCGTGAAATATGCAAACATGCGCTCTATCTGGAGCTCTGCCTTTAGGTAAGATGGTAAGTCAAAAACATTTTCCAAGTATTTGCTAATCAAACAAGCCATTTTATTACTGTACCGTTTATATGGAATTTACAACTTGAAACCCTGTACATTTTGCCTTAAAAGGCAATAAAAATTGCAACAGTTGGTAGACTGTGAGGCTAAACATGAAACCATGAACATTCCAAAACATACTAGAACTGCTAAATTGATTTTTTATCAACTTGTTTTCTCAAAACTGAATGGTCCATTTACTGACAAATCAGTGTATATTGTTTTAAAAGGAAACAATTAGGCAACCCCACAAGCAAAGTATGGAGGTTGAAAATAAATAGGCCACAGCTGAGTTTTGATGTCATCAATTCTATCCTTGTGGATAATTGGTTGGAGTTCAAATGCCAGACAACACAACCTCACTGGTTTGAGCAGTTCTCAGATAAATAATGTGGAATGGTTTTGTCTGATTTCAGTGAGACTGTCCTGAGATTTTACATGCGTAAGAATTCCCACATTGTTGTGTACACCCACCATTATGACACGATGTCATGTTGATGTTTGTTCAGCTTATCAACTAAGTTATCTGCAAATCAACTTGGCTATCACTTGTAAAAAAATCAAATGAATAATCAGAAACTTTGAAATGTTTTTTACCATTTTGTGACAGTTTATGTTAATAAGGATTTTATTTTTTCAGTTAACAATGGGCGAAGCAATTCTTACGGCAGGAAACACAAAGAAGTATGACATCCCTCTAGCACATCTTGACTATGGTTATGTCAAGTCTTGTTCAAATGTTAAGGAACTTGAAAAAATACTCAAAATATTAAGGTGAGAAATGCATTGCATTCCATGATATTATGGCAGCCTCTTCTTGCAAATTTTATCTATGAGGGAAGCACCTAATGTTATCTACATGAAATGTTGTTTATAATCTTCTATAAATTTTGTGAAATATTGAATAATTAGGAAGTAAATTTGTTCTCTCTAATATACACATCGGCAGCGGAATACACTGCTTGACTAGAAAACAAAAAAACATTCTATGGACATGCTCTAAATTTATTTATTGAAGGTTGTTTTCTTAAAAAAAGAATGAATTCAAAGATATCTCTGTTAGTGTTTGCATAAATGTTTTCCATCATCCATGCATCAATACAGCACTACCTATTTGGAACTTTTTTTTTTTTTTTTTCATTTGATTTGATAATAAATTTGGACATAATTTAACTAGTTTTCCCTCAAATTTTGTTAATAAAACAGATTATTTGTTTGAATGGTGCTTCACTAGTTATTTATCAGATGTCCTGTTTGCTCTACAGGAGCGGCGACGAGGGATGTTATCCTGAACTTGAGCTCCTCACAGAAAACAGAATCACAGAACTCGCTCCAGAGAGGTATGTATCAAGAAAAGTTTTGGATTTTTACACCCTTTATCAGAAGTTGCATGCATTGTTGTATTTCACCTGCTAGTCGCTCTGTCCACAATTGCAATATAACTATTAGTCGGAATCTTGATATATCATTGAAAGGCCTTTGATGGTTGACAGGTTCATCCCTTTTGGTGAAACCTTTCAGGGTGCAGAGGGTTTTACAAACCAATTTTCTTCTCTTTGCATATGTGTGCCCTAAGATATTTGTTCTGTGAAGGTACCTTTGATATTGACCCTAACCTTTGACATGTTCATCATCGTGATATGACACCGAGGGGGGTTCAGTGATTTATCTAGAGGCGTTTGTATTTTCTATGTCTTCTATACATCATTCATCTTCTGTATCTTCAACTGGTGACTTTTCATTTCTGGACGGAATATATACAAATCATAAAAATAAAAAAAACCTGGCATGGTTTCCCTGCGAAAAGAGGACAAAATACAGTCATTTGTATCAAATTTTGTCTTTTAGTTATTTGGATATACTTATTTGTTTTGCAATTGTGTATTTTGATCCTCGTCTGTTATTATACACATGCTATGTTGTGATACACAGTAAATTCCTATGAAGATAAAAAAATCCACTATCGTTACTGCAGGGATTGGGAAAGGTAGGAGCCATGGGCCATTTTGCACATTGGATGAACAAATGGCCCATTTACATTAGAAATTTTAACATTGCTACAAGGGGAATGGCCCATTCAAAGTTCTGAAAATGACTAAAATCTTTAACAATGGCCCACTGTCAACGGTGTCTTTCCCAATCCCTGCGTTAGTATCATTAGTATAATATTAAACACATTGTCAGCATACTAATTATACTTCTCCCGTTTGTTTCAGTCGTATTCTAAGAAAGGAGAAGCCAGCATCACGTCTCTCTGACTTAGACAGCGTGTCAAAGAGTAGTATACAGGAGGATATAGAGAACTGGAATCTACAGATGAGGGGCAAAGAAGAAGAACTCCTAACCTCTGGGTCAGGGGTTGTTGAAGGTGACCCTGACCTTCCACCTATAAGGTCAGGAGTCATAGGGTCATCTGAATCAAAGGTAAGGCTAATTTTGCAGAGATGAGTTTACGAACTGAATTATTGATTAAAACTTAAACTCAATCACACACTATATTGCAGAGAGTTTGTTGTTTAACATATTGTTTGAATGTTTCTTGTTCTAGAGAAATTAAGGTCTTACAAATAATGTAATATGTTGAAATTTTGTTTTTTGTTTGATCTTGATATTAAGTATTAATATTTTTCAGAAAGCAGAAGAACCAAAGAAACCTAACAAACGAGCGATGCCAAGAGACTACAGGGAATGGGAAAAGTGAGTTATGTCCCTTTATGTGTTACTCAGCTCAGGTCACATTTGGTCCTATTGGTATCTATTCTGTGATATATAGAATATAAATCGTTTCAGTTCTGTATCATTTGGGATTCAGGGAATCTCAGCTATCTATTTAGCTCCTGAAATTTAATCCTTACATTATTTTGAAGATACCATCCAAAATTACAATATTGATGTATAAAAAAACCCAAGTGTTCCTCAATATCCCCTGTGAAATATCTGATAACTTCATATTCATATAACAGTGGATGCTATTGATTGCAATTTTGTTGATTTTTACTCAAAACGTTTCTGGGTAACCCCTTGCCCCTTCATTGGGTGAATGACATTTCCTTATTTATGTAAGAAGTCTTAAATCGCTAAACACTTAAAGCCATTAAAATCAATATTTGCACATCAGGGAAACTTCCTCAAAATTCTGTATTTGTTAATTTTTTTTCGACAGAGTTGATGTCGATAAGGAGCTAGAGAGAGTGGAAGCTGAGGAGGAAGAAAAGAGGAAAGAGAGAGAGAAAGGAGGAGGAACGAAGTCAAACGGTCTACCAGATGTTGACACGAACATCTCTACTAAAGGTATGAACTGAGTATGAGATGTTGCAGTCGTAGATGTAGTCATTGACCTCTTACTGTCAGAGAGGTTGTTTATTCAGAGAGGACCTGGTGATCTTGTTTCATGAAGCAAGCAACTTAAAGAAATTTGTAATGGAAAGAAATGATTTTAGATTTTTAAAAGTTTGATTTTTTCCATAGGGATTGTTAAACCCAGTCAAAGTGATTGAAGTATTGATAATTTTATTTTGAAAGGGTTAACAGAGGAAGAGAAGCTGATGAAAGCCAACAGGGAGAAGGACAAGGGCAATGAGGTGAGAAGGTCCCCTTATTTGGTTTTTGTGTGTGTTTGTTTAATATTAGAGACATTTGGTCTCCACAGAGTCAACTCAAGTCATTTATTCCCAAGTAACTTCTTTCTTAGATTTAAATTTTAAAAAGACATCAGTGGGCAGTGCACAGATGGAGGAACTATAAATAGTTACAGTACAGGGTCAGTCTGAATGCTTAGTTTATTAAACATTGCTGTTAACTAACTCGTATTGCAGGTTTCCTCTGTTGACAGAGAATGGTTTATAAAAGTGAATGTGAAATGATGTAAGTTGAGTGTGTGAGTGAGTTGTTTATTGCCACTTGGGCAGTCTGTCAGACTTTCATGACATTGAATTGTTGATAATCTCTTCCTATCAAATCTCACAAGTAAATTTGAGAAATTGTTGCCATGTTCTTACATCTGACTTTCTACAATAAAAACAAACTTCAACAAATCTTGTAGTCCAATAATGCAGAAACTAAATATCATCTAAATTTGTATGAAAATCATATTAATCATTTTTAGAAAAAAGGTTTAATAATGATGTATCTCTGGTAGGCGTTCCGTTCAGGCGACTACGAGGAGTCTGTGTTGTACTACAGTCGGAGTCTCTCGCTGCTGCCCACCACGGCATCGTTCAACAACAGGGCACTTGCCTGTGAGTCTCATGTTGGTTACACAGCTCCAGATAATTATTTGGACTCAGGGGTATTTCACTCCTCAAAATATAAATCGAGGAGTAAAATTACCAAATGAAAAAAACTAGTATTTCAAAGTTTATCGTTTTCAAATCATTCCAAGTTAGCATCTTTTTTTTATGTTAGTCATTGATTATATTTTCTGTACATATAATCAGTAATTCAATGAGTGATTTCTCTCAGAGGAAATACAAACTCGATAACCTTTTTCATACAGGTTGGCATCAAGTTGGCTACTATTCGAGATGTAAAGATTAGACATGTAGATATGAAATTTGGTTTGACAAATTACGATCACTCCTGTAAAAAGATATCTGACTAGTACTCTCGGAAAAATGTGCGTATCTGTCACTAATTGATTTCGTTCTTATGCGTATATCTAAATTACCTGTGTGATTTTACGCACATATGCACCTTATCTGGAACCCTGTATCGTACATACCACCGCTTCAAGTCTGCCTCTCATACATTTTCCAAGTTTTTCCAGTTAAGTTTCAGTTAGTTAAAGTACTTTAGTGAATTGTTGAATAAAATGTCTTTTAACACTTTACAAGCTAATTTCACCGAAGTTATATATATAAATGACCCTTTATGTCCATGTTATAGTTAAAACTATTGTTTAAATTTCATTATTTGTGTTTCTGAGGATAATTTAACTTAAAATTGAATCAAAAAAAGGTCCCTGTTATACAAGACACATTTCCTTTGTAATGAGGTTTTGGTTGACAAAAAATCAATGATTTTTTTACAGATCTGAAAATGGAGGACTGGGATAAGTGTCTAGCTGACCTTCAGAGAGTCCTCCAGGATGAACCTGACAATATCAAAGGTAGGTGTCTTTTTTAAAAAGAACATACCTCATATCACAGTAAACAGAACAGTTGTGCATAAGGCTGAAGACTAACTTCTTCACAATGCATAACTTGCACCAAGATTAATACCTGGCTTATCTTGACCCTGTTACCTCCAGTAACTCTTCTGGTTTGACTAATTAGTTAGGGTGCAGCATGCATATAACCTGGTATAAAGATTATGACAATCAGCAGCGTGGCTAAACTGGCCTGTATTGAAAACTTGTGAAAGTTATACCTTGCTATAGGAGTCTGTATTTGCTTTCAATAACTTTATGTGTAGTTGTGTTTGTGTGCCATACTGTATTGTAGGTTTTCTCTAGAGGTGTTACAAAGTATAAAACTATCGATGTATCGCAATAGTCATCTTTGCAACAGTGGGGACATTAAAATACTATGGATACATAGATAGTTTTGTAAATTATCAGTACTATTGAAGGTGTTATATTTCCTGGATTTGTTATATTAATGAAAGCTTATAAAAGTATTTTAAGCTAGTATATTTAAAGAATGTTCAAGATGAGGTCTTTTCTTTTAATGTGAAATTTATGATAAAATCTTTGGGTATCATAACCGAAATATATTTTATTTTAATGGAAAACTATCACATTAGCAGAGGCAATAGTAGGTTGCAATAGACTGACACTTATGCAAAAGTCAAATTTGCTTAATTGTCACCCCTAGTTTTCTCCTTGTTATGACAAAACCATAGTTACGTCAGTAAATTTCTAATTATAACATTTTCTGAATCAGCTGACCCCTGCACACAATTTAATGAAACATAAAAATTGATAGAACATTTCTCCAGCAGATCATTGCCTTTGAGACTATTTCTTATACTGAAAAGTTGCAATGTTATGTTAAGGTTTGTTGAGAAGAGGGACAGCCCACAAAGGGAAGAAAGACTTCAACAAGGCTAAGCAGGACTTCAAGAGAGTTCTTCATCTGGAACCAACTAACAAAAGAGCAAAGGTGAAGTTTCATTGTGATTTTTTAAAGTTATAATTTCCAAAAATTTTTTGTTTGAGTGAATTCCGTCTTTGAAACCAATGGATCACTTTTCCTTGATATAAGTTCAAAATGCATATATGTATCATTCTTATTATTTGTCTTAGAAACAGATCTTAATTCAATTACCGTATTCGACTTAATAACCGCCCACTCCCCTATAAGCGCCCACCCACCACGTTTTTGACTGAACAATATGCGTCCTGTTTAGCGCCCACCTCTCAACATTGCTTACTTTGCATACTGATTCATTGAAGAAGGTTTTTCAGTCTTTCAATAAGTCTTTTACTTCCACTAAAGTGAAGAATACAGGGGATTTTTAGATCCCCAGCCACCATCAAAATGATAAAAGTTACAAAACCATATTTCAAAGACATGTGTATCGTAAGAAAACACTTTCAAGACTAAACTTGAGGACAATTTTTATCGTTTTAATTAGCGCCCCCTTTTACCAATTTTTTAAGCGCCCCAGGCGCTTATCACGTCGAATACGGTATTTAATAATTTTGTGCCTTCAGCGATGAGTTGGAAATTCTAAGGAAAAGCCAACTTCCTAACTGAATGGTTCTTTATCCTCTTATTGAAAGGTCAAGTTGACACAGCTGTAGTGTTGCCTTGAAAATGTGTTTATCCTTACTTTGGGAAATCCTCACACCTGTTCTGAATAGCTAGGGTTTATCTTGGCTAGGACACTTTGATAATCGGCACCTTGCTCATTGTTCATCAAAAGTTTCTGCAATAGTTTATATCTTCATTCATCAGTCTAACAATATTACTTGCAGGACCTCCTGACTGAGATCGAAGAAGACATAAAGAAGCTAGACAAAGATAAGGCAGAAAAGAAAGCTAAGGGAAGGAGAATGGTGATAGAAGAAGTGGAGGGGAGCGATAGTGAGGGGGAAACACAACAGGTGAATGGACATGGTCTAGAGACACCGAAAGAATTCACATCTGAGGATAAGTCATTGAAAACAGAGACAAAAGAAGTAAAACTTGAAACAAATATGAAAGAAGATAAAATGAAAATAGACAAAGATATATGGACTGAAGAGGATGTTAAGAATGCAAAGGATGTTGATGGCAGAGAGAAAAGTGACAGCGTGGACAAGGATGTAGGAACAAAGTCATCGGACACTGGTGATCACACTTATTCAAAACGTGAAACATGTCAACCCCCGGTGGAAATTCCTGTACAAGTTGAAGCTGAAAATAGCGAGAGTTCATTTCACACAAGACCAATATTTCACAAGCAGCCCCTACCAGCTCCGATAGGGGCGCTGCGAGAAGAAGGTAACAATCTCTTCAGGACAGGGCAATATGCAGAGGCTCTGGTGAAGTATGAAGAGGCAATTAATGTGCTGGATTCAGGTAAGTTTTAATTTGATTCCAAAATGTTCAAGGTTTTTTAAGCAACTTTGTGTTCTCACAATCAAGAAAGTGTAACCAGAACATCTTGCTTTTCCTCTTGCCCTCCTTCTAAATCAACATTATAGACTTGTAGTTTTTTGAGAAAATAAGTTACTTGATGATTTATTAATTGCGTCCTTTTATGTCCCAAAAGAAACCCTTTTCATTACTTAGATCACTCCATTATGATCACAAAGAAAGCTGTTTCCTTCTCCTGTCATGTAATAAGCTAGTATAAATCTTGTTATCCATAACTTTCAGTGTTTGATTTTGACCATTGTCTCACTTTCATGAAACAAATTTTTTTTCAAATCTCCAAAGTCAACAGACATTTAAGATGGTTATGCAACAGTAAAAAACTACAGACTTATTTCAATTCTCATATTGGAGGTTATCATTATTCACCAGTAGGCTGGTAATGATGTGAGATTACAGTTCACACAAGGATACCAGATAGCAGTGGGGGTATTAGAAATAAATAAAAGAGGGGAGTGTGCCAGTTTAATGAACAATTAAACAAGTGACTAGAGGAATTTAAATGTACCTATTTGAGCCCTTTCAGCAGATTTTGATTGTATGCTTCTTTCATTTATAATGAATAACAGTAACTTCTGTTGAAAGTTTTCTATCAATGACCACATGTTATCCCTACTGTCTGCTCTCTCAGGGACCAAAGGAGGACTTTTAAATACAACTTATAGCCTTTGGACAGGTTGGGATGGTACACATCTTCCATTAAGTAATGAAAGCATGATGTAAGTTTTGTCTGAAGTTTCCAAAAATGACATCCCTGCTCTCAGATTCGGAAGGTCATGAAGTGAGCCTCTCCCTGCTGTACAGTAACCAGGCTGCGTGCAAGCTGAAGACTGGAGACTGCTCCTCGGCTATCGCAGACTGTACCATGGCCCTCGACCTCCTGCCCCACTCCATCAAACCTCTCCTCCGCAGAGCAAGTGCCTTCGAGATGAAGGAGAAGTAGGTCACTCTCCACAATCAGAAGTCCATTTTGCTCATTCTACTTCATCGGCTTTTTCTCTTATCTCTGAGGCTCCTACATTCCTCTGATGCTTTGTCAAGATTTGTCTTGTATTCTTGCAGACTCGTTACTCATGATCTTTGCTACCTTTCACCCAAATGCCAACCATATTGCAGGCATCTCATTGGCTGGTCATATATATTGTTTCAGTGGCATTTTAGAAGTTGGTAGTATAAGGAGGACAATGATATATGGATATACAACTTCTTTATTACACAATGGCGACGTTTCGGTATAGATCCTTATACCGTTATCAAACATGATAACGGTATAAGGATGCTTGATAACGGTATAAGGATGCTTGATAATGGTATAAGGATCTATACCAAAACGTCGCCACTATGTAATAAAGAAGTTCTATATCCATATATCATTGTCCTCCTAGTCATATAGATGATATGAGACAAATCCTTAGAAGGCAATCAGCTATTTCTAGGAGCTGAAGATACACTGTTGTAGTAGCATGATCTTTGCTTTGACTGTTATGTCTTTCTAAGTCTGGGTAGTTATGTTTCTTTTAATTCTTATGTGACATTGTCACACTGTATCCCCTAAAATAAAATATAAGACAAATAGATATTTATTAAGACCAAGCCTCATTCCATGATTTAGAAAGGTAATTTTAATGTTATATTAAAATATATAACAATGGGTTAATAACCCTAAATCCTTGTCCATAGGGTTTTCTGTACCCATATGAAATTCTGTTACAATTGCTTGGACTTTAGTACTGTTCCTTCATATTAAGTTTTACCGATACAGGCAAATATTTATCACATTTTTTAACCATCCATTGCTTATGCAAAATGGTTTGTTATTTGATGAAATTTCTATTGTGTAAAGCAAAGATATTTTCTCTCTTTGATGTATTCTTCTAGAATATTGCTGGACATTTGCTGTTTATTTGCTCTTTTTCAACCAAAATTCAAATTGCAAAAACATTTGTGTGCATATGATACATTCTCTTCATCTTAACTGTTTGCAATGTCTTCCCGCAGATACAAGAAAGCCTATGCAGACTACAAGCACATTCTCAGCATCGACTCCAGTGTGGATCAAGCTCACCAGGGATCTACCAGGTTAGTCTTGCCTTGGACAGTTACTTCTACTATGAGTCTCGAAGTGTTGCTGTCTTCGACTTATTCAATGCCCTGGGCCCTTTTTTATAAAGTAAGGGGCGCCTATAATGACATTAAGTGAAATGTCTTAATATTCTATATCTGCCATTTAGATATATTAAAAAATGATTTTGATGAATATTTTAAGGCAGGGATGCATTCTAGATTCGCCATTTTCTTTCTTGAATCCGTTAATTGTACCTGCAGGCAACACTTCTATAAGAAATACTACCGAGATTTTAATGTTTATTAAAGGAAAGGAATAAAATAACACACTGAGAAGAAACATTTACAATAAAGAGATCGCAATAGTCGCACATATTATTGCGTCAGCACCAAGTTAAAAGATGTCCAAAGTTTGGGCGACCTCTGGTGGTGTCCGAAACCTCAGTCAGTTTTCCCTATTGAGATTTGGCAACAATTAAGTTTTTATTGGTTCCACATCTTTATTAATACATGTGCATTTCTTCTTACAGATGTCAAGGTCACCTAAAGGAAGTCCATGGTTCCAAGTGGAGAGAAGCCCTGCCCCCGCTGGTCACAGTCTTTCCTTGGGAGATCCCTGTGATAGTAGACCCAAGTGCACCAAACCAACCGACCCCACCAATCCAGCCTCAGGCCACCCCACAAGCAACATCCAAAGCTCCCGCCCCTTCTGCTTCTTCAGGTACATCTACAGTCTCCGCCCCAACTTCTTCTCAGCAAGCCTCAAATTCTGCTAAAACATCGAGTGAGCCTTCACAGGAATCAAAGAAGTCTGTGGAAAAAGTAGAAACACCTCAGGAGAAATTTGATCGATGCAAGGGAAAGGGCAATGATCACGTGAAGAAGGTAAGTTCGAAAAGGAGAGAATTAAGTTTGAAAATTTATTTTCTGTTATGAAGTGTCTTAAAAGCTCAAATTTTTATAATTAAATCTATGTTATATTGAGACTAACGTTTATAACATATAAGACCCTGAAGTGTTCTATCTTCTCTCACCAGTTGACCAGTATTTCTATTTTTCTAAAATTTAATTTTGGGAAAATCAGTTTAGTAGGATGAAGCTTGTTTAGCCTCTCATTCAAACTATTCAAATCGAGGTGATCCATAAAGCCAGTGGCTCTGTTTTTAAAAATCAAATCTTTAAGACTTAACTTGTTTGAACGTTCCCTTTCTCCAGCATCACAAACTGTCTTGTATAACAAATTAACTGAATATTCATGAGTTAAACTGATATTGATATGTCTCCAATGTTTCAGGGCGAGTTCCGACAAGCGGTTCAGTGTTACACAGAGTGTGTGGAGACACTACCTGATATAGCAGTGGCGTACACTAACAGGGCTCTCTGTTATATCAAGCTCAACCAGGTATTCATCTGGCTTTTATATAAACATGGTTAAACATAAGCGCTTCCATATTTTCCATATGTGCACTTATGCACCTATAATTTTTTTTAAGCACATTGCTAGTACCATGACGACTATGATGTCTTGAAACAATTGCTTTTGACATCATTGTAGCATTTCTGTCCTACGCAAGGTTATTTAAATCCACTGCAAAACCATCATATTTTTATATCCATAAGCACGTATACAAAGAACAACATACTTTTCATGAAGTGTGTCTTGGCTTTAAAATACAAAATACGTTATGTGCTGATGTAATTTTAAAACATATCATTTGATTTGCATATGCATACCCAAATATCCTATTGAGACATTTGAATTTGTTTTAATGGAAAATGAACAACAGCCATTTAAATCTGGAGCAGCTAAAGACATAAGTGCCATTGATGTAGATATGTACCAGTAATATAATGTATAAATCTAACAATACGTATTACAATCTTTCTCGATGTGTGCCAAACTACAATTTTCAATCATTGAGTAAATTGTACACCAACCATGGTATATTGATTTTATATTGATATTGACATTATTTCTTTATATTGTTAATTTACTAAATGATTATCTTGAAATGCTGATTTTATTTTAACAATAGTCATTTCTTCATAATTACACAATTGATAATGTTTTACACAAATGCCTCCCCACAAATTGGCTAAGAATTATTTGTGTTTCCAGGCAGCCGAAGCCCTGACAGACTGTGATAAAGCTCTGAGACTTGAACCAGAGAACACCAAAGCACTCTACAGACGAGCACAGGCCAAAAAGGTGAGGAGGCGTTTGTCAGATAATTTCAGATATTTGATGGGAAAGTTGTCTTTATCTGAGAAAGTGATGTTTATATTCTCATATCTGTTTTCCCATTTGTCGGCTGCGTTTGATACGATTGACCATTCAGGATTACTTGATAGGCTCCGTCATACATTTGGCTTAACTGATTCTGTACATGACTGGTTTTCCTCTTATTTAACGGACAGAACTCAGCTTGTACAGATTGATAATTTTAAGTCAACCAACTCCATTCTCACTTGTGGCGTACCTCAAGGCTCTGTTCTGGGTCCAATCCTCTTTACTATGTATATGAGGCCCCTTGGACAAGTCATCACAAAGCATGATGTCAGTCATCATTTTTATGCAGACGACTCCCAACTTGCGGATGGTTTCTCTTCAGCAAATGAATCTCTGGTTATCAATAAGCTACAATCATGTATTGGCGATGTGAAAGATTGGATGTCATCAAATCTGTTGAAATTGAACGATGAAAAAACGGAATGTATCCTTTTTGGTCCAGCCAAAAGATTAGAGAAATGTGCAACAAAGCACCTCCAAATTGGTCAGACATCATTTCCATTTTCAAAATCTGTTAAAAATCTTGGATTTCACTTTGACTCTCGCCTCAATATGGGGTCTCAGATAAATCACCTTTATAAAATCTGTCACTTTCACTTGCGAAACATTGGATCAGTGCGCCATAATCTCTCCCAGAGTGCCACTGTCTGTCTTGTGAGAACTCTTGTCCTCTCTCGTCTGGACTACTGCAATAGCCTTCTGGTTGGAGCCTCCTCTGAGCATATTAATAAACTTCAAAGGATTCAAAACAGTGCTGCTCGTATTGTAACAAGAACCAGAAAACATTGCCACATATCACCCGTCCTGAACTCACTGCACTGGCTCCGTATTAGAGAACGTGTTGAGTTTAAGATCCTTACTCTGACATATCAAGCCATACACAAATCAGCTCCTTCCTATCTGCAAGATCTCATTTCACAGTATCATCCTGCAAGATCACTTCGTTCCAAAGACAAGTTATTACTCTCTGTTACAACCTA
Organism: Phorcus lineatus; assembly: GCA_921293015.1. Taxonomy (NCBI): domain Eukaryota; kingdom Metazoa; phylum Mollusca; class Gastropoda; order Trochida; family Trochidae; genus Phorcus; species Phorcus lineatus. The sequence continues at coordinate 44,895,384 of OV121092.1, read as the reverse complement.
CAAACTCAAATCTTTTGGCTCCACATCATTTCAGTTTGCCTCTGCTTCTCTTTGGAATTCACTTCCTCTCGACCTCAAGACATCACCCAGTTTAGAAATTTTTAAAAAGAGACTCAAAACCTATCTGTTCAAGCGCTACTCCTAGTATTTGAATCTGCCAATGATTGTAAATAATGTATGTAGTGTTTATAATTCAACCTTATAATTTCTGCACCATTTCTGTCTCATTTCACTTGTCAGCGCTTTGAGCATGTCCCTCCTGTTGACGTGGAATCCAGCGCTATATAAATAGCCTTATTATTATTATTATTATTATTAAACCATGTGACCTAGTTTCAACCTTTCTTCAGTTGGAACCAGTGCCAGATATAGGATTTGTTGATAAGTGATGATTTGTAACACATTGTAGTTCCACACCTATCAATTTATCAGCTTCAGACTTCATCTTCGTTTGTAGATTCCTGACTTTTCAAGGTGGGTACAATACTCCTCGGAAAAAACCTTTGGTTAACACCCATGGAAAGTAAGCAGTATTGACTACCCTTGTGATGAACTTCATCATCCATGTTCTATTTTATGACAGATGATGGAGCAGTATAAGGACAGTCTGGCCGATCTACTCCAGCTTCTTCGTCTGGAACCAAACAACAAGGCAGCAAAGAGCGAGGTGGAAGTGGTCAAGAAGTATTACAAAGCTGTGAGTACAACATAATGTCCTTCATTCTCATCCTACAGAGGTAACGCTACTCATGTCTGTCTGTTAACCTTTGTTTCATCCCTCAGCAGGGAACATTTTCAAACATCTACTGACCCTATCAAATGAAAGAATATCTTACTTTTCGGGCTGACTTCCACCTTTGGAAAACGTATGTGCATCACATAAATGAAGGATTTCTAGTTGGTAACAGGAAAAGCCTGAATGCCAAAGTTCAATGCGATTAAAATCAAAATTGCTACCTAGTCTATATTGGGTTGTCATGTGTCACTCATCCATGATCTGACGGAATCCCATAGAGATCAGTGCCAACATGAACTTTGAACATAACCTTTGTTATACAAGGAGAATTCTCTTCTTATAACAAAGGTTACATTCAGAAAATAATAATTTGATTAGCCTTGATGTGGAGAAAAAGAAAACATGTTTTGGACTTTGTTTAGCATATAAAGTGTTTACTTTATTCTTTATTACAGGAATTTGAGAAAACCAAGATGGAGGCAAAGTCAACAAAGGAAGCGCCATCTAAACCAAGAAAAAAGATGAAGATTGTAGAAGTGGATGATGAAGAAGATGATAGTAGTTCCAAAACAGGTTTGTCTGATTGATTATTATCTCTGTTTTGTCATCCATTTGATCTAAGTTGAAAAATTCAGTGAAGTAATAGAATTAAAGCCTGAGAAGCTCCTACAGTCTCTGGCAACCATCGCAGGAAATGACTTAAAACTGAGCATTATTGGCACTGCTTTTCAATGCTTCCATTCTATAAAAAGCTACCAGTAACAGGCCAGCTCCTGGAGGGAGTATCGTTAGGAGTCATTTGTTACCATTTGTAGCATTTTTATGGTTACAAATGGTTACAAATAGCCTGATGCAACAGAGTAAGCAAATTTTTAAAGTATAATATTGTGAACAGGAATATTCTTATGAATAAAACAACTTTTTTCCTGAAGGTTTTTATATACATGGATTCTTACGTTTTAGTCAAGCTAACAGGAATCTTTTCTTACTTGACAACATAAGATTCTTATATCCAAAATCACCTCTATTCATTCTTATTCACCAAAAATTATTGAATCCCATTGGAATTATATAAGATTGTTTAGTTATCCTTCAATTCCTCATTGCAAATGTTGATTGTGGTTTAAAATATTGATTAAGCTAAGTTTAAAACAAATATTTCATTTCAATTTCAGTACTTTTTTTTCCTATTACTATTGTTTTTCAAACCAGCTGTTTTTATCTCCTAATCTTTGGTGTATGTTTTCAGCGAAAACACATACTAAAACATCACCACAATCCAAACCAACAACATCAACAACAACAGCACCTACCCAACATCATTCACAAGCTTCATCAGGGAAGAAATCAAGAAAATCTAAGTCAAAGTCTAAGTCAACGTCTGGCACAGGTCTGCCAGTGGTACCACCTAGTGTTCCGAAGCTAGAAAAGGCAACTCCCTACGAATTCCTACAAGCATGGAACTCACTCAAGTCCTCGTCAAGCATAGAATCCTTCACAGAGCTTGTGCTGCAGGTACCACCAGAGGATCTTCCCAAACGTGAGCCAATATCATATGATTTAATTGTTTGTGATAATAATAATATCATGTGCATGATTTGCCTTATTTTCCCTGTCTTAACCAAACTGCATCCGAAGGTCACCTTTGCAGTGGTCCTATGTGATCAGATCAAATAGGTGGAACCATTTTAATGGTAAAAGTTTCCTGCTTCTACAAGTATTTGAGGGACCCTATGTGAAAAAGGTTGGCAAATTCCTATTGATATGGAACAGTTGGAAAGCTGTCTATTAAAAATCCATCTGTAGTTTGATGTATCTTTGCACTCCTAATTGATAAACAAGCCTTCAAAATGCAACTTTGAATTTTTATTGAATGTTTTTCATATTGCAGTTATCAGCAACAAGCTGGATGGCCAAATGTTACACAAGATGATTGGTTGTGTGAAGCAGATTGTCGGAAAAGGTAAGTTCTGAACTTTACATTAAGTTAAATTTGGCTTTCAGAGAGCAGAAATACAATTTGTTATCTCGTGTCCAAATAATCTCTGTGAACTTTCATAATCCTCTCATAGGGACAAATGTATGAGCTTGAATTCCATTTGTAGGTATTCATCATCATCATCATCATCATCATCATCATACATGGAATCCTAGCCTTACTTTTTTTCAATGGAAAACATGCAAAAATACCAAACACCAGATGTTTACTAGAATTATTATGTTTATACACAAACCCATTCTCTCCCAACAGAGGTAGCTCCGTCATAAATTCCTATACAACCTCTGTCTTAATATGAAGGTTTCTTGGTCTTGAAGTTAGTTGTGCAATCACCGTTTCAAAATTTATCATTCAAATTGCATAAGTTATTTCCGTAAGCTTTCCAAAAGCTAAATTTTGTTTGAATATGCACCTTGCGCTTTGGGTTGTCTTTACAGGACACAAATGCCTCATTTTGGGACTGTATCATTACACAGGCCAGTGCGACATTAAATATGTTATTCATACATTCAATGTTTTCATTGACTGAAATATTGCCAGGTAGTTAAAGTTGCAATATAGCGGCAGTAGGGGAAACTGACGGAAGCCCGAGAAACCTTTGTATTAATACAGAGGTTGTATAGGAATTAATGACGGAGCGACCTCTGTTGGGAGAGAATGACACAAACCATATTAATGGTACTATGCAATGAAGAATTTTTATAAAGTCTAATTGATCTAATCGACCCAACTAAAAAGTCTTCCGAAAGTTAAAGACTAAAAAGTCTGTTTATCAAAATCTCTTTCTTGCCTTCAAATGCTAAGAAAAATCAAATTTTTTTCAGACTTATAAATCGTCTACTGCTGCTGCAGTCATTTTGAAATTAAATGCAAAGAAAATAACAAAGTGAGGAATGTACCTCTACCTGATACTACCAGCTCTGTAGAAAACGTGTGTCTATATTACAGGTGAGGTGGAGCGGGGGTACAGTATACTCAAGCACCTGTGTCAGGTGGACCGCTTTAATGTTGTGCAGATGTTCATGTCCGCAGAGGAGAAGAAAGGTAATTAATTTATCTCAAATCATCATCATCATCCATAGCAAGTTAAAGACCATTACTTGCTAACTCACTCACTCATACTTCTCTAAATTAGTGATTGGAATAGCTGTTTGAATTATTCTTAGTCTAATGGCTGGCTGGTAGAGTGGTTTGATTAATATACCAGGGCCTCCTTTCACAAAACCCTGTAACCTTAGCGCAATGTTAAAGAATCAGTGTTAAGGTTGACCTTAGTAAAGCTTGCTTGCTGAGGCCTATCTCTGTTCAACATTTAAGAGGCCCTGTATGGTATTGGCACTTAATTGTATTAAAAAATCACACGCTGGTATACTGGCTTACATCTTAAATAATTCAGTTATTGGCTTACAAGTATGCAGATGTATTTTAACATTGCTTTCAATAAATTAGTGCATATGTGTTGAATGGAGTCATACTACTGTTTTGTAGTGTCTTTTGTATTATACCTCTAGAAAAGGCCTTTTTTAGGTCCATTATGATTGTGCTATTGTCCAATTATTGGGTGGGAATGTTATTTTGTTTCAGCACAGTGATTCAAATGTATTGTTGCCTATCAATAAATGTCATATTTCAAAATTCAATTTCTCAATGCCCATCTTTATCCTTTTTTTGCAGAGATTGGCAATATATGTGGAACTCTGTCCCGTCACAAGACCTCTACATACAGCGACCAAGATGTCACTAAACTCAAGCAGTGTTATGCATCTTAAAGAAAGATCTCATCAATAGATTCACAAGTTTATTAAATGCTTACACAGCAGTGTGCATAGTGCTATATTTAAAATATTGTAACTCCAGTCCGAACAAACATGGAAGTTGATTGCAATTCTGTGATGTCTTGTTATCAGTGCACGTTCTTTGATCTTTCAGTTGAGCTTTTATTTAGTATTTATAATTTGATTTCATCTGTATCTTACGCAAAGGATGACAGCTACATATCATTTGTATTTGCCTGCTGTAGTGACTGACAAATGTGTCGAGATTGTTTCCCTTGGTTCACAGTTTTGAGCACATTTTTATTCTCTCCTCTCAAGTCATTTCTTCCAATGTAGCCTCTATGATAAGGAAACAATTCTCTTATGTCCTCTTTATCTTGAACTATGGCCTTCAAAATAAGAATTCTGAATGCTGTTCAGCAATATTAACACAATAATTGTTTTTTTCTCAAATAACCGCAGTTGCAGCCAAACTTAATGAATCAGTAAGAAAGCAATGTCATATTAGAAGGTTCCTTTGATGTAGTTTTTCTGGCTTTGACATTTGTATAAGTTGATCACCTCTTTTTTCTTTACTAGACACTGATATAATTCCCAGTGGAACAATAATGGAAGATTAATGTAATTGAATCAAATCTCTTGTGGTTAGAGAAATGATTGGAAAATCCATCTTGCAATAAATACACCGGTTACGTCCTACATAACAACCAATACATCAGAGTATCATATTGGTATCTTTTATCAAATGATTTTAAATAAATCCTTCTTTTAATTAAAATTTTCCATTTATCTTTTGTCAAAATCTTTCTTATAGGCTTGATAAGTCTTTTCAGTCACTGGATGTTCCCTAGTAGCAGGACTATATATATATGAATCATATCAGATTTATATGTTATTTTGTGCTAATGTTCTATAGCACAGTGCCAAAGTAAATCAAATTGAGTCTCAAGGGGTAAAGAATCGTTTCAATATTTTTGTGGTTATATTGAATGTGTATTGATTTTTCTTCGTGTCTGACAGTTGTTTACCATAGGGACTGACTTGTAAAGGATAAAGGTCAGACAAATATTATTAATATGAAGACAAAAGAAAGGGTGACTCTATACATAGAAATACATGCCACACAGCATTAAAGGAGAAAACGAAATGACATTCTTGATCAAGACTTTTTGCAAAGAGAGCTTCGAGCATGGCGTATATAAAGTTGATCAACTGACAGACTCCCTTGAACTAACAAATGAACATTTTCTTCCGTACATATTAATCAACAAGAGCTCACCGCAGTGGTGTCTCAATGTTAATGCAGTCATTGCTTGACTAAGGTACTGGTTGTCGTTGAACAAAACAACTTAACTTTAAGGTGAACCTTAGTGCTATCCTTTAACATTGCACTAAGGCTACCTTAGTGACTTAGGTTACCTTTGTGTTTTGTGCAATGGGACCCTTGTTGGTGAAAAATGATGTTATACTTAGCTTAAGATTAAGATTCGCCTCTCTGTTTTTTTCAACAAAAATGTAAGTTCTGTCAAAACGACACGTATGAAATTGGCAATATTTTTCATTCTAACTGCCGACTTTGTGTTTTCATGTGATAAATTATTTCATTTGAAGAGTAAGAATTCCATCCATGAGTGATCATTCCCAAGTTCCTCTGTCCATTTAAAGTGTACATATTTACCCCTGGTATTTAACCTTTATTTGTGATTATCCTTGCCAAATATTAAACCATTTTGCTGTATCCAAATAAGAGTTTGTTTTACATACAGAAAGGAATGGTTAGAACTTTTTTGTTGGTGTCAAGGTAGTTTTTTCTCAAGGTTTAGGCTTCAATCAACTTGAACTAATTTGAGAGGACACTTTATCTGACTGTATGATTGGTTTGTGGAATCACACACACTTTGTGTTCAAGCAATGCTATTTCCATCCTTTCACAGTTTGGCATTTGTCAAGTCTCTTAACAGCATGCAGTCTGTCTTGATAATGCAAAAACCTTTTCATCAACTGAATAGGAAATTCACCAGTTTTAAAGGGGGAGAGAAGACTGGTATGGGATCAAAAAGGGAATCATGTTTGTATTTTCATACAAATGATTCCCTCTATGTGCTTAAATTTTTGTTTTAATGATTGATAAAAGCAATATTGTTATGACATGAATGATATACTAATCCAATTATTCTCACCTTTCAACAGAAGCATCTCAGACTCTAGCTTATGCCTTTCTCAACAAATTCTTGATTGAAGTACATTTATTTTCACTAAAATATACTTGAGAAGAGTGAATTGTCTTGCTAAGAGCTGTACTCATGTCAATAGACAGATGCTAAGGGCTGTACTCATGTCAATAAACAGATGCTAAGAGCTGTACTCATGTCAATAGACAGATGCTAAGAGCTGTACTAATGTCAATAGACAGATGCTAAGAGCTGTACTCATGTCAATAGACAGATGAGTAACAAAATCAAGGTACAAATTTTTATGTATCTCAATACTCTTGCTACAGTCATCATCTCTGTAAAATGAACTTTGCCTTTATCATTTAAAAAAAAATATTTTCTTGTACGCGTATAAATTGTAAAAACTATTATGGGATGTTGAATATGCATTGTTGATATTTTTGAGATAGGATATGATCTTAGTTATTTATTAGTCTTGAAGAACAAGTTCATATTTTGTAAAACAAATGAATTGTAATCGAATAATTTATCCCAGTTCATTATCCCAATCGCGGGATATGGAAATGACCTCCGTCTGTCCGCCTGTCTGTGCAAGCTGTTCTTTGTGGACCACAAATTAAAAACCATAAAGCCAGCCTAGCTCATTGAAACTTGGTGTTCGGAGCAATCATGTGTAGAGATGCCTTTTTTGGTTTTCAACTTTTCCTTCTTTACTTTTGGCTGTTTCCATGGAAACATTGCTTAGAATTTTGTTTCTAAACCAGAACTAAAAAAACTATAATGCCTAGCTTATTGAGACTTGGTACATAGAACAATCAGCATGTGTATAGTAGTGACTTTTGTTTTTTTTTATTTATTTATTTATTTCTGTTTCCATGGATACATAAGTTACAATACCAGGTTAGAGCCTGAAACCCTTAGTCTAATCACAATGACACTATGGATCTAACTAAGATAGATTATTTACAAATATAGAAGTTACAATGGGCATATTATAAAGCAAACATTTGTAACAATTAATCTTTATATTTCACTTTTTAGCCACTTTGCGGGGGATAGTCGACTGTCATCTTGTTTGATTTTCAAATTATTTTGTTTTGAATATCAATAAATGTTTACCGGTTAACTAAAATTGATTAAATGGACATTCAACCTAATATTGATGTTTTGCTTGTATTGTACAAAAAGACTTTCACCATTTCAGATTGTTTTCTTAAATACTATTTAAAATAAAAAGTCACAACGATATTTTTGTGTTTTTGCTTGATTTGGTTTTTTTTAAAGTAATTAAAAATTATATCATTCTTGTTGAGATATTGACAACTTGTTTGGTTTAAAGTGCTGTTTATATGCTACATTGTATATATTGAAAGTGTATTATGATTGGAAAAAAAGAAAACTAAAGCTTTATAAAAAAAGGAAACTCTTAATCTTCTCCTTCAACTAGCCAAGAATACTAGGAATAAAGTAATGTATGATCAAGCAGCTACTGTAATAAGTGTTATGGTTTGCCAAAAGTAGCTGTAGCTAAAAACATTACTATCAATATAAACAATAGAGCAGAATACGAATTTCAGTACATTTTCCTCACATGAATACATTTCAAAATTTAATAAATCATTATTTTACTGAAAGAAAAAGTAAGAAATCTAATGATCTTTTGGGCAATGCAAAGACAAGATTAATACTGGATGTATTGGACATTGATAATTCTTGGTTTAATGATGCATTAGAAGGTTATATTGTGACATGTTTTAAACATCACCCTTTAAAGTGTTCTAATTACACTTTAAGATTAAGATTTAAGATGATTATACATAAAATTCAAAAGCAAATCTATATAAAATTCAGAACCTAATCATTAAATTGAAAAGAGTAGAAATCAAATCTCTGAAAAGGCCACTTTTGTAGGTGATTAGGCATGCTTTCAGTGGGTTTTCGAGTTCTTTCTCTGAAACCATCCCGTCGTCGAAGGAGAGTGGATATGATAGCTGGGTTCAGGGTAAGTGCACGACCTGATTAGACTTGTTGACAAGCTCACGGACCATGCTCCATAATAGGCCCCCTGCATCTTGGCCTGAAGGGATCTTTCCACGGGTTTCATCTACTCTCAGGGGACGAGTTAATTGGAAAGAAGAAGAAATTTAACAAGTAAAATGTCACGTTCTTTATATGTAAGATTTGAACTTTTGTGGCTTCAAAAAATAGAAAACGAAATAATGTCATTATTTTGACAAATAATTTATTTTCTGGTTGACCGATGTCAGATGTAACGTTTTATTACTTGGATGTGTTTTTTGAGAAACTCCATTGTGTGCCAGACAATGTGTAGTAACTAGTTAATCACTTTTACGCATTATGAAAAGTATTATGTTTTTAAGTCAACTTCTTAAAAGCAGTTTAGCGTCAGTAATCTGTTTCATTAGTAATGAAACATTGCTTTTACTGCGATGGGAATTTATCAAAGAATAATGCTTTCACAGTAACACGATGGTTATGTTGTGTTATCCAACATAGATGTATTATCTTGTCCAAAAAGAGATAATTTTACAAAATATACGGAAAATTTACTTAATTTGCTCTTTAACAACTACGGTGTTGATCATAACCATAATGTTTTCAACAGTAACACCTCTGAACTTCTGTCCAGTAAGCTATAATTAGTACAAAAGCTGTGTGCAACAACAAAGGCTCCATGGTCTCCAGGCCCAGAGGACTTCCTTGATGGTTTCAATTACACTAACGACCACCTTGAGAAAAGTCACATTTTCAGCATTCTGACTTTAACTAGAAATTCCGTTACTTTAATTACCGTGATCATTTTAGTCTGTAGTCTGTATCCAGGGGAGATGTTACAGATTCTGTGATAATTCTCAAAGGTTCACTCTCGAGTATGAACGATTGTTACAGAGTATGGTGCGTAAAGATGTGTGTGCCTTCAACCAATCAACGTCCGTGGACATGAGTATATAACATAGTGACAAATCATTTAAACAAGTGCCCTTCCTCTGATGACTAGAACGTATGATTTGACCAGGGGTGTAACAGTTATAAGAGTGTTCAGTACATGCTATGTTATCTTCCTAGCGACCGTGAGGGTACCAATATTCACACACCAGTTCATTAAAGTGCATAGTGTTCAAAGGCACGGCCATAATGTTCAATTTATAACCAAAGGTGTGATATTTAGGAACATATGCAAACACCCCTTCAAGAGGCTGGCTACCCGACGCATTCTATGTAGAAATAAATAGACAAAACGCAACGTTATTAAAAAAAAGTGGGGAAAAAACAGTGAAATTATATACCTGGAACGAGAGTGACCAATAGTAGTAGCTGCCCTCAAGAGTGGACAATTATACAAATGCAGCTGTCTTAATATTTTTTTAAAAAAAATGTTCTAGTACGTCTTATTGTGTATGGGCTTGGTAGAAGTCAACGGAAATGCATGCGCTGTGGACGTTGGTGCACACAAACTTCATCCGCCTAATTAAGCATTGCCTCCCTTATCCTTACAAATTATCTTCTTTGCGAGACACTACCTATCATGTTTGGATGATTTTATCATAAGAACCTCACTTATTGTACAGTTTACACTTTATCAACCAAATTCAATACTGAATGAACCTGCACGTGTCAGTTCTCAACATACCATAAACAATGCAAACATAAGTGTCTGGAAACATTGATGGCATTGATTTGTAAGACTAGAATGGACTAGTCCTTCATATTCAAATCTAAATCTAGCACACCAAATAGTTGATTATTGTTTGTGGTTAAAATAATGCCATACTTCTATAAAGATGGAATGAATTCTCAAGAGATTTGAAATATTTTCTAGCATCGAACGAAGAGAATGGCTACTTACGACACCCGTCCGTGTGAAAAACAAGGATTATCTGCCGTCAAATATAACATTCCTTCCATCTGCACACTTTTTATGTTGACTTTCCATCATTTTTATGTTGAGACGTTTGTGTTCTGTAAAGACGACTCAAAATGCAAGGTGCATATTCGAATAAAGTTTAGCTTTAGGAAAGCTTCCGGAAATAACTTAGGCGATTTGAATGATAACATTGCACAACTAACTTTGATTGCATCCAGTCAGCTTTCTACATTTATAGACCAAAAGACCTTTCTATTAAGACAGAGATTGTATAGGAATTTATGACGGAGCTACCTATGTTGGGAGAGAATGATCAAGATGTAATTACTGAAACTTTATTGTGTGCCTAAGGTTCATTTGCTCCTGGTTTTATATTCGTGCAACACCGAATATTTTTGCCCTTTGGCATATCTCTATGGCTTCGTTAACGCGAATGAGAAATCGAAATGAGAAAGCGTGGAGAACGTGTGAAGACTTGGTTGAAAAGAAACTTAGATATCATTGTCTGTCAGTTAGAAACAATGAAACCCTTTACGTTTCACTAAAGAGAGAAACGCTTTCAACAGACTTCCCATTAACCTAGCCAGTGTTGTTACATTCCTCTTTATACTGTTTGGATGAAAGTTTCCTTTGTTCATGTTCATCCTCGGTTACCCGGGATCAATGGTCCCAGGCACTTCACTTCACCCCTTGGCATTTCATCGGGGAAATCTGTTCTTAAATTACCCGCTCTTCATTTGAGAAAGCCAATGAAACTTCTACATCGATTGGATCTACGAGCCTACAAAGTCATCAGTCATACGTTTAGAAATTTTTTTTGCAATTCCATATCTTAGCTCACACTTTCGTGTTCATAGGCAAATAAAGCTTTGCGTCAATCTGATTCGCTGAACAATGTAATAGAAAATAAATTCATACCTGTATAAACTTTATTTCGTGACGTCACATCATATTTAGCCACGCCCATCGACGGAACTATTTGTAAACAAGTTACGTGTTTCTAAGAATAGAATGAAAGTATGGTAAATAAACAATTAACATATATTCGAAATAAAATAATAATTGCTGTCAAAACTTTCTAAAGGTATACCTGCTCATGATAAATAAGAGAGCTCTATCAGAAGCTACAACCGATCGTCTTCCGACACTCAATAGACAAATGTCAGCAATGCACTCACGGCTGTTGCAAGGGGGTTCGGGTTAATCAACAGTTTCCAGCTTGGTTCCTCAAAAAGTTTTAGAACTGTGTGCTGTGTATTCAGATTCCGTTACATCAAGATTCTAACAAAAAAACAGTTTATGGCGGCATCTTCGTGGGTCAATTCGTTTGCTTTCTTTCAAGTTCAACATTCGCCATTAGTGTTTCATCCTGCTAAATCAGCGTATGTGAATCCGTTCTCGCCCTTCCTATTCCCTGCATGAGTATCGGAAAATAAAGCCCTGGATAACTGAGAAGAAACATGAAAGGGAAAAGCAAAAATTTATGAAAGTTTACACGTTAGAGAGAATGGGAAAAATAAAAGATATTTTTCCAAGAACAAATTCTGAAAGAAAGTTTAGACATTTTGAAGTAAAATTCCAAAAGTTTCTCATAATTCCCAAATTCGAATGTTTTTTTCGCACTAAACGAACAATGGAATCAAAATACTAATATTATTTTTTTAATAGAACCTTTCATATGAATTTCATGGGTTGATTTCACAAAAAAACATTTAATTGATTGCTTCTTTGGTAGAGTTGCAATGGTCGCGACTTTCTCAGTGACCCTTCTATACTGGCTAGACGTTTATTAAGATACAGATACGTTCTTTTCGTGCTCTACATGAATTCGTATTGCTTGACAAGACAGATTTAATGAACAAAACGCCTTGTAAAACATCAGTTAGTCACGTTTTACATAAGAGACTAGCTAAACCTTTCTGCTTGGCGGTAACCATGTCAAGGGGACATTTTTGTAGACTTATATTATTGGAGTTTAATATTAAGGGAACGTTCTTAGTTATAGATATTTATAATGAATACGTGATTATTTCACAATCGTTATCTTTTGTAATATTTTTGTTGCTAAATATATTTTGCAAAAATATCGCATTCGATCACTCAATGAAGACATTCCTCATGTACATAATGCACTATAAAGAGGAATTATTTAATAGTCATATGATTAAGTAATATATAAGTATTATACATCTTATTGTCAAAACATAATTAATATTTAATCTTTATATTATCATAATATTAGTAAATGGACAGCCGTTACTTAAGCAAAATGTAAAAACGGCAAAAATGGCGAACTGAAAGCAAACATCTGTCCATTTGACAAAATAATGAACTATCATATCCTCGCATACTTCTCAATCCTGATAAAGCAGATATAAAAATGTTCCAATTTACAGACAATCATCTTTAGTCTATGGTCCAAACTATTACTTTGTTCATACACCTTTTGATCAATAGGTTCTTTTCCACTAGCTGACATAATCATCAAATACAAAAGTAATCTGTTTTCTGTATGACCAAGAAACAAAACTATTAATTTAACAGCAGCTATTGCCAATGAATGCAAGTGTAGAAAGTGTTCATGATCTATGATTGAGCACGTTCAGTTATGTGTTAAACAAATGAGGATGACTTTTACACACACACATCAATCATCCAAATAGATAATTTCGAGGAATTGAGGAAGTGATAACATCATAAACAGACGCCTTTCCCGGAAATAGATATCAAAGTCTATGAATATAACGTTTGAGATGAAAGGTCAAAGCACTGATAAAACGCAGACAAAGAAAGGTGAATTTAAAAACATTTTTTGAAAACTAGGCTCCTTTGATCTTGTTGGGTTATGAAACATGTCACAGGCGCCAGACTCAGAATTTACAATGTTTATGTATCTAAATAACATAAACAAGGTCTAAATTGTTACAGTGGCATTCTAAGGTCTGACACTAGTGACAGAGTCGTGTCTGCAATAGGACCGGATATGGTTTCCTGGCTCGGTTACCCTCTGTAAACTTCGTAGACAGATCCCAGTTCGCATTTCCGGTCCTATTGCAGACACGACTCTGTCAGACCTTGTTTATGTTATACAGCTACATGTACATATACTTATGCATAATATTGTAAATTCAGGGTCTGGCGCCTGTGGTTAATGTATAGTGTTTGCGAGGATTAAATAGAGCTTTTCTGAGTCCTCATCCTTCTTTACATAAAATTCTTCAATGGCATTTAGAAGTTTGTGTAGTGATACAATATTATGGATGACGATTCTTTATCTATTCACACGACGTTTCTGGGCTACTTCTGGTTCCTTCAACAAGTACATCAGGTGGATGAAGGGGCAAAGAGTTGGCCTAAAAATGTCGTGTGAAATAAATCAAGACGTTGTTATCCATAACATTGTCTTTTGTCTTCTATTACGAAAGTTCACTAGGTGATTTTACTTTATGTAATCTGTCTTATATATGTGATATATAACGTCGAGATATTAGAATATAGTGTCGATTAGAAGATTCAATATTTAGGGATTTCAAATTCTAAAAACTATTTGGTTCGTATCATGCGCTATGATAAGGTATTGCTGAATATTCATCATTGATATTCTCTCTGTACATATTTGAATATTGTTTAGGGGGTTGTAAGTTCGTAAATTAACAGCATTTTGTTTTAGTGTAATGCCAAAAACACCAAGACGGCGGGTGGAAGCTAGCATCACTCTACCTTATAAACTATAATTTCCTTATTTGTAAATCCTGTAATAGAGGTGGAGAGAAATCTTATAGGGACGGTAAATTATCACCTTGGTTGAAGATGTGGCATTATCTCTAATTCCTTTCTACAATGTAATTCGAAGACATAAAACATATCTTCAAGTTGATATGGACAAAAACTGCCAGCTGTGCTTGTTGATGTATTTATGGATAATAAGTTGGATTATATGTTGAAGGCAGGCTTGAATAATAAGGAGAAAAGTCAAATGAAAAAACTTCTAGACTGTTGGTCTCTGTAACATGGGTTGTATTTACAATGAAATATGGTATAGAGGTTTTTTTAGAATAATTCTTGACTCCAGTTTCATCATCACTTGGTCACAATGGATAAATATGTTTGAAATTTATTCCACAGAAAACTAATTTTGTAAAAGTAAGGAAAATAAAAGTATTTCGTTTGCTGTCTGCCAACTTTTTGGAGCATTATATCAGCAACAGGTTAAGGTTTCAAAATTATCATTCAGAATATCATACCCTTAACAGTGGAGACACTTCGTGACTCGTTGGAGACACCTGTATCAAACGATATAATTGTTTTTATAACGACTGTCACTAAAAACATCATTATGAAGCTATTTGGTTTACAGTGGTGTCAATATCAAGAGATGAAGTCGCGTCAACTGTTCAAAGGTAATAGTTTAAACTTAATTAAAGTAGTTAACTAAACTAAAGTAGTTAATTGAATTTAACTAAAATAGTTAACTGAATTAAACTAAAGTACTTTACTGAATTTAACTAAAGTAGTTAAGTACAATGAAATGAAAGTAGTTGACTCAACTTCTATAAGGTAGTAATAAGAGTGATAATTTTTAATAGGTTATTTAACAAGAATTCATGTACGTTAGACAAGCGACTTTGGCTCCTGCGCTTAAAGGAGGCTGTTTGTCTATTCAAATAGACCAACAGACCACAGACCTGTAGTACAGTCATAGGTAGATAACATTATCAAATTATTCGTTTTTCAATTTAATATCTCAATGATATCACATGAACATATACATTGAAAGGTTATGGAATAATTAAGAATCGATAATTGAACAGCAATAATAGATGTTTAGTGTCTGGTTATTGATAATAGTATGGTTTAACATGTTTTAACCAGAGACATATAAAAACAGGACCAATTTGGAGGAAATATAGCGCATCTTCCACAGCATTTACGACACCGAAATTGCATATTCCATTTAGCTGTAAAGGGCTACTTATCTGCCATTTTCCATAATTACGTAAATAATGGAAAAGCTGAACAAGATAACAATGATAAAATAGAGTCCCTCTCAGAAATATAAACTTTTATTTTTCAAAGGAAACCTTCCCACCTGGTTAACTATGAACACGGAAGTGTGATCTAAGAGCTGGTATTTTAAGCTAATGTTTTGATTTTGCACAAAATAGCAAGTATTATCATTCATTCCTTGTTATATTATAAGGATGAAATCTGATTGTGAGTGAGCAGGTTGCTCGTACCAACCATAACCTGTTTCGTTGACAAGCTCTATCTGCCAAAAATTCTACAAAGATAATTGTGCTTCCCGTGATTTGATAACACTAAACACTTTGTGCATGTATATGATTAACCTTTAACATGTTATGAAAAACACGGGGTTCCTGTTTAAAGATCTAACATACAAGGTGTCCGGATATTTTCTTCCATGTAAAAATCTTAATAAGAGGGACACCATCTTCAAAATTTGATAATGCAGATTTAAAATAAATACTATATCCATCAAATTAAAGACACTTTAGTTCATTGAACGACTGAACCCCTTCCATTTCACCATGTCAATGCTAATAATGCTTTATCAAGATTGCTGTTCATGGAAGGTGATGCAATTCACTAATTTTCATACCTTTAATCAATTTTCAGACATCACACATACAAATATTTGACATTTTCTTCTTCAGCAGTGTCAAATTGGCAGGAAACGAGTTTCCAGGCAGTTTTTCAGAATCTGAGAATGTCCAATAACCAATAAATTCCTTGTCGATCGCTGAATGAAGTAACAATAAGCTAATCAGCAGCTGCTGTTAGAGGCCAGATTGATTCTTATTTAAGACACGTAAAGTGATCAACTCAATCTAACAACCGTGGTTCAGTATAAGGTCTGCTACTCGCTCACTATTCCTACAACTGGCATGTTTTGTCGGAAGTCCTCTTTGGTTTGACCTTCAAGAAGTAAAACTTAAAGTTTGAAACATTTACGTATTTACGTTATAAATACAATATTATGACGAATTTATTGTCTGTGAATTAAAATATACTTTTGGTTAATTAACATTTCTTCTAAGTGTTGAAGTCGTCGCATTCCCGATTTGCCCATCAGGAAATAATGCTATTTACTTATATAAATGCAATTACATTAGAATTACATAAAGACAAATTCCAAACAGAAATGCGTATCTCTCTGTAAAAAGAAGAGAAAGTAGGATAATAAGGTTCAGGAAGAGTGCATGAACGTGATGGTTGGTGTTTACAACCTAACTGACCATGCTTCATAATAGACCCCATGGATCTTGGCTTGAAGGGGTCTTTACATGGTTTCATCTACTCTCAGGGGACGAGTTAATTGGATAGAAGGAGATATTTGACAAGTAAAATGTCACGTCCTTTAATTTGTAGAATGTGCCTCCTTTGGTGGCTTCAAAAATAGAACAAGAAAAGATGTGGTAATTAGTTGTTAGTAATAATCTCTTTTTTAATTGATTGTTAGTTGTTAGTGCATTTGTAAATAGGTAGAATCCCTTTCTTTATTGAACATACTTGTTAGTAATATAAATTTATCAAATGTGAAGTTTCATCTTTAAGTTTATTTTAAGTTATGATAATTGTCTCTTTTAAGACGATACACGACGATAATGGCTGAAATATTGCCATGTTTGCGAACAACAGTAACTCACTGTATATCTTTAGTTTACGTTGGTGCACATTAATCACATTCATTAAATAGAACAGCTGTTCTATTTTTTCGTGAGTGGGAAAATAATTAGTGTCGGAGATTCATCAATTTTCAAAGTTCTTTTGTATTATTATAGATCAATGTACAAATGTCATGTTTCACAGCTGTACAACCTGGTAATTAGTACAAAAGCTGCGTGCAATAACAATAGCTCAATGTTCTCTGGGTTTTAAAGGCTAGCTGCCTCCAATTACACTAACAACCAGTCGGGAAAAGTCAAACGTGAAAAGTCATATCCACATGAGATGGAGAAAAGCTGGAATTCCCCTTTCTTTAAATACTGAAATCAATGTCTGTGGCCATGGAAGTTGTTGAATAGTAAGTGAATAAAAGAATGAAGGAGGTTTACAGAGTTTATGCGACATGAACCTTATTCTTTGGGGGGAGGGGAGATATATGTATCATCAACACGTGCACTTGGGACTATAACATGATGTGTCAGCAGGTATACAAAGGATATCGAATGACTGTCCATGAAATATTGACTCATGTTTAGAAGAAAGTTTGGGACCTGTATTTTCATGTGATTTTCTCTTGTCAACCTTTTCATATGGGAACCAAAAAGACAAAATCGTAAATCTATCAGTTGAAAGCATGTTAGTTTTATATAATAATTGAAGATTTCTATACATTGTTATCATTGAGACAAAAATAAATAGCTTAAGGTAAAGTAAGTTACAAACAAATGTTATTATATTTTTCACTCCACTTTATGTGACCTAAGTGTAATAATCCGCCTATCATACTTTTAATGACACATGGCCTCTGCAAAATTTAAGTAGATATCCAAAGTGTACGAAGATGTATTTGTTTTTTTTAGAATTATTGGAGATCATATGTGAACATAGTTTTGCACTTCAGTGTTCAATATCCTGTTCAAATCATCCAGGTTTTGAAGTGTATTAGTTGTAGCAAGCACTGTATGTTCTGTGCACATGAATCACATGATGAGACTTTACTACTCGTAAAGTGATGTAAAGGTAAGTGATGGAAGCTAAAACTCTTCTTTTACAGAGATCTTTTAAGAGAGTAGTAAGGCTTTACTCTTGAGCATGGTGGTGTAGTGGTCAGCGAGCTTGCCTCTCACGCTAAAGGCCCGGGTTCGAATTCAGGTGGAGACACCAAATATTTTTGACCTGGGCTTTACACTGTGTTGTGTCATTGGGCAAGGTACTGCATCCATATTGCACTCAGTCCACCCAGCTGTACAATTGGGTACCTGAATATGGGATGTATGGACCTATATGGTCGCACGAAGCGCTTAGTAGCAGCATCGTAAGTACAATTCCCTCAGGGTAATTAATGTTCACCGCTTTGAGCATGTGCCTTGTACATGGAAAATGCACATTTATTATTATTATTATTATTATTATTATTATTATTATTATTATTATTATTAATCTTATCCATTCTTGCAGACTTGAAAATTTCAGGATAATATCAATGAAAATATGATCAGAGAGAGATAATTTCTGCCCTAATTCATTGTCATCAAAACTTACAAAAAATCAACAGAAAATGAATGAAATTACTATTTCCAAAAGGCAGACAGTTTGGTCTTGATTTGTACTGAATATGAAGGTTTAATGTTAATGTTACACAATTCAATGTGTACACAAGAGTAAATAATCGGTCAAACGACACAACACACTCAGGGTCTTTCATATCAATGTTTTCAGTTGATTTGATGGAAAACCATTTTCCTGATTATTTTTTATAGAAAAGTTGCAGTGACTGAGACATTCCCGATAACATCAATAAAGAGAAGTAGTCAGAGAGAGGAAAATACGCATCATTCTCAGTAATTCATAGATTTATATTTCTTACCCAGACTGGCACAAAGAACATAAACCGCTTTCTCAAACACCTAGCCGTATTGTGAAACAGAGACTAGTTAAATAGTCATGTTTGATGGTACCGGCGCCAACAACAAATCAAACGATCATTTTCTTAGTCGTCTTGTCTTTAAAGCACTTATTCTGACACATATACAATTCAAATCCGTCACTGGCGGTCGAACTGATACCTTTTTAAAGGACATAATAATAGCGAATCCTACTCTTGCAGTATAAACAATGACTTAATTACCCGTGTATTTTCTGAATAACCAATAAACACTGTGTTAATAAAAGATAAATCATTGTGATTAGTTGACAGGGTCTCCTTTCACAAAGGTGATCGTAAGTCACTAAGGTGACCTTAGTGCAATGTTAAAGAATGGGAGTTAAGGTTAACCTTAGTTAAAGTTGCTTTGTGAAAGTAGGCCCTGTTGCATAGTTTAAAGGGACTGCTATATTTCCGAAACATATTAGCCATCATTGTCCACTCACTTGTCATGCCTATATTTCACTGATTTATCTTATTAATTTTCTCATGTACCCACCATTTGATGGTTTAGGAATAAACAATTCTGTCGGTCTGTCTGTCTGGCGGTACATCGATTACCATGGTTCCAGACAAATCAACCATCCAAAAAGATCATTCCGTGGGATCAGCTGATGTGATAATGTCAGAAATAATAAGAGACATGTCTATGAAAGGTATACGGATAAAAGGTTGACAAGTAAGATTAAAAACCATATCAATCATAATCTATAAAGACATTACGTTGTTGGAATGATGTAACGTAACCTTTATCAACGGTATCAAAGAACAGTGCCTACT
The DNA here is from genome assembly GCA_921293015.1 of Phorcus lineatus. NCBI lineage: Eukaryota > Metazoa > Mollusca > Gastropoda > Trochida > Trochidae > Phorcus > Phorcus lineatus. The sequence goes on along the minus strand of OV121092.1, from coordinate 44,875,423 downwards.
GTTATCGAATCTAACCAGTTTAACATCTTACCGGTTAAAAATAGTTACAATAATGAAAGTAATCATAATTTGTAGAAGCTTCCTCCTTGCAAAAGAGGTTAAATATGGATGGGTTGTGTTTATTAGGTTTAGTAACTTATATTCATGTAAAAGGGACGTGTAATTTTGGCTTTTCGACATGGCCTACAAGGCAAATATTATGGATAAAAGCTTTATTAGATTTCTCACGACGTTTCTGGGCTACTTCTTGACCCTTCGCCATGCGACTGATATTGAAATACATAGTGTGTTATATATCCATAGGTACGTACATATATTAAACAATGTTTTTTTGAAAAGTAGTCATCGTCTCTATAAATTAACATCTCAATGCTTATCAGTTAAGTATAGTGACAACTAGAAATATGTGGATGCACTGTGATGTCCCTGCCACAGCTTTAAGTTCATTCCATCACTATTGCAATACGTTCAAATTGTTTCCATGAAAGTCAGAAAAAATCAGAATATTCTAAGTCACCATTCCTCAACTAGGGTTCACCACAAATCTCATAAAATAATACTGAATTGATTTTCAAATGTGGCCTACCATGAGCATTTATTTCTAATTGTTTCCATGGAAACTAGAGAACCTTAATTCACCACCCAAAAACTAGATCTAATCACAGACAAAGTCTCATAAAAATGATACCTCATATATAGTATTAGAGACAGAGGAAGTAAAAGTGACTACCTAATTTAATTTTTTTCCAGTAGCAAATGGCAACGCTCCAACACTCAGTTTAACCATATACAAGGTTTCGTTAACGGGACATACCTGTAAATGGGGCACAACAGTTTTAAAATCATTATTGGAAACAAAGAAGTATCTTAGTTTTAGAATTTTTAAGGTCAACCTATCTACAACAAAATTCAAGGGGACATTTCTGTGTATACAAGTATATCATAATTCGATTATCTATTATTAGCTGATATAATATAACCCAATTGACACATGTTACTAAGGGTAACACTTTGGTATATTTAGACTTAACAAGTAAATAAATGAGACACATGTTACTGAGGGTAACACTTTGGTTTATTTAGACTTAACAAGTAAATAATTAATAGCGCACACTCGGTGAACATTGAACTTCAAAACATTCAGCGTCGCTACGAGAGTGAAAAGCCGTGCTACGGCATCACATTAATCTTAACATAACTCATTTTTAAATGTGCGGAAATTCTATATATGAAAATGGTTTATTTTCATAATGCTGTGAAATCATTTAAAATACAGCGCCTTTTTTCATATCACTTTCCATCTAAACAACATGATGGACCGCAGCCGATAGGCAAGCCTCTTTAAAAGATACAGATGCCACTAAGAAAGGTGATGTAAACCGTAATCAGGTCATATGATTTTTATCTCCTTTTTGAACCAAATACAAAATTGTTGAATTAGATTGACATTTTCACCCGTAACATCAAAATCAAGATCTCACAAATACAGATCGTGATATTTCTACGGAAGGCCCGAACAACACATTTCATTTTCGCATAGACCAAATAGATAAAACCAGGAAGTTTCTGAAATCTGAGTAAATGTAAGCAAGAACTGCCGTTATGAAGCGGGGAATATTAAATAATTCATACCCTGGGAATAGTGGTAGTTGCTTATATCCTTCACACACATCTGAACATTTCCACCTCACTCGGTGTTCAGTAAACTGCCAGTCATATTTTTGCGTCTTCAGTGGTCACCCATTGTTTGTCGATATGAACCTTACTAATCAGACAATACTGTTACTGTCAAATGATTCGACAATTAAATTAGACTGTTTTACAAGTTTTACTTTGATGCATGTTTTAAAATTGTAATGTTTAATTAATTAGAGTTGATTTTCATGACAGGGGTCAATCTTACAAAAACATTTTAATAAGAATTTTAGCGTTATCATGCATATTCTGTTATGTATTATAATACAACAGTAAATAAATTCAGACTTTGTGATGTAAACGATATGCTGCATTCTGATTGGATCAGACATGGTCATGTGATCGGTATACATTTCAATGAACCCAAAGTTGAGGGTTATACAAAATAACCTTCAGTAAATGCAGGTTATACGATATCGTGCCGGAACTAGCCAAAACACGCTGTACTGTCACCTAGATTCTGGACAGTATAAATACGCGAGTGTTATTTGTTAACTTTGATCTATTTAAATTAAACTTTACATTTTCCACTTTTTTCCAAAAATATAATCATTGTTAGTTTTTTGATACACAAAATGTATTATTTGTAGAATAAAAAAATGTCATTTTTACCGAGTCTTTGGAACTATTTTGTTTATGCGTCTGAATACGGGTAGAGATCCGTCTTGGTGTAACCGGTACGTAGGTCAGTGCGACAAGCAGCTATAGAATTGCATTTCGAATGCATTTTCGCTTTAAATACAACGTTTGAATTTATAAGAAATGAATTTCATCATATGGTTGTCCACACGGTTATAACCTGTTTGAAACTTGTAAGATAAACTTTTGTATAACCGGCGTCGCAAGCTTGCCGGTTATACAAGTTTATCTTACAAGTTTCAAACAGGTTATAACCGTGTGGACAACCATGTGATGAAATTCATTTCTTAATTGAAGAACATGGTGTAGCATCCAGATTTTCAGGTTTATATTTATCTGAAACAAAGGTCAAAATTTTGAATCTGATCTCAAATAATCTTCAAAACAGTCACCAGTCAACAAAGCATGAATAATTTAATCAAACAACATTTGCTCAACCATTTAAAAATACAAAATGGTTTTAACTATCTCATGAATTATATAATCATTCAGAAAAACAATAGGGGGGGGGGGGGGGGGACCACCTGGGTTGAAGGTGTGGAGTTATCTTCATCAGTTGATTCAAACGCATATCATCATCTTGATCTTGACAAACCTACCAGCTGGTTGTTAATGTGTTCATGAATGATTTATCAGTGAAAACATCGGAATACGATGATTATGGGATTTAGGAGAACATTAAATGTTAACAACTGCTGTACTGTCAGTTAAAAGCTTAGATATGTTTTACCAATATCTAATATTAAATATTTTTGGGAATGTACATCAAGACATAAGTTCACAAAACTTTTGCAGTCTACTGATAGATATACCATGTTGTTGTTAGGTAAATGTATCAAACAATGTATGTATCGTAAATAAACCAAGTGCTGCCTCATACTCTGTACAGAACATATCATTGCAATGTAGATGAGGGGCTCAAGGAGCCCAAGTCTGAAATAAACTTCTGTTCTGTTCTTTAAAAAATGTATTTTCAGAATCAATTAGGAATCAACTAATATTGAAATTATTGACAAATTCGTTTATTACTACAGATGTGCCTTGCAGGAAACTGTTATGGTGTCAGTTATAACTTAAGGACGTTAACATGCAAGGGTATTTTAGGAAGGTAAATGACTTGAATTGGGAAGCCTTGGCTTAATACATAGTGTATATTCCTAATGCAGGGTATTTATCATACGAGCATGTTAATCTTATTATTATACAATGTAATTTTGCTTAAATCGTGTGGTATTATTCCTGAAAATACCATCATAATAATTTAAGTTGTGTTTTGATGTGGCAAACAAGATATCGAAGCTCAAAGGGGCACAGAGTATGTTGTTGGAGTCATATATGTCAAACTTCATAAATAATTAATCATGGTTTATTTTGAAAATGACATCTCAATGCTTATCAGCTAGACAATTATCAGAAAAACAGTCTGAGATTTATGATCGAAAACCGGATAATGGCGCGCGTTAAAGATTCAAACGTAATTTTGGAAACCTATTTATAATAGAAACAGGGTGAAATATAGGTAGGTCGTTTAACTAATAAACATGAAAATGGGACGAATTTCGACGTTTGAACTAAAAATGGTCGTGTTTAATTCACAATCGAAAAAAGGAAAATGTCATGATGTTGGCATGTAAGGGATAACATTGCAATTGTAGATATGCGATTTGAACCTAACTCGCGTCAAATGATATTTTGGTTCCTTTAAAGGAACTAAAAAATTCACGAAACATTCTCTGTTTCACTTCAAGTTTCCGTCTAATATCTGCTTTTAAACATCATATACGATAAATAAAAGATCGGGATCTCACCAAGTGTTTCCTTATTTACTCGCAAAGAGATACACTGTCAAAAGTGTGCTCGATTTCGCAGTACCAGTGTACGAATGTATCGATCCTGGGCTTGTATAGTGGCTCTAGGACGATCTGATCGAAGTCTATCATCAACATTGTGTGCTTGTTGGAACCGGTTCCACAGTCTGCTGATCACAGAATGTGACACATCAAGCATGTTGGCTAATACTGGCTGTGCAGAACTGTTTGAGGCATACCAATAGCGCGTAGACACTCATCAAGTTGAAGACGCCTCATTGCAAATTTAACGTAACATACTAAAGCAAAGTTACGCTAAACAATAATCTTATGCAAAAATCGATAGGAAAGAAAATATGGATAGGATAAACCAACACGAAGCAGTTATTATCAACCTTTTCATGGTGTGTCATACTTGACAATGAACCCCTCTCACGTGTATGGCGCTATTGCTTGTCGCACGTGCAGCTCAGCGGTTCTGTTGGGGAGACACGTTCTTCGTCCGTGAACATATTATCAAAGCATGTCAAGTGTTCATGACTATTTATTATATCACAATCTGCATAGGTATTTGCATTTCAATTTCCCTTACTATGTTTTAAGAGTATGTATTAATTCCTTCCTTATGAACCTATCTTTTTCCTCAAAAGTCATAGGACCATCGTTTAGTACGTCGAGATAGTATTAAATGTAAATTTAAGCACATTTTTTCTTCGCATCAATCTTTGAGACAGCTATTTGGAGTGAACAAGAAATCATAAAGATAAAAAATCACACAAAAAGTTTCCCTCTTCAAAATAGTGTCAAGGTCATCAAATCCAACTTGGACAGACATACGATTAATGGAAGTTATTTCTCATAGTTTCTTTTTCCAGGATATTTTTGATACTTTCAGTCGTCGATGGTCCCTCTTCTGATGGACATGTAGTCGACTCACCATATCAAGTGTTAACGAATTGCAAATCCAGCAGTCAAAACATCATTCACTGTTGATTGCGTTTAAAGAAATACAACAGGCATCCGCCGATGTCAATCAACCTTGCAAAATGTCCAAGTCAAATCAGGAACGTCTTACAAATATGCCTCAAATATTAACAGAATTATGCATTCAATACACAGATACCACGCAAAAGTTTTTCAATGGGAGGAATGCAGTCCTTAATCAGTGCAAAATGTCTTCAATTTGGCTTTTGACATGCTCTTCTGATTACATTAATCTTACACTATTCACAGATTCCTCATCGCTGCATTCAGTGATTTGGGCAATCTCATATTCTGTAGAGACTCATGTCGATCCGTAAAAAGTTTGCAGAACAGGTCGTACACAGAACATATCAAATAAGTTTATTTTTTATATTTGTTCTATGATGATATTTTAATGATTTTTCAATGCAGTATATTTTCGTTCATGTTTTATTTCATTGTTGATCTTAATTTTTAAATAATGTTGATTGAATTTTGGTTTTACCTAAAGTGTGCGAAATATTGAATTCTTAAAATAAGGGTGAATTGGGATCAATGTACTCTTGTACTCTTGTACTCTTGATTCACCTGTGGCCTAGTTTGAAATATGTATTCCGGAAGTTTTGACTTAACTAAATACTTTTGGGATTCATATTAACCATTATCATTCCATTTCAATAGAAGGTGTATTGACACAATCAAACAATCTTAAAAACCCAGAGAGGTTTTAAATCATGTATACAAGTTCAGTCGTTCTTTCACATTTGACAACATTTGTATTATTGGTCTTATGATGTACATGTTGTTGACATTATTCGCAGTGTGAAGTTTAATTATATTAACGATAGTGTATCACTAACATGTGTAAGCTCACCTTGTTGAGAAAATCTCATTTTTCGCCTGAAAGTTCAAATGTCAGATTTGACTTTTGATTTCTACTCTTTTTTTGTGTGCTATTTTAAAGCATTTGAAATGAATTATGGGCTTTATTCTTTACTGAATAATATGTCTGTCTGTCTGGCTAATTGGTTGTACATGTGAAAATATTTCAATCTTTGAAATTTTTAACCAAGATATTTTTCGCATTAAAAAGACACATAAATTATCTATAAAAGAATTACAATGGTAAAATATACAAAATTGTAATCGATCAAAAAGGGAAATTATCTAAAACAAATTCTTTGTTTTTTTAACATGTGATAAAATTGTACATACGTCAACAGTATCCTAAAATATCACTGATTAAAATATGAAATATAACTTTAAACATTTGAAAAATAGTTTTGCCACATTCACAATGATATCTAACAGATTCATTGCCGGTAGGTTGAATTTTATTTGTGTAACCTGTAAAGCAAATCAGACCTTACTGTGACTTATCTTCTAATTCGATTCTGATTCAAAGTTATGTGGCCGGGTGTCTACTTGTTCGGCACTGGGCCGCTTGGTCAAGACGAGACAACAAAGATATGGTGATGATTCGATGATTTATTGGAGATGAGTTGATGAATCTGTTGCTGAGGTATATATCTGTAAATGGAAAATGATGTTTCCACCTCAGCAACAGAAATTGGAGTCATAAAATAGAATATCAAGTAAATAACAATTTCAACAATATATTTCATTTACTTTAAATATCACATTCATATTGCAGGTTGTTTAATATATATAATTAATATCAATGGTAAAAGATAGAAATATTGCACTTTATTAAAAGCACATGGCATGGCCATGTTTAATTTACTAAGTTGTGAATACTATTTATTGAATTAAATTAATAAATTATATATTAAATATTATCTTTAGTAGTTTTAAATTATCATTTAGAACACATAATGCACCTTATAAAAGAGTTTTATAAAGTAATGAGGCAGATGGAAACAGATTAGAAAATCACCATACCTGTAAATGGAAAATGATGTTTCCACCTCAGCAACAGAAATTGGAGTGAGGTGGAAATCAGGTAGGTGGAGGAAGTGAGTACAGAGGACTACAATAGCCAATTAGAATACAGGTAACATCAAAGGAAACCTTTGATGTGACCTATTAATAGAATAAGGAAAGCCCAGGAAGTAGGCAACAGAGCTAAAAATAGAATAGAAGTGAAGGGAGATCCCTGTTGACAGGGCTCCAGAGACTGAAGAAGTAAAGGTGAAAAATGTATAGGGGTGGCGTTCGACGGCAAACATATACAACAGTAAACATATGAACATTCAACATATAATGAAAATGGAAGAATGATAACAATGATAACAATGATAGGCATAATATGAAATATGCCCTGTCACAGTTACAACAAAGATATTAGTTCTTAACGAGTAAAAATGACTGGTCAATTTTGAGAATAAATGCATTGAATAAAATATATATAATATATCTATTGTCAATGCAGAGGCATGTAAATATGTTTAGAAACTTAAATAGTGTTTCAGGGGAGGGTCTGATAAAAATATGCAGTCACCAGGGGAGGGTCATGAAAAAAATACGAAATGTTGGGGAGGGTCATTCTAAAATAGACAGTTATAAAACCATCTTTCTTTAGCAATTGAAAGAGCTGAAACATTATCATAAAGCCTTATCAAATGAAAAGAAATTCCAGAATTTGAGCAAGACTGGTTTATATTCTTCGAAACTTTTCTGCCCAATTCATTGTTCTTATACTTGTACAAAAGGTAAAAAAATAGTTCTGTTGGACTAAGAGTTTATACAAGTAGTAACTATATAACAGGTGTTTGCTATATTTTTATACAACATAGATGCATATTTGATAACTCATAGACTCATAAAGTTAAAACAGCTAGTAAATTTGTTAATATAGCCATACTTTTGAAAAATATCTAAATGCATATTCAGAAAAATAAATTGAAATGTTGATATTTTACAAAATTGGGAACATTTGCTATATTCATTATTCACCTTCCATACTTCTTGGTTTTGTTCCTCTCATATCTCAAACACTTATGTTTAAATATTATGTAACATGTAAAAAAATGTAAGATATGTGATTTCTTTGATTCTTAGATGTGTTTTTTATCCTTATGTTATGTACCTTCAAAGTTCTATAGATTTCTTGTGCTACAGACTTAATGAAGACGTTTAAATTTGTCTTAATCAAATTCATAGACTAATAGTGTAAATGTTATGAAATTTTATAATTTAATTCCTATGATGAGAAAATTTTACATTTTACATTGTTTGGTCCTTTACTCTGAAAGTATTTGTAGATATATTTGAAACCTTTTTTCGCTTTGAAGAATATTTATGTCCAGAGCTTATCTCCCAACCTGGTCCTTCCATGGTTTCATCAATTTTGAATTCATTATTTCAAGTTTTCAGTGGAATAATGTGGGCAAGACATGGAATTTTTAACTAGTGCAATATCTTAAAGATATCATATCCCAGTTTTGTATCCGACTTCAATCCCCATTTTCATAAAGACAATACATTCAAGTAAATAAAACACCAAACAGAGTTTCGATACGTCCTTTAATTAAAAAGATATAACGGTTCAAAGCGCGTAGAAATTGGCCACCTCGAAAGCCCAATTAAAAAGTACCTAGAGAGGCCTGAGCTCGCCTTCGGCGAATGTGACGTCATAGACAGAACTCGCTCCACGTTTGTTTGTAAACAAGGGTCGCATTCGTCGACGTTTTCATTACGAAAGAGACATGCCTTCTTTCTGCGTTGCTTCCAACTGTACTAATAAGAAATCAGGAGACATTCAACTGCATCGGTTTCCGAAGGATCCTGTCAAATTCGCGAATTGGACAAAGTTTGTTAGTCAGAAAAGAGCGAAGTGGAGTCCCAATGACAGGTCTGTTATCTGCTCCGATCATTTCACAGAGGACTGTTATGATCTTTCCTACGATTTCAAAACGGACTTTGGTCTTGCCCCACAAAGTAAAAGACTCGTCCAAAATGCCGTACTAACAGTTATAAACAGATGAAGATGATAACATGCCCGCTACCCGTCTGTCCAGCGAGATATGACAGTCAACAATATCGGAAGAAAAAACGGACGGAATACTTTGAGAAGAAAGAACGTAAGGAATTTGAAGAAAGTTATTTCAAAATTCTATTCAGGGGGAGGTGGGATAAATAATCATGAAACTTTTGGGGAGTTGACTATAATTGATGATTTTGAAGACGATTTTGAGTTTTTATCTGCAGTATGAATTTATGTCTCTTTAGATTAGTCGCAGAAATTATTAATTTAAACCCCAACAACTGTTTGAATTTTAAGTATTTGATTGCATATGGGGTTGAAAAATTCATAGGGTTGAACTAAGTAGTTATTTCAACATATTGGAGACTATAATGAAATAATGTGCATATATATTTAGATCTGTAAACGATACACAGTGACAGGTTTGTAGTGTGTTACATTACTAGTTTTGGGGTATATATTATTTTTTTGATGCTGATTACTCTAAGGATACATACAAAAATGTGGGCAAGTCACTTATGTTTGTATGTTGACACTACAGTTTTGGTTATAACATTTATGAAAAATTTCTTGCTACAGCGTCATTTTAGAAGCAACAAAAAGTAAAATTAAAGTCATAAAGCTGCCCCGGAGAAACATTTACCATTTTATGTAGCCTTACAGTGGATAATTTATAACCTATTTGATATTGATAAACATTGCAGAGTGAAATCAGATATTTAGTAATACAGATTTGTTAATATATTGTCGTGTATCACGTGTAATGACAAACCTTATTACCTTCATCAAGTTACATTAGAGGCTGTTGGTCATGTGTGTTACCTTGTGGATTACCTATTGGAAAGGTGCCAGGTGCTGAGGTCATTAAGTTTATTGCTTAATTGCCATAATGTACAGGTGTGTGGCATTTCATGTAGACTGTTAGTAAATAAGTTCATGACTATATTGTCTGGTGTGAAAAAGTAGTGTTAGGTAACTAAAAACCTCTCTCTGGTAAAGTACTGAAGAAAATGGAAATAATATGATTTTCAGCGGTAATATTTTTATTTGGTTGAAATAGTTAAAACTGAAAAAGAATTTCATATTTACAATACATTTCCAAGCAGGCTTTAACTTACATCACAATCAACAATAAATGTTGTGTTATTATTGACATTATTGGCTTACGTCACTCTAGTATAGTACCACAATCTTTATCTCAAACATTAACTCACACAAAACAACAATAATCTGTATCCTTACTATGCAAAATACATTAGTACGTAACTCTTAGTTTTTATGAGGGTGGCGAATAAAGAGGTACATTTACTAAACACATTAAAGATTTGATCTTCATTATCACTAATAACTGGTTAATAAGGCCAAAAACAGCTGCTCGGAACCGTCATATCCCAATGACGAGATCCGGAAGTTGCCGAGGGACAGTCCATCGAAAGCGAGATCTCATCGTTACAGTCATGCAAAGCAGAAACACGGAGTTACGATATTGAGTTGACACTTTAAAATGGCACAAAGTAGTAACAAATATACTACATATACAATGGTCAATCAACCACACTGGGGGATAGTCGATTTGTCTAGGTGTTCAAACAGAACACAGTCACAATGGCGGCAGATATCAATTTGGGTTCACTCGATCGGCATTATCGGAGATTAACAACCCAAACAAATAACAAGTTAATTAATGTCAAACAGAATATGTCGATGTATTGATATTGATAGCTTTGGTGACTTAGGGTCTTTTTTTATAAGTACAATCAGTGAAAATATATACGTTCACAACCGCTGGAATCTATAAGGTAAATAATGACACAGATCAGCCAGTCGTTAACGAGTCCTGTATATGTCGTCACAACCCCCCTAGCACCTGATTTGCTAATAAAAGTCTGTTTTCCGGAAGTGTTTATAAAACACGTTTTTTCTGCTATTTTCAGGTGGATGTGAACCTAAATAGTTGTTGATATTTATTCTTAACTGTGTTATGAAGTATTTCCGCTAATTGTACCCCCTATGTGGATATATTATCTTTAAGCTCTTTTTATCGCTGATGAAAGTAATTTCAATAAAGAAGTTGATCATCCATAAAAAAAATTGTTTATCTTCCTTATTGTTAACCTATTTTGTTATTTCAAGATAAAAGTAAACTCAGAATGCATTCATTCAACTTTCAAAGATAGAATTTACACTATGTTAAACATAAGTAGAATGTAGAACCGACCATAATAAAAATACGCTTAAATGGAAAGGGCCATGAAAACAATTACGACGAGTTGGAGAGGGCTAATTTTTATAGACAATCCAAAGAGAAAACCGACCCCCCCCCCCCCCGTAATACATGACCGGTCCCTAATGCCAGACCAACTTAATGTAAACAATTTTTGACACTTCTATAAAGAATAAACTAATCATTATGTGGTTGGACATGGTCGATTCTCCCCGCAGACTATATGACGTATTGACTTAATGCATTTATTGAATTTCAAAGTGTAAGCACTTGCTTTGTGTGCTACAAGGTAGTTACGCCTCTGTGTATACACTTTATTATACACTTATTTCGACTTTGAGAGTGGATAGGTACGTTAATTAGCTGGAAAAATACAAATACTATTTCATACACTCAATAAATAATGATATTTTTCCAGCAGGTAGGTAAATTGATAAGCTGGAAAGATAAAAAATACTACTTCCTACACTCAATAAATAATGATCTTTTTCCGGCAGGTGGGTACATTAATTAGCTGGAAAGATACATATACTATTTCATACACTCAATAAATAATGATCTTTTTCCGGCAGGTGGGTACATTAATTAGCTGGAAAGATAAAAATACAATTTCATACACTCAATAAATAATTATCTTTTTCCACTGCATTTATGAAGTATCGTTTGGTGGACGAACACCTTTCTCAATTACTTCTCATCCGTTGGGTGTCTCCTTTGGAATATATTGCTTGTTCATATGAATCATATGAATAAAATGATCCTGACAATTGATTTCTGTCGTCTAAACAGTTTCTTGTGAGGAATGTAAAATTGTTTGATTTCTTTCCTGTGTCGAATTTAAGTTTGCCTTTTTCTAACTCGGTAATGAGATAACATTGCGAACCCAATGCAAACTTTAGATGTGCAAACTTGCAAATGATATCAATCTTTGTGCACCTTTTAATGCAGCTGTTGATCGCCTGTTTGTAAGTCATTGATTTCTTGAGACGGATTTTTTTGACGGCTCTGTTTCGAATAAACCTCAGATTAGGATAAACTGTCATGGTGTCCGCAAATTCGTTGCAACCTGCCGTAAAATTGCAGGTTGTTAATGTGATTAAAACATATGAAGATGAATTATCATGCACTATTTATATCGATCATCTTCAAGAGCCACTCCGTGATTTTCATTACATATTATATACCTTTGATACAAACCTAAATGTCATATGTCATAAATGTCATAACTTTTCATGTACAAAGGCATATATGACAAATACTGGTTTTCCATGAATATCGAAAAACAGCCTTATAAATACACATATATGTAGATATTACGTCCAATATACATGGATATTAGTTATATAACCTAACAAATACTATCAACTCCTAACTGCCCTCCTAGCAGTTTTAGATAAGTCTCAAAAATTACGTTTGACTATTTGACGCGCGCCACTGTCCGGTTTTCGATCATGGTTGCGACGTTCTACCTTCATATTGTCACTGTAAAAACACAATAGGCTTTAAAATATGTCTTTTTGAAAACAGTCGATACTTCGCGATCAAATGACACCGTTGATTAAGTTTGGCATATATGACTACAACAACTCACGGAGTGGCTCTTTAAGGGAACTGTAGACACATCATTAAGAGGAAATTTCATCAGGAATTCCATCTGTGCTCGATCCTTAGAAATATACAAAAGCCTTATACGAAAAGATAAAATTGATAATTTGTAGTGTTTGGGTTTTAATACATTAAAAACGCATACTCTCGAACTTCTGTTTTGGAGTTTAAAAAATATATTTCACTCTTTGATTGGTTTTGCAGACAAAAGGTTTTCTAAGAGCTGGTTTTACATTACAATTTCCTCAACGCAAGTAGGTGATCATGTTGTAACACGCCTTATGCCTCAGTCGACGTCAATTTCACTGGTTTAGTGAAATAAATGGTGGATTATTTCAGTACACACTATCCCAATTAGAATCCCCTGACGTGTGTCTTATTGGGGGTCAAATAAAGAAAAAGATGCAAATTGCTGAATATCCGATTTTTTCGAAGAAGTGAACATTTTAACGCCTAAAGTTACAGTTAACGCCATCAACTGTAAATACTTTATGTATAAACATAAATTCGTAAAATTAATTTTTTTTAGTGATATTCATATCTTGAAAAGTTTAAGTGATGCCAAACACCCTCAGAGGTTACCTAACAGCAATACTAAGGAGGAGGTAACTCACCATCAAAGTCATAACACTCTTTCTATGCATATATCAATTAGAACACTTTAACCATTTTGATAGTATTACCTGGCATTTTTACGCCAAGAAATGCAAAACGACATTGTATATTAAAGAAGTTATGCTCGTAAGTGATGGATTGTAAATATCCTACATTCAGAATAAAAACTTTATAATCAAATCGTCAAAGCTCGTCAATACATTGGGATGAAGAAAACTTTTAGGCGCATTACCTCTTTTACATAGATTCGTCCGTTTCACATGGAAGTACTTGGGTTTACACTTGCAACTGCCATGAAAACAAATGTTATTCTTTTCGTTGCAATCTGTTTTTCCCTTGCAGCTTCTTCCATGTTTGTGTCTGTCCACTGAAAGTTCATTTGAATTTTTATAATATAATATTGAAGTATCGTAATGGATAATGTTGATTAACATCCACTTACATGAGCAATAACTTGATAGCAGATATCAATTATTTTGTTTATTTCCTTTGTTAATATGTACGTAAAGAAACGTAAAAATTAACCCCAACAAAACGACTGCAAAAGAATACCTAATCCCACAAACAGCTCTAACCAATCCGCTCCACGCACCTCCACCCACACATAACGCACACTCGCATACACAAACACGCCGACTCACAAACACACAGTCACAATCACCAACACACACACACACCAACCCACCGACAGACACACACTCACGATCGTGCTCAACTCCCTCTGACGACTTTCAACGTTTGTAGGAACACAAATATTTCTACCTTACAACTAAGTAGAATCAGAATTCTTACCCTTTTTACATGTCTTCTTTCTTTTATTATATTTGTGGCTCTTCTTGCATTTACACTTTCCCTTTCTACAGTATAGGCCTCGACCATTACAGTTGCGGTTAGTCCCACAGGCTGCGCCATATGTTGTCTTTTGCGTAGTGTCTCCAATGGAAAGGACATACATATTAAAAAATCTAAGATAAGTTTAATTTCTCGAACGACGTAATAACATCTGAACACATGTTAGCTTAGCATATTTGTTTACTTTATTCTTAGAATTTTTTCTCCCATAACCAGCAATCCATTAAAAAGAGTTACTTTTACTAAATAACTGTATCAGTTACGATATCTGTGTCACAAACAAACTAGCCAAAAGCTCTGTGATAAGTGAATTGTAATTATACATAGTTGCAGACAATCATAATCAGATAGGAGCATGTTAACATTTTATTTCAACAGTCGAACAAATTAATGAGCCATGATTTGAGAAGCATTCTTGCATTCTTTGTTCTTCATATTTGACAACCTTTTCGTGTTTATCTTTGCTGAAGAGCACTTCGACGTCGAAAATCTTATTCAGGATGTATACTTTTAGAATATTAAATCAAAATGTTACCAAGAGGTCAGTCAAGGCTTCAACCCTTCTTAAACATTATTCCATAGCATAACTGATCCTTCAAAAACTATTGATTTAATTCCTTTTTTGATAACTTTAACAAACCATATTTTGAATAACAAAATTTTAAAAAAATAAATAAGATCAATAAAGATGAGGATACTCCCATTGTGCTTGATCCACTACACTATTTGCAAAGTTTAAAGCGATACACATACTGCTACACTGGTTTGAGGGCAATCATCACTAAAGTCTCTTAAATAAGTAATATCACGAGTCTTTCAACTCTTTCTTACACTACTATGACACTGTGAGCAGATGTATCGTCAGAAACTTATTTCACCACCACCATCTGAGCTGCAGCTTATGACAATGATCCGGTACAACTCAGTACACTGATGGTACAACTCAGTACATTGATGGTACAACTCAGTACACTTATCGCATTACGTATCACCAGGCAACTTTAAAATCTCACCAAAGTGTCATCTGATATGAAATATATCAACAGTGTCATAGTAGTGTAAGAAATTAAAATCAGGGTGTTGATTGATTGCCGTTATCATCTAACAGTGTTTATATGGCTTGTATTGAACATGTTTGTGACCATATCGGTGCCAACACATTCTTATTTATTTTCCTACTAGAATATTTAAAAGATTTTTCCATTTCTCAAAATTTCGTGTGTAAAAATCTTTCGGTCTAAAAAAGACTTTTGGTGAAGGATATTTTTTCTACTTTCCAAATTAGTGACAACCATTACCAATAACCGTAATTACCATTTAAGCAGTGTGAAATAACAACTAATTTCTAATTTTCCCATTATCCTAATATGTATTGGTATCCAGTGGTTTAAGAATGCAAATGTTTAACTGACTTTTGGTCCTGTTTCCATTCCTCTGACTTTATAATTTATCACTGTAATGTTGACTTATTATCTAGGTAAAATACATAATGGTAAGCTGGCACCGAGACCACAGGTTAGGTTCGACATCCTACACTTTGTACATATGCCAGTGTGTAGCGACCTCCACTGTTTGGTAGTGACTTTCCTTGAAGTAAGATATGGTCCTCAAAGTCTCCAATAGTTTGGCACGCAGCCCTTGCCTCGGCGGGGGAGTAGCAGGAAGTCGACACTTAGAAAATCCAAAGTAGCATGAAGTCGACAGGCGGCAGACTTTGATGTTTCTTGTTTTTTTCAACACAGGATTAATTTCACGGTTAACTAAAAACTCGGATTTACTATACTCTACGGGAAAAAATGCGAAACAAGATTTCTTCAGCATGAACAAACTAAAAATGAAATCACATTGGTGCAAAAAAAAAGCGATACACCACTATGGACAGACGTGTCTCCCTTCTGAAGGAACGCCTCGCAAGTAACCTGATCACTCCTATGGCAAATACGGATGACATTTCAGTGTTACTCACACTGTCATACCATAAAATGTTTTTATATTTCATTATATTATATTAGTGTAAAAGTGTGATATGACTGTCAATTTATTCTGAAATGAATGTGTTATTAATACGTAAATATGAATGTGTTGTAAGTGTGAAAGGAAATAAACAAACTGAAAAGAATTTTGTCGAACCATCTTGAAAAAGATATGCCATAAACCAATATGAAATAAACATGCACACGGAAATCCATCATTCGTTTTTTTTTACCAATTTCTATTTTAAATCGATAGCAATTGCTAAGGAAACACACACGGGCTATTGTAGTCGACTCGAATTTTGCTTGTTTGTTGTTACACCCTTCCATGTGTCGACGTCCTGCGACATAACCCACGGATTTAACGGATTTAAATGAGTCCTTTGTGCCAAACTAATTGAAACTTTGAGGTCCATATAAAGTGATATGACTTGTACAATCTTATCTAAAACTTTAAGTAAAGAAACTTTGTATTTGTATTTCTGGGATTCTTTTATGAATTTCTTTCATTTGAAGACATATCTTAATCTATCACATACCTGTCTTGAAAAGGCAAACGCGCGAGTTGTTGAACTTGACCGACATGGCGTGTTGATGGTTCCCAGAGACACAATAACACGTTCCACGACTGAAGATTCCTTTTAATTGCTTCGTCTTCGAATCTGCCTTTCTGTACAGAGTTGCATGACTTTCGTCTTTGTAGTTGCTTTTCTTTCGCATCTTTTTCTCATACAGAAAACCTGAATTTGCAGAACTATCCTTAAAGAAACTGCATTTCATAGAGCAACTGACTGGTGACGTAACTTCCATCTTCTGAAGTACAAAATAGTGACTATTCAATTCGAAAAGCACGCAATGTGCCAAGAATGTGTTCATGGCCATTATCAAATCAATGATCGCTCCAGCTTTAAAGCTTTTTATCCAGTTGTCGAATACACAATGTCTTGTCTTTTTGTGAACTTGACTAGTTTGAAGCGCTGCAAGAAATAGTTTGCAAGATGGATACTAGCACTCATTATCTTAAAGCTTTATTCCCAGAGTCTATAAATCTAAATTTTCAGTTTAGATAAAAAGAAAATCTTGTAAAGGAGATGTTAACTCATAGAATGATAAATGATACCGAGTGAAACCAACATCCAGGAAGTTGTTACAGAATATTTGAGTGATATACCGTCTTCCTGGCACTCAACTTTATACTGAAGATTCTGTTGTGACAGTTATGATATATCATCAGCAACAGAGCAATTTTCCATATTTTTGAATTTTTGATTATTTTTATGTGACATTCATGGCTATGATCGTCTATGACACTTATTTAAACAATATGTTCAGAAAATTCAATTAAAAAATGAAGAAGAACTAAGTGTGTTTATTCAAGTGGAAGAGAAAAGGGTTCTTTAATGAGCGATTCTCATAACTAAATCTAGAGCAGAACATTCGAAAGGAAATATATTTTAAAGTTCATTCAAAGACAGTTTTCAGAAGAATAAAGTCATGAAAGCTGTACAATGAAATGTCCCACTGTGCAAATAATTATAGGGATAAAATTTTTGACAAAATGCCGCAAATCTAAAGACTACGTCTGCTTTCGTAATACTTATTTTTTATTTTGCTTAAAACTGGACATCACATTGGTGATATTTGAAATGTGTTTGAAAATGTTTTCCTGGTTGACAAATATTGAAATTCGCGTAAGAAGATGATACTCTCATATATATGAAGTGACAATTACAAAATACATTGACAAAACTTCCCCCCTTACATTCGGATCATAAAGACGGCAGAAAATCGAAAAAAACGTGAAAAAAGGAAATACGTCCTGTAAATATTTAGTTCATTTCATATTGTTTACTTCTAAATATTCTTAAGCTATTGACTACAGGAAAGTGATCTGTCAGTTACTTGACAACCACATTTTCAAAGTTAGGATCTTTAATAAATGATATGTTAGTCTTATGAATAAATTTGATTCTAAGCAATTACATTTACTTGCTTTTCTTAATCAAAATAGTTCTGGATGAGATTCTCTGTTGAATGTCAACAAATGTAAAATGTATTTTAGGTAAAAACTACCTGTACTCTGTAAAGCTAAAATTCTTATTTGTCTTTCTTCAAGGTGTTTCCGCTATTTAATCCCTACCTTTACCTTGTTTTCTTTGAATATTTGAAATTATGACCGCACACTTTGACAAAGTCAAAGTATTTACCAGAAACATTAAAAATCATCTGAATATATCCCATTTCAAAACAAAGTAAAGGTCACCAAACACGACTGGGAAGTGCATCTTAGTATAAGCTCTTATTTTCGTAGATATTGTCACTTATTTTAATCGTCATTGGCCCTTCATGTTATTTCAAGGTCGGAAGACGCACAATAGAATGAAAGCAGATGAAGGTCATGAAATTACCAAACCAGCAGTGCCATGCATTGCTGGGATGCTTTCAGAGGGATTCGCCGAGGTCAAACAAGCCTGTAAAATGACTCAATCCAATAAGGAATGTTCTGTAAATATGTCTCAGATACTACTAGTTGAGGAATTGTGTACTCAATGCAAGGCTACAATGGTATATTGATTTCAATGGCAGGAATGTAGTACCCAATCAATGCAATGTGTCTGTCAATAAAAATCAATTTGGCTTTTGATAGGATCTTATCATTACCTCAATGTTACCCCATTCAGGAACCCCCTGAAATTGCTGCATTGGGTTATTTGGGCATTCTCAGGTTCTGAACTTGCTCATTTCCTTCTGCATATTACTTTTCTGATTGGACTGGTCGTTCATTGATAACATCGACCTTTGTATGTGAACTGTGAATTCAATGCATGGCCTTGATATGTGTATGCATTGTTGGTCTTCAGATTGAGGCTATTGATGATATCAGTATATAATATATTACATGTCTTTGGATTATTACTAGTAAAGGGTATTGTCTCACTGTGTTCACCTTTTTTGAGTATCAGGACCCCTAATCAATCTAGGAATATTTATCCTTTCACTTGTTTCTGTTCCTTGTTTCCTGTGAATCATACGGTTTATTTGTGATTTGGTTGAAACAATTTTGATTTCCATACCTAAAGCAGGGGAATTTAATGAGGCATCTATACGTAATTCATGTGAAGGATAAATCTAGCTACACGTGTAATAGATGTCTTAGAACCGCATACCGTTCTATATAACTTATTTTGTAAACGATTTTGATTAGATGATTTGAGCATTGTCGGTGCATTTTTCATGTTTATGATCCTGAATCAAGGGACTCTGACAACACGATTAGATTTTTAAACAACAGTTGAAAGTTAAGGTACTTGTAAAAGTGTATTTTCAGATTTTTTAACCATAATCGTATTAGTTTACTGTATCACTAGAAATAGGAACAATATGATGAGTAATTTATAAATCTTATCTTTGCAGAATCGAGAGTCAAGCAGGAAAGAAGATATCAATCTTTGATTAAGGGAACTACGGCCTCCGGGTCACTTTACGGATTCAGCAAAAGGGATATTTTGTAAAGGGATATTTTTTAAGGGATTTATATTGTACCCCTGGCGTTTGACTTCTGCAATTTTGAAAACAGTTGAAGGGTGTTAATGGGCAAAACCGGCAATTTATCAAATTCTTTTTACCTCATATTCAAAACTTATTTATCTATTTGAAAAATAAGTTTAAAAAATAAAAAAACAACAGTAAAGAATACCCTAGGCCTTACAGTCATCATTTGCTCTTTGTTTTTACCTTGCTACATACGCGCTTTAATATTGATTTTAACCACTTACAATTGTACGTGATTAAAGATTTGTGATTTGGGGGTCAATGTTTTAATGAACCGATATCTACAAGACATGACTTATATTCTAATATTTTGTTAAGATTTGGTATTTCAGATTAATCATGCCCATGCAATAATAGTATCACAATGTTACATATTCACATCACTATGAATCTAAGACAATTATTTGACACCAAAATTGCAAAATCATATAATAAAACAAATGACAATTATGAGATACATTTACTCGTTTTTAAGGTGCCTTCATATCAAAGATCAATGATAAGTAAAAAGTTGCACATTAACACAAAGGACTTCTTACCTATAAGATGCAGCAAGCAGACTATTTCAAAAGTGTCAAAAGTGACACTGTTAGCCCAATGGCGCAGGGTGGTGTACATGTTCCGTGCAATCTGGGAATGATTCCAATCTGCAGATTGTGAGCGAACAATCTGCAGATTGTTCGAACAATCTGGGAATTGTTTTCATTCCTAGATTGTTTAAACAATCTGCAGATTGTGAGACCTGAACAATCTGGGAATGATCACAATCTAGGAATTTGCTTTTTTGTAGTAAATTTTGCATTAGGAAATGAGAATTATCAAGCTTATTTAGGTTTTTTTTGTATGCATCGAAATGATGGAGAATAGTTGTCGAGTCTTAGATTGTGATAGGTTCATGCCATTCCTTTATGTCAAACTGAGGGAGTATAGGGATTGATTCCTATGTTGTGAAGGGCTCACTATGTCATTATGTCAAACTGAGTGGATATAGGGTTCGATCCTTATACTTGCCAAATAGAACAACATTAATAAGCTAGATAATTCTGATTTTATAATGATGAAAATACTACTTAAAGAGAAATTCCCAGATTGTGATCATTCCCAGATTGTTCAGGTCACACAATCTGCAGATTGTTTAAACAATCTAGGAATTCCTAGATTGTTAGCAAACACTCTGCAGATTGTCCAGATTAGTCGTAACAATAATAATAATATGTCGTACCACCAGTACTAGTAATAAATGTCGTACCACCAGTGAACAGTCCTCGACTGGATATAATTGAGAAAATTGTTATCGTTTTTTTAAAAAATGTGAACTATCATCAAAATTATTTGGTACAAGGGTTACGTCCCAATTAGGATTGTATTAGAAATAAAATGTCATGGTCAACTTATATGATACATATGTAATATTTCAAAGTACGATGTCATCAAATAAGTTTCAAAGTTTTTAAGTCAATAAGTTTCAAAAGCGGAAAAGGTGCCGTGGGTATCGAAGTGTCTACGTAATATATGAAATATCTCTGTGACCAAATTGGAAGATTCTTAGATAACAAGAATCCGCAAACATTTGACTGGGAAACTCCTTTTTGATGAAAAAGTTGATTTATAATGGAAATAAAAAAGTACTTTGCTTTATCGATTGACTAACACCAGTGAATGACAGCCAATTTTAGAATTTCACTTATAAGACTTTTAAAATGTCAAATAATTCTAAGGAAAGCAAAATGTGGACTTATCTGAGTCATCTGGAACAAAATGATTAAAAGTTTGTCAAGAGACAGATTTACAAAGATACTACAATGTATAACTTGGAGTATTGTTGTTTATAGGTTTATAAATATTTCACATAGGTATTTAGTAGGTATAGTTCATTTCCATGATTTCAATGTGTTTTCGCTTATTCATAGTTCTGAAGAATGTAAGATTTGCTAAATCGGAACCATGGCTTTATCAGCATATAGTTATATATAGTTGATATTTACACACCTTTTGAAGCTGGATTATAAACCAAGCAAAATTTCATTCCATGATTCAAGGTTGAATATTGTAAAGAGTACCGGAAGTTGATTCGGCATGGATCAAATGTAATCTGATCTAAACCATTAGAAACTGAAGTAGAAATGTCGCATATATAGCATTAAGACATTTTTATCCATCACAATAGTTTCGATTCATTTATAATGCTGCTATCACGCAATCCTTCTGACTTTTCCTCTTTAAGGGGCTAAACTGTTACTTTTCAAGAGACACAAATGTAACATTTCATCATGCATAAGCCCATGGATGGATTGTCGCTGGTAAACGAATTGGAGATAATTGATGCAGTGGATAACACCCCTAGACAGTACTATATTCTGTTCATAAAGAAAAGGATTTACCTAGCACGAGCTAAATCCTGTCTCAAGACACGAAGCAATACGCTTGTAATGAGCAGTAAGCAGTAAGCTCGCATGGTGTAGGATTTGTCATAGCTGACATAGAAAAGGTTGAATACTTGCTTTAAAGAAAATAAATCATATAGTGTTTATAAATGACATTTAGTCAAAAATGACAATATCTTTATATTGCTTTATTACACACGTGTTCTGAATATCTTTATGAGATAATTTTGGTTATTTGAAACTAGTGTTGTGTAACCAGTTGAAAGTTATTCAACGAATGTTGTGTAACCAAAACAGGTTATTCAACGATAGTGACGTCATAATGCCGAACTACTTTAACAATCGAGCGAGTACAAGTGATCTTTCCGTTGCCACCTCAATATTTCAGATTAACATCACACCTATTTTCAAGCAGTTATCAGCAACAAAACACAACCAAACATCACATTAAATTTGTGAATAATAAAATATTGACGTAGGTCATTTTTTGAAGTATTATTTGTGTTCATTCTTAAGTGTTAATTTCGTCGATGAAGCTGTCGCGGCAGAGTTATCTCCCTTTAGCGCTTTGTTTACATCCTGAACGTAGAGTGCATAAACAACTACAGTACGCTGTCGATGAACCGCCACAATGACTTGAGTCATATTTTAAGTCACCAATCTACTTTCCGTTCTCTCGCACTCGTCGAATCATGTCAAAATGAGAGTAGTCTCCCTTCCAACTCTGTTGTCAACCTCGTTGTTGACAACCAGTTACGTACAGGAGAACCAAGCTCTTGCAGTCCATCTTCTCAGCCCCAATATATGGTGCATGGTACCCCAAGAAATGATAACTTCTTTGGACCAGAAAACAAGGAAATGAGACTTGATGACCAGTAATTTCTTGTATCTAGTTTGACAGACTCGGTGTTGCTTTGTTCAAAGCGAGCTGCCGTTGTTCATCTATCGTTAGCAGTGACACGTCACATTTAGCGATGACGCGTCAAGTGTTCAGTGACGGAGAATGGTTGCGTTTTGATCTGTCAAGTTGTTTGCCTGTCACTGTTTATCAAATCTTCGTACATTAAACCATATGAAAAAATATATACTCATATTTCTGTTACGTATGGCCCTTTGATTCTTTTACAACTATATATAACGTGGTTTATGTTTCAGACAAAAGAGGCAGTGTATTATTGAGCACAATGTATTCATGCGCGCTAACGTCTTTCAGTGAACATTTTGAGGTCTTCGAAGAACAAGTTTCCTATTTTCCTGTGTGTAATAAATAGATCACAAAACTCGTGGGTGTTGAATATGGGAAATATTCCAACTCAATATTTTTAAACATTTCGATTTATTCACTCGCTTTCGCTCGTGAATAAATCAAAACGTTTAAAAATATTGAGTTGGAATATTTTCCATATTCAACACCCACTCGTTTTGTAATCTCTATTTATCTGGTTTCTCGTAACAGAAATAAGATGTTGATACCAAATGATTTTATTTATATTTATTTCATACCATTCACAAAGGAGAGTGTTATGAACTCAGCACACCAAATCAAACTATCTAAACTCGGGGAACATTGGAGAAAAAATCTTGCAGAGAGCTCCACTGCAAAAATGATTTTTCTACACTGCCAGGTTTCAAATCTTATAACCTTTTTTTTCTTGTTTTGTGCATTTATTTTCAAATTGAAAGCATAAATGGCATCTTTGTGTCATTTTGACTTTCATGAATATATCTCGTTTACTTCAGAAAATGACATTTTTGACATAAGTGATCGTCCAGAAAACATGCCATATACAATTGTTTTAAAAAAAGTTCTCTTAAAAGCAGGGTCACCTACCATTCACGTAAGTATCGTATTGTCACCACAGTGCTTTGTGAAACAAGGTCGAAGGCTCCTGTTGGATGCATTTTAATGTTATTTTGTCAATAATACATCTTGGTGGTGTAAAAGATAATTACAAAGTATTGTGACTGACTCCATATCAGTTCTTTATATTGATGGACTGCTACATGTAACTTTTCAAAATGTTTTTAACATGAACCCCGTATTTCCGAGTTTCTAAAAGTACAAGAATAACCTGTTTCAACCATGGCGGTCTGATGATCGTCTTCAATGGGTTTTCTGTCTTAAGATTGAGAGATCGTTGTAAGAATCTAATTTCAAATTTTAAATCACACCTTTACACTGTGCAATAAGTATTTGTTTTTTTCTCCCTCTCATTTATTTCATATCTTGGTGAGCGGCATTTTGTAAGGATTTAGGTTCGTTATTGATTGTGCTTGAAAAAATGTGATTTACAAAAGGATTCCCGTTTGGATCTGAAATATCATCTGAAAATGTTTGTGATGTTTGTGTAACTTATATTTTGGGAAAAGATTCAAATCTAAAAAGGAGTTTGAAATGATGGTATGATTGTTTCTTAAAAAATCTGAAATGAAGGTCTTAGATAGCACACCTTATTACCGTTTATAGAAAGAGATCGAATAGTAATCTGCTAATATGTGGACGAACTAGTTCAAGGTGAAAACATCATAGACCAAATTCTGATTTTAGATAATGTCTCTAGAATTTACATTTGTATCTAAATAATTCAAGTTAACAGATTGATATAGTAAAAAACATATTTGCAGTTACTTGTTACTTATTTAATTTTCAATTGTAGAGAAATAATGTAGTATTTAAACTTAACATTAACTTTTATTTATTCAAGTATGATCTTATTAGTTTATCTTAATAAGTTATTCCACAGAACTAAAATCTTAATATATAAGATTTGTATTAATTAATTTTGTTATAACTTTTGTCTTAATAATCCTATCAACAAATACAAAAGATATAATTTGTGATAGGATGCAATTAAAAACATATACAATTGAGAAAATAACACAAACAGTAATTAAAGATTACGCTAACTTTAGGTACCTATGTTGCTAACAGGGTGATTATTCACACTTTCCATTACATCCCAAAAATAAAAAAAAACATATTCCAAAGACAAATACATCTCACCCTGATCCTTCACAAAATGAAGTACACACTGGTCACTATTTCGTTGTATATTTACTGTTTATTTACTTATTATTTTCTATAAAGTAATATTGAACTTAGTGTCCAGATTGTGACCAACATTGTTTTATCTAAACATGTAACTATTAAAAGCAAAAATAATATTTTAAGAAACAACATTGTTTTATTTTCCCTGACATATTCGGTTTAACATCAATGATATATTCAAAGGAAAAACACTAAGATACCCTAAGAATCTGAGAATGTCAAAATATTTTCATGTGGTCATTGATGTTTTATGAAAGTAAGGTAAACGTTTCCAGCCCTTAGCTAAATTCTAACTCATTAGACGACACGTTGGTTTGAGTGAAGACTGCGTTCTTATATAGAATATGTAAGAGTTAGTCTAGCCTTGGTGGCTCTGTATCGGGTCTTCAGCATATTCACAGTCCTTAAAATCGAAAATTTCCGGTTTGGCATCTTTTTTTAGGTTTGATATAAGATGACGAACCCCTTGTTCTCCTCGATTGAAAATATGACAGTTTCATGAATATATTGTCAGACTGACAGAAACAACAGTTTATTTCGTAACCGGCAAATGATGGTTCATGAGATTATGAATAACACTTACCAATTCAATATCTACGTGTATGTGGCCAGTGTTTTGACATTGTCATTAATCACTTAATCAATTTAAGCAGTGCACTAAGAAATGACATCATTTCTTCTAAAAGTACCTTTAGTACACTTTAAGTTCTTTACTAGAACATGCTTGAGTAGAACAGGGAGTACACTGCAACTTCTTGGATTCACAAAGCCCTTACTTGATCTGAAGTCAGTAACATTGGTGCAATCTTTTACAAGAACAAAGGTTGCTTTGTGTAAGGAGGCATTGTTTTCTCAAAGCGCCTATCTCCTGCTGTTACGAGATAATTTGATACCATCATAGGTCTTGCATCAAAGAGAACCAGCTATGAGGAGAATGAGAACAAGGATGACGTCAAAGTGAGACTATGGCAGAGCGCTCAATACACATTCAGTAGAGCTTTGTAAAACCCTCAAAAAGTGACATTGATCATTGTATACACAAGTTTAACAAAATTGCAATCCGTTTATCTAAGAATGCCCTTAAAGCCTGAGTTCTTTTTTGTATTCATGTCCATGTTCAGACTTTCTTGTAATTGTATGTATGACTTATCTCTGACTTGTTTGGCGAGTGTGTAAGCTTAACTGACAAAGATGCTTCAAGGGTTGGATCTTTTTAAACTACCAGATTAAAGTCTTTTTATAAACCCTGAATTTTATCACATGACTTGAAAAGAACATATTCCATTTCCAAAGGTGTCAAACATATAATCCAGTTGCAACTCTATTGATATTTGCAATACTCAAACACTGATGAATCACTTCACGTGAGAGTAGAAGTTAATTGACAGATGGAAATCGATTGGCCTTCGCAACTGCCAGACGATCAAATTTAAAGTGCCACTGATTTATTTTTGCTTGGTACATACATTTCATTCACTATTTTTTCTAAATAATAATACAAATAAAGATAACTCTTAGTTCCTGATTAATCTCACACAGATCTAGGGATAACTACAAAAAAGATAAATGCTTTGGTCACTTCAATACCATACACATGGATGGAACTTGAACCATATCAGTATCAAACACTTTTACGTTCCCCCCATTGCTATCATTGCATACTAATCCTGAAACATATGACCTTATCGTATTAGATATAAGATATAGCAGAATCAATCCCATTCTAGTTAATAGTAAATGAAATATAAGAAATTTAACAAATATGCTTATGTTACAAGTAAAGTGCATTAGTTTAAACCATTGGTGTAATAACTTTATGTTTTATTTACCAAAGATCAGGGTCCTGTTGCATTAAAAACTAAGGTAACCTTAAATCACCAGGGTAGCCTAAGTGCAATATTAACAGTTTTGTGCTTATGGTGTTTCATGTATTGCTACTATTTGTCATCCTCAAAATGAAACTTGTAATTGACCAGCTTTGGCGGCCTGAGTGTGCATGAAATAAATGTTGCCCGAAGTAAGTGACCTACGTCTTCGCCATTTTTTACTTTTTTCTAGCAATTTTCTTGCATATTTCTGAAGCAAGTTGTATGTCTACTAGTGCCATGTAATAAATCTGCCCATGTTAACTTTCAAAACTTTTAATACAATATCCTTTTTGGCCCAAAAGTTTCAGGACACCAGTAATTGTAAGGGCTATATATTACTCTACAAAGTTTAGATGTATTTGAGTTATTAGTTTTTTGCTGTAGAATGAAAACAAAATACTTGGAAGAATAAAAATGATAAACACGCCAATAACAACAAGGATTCAGTCCTAAAGGCTTTAATGATTCGATATTAATGCCCAGTTTCCTTATCCTGATTACAGCATTTCTGAATACTTGACATCTAATTGAAAAATGTCGATTGCTCTGGAAACAACTCAAATTGGATTTTTACTGGCGGAAGTGTGCTCAACTTGTATGCTGTAAACATTGCTTTTGACAAGACCTTCTGCATGGCAGCAGTGAGGTTTGTTTACATCCCTAGATTCTGAAGCTTTGTTAAAATTCATTAAGGATTCAGCAGAAATGCTGAATCCTTATTGTTATTGGCGTGTTTATTATTATTATTATTATTCCACGATTCTTGTGTAGTAAATTCAGCCAAAACTAGCGACTCAATTACAACCAAACTTTACAATCTAATAGCCCTTACCAAGACCTCGCGACACGAAGCTTTTCAGCCAATTCGGACATTGCATTAAAGGCTCAGTACCACTCAAACTTTTCAAAATTAACATTGGAAATTTTTTCAAAATGCACTTAGAGACTTGGAACTTTTTTTAAACGATGCGCAATAATATTTCAAGCAAAAAAGTAAATCATGGCAAATTCGTAGCATGAATACTTTCGCCGCCATATTGCTTTTTTTGACTTTTTGAAATTTCCGGACCCCATGCATCTTTGAAATGTATCACCTCTGAAGATACTTGCATCTAAGAGCTGAAAATCTCCAATAATGTAGCTGAGACATTGGCAACTTCAGGGTGATTCAGATTTTGATGAAACTCAAATATTTATTTCTCGGCAACCCTTCAAAGTCGGGCGACTTTGCTCATGTAAGCATATTCAAAGGGAGATAATTCAAAAAGTTGGACTCACAATTTCACCAATATTTCAGGGATGTAAGAACAGTATATGGACTTGATGAAACATTCAAAACATTGCTCGCGAACAATAATTTTCGTTCACAATAAAGGATCAAAAATGTGAAAAATCATTTTGAACAAAATTAACATGGGCTATTTTTTCAGAATGTACTTAGAGAGTTGAAACTTGTTTTGAAAGATGCGCAGTAACAGTACACACAAAAAAGTAAATCATGACGATTTCATAAGTAGCATGGTTTTTTCACATTATCAACTTCTTTGCAATAATCACACATTAGCTCAAAGGAAACATGCTGTTGTAGCCAAATGCGTCGGCCAATTTTCATGAAACTTTCAGGGATGATTGCTAACATCACTATGTACGTAATGAATGTTCTTTTAAAGCGCTGAATCCGTTTGTCGTCGCTTGCGACTATATTTAAGGATTCAGCAATTTTGCTGAATCCTTATTGTTATTGGCGTGTTTTTTTTTTTTTTTTTTTTTTTTTCCACCGATTTTGTGGACCCGATTTAGCTCAAACCGCTAAAGCTACAACAGCCAAACTTCGCAGTCTGGTAGAACTTCATGAGAAGGGGTTCTAATAAGCTTTTGGGCTTAATCGGATTAAGCGTTAAAGGCACAGTACCAATCAAATTTTCAAAAATTAACATAGGATTTTTTTTCAAAATGTACTTAGAGGCCTGAAACTTTTTTTAAATGATAGGCAATTACATTTGGAGCAAAAAAGTAAATCATGGCGACTTCGTAGCATGCATACTTACGCCGCCATATTACTTTTTTTGACTTTTTGAAATTTTCGGACCCCACGCACCTTTGAGAATCTTCTCCTCCGAAGATACTAGCATCTCAGAGCTGAAAGTTACATATGTTGTAGCTGAAGTACTGAGGAGAAAAGGATACTCTAAACTGTTGCTCAAACTTTAATACTTTTTACTACGCAACCCTTCGAAGTCGGGCGACTTAGCACATGTGAGCATGTTCAAGGGGCGATAACTCAAAAAGTTAGACTCACAAATGCATCATTTTCACAGGAATGTGAAACCACTATGGGCACTTTACAAATCAATAAAAACATTGGTCGCGAACAGTCATTTCCGTTCACAATACTCGATCAAAATTGGTAAAAAGTACCTTTTTAAAAATTAACATGGGCTAATTTTTCAAAATGCACTTAGAGACCTGAAACTTGTTTTGAATGAAGCGTACTAACAGTATCAACAAAAAAGTCAATCATGACGATTTCATAACTATTATAGTTTTTTGGCATTATCAACTTATTTGTTCCAGAAATAGGTTTTCATTATTCCACAATTCTTGTGAACACGATTCAGCCAAAACCGCTCAGGCTATTACAGCCAAACTTGCCAGTCTGATAGAACTGCATGAGACGAAGCCACAATAAGCTTTTGGGCTTAATCGGCTTAAGTGTTAAAGGCACAGTACGATCCAAATTTCGAAAAATTAACATGGGAATTTTTTTCAAAATGCACTTAGAGACTTGTAATTTGATTTAAACTATAGGCAATTACATCACGAGCAAAAAAGCAAATCACGGCGAATTCCTAAGTAGCATACTTTTTGCACATTATCAACTTCTTTGCAATAATCGCAATTTCCAGATAAAACATGCCGCTGAAGCTTAATGCATGCACCAATCTTCATGAAATTTTCAGTGAAGCTAGCTAACATTACTATCTTTGTACTGAATGTGCTTTTTATGCGCTGAATCCTTTTGTCGTCGCTTGCGACTATATTTTAATTTTGGGATAGCTGATTCGACATTTCTTCAAGAAAAATACCTCTTATGCTACTTGAATGTAGGGTAAGAAAACTGAATTTAGGAATCAAAACCCAACATTCGTTCATATTAAGGTGCATTTTATCATCTTGCCAAGTAATGTTACAAAAATCTGTTGATGCAATTTTTTTTGTCCACTAGTGCAAGGTTACTCCCAATCAATATCATTCACGAAAACATGTTTCATTTCTCGCATTATCGAATCCAAAATATATCTCGATGGTGTTTAAAGAAAATAAATAGTTTCATAAAAACATAGATTTTTTCCTCTGATCTAATGTTTGATAATGCAAAAAGTGAATCATGATTTCTTGTATTATTAAACTGCATTTCACGCCCACCGTTACTATGCTTTGAATCACTTAACGATCAGAGAGTTGACAGTTTCCCGCGGATGTGCGAAGTTGATAAATACTCCCACTCCTCCCACAATGTCAATTTGGAAAAGTCTGCAAGCTAGAAATCAAAGTCAGAATCAGATTGGATGTTTGAACAAACCCAGCAAATTGTGTTGGCTGATTTTGAGCTTACGAGAATGATGTACATACAAATGCAAATTTGGGTTCTCTGTGATCTCTGTGTTACAATTTTTAACGAACATACAAAACGAATACATTCTTTTAATATTCTAAAAGTTAAAACAAAAGTAAAAAAAAACAACCTTGAATTGGAAAACGTTTACCTTTCGCCTCTGCTGAAATAAAAGCATTTAACATCATATTTCAAGTTATTACTCTTTATAACGTTAAATGTTGACGGTGGCTTGCCATAATCACCATTTGTCTTGGTTGATCTCTCTTTCCCTCTATGTTTGATCATAAGATGTCGAACCAACCCAAACAAATAAACTTGAATTTTATCAAACGAAAAATCTAAATCTTTGAAGCAATGGTAGCAGGATCCAAATCCTTTCACTTTATATTTTCATGCAGCGTTTTGCCAACTACTACAGAAATAATGGCATTTGATGTACAGTCTTTTCTGAATCTTTATTTTTGCAGTACTTATAAAAACCTATTGAAAACAATTCAAAGAAAGTTATACCTACTACCTTACCAGTGAGTTGATGAGGGGTGCTCTATGAAATCCTTACCTCGTTCTTGCATAGTCATTAGATTTACTCACTAGGAGCAAATGAATTTATCATCCAAAACTGTGTTCCACAGGAGATATCGCTTGTGGAAGATCAAGTGATATAGGAGATACCGTTTTGACAGTAGATTTTGAACAATGCCCTGTTACAGTCAATTCTAGCATTGTTTTGGTAAAGATCAAAGGCGCCGCCTATCCTTTATTCCGCAATAAAGTATAGTTTTTGAATGACGTCACGAAACAATGGTCCATGACGTCAACAACAATAACGTTATGACGTCACTGGTTACGGCCCTAGTCGAGCATGCTCAAGTCACTGCCAAATTCGATAAATCTCATTTAAGTTTTCTTTGGCTGGAATATAATTTACACGAGTTAAAATCGACATGCTAGAAAAGAAATAGAGTAGCCTCAACCATCATGTATTTTGCAATAAAGTATAGTTTTGCCCTGAACTATTATTAACGTCGAACCACTCGGCCTTCGGCCTCGTACTTTAACTATAATAGTTCAGGGCAAAACTATACTTTATTGCAAAACACATGAGGGTTGAGGCTACTCTATTTCTTAAGTAATGACATCCCAATGCTATGACGTCATAAACATGATGACGTCACAGTGCTATGACCCCATCGCACTGAGAGTCTAAGAGTAGTGCAGTGTTTAGAAATATAAATCTTTCACGGAATGGAATTGAAAAATGATTTTGGATGATAAATATAATCTCAGCCTCGTGTCTTCTGATATCAAATATATCAACACTCGTTGAAAACCTAATATCACAATATAATATTATAAGGATATTCTGAAAGATGTTTGCATTGATACATATATCGCTAAAAAAATGAACATTATTTATTTTGACAAAAAGTGAAATATTCTT
This sequence comes from Phorcus lineatus, assembly GCA_921293015.1. Classification (NCBI taxonomy): domain Eukaryota; kingdom Metazoa; phylum Mollusca; class Gastropoda; order Trochida; family Trochidae; genus Phorcus; species Phorcus lineatus. The sequence continues at coordinate 44,843,190 of OV121092.1, read as the reverse complement.
AAGACTGATATGTGAATGTTGTTTTCTGAATGAAGTGTTTATAGCAATACTAAATCTAATTTAATCTAAAAAATCTAAAATCTATATATTAATTTGTTTAATATATTTCCCTATGTTGATTGCAAGTCATGACATACCTGAGGTACATAATATACCACACCTTAGCTACTGTTATGTACAAAACTTTGTTAATTGTATGAGAATGAAGAGAAAAAAACAAAAAAAAACACTCGTTAATAAAAGAAAAAATATATGAATTAAGTGCACGAATAACCATGATAATTTGTTTAAATATCAAATGAACCTGGCGTCAAGGACGGATTGTTAATGTACTAGTATTAATGTGGATCCTTGGAAACATCTTATTGGAGTAAAGATATTTAATAAGTAGGACTATATAGTGCGGAAAGGCTTTCGCTAAAAAAGAAGATGAACTATCCAGACTCGCTTTCTCGGGTTGGCATACAGGCCACAGTATATGGATTTTGTCTAAAAAATTTAACTTAATACTAACAGATGTCAGAGAGCAGACAAGATGGATTTGTTTAATCACGTGTAAAGACAGAGATGCATTTGATGATTCTTTACGTGAGATTTATGTCATTGAAATGAAAGCCGAGAGAAAAGATCGGAAGACAGTTAGACTAAAATAAACACTCAAAACTCATACTTTGCATATATCATACAACTTCTTATAAAATTGATTGATCTCTAACATAGATTTTAGTCCCGAGTCTCTTGTCTACCAAAAATAATTGTATGAAACCTTTCTTGCTTGATTTTGTTTCATTTTGATATTATTATTTGTTATATTATATATTTATAGTTGGCTTTTGGAATCTAATACCTGTTAATAATGTTTTTAAAACGCGAGAGAAGGTAAGTATAAATTTCGAGTTATACACGGTGAATGAAGCGTGCTTTTTTATCAATAAAGAGAACATACAAGGTAGCTGTTACTGAAAAACACTCTTTGGTGTCCGTTGGTCGAGAAACCGCATATATACCTACTTGTTTGAAGAACGTAATTTTTAAAAAATGGCATCTTCATCACTGGCATTGTAGTAATTTCTTTAATTGTAATATGGTGTGCGTTCACTCCTCACAAGTACTTTATTCAAAAGTAATTTTTCTAAAACTCCTTTGCAGGTATGATGTTATATACTAACCGTTTGAAAAACATTTGCATTATAACAAAGGTGAAACATTTACTTTTGAGACTATATCATCGCAAAATGTACAATAATTTGATACCATCTCTCATGTCAAAGCATTATTCTTCTACTGTTATCACTATGTCTGACATACTCCGTGACAATGCTTAATTTCCAAACAAAAGTAATTTCAAAATGCTATCTCGGTGTATAACAACCCACAGACAGTGTCTACGTCACCAGCTTCAAACCTCAAAACTAACATCTTTTATAAATTATATTCCTACAAATATTGTACTTCAAATCCAAATATTCTGGCCGAAAGAATAGTTTAAAAAAGCGATTTCAGGACCTCTAGTAACATCTGAACAGATATCAATTAAAAATATTTAGTCTAATGTATGAAATTGTGGGTACAAAGCAAGGACCAATCAGGTACATACAAAGTCGCCTTTCTCTGGAAGCAGTATTTTGTTTTCTACCCCGTTTAAAATATATATATATACACACATGAAAAGAATATACATGTATATATTCGCATATCTTTTTAAGCAGTATGATAAATCTGAAAAAGCATTCGCTAAATATGTATAAAGGCTACACTTACTTTAATGATTAAAGGTTGAACAGGGTAATGTAACATCATGGATTTGCACACTGGAAGATGAATTTATAAAAATATGATTCAAGGAAGTTCAACTTTTTCTTCTAAGGAGTCGCTAAGAAATGGATCTAAATCACCTGCAATTGTTAACCTAAGTAGAAACGCCACATATGCTGAATTAAGTCTTTCTGACTTTCGTCTTTATGAGGCGAGGATGTTACCTTTTAATAATGTGGTTATATATGGCGCCTTTTCCACTTCAAGGACATGCTCAAAGCGCTACCTACATCATTACCCTGAGGGAAGTGTACTTTCAAAGCATCTACTTATATCCGGGATATCCCCATATTCAGGTACCCAATTTGACAGCCGAGTGGACTAAGTGCAATGTAGATTACGAGCCTTGCCCAGGAACACAACACAGTTTTGGACCCAGGTCACAAATTCTTGGTGTTACCACCGGGATTCGAACCCGAGTCATCGGCGTGAGAGGCCAGCACGGTAACCAATACACCACTGTCCTCCACAACTGGTGTAGTCAGGAGACACCAAAGGCATAAGCCCATTAATGGATTGTCTCCGGTAAATACAGTGGAGATAATTGATGGACTGGACAATACACTTAGACAGTAACATCCTCTGTTAACCCAGAGAGGATTTACCTGGCTTAAACTAAATCGTGCCTCCAGACGCTATGCAATACTCTAGTAATGGTAGCAGAAATCTTGTGCGACATAGGATGTGTCCGAAATGACACTGAAAAGGTCGAGTACTCGGGAAAGTGAAATGCATGATTGTTATTTATGAAAACACTTGAGGTTTATTGGGCAATTATACGTTTTAAAGGCAATGCTTTAAGCCGAAACAGGGAGTCACTTTGAATATCTTTTAACTATTTTATTTGGACATTTTCTGCCCTTGGTATGTTGAAGATAACAGAAAATGAGAGGCTGACACAGAAGAAGTTTGGTTATTAATGTCAAACAATAATCAAGGGAGTGTCTAATGGACCTCAGCACACCAAATCGAAATAAATATCTTCCTTGCAGATACTTTCTTTGATCTGTAATTTTTTCTTTTTTAATATCTGGATTGATTTTCCATTTGGAACCATAAACGGCTCATTGTGTTGTTTTGACGTTTATGAAAATATCTCATTTACTTCTAATATGAAAATGATATCATATTATCACCACTGATCTTTCTTGAAGCTTAAACCTAACTCTTGTTTTTATAAAATACAATCCATTTCAAGGTATTATGACTCTTACAGAAAAAAATCTCTTCAGCATTTGATAATTTTGGCATTATTGTCTTTATTCAACTTAAGCTTATAAATTTGTAAATATTCGGTGTCTTGTTTTTATGAATAATACATCTAGCTGAGTAAAATGTAATGAAACACAATAACTGACAACCATAGCATCTTCCTTATATTGTTAATCTACTAAAATCTCAAAATGCCTTCAACATGAACCTCACATTTATGAGTTTTCATAGATAAATCTTTCATAAACTAATAAACAGGCACAGGTGAGGGTGATTTGATGGTTTAGGATAGAGATAGGAAGAAGATATAGACCTGATAGAATAACCTGTTTCAGAAAGTGGAGCTGCTCCAGGGTGGTCTGCTGGTCGACTTCAATGGTTTTCTGTTTTTAGACTGATAGGAGTAAGAATCATAGGGCATATGTTGACACTATGTAATAAAGTTGTTTTAAAAAAATTTATTTTGATTCTTGGATGACGAAAACTTTTTTTCCGGATTGTAGATGACTTTACCCGAACACATCTGCTTCACAAAAAGGTTTTAAATTGATTTACATTTGATCAAAATCTGAAATATCATTTGAAAATGTGTTTTTAATGTTCTTTGAATCGTAGTTGAGGCATAGATTCTAATATAAAGAAAGCAATGTTTAATATTTTCCCAATGTCTAAAGAACGAAATGAAAGTTTTAGATGACACATCTACTCCCCAATGAAGGAGTGTGAATGAATAAAGGTTATATGCATGAAAATAAAACCAAATTCCAATTGTAGACACTCTCTCCAGATTTTAAATGTTTGTATCTTAGTGTCTCTATTCAAGTGAAACGATTGATATAGTGAATAATGGATATTTGTCTTTTCTTGACAAATACCATGTTTTTCTTATGAAGTGAAGTGGTGCAGCCTCCAAATACAGAAGAAAAATAGCACAAACAGTTACTGACCATAATGCTTACTGTTATGTAATTGTAATTAAAGATACTCATGTTGCTGAATGATAAGAGGTGATGACTGAAAACACATTTGCAAATGACCAGACGCTTATTGTCCTTGAATTTAAGTCCCTCAGGGAAGATTAATTCACTTTCCTATATAGCAAAAAAGTACACAACACATATCATACATATACATCTCATCCAAAACCTTTGTCTACACAACATTAAAGAGCAACTTCCTGATTTTCATAACATATTATTTACCTTTGATACGAACCTAAATGTCATATGTGATGATATAAAATCAAACCATCTTAACTTTTCATGTCCAAAAGACATAATATGACAAATACTGGTTTTCCATGAAAATCTAAAACAGCCTTATAAATGCACAGAGGTGTAGATATAACGTCCAACATACATGGCGACTAGTTATATCACCCAACAAACACTATCAACTCCTAACTGCCATCCTGGCTGTTTTAGATAAGTCTCCAAAATTACGTTTGACTATTTGACGCGCGCCACTGTCCGGTTTTCGATCATAATTGCGACGCTCTACCTTCATATTGTCACTGTAAGAAACCAGTAAGCTTAATAATGTGTCTTTTTGGTAACAGTCGACACTTCGCTGACACCATTGATTAAGTTTGGCATATATGACTCACGGAGTAGCTCTTTAAGATTATTCTGGTCTTGGCATTTCACTATACCAGCAACGGTTTGTGAAACTCTCAACAAAAGCGGCATTGAATGTTTAACAGAGTCTGCAAGAACTGCAATCAGTCTATCTATCTATGAATGATATTAAACTCTTAAAAAATTGTTGTATACATGTCCATGTTCTGAATTCCTGTAATTAATTTCATGTACGACTTATCTCTGATTTGTGTAATTGAGTGTAAGGTTAACTTGCAAAGAAGCTTCAAGGATTTCCTTCTTTGAAATTTGAGCTTTTGAACTTATCAGTTTAAATCCTTTGCATAAACATTGCATTTCTTCACGTGACGTTAAAGGAAAGGAATCCATTTCTTCTGTTTCGAACATCCAATGTGTCATTCTGAGAAATCAAATTGTATTTCAAGATTAACCTAACTTTAATTCTCAAGAGTTGAAAACTTGTAAGATAAATGAAGCTTATAATCTGATGAATTAACACAGAAAAAACTTGAAAAGGGCACTATCAGTTAACCCTCAGTCAATCAAACGCCATGCATAAGCAAAAGAGCCCCCTGTCACAAAGCCTTAATGTGATTGCGAGTCCTTAAGTTAACCTTTGCGTAGTGTTAAAATAGTTAACATTAATAACGGTTACTTTGTGAAAGGATGTCCCGATCAAAGCAAAAGATTAGCGAATATAGATACCTTCGCGTCTTTGATGGTGATCTAATGTAAGGAATTAAAGTCTTGGTGATTGCAAACTGTCAAACTTATCTAGGATGTGATTATAGTCATTTCACAACTACATGTTTAGATGTTTGAAGTTAAAGTTGAAATAATCCGAGTTTCATCAGAGTCTTGCAGATTCTGATTTGAATAATATGATTATCAATTATTAATAATTATTAATAATATTAGTAACTAAATACAATCAGCAAATCAAGTAACTGACAGGTTTCCTTTACATAAATGACATTGAGGATAAAAGTAAAAAATATAAGTAGTTTCATGAAGAAGCTTTGACTAGTATTTCTGGACTTGAAATTAACCATATAGTTAGAAAAAAAATCAAATGTTCCTTGCATTAGAAATGAAAGTAGATTTTTTGCATACCATCAAATGAATTCTACATTGATTTGTCACTTCAAAACGAGCTTCCAATAGTGGAAATACGGACAAATACATCCCATATAAGATTGATTTCAGGAGGTATATGCTTAAAGCTGTACACCAAACTGTCAACGCCTGATTGCCTTGTAATGGTTTACAGAAGGGAATGTGATCTTCAATCAGTGCAGTGCAATGCAATATGGATTTTGACGAGAGCTTCTGCATGACCGAATTGAGATTTGTTAACATTCCTTTATTTTGAAAAATCCTTAAAACCCATTTCCTTCGGGATGTGACGTAACGGATTCGACAAGCAAATAATACCTATCATGCTTTTTGAGTTTAGAGTGGAGAACGCTGATTTTAGGAATCAAAACATTACTTTCCTTCATTCCCTGATGCATCTTATTATTTTATATTATCATAGATACTGTGATGTAATGTGGACAATTGGAACAAGACTTATATGAGGATGTCTTTCAGGAGTGACTTGACCTCAGTTCTAACATGCTCTCTTCACCTTCACAAATACCTTCATATTTCAAACTCACATAGATCAATTATTGAAAAATGATATAGGTACTTATCAGTTTCAAACCAATACTCCTCTCGCGTTAGAAAGGTGACATAGAACATCTTAATGAGTTTAACGATTACAAATCATTATTGTCCTTATTGGATCCTTATATCTGCAAGTATTTGTATACCTTTAAAGTTTACAATTTCAAATGTTTTGATCGGGTCAAATGGAACACAATTTACGAATTTGTGTGGCTGTCTGTGTGTTATAGAGAGAACAAATGAACATCAGCATGTGAATTTCTGTGATAAAATTTAAGTGTTAAGCGCAGAAGAAGAATCACTGATTGCAACGACATAACACAGAAAAGATTTGTATGCAAAACTACGCTCTAATTACTGGTATTCTATAGCCAGTTTTGAGATATATTTTTAAACTAAAATGTTTGATAGTGTACAAAATAATCCTGATTCCTTGAAATATTAAACTGCATTTCACGCCCACCGTTACTATGCTTTGAATCACTTAACGATCAGAGAGTTGACAGTTTCCCGCGGATGTGCGAAGTTGATAACTACTCCCACTTCTCCCACAATGTCAATATGGAAAAGCCTGCAAGCTAGAAATCAAAGTCAGAATCAGATAGGATATGTTAACACAAACGCAGCAAAGGGAATAAGCTGAACTCGTTGACTTTAAAACATGAATGATATACAAACTACAAACAGTGTATTTCGGTGGTTTTTATGTTTCCTCTATTAAGAAACTTACCAGAGGAATTATTTTCTTTTAACATTCTAAAAGAAATAAAATAATAATCAAGTTACAAGTAAAAAGTCGACAAAAAACCTTGAATTGGATAATTCACGAGTCTGCACATGCTGTGACACATAGAGTTTAAACATTAAAGACCATTTGTGAAGTTATGACCCTTTATAACCTAAAAAGATGACAGCTGTCTGCCATTATCAGCATCTTTCTGGTTGGTCTCTCTTACCCTCTATGTTTGTTTATGTGATGCTCAACCAACAAAAGCAAATAGACTTCAAATTCAATCAAACGAAAAGAATAATTGTTTGAAGCTATGGTAGCTGGAATTGTATTTTATATTTCTTTGTTTCATGCAGCGTTTTACCAGCTACGCAAGAAACCATTGCATTTGATGTACATTCCTTTATTTATCACTAATTTTTGAATAAATTTAAAAACATACGAAAATAATTGAAAGATAGATTCACGTGGTACCTTGATTGCGAGGTGATCAGGGTGATCTATGATATCCATATCAGGTCCTTGAATGACATATTAACCCGCAGAGTAAAACCATCGAAAGTAAATTTTAAATACCTCTCTATAGTGAATGAATTATTAAGTTTGAAAAAAATTACCTTTCAGTGCATGCGAGTGAGTGAGTTGGGGTTTAACGCCTCTTTCAAGATTATTTCACTTATATCGAGGCTGCTAGTATTATTGCAGGGAGTGAGTGAGTGAGTTATTGTTTAACGCCGCTTGGGCAATTTTTCAGCCATTAGCGGCGTGAGATTTAATGAAATGAAATTGACTGCAAAAGCAAAGACATGATACAGCACGAAGGCTGTAAAAACATCAGCAAAATATCACAGAGTTGTTTAAAAACTGATATACTATGTATACTACAACTTATCAAATAGATTGATTTCCTTTAGATAGGACAAAATGCGGTGTTCACCGATTTGATTAAAAAGTTGTGAAATTGAAACATTTCTGTAAATGTTTTCCTTACTTGTGCAGTGTCCCAGCATTCGCACAGGATGTGCTTAACTGTGAGGGGACATTGACAGGGAATACACACAGGAGGGTCTCCCCCTTTAAAAGATATGAATGAGTGAGATGGCTGTGTCCAATGCGACATCGTCGCAAAACACATACTTCCTGACGGGTAAAAGAAGATAGAGATTTATAACCTAAGTGAGGTTGTATTGCATGAAGTGTTGTTGTTGGTCCCATTGGGACCGCCAACGCTGTTTGATGTAAGATTTGATAGCAGGTTTGGAATCTGTATATGGAACTTTAGTTTGTGAGACATGTTGAAAGTTAAGAGCTGAGTTAGCTACTGAATCAGCTCTTTGTTGCCTCTTATACCCAGATGGCTAGGAAGCCAGCAAAAGACGATGTCGCATTCGAGAAATGTATTGTGAATGGTTAAAATATCCCTAATAATGGAATGATCACTTTTACAATTTTTGATTGCTTGTAAGCAAGAGAGAGAGAGAGAGAGAGAGAGTCTGAAAATATTATGTAGTTGTTAGGAGATGAGTTTTTGATATGCTTTGAGGATGGCCTTTGCTTCTGCAGTGAAGATGCTGCTTCCATCATGTAGCCTTGTGTAATAGTGCATGCGAATGCAGTCATACTAATTATTAGATTTACTCACAAGGAGGATATAAGGACTTCATGTTTAATTTGAACATACTAAACATGAAAAAAAGATATACAATAAAAATTTGTGTTGTAGCAGTTTAACACGGGAGAGGTCCGTTAAATTATATTCAAAGACACTTGATAGAACACAAACTGCAAATGTGTATAAGTAATGCATGGATAATGATTAAAAGGTTTGATAGGTTTGGCACCACATCAAATGATGAAACATTTGAAAACCTCCAAATCATATATGAGTAAAGTAAGTGATCACTGTAGGGTTTTTTTATGAGACGTAAACAAATTTGAAATAGGAAAAATGTTAATGAATATCTATGTAATATTTGGCATCGACTGGTGAATTAGGTGAATGACTGAACATGATATTTTCAGTTTGCAATGGACTTTCAAACTTTCATAAATATTTGATGATCGACTTTGAACTTTTTCTCCAGGAACAAAGCTATGCTATCATAAGAGTACAATTTCGACTCATCTCCATGGCAACAAAACAGAAGATTTTCAGAAATCTGAAAATATCAAAAGGCACTTCTTCGGTAGCTAGCTATTACACATGTAAAATTTCATAAAGATTTGATGATTGGTTTAGGAATATTGCTCTGGAAACGTGCTGATTACGGACGGAGAGAGCGATTGATATAGCCCAAGGTATTACATACCGGTGGGATAAAAAGATTGTAAATATGAAGTCAACATACTAATAAGATGGATAACTAAGATTTAGTAAGGTAAAATCACGCTGAGTCATTTCTTATGCCTCTCCCATGTCTTAAATAAAATGTGTGTATCTTTAGAGACAAAAAAGCGATCTTGCTTTACAAGTTTAAACAAAGTTTGTATGACAATCACTGGTTAAATCTAACTTTCTTTGTATTTGAGGCTTTGCAAATATCACCTAGATTCATATTATACTTCTAATAATGCACACAAAAAACAACTACCTTTAACAATTACATAATACAAAACCATATCAAGAAATATGTATGACAACTTAGCTAACATGAGAAAAGTAAAAAAAAAAAAGGAAAATCTTGTTTCACAGTGGGGAGACTTAACCTACATAATTTGTATGAAAAACAGATGGCAAAGTCATCCTATCTTTTTGAATGTTAAGGTTTTCATACTGTGCCTTCAGAAACACAGTCTAAGTAAATAAACTAGCTCTGTGAAAGACACTTAAATACAATGTGCTAATGTGGATGACTGGAGACATCTTGCTGGAGTGAGATATCTATTAAATGGGACATGATCATATAGTATGACATGAATGAATCTGGTTATAATTCTACATTGTTTAAATCCTCCAATGCTGTTATTCTACTAAATGCTTTGCATACAAAGGGGATACAACATGTTATGAGAATTTAATTGTTCATACTTGTAACATTTTATAACAAGGTTTAAGGGTCCCATCCTTATGAACAGGACTTACTGCTATCAAGGACGTAGTAAATAGTAATTGTTTTAGTTAGCCTTTTGATCAATTTGATATTTCATTATTTGTATTAGACTATATTGTACTTTAAACTCTTTGTTTGTTAATTAATGATGTGCGTCTATTTCTTCTCGTCATTCCAAAAGGAATTGTTCTAACACAGTATTGCCGATATGATATGTACCAAACATTAAAAAAGCTTTGTGATAAATGTAAAACACTTGCATCATTGTAGGTACAAGTCAATACCTAAACAAAGGTTAAACGTGTACTTTGAGACTATATTATATAAAACGTAACCATGGGAACAATAAATTGAATACCACCTTTCATCTCAAAGCATTATTCTTCTACAGCTATCACAATGACTAACATAACCCTAAATTACACTTGATTTTGAAATTTCAAAATGCTATATTGGTGTCTAACAACCCTAATTCTCCCACAGACGGTGTCTACATAACCAGCTTCAATAACGTTTTGATGTTTAGTTAAATGAAATAAACTTTCAACTTGAGAGCCATATGAAACCGTTATAAAATACAAGGCAACCAAACGTCCGTGATTGGCTAGTTCATGCCACCAAAGGTTAAATGTACATGCGACAAACCCATTTGACAATTGCATAATGGTAATTCAACAAATGAACGTCATCAACGTATATTTTTATTTTTGATTAACAAAACTTGTAGATAGCTATCCGACAAAGGGTGAACAAACTTTTGTGATAGCTTCTTCATTCCAGAAGGTGTTGGAAGATGAAAATGAGAATCTTATTCACATATATTTCATTATAAAGAATATTTCAAAGTTGAATATAAATTTTTATGTTCAACAATTGTTAACTTATTATAAACTTGTCACGCATCTTTATAGCATCTTTATATAGTAAGAGAGGATTTACAAGATTTAATATTCCTATATAGTATTATATCATATATCTTAAGATATTAGTTTGGGGCTGGTATCATCTGTAGAACAAAGGCTGATATTTGTTTTGTATATACATTAAAGAAGAAGTTCGAACACGCATTTGAACCTAATAGATACGCATCTGCAGCAAATCAAACATTCAGAACATAATCGTGATGTTCTCCTTGAATCTCAGATTTGTTATGAGTCATTTATACAAAGTTAGACTGAATAAAAATACATCAATTTAACATGAACCAAGATGTTATCGCTATCACTTACCTGCCTTGAATTCACATGAAGTCTCTAATACCATTCGTTTTCTCGTTAGTTACAAATCAACAAGACAAAATGAATTTTTGAAACCTGGCATCAAATGTGGTTGTGGACATATTTTTAGGTTATGTCGTTCTGAGACGAATTACAAATTATTTTATTTTCAAGGCATCAAACACTGTCGGAACAAAACGGATGAAATTGTTTCAGGTTAATGAAAAGGAAACATGTACAGATGTTGATCTTGTGATGTTATTGTGATATACACGATTCAAGATTGAAATGAAAAAGAACAATATTAAAATTTCTATCTGCATGTTGTAGGTTTTATTAAATACAAAATTTAAAGCAATAAAACTTTTTCTTCTAATGAGGAGTTCACCTACAATTGTAAACTTAAGTAGAAACGTCACATATGCAGAGTTGGTCCTTCTGTCTTTTCACCTTTCGGAGGCTTAACTGTTTCTTTTTCAGGAGACAACCATGTATCATTTCATCAAATACATAATCCCATGAATGGATTGTCTCTGTTAAACGAAGTGGAGATAATTGATGCACTTGACAATACACTTAGGCAGCAAATTATTGTGTTAAAACAGAGAGTATTTCCTATCTAGAACTAGATTTGGCTTCCAGACACTTTGCCATACACTTGGCATAGAAAAGGTCGAATGCTCGGGAAAGTAAATCATGCAATGTGTGCTGATCTCTTGTAAAAATGGCTTTAGATTTATCAATTTGTTGTCAAGCATTGCTTCAAGCTGAAACAGGGAGACACTTTTGATCAGTTTTAACTATTCTATTTGGACTCATAACATTTTTAAGCTCTTTGGTGTATTGAAGTTAACAGAAAATGATATATAGACACACAAGAATTTTTTTTATTAATGTCATCATGTAATGAAATGACTGTCTAATGGACTTCAATTGGGAACTATTTGCACATGGGAAAGCTTAGAAAATATCCATCATGCAGAGAGCTTTAATGCAAAGTGGACTACTCAACATTGCCTGGTTTCATCTTTATTAAGAAATGTTTCTTCCATAATATTTTATGTACAATAATGTTGCAGTTAAAACCATGAAAGGTTTAAGTTTCCAAACTGACGTAATGAAGCCAAATTCTTTTTTTTATTGTTTTCATATAATGCAATTCTTGTCCTACAGTTTAAAGTATTACGACTCTTACAGCCAGCCTCCTTCAGCATTTGATTATTTTAACATTAGTTACGTCATTTAACTCGTGCTTAGTTAACTCAGAGTCTTGTTTTTTTCCATAATACATCTAGGTGAGGTTAAACCTGCAATGAAAATGCAGTAAAATGGAATGTCGTTATGGAAGGAACACGAAGCTGCTGTCTTGAAACTTTCCTGGATGATTCCGCTGTTGCTGAATGTGAGTCGTCTCATTGGCTGGTTCGAAAGCTAGCGATACGAGGCTTTTGGCTTGAAAGAGATCAGGCTACGTGAAAGAAGTGGGAGCGGATTCATAAACGCTGATTTAGCAGGAGGAATGAACCTCAAATTGTCTTTTCATAGCTACATCTTTCATAAACTAATAGACAGGCACAGGTGAAGGGTCTTTGGTGGTTGAGTATTGAGTTTCTTGTATCCTGTTGAACAGCATTTTCTTTGGGCTGGAGAAAATTATTTTCGGATTGTAAATGATTGAATTCACTGTAATCTAACTGTAAAAGTACTTATGTTGCTTAATGATCAGAAATAATAACTAAAAACACATTTGCAAATTGCCAGTCAGTTTAACATTCCTCCAATATAAACCAAAAATAAAACAAAACATATCATATTGACTCATGTGTCTCATCCAAGACCACTAAATTAAGAACATACTGGTCACTATGTCATTTCTCTATTCCAGCTCCTCTTATAGCTTTGCCTATTAATTTCTATTGAGCACTAGCATGCATTTTATGTCTATGAATAAACAGAAAATATTTGAAAATATAAGTGTGCACTGACTAAAACCATTTTTCTATAATAAAACCCATCAATGTCACTTTCAGAAGAAAATCATTGGGAGACCTTTAGAAACTGACAATATGACTTTATGTAGTCATGGACGGTTTCTGAATGTAGTGACACTGTGACAGTCAGGCATTCAGAGGGTAAAGCCGATAGACAAATTGAAACTAATCAGAAGACACGTTGGTTTGAATGGAGACAATCTACCCTTGGTGGGTCTGTATAGCGTCTGAACCATGTTCACAATACCTAAAAATGATTTGATTCGAGACTCATTTGTCAGAAATTCCCGATTTGATCGGCTTCTTTTAATAGTTTGATTTACGTTGACGAACCCCTTTTGTAGTCCTTGAGTGAAATTATGACTGTTTGATGAACCGATTGTAAGGGATCACATTCATGCAACTCCTGGGACGCACAAAGATCTTATTTGATTGTAAGTCACAAAGCAACCTACATGTGCACTGTTAAATCAAAGGAAAGGAGGATCCCCTGCTACATAGAAAGAACACTCAATAAACATTAAGAAAAGGTTCATGAAACTCTCATCAAAAGCGACATTGTCATTTCACAGTGCAATAACTGCATTCAGTCTAGCTTTGAATGATTTTAAACTCTGAGGTTTTTTTTAAAATCCTGTCTACGATCCGAAATCCTGAAATTATTTATTATTTCAACACTTCTCTGATTTGTTCGGCGAGTGTACAGACTTAACTTGCATAGATGAATTAAGTATTTATTCTTTTATTAGAAATGTAATATTTTGAACTTATCAGTCTAAATTGTGTGCATTGCTTCAAATCACTTAAAAATAGGATCATTTTCCAATGCTGTGTTATAATTTAGATAAAGAGTCCTCCTGAGTAGATGAACTGATTTTCAGTTTTTCAAGTGCGTAAGATAGAAACCCATTAAAATTCGTCCTATTTTTATATATTATTTGCTTTTTATTTAAAGCAAACCAGCAGTGGTCACATCCTACAAACTTTAGAATTTGCTTTTTGGATTTTATGTTACAATGATTTTATGTTACAATTTAATATGATTCTGACTTTTTAAATTTACTGTTGATTATACATTTCCTAGTGCCATACAGCAGCAAATGATATCGAAGATAAACCTGCCTGAACTTTTCCTATTATTGCTTCTTTTGGCCGATATAAATTTTCAACTTTGATGTACCAGGAAACCTGACCAAAAAGGTTATTCTAGGTTTTCTTTCAAAAAGTAATGATCCATTAAATGCAATATGTCTTGTCATTAAATATATTATTTTCAGAAGCTACCTTAATAAGAGGACATTATCAGTTACGCATTTTCAGACAGAGTTGGCAAACTACTATAATATAACAAAAACGATAGCCTTTTCATACTGTAACCCTAACAAATTTGTAAAATTCTGGTCCAGTTGCCATAAATTGTTCACAGATCATTCCTAAACAACATTACTGTTCTGTTCACGTGTAGTGACAATGCTAAAATGTACAAAAGAAATGATTTGTTGCGTATATTTTATATGATTTGCTGTACCTAGAAAAAAAGTGGAATAAAAAAAATGATAGAGAAGATAAACCTGTCTGAACTTTTCCTACAAATGCCTCTTTGGCCGATATAAATTTTCATCTTTGATGTACCAGGAAACCCGACCAAAAGGTCACTTTTTGTAGAAGTAGACATGTGTAAATCTGCACTCAATTCATTACAAGCTAAACGTACTGACTCCAAGAGTTTAAAACTATTTCTAAAAAGTAATGATACAAGGAAGTTTTGAAATAGGTTAATATACCTCGAAGTTTGAAATGGTCAGATGTCAGTAAGTGATCCAAAGAATCAAATTTACTAAAAAGATACCATATTAGAAGCAATAGCTGTGTCACAGAAACCGACTTTTACCAATAAGCCAGACGTTCTTACCAAGATACACATAATTTGGTATCATAGATGGTAATAAACTACATCGAATAAATTATTCATGCAAACAATTAATGATTATACATAAACATCACAAAATTAAATCAAAATGTTGAAACTTGGGAATCTGTTTTTTAAAGTCTTACAGATCCCGATCTATTTAATATTCATGTTGAATGTCCAGACAGACGGACTGACAGACAGATTTTATTGGTATATATGGCCCAGGGCCAATAGTACAATATAAAGTAGTTTTATTTAAACAGCGACAGCGCTAAATGGAAAATAATTTCATAATTCATTTGCAATTACATCAAGGGTTTACAGGTTTTGTTGGCTTGATCTGTAACGATTTATACGACATCTGATGGCGACAGCCGAGGTATGGGATTAAATATTGAGATATGGCGAGTCCGAATAGGATACTTTAGGCGGCCTAACACACGAAAACGTGTGAGAAGACACGGTATCAAACTTTTAGGGACTTTTATGTTCAGACAATTACAAATTGTGTTACTTTTTCAACTCGGTGGTAACGTGTAGATTTACCCAGGACCCCAAGCACGTGCACGGGTCAACTCTCAGTTTCCACGGCGGGTTTGAGTGTCAGGGGGGAAGAAGGTAATGTTGAGGTTTGAACGATTTTGTAAGGTTTACAAGAACATAATAACAGCATTTGATATCTTTGAAGCTGCAGTTCATGATATTAAGAAAGGACAAGCCGATATGTTGCGTGGCGTAAAAAACTTACCCGATGAAAATCGCCATGTGAAGCAAAAAAGTGTAGCAGCTGGAAGCACAGTGGAGAAAGGATAATTTGCATTTTTATGGTCTCGAGGATTCCGGTAGTAATGAAAAGAGGACTTTATCCGTACAGAAGGTGAGGTACTGCCTAGCACAAGAACTACAACTGGATGAAACACATCTAGATACTCTATCGATAGAGAGAGCTCATCATTTACAAACTAAACAAAGTCTCAGTTCTATAATAGTAAATGTTTCGTCCTTTAAAGACAGAGGGTTAGTGAGACAGGCCGCAAGAAACGAAGTTGGGGGTACTGACGTCATAGTGTCCCCCGATTACACCAAGCCGGTTAGAGACGTGAGAACAAAACTGATTGTGAACAATGTCATATTCGCTTATGACTGGTGAAAAACAACTGATTGAAGACGGGAAACGACAGGCAACCCAGTCTCCACTTACCAACCAGTCAGTGGCCACTCAAATAAAAAAGGTATTGAAGACGAAAGCCGGAGCTAGGACTTTGGTGGAGACTCCCTTAGCAGCAGAACACGAAGCTAAGTACCACAAAACAAAATAACTAAGTCAACAAGAAATACAAAGCAGTAATAGTAATTATGATTTACAGGATAACAACGATGATGGTGTCCATTTTTGTGTCGGAATGTTAACGGTCTTTCTTTAAAGTTAAATCAGCCATTTAATGTTTTTCAGTTGTGTATATCATTTGATTGCAATGCCTTTATTGAAACGTGGGCCAGAAACACAGCAGATTTCATTAATCTGTTTCCAGGCAAATTTGTTTTTAAAAGTTAATATGAAGCTTCAAATAAGTTTATCCTTTCTAAATGGGGACGTTTCCCTTTATTTGTTAATGCTCGTTGTAGAGCAATATCGCTCTGGATAAGGCTGATCCACAGGCCCTCGGATCATTAAAAAAAATATATATAAAAAAAATTTAATTTTTTTTTGAGAACACCCCCTGAATAAAATTGTTCCTCTGTTAATAGTATATAGAAAGGCCGGACACTCCATTCGCCCCCACCCGCTTTCTTGACCGAATGCTACAATAAATACACACGCAATCAAAATAAAATCTATGCAGACATGATGTCAAATGATTTGCCTTTCTACTCCAACTCACTTAAACAAATATATATTTGGGGTTATTTAATGAGGACGGCCGAAAGACGATTTCCACGCCCAACTTAATGCTGATGGGACAAATGGCGCCCGTTACCTTGACCTTACAGGGTGTGTGGCCGCAGCGACAGATCTCATTGGTTGCAAGAACGGAGAATTAGAGTTATCTGTTCCTAACTTTGCATCAAACCAATGAGATCTGTCGCTGCGGCCACACACCCCGTAAGGTCAAGGTAACGGGCGCCATTTGTCCCATCAGCATTAAGTTGGGCGTGGAAATCGTCTTTCGGCCGTCCTCATTAAATAACCCCAAATATATATTTGTTTAAGTGAGTTGGAGTAGAAAGGCAAATCATTTGACATCATGTCTGCATAGATTTTATTTTGATTGCGTGTGTATTTATTGTAGCATTCGGTCAAGAAAACGGGTAGGGGCGAATGGAGTGTCCGGCCTTTCCATATGCTATTAACAGAGGAACAATTTTACTCAGGGGGTGTTCTCAAAAAAAAAATTTTTAATTTTTTTTAATATATTTTTTTTTAATGATCCGAGGGCCTGTGGGCTGATCAGGCAACCCCTTTACAGAATATCATAAAATAATTACGAACTTCTTAAGACTTTAGATGAAACGGGAAATAAAATCTGTGCGAGAATGTTTGTTTCAATCTGCTTTGGGCCATTTTATAATCGCACAAGATGATGGCGACCGAATTTGTTTTATGAAATATCAGAAGGAATGGATTTATAAGGTTCGTCCGTCAAGCAGTATTAGTTATTTTGCGGAATTCAAACTGTCATTAGGCCTGATTTGTATCTCTCTTCTCTAACTTTAGTCCACTTACGCAGAATTGTTACTATGTTTAGATTTAATGGTCATGATTTTAAGATAATAGCAGCAAGATTCTCCTAAACACCACATATTGAAATTGCATTCTGTAGCCAATGTAATCTCGTCGAGGATGAATACCATGTACTCTTAGAATGCCTGTTGTATTCATGTTTAAGATATACCGCTATACTTGTGTAAACAACCAACCATCCTGCTATATCAGCGTATATGAATCCGCTCTCACTCCTTCCATATAACCTGATCTCCTTCAAGCCAAAAGCTTCTGTCGCTAGCTTTCGAGCCGGCCAATGAGACGACTCGCATTCAGCAACAGCGGCACCACTCCGTAGTTTCAAGACGGCAGCTTCACGCTCCTTGGATAACGACATTCCATTGGCCGAAATAATAACAGGGTAACTTAGCCACGAATATCAAGCCGATCCAGCCATACGAGATTTTTGGCTTGAAAGAGATCAGGGTGTTGGAAGGAGTGAGAGCGGATCCATATACGCGGTTTAAGCAGTATTACAACCAACAAATGTTTCAGCAACCCCAGAACGTCTCGACTTGAAACTATTTTTACCACGATGTTTCACATTCTACATGTCATTAGTGTTTGTAATCCTTTTTGCGTATTTATCTCAGTGGATTTCTGGTTGAACAGCATGAACACAAAGAACATGTTTCAAAACGTATTCATGTGTGTTTTTATATCAATGATTTTAGAAAGGACTCCCTGTTGTGCAACGTGTTTAAAGGGATTTTCAAGTGCGTTCATTTTCTTAAGTCACCTCAGTTGTCATACATCATATTATTCAACTTTTTTCTTTTCACTGATATTTCTTCATTTATCAGTAATTGTGTGTTTAATTTCATTTCTATCGAATATAAGATAAAATTCCGTTATTTATTTATCAAAATCACAACAACTTATTGAGAACCTGTGAATGTTGGAGTTTTTGTCTTGGATGTTATAAAGATATTCGCGTTATTTAACCAATAATAATCAATATGAAATAATAAAGTAAAACTGTGAGACTGTACACAAATATGATTGGCAGAACTTCGTTATAATATATATATATATATATATATATATATATATATTTATATATATATATATCTATATATATATATATATATATATATATATAGTAAGGTTGTTGTGTTTTAAATGAATATCGGTCCCAAATCTTAACAACAATTTCTTTATTAACAAGAAATTATCAAGGCGAAAACTTATGAAACCTAACATAAGGTCATGTAAATATTTCGAAACAAACATTCATATCATATGACATTATACAGAGTTAAACGTGACTTTTGTAAACAAAATCTGACTCTTTCTCATTTGGTGACTGACATGAAGTTGATAAATTGACACTCTTTCACTGATTCACCAGATCGTATCGCTATCAGACTATTTTAATCACTACTACTTGACTCCAGCTGAGCTCTCACTAGTTCCAGAGAAATCTGTCTACGATATTTATTGAATAAGTCCTTTATGAGCAGAATTAGATTTATTGAATAAGGAAGAGGTGAGGTGATTTAGGGTTTCAAGTGTATCTCACTTATATCACGGCTGTTTGTAATATTGAAGGGAGAAAGGCCACAACACCATTGTAGCTGGGCATTGTGGTAAAACATGCTATCATCGGCTCGAACTATCGAACCTTGGATGGTACTACGCTGTTAAGCATCGAACCCAAACCATACCGCTAGTACAACAGTTCTCTACTGCAGAGTGAGTGAGTTTGGGTTTAACGTGCTCTCAACAGTATTTAAGTTACTAAACACGTGGATGACAAGCATCCAAAAGAGAGTGGACAGATCAGGGAGAAAGGGATCGAAAGGATAAGGGAAAAGACGTAAAGAAAGGCATAGTGAGAGAGAGAAAGCAGGTTTTATAAGGACTCAAATTTGGTCTGGCTTCTACCCGTCAACCTGTCAAGTGTGGGTGCCCCTACCAGGAGCATGTAAGCTGCATCTGGCATAGCTCTCAGGGTCTCTGAAGCACGCAGACCACCACACCACGATAAGGTATTGAGTCCAGTGGTGGTCCCTGTTACTGACTCTCTGACTAAAGTAAGGAAAGAAATAACATGACATGCAATATGTTAACCTCATGCCATCGGTGCTTGAATTCATATCTATTGCTCTGGTAGTAAAAAGTGTATTTACACATATCTGAGGATTTCAATGAATGCTCTTAAATCCCTATTTGCAAGTTTTGAAATATGATGTAGACATTGAAAGAAACTATATTTAACGGGTAACTCATGTCCTTTGCGTTTATTCTCACTAAAGTATTAGCTCAACACTGCTCTCAACTTAATCAGTTCTTATGTCTTAGTGGTGGTTTTATCTCTGAAAAGCGCGATATAAGTCCTTTATACTGAAGGCAGTTAGAGAAGTATAAGAATGCGGGCAATAAAGAGATATCAGGCTATAAATAGGTGTTAAGGGATAAAGATTAATCAATAATAGTGTTAAAGTTTCCTATTACCCTTTTAAAATCAAATGTCTTGTCACAAGAACAATACGAAATTAGATAATGTTTTTACAGAACATGTTTAAAAAATTTCCGTAACAGAATAAGTCGAAGTAGATTATTGCTTTCATAGAATTTCAGGGATTTCAAAATAGGATAATATTGTTTAAAAACAACTTAAGTGTAGCACCGGAACTTCAATATGTTGAAGAAATTTGAATCTAGGAAGTTTAACATAGGAAAATATGCATTTCCGTTGTGACTTAATTTCATCAATTTGAATCACGAAATGAAATTTGCATGCAATATTGACACGAAGAAAATTGACTTACAGCTCAAGTCTCCATAATTGTTGAATTGTTGAAATATATAAGAAGGACACAGTTTTTAAACTTTGAACAATACTCTCTTGTGGATGAAAGTTTGTGTAGTTCAGCTGTCAAACAAATGAGATTCTTACTGGGCCAATGTTATGAAATACACTTAGGTCACACACCATAACTCAATTTTGCAATAGTAAGAGGTGGCAATAAGGATAACCTTAATCGATGAGATCTTGTTATGCTTTCTACGGTTCAATGCCCTTAGCCCATTACCTACCATGATCCCAATAATTGGATCAGAGAGATCGGGTCCCATGTTCTATTGGTATAGATCTAATGATTATTGCTTGTGTATTCACAGCTACCCTGGCTCTATAAACAGTAATATGAAGTAACCTCCCTTGAAACTGTTTCCTACTGTCCACCAGTTTAAGGAGATTAATACTTGTTACATGTAAATTTTTTCATTATCAATATGAAGTAAACATATAGTACCATGTGCGAACTAGAAAACGGCGTTTTCCATTCGTATGGAATGCGAGTTATTGTTATGCTATCATTGACAGAAGTTCTATCCCAGATACGACATTATGGTATCGAAACAGTACGGGTTTCTTTGAATCACATTAATTCTATTTAATTACCCAAATATCTGCATATATACTTTGGTTTCTTTTTCAGTGTTCAAAAAGTCTTTGATTGAAGATGCAATAAATAAACACTTCAAATACACAAAGTTATGAAGCTGCGATTCTCCGAGTGTTTAAGCATATCAATATTGTTTAAAAGATCTGTCATGAATCATGGTTTTGTACCATATTTACCACGAGTCCTCAAACTACAAACAATAAATTTGTCATTATTTTCTAGCATAATAGTTATCAGTAAATTTTTTTAGACCTTTTTGTGAATGAATCATTTTACAACTAAATATACAAGGGATAGATATGTTGTAAGCCATGAACAATTTTGGCATTACCTTAAAGATGTATGGGGTCAAAGAGAGAGCCTAACGGGTTTGGACGAGTCCCTCGTGCCAAACTAATGGCGACTTTGGCGACCATATCCTACACTTACTTATGCATCACTTTAAACGACTCGCATATCAACCTTTTGTCTTACAGTTGATTCAAGCTCCAGGCGAACTTATCAGCCCACTGTATCTCTTTATCCACTCAAATGTTCAAAAGAAGCTACATTGATTTGTGACAAGTTTTTAAAAGAAAATGGTTGCTAAATAGAAACATAAACAATTACAGGTGTATTTAGAATAATATAATTTTGATAACGAATATTTAAGTATAAGTATATCATTTTTTTGTTCTTGAAAAAACTCCTTTCACAAAATGTTCGATGTCCACGTAGACGTTTGTCCAACAAACATAAACATGGACATGGTTTTGTGAAGTTACCATAAAGCAATTATCGAATAACTTTGTCGTATTTACGTTTAACCTTTGCTGGCATGAAGTAGCCGATCACAGACATTTTGTCGCCCTGTGTAGTACATCAAAGTTCTTCGCTCTTGGTTAAACAGCCCTGACTTACAGTAACGTTGGTAACACTTTGCAGTCTGAATCTCTGACATGATAACTACTTTGATCTGTAACTAATTAAGTAACGTGCATGGTTTAGTGGTTA
This sequence comes from Phorcus lineatus, assembly GCA_921293015.1. Lineage (NCBI taxonomy): Eukaryota > Metazoa > Mollusca > Gastropoda > Trochida > Trochidae > Phorcus > Phorcus lineatus. The sequence continues at coordinate 44,820,824 of OV121092.1, read as the reverse complement.
TTGATGACACATGACCTCTTCCAGCTCTTTGGATATTTCCTTTATATTTAAGTAATTGATGCTAAAAGGTGCATCTTACTGTTTCATGTTATCTTCTGTAGAGGACAAGTTCCCTTTTTTGAGGTTTAAGTGCTTCTAGATCTGAAGTCGGGTTCATCTCCTTTTCAGGGTAACTGCTTTGACTTTTAATATTTAATGCAAGTTTTATTTTCTAGTGTTACTACAATAATATTATATGTTGATTTCGAGTTGGTCTCTGTTTTATAACTCTATATATTGTGCCCACATAGAGCGTCATTTCTCTAGTTTTTTCATTCATCTCTCTCACCCCTACAAGCCTGATTTGTAAATGAATGATTGATTTGTTTTCTAGGGTTGCTGTTGATGCTTTTAGATTCCTCTAACTGTTTTCATTTAAGGATCTTCAGTGGTTATTAATGAAGCCTGATTAATCTCCTTTTTAGGTTAATCTGTTTAATTTTAAAAATTATATACTGATACTTTCTTTCTTGGATTTCGGGTTTGACTTTGTGATATAATAAAAAACAGTGTGTTCAAATACGGTGACATTCCTCTAATGTTTTCATTTTCGTTGGAAATTTTAATCTGATATAATTGATAATTATTGATACTTGTGACTTAAATGCTGATTTTAGTTTCAGAATGGAGTAACGGATGTTGCCATATAGTATTTCCTGACCTTGTCCTACATATTAACTATCTTTGATCGTCAATGTCGCCACATTTTGACGTTTCTAAATGTCTTAGCGTTTTTCGCATAGGTAGTGCTTTAACTTTGTTTTTTTTTCTTGTTGCACAGTATGAAACCTTGGAAGGTCATTTGTATTTGTTTTTGTTTGTGTTGTAGTTTGAATTTTCGTAAATTTGTATTTTGAAATAATTTCGCACTTTGACACTCCCTGTTGTGAAAGCACATTTTCCAGTATATAACCTATCCTAAATTCCCTGAGCTGTCATTTGTATCTGTTTTGTTTGTGTTGTAGTTTGAATTGTCGTAAATTTGTATTTTGAAATAATTTCGCACTTTGAAATTTACACATAATCCTGAACGTTGTTTGGTTGAGAGCACGGTCATGTGATCTAAATTCCAGAGGTTCATTTCCAATGAAGTCTCCAATAAATCGTTCATACCTGTATGAATAGTTTCTAGCCGATTTGGGTCGTGTGAACATTCACCGGAACTACTTTATTACTTGCAGGGTGACGAATTTATAGAAAATCTTACTTACCATATTCGTTTTTCTTTATTCACTAAAATTAGGAGAGGACATTTGATAGATAATCATTTGTTAAGTTCAAGATTTTCTATGATTCTTGAATAAGCATGGCTTCAGGTGTTTTTGCCTTTTAAACTGAAACGATACATTTAACAATACGATCAGTTTAGGGAAGCACTGTCATGTTGAAAGCTGTTACATTTTGTAGGGGAACTTTAAAGTAAGTTTCTTCAAATTTCGGACTCTTGGTTACTTCGATGACCTGCCAAATCTGTAGTTATGAAGTACGATTATGTTAAGAGACATTATACTCGTTTTCTTTAGTGATATGTCAACAGTATCCGTTTCTTTTTCGCAATGTACGAGGAAAGTGTGTGAATATACTTTCAGTATGTATAAATTGCAAACGGTATGCATTGATTGCTAATAAAGCCTGCCATTTTGCTGCAAATCTCACTTAGCCGTACAACTTGGTAAGTTCGTTCCCACTTGATCCGGTTAAAAGTTTTAATTATTAGATTACATATAACAATACTTTCAAACGTAAGGATCTAAAACTTTATTTTCGTTAATTCATTTGGAATTGCATAGTTCTGGCTTCAAGAAATGAATTTTAAAGAACTTTTAGAACTTAGGATGTGAACAAATCTTAATGCTGCCATTCTCAATGGGAAATGCCATATTGATTTTGATATAGGGATTGTCACTGCTTTATTTTCTAATCTTTAAACATCCTGCTAAATCCGCGTATATGAATCCGCTCTCACTCCTTCCTATACCCTGATCACTTTCAAGCCAAAAACCTCGTACGGCTGGATCGGCTTGATATTCGTGGCTTAGTTGACCTGTTATTATTTCAGCCAATGAAATGTCGTTATGCAAGGAGCGTGAAGCTGCCGTCTTGAAACTTAACGAATTTTTCATCCGGGTTGTGCCGCTGTTGCTGAATGCGAGTCGTCCCATTGGCCGGTTCGAAAGCTAGCGATACGAGGCCTTTGGCTTGAAGGAGATCAGGTTATATGGAAGGAGTGAGAGCGGATTCATATATGCTGATTTAACAGGATGATCTTTAAACCATTACTAAGCTATCAAGCGTCGACAGTTTCGTAAGTTGATCGAATGCCTTTAACCAATCGTATTTGGAGCGTATTTGTCTGCATTTTCAATATTAAAACTACATTTTGAAGAGACAAATTCATGACGAATTTAAAAGGATCCTTAGGATGACCTCATCAGCATTTAACATTGCAATTCTTGATCGATCCAAATGCGTGCGATGTTTGGGAACTTACTCTTAACAATGTCCAGAACATGAAGGTTCATCAAACTTCCACTCTAAGAAACCAAAAGAACAGTTCTATCAAGGTAATGTTTTGGAAACGAAATTCAAGGGGATATTCCAGTTTATACATGTATTGTAGTAGTAAATAATTATAACGTAATCCGGTCAAAACATGTTACTGATGATAATATTTTGGTTTTGGGTTAGATTGAAAACTAGATATGAGGGCACACTTGGTAAAAACAAGAATGACAAATAAAACCATTCGTCGGCGCTACAATTGTGAAAGCCTCGCTAGGGCAATACAATGAATTGTTTATTGGTTTTATCATAAATCATTGTTAATGTGTGGATATTCTAACGATTCATATAAGCTATTTTTTTATGTTGTAAAATAAGTGAAAGTACAGAACCGTTTTCATGTCAGTCTCCTCAACCAAAATGGCGGACGGGATGCCGATAAATATTTTCATGGCTTTGAAAGTCATTGAGCCTTTTTCTGTGAAATGAGGTATTCAGAAACTAAACCAAAGCCATATTTGAGATGGACACTTTCTTTTGCGCAAGGAATATATTGCTGCATTAAGGATATTAAATAGATAAAAAGAGTAATAAAAACTTAATCTTATTATTAATCTTGTTTTAGTTACAATTTCAAGCAACTGTATTAATTAATTGGTTGTAAAATGAAGAGTGTAAACGGTCTCTAAAAGTACTTGGTCATTGTACAAAGTTTTCAGATATTTTAATATTGCTTAAATACCTAAGCATCAGCTACGGTGACGCTTCAAGTTGCTTATGCATGACCGCTGAAATGCATTATACGACATCTGAACCACAGTCATGCACGTTATGTTATTTGCTTTTTGTTTAAACTATATCTGCAAATTCAAATTTTCAAAATATCAGCTGAGTCGTTTTAAGGAACATGTGTAACGTGCATTCATGAATGTAACTGTATCTATTTGCTTTATAACAATTTCTAATTTTGCTCATTTTAAACTTTGCCGCTTAAATGATTTGAGATTTTATTGAACATTAACGTCACTGAAGCACGATGTTGAAAAGAAATAAAATTACCCAAAGAAAATGAGTTAAAATGTTCTTATGTTGTGCATGTTATCAATGTCAGGATTTCCTCTACGATTTTCCAAGTTCGGATTCCCTATGCTTAACACGTTTGTCTAACTCAAGGGATTAAATCTTGTTCACACTATAGTTGCATCACGATTTCTCTAAAACTTGAGTAATTAAATGTTTCAATATCTGGTCCATATTTAAATTGCATAAACACAATTAATGAGGATAATTTAGCTAATAGAATTAACTTAAGCACGTATTTGATTATCTCTATTGGTAAATACAACATCAAAACAGTCAAATGAGAACATTTCATAACATCTCTAATTATCTAACAGAAATTAATGAAGGAAACATTCAAGATCCATTTAAGGTCATAATTATTTAATCAAACGGTGCACATAGAAAAATCAGCAGCAGATCAAGGCAAAGAACGTGACAGAGAATCACACCGAGGCACGTTATCAGCGTCGCGTCCAGTAAGGGATGTATATCCAAGTGCTAAGTACTTTGATGTTCTACATCATAATGTCTGCGAGCGGAGCCTTGATGCTAGCAAAGGCGATTGAATGTGGATATGACCAGCCTACTTAAAAATTGTTTTATCGTTATTCTGCAAACTTTTGAGAATGCTAATGTTTGTGTAGAACAACTTACTTCCAGAAATCTATTCTCTGTTTTAAAAACATCTGCATTCGTTTAAAAATTAATCAAATATTTCCATAAATTTGTCTCAGAATATACATATACTCGACAGACACTCGTATAGAGTGCAAGGCACTGCTTATGAGGAAACTTAAACTTAACATAGCAAATGAAGGAAATACATAAGTCACTTCAAATAAAACATTCAAAGTTCAACCATATTACTGCCGGTTGCGCATGAGAATGAGGTAGACGTGTGTGTGACGGGCTCCGCCTACTGAAAATAAAGAAGTCATAAAGTAGACTAAATGAACGAAGTGTAGACTGCGGCTGAAATAAACAGTTCAAAATGTCCGAGTTGGCCCGCTCCCTCCGTTCAGGCTCTACAACTTTAAGGACGGCTTCCATGGGAGAAATAGTACAGGCGTCTGAGAAAAGACTGGCCAACCTCCTTAACGATACTAAAGTCGAACTACGAACCTCAATTGACAAAGTTACTGGCGAAGTTATGGAATTGAGGCAACACGTGGGAGGTATCGAGCATGACATTGGCGGCCATGACACCCGCATCCAACAACTTCAACAATAGCTGGAGGAAGAGAAGGAGGCGCGTTAGTTTTATGAACGTCAGTTCTTACTCAAGGACATTCATGATAGAAAGACAAACCTCCTGATCTATGGAATAAAAGAATCTCCCAAAGAATCTACCCAAAATGTCCTGATTTTTGTGTAAATAAACTCAACTTCATTCAAAACAGAGTTGATAACATGATATTCAAGGCAGTGCAAGGCTGCCATTGTCCGAATACTAGCGCAAGAAGTCCTGCGTCACGGAGTATCATATGTGCATTCATCGAAATGAAAGATCGCGACGCTGTTCTGGACGTGCGTAAACTGTTTAAGAAGTCAGGGATGTCGATTCAAACTGACCTACCGCCTATGCTATAGAAACGCAGAGCTATCTTGAGCAGAAAAGCAGCCGCAATCTGCTGAATGCGAGTCGTCTCATTGGCTGGTTCGAAAGCTAGCCATACGAGGCTTTTGGCTTTCCGGAGCTGAGCGGATTCACATACGCTGATTTAGCAAGATGACCATATTAAAAGTTCGAAAAATACGTCTTAAAAGATAGAATATGTAAATAGATTATGTACATGAAACTGATAATCTGATAATGGTTGATAACAAAGAAATGCGTTTCTTGAACATTAAGACCTGTATTCAAAAAACAGTAACTAACTCATGATATAAGACTCCTAATAATCAATATTGCTTCACCTTGGGCCTGTGCTGGCCAAAATGACTTATTTGGACAGTTTAATCTTTTTTAATACCTCCATGTTAATAATTTTCTTCCGAATATAACGTTGTTAGGAGTTAGGAGATAAATCATTGAGAAACAATCGCGAATTGACATCATCATTTTGTTGCCGTATTGGAAGGAATGCTGCTGCATGCCCAGTAGCGGAAATATTAATTTACGCTGATTGATCACTCACACTTCTTATTATTACAAAATATTACATATAATCAAAACAGTTTGCTCTATCTGTGTTAACACACGAATATAAAAACGGTTTATTCCTTTTGGAAAGAGATTAATCGCACTTAAAAGAAGAATACCAACCCTGAAGTTACCAGTCGGATAGTCGGAAGTCAATGTCTGTATTAATACTGTAGGAAAACTGGGATAAAATAACGTAAATGGGGGTTAGGGTTTCAATTAGGATAGATATATTAACAGTACGAACCTAGCGGAGGGGGACAATTGGTTCACCGGTTAGTCTTGTAGCCCATTGTTAGTTGCGTTACGAGATTACTTTTTTCTGGGTAATGTGTGCGGCGCTGCGCTTGTTATGTATTAGTAGGCACTGATTGGCGGAGACGTCTGCTGTCAGTGGCTGAACTCTGACCCGTGTCAGAGGTCGTCTCGGAGCAGTATATAAGTGACCTGGCTTCTCGGGTTCAGTTGTCTCACTCGCGGTGTTCCGAGTCACCAGACAGGTATCATTCCGTCGTCCTGACAGGTCCTGTCTCAGGATCCTTTTCAATTCCATATTAGAAAAACTCCGCTGTCACTGGGCGTCTAAAACGCGCCTATTACAGATTTGGTGCCGTGACAGAAATTAATAAAGTTGCAAGTGTGTTTGGTAGTAAAGTCATCAGTTATTAGTAATTTGTCAGTTAATTGGGTCATGTCAATTTAGTGAATTAGGCCGTTTTGAGAAGTTGTTTGTGTATTTTGGGTTATTGCGACATGGATCAATTTGATTTATTTTCTCTCTCCAACGCTGGTTTCTCATCCAATGAGCAGCCTGGTAATCCAGGGATTCTGAACCAGACGCATGTTGTTTCTTCTGGAGTTGGAGCTGAGTTTCAAAGACACTTTGCTACGTCCACGCCTAATGCTCGTCCAGGTAGTAGGGATGATGTGATGGGGGTTGGAGTAGACTTTGGATTAGCACCGTCACAATGTGCAACAGCAACTGGTTCAGTCCAACAGCCACTTCCGGGTTTGAATCTAGGTCGGATAGAGGGTAGTACAGTGTTGGATATTGGAAGAGGGGATAGTAGGTCAGTTCGTTTTGATGTACCAGATTACCGTTTAAGTCGCAACTATAGTATGAGAGGTTATTCACTCACTGACCTGGGTTTAGATCCAAGGCCTCTTTTACCTCAAGGTTCACATTTCGGTGCAGTTGGGAATGACATGTATCAAAGTGATCCTGCTAAATCCATTCTTGCTAGTACATCATCTAGAGTCTCTAGAAGAGAAGTTGGATTGGTTTGATGGAAAAACCTGCGACTGGCAAGACTATTTAGTACATTTTGAACAAGTAGCGAGTTGGAATGGGTGGTCTGATAGTGAAAGGGCTCAGCAGTTGACAATGTCTCTCAGAGGCGATGCTCAGAGGCTACTTAGTAGTTTAACTATGGGTCAACTTAACAGTTATGCTGCTGTCAAAGGTGTACTAGCTCAGAGATTTAATCCACGTGAAAGGTCTCTCGCATACAGAAGTGAATTTAGAAATAGAAAGCAGGCCAAGGAGGAATCAGTTTCGGATTATGGATGTAGCTTACGGAGGTTAGCACATTTGGCATACCCAGATATTCCATATATGTCTTTGGAGGTTCATTTAATTGATCAGTTCTTGACTGGCTTGACGAACTTTAACATGAAGAAACACATTGCTTTCTCTCATCCTAGAACATTAGATCAAGCCATTGCATAGGTAGAAAGCCCGAGCATGTAGATAGAATAGCTGCTGTCGAGTCCTCTTCAGAGTCCCCCCAGAACGAAGGTCCCCTCACTTTAGCTGCAATATCTCAGCTGATAGATGAGAAGTTGAAGCAATCCCGGGAAATGAATAGGGTTCGGCGTTGTTACATCTGTCACCAAACTTCACACCTTAGAAACCAATGTCCTTTGTTAGGTAAGCTAGGGTCAGACTCATCCTCGGGATCCGGGGAGCCTAGTAAGGGAAACTAGGTAAGGCTGAAACTGAGGCCGAAGTTTCAGTCTCAGATCCTTTAGTTGGTCGGCCAGTAATTGTGGAGAAACAGGCAGAGCCATCTTTGCCAGAGGTAGAGTCACAGGCAAGTGTAGTTTTTGAACCCAGCCCGGTTGGAAGAGACAGGTCAAGTAGCCCCTGGGAAAAGTTATCATTCGTACTGTACCTAATGGGAAGTGTCTTTATGTAGATGTACGTGTTGGAAAGGGCAAAGTGTGTATGTTAGTAGATACAGGATCGCCTGTTTCTATTTTGTCTCTTAATGATGCTTCCAGAGTTGGGTTGGCGGATGGGTCCCTACGTGTGGTTAACAAGGAGTTTTTCACTGCTAACGGGGTGCCGATTGATGTTTATGGTTGTTTCCCTTTCCAGTTGAGAATAAAAAACACTGAATTTTGGCAAGTATTGGTAGTTGCTGAACTTAATTCAATGTGCAGCATTCTTGGTATGGACTTCTTAGAGAGTTATTTTGGTGTGGTTGATGTTTGTTGAAAAGTTCTCACCACGTCAAGGGGGAATTTTTCCTTCTACAAATTAGCAACTTCTATTTGTGCTAGAATTAGAGTCACTGAGAAAGTTGTTATCCCTGAGAATTCAGAAAAGTTGGTAGAATGTAAACTTGATAACATTCTTTCCACCAGTACAGCTTTGGTTGAACCAAACACTTATTGGCGGAAAAAGGGTCTTTTTGTGGCTAAGAGTTTAGTCCAGGCCATCCAGGACAAAATAGTGGTGTCAGTGGTGAATATTAGCAATAAGGGTGTTACGCTAGAAGATTCCTCGGTGGTAGGGTCAGTCAGTACACCGGATCAGATCATTGAGCTTGAACAACCCTCTACGGATGCAGTTGTTTCTCCCGAGTTACCGTCTCTCTTAAGTCTATGGTTGATAATTGCTCTGATGAGTTGTCTTCTGAACAGAAAGAGAGTTTAGAGAATTTGATTGGGAACTTTCAAGATGTCTTTGTGGGGAAAGATGGAGTCTTAGGGCAAACAGATGTGATAACTCACAAGACTGACACAAGTGGGGCTACCCCTATCAAGTTGCCAGCTCGCAGAGTTCCTTTGGCAAGGAAGCAGTTAGTTGAGCAAGAAGTAGATAAGATGTTAGCTCAAGGAATTATTGAACCTAGTGATAGCCCCTGGTCCGCTCCTATCTGTTTAGTTACCAAAAAAGATGGTTCTTGTAGGTTTTGCATTGACTTTAGAAAATTGAACTCTGTCAGCACATGGGACGCACCCCGCTACCGAGGATAGATGAGACTTTGGAAACTCTTGGAGGTGCTAAGTGGTTCTGCACGCTTGATTTGGCGAGTGATTACTGGCAAGTTAAGATGAATCCTCGTGATAAACACAAAACTGCTTTATCCACTCATTTGGGCTTACATCACTTTAATGTAATGCCCTTTGGACTTACAAATGCCCCTGCTACTTTTGAAAGGTTGATGGATCAGGTGTTGGGAAAATTGAAATGGAAAAAATGTCTTTGCTATCTTGACAACGTAATTGTCTTTGTCTCTCATTTCGAAACCGCACTTGACAATCTGCGTCTTGTACTTTTGCAATTTCGGGCTGCCAACTTGAAATTAAAACCATCTAAATGCTCACTGTTCCAAACCAAGGTCACCTTTTTAGGACATATTGTTTCTGCTGCTGGTATCCAGTGCAATCCTGAAAAGGTTGAGTCGGTTCAAACATGGCCAAGACCGGTGAACCGGACTGAAGTCCGTAGCTTTCTAGGGTTAGTGGGATACTATAGACATTTCATTCCTGATTTTTCGGAAATAGCAGCTCCCTTAGTGAGGATGACAAGGAAGAAAATAGATTTCGTTTGGTCAGATAGCTGTGAAAATGCATTTAGACAGTTGAAACAGTGTTTGCTTGATGCACCAATTCTGTCTTTTCCTGAGGATGAAGGGTTATTTCTTCTGGATACTGACGCCAGTCCTTATGGCATAGGGGCTGTATTGTCTCAACTCCAAGATGGGCATGAAAAGGTAATTGCCTATGCCAGTAAAACTCTAGACCCTGCGCAGAGAAATTATTGTACCACTTAACGTGAGCTATTAGCGGTAGTTATATTCCTTAGGGCTTTCCGACATTTCTTGTATGGCAGGAAGTTCCTTCTGCACACAGATCATGCTCCTCTGAAATGGCTAAAGAATTTCAATTTCCAGAGGGCATGCTTGCTAGATGGTCAAGTGTGATTGAGTCCTATTCCTTTGATATTCAGTACCGTCCAGGCCCTAAACATCAAAATGCTGATGCCTTGTCCCGAAAGCCGTACAGAAAATGTCAGTTTCAAGAATGTCCTGATTGTACCACAGGCAATAGGGTCATTGACTGTCATCAGTCTACATCTTCATATGATCCCCCCAGTTGTAGCAATTCCAGTGTACGCATAGGAACAGTTTTGGAGGCCCCAGAACCGCAGAGTAGTGGTAGTCCTAGTAATTCTCGTGATTCTGGTAGTTGTGAAAGTGCTGAGACCAACTGGTTGCCCATTTGGACTAGAGATGAGTTGCTTCGGGGTCAACAGGATGACCCAGGAATTCGACCAGTCTTGAAATATCTTAGGGAATCTCATGACCCGCCATCCCGGTCAGTAGCACAGGCTTTGTGTGGGGATGCTAGAACTTTCTGGGTCAATGGAATTCTTTTATACTCTGTAATGGTCTTTTGTATAGGAAAGTTGAGTCAGATTTCTTTGGTTCGAGGGAACAGTTGGTCGCGCCTACTTTTGTACGTAACAGTATCTTTAAGTATCTCCACACTGAGCGTACTGCAGGTCATTTTGGTCGTGATCATACTTTAAGGTCCATTAAGCTCCGGTTCTATTGGCCAGGAATGTCCAAGGATATAAAACGCTGGTGCAAGGCTTTTGACTTCTGTGCTCTGCAAACCTGGTCCTGATCGGGGTAAAACACATTTACAGCAGTTTCATGTCCGGTCTCCAATGCAGTGCGTAGCTATGGATATTGTTGGTCGTTTGCCGAGAACTCGTCATGGAAATGAGTACATAATGGTGGTAGGAGACTACTTTACTAAGTGGAAGGAGGCCTATCCCATTCCTGACCATACAGCTCAAACGGTAGCAGACAAACTAGTTACAGAATTTTTCTGCAGGTTTGGTTGTCCAAATCAGTTGCATACAGATCAAGGTCGGGAATTCGAATCCAATTTGTTTGGAGAGGTATGCAGATTGTTAGGAGTTGATAAGAGTAGGACAACACCCTATCGGCCCCAGTCTGATGGTCTCGTTGAACGGTTCAACCGTACTCTCAGACAGATGCTGTCCATCTATGTGCATCAAGAACCGTTAGACTGGGATGACCATCTTCCCTATCTCCTCATGGCGTACAGGGCAACAGAGCACAAGAGCACTCATTGCTCTCCCAACCTTTTGATGCTGGGTAGAGAGATCAGTCTTCCTGTTGACATCATGGCTGGTGATCCGCCGTATGCAGTGTCTTCAGAATTTCCAGTGGAATATGTGGAATGGCTCAAGGATACAATGAAGGGAGTCTATGAGTTTGCTCATAGTCAATTAGATGTTTCGGCCAACACACAAAAAAGGAATTACGACAAGAATTTAAAGCCTAGATAATACATAGAAGGAGATTTTGTGTGGCGGTGGTCCCCCCCAAAGGCCAACAAGAAACTAGGGTTAGGATGGGAGGGGCCATATTTAGTAAAAGGGAAAATATCAGATTGGACTTACAAAGTACAGAGACAACCGGACAAACCGGTGATAACTGTACATGTAGATCACCTCAAACCTTATGAGGGTGTTTGTCCACCCCAGAACTGGATCATTCAGTCGGATGTTTCTGATGTAAGAGATGAATCACTCAAACTGAGCGAGTAGATCCTGACCTTGGTGTAGATCTTAGGGAAGAAGTAGATCTTAGGGAGGAAGTAGATCTTCGGGAAGGGACAGATCTTGTAGTCAGGACAAGAAGGGGGAGGGTGATACGACCACGGTGCCCGTATTCGCCCTAACCTCGAAAGTGGCCAAGAAATTGAGCTTTGTTTTTAATTTAGTTTGAAATTTATTGGTTAAGTCCTGTATTAGTTTTTTTCAGCGTAAAATAAAAGAGCACGCATGGATATCCATGTAAATGAAGAAGAGCTCCGGGAGTTTTTTGAAGAGGAGCGACCCGTTTTTCCTGAGGAGGGCATGAGTTGTCCTGTGGAGAATTGTAACACCCCACGGTTCTGGCGATATGGCCGATTGCTTGACCATTGGATCAGGATCCACCAGGCCCAGATCCGACTTTTCAGCTGCGGAACCTGCCGGAAGTCTTTCGAGCGTCGGAAAACAGCTGAGGACCATGTCGCCACTCACCTGCCTCCAGCCTCCGTTGCCGCAATTATCAGGGACAACCAACACTACCAGGATCCTGGGGATGTTGTCCTGCCGAGGCGACCAGATCTGCGTGTTGGCCCTACTCTGCCCCAGGACCTACGGATCGCGAGGGAAGAAGCCGCTCGTCAGAGACGAAGAATGCCACGCAGAAGGAGCCGGGAAGAGCAGGAGGAAGAGGATCAGGAGATACTCCGGAATTTTCCACCGGGGTACTGGGACCTTCGTACCCCCACGCCTTCGACTAGAATTGAGGAGCGAAAGGAGGATTTGTTATTTTTATTTTGTGATTTTGTATTTGTAAATTGTAAAAGTGTGAAAGAATTTAGAATTATTGTAACTGTCAGCCGTTTTTTTATTTTTAGGGAGTTAAAAGTAATTTTTTGGGGGGGAAAATAACTTTTATTTTTGGGGGGAGGAATGTAGGAAAACTGGGATAAAATAACGTAAATGGGGGTTAGGGTTTCAATTAGGATAGATATATTAACAGTACGAACCTAGCGAAGGTGGACAATTGGTTCACCGGTTAGTCTTGTAGCCCATTGTTTCACTTCCTGCGTTACGAGATTACTTTTTTCTGGGTAATGTGTGCGGCGCTGCGCTTGTTATGTATTAGTAGGCACTGATTGGCGGAGACATCTGCTGTCAGTGGCTGAACTCTGACCCGTGTCAGAGGTCGTGTCGGAGCAGTATATAAGTGACCTGGCTTCTCGGGTTCAGTTGTCTCACTCTCGGGGTTCCGAGTCACCAGACAGGTATCATTCCGTCGTCCCGACAGGTGCTGTCTCAGGATCCACCCACCCGTGTAGCATGTTAGGTTGATTAGGGATTTTTTTGTACTTAGGTTATTGTTAAGGCGGGCTGGGGGAGAATTAGTGTAGGAAATAGATTAGGAGTTAGTTATTAGTTATGGGATAATTGTAATCTTGTAGAATTCTATTAAAGGGAGGTTTGGGTGGTATTAAATAAAGTTTACACAATGTCATGCATCTTACGGCTGTTCAGGTGTGTGAGTGACAAATTGGTGCTATTTTCACGCTGTTGAGTTTTTGTTTCATTTTTCTACCGTTCTTGTAATAAAATATTGTTGTTGTTTACTTGTTCTTTTATCCTTTTCTCTGATACTTTGTGCCCGATGTTCGGACTGGAAGCTGAGTTTCTTTAATTTGTAAGCATATCAACCTCAAACTCTTAAAATCAAATTACACAACGCAAAGTCCCATAAAGGTTGATTACTCCATCTTGCTTTTCATTTCACTATTAGAAAAACTCTGCTGTCACTGGGCGTCTAAATCACGCCTATTACAATACATTGGAAACTGATTTCGGGTAGACAGAGCAACTTCAATCGTGAATTGTTAACCTGTGAATCGGTCAAAACAACCAATCAGAATCAGGCAGTCTCATGGTAGAATAGGGCTCAATGAGTATGTCACATTGCTATTGAAGGCCGATGATAGAGGCACTTTTTTCGAAACATTTTGTGTATCAGGATTCATGTATATATATGTTTTTGTACGATACATACGGCGATCGTAGTGCTAAAGGAGCTCCGACATTACAGTGCCAGAACATGAATACCAATTTTTTCTACATTAGTATCAAAATGCACTTTCATTCAATGAGATGAATACATCGAAACCTTTATGTAAACTTGTATATAATTTACGGTTACCCCTATTGCCTTAAAATATAATAACTACAATATGAAATAATATTTTAAAGTGTTTTTTGTGCCCTGTCTCAGGGTTACATTATGTTCCATAAATGTCATGTTCACAATTCTCATTGGCTGTAGGTTTTCCAAAAAAGCTCTTCAAAAGAAAACGTTTTCTAAGTAGCAAAAGATTTTGAACTGGCAAACAGTATTCAAGTAAACAAAATATTTGCTTCATTTACAATCGAGAAAAATTAAGATTTGAATATTTGAAAAAAAATAATTACCGTATTTTCGCGTTTGATTACAATTCTGTCTTCTGATTGGTCTTAAGGTCATGTGGATGTCAACCGTGTATTAGAGAATACAGTTCGTTTTATTTTGTAAGTGATGTAAAATGAGTGAAAAGACAAAAATATAAAAACGGTTAGTTGTAATTTGCATTCTGCGTTTAATTGTAATTTTTAAGTTATTAATTTTAATTCCCTTAAATTTCCAACTTATACTTTGTAAATTAAAATAAGTTCAAATTAAACGATTGTATTAATGTTGTCGACAAACTCTTGCATTAACCAGTATAACTGGATTCTTTTTAAACCGTTTATTAGCCAATGGACAACAAACCACATCATGAAATCTATTTTTTAAACAATGACATATATCTTAATTATAAAGTAGTAAGTTCCATCAATGAAAAGCGTTCCTCCTTAATAAAGGACATGTATATATCATGAGAAAAACTAAGATTTGAAAACATATTTCACAGCAGGTCGTCATTACTGTCATTAACCAAAAAGATATTATCTGACGTTATGTCTTTCTTTCATAATACCATACTGTGAAACAAAAGTGGAATACATTACGGAGAAAAAAACGGTTCGCCTTCAATGTTTTATGACAACTGCATGTGGATATTTCTTGTCAATATTCCTTCAAGTAAAGCTTGATTTATATACAACCAACAATCCCTATAGGTACACTGGTAAAATGTCTATGTTTAATTTCTTTCATACGTAACATATCTTGTAATTATCAATTCCCTTCCTCAAAATACGGCGGTAAAGCAGACTTTTTTCAATGCATGATATATACCATAGTCAATTAGATGTTTCGGCCAACACACAAAAAAGGAATTACGACAAGAATTTAAAGCCTAGATAATACATAGAAGGAGATTTTGTGTGGCGGTGGTCCCCCCCAAAGGCCAACGAGAAACTAGGGTTAGGATGGGAGGGGCCATATTTAGTAAAAGGGAAAATATCAGATTGGACTTACAAAGTACAGAGACAACCGGACAAACCGGTGATAACTGTACATGTAGATCACCTCAAACCTTATGAGGGTGTTTGTCCACCCCAGAACTGGATCATTCAGTCGGATGTTTCTGATGTAAGAGATGAATCACTCAAACTGAGCGAGTAGATCCTGACCTTATTGTAGATCTTAGGGAATAAGTAGATCTTAGGGAGGAAGTAGATCTTCGGGAAGGGACAGATCTTGTAGTCAGGACAAGAAGGGGGAGGGTGATACGACCACGGTGCCCGTATTCGCCCTAACCTCGAAAGTGGCCAAGAAATTGAGCTTTGTTTTTAATTTAGTTTGAAATTTATTGGTTAAGTCCTGTATTAGTTTTTTTCAGCGTAAAATAAAAGAGCACGCATGGATATCCAGGAAAGCAGACTTTTTTCAATGCATGATATATACCATGCAAAATAGATTCATTAGCGAGGTGTAGAATTTTGGTTTGAACTTAGCATTTACAATTAAATGCAGTAACATTGAACCAATCTGCATGCACAGACGAGAGTCAAGAACCAATCTGAATAGAATGATGTGATGTTATTTCTGTCTGTGCAAACTACACGCACAAAGTAAATTAGATTATGAGTGTAATAAAACTTGAAATGAGCATCAGCCAACAACGAGAGCAATCAGTAACACATAGTGGCTAGATCACCATTCATGAGCACCCGATGATTGAGTAGTTCAACTGGTATTTAAATCTCCTGATTTGGACTTGACTGGGATAAGGCTACCTCAAAAACTATATTCGTCTACTGACGAAGGTGGATGCATATTTTGTTTTTAAATGACAACCATTTATAACATTGAGAAAACACTGCTACAGTAAAGTATAGAATGCCTATAATTTCAAATCCAAATTGCACTTTTGGTCTTACTTAAAACGATTAGAAAGATTTTCGGAAGCAATGGACTATAAACTTTCGCTATGCAGCTGTAGTGTGTTAGCAAAATATTGAAATAATGCAAAATATTTTTGAACGATGTATTTAACAGTTATGGTAAATGATGCTACATCAAGTCCGATCAATTTTGAACAAATGTTATTGATGAATATTATTCCTGAAGTGAAATTTCTAAATTTGGTTCATTCACCATACACAACAGTAAAAATGTGTCCATTCAAGATTCGCTGAAGTAATAATGAATGGATACATTCATATACATCTTCATTGATTAGGGGTTTTAAGTAAAAACAAAACAGTATCGATTTTAGTACAAATAAATAGAGGTTACCGTTGGAGTTTGTTTTCGGATGGTCGATATCTTACATTAAGAGTAAACATTGTATTTTATGCGCTTTGGCGAGCTAAATACATATTGTAAATTCCTAATTCATGATGTTAAAATATGTTCCAAATGTTCCATGATGTTTCAAAATATACGAGCATGGTAATGTTTTTATCACACATGTCATGTAGTACTTATCATGCGGAAACATGCTAGACAATGATGTTAAAACAGTTTAAGTTGGATTCCAATTGGCAGACAGATATGTATACATGACAGTATAATGGCTTTAACGCTGAATTGACAAGCATAATTGTTTATAACTGATGATTCAGTTAACGTTAAGGTTATTTGGGTAAAACTTAAACATTTTAAATTTTAACAATTGCACATGCGATATCATAAGATGCATCAATTGTTTTATATATTTTGCAACATATTCAATAACATCAGGATTAGCGGCATTAAGTAGATTGTACATCATTTGTGGATTGACATTAGTACAATTCAAAATTTATTTCTACATGAGGTTTCGCAAACTAACATAATATGAACTTCATCATCAGTTTGACCTGAAAAACTGTATAAACATGACAGATCGTTCGAGGTAAAATTATCTTTGGTTAAGTATTGTATCTATAAAGCACTTAGATATATTCTGAATTAAAAGAAGCTTCTAAAAAGTGTGTTATCAAAATAGTTAAATCATAAATGAAAATTAGTTAAATCATGCTTAATGCAGTACATACGTTTAAAACGTTCTAATACACTTTCATTGTTAAGTGGGAATTTTGTTTTATTACATATGTAATTGAATCAGTTCAGATTATCAATTTATACGAGGAATCCTTGTTAACATGAATTACAGTATCCAATTCGGAAGATAATTTTTTTATTTTAATTCGTTTTACCTAATATCAGAAAATTGAAAGAGAATGCTGTACAGCTATTGATCTGTTTATAATTTATGACTATAGTTTCTTTACATAGTCCAAAAAGGTCAACGACAAAATGTTTCAATGACAGGTACAATAAAACAATTATCCTTTGTGCACCGACTTAATGCCCAATTAGTGTGTTCTCAATCTTCAATTACTTGTCTTACATTTTGCAGATATTAAGATCAAAGCTTTAGCAACATCATCTTTCTTGTCCATTTGGCCATCTACCACACTGTAATTAATATTGATGAAGTCTTTTCTACCTTCCATTTGCATGGTTGATGGTATTTTGAAAATAACACACATATAACCATCATTCCCTTTGTAAATATACGATTTAGGAAACAATTACTATGATAAGTTTGAAGACAGAGGTGAAGCTCATTTTGCATGTAATTGTCAGATAAAACCAATGATAGTTACAGGATACATGGCACGGGAGAATAAGAGACAAGAGATATTACCTTATAATAACCAATACAAAGTGTACTGAATGACACAAAGCTAAATCTTACTTTCTGTTTTAGCTGCTTCCAGTGAATATCAAAAGGCATAGATAATGTAATCTATGAAATTTATCCAACCTTATATTTTAATGATAAGTGTGTCTATTCCACGGGTTTACAATTAGAAGTTACATATTTCGTAACCTGAACGATTTAATTATTCAATGCTCTTGAAAAATATTTCTTGACATAAACTAAAAACTCATTTCATGTTTGTCTTTAATCTAGTCAACATTTTACACTTTTGTTCAACTGATAACTTTTATGATAACTTAACATCCTGTTACCAAAATATAATTAATTAGTAGTTCGATAGAGATACTGAAATTGTCTGTTTAAGATACACATCAAACAATCAGCTTTGTTCAAAAGCATTCTATGGCGTAATTTGCATATGCATATTAATCTATAAACAAGGGTGATTATAACATGAAACAAGTGATAGTTACCTCAAAATTGACAAATAAAAATACATATAAAATTGTTAATCTGCTATAGTATGATTACTTCAAACTTAATTAATGTGAATGCTTAATATATTAAGTCACGTTTCCATGGACATTGCAAATACGAATTTTAAGCCTATCCCTTAAAGAGCACACCTAAAAATTATTGTTGATATGTGTAACACTTAATAATAATAATGTAATAGTTTCGAAAATATTTTTCATGAAAATTTGAAAAAAGAAGTAATTCTTTCTCTCAATTCAAAGAGCAAACCTAGGAATACGTTCTGTGAAGCTAGCAGTAAGTGAAATGCTCCGGGAAAATAATGTTTTCATAGAGTCACTGTTTTAGTCAAAACCGAAAAAATAAAATTCATTTGTATTTGTGGCTTTTTTTTCAGGAGATATGCTACGGACAAAGTTCTAGGACATTATACATATATACATATACATATACATATACACATACACATACACATACATATTTATCCCGACTTACGCTGTGGGGCGCGGGAAAATTTATATTTGATTATTTGTCATATTTTGCTTGTTTGACTGGGGATATTTCCTTTAGTTACGTGTTTGTTGCTCTAGAAGAAGTAGACTTTTTAACTAGCTTCTCGAACTTTGAAGCTTTTCTTCCTTCAAGAGCACAATTGAATAAATATGTTTGTTGATTCACATGCATTGGTCGCTTAGAGGTTAAGTCATCATTACATTTTTTAAAGTAAATTGAAGTAAAGTGAATTTAACAACTTTGAGTAGTTTAAATAGCCGAAAAGTGTAAATACGAGAGACGAATTAATATAACATAATTCGGTTTTCAATATGGCATCATTTAAAATCACACGGTTGATAATCATTTAATATATTGAATGAATCATTATTTTGATGTACCATTTGATTGAAAAAAAATCTCTACACATCACCAGATACGTAATACATACATCATACATCATACATCAATATAGCTTGGCGGTTTAGACTGTTCATAACATTGACAACAACAACGTCTAATGTCTACATTTCGTAAAAGTTTTACTGAAGTGCAAACACGTCTGGTCCCTAAACAGTTTCAAATGTGAGGGCCCCAAGTCTAATTGAACAAAACATAATCAAAACTATGATACTCTTGATATAAAAACATTGAGAGTACTTCTTAACTAAACATGTGTCTTTCAGTAACATTCAAGGCCGTCTTTCTCTGGCACAAACATTTTGACTGTTGAAATTGTTTCTTTTGTTTCTGAATTTAGTAACTGTTGTATCCTAGATGCTACAGGCATATGTCCTTATCATAACATCAGAATTTCTATTCTGTCAGGATAATTACACTTCCAAACTTCATAGCATTTGTCATGTTCATATCTATGTAAATATGTTTCTTGGATCAACTACACCCTTCTTTAGAAAAATATATACAATTACTTAATAAAATAAAGCGTCTACCTACAGCCTTGATATTGCAAGAATATACCAGGTATTCCTCCTCAGACAAGCTACATAAGTATCTAATTGTACATGTGTGAAGTCAGAAGATCAGTCAAAGAAGATAAACCTCATCCCCCATCTAGAAAACATGGTAAATTGAATAACGATTTATTGTCGATAGAAACTGGTCGGTCATAAAGTTGTAAACTTCGCCATCGCCGCTGTCTTCGGATAACCTTAAAAGCAATTGACTGACAATTACTCAGTTTCTCCGCCGCCTTGAGCACGGCAAGCGTTCCAAATCACTTTAAGCAAGTGTCTAGTATTCATAGCCATATGTCTGACTGGCTTATACACGGTTCACAATGATAAGTAGCTATTGATCAGGCCTCAGCACTCCAAAGAAGATTTTGCTATCTCTTGTCAAGAAAAAGTCTCTGGTGCTCGACTCAGATCATGCCCTTGCTTGACAACAACATAAGTATTAATGTCGAAACGTTGCTAATGCAGAATAAAAAGTGGTTTATCCATAACTAAAGTCTTATTACTCCAGATTCTACACTTGTTGAAAACGTTTTGTATTTCAAAAACTAATCCGGCTAGGGTAGCATCGGTAAAAAATAGAACACACAACTTGTAAGACACACCTATTGGTTTTATGCTAAAGTCTTCTGTTGTCACTCATTCTGTTCCTGTAATAAATTTGCTTTTCTGTGTGTGATAATTCTCTGAATGATGATTTTTTTGTTAAGAAATTATCATCCATTTTTAATGTAATCTTTCTATTGTATTTCAATTATGTATATAAAATTAGAAGTATTTTATTTTCAAATATATATATATATATTTATATATATATAAAATGAATGAATGTTATATATATATATATATATATACTATAATATTCATTTTCAAGGATTGCTAGTGCACCCTGATACAACACTATCACTGAACCAATATCAGTTAATTATTGTGTATGAAAACGAGTGACACATCCAACTGATCTTAATTGGTGTGAAGTGAGAAATATCATTTTAAGCAAATGAACATATTATTTCTAGAATATACTCATACCATTTTCATGGCCATCTTAATCTGTCTTTGATAGTAGACTTACAGTCCAAGACATAAAGAAGTGTACATGTGAAAATATCAAAAGACAGCTTTTATCATCCCATTCTTCTTTTGCCGTTTAAATGTTCACAAAATGGTACATTGAAAATGTTTGAGTATTTGAAGTCCTTCCTTTTTGTTCTTCATCATTTTATGCAATTGAATTAGACTGATCTTTTTTATTGTCCTTTGAAATTTCTTCCGAAATATATAAGGTCAATGAACTATTCGTTTTAATCTAATAATACAAAAATCTTAGTTGCCTTCTACTCTATTGTGACGTTCATGTTAATCTTTTGCCTTGTTGATCTGACATTTTAAAATGTCAATATGAATTAAAGAAAAATACCTTTAATGTTTCCACACACATATGAACAGACGCCACTTATTCAGAGACACTTTTTCATGCAGACTTATTCATGTAGGTGAATATATAAATCATAAAGTCCATTTCACAAAGACATAAGGACCATTCACGTCTCCTTGGTGACCGAAATATATAATAGAACATCAACGCTTTTGAGAGGCCTTTATTTTGTTTTAGATCGTTTTTATCTTTCGCTTCACTGCAATTGTGTAAGTTGTGATATTCTCTGATTCTATGAGGCGATATAAGTTAGGTATCATTGTTGTGACGTTTTGCGATAAACAGTTAATTGTTGAAAGGAATGCTTACTACTCTGTCTGAATTAAGAAAGCTGTAGGGTTTACACCGCCCTAATAAATTTTTACAATAACCTATAACTGTTCACGTGAGTATTTACTTACTAATGAAATAACATGGTGGAACAACTGTTGGTCAAGCAATGTTTACATTTAGCCATTCTCTCCCAACAGAGGTATTTCCGTAATTTATTCATATACAACCTCTGTCCTAATATGAACGTGTCTTGATCTAGAAATGTAGAACGCTGATTGGATGCAATCAAAGTTAGTTATTCAATCAGCGACGCTGTTTCAAAAGATATCATTCAAATCCGTAAATTAATTTCAGTAAACTTTCCAAAAGCTAAACCTTATTCGCATATGCATCTTGCACTTTGAGTCATCCTTACAGAGCACATACACCTCATTTTGTGACAGCATCATAGGCCTGTGTGACAACAATTATGTTACTCATGCATTTTTTATTTTCATTGGCTGCAATATTTCGCCGGTAGGGGAAACTTTCTTATTAAGACAGAGGTTGTATAGGAATTAATGACGGAGCTACCTCTTTTGGGAGAGAATGACATTGAGCAGCCTTTAATTAAAAGATTCAACATCGCCCAAGTCAGATGTCTTGTATTTTTGTTGAACTTTTTCTAACCCCAAACATTTATTTTATGAATAAAAAAGCCGAAAGCAACGAAGATACATGATTTCAAGCATTAGGAATTATATCCGCTTGACCTTATAACTAAATTAACTTTATGAAAACAATCCTTAAAAAACTCACAAAAGCATTTACATCTTCAGAATTCTTATTTGAAAATGTGGCTCTGTCTAGTCAAACAAAAGCTGAATTGAAGACATATCAAAGTATAAAAAAGGAATAAGTGAGGGCCTTTTACCTTTGAAAATGAAAATGAAACTAATGAGTTCTGTGACAAGCCAGTTGCAATTGATGAATTGTTGTTTCTTCTTCCTGATCACCGGGGTTATCGAATGTTGGTCCACGCAATGTTCACTTTCTAGCTTGATTAACCAACATGATGATCTTCTTCTATGCATCTAATGAGAGATCGATATTACATTTACCTGGCTTTTTTTGTAAAAAAACAAAAATGAAACTACTCTTCTGTGTTATTAGTTTCTGTAATGTAAAGTTATTCATTCGAAATTTAAATAAGTGGATAAGGATACAGGGCGATTAGCGCCTATCCTATTGAGACCATTTATGTTATGTTTTGGTTTTATTTCATTAGCAAGCGTAATTAGCGCTTAATCAAAATCTTAGATTAGTCTATAAATGTCCAGGGTAGACTAAGCTTTATCATTAAAAATGCGTCATGAGTTCTTTACCCTCTTTAAGCTATTTAAGTTGGACATAAGTACGAGGTTTGTCCAAAAAAATCCTGGTCTTCCCATGTAAACTGAAACACTTTACAATGTTAACGACTAATATTTCAATGTAACTCCCCTGATTTCATCGTCAAGTATTTTTCTAACATCTTCAACCTGTATTAGAACCAATTATTGTCACGAGACCTTAGTGGCAATTCGTCGCACTCAAATATATTGCTACATAGCTCTGTTTTCAGTGGAGAGAAGAGAAATAATTATGAGATAGATCCCTGAACCCTGAGTTAAGGATTGTCCTAAAGCAGCCATACACCTTTAGCAAGCTCTTGCCCTGTAAATTCCAAGTCATTTGCATTATCTAAGCCATTGATTGTAAGACCTTCTTTAAATCATCAATCATCATTATAGCCAGAAAATAATTACCAAGACCCTACCAGTTGAGAACCAATTTTTGATATATTATTAGTTAGTTGATGTAGCGATTTTCAATTGGATGCTTGGCTTTTGATCTCTGTGTCAAAAAGGTGAGTTTAAGTTTCATCTTTAGCAAAGACACGAGTCAAAAATCATTCTGTGACTAGGCGTTAAGACAACATCCTGAAGACGTGACATCAAAGTGTATCACTCGCACACATTCCTTGTTCCCTCTAGAATTTGTTTCCCCATATCTATTTCTTAAAAAGAAAATGAAACATTTGATTGTTAAAATGAAACATTTGATTGTGCAAATGAAACATTTGATTGTATATTTTAGGGACATGATTTAAAAAGTAACAGCATAGAAGTATATAATTTTTGCATATCATGCGAGTTTGTTTTTGCATGGTAAATATCCTTAGTATAATTCGTTCAATCATATTTGTTGAACAATCCGACTGTCACTGTCAATCATTGTGTCAATTGAATAGATAACCTTGACATCTCCATCACAGATAACTTCATTAAGTACGCAAAGGTTAATGGGGAAAGACTTGTCAAGGAGAAAAGTTTCTTCAGCTAGAAACCAGCGACAGATTGAATAAAGACACACTGTCACTAAAAACTGGTCATTCGTAAACTTGTAACTTTCTCTAGCCTGTTTGCTTTCTAGAACCTAACAAGCCTTTGACTGACAATTACTAACTCGATTCGCCGCCTCTAGATTTGCAGGCCTTACAAATTGCTCTAAGTAAGTCTCTAGTATTCATAGCCATATGTATGTGTGGCTTATGCATGGGTAGAAATACAGACTGTTACTATTGATAAGGCTTTAGATCTCAAAAGGGAATTTCGTTAGCCCTGGAGGAAAAACTCTTTGGTGTTTATATAACTCAGATATTATATACAGATATTATCACAATATGATATATAAAACCTTGTCCGTCCCTAAAATAATATTGCGCTGCATATGCTATTAAAACGCATATGATATGAAACAATTATAACTTTTAAAACCTATTTTAAGTTTAAATGGCTTGATATGTGAATTTTGAATTTTGCCTAAATTTACGAAATAACAAATTCATTTTAAAGAGAGATTTTTATGGGGTATGAAGTCTTTGAAGGGCATTTTGTTTGTTTTGATCGATACATGTATATATTCTTGGAAATAAAATTATAAAAAAAATAATAAATAAATAAAAAATTAATGTAATGTATAATGTAATGTAATCGTTGAACACTGAATTTAGTTAAAAGTACTATCATTAAACTATTGGTAATTGTTAGGATTTTTGTATACCTGGTTGTGATATTTATTTGCAATTGATTTGAAAGTATAGTCTTATCATACTGACATTTTGAAAAACCCTCGTAAATAACACAACTAAATTACTAATAACTGTATTTTTGGTATATAAAATAAATCCACAGAGTTGGCAATTAATTGAATAAGATATAAGATGAACTAATAGATTAAATACATTTCTACATACATTGTTTTTTTTAATTTACAATTGAATTATTATGTCTTGTGTATGGGGGTGCTTTTGAAGAACACTATCTAAACTAAACTATCTATTTACTATGATATTGTCCTGTAGTTGTCGTTCTTATTTTGTAATTAATATTTACTATATATCTTTAATGATTGCTACCAGTTTCATAAACTGCAGGAGCATTCATTCTATAACTCAAGATAATTGTGCTTTGAATTCAGCAGCATAACGACTGAACCCATTTTCTGTATTTCTGTAAATATCATTAAATGTGATTAAACACAGAAGCATCTACTTAAACACTTTAATAGACATTCTTATCTATCTTTAACTGTAGGTTTCTATGACATTCGCACAAGTATGATCTTTCTATGAGAAAAAGTAATCTTCATATATAAAAAGAGAGTTTCTTGAATTTGATTTTTTGTGTGTTTAATAAGGAAAAAAACTTAAATGGACCCTTGTTAAATGCTTGATAGATATATCATTTTCTGTTCTAAATAATTTATCATTGAGTACAGAATCAACGTCGGTTGTTTTGTACCTTATATCGACTTATAATTGACTAAAAAGTTATGCTTTCGTTTTCAGAAAATTCAAAAAGGTATTAATAAGACTCGAAAATTTGACTCAAAACCTTTTCATCCATACACACCCATATACCACACGTCATTTCCTCCACTGTCCAAGAGCTCGGTGTTATCATTGATCAAGCCCTCAGCATGAAAGATAATGTCAAGCACACTGCCAAGACATGTAACTTCCATGTACGGGAGGTTTGATTACAGCAATAGTACCTTTGTGGGGTCTCCAGTCTGCACCACAGAACAACTTCAGAGTCTCCAGAAGACTGCTGCTCCAATCATAACTCTCACTCCAAGACACTACTATATCTCTCCTGCTCTTAAAGACCTCCACTGGCTGCCAGTCCAGTACAGGTTCCTCTTCAAGCTCCTGTGGCTCTTCTGTCAGTGCATCACTAACACAGCTCAAGAATACCTCTCAGGACTACCTCAGATTTATCTCCATACGAGATCACTACGCTCAGATAAATCCTGCTTCATCAGCGTAATTGAATCCGCTGATCCAGTTCCTTCCATATACCCTGATCTCCTTTAGGCCAAAAGCCTCGTATCGCCAGCTATCTAACCAGCCAATGGGACGACTCGCATCCAGCAACAGCGGCACAATTGAATAGAAAATTAACTTCCGTTAACTTCAAAAGAGTAGCGTCAAGCTCTTGGATAACGACATTTCATTTGCTGAAACAGTAACAGGTGAGCACAGCCACGAACATAAAGCCACTCCAGCCGTACGAGGGATAAGGCTCGAAGGAGATCAGGGTGTTTGGATGGAGCTGGATAAGCGGATTCAATTACGCTGATGTAGCAGGATGCGTACAGACAACCAGATCCTTTTTGTCATTCCAAATTTGAAACTTCCAATATATAGACAACGTTCATTTTCCTTTGCCGCTGCCAAAAAATGGAATGCTTTTCCACAAAATATTCGCTCATTTGCTGACTATCAGACTTTCAAACGCCTCCTGAAAACACACTTTTTCACACTAGCTTTAGAATGAAGTCATTCTTCTTGACATATTTGACTCTCACTGTGCGCTTTGAGCAGGATATTAAGCTTGAAAAAAACACGATATATGTGTTCTGATTATTATTATTATTATCATTATTATTCGTTAAAGGCAAATCTCATAATTGAGGTCTCAGTTAAATATGAGAGATAACCTTCTCATATCAAATCTTCATTAGAATATACATGATAAATAGCGGAGAGCAATGTTTGAGAATAAACAACTATAAGGAAAATATTACTATTAATATTATTAAGAATAAGATTCGTCATTCGTGACAATGCATTCATAACAAGTACACTATACATTGTGATTTAAAACGGTGTTTTTACTTAAATGAGCTATGCTCTGTTTTCGTTTTGTAAACGATTATATGACCCAATTGCCCCTGTAGTTTGTACTGTTGGTACAGCTTTGTTACTGAATCCTTAAAATGTCAATGCAAAAGAATTTGTTTTAAAATAATTGATAATAATATAACAATACTTTTTATATCATTCTCATGTTCTGGAGAAGGAGTATCATCATTGGCCAATATGATCCTTTTGAATGAGTGTTTGATCTAGCTCTATATTTCTCGGACATTTTTAGAAATATCCATTTCTTGGGTAATCCAATTATACAGACAGGGCGTCATTTTCGTTTACTATTGCGTGTTTCTGTCGCATTAGTAATCAATAAATAATGTATATGGACCTTGTAAATGGATTCAGTATCTAACTTCAATTCAAGTTTATTCTTTATGAACCTTTAGCTTTACAGCTACAAAAATGCAATGTAAGGTATTTTTTACAAAACGTACTCACTTTACATTACACATTAACACATTTCTTAATGTACATGCTTTAAAAATATATTTACCCCAATAACATACTTGAGCCATTCGTTGATTATTAAAGCACTCATTAACTGCTAAGTAAGTTAACTTTTTAAACCAACATGTATTGTGTGTCAGTACGTTCACATTTTTGTGGCAATCTTCTTAGAATGTACCGAGTGACTCATTAATGGGAAACATAAATTTATCTGAGAGTAAATGATGATAGTTAATGATAGAAACTTCCTTCTAAATGGGATATTAAAAGCCAATGTGTTTAGTGTTTTTTAAAAATTTGATCATGTATCTTTGAGAGTCATTAACTAAGGGCTCTTTGTTTATAAGATTGTATCATTGTAAATACGGTTTTCTAAGCCTCAGAAACATGTTTAAAAATCAATTTCGCAATAAAATGATGATTTCTGTAACTTGATATAAATGTGAAGACTAAGTCTTCAGAAGTATGTCATTGTACAAATATGTCATGTCTTTGGGAACTCTGAACATTAAAATCTGAGAATATGTTGAAATAATAATGTTTATAAATGTTTATCTCGACTTGCATAACAATGTCTACTCATTTGCAAAAACCGGTCACGTGTCGTAGGTATATTTTTCTATGTTAAACTGGGTCGCGCTCATCCCTAGTAACGAAAAATAACGTAATATACTTTGTCCCACTGTTAGGTAACAAAGGGCAAAGGCTACGCTGCTTTTCTGTACCTTTACATGCTCAGTGGATTTTTCCAGCAATTACAGCCATCTTAATTTAAGTATGCTGATGGAAACAACAAAAGAGCTCCTAAGAGCTCATTCATTCCTTTAAAAGTATTGGTAAAACTCGTTGAAAACAAATTTAAAATCAATGTAGTTGTGAAAACTAAGGAATGTAATCTGCACTATTGTGGAGAAATGTATATACATATAGTCGCTTCTTTATCTATAATCCATTCGTTGTAGTAACGTGTATTTTTTAAATATTATATAATCAAGTTAGTTTCGAAATTGTAAATTTATGGCATTGGGATAAATTTCGTGTTTTGAAAGCTGTTGTTTCATTCTGAAGGTTACTTATGTATAATCTTTTTTTATCAAGTTAGCTTACTGAACTGCTTTGAGATATTTAATCTCCCATTCTGTCTGTTAAAGTCGTTAAAGAATAAAGTTACAAATTCGCCACAGACAAATGTAATTAGTTTTAACGTTTACGAGTGCAGCTACAGAGGTTAGTGCATGAAAATAAACAACTGTCTCCATCTTTATAGCAAGAGTAGATTATATAAAAACTAGTCAGTCGTAGTCAACCTGTTTGCTTCAAGTAACTTATCAAGCCTTTGATTGACAATAACTTACTTAGATTCAAGCTTCGGGCAATTGAAGCGTTACAGTTGCTTTACCTTACTGTCTGGTAGTCATTGCCTTTGGTCTGCCTTCTATCTCGTCCATAATAGAAACCTCAGCAATAAATAGAAGGATTGATCACAAAATGGATTTCGATTAACCGAGACGAGTCATTTTAAACTCTTTCAATCACTGCCACATAAAATATAATCTGCTATGTTTACAATAAAAAGAATAACTATTTCTTTGACTTGAAATGAAACTTATTATCATTAATAATTAGATCAGACAACGCAGCTATATTATTCAATATATTATTATGAACTACATTACGGAAACACCCTGTGATTATGAAGAATATGAACAATTGACCATAATTATAACGAGCAGGAACCAGTTTCAACCAGCACACTCGTTACAAGAGCATCCATGAAAAAAGAGATGCATAATGAACCATGAACAGCAAACAACTATTCAAAACTCAAAAAAGGGCAGAACACGTCACATCAAAAAGTTAAACATAACTATGAATTACCTGAACTTCCATTGATGAGTTTTGTGTGTTGATATTCAGTTAAAACAAAAGAATATAACCTAGAAAGCTTCACGTAAACTCCACTTTGCTACCTTTTTTTGAAAACTCAAAAAACGCTTCATTTGTCATGATCAACTTTCTTGTACAACCAGATTTTTGTCTTTATGTATGTTGATGGATTAACTTTCGTTTGAAACCCGACTTTGTTCTCAATGTATGTTGATGGATTAACTTTCGTGTGAAACGTGACTTTGTTCTCAGAGTATGTTGATGGAGACGATGCTAAAAATGCTGAAAGAGGTTTGCTAAGGAGAAACATAGCATAAATGAAGGATTGTGTGCATGGACAATACCGTTTTCCCTTGATGAAATGCTGCTTCTACAATGTTTATTGTTGAATGAATTGGAAACGTCTTACATTTCTTCTAAGATAAATCTTGAATGTATGCTGAATTAAATGGTACAGGGATTAACTGTTAAAAGGTTGAAAGTCATTCATTGTACAATGCCAATGAAAAATGTGTTATCAAGTGAATTTGTTCTCGTTGTTCCCTATCACTCAGGGGATAAGCATTAAGCATTAATATTGTCATGTTCTTACAGGTTTTTAAAACCTTCAAGATTCTGTTAGACGTTGAATTTTATCAATGTCATTATGTTTGGATGATGATTCTCATAAATTAGTAGCTTAAGCGCCATTAAACGCCCATCCCAGTAACTATTACCTTTAAAAGGTTATCTTTTCAAAGCGGGAACTAAACCTTTGTTCCAAGAACCAAACACTCGCTTTGCTGAATATAACATCTTAACAGCACGCACACACAGCTTTTCCCTTATTACACATCAAGTTACAATAAATAATAATGATAATAACGATAATATGCAAAATTTGTGAAACCCCTATATAGTTGAACATAACACCACTTTAAGGCGCTTCACAGTAGCCAAGTGCTAGAGATCTTGTCGGTCGGTAGAGTTGCTTTAAATAGATTCTTTCTTTAAACATATTAACTAAGAAGAAAAGTTCTATTTCACCTTCTTTTTGGCTCAATCAGTCTATAGAGGGTTCTCTGAAAAATGAAAACTACGAATATTCTCCATTCACTTCAGTTTCGACATATTATCTTTGACACTAATGGGATGTATTCACGATAGAAAATACATATTCTGCTTAAAATAAAAAAACCTTCAAATCTGAAAAATTACTATAGATATAGATGTTGTTATCATTTCGAAAAGTATCATCAACATGTGTGCACAACCAGAGATTATCTAAGAACAAAGTCACATTTTAAATAATAATTTAATTTGTTTACATATATTAATTCCATTTGTTTACACATATAAATCACATTCTCTTTACAAACTCTTATTGCGGTATTGACACTTTTGCGAAATGTATTTTTTGGTATGAAAGTTTTCTCCCTTCCGAATCGTGGTCTTTTCTTAGATAATTATTCTATAAACTGAACAGAAATGTTTTGTTTATGCAGAAACAACTTTTCATGACCTAATTATGCCATATTTGCATTTATCTTTTACAACATCAATCTTAATTTGAGATGCCAATTAAGAGATAAACATTATTTGGTTATCACGTTCTTCATGTAAATCTCTGCGGCTATTGTTTGATATCTAAAGCTGACAGTAAGAATCATTCATCATTTCAGCAAGTGGTTAATAAGACGCTTGCCTCTGATATATCATGTGACGTCCTCAGAACAAGTGCACGTTTCATGACGATATTCGTAAATTCGAGCTTAGCTAGCCTTTTTACCTGATGTCGCTTTTGTCAACTTACCATCACTTGAAATCTATGCACTGATAGTCTGTGTACAAACCTATGCAAACGCTTCAATCCCACCGTACTGTGATGAAATATTGTGACAACATTGTAAAACACAATTTGAACTTATTGTAGATACACTGATTGTTAAGCGTGCCTTTAAAAAAATTACTCCTTTTTTCTTTACACTTACAGAATATCTTCATGATCCGAAATTAATTATCATCTCAATGTGTAAATCGACCACAAATCCTATATAGCTGGTGAGGTGAATTTGGGGTTTAATTCCGCTTTTAAGAGTATTTACTTTATATCACGGCTGCTAGAATTATTTCAGGGAGAAACCCCAAAACACTTTTCAGCATTGAGGCTATACAATGCAGTGTAACCTGCGAGCGTCGGCTAGACCTGCGAACAAAATTTATTATATTATTTGCTCAATTTTCATTTTAAATTGGAACCGCATTATTTCATAACTCAAACCCCATCTCTTCATTCACGAACACTTGGAAATACCAAAAGTTTCATCTTTCGTAATCCAACTACAGTGCAAAGAAAATCTGGATTGAACCATGATATTTTCAAATCCTTGTATTTGATTGGTTGGATTGTTTTGATAGCCGAATTACTGCACGAATAAATCGTTCCCACAGCTTGATGCACAAACCTAACAATACTTTGAGGACATTTGGTATTCTACGACTTCTCTTAAACTAGTGTAACCTTCACTCAAGGGTTTCCATCATATTTATATCATCTTTAGATTTAATATCATTGTGACCTTAATAGGATATCTACGAGATTTCAACCATTTCAGTTCCTAAAATAGAAAGATAACATCTGCATATCATTCATTTAAATCAATGAAAGCAGCAGTAGCGTATAAAGTTGTAAGACTACGTTCATCCATTTACCTTATTGGAGAGAATTAAAGGTGTTCACGCTAAAATGGCCATCTGTGACATCGTATTTCACTTCAAGGGATAACTAGGTCGAGTGATGAGTTGGTTTACTTTCTGGAGGCAATTCATTAACATAAAGAAATCATTTGTAGAAATTTGTTTTTAAAAAACCACCCAAAAAGCTTGCTACCATTGCTTTTAACAAATAGCAGTTCTTACAAAAGTACCAACACATGCAGTTTGGTTTGTCTTTCAAAATTCAATTTTGTTAGCGAGGTATTTCTGCCGACTGCGAAAAATCTAATCTCCTAATCTACTGCTTTCCTGAACGTTTTTGTATATGTGAAAGGAAATACCAAATGACAATTTCACATTTTTTCTGAATTATGCAAGCCGCAGTTAATCAGTCATATTTGCGGGCTGTGTCACCAACTGTCCCATTTTGAAATCATTCAACAGGTCTGATAAACAAATAACACTTATTTTTTAGTAATTTAAAACGTACCAGACATATGGCATAGAAATGAAAATTATTGTACATGTGATCATCATCAACATCAAATGTTGACGTATGATGCAGTTTCCTGTAATCAAAACAAACAATTTAAATCTTGTGTCTGGGATATAATTTTACAGAAATAATTACAGTAAAATGCCAGTGTTGTTGTGAATGTCATAGCTTCTGTGAGAAAGTGAAGGTTAGTTAGATATTTTGAAAGATTGCAACTTTGCCTTTGTCATGAGAAATGTTTATATGGATATTTTGAAAGTTCGGAACTTCGAATCTTTCATAAGAAACGTTGAAGATGTTGAAAAACTGCAACTTTGCGGGGTTTTTTTTTTTTTATAAGAAAC
This sequence comes from Phorcus lineatus, assembly GCA_921293015.1. Lineage (NCBI taxonomy): Eukaryota > Metazoa > Mollusca > Gastropoda > Trochida > Trochidae > Phorcus > Phorcus lineatus. Next base: position 44,788,332 of record OV121092.1, on the reverse strand, counting down.
GTTTATAAAGGGGTACTGCAAAATAAATAACGGTTTGGAAATGGCTATGATTCAAACAAGCTTCAACACTTTATAAATATTATAATCACTCAACATAGTCACATATCAAAGCGACTTGAATCAAAAATAAGATATGCTTCGTATCCCGCCAGGGGCTCGGCAACTTTGTCTGCAGTAGAAAACTGCTCTACACGCAGTCAGGTTTGGGTGCAATGCTACACTGAATTTCAGCGCAGTACCACCCATGGTTCGCTAGTTACAGCCCATGCTCGCAGGTTTCACAGCAATGCATAGCCAAAATGGTGTTGCAGGCTTTCTCCCTGCAGTAATACTAGCAGCCGCGATATAAGTGAAATAATCTTGAAAGCGGTGTTAAACACCAACTCACGTCACCTCACCTGAATCAAAAATAAGATATGGTTTGTGAACAAGACACACAGGAGGCAGCGACCGTATCAAAGGATTCAGATCACTGTAACTTTATGAGTGATTTCTATGTGATAGTCAAGTTATTAATTTCTAATCTTACTTGAATGGTTGGCCTTTTTCAACAAACGCAATTTCGGTTTGACAATATCATGTTCATTTGCCAAGTGGTTTTTGTGTGTTTAAAACATATTACAGGTCTACAAAGGCAAAGTCATAAACTGAGAGAGTTGCTGATTTCAAAAGGCAGAATGAAAGTCAAGAGATGCTAGCCATAACTCAATTATATTGATCAATTATGCTCCAATAACAAGCCTAAATGATGTATTGAAGAGACAATTTGCTCATATCAAGAAGAGTGATAAAGATATTTGCAACCTTAGCATTATTTGGCTTATCATGCCTTTGTTGGCATATCGATATGTTATCCTAAATGTGAAGGCTTTTTTATGTCTTGTGGAAGCTTGTTTTTGTTGAAGCCTAAAAACGCATGACTAGCGCGACTTTAAAGTATCTACATTTCAACCTTGAAATCTTTCTTCTGACTCAATAGGCGTTGTTTAAATCTTCAGTTTAATGATCCACTGTTTACTTCACTTCTGTCACAGCATAAGCTGTCGATCAAACTCTTCTGAATCTACTTGTGCTCTTCATTCTTGCTTCAAGAAAGATTTGAAGAGCGGTTTTAGTGTTCAGCTGCGGAAATAAAGCTGTAAAGAGTCCATATTAAGGCCATTTCAATGGAAATGATAAGAATAATGTCAATAAATATGACATTATCATAAAGCACCAAACAGGCAAGGAAATAAAGTGACTGATACCAACTTAATTTTGAAGTCAAGATCTAACATACATGTACATAACATTTATTGATAACCTGTCGCCCAGCTTCTTCTTTTCAAATAGATTATAGGTAAAACTGAACATGTTTCGGGTAGCTGCGAAATCGTTAACGTCAGTTAGTACTAGATACTTATTCAATGGTAATCCACAACAATGCCGTTATGTGTACATTCCATTCCATTCCATTAAGTACCTGTCGTCAATTAAATTTGCGGAACTTTACATTGAATTGTTACGTAAGCTTCATACATACATATTTGAGATATGTTTTAAATAACCTGAGTATTAAACAAGTAACAAATCAGGTGATACGTTCTTTAATCGGCGTAGGAGTCTAGGTACTCAAGACAGCCACGTTTGTTTTTACGGTTAGTCTTCCATACTCAATGATAGTAGTAGTTGTGTTGCACAGTATGGAGAAGGGAAGGAACAATAAAATACATTTTATTCAATGTTGTCATTGTGATGCCTGAAGAACATTCATTGCCTTGGAAAAATATCATAAAGCTAAATGATTTTTAATATTTCAGTTATTTTGCATTTGCAATATTTTTATATCAGGCAAAAACGTTTTCATTATATTTTTAAAACGTTTTACATATCATACCTTTCTGCTTTAATCACTTTCAACTATAATTACAAACTGAAATTCTGATCTTTTATTTGAATTACTCTTGGCCTTGTCTAATCAGTTTGGAAACAAACATTTCCTATTAACATAACCTTAACGAATTTTGTTTTAAAGAAAACCCTAATCAATTATTTCGTAGGATTTGGAAATTGAAAGACTAATAATCGTAATGCTGTTTTGATAAATTAATGATCGATATTCCATTTCTATGTATCTCAAGTTTAGCGGTAAAGCTTCCAAGACTTCACTAAGGAACGAAGTGCAGCATCTGCAAGTTGCTGGTTCATTGTTTGTTCAATTTTATTACTCTCCCGTTGAAGATATCGCCGTTCAATAAATCTACAAAGTGATTACACATTGTGAAATAACATCTCGTGTTGATTGACGTCAAAATGTTAGCGTCGCAGCCACAATGGTTATCCCGGCGATTTTCATGATTTTTCTTTGATATAATTCAGCGAGTAATAAATAAAATACTAAACCCAGTCCCATATAATTACATTTTTATGAAACTCGTGAATGGTATCGGTATCTAACTCGCTTTCGCTTGTTGAATACCAAACCACACACTCGTTTCGTAAATATGCTATTAAACGGGACGTCGTTTAGTATTCTCTATATCATCAATTCATGTAGATGATAATCTAGACAGGTGAACGTTTTAGAGACACATGCCTTTTATATCCTGCACAAACGAAACATTATCGTTAAGAGATCTCACTACATGCAATGGTACACATTCTGATATTGTTGACGTAAATATTTCTACTGTCATCTCAAATGATTTTAGACACACCAGTGTGGCATAAACGTTAGGCAGAAGACTTGTGCCCAGGTTTAAATGTCAACTGAGGAATAGATTTTCCCTTGCTGTTCTCAATAAGATTTAGATCGAAGGTTATCATTAACTGGTCCATTTCACATTCACCTCCCTGCTTGATTAACCTTAAAAAAGGAAATACTCTGCCTTTACAATCTTGGGCAGAAGCACTGATCGATCTTGCATGTGGCTTGCAAAGAGAAAAAGTGAAACCTGTTTTAGGTGTCATTAGTTTCTTGAATGTTAATTCGTTCAATTGAAAAATTCAAAATCGTTAAGGATACAGCGTGATTTATGTTTATCCGTTTACAATCCTTCTGTGTTGGACTATTGATTTATATTTCAATTTAAAAAAACAAACGTTTAATTCAATCATTGACAGGAACTTTAAGCGCATGTCCATGTAAACTGAGCTTAATTACATTATACGTATAAAGCTTGATTTCCATCTGAAATTTAATCGAGGATAATGAGTATTTGTTTACTGCTCTCAAGGTCTAGGTTCATACACACGGTAAAATTTGCCATTTTTCCCAATTTGTTTGTGCCTATTTTAAAATACGCTAAAATTCACCTTAACAATACTCTTTACAGAATTCACAGACTACTCAAGAAAGCATTGCTTTCATAAGTTTGATTGATACAATACAAAATTCGTTGTTTCTTTAAAATAAAATATAGTAAATATAAATATTTATAATATAGTAAATATAAATATTGAAAAGATTATATAATTTTTCTTTTTAGATAAGCAAAAATCATTTTATTGACATGAGATTTCGAATATCTATTTGCATTCAAATTTAAGTACTACATCGAACGCATATGTTGAACTGATTTGTGTCTATTGAGATGATTGATTCCACTTTTAAACATCAGCTAATGTCATTACACAGTATATTTCGACTACTAACGTGAACTATGATTTTTATCGATGATATGAAGTGATAGTGTACGAGTAATTATTTATATAAAGTTTAAAAAAGGTTATTAGTTACTAAATGTTACTATAAGAACTTATTACGTACATTGCATCATTGTTGATCAAAGCAGATTGGCAGACAACACTTTGACTATAGTTTCCTTAACTTGATGATATCATCAATGTATTCATAAACTAAATCGTTGAAGTTCATTCCTTATTTTAGCCTTCCCAATTCGTTTCGTAGTAAATGGTTCCGCTCTCACTCCATCCTATAACCTGATCTCTTTCAAGCCAAAAGCCTCGTGTCTCTAGTTAGGATGAGGAAAAAGACCGAAAGAAAGGCATAGTGATGGATAGACAAGAGGTTTTAAAACAAATCAAATTTGGTCTTGCCCCTACCCGTCGACTTATCCAGCTTGAATGCCTCTACCAGAGGCATAGCTCTCGGGGTCTTTGAAGCACGCAAACCACCACACCACGATAAAGTATTACGTCAAGTGGTGGTATTAACGAGGAAATAACAATGAATATTGAAAACAACAAAGGCGAGATATTTGCTCCCTGGCGTACGCCAGAGTCACAAGGAAATAAGTCTGGTATAGCATTAACAACCGAAGCCGCAGATTCAATTTACTGATACATATTCTTGACTAGTTGAAGAAACCTCCCCTTATTTCTATTTTGGATAAGATAAAACCAAAGACCTGCTCTCCTTATTGTATCAAAAGCTTTATTAACGTCTATGCAAACACAGCACAAAACAGTAGAAACCAGGTTGAGCAGAGTTAAGGATATCTTTCCCTTTGAGAAAGTTCTTATGATCTTACTATTGAATAGTTTACCGAAAAACAACAAGGTATGAATTTGGTTCCATTTCACTTTTACCTTAAAATATAGGTTTGATGAAACCATTAAGCCACGATTCCGGTAGTCATCCAGAGAATATTACCAGATTAAAATATTGTTCCAAAAAAGATTGAAAAATATCAATAGAATCAATCAAATAATCATTCTCAATCATATCTAAGTCAGGCGCTTTCGTCCTTTTTACCAGTTAACTTTCCCTAAAGATTTCTTCTTTTGATATATTGGCATTCAGTATAGTATCAAGATCAACAGTTTCAGCGCCTTCAGCTGAGGGATATCATTGTCTAGATGGTTTTAATTCAAATCTCTGTAGTAATTGTACATTATTTATAGGCTTAGGAGAGTTGCCGTAGGATTACTGTAAGATCTGTAAATGAACTTTGTGCTATTGTTATCCTCAGCAGAGCTTGGGGATTACAAAATGTGGGCAGTTTCCAAGATCTTTAAATGAACTTTGTGCGATTGTTATCCTCAGCAGAGCTGGGGATTAAAAAATGTCGGCAGTTTCCAAGAGGATGATTGTCATATATTTATAACACAGAAAGGTTGATTTGATGATCTAATCTAAATGTCGAATTTTTTGCTTATTTCATATTATAGCATTCGCCATTGGTTCTGTCTTATTTGGTTGCAACCTCTTGCACAAAGTGAAAGAATATTTACATTTTCACAAATATTGTATAATCATAAAGTTAGAAAACAATTAAGTTCTGATAAGAGTATACTGGAAACACTGACTTGTTAAACTTGATATGACTGTAAGTGGTAATTGTATATAAAGAAAAGGGAAACGTTTATACTTGTCACAGAGTAAAACTCATTTCCTCACATTGAAATTGAATTTATTTTGAACTCATTTAGTTCATTGAAAGATATTTATTGTGTGAACAAACAATATATATTTACAATATAAATGAGAGGAAGAAGGTGGTAGGTAAAGAATACTTCTTCTATATTAAACATGTCTTTTTAATTTCATGCTTTTGATGTCCTTATCGATACCATTAAACAACCGTAAAGATTCTACCTGGGAAATGCGAAAAAAAAATTCATTACTAACCTAAGGTTATTTACAAACGTGTAAATATAAATGTATATATTTATATACAAAATGATATGATAGCTTATATGTTAATAAGTGATCTGGACAGGTTTCATAAATCGAGCATATAATGATATAGTTTTGTGTATGTAATTAGTCCTGCATTAGAAAAAGCGTTTATTCACTAAAGCATAGCTAATGACTTTGACTGTAAAACTGCCGTCAAACAAGTTTGATGACCTGCCTGAATGATGTACTCTCCTTTCTGTCTTTTTGAGGTCTTTGAAGTATTCAGAAAAACATCCGCTACAGACTAACTCAATAAGTTACAAGTGTAAAAACAGTAGACAAGTCGAAGACAATAATATCTTTCTCCATCCAATACGAAAAGCTATGGAAGATCAAATAAAGATCTATTGTCAATAAACTGTCAATTGCAAAGGTTTTTTTCACTGCGTTATGCCTAAAGTATCATTGCAAGCATATCTGAGCACTGCAAATGCATTCTTTTTTATGTTTTACTCATCAAAGACTCAAACAATCAGCTGTCACGGTCGAGCTATATCCTTCGCAAATGGCACATGATTTTAAGAATTGCAATATAATTTACTGTGTCTGTTGTCAATGATTTTTTAATGGATTAAAAGAGTGTTTCCTTTCTTCGAGGATTGGTCCAAACCCATGTTTCATAAGAAACATAGTTTATGTGCATTAACGCCTAAATAGTAAAATATGTATCATATTGGAAACGTTCTAGGTTAAAATATGTCTTATCCCTAAGGAATGTGGATGCATCTAACAGAAGTCAAGTGGTTGCTTTTTATTTTGGAAAATATTTCACAATTAACATTTAACATTATCATAATTCGAATATATAAATTTCGGAAATGTCATATGCAAATTACTAGTAAGATAGCAAAGAAGAATACAACAATATTAAAAAGATTCATCTTATAAGGGAACCACACATTATCAGCTGAATATTTTTGCTGAATTGTAAAAACAAGGCATCCTTTGGTTGTAAGCGTATGCATGTCATATCAAACGTCACCAGTATATTTGCTATGAATACATGTGTTAGCCCTCGAAAATACACATACATAGTAACTCAAGCGCCCAGTAAACATTTGCTGTTAACACAGGTACACATTTGTAGCAGTTCAAGGAAACTAATAAAAGCATGAATGATTGGATAATAAATTAATATTAACAAAAAGAAATGTTTTTAAGTTTATTTCGATTCATATGCACCTAAATTAAAATCGTTAATAAATTTTAGTAGACTCTGCTCTAACTATCTTAACGACGTATTTAAGAAAATGTTAAAACTTCAACAAATAATGTTCACAGACTTCATTTAGGAAAACATTGCATGGGAAAGAAATTACAAAGACTAAAAAAGATTTTCGGATTCTAAATATCTTGCAATAGGATTTTTGAGTTCGTCTTTAGCTGTGCAACGCAATCAAACATCCTGGCTAGTATTACTTTTAACAAGTAATTGCCGCCTCTTTGTGTTTTCAAAGTGAATACAAAGTGGGAATAAACCTTTGTTCTCTTACCTTGATAAACTTGAAATCTCACATCACGCTTACGCAATTTCACAGCTTTCCAATTATCTCCAAACACTAGATAACAAGGTGGTATTGAGTTAAACATCGGGTTACAAATACATGTTTAAAACAACAATTATCCACTTTAAAGTATTCAAAAAGAACCATGATATATTTAGGTTTGCTATTGATGGAAAATGCATTCCGTTTTTTAGATTTAGATTCCAATTAGATTTGCCTTGCAAGCACATTTCTCATGTACTGTACCGATCATCAAATGGTGAAATAACATTTGGAGCGTATATCCCTGTTGAAGTATGTGTCAACATTTACATATATATTCCAATTCATTAACATATTTTCAATGAGGACTCTTTTTTTATCACTTAAGCATGATTAAATAAGATGTTAGATAATACATACTATCATATTTCAATTGACCAACGCCACTTATCACTTCCTTCTTTCAACTTTCTCAACATTTGCAGAATGTTTTCAACACATGTTGAGACATAAAATCAAATGGCTGCTTGGTTTGACCTTTCTAAAATAACATGTAACATACTGAACGTAAATGATTTCTAAATCATATTAAAACTTGAAGTTGAACTTGACACCGATGAATATTATGACATGGTATGCAACTTTAAAGCTCAAAGAATATCAAACCTCTGAAAACGCTTACATAGCAGAAACTTTCATTGTTGATTTAGTAAACATTGGTTCTGGGAAGGACCACAATTTCACTGGATGATTTTAGAAACAATACAGTGCTTATGGCGTCTGCGACACTAGTTACCACTATTTAGGAAGGTGGACAAAGGTTGAGGAGCTGCGCTTGTCACTGACAATAAGCTCTAGCTCTGGAATATCTTTCTTCAGTACAACTAAAAAGGTCCTGTTATCTTTATGGGGATTTTAACTGCATAATCAATTAAACAGTAGACGTAAGCACCATCCGAGTAGTACCACCAAAGGATTCCTCAGGATTCAACTAGAGAAATCTGGATGCAAGTTCCATTGAACAGAGCTACACAACTTATTTATCTCCAATCCACAACTCAGATAACTTCTGAACAAGACCCCTTCTGTCGACCGATGAACTTCAAGGTACATACATTCTAACACGTTTACATAAAAACATATGAAACCTTATCACAGTCGTGCACCAGACGACACCAAAAGCAGCACATTTAACATCATCGCAGAAATACAATAATGATTAAGCTGCAGAAGTTAATCCAACCTCGTTCTGGCGCCTGTTTAAATACAAGAAAATATCATGCTATGTTAGAACATTTTCAGACATGGACTTTGGTTTTGGAAGATATAATATATAAGATCAAATACTTCTTCACATTGTTCGAAATTTGTAACTCTGGTAGGCCCTACTAATTTAGTCATTAGCCACCTGAATTAACTGGTTTACAACGCAACTCCCTATAGCGCAAATATCTTAATTTGGAGAAACTAACGACACTCACTCATTCAATTTAACTTTTGTTTATTGATAACTGAAGAGTGCAGAGCCATTTACAGCGTAGTGCTCCTTTTACAGTGATGGGTGCCATGCAAGGAATCAACAACTTCCATCTGATGAAGTATTTATCAGCAATCTATCTCTACTCAACAGAAACACTGCCATAACTAGAGGATTTGCATGGTTACAATTTCTGGCTTGTCATTGGCAATTCATTTTTCTATCATTCATAATTCAAGAAAATGTGTTTCTTTCGTATTCTAGTTAGAGTAATTATTCTCAAGCATTCACCAAAACTCTCTAGACTTCGAATGTGAATTTGAAATCGAAAATCAGACTAAATAAGACTTTTGTTAACATCAACTTTACACACCCACACCATGCAGATGCCATTGTTTTTCTATTCTTCGATGTCATGGTGACTCCATGGTGAAAGTATAATTAACCTCGAGATAATAATATTTTGAAAATCAGCGCTTTGCAACCATAATATTGCAAAGGAATAACACCTTTTGAAGCGTGAGTTCATAGACGTTGAACAGATCGTAATAATACACAAATATTATTCCCTCGAACGAAATGAAGTTAATACAACTGAATATGCGATGTGCTTCGTAGTCACAGCTTTTCAGCTGAATTAAACATTCATTGTCTTCGAACAAACAAATTAACCCAATGCATAAATTACAAGCTTCACTGAGTTTTATCTGCAAATCTGTAAATCCTTCAAATGTCAACTGGAGTAACCTTTCACGAGACCTCAGTAGGAGATGAAAGATATTCAAGCAGACAGAGCTATATATCCCCATGCCAAGTGGAAAGTTTGATATATATTGAACAATTATTATAAAGCTGTATTCTTTAATAAACCCTTATTAACTTAATATTCTAGGTTGACAACTTTCCTTAGCAGATTTTGGAAATACATTTATCTTTCGGAAGATGATTGTTCTAAGGTTTTAAGCGCTATAGTTTGGAAACAATACTGTGACTGTTCTAAATGCATAAGGCAGCACTGAAATAATTATTGTTGACACTCAAAGTTACGATGAGCTGGATGAGTGTTATAGATCAGGTTCGGAAACACAATTTTAACTAATATTTCCATGGAAACGGCCTTAAGTAAAGTCGGAATGAGTTGAAAACCCCACACCGCACCATTACACATTAACTTGTCCATCTAGACAATTTTCAAAAAGCTAGGCCTTATGGTTTTTAACGTCAGTAAGGGAAATGAAATTGCCATTCCATAGAAAAAATAAATGTAGGAAGAAGTTGAAAAGCCTAAGAGGAACAAGTTCACATGAAGACTGTCCTATATACCAAGTTACATCCTGGACCCTGTTGTTGTTGTTGAATACTTTTCCGGGAACGAAATTTGAAGTTGTGTTTCCTTTGAAACGGAGAAAGTGGAAAACCCATAAAGGCACCACACTCACATGATGATTATTCCACACATCAAGTGTCAAGTCCGGATAAGATATTCTTAGTTCCGTTCCGTTCCAGTCCAAAAATTACATGTTGGAAGAACACGATAACTAATCTCTGAGCAGTGTTTTAAAACGTTGTGAATATGTATTTTGAATGGATTAATTTGCAGTCAGGATATAAACCATTTATCAAAACGATTACAAAGTATATAACAACCACAAAAGCATTTTAAAATTTTAATTGTTTAAAGTTTGGAAATAGTATGGGTGTTGCTTTTTTGCCTATACCATGAGTGCTTTTACGAATAACTCTTTAAGTCTTAAACCAAACAAATACTGATAATCAAAACGTGGTGAAGAATAGAATGAATATGAGTGAGTGAGCAAGGTTGAACGTGCTGTTGGCAATGTTTTAGCCATTCAACCATCAAAAAGAAAGGAGACATATCAGTATATGGAGGGAAATGTAAAGATGAAGACGGGAAGAATGATAAAGTTAGAGAATGACAGTTGAATTTAGAATGACCTGTGGTTGGTCCGGACTCAACCCTACGACCTGCTCATTTAGGTTGAACCCTTTTGGGGACATTATTGTTCCCGCTGACGTATCTCTTAAGGTCATGGAGGCACACTTAATCTAATATCTACGATATAAATTATTAGGCAAATATGTACGTAATTTGGATAAAATAACTTTATGCACGTAGCGATGATATCTTTTGAATGAACTACGGTATCGGAAATATGACAATCTTGCCGACAGGCGGAGAAGCGAAACGGCAGACCGTGTTTCTTTACGCTATTACCGTGTTTATGAAATCGGTTAGGTTTCATTAATGCCTTGATAAATAAATTTACATCCTTTGTTTACAGTTCAGCGGTTACAGTAGAGTAAATTCAAAAGCTGCACACATTTTATTGTATCGACACAGAGTTAAAACAAGTGCAAATGTCTCTATAAATATTTCAGCGGGCATATGCGTACTGAAAAGCCTATTAGGTAATGGGTCGCGTTGAGGTATTTACACATTATTAGATATACTATTGTAAATATATTTACAGCCACACGCCAGTGTTCCGATGTCATATTTCATGCGATAAAAGCTGGGAGAAGATGACAGGTAGCATGAATAATTCCAAGGACTGAAGTTAAGCAGTTATTATCAGATGTGTCTTCAATTGGTTCTAAAATAGATAAAGCTGGAGATACTTGGTGAAGATTTCGTTGTAAAAAAAACCCTTCATTGTCAAGATATAAAGTATTCTGACATTCTCCTGTCTAGAAAAGATATCATCAGTGCATCCGACAGCCACTGCTTTCAAGGGATTAATAAAGGGAACACCATCAATACAATATAGGAAGCGTACGCCACTAAAATTTCTTACTGTAAGAGCGTCCAGTTTGGTTTGATAAGGAGAACTAAATTCCGTGTAATCGATTAGTTTCTAACCTTTTATTCAATGTTTCTACAATTTTCCCTTATACATACACCATTTGTAGCACATATTTTGGACTATCCCTTGATTAAGTACATATACAATGCTTTATTATCTAAAACTGTAAACCACAGCAAATATACTTTTATGAATAAATAAATGTTACAACAAACTTGGATAGTCAATGATAGAGTGAAAGGGACAGTCTATCATCTAATCTAACGTAATCAAGATGTAAGTTAAGAATATGATTGACACAAAGTAGACTCAAATTCGGTCTTAATGCCAATTTGACATTAAGTGTCTGTAATGAGTAAAAATAACCGTAAAAATCGAAACTTATTAACTCGTCACCATGCATTTAGAAAAATAATTTATCTTCCGAAAATGTTGCCACTTATTTATGTCTTTGATTATCTACATCGGGACGCTTATTGTGGTTACATAGTACATTCCCAGAGAAGAGCGAAGATGATTAGTGTACAATCGGTAGGCACCGAAAGGCATCAAATGAAACATTATTACATCATAAATTACAGTTCTGTTAGGTATTATTAATTGTAATTTTGTAAATATTTAGGATAACATGTTTAAAACAACACACATCCTGGTACCTTTTGAGCAATTAGTGTATGTCGTAATATTTTACACAATATTAGTTATTATCAATATCTTACGCATAGCAGAAGCCTAAGTATACAATATGGCAGTTGAATTAAGAAGTTACAGTTTATTTATAAACACTCTTGATGTGATAAACATATTTTAATAATTCAAAATAATGCATCGGCATGGATTATTCAACAGTTGTATATATTTCAGCCAAGAGGTGAATGATAATAGATTGGAAACTAGCGTTAGCGATACATGACACAGAGTGCGTAAACTAATAACACATGGTATTCATCTTCAACATCGTTTCTGCAATAACAAAATCTCCTTTTAAAAGGCAGTTTCAAATTACGTCATCCCCAATTTCTATCACAAACAGGTGTGAACGTAAGCGTAAACGGGACAACGCAAGTCTATATTTGGTGATGGTAATTACTTTTATGTATTTTTCAAAATAGAGAGATTCTTTAAGGTAGAGATAATTTCTAGTTTCATTAAGATTGGTCAGATTTGATTTCCACATTTGTGTGTGACTGTCAGTTCTTTCGCTTACTTCAGATACAAATGTAAGTTTCTGAGGCACATGTTGGGAAAGCCATAAGTAACCAAAGCCGTAATCAAAAATGAGATTTTAGACTTGAGAAGCCAAAATTACAAATGTAGTTTGAACAGTAGAGAGTTTTAGTAACAATTACTAAATAATACATATTATACATACACTTTCAATTGCCTTGGCTTCCATAGAACCCCACACTCACAGCCATAAGAAGCCAAAATATTAGAATAGTTGATACTTAACAGACACTTGGATATGTTTTACCAATGTTGTTGACATTCCGAGAAATTGAAATTTAGACAAAGTCCTTTTGTGAATGAAATGATTAAATATAAGAAAGGATTAAAACATTTCTTATTCTTCGTTATTATGTTTATTATTATGTAGATGTTGTAACATAAACATCTATTAACCTCATGCAAAGAGGGAAAGAGCAAATCCATGTACACGAGATGTTATATTGATCAAAGACTGGAAATCATGTAATATAAGTTTCATATAGATGAGAGCTGTTACACGAAGCAATATAATGACTAATGATAATATCTACTTTAGAAAATGTTTTATTTGTAAGATAATGACTGATCTCGTTATGTTTTCAAAATAGCTCAGCAAATATCCGTTTTAATCAATTTGATTTGAGTGATAAAGTGATTTAAAAGCAGCTCTGATCTTCAATTACAAACTGTCGTGCTGTTTTCGTGTGTTTGGTCTCTTTGTTACCATTGCTAAGTTGCTGAGAGAATACATTAAAGGCCTGATGAAAGACGAATTCAAAATTATTCTATTTCAGTTGTAACGATGATATCAACAAATTTTATTGAACAGCTAATGAGTTATAGTCGTACTAAAAATTAGTGTGCAAATATCGCTGGATGACTTAGATAAGGTAAAAAAAATCAAGAAAACAAGGTAAATGTCATCCTGCTAAATCAGCGTATATCAATCCGCTCTCACTCCTTCCACATACCCTGATCTCCTTCAAGCCAAAAGCCTCGTATCACTGGCTTTCAAACCAGCCAATGAGACGACTCGCAATCAGCAACAGCATCACCACCCGGATGTAAAATCAGTCAAATTTCAAGACAGCAGCTTCACGCATAACGACATTCCATTGGCTTAAATAATAACAGCCCCAATAATGCCCCACCCATGTTTAAAAAAATGTACTGTGTTAGAGCTCAACTTGGCAATGGAAGCGTCACCTGTGCACGTGTTTATGCTTTGCTAACTGGCAAATCTCAATGTGTGTATGAGGAGTTGCTGCAGGCTATTGTGGACAAATGTGAAGAATTAGGTTTCAATGTGGACCCTAGATCTGTGGTTACTGACTTTAAAAAGGCAGCAATGAATGCCGTCAAGGTGAGCATGTGCAGACCCATGGATGTTTTTAACACCTCACACAAAGCACATGGCGCAAGGTACAAGACATGGGTCTGACAGTTGCATACAAAGAGAATCCTACTGTAAGCCACTTTTGTGGCATGATTGACGGACTTGCCTTTCTTCCTCTTAGCCATGTCAGTGCAGGAATGGCCTTCCTGAGGGAGAATTCTCCTGTAGAACTGGATGAACTTATAAGTTACTTTGACACAAACTATGTATCCGGAACATACAAGAGACTACAACTCCCAGCCCGCAACAGAGACGAACAACCAACTTTGAGGATGCGAAGAGTGCTAGCCAAGTTTCCACCAGAGACCTGGAATGTTCACCAAGCTACCATGGATGGGGAAAGCAGAACAAACAAAATCAGTAAATCTTGGAATTCAGGTTTCAAGAAACTTGTTGGGCATGACCATCCATCTGTCTGGGCAGCTGTTCAAGGATTTCAGCGTGATTATGCCTTGGTGGCAACATGTTTACTCCAGTTTGAGAGGGGTGAGCGACAATCCACACGACCCAAGACCAAAATGCTGCAAAAGAGGCCAGACTTCAGAATCTATGCACAGACTTTGACTCTAATACCATTGGGGTGGAAGAGTTCCTGGCTGGTGTTGGACACAACATCAGAATTTGCTAAATTGGTCTGGTTCATAACATTCATCTTATGAATATGTGGAAAATGGAAAGAATTGAGTGTCGTGTATGTTTATGCTATGAAAATGTATTTTCTGTAATGACAACAATATGTCAATTTCATGAATATTACATATTCAGTATTCTCAAGTTGTTAGTGCTGTTATACTCCTGTTGTGTCTTTGAATTTTTTTAAATAATAAAATATCATGAACAAGTGTTGGCTTTTGTCCTAGTATATTGAGGTTTAGTGTGGGCTTTTGTCAGGGTGGGCTTTTGTCCTTTGGGCTTCTGTCCGGGTGGGCTTTTGTCCTAGAATCGGTTAACTAAGCCACGAATATCAAGCCGATCCAGCCGTATGAGGCTTTTGGGTATATGGGGCATAGGAAGGAGCGAGAGCTACGCCTCATTTTCCGACTGCATCATTGTATAAGCCTTTGTGACAACAAATATGTTATTCAGGTATTTGGTGTTTTCATTGGCTGAAATATTGCCAGGTAGTTTTAAGTTGCTGTATTGCGCCGGCAGTGGAAACTGCTGAAAGCCCGAGAAACCTTCGTATTAAAACGGAGGTTGTATAGGAATTTATGATGGAGCTACCTCTGTTGGGAGAGAATGATCAACACTGGCCTAGCTATTAACTATTCAAAGGGATAGTAAGGTTAGATGAACTATATGTTAGACTTTGATTAACAATAGCACATAACACAATCATTTTCGTAAAATTGGGTTTAATCACTATATTCCTATAAGATATATAAATGATAAATACTTGACTGAATCCTAATTTCCACCACTTGACTCGATACCTTATCGTGGTGTGGTGGTTTGCGTGCTTCAGAGACCCCGAGAGCTATGCCAGCCGGAACTTACATGCTCCTGGTAGGGTCACCCACGCTGGACAGGTCGACGGGGTAGAAGCCAGACCAAATTTGAGTCGTTCTAAAACCTGTTGTCTATCATCCTGTCGATCCCTTTCTCCCTTATCTGTCCACTCTCTTTTGGATGCTTGTCATCCACGTGTTTAATAACTGAAATATTGTTCAAAGCACGTTAAACCCCAACTCACTCACTCACTCCTAATCATAAGTGGCGTGGATTTTTGTTGTTTTATTGTCTCATTGATTTTGTGGACACGGTTAAGCCAAAACAGCTGATGCTGTAACAGCCAAACTTGCCGTTGTGAAGCGTCATTAAGCTTTAAGGCTTTGACTTATAGAAATTTTGTCTGACCCCATGCATATTTGAATTGATTGTTTCTTTTCCAATATTTACACGATAGTCCGTTTCACAATGTGGCTGAAGAATTGCCTTATTTAATTCAACTTTGAATTTGCAAATGTTTAATATCTTTTCACAGGGATGGTACAAAGTTTGTGAATTTTAGATAATTGAAATGTGACACGTTTGAGTTTTCATCTGAAGAAATATGTAGCCATCGGAATTTTACCTCGTTTGAAATGCAAGTGAAAACATTTGCAAATTGGTATAAAAGGCGCCTGTATTCATAATTTCATACCATAATTTGATTAAACTGCCGAGACTATCAGCAGAAGAGCGGGAAAGCGGCATTGCCATGCTGCAGACTTGGTCGACTGACGGAGATGTCGCTGTTGCATTCGGAAAAAAGTTCGGATACCATAGTAACAGCATTCTAAGTTGCGTAGAAATGGTTGTATAAAATATTAATATAATAATAACTTTATTATTGATGCAAGATATCAATTTAGGAAAATGGAAATTAATTAAAAGATGCTAAATCGATTTATTTATAATTATTATTTATAATTATTAATTTTTGTGTAGGTCAGAGAGATAGCCACGACAGCTGATTACTTCAAGTCCTCGGGTCATCGCGGAGGAGATCTAAAGGACAGAGAGCGGCGCTTCCCAACCATGCCTCTCCCTCCCACAGGCAGGGAAATAGGCCTAGCGACCCAAAGTATCTAGCTCTTTAAGTATGGATTATTTCTATTATGATCTTATCATACTATCCAAATAAGCACCAAAAAAATCTTTTATTTGTTAAGTGTTTAATGCTCATTTTTATTTTTATCTTTTATATATCACCAAGATTCCTCCTCCCCCCCCCCCCCCCCCCGGATTTCCTTCGTGGGGGATATCAAGACGGATGCTGGCCAGCGTCATCTCGTGTTCGCTAGCGACCATCAGCTTGACACTCTCTCTTCGGCCAAGACGTGGTACGTCTACAACGTCTACTCCACCTTCCGCGTAGTTTCACCCCCGTTTTATTAGCTCCTGTCCATCCACGCCTTCCCTGTGTCAGGTTCAGCGATGAAGCAAGTCCCTCTTCTGTTTGCTTTGATGTCGCGCCGCCAGAAAAGAGGATTATGTTGCCTTAAGTAATTAATATGTAATTACCTCGTTATCGTGTTATTCTTTAATTAGTGTCAACTTTTAAGGTATTGTTATCTTGTCAGTGTCAGAGTTGATTAGAGTTGATTACTTAATTCATTTTGTGTCAATTGTTTAATAGATTGTTGATTTATTCTTTAACAATTACAGGTACTTCGACGCAGTCAAAGGACTTTTGCCGGACTGCTAGGTATAGAAGAAAGTGACAGATTTTGAAGCCGCTACCTGAAGGGGATTCGAGGACGTCTTCCCGGCCGTGCAGATCAAGGGCTGCATCTTCCATATGAATCAGGCGATTTATAGGAATGTGCAAAACTTGGGCCTTTCCACGGCTTACGACGAGGATGTTGGGACCCATAGGTATATATACATTATATGCATTATTTAAATTTATACTCTAAATGCATATAATATAATTCAAAATCGATAACATGAAAATAAGATACATGATTTAATACTAATTATGGTCATACAATATACATTATATATATTAATAAGCATCTTTTATTTATCAGATTTTTTAAGAAGCTTATGGGCTGGCAGTTTCTGGACGGGGCTCATATCCGGCCAGCCTTCAGGAAGGTGAAGACCAAAGCAACAACTCTTCAACTTACAGCCCTCACAGAGTACTTTGAGAGTACTTGGATGGCCAACCCGGTCTGGAGCTCACAGACTGGTGCCTGTTTGGGACTACGATCAGTACCAACAACGACCTTGAGAGGTGGCAGAAGCGTCTGATCCAGCTCTCTGGGAGAAAGAACATTTCCTTCTACCGCCTGCTGCCCCTACTAGCCAAGGAAGTTGACCTGCTGCCTCTGCAGATTCGCCTCATCACTGATGGACAGCTGGACAGGAGGCAGAAAACATCGCAGAAACAGAAGGCTAAGAAGTTCTTTCAACTGTGGGACGATTTCGAGAAGGACAGTCTCTCAGCTTCTGCGGGAAGTTTCAAGGATCAACGGACCTCTCGTCCATTGAATCGACTGCATGATCCCTGACCCATGACACTGAAAGTCTCGAATTCAACTGCGACTGCAAACATAGTGCTAAATAGTGCTTGACCATTGTTATTGTAAATAAATTTGTTGTAAAACTTCATGCATGTTATGTGATATTTAATTACGCTTGAATCTACAAATATGAAACTGACTGCCATAGTAAACACACAAAAATATCACTCATTTAAGGATGACTTGAAACCTGTTTTAAACAGGCTGTAAATATCAAGTAAATGTTACGGACGGGACTTTTGGGTCTGTAAACTATTGACAGCTGGCGTATCTTAATAATGACATCAACAATTTTGTATCAATACTCACTTCTATAAACTTATTGACTTCCCCTCATATATTAGTGGATAAGAAACGAAAATATCAAACAAGCAATGGATTATTTGTGAGTCATTATAAGCGAAGATTACTTGATCCTTTGTTAATTAAATTTTTTAATTACCTTTCTCATTTCTTCTATAATATGGTTGGTTATGCAATTATCGTACTGAACCAAAATAGAAACGTTATAAATATTCAAGAAATGTGCATTCTGCTAAATCAGCGTATATGAATCCGCACTTGCTCCTTCCTTATATTAGGAAGGAGAGAGCGGATTCATAAACGCTGATTTAGCAGGATGAGAAATGTGTTAATCAAGTTAAATCATTGGAAGATGAAACACAATCTGTTTCTCCAAAATCCACGTAGGTGACATGAGATTGATCAGTCTTCCGAGGGCGGACATTTGTGGATGTGCCATATTCACTGGCAGGCATACCTGTTAAAAACAAAAGATGTTTACTGCTTTTCCCAGTCTTCGTAAAATCCCAACCTTTACCTTTATATTACCTCTCAACTCCAAAATCCAAACCTTCATCAGACAGGAGAGGATTAAGTGAAAATCAATGAAGATATGGACTCTGTTCTATTTAGAGAATATGTTCCATTAGTCTGAGACATGATAATGAGGTTCCCTGTATTATGTAACTCTAGAGATAGTTTATCTCTTTTTGTTTGCTTGAACTTGGTTTCACTTAAAAGCACTAGCGCACACCAATATTTTGTACATAAAATTAATGCACAGATCATATGAATTAAACGATCTGAGCTGGGGGATCTAGCATATAAGCCATTCAATAATTATAGATGTTAATTTTAACAGATTATCCTCAAACACAATAGTTCATTATTTGCTCCATCCTGCTAAATCAGCGTATATGAATCCGCTCTCGCTCCTTTCTAATACCCTGATCTCTTTCCAGACAAACGCCTCCTATCGCTAGCTATATAACCAGCCATTGAGACGACTCGCACACAGCAACAGCGGCACAACCAGGTTGGAAAATCCGTTGAGTTCAAGATAGCACCTTCACGCAACTTGCATGACGATCTTCCATTGGCAAAATAATAACAGGTGGAATTTATATATATATATTGTAAACAAGTCAAAATGCGACGCATCCAGTGATCATTAAAATGATATCTACAGCAAGTGTCGTCTGAAGTTATTCATTTTTTCAAATATACATTTACTTCACGTGCGACCTTTCATCTTTTTACCTATATATTTGACTTTTCGAGGTTTAAATCAAAGGTGTATGGTTTAAAAATGATGCAGGCTTGATCTTGAAATATGGAATGTACAAACATTGTTGAGATATGTTATTCATTGTTTGATGGAGAATACAAGCTGAACATATTGGATACTAGTAAAAGGTAGAGATCACAAGTAGCAGTTAGTAATATAATTCTTTTAAATAAAACAGGGCGAACAACTTTTAATAACCCTTAATGCCGATTTGCCCACTATATGCAAAAAAATTTATATTCTTTAAAATATGTATTTATTACCTTTCTCTATCCCAAAAGTCATAAATTTGATTCTATTCTATTTGGAGAATATTATCCATTTGTTGCAAACATGATGTTAAAAATTCCTATAAAATATAACTATGGATATACCTAATTTGGATATACTGCTTGCCGGTGCCTTGTTAGGATTGCTTTTAACCCTACCCTGCCGCTTACAGATATGCATTGAATTAATTCTTTGCCTGTTAATTTGAAGAAAAATTAACGTTCAAAATGAGGGATGTCCTAAAACGTCATTATGTAGGATATTGACACAGGAAGATACAAGTTTTCCTAACCTTTGCTATTACAGTGAACAATGTGCGCCTAAATCTTTAACATGTACAACTATACTGGGACAAAAGGTTCAAGGAACAAATCATCCTGAATTTTCAAAGAAATATCGTTCACAACGTACATGTAAGTAAACGGCACAACGTGACAATGGTATTCGGTGAAATAACAAGAGGTAATTTACCACACCAAAATTTATTCAGCAGTCAGAACCAAAAAAACACAGATTTCAATTTGATATCATAGGTGCCAAGTGTAGATTTGCTCTACAGATGACAATCTATTTACTTTTTACATACAAGCTAAGTTTATACTTTTACATTATTATGATATTATTGAGATTTAGTATTTCTTTATGTCTGACAGGTGCGTTCTGAGGGACGAGGCATACCTATTGCTCAACATTACATTATTACAAAATGATGCACTTTTGATGTACTACTGTGTGACTACTAGTCAAATAAGTTTTATGTTCACACTTCACTTGTTTATGTTTAGACCTGAAATCAACGATCTCCTCTATAGCAGGTACTAAACTTTTGAGTTTCATCCTATTACGTCTTTTTCCCCCATTCGAAATAAAAAGTTTATGAAAAGAATTTATGTACATGAAACTTTATTTCATACATAAAACGTGTCGGAAATATTCTGATGTTGTCAAGCAATAGATGCTATAAACCATTCTATCAGATTCACTCGTAATGGTTTAATAGATCGGAAATATGGTTTTATACATTACATCGTGTTGATTTTTTAAGCATTAAGTTTCCCGATAATGTTATCTGGGTCATTTTTTTTTAATATAACATAAATGCATAACCCCTAGCAATTGCCTTCACCAAGATATCAAGCTATCTGAAAATGTTACATCGTCAAAGATGTAAACCATTCATGAGTCAACGTGATTGTACAATGCTAACAGAGTTGATCAAATCTGTCCATATGGTTTCAAATTGATTCATTAATTGATATGATCCGGAACAAAGTATCGACACTATAGTTTAATGGAACATTGGTCTCAAACTTAACAGTGACTTTCTGTGTACGAACATGCCCTTTCTCTTTTCCCGAGGTGTGTCTGTATTAAGTCCAATAGTGAGTCTTTACACAATTCTGAAATTAAGAATCTAATTGCTCTTTTTTGTGGTTATAAGTATAAGGAGAAAGTTGTATTCTTATGTTAACGAAACCATAATTACTTAAATGATCACATCTATATATAGCCACTAGTCTTGTCATGATTTGTATCAAGCAAGTATTCAGATGTTTGACAGTTTTAAATAAATAAATAAATAAAAGTAATCCCTAAATTTTTTACTTCAAAGGATTTTATGTGCAAAATATAAACAGGCTATTTGTTGAACATTATCACATTATCCATCAATGTCAATTAACCCCTGAAGGGAGATGATGGAAAATAGGCAATGTCCTCTGTAATCCCTAATCACATGTTATCATTATTCATGATAACATGACCAATTACAGTTACCTGCTGTTAGAGGCATTGCTATGTGGTTTTCTAGATGCAGGCATATGCTCATCAACGATTTGAACACAAGATAATTGCGAACGTATGAATGAATAATTTAATTGAGCACAAAAATGAGGATTGTTTCTACACTTCATGCATTAAATACATTTCCCCAAGAATTACTATAATCTTCCATGAGTAATGAAAATAACATCAGCATGCACGATAATTTCGAGGATTTCTCGTGATCATGATATCGCCATGATCTGTCTATGCCAATTAGCGAATCAATGATTCAAACCTTTCACGTGGAAACGTGATTATACAATTGTTATCACTTTTGGTGATCACATTCTTAAATACATTTTCAAATTGATTCTCAAAATTATTATCATTTGGTTTAAAGTTGTATCGGTATCAGTTCGTACACAGAAAGTCACTGTTTAGATTGAGTCCAATGTTTTGTTCCGGATCATATCAACTAATGAATCAATTTGAAACCATATGGACACATTTGATCAACTCTGTTAGCATTGTACAATCACGTTGACTCATGAATGGTTTAAATCTTTGACGATGTAACATTTTCAGATAGCTTGATATCTTGGTGAAGGCAATTGCTAGGGATTACGCATTTATGTTATATTAAAAAAGAATGACTCAGATAATATTATCGTGAAACTTAATGCTTAAAAAATCAACACGATCTAATGTATAAAAACATATCTCCGATCTATTAAATCATTATGAATTAATCTGAAATCGAGGCTGTGAAAACATGACCAAGACCTGCTGATAGTTCTGAGATTCGTAGCTTCCTAGGGCTAGTAGGCTATTACAGGCACCTTGTCCCTCACTTTTCGGAAATAGCGTTTCCACTGATAAGGCTTACAAGGAAGAAGGTTTTTTTTCGTTGGGATAGCAATTGTGAGCAGCGTTTCTTAGGCTGAAAAAGTGCTTATTGACCTCTCCGATTGTTGGTTTCCCTGATAATTTGGGTAGGTACATCCTTGATACTGACGCTAGCGCCAATGGATTAGGGGCTGTGCTTTCGCAGGTTCAGAATGGACAGGAAGTAGTCATTGCATATGGAAGTAAAGTTTTCAATAAGGCTCAACAGAATTAATGTACTACTAGACGTGAGCCATTAGCTGTGGTGCATTTCTTGAGGCATATTAGGCATTATCGTTTTGGACAGAAGTTCTTGTTGCGTACTGACCATGCTCCTTTGATTTGGCTTAGAATTTCAAGGATCCACAGGGCATGTTGGCAAGATGGTTGAGCATTGTAGAAACCTATGACTTTGACATTCAATACCGTCCTGGAACTAAGCATCGTAATGCAGATGGCATGTCTAGAAGGGGTGTAAGAAAGTGTGGCTATGAGTCTTGTGACGAATGTTATTCTCCGACTGATATTTCTTCTAACGAAGTTAGTGATCAGGGGAAACGTGAACAGTTCTCCAAGTCTTCAAGTATGTCATATGTAGGTCCAGTTGTTGTAGGTCAGGCAGAAAATATAGCTTATGATGGTACAAACACTCTTCCAAATTGGCTCGATGCTTGGTCAAATGAAGAAATGGTAGAGTTGCAGGAGAAGGATAGACATGTTGGTCCACTGGTGAGAAAGATGTTGGAATCCTCGACCAAGCATTTAAAAACAGAGATTATTGACTTCAGTTCAGAGTCCAAAAGCTTGTGGGGTCAGTTGTTTATCAAACACAATTTACTCTTCCGTAGACATCAGTCAGATAAGGGTACTTTGTCTTAGCTTGTAGCTCCTTTGGCAATCAGAGAAACCATATTTGAGCATCTACATAAACAGCGTACAGCTGGGCATTTTGGTAGAGATAGAACATACGAGTCCATTAGGCAAAGATTTTATTGGCCAGGGATGTCTGAGACTGTTAAGTGTTGGTGCCAATCGTGTGATTTGTGTGCAAGATGTAAGCCAGGTCCTGGGCATGGGAAACCACCATTACGACAGTTCAGAGCCAGAGCCCCTTGACAGAGCATTGACATACCATGCCCCTACCAATAACTTGGCATGGAAATGAATACATCATAGTGATTGGGGATTACTTCACCAAGTGGAAGGAGGCTTTTGCTGTCAGGGATCACACTGCGTTAACCGTAGCTGATTTTCTCATGATGGCATATAGAGCAGGAACCCATAAGAGCACTAATTGTTCCCCTAATCTTCTCATGTTAGGAAGGGAAATTCAGTGTCCTTTGGACGTCATGGTGGGCACCCCTCCAGGTTCTGAATCCCTTATGTGTCCCGTGGGGTATGTTAATTGGCTACAGCAGACAATGCAGGATAACTTTGATTTCGCAAGTCAGCACTTACATACAGCAGCTCAAACTCAAAAGAGAAATTATGATACTAAGTTACGGATCCGGAATTTTGAAGCTGGTAGTTGGGTGTGGCGTTGGTACCCACCAACCGCAGGGAAGAAGTTGGGTTTGGGATGGACAGGGCAATTTTTAGTGGTAGACACATTAACCTCATTGGTATATCGCATACAGAAGGGTGAAGGTTCAAGAATTTTCAGTGTTCATGTTGATCAGCTGAAACCCTATGGGGGCGAGCAGTCTCCTGATAGTTGGCTTGAGTTGCCAGAACCATCTTTTGCGGCAGAGCTAGATGAGGGGAATGAGGGGGATGTGTTAGATGAGATAGATGAGGAAGTTGGGACAAATGGGAGTAGGGATTAAAAGAATGAGGAGTCCTCGTATAACTTTCCTCAGAGTAGGTATAGGAGGGCTATTCGGCCTAGGCAGTTATACTCCCCGTAGTGGATTTCTTGTTGAGGAGTGTAGTGGTGGCAGAAATCAGATTTGACTCTCTGTATATACTTGAGTTTGATTGTGCTTTTCGTTGTTTTAGTTGCTAGGGAAGTCCTTTAATTAAAAACTGTACCAGTTTTCCTGTTATCCTTCATTGAAGAACTGTACCAGTTTTTCCTGTAATGCTTAATTGAGGAACTGTACCAGTTTTCCTGTTAGCCTTCATCAGTATTTTCAGTAATATTTTCTTGCAGGATGATGGAGATCTCGGTAGATCCAGACGAATTTCTCGACTTCCAGGAGCAGCACCTGAGGGCGCCATGGCCAGCTGGGGGAATGAGTTGTAGCGTACCTGGTTGTGACGACACTTTCTACAGCAATCTGCGTGCCTTCCTTAAACACTGGGCCAAGTTCCATCAGCGGACCATTCCTGTGTTCACCTGTTCCCGATGTAGGGCAAGCTTTCACTTGAGGTCTCGTTGCCAATGACACATCCGGTCCAACGGATCCTTACCGACTGTAATGCCAGTGCAGCGTCGGCCGAACCGAGACTTTCGGGATCCGGGGTATTTGTTGCTACCATGTGTAGATAGGGAGGGGTCCACACCAGAGAGAGTTGCTGCAAGGGAACGGGAACAGCAGCGTCGTCAAGCGCTTCCAGCTCGTAGGAGGAGTAGGGAAGAAGAGAACGTGGAGGAGATGGCCTGGCTTGGAAAGGAAAGACATTTCAGAAGGATTTTCCCAGCATCTTGTGATTGTGTATTGTTATTATTATGAAATAAGGAAAATATTTGTGTATTTGAAGAATGAAATCATTATATTTTGATCATGGTAGAGATATTATGTTGTAATTCATGGAAGAATTTTATTATGGCATGAAAGGAATATATTCATGATGATGTTAAATAATTTTGGTTCATAAGATAATGAATTTTTGGGTGGATGATTGAATGTAGTAAATTATTGATCATGAAAAGAAAATGTATCTATGATCAGTGGGTATAGTCATTTTGTATTTGATGGAAGAACCAATTTTATATTTGTAATAATGGAAAGAGATATTCATTATATAATAATGAATTTATGTATTGGTTGAATGAATTCAGTTTTGATCATGAAAAGAAATGTATTTATGATCACAGTGTACAATTATTATGAAAGAATGAATGTAGTACCTTTGGGAACGAGTTTTGTTCAATTACCTTTGATCAGGAGAGGACTGAAGACATAAGCATATATAACTTTAGTAATAATGATACATAGTTTCTTTTGAGTTAATTGTTATTTTTTTAGGTTGTTGAAAATTGAAATAGTTTTTAGGAGGTATAGTTTTCGTGCACAGATTTTATCATTGAGTTTTTGATGATTAAGTTAGGGAACTTAAATCTTAAGGGGGGAGGGATGTGATAAAATAGGTTTTCGCTAGTACTTACGTGTGTCTACGTGAGTTGCACTTCGTATATATTTCCATTAGGTTGGGCTATGCTTTGGATTTATCCTAGGTAGCGGCGTCAGTTAGTTAGTCAGGCACGGTACGGTCGCCATGTTTTTAGTTGCTAGTCAGAGTAGGTTACTAGGAGCGCTCTGATTGGAGGGAGTCCGGTTGGCGGGCCAATCGCTGGTCTCCTTACATTCGTCATCCAAGTGTGACCCAGCTGTTGGGTATATAAGCGCTGTAATGCTCGTTAGTCATTCACATCTGCAGTCTTGCTGTACGGATCTCTAATTAGCGCGCTCCTGCCTAATTACCGCAACATGCCAACCAAGCCCAACCAGCCAACTAGCGTTTCAGGACCCCTACCCAGCCCCCTCCTAGCAGACCTGGACATATGCCTGCAGTACCTGGTAAAAACCTACTCCGTCGTCAATAACTTTGAGGACGGAGAGAAGGTCTTCACCATCGTGTTCGACACGAAGCGGAGAAAGGGACAGAAGCCAAAACGGAGGGCTAAACCCTCCCCGGAGGCTTCTGCACCCGCCCCCCGCTCCCAGGTCTCCACCAGTCCAGGAAGCGAAGACAGGTGCAGAGGAACCACAAACCCCTACACCAACAACGACGCCCACAACGCAGTCGACCCCCCAACAACGGACTCCCCCTTCCACGGCATCACGACCGAAGAAGAAGTCCAAGACCAAGGGAAAAAGCTCCACCGCCTCCAACAACGACAGCCGCAAGGAAGTCCAGGAGACTCAGGAGACCGCAATGGAACACCAACCGGCGCACCCCACTACGCCACCCACACAACCCGTCCAAGTGGGAGCAGAAGTTGGAGGCTCAACCTCCGGCGGAAGCTCCTACGCTAGCGACAGGAAACGGCAATACTTACAGGTTGCCGAAATGAACCGCCTTCAAACCACCAAGGCCGTTCAATCCACCCAAGGGAACTCGCATATCCTGTATGTAAGGAAGGATGACCAGATGCGAGCATTGAAGGAGTAGAGGATATCCACTACGATTTCCCCGCCCTGTCCGCTGTCTATCTAACAAGGGACATCGTCTACAAAGGAGCCACGTTCCAGTTAGACGATGACTTCGTCTACTGGATGACAATTACCTACATCAACAAGACGGGAGACATCCACACTGGAAACAGCAAGGCGGACCGCATCTTTGCTAAATTCATGTAGCACCTCCCACCACCCTTCTCCTTTTCCTCAACGCCAAAATCACTAAAACAGGCTTTTTTTTTCCAAATTCATTACAAAATTTCAAAATTTCAAACCCTTTCGACCTCGGCCTCAAAACATACCCTTTATACCTTTTACTCCATTTCAGCACTTCACTAACTTTACTCGCTACCCCGGCTTTTTTTTTTTTGGGTAGCCGAGCGTGAAATCAGCTTTCGCTGGAAAGCGCTCGTTAAACTCTGAACAGAAGAAGAAGAAGAAGTTAGTCATTAGAGTCTGCGATCAGTATCTGATTGGAGGTGAGAGCTCTCTCGCACCGCTGTGTTCTTTATCAGAACCAGGCCGTTTCTCTAATTCAATTTAGTTACCCCACGTTCTGTATCAGAACGAAGTCGCAATTTCTAGCGATGTATTAATAAAGTAATTTAATAGTAAAATAGGTAAGGTTAGACGGGGTGGATAGATTCATTCTCGCCAGCATTCTGGGTCTATGCACCTTTTAATCATACAGAGAAAGATTAGTGTTAGGAATAAGTAGGTTAGAGTAGGAGTTAGGATAATAGTTCGAGTTATAAGAAATAAGGTTAATTTAATATTTGCAGTGAAGTTTTTTTTAACTGCGAGGTCAAGGTCAGTTGTATAAGCTCACGGTAGCATCTTGTGTGATGTGAACCGTGATATAATTAATATTTGCAGTGAAGTGTATTTACTGCGAGGTCAAAGTCAGTTGTATCAGCTCACGATATCATCTTATGTGATGTGAACCGTGGTATTCATAATATTGCAGTGGAGTTTATTTACTGCAAGGTCAAGGTCAGTTGTATCAGTATTGTAGTGAATCATGTTTGCTGCAAGGTCAAGGTCATTGTGAGCTTTTAACGATAGCCCTGGTGTGATAGCCCTTGTGTGACGTATACATAAGTTGAAATCTTTCATACCTTGGTTGTTTAGCAACGCCTTGTCTAAGAGTTTTGTGTGTTTAGACCTTATTGCGATTGCTTTTATGCAACTTTAAGTGCTATTTGGAGAAAGTGAGTTTGTACATATTTGCACTTGTTTTACCTTTACATAAGTGCTATGGTAGGAGCTATATTTGACCTGATGTGACATTTAAGCATTTTCGGACTGCTAAAAAGTGTAATATTTTAGAAGTTCTTTGCCTTTTCCCTGAAGTTTATTAAAGTTGTACACTTTGACGAGGGAGAAGCCTTACCTTTTGTATAATATATTACCATAATTTATTTTTGTTACCGGAATAAACTTCTTATTGATCTGATTATCTTTGTCTGTTTTCCATCCCACCTTATGTATGAAAAGAACCTAGGTTAATAGAACGAGTTTGGCCGCTTATGTCCCATAACATCACCCTAAAAAAAATACACAACGCAAAGTCCCTAATGACAACATGTAGTAGCCAGACTCGTCCTATTACACCACAATGTATATCTGACATTGTTCTGTCAGAGTCACACACTTCAAAGTTCAATATATTTGACAACACGTTAGTTAAGACAATACAGTAATCCACAACACCGGTACTCTTACAAGTAAGATGAGCAATATCAGTATCAAGTCCAAGTCTAACATTAGCAATATATACACCAGTGTTTCTGCACACTTCCAACCATAAGTTTTCACAGTTGTGGCAATGCTTTTACTGTCCTTGCTGATGTTGTATTTTAACAATCCTTCCACGTTTTAGAACAACACATTGTCGTTCATTTTGTCATGTTCATAGAAGAATTCATCGATGATAACATAGTCCGGTAGATTCCTTGTTCAAGCATTAAAATTGCCTGTCAGACATATATGCTGGTTTGAAGGAACTCTCAAAAACAATGTATTAGCATTATAAAACCTAAATTCCAATTATTAACATCGTTTCTGTATCAGTAACAGATCGCCCAAACGCAACTTTGAAATTGTCTTCAAGTTGCGACCGCTGCACGAGAACTTCGGCCACGTGCGTCTCGGCAGTGATAGATTTCAGGCCTACAGCGGCATTCTGACTTTAGCGTCTATGTTGTAAGGACGTGTCAGATTCTCGTTAGATTTAGATAGTTTTCCCCCAACATTTTGATTAGATAGCTCTGTTGGCGGCAACTGCAAAGGATACAAATTTTCAATGTAGTTTGTTATAGAATCTTAGATAGTCCATTGTAATCTGATAGTACTTCTTCTTTTGTTGTAGATAATTGACAAATATGTAAATATTATCTCGGGGTTTTACACATTAGGTTTCGTTTCTCATTTTCCATCAGTTTTCGACAGTTAATAAGTGTTATCACGTTTAGTTGTTTGGTTATTCAATTACGACACTCATACAAAAATAAATGTAATCACGTTTAGTTCCTTGACGCATAACAGTTTCTATCATACATTCGTTCCTCTCTTACTATGCCTTTCTTTCTATCTTTTCTTTCCTTCTTTCTATTATTTTCTCCCTGAACTGTCTACATTCTCTTGAGAGTGTTAAAGTGGTGAAGGATTGTTGACAACATATTCTTAAAACCAAACTCACTCACTCACTTAAATCTCCTTTCTTTCTCCTTATTAAAATACAGCAGTGACGTCATTGTATTGTTTCAATCGTACATTATCCTACAAGAATCTACTGCTTCTATGTGGACAATTGAGCAATAATAATTTTGAGATGGTCCCCGGAAGGGAACTGGTTTCATTATTTGATATCACAACATCATCCTCTGAAGAAATGTCTTCGAAGTGTGGATACTCGGCCATGTCTTCCCACTCAACAACAAAATTGCCATACATAATGTCTAAGTTGAATTAAGACCACCTTCCTTTTATACCAAATCCCAAGCTGATTGCGGTTTCAAACGTCTTGCACGTGAATTAAGCTTGTAACGTTTCACGTGCATTAAGAATTACTAGCTAGATGGATACATTGCACGTGCATTAAGAATGTACTGGCGAAATGGTAACGTTGCACGTGCATTAAGAATGTACCGGCAAGATGGTTACGTTGCACGTGCATTAAGAATGACCGGTGAACCAGTTGGGACCATCTCAAATTTTGTTAAAGGATTTTGTTTTATTGAAAAACGTTTTTTGTGTTATAATTATGCAATGAAATACGAATGTTATTATCATAAACCAAAGCAGGTCATACAAAAAACACTTTAAACTAGGCTGTATTTTAAGTCAGATAACATACTCGTAACCGTACATTCGTGAAAACAATGTCCTCGCCGCTTCGCGGCTCGTACATTCTTTTTCACGAATGTACGGTTACTTGTATGTTATCCTTAACGTATCACGCTTCCACTTTCGTCCACAGCCATTATCGTCCAGAACATATGCTTTGATGCTCTGCCGACCCCCCAGTACAATAGGGTTGACATGGAGGTGTGACCTACAAGCGTTCATGATATATTACTTATTTTTGCATATGGTTCTCAATGCTAAATTGTTTGGCTGACGTTTCAATCTTACTTTTGTTTGTTTTTGTGAAGATCAACATTTCAAATGATGGCTATTAATTTTCTCTTTTATTTGTTTTAAAGGAATCTTAATTGATAACGTGTTTGCAATTACTTGCTATGTATTTAAATTTTATAGAATAATAAGCACTTAGTTTCATCAAGTGTTTTTTTTTAAATATTGACTTACCAAAATGAAAGGTTTTGAAAGTATGGAAAGTTTCTTCTACAAGGCCGATATTGATTCGAAATTTCCCAAGCCATCATAAGCACACAGTTAAAAACTGATCTATTTATTACACAATTTACTTTTAGAAACGTCGCAGTTTCACAGTATTAAGCATTTGAACACGATTACAATGTATGCTGTAACCGGAAGCTTGCTGTTTAAACACAGTCGCACCTTGCTACATCTTAGAAAATAAACGATACCCACAATCTCTTAGGCATAATTGATATATAACCTATCCAAGTTCTGATTTATTTAACACTTTTATGTTTAATTTGAATAAAAGCAAGGAAACTCGTTGAAATATATTTTGCACCTTTGATGCAATCTGTGTTATCTTTACCAATCTACACACTGTACATGCCATATCGACTCAAATATTTTATTTTTCCCGTTTGTATAAATTTCATCGTGGAGAGAGGATGTATCTGGCTGGAATATTAAACACAATATTGGAGCTTTCACATACCTATGTTTCAAATTATTATTACTTACTATTAGTTGCTTGCACTGCAAAGTATTGTTAATTCCAGAGAGCTGTCTATGAAATCACATGCATGCAGGCAATAAACAGAACCATGTTACTACCATCAATGTTTCCGAACGCGAGTGCCATATAATCACCAAAGAAATGTCGCATAAATTGAACATCTGACAAGTCTCGTTGTATATCATGTACATCTCATCGTGTGAAGAAGAAGAATAAGAAGTTTATTCAGTATTTGAGGCCACATGGCCAAGAGTACAATCATTTGAAATAATACATATAGTTTGCGGACGGACAGGTTAACAAATGATTAT
The DNA here is from genome assembly GCA_921293015.1 of Phorcus lineatus. Lineage (NCBI taxonomy): Eukaryota > Metazoa > Mollusca > Gastropoda > Trochida > Trochidae > Phorcus > Phorcus lineatus. The sequence continues at coordinate 44,756,817 of OV121092.1, read as the reverse complement.
AAAAGCTTTTTTTTACACAGGCAGGTTACGTTTAAGAAATATCGCAACCGATCTAATTACATTTATATTTAATGTTGCTAAAATTCTGATGGAAAAGTATGATAATAGCTGGGAATATACAATTTTCTTTGCAAAGAATAAAAGGGATACACAAGTAGAACATTAAATTCATCTTGTTGAACATTAAAATCACATTTGTTACAAATAAGTGTATCGCTATGTATATCAACATTAAATCTATATCGTTGTTGTTGAATGTTCAACTTATGGCTTTGACATCGAAATTTGCATAAAATTCATATAAGATCTTTATTGGGATTAAGTTTTAAGATGTATTTCTCTGGTTCCAGGGCAGACATGATTGATCCATAGTATTTAAGAAAAGATGACTATGTTACCCTGGAATGCCAATTTTGAATTTCATTATCTTTACATCTTTGGCGAAATTCAAAAAACAAACGCATCGATATTTCCACATTCTTGTGTTAACCAATGAAAAGCCAGTACGTTTGTTTATAAGATGACCAATGAAATGGTTTGACGCAAGGAACCTCCTCATTGCCTCGCGAGCCTTATATGGCAAGTGTGTGCTCAATGTCAAATATGACGTCTGAAAATGAAATTTTTATTTCACTTGGTTGATTCTCTCGTTATTTCACGGAGTTTATATGAATCGATACATGTCCAATTTCACTATTGAAATTTCCATTACTATTTACATTTTCAAAGGTTTGAGCACCTGCTCATTAAATAATTATAAAATGTCTATGTCACGAGACAGGTTTAACTAAATATTTGACGAAGATTTTGCTAGATAAAAGGGCAATTGATTACTCGTGACATCAATTTATGAATTGTGTTTTCAGAATGCATCTTTTGGTTATGATCGGCCGTGATTAGATAATTTAATTGAAAGAGACGTTTCGATAAGAAGAAGAACATGATTAATCACCAGCTAACGACACGAATTTACATTTCACTTTTTTATCTTTGGAAATAAATAAATTGCATATCAGATATTTTTTTAACATTGCTTTCCATCTCCTGAAAAAATCTCTACTTATAATCATGCAGTCTCCTCTTAACATATTTTTTAATCATTATACACCTTAAGAGTACATCAAAGTTCAGAAAAAACAACGGGTTCAGTAAAAAAAACATACGAAAGGTCACGTAGGCCTGTATACTTAAGGATAGTGAAACATCTGCCAGCTACGTGACTTAACGGTACACAAATCTGAAACAACAACATTAAAAGATCAATAATTGAGAACTCATTCATATGACAAAAAGTGATTCAAAGGTTCATTCACAGAAGGGAGTGCTACGTATCAGACGTAGAACGGTCACGTAGTGCTGATGGTTACTGTTACGCTTTGTATACTTATATATACATATATAATACACTATACGTTAGTCACGTGACCTTCATGATTTGATATTATTTGTAATGTATAGAAAGGACGTTGCAGGTACGGAGTAAGATCAGGTATAACTGACCAATCGTCAATAGTTTTATGTACTTTATAATAACATATACAAATTTTAAATCTTATTTTTATCAAATTTAATGGAAAGTTTAAAACACTTCAGCACGTCGGGTTATTACACCCCAGACATAATACTCAAATTCATTTTGATATTCACTTCTGGCGAACATGAATGTTTAGGAAGATCATTTTCATAAATGATAAAATACATTCCTGAAGGAAATGGTTATATTCAGAGCATTTCACTGAAAAAAAACCTATATATCAAACCTCTTTGAATTGATATATTCATGCTAGTGGTAACAAGAATAAATTATTTGGCACAATCCATTCTTGGAAATTCACGCTCACGAGAATAAGATATTTTTTTATTACACAGCGATTAGGTTAGATAACAAACATGAAATATTATGTTCCTTGACATACATATTGTGTATATATTATTACAAATAAAGGATGATATTCAAACACTTGTTTACGGCCAGCCAGCAAGGTTAGTTCACAACCCTTAAGCACACACAAACCATAAACAATATATGTTTAAACCAAGAATATTTCAATCTTTCTGTGCATAACTTACAAAAGTAACTGTTCTTTGAGAGGACCCAAGTTCCTGAATATTTGTTTACGAACATCAAATCCACGTTTTCAATTCAATTTCAATTTCACTGTGTCGGTCGGGAAACTAGATTCGGTCATTGTCAGTCATTGTTGACTTACTCTATCATGCCTGTTTAAAACTCCTTACATCAATTAAAATGAACGTCGAACCTAACAGTCAAAGAAATAGAATCCACATCGAAAACAAATTTGGAATCGAAATCTGATTGACGGATCTGGACGTTCAAGTGATAATTATGTTGTTCTTTTTGACGAATGTTTGAAAACTTACCAATGGTATACATTTATCAAAAGTACATACTTTTGTTGAACAATGTTATTCAAATGTTTAACAGTACCATGATAAAAAAAATTGTATCTTTTATGCACAATCTCTTGTGAGCGACAAAAGACAATTTGTCAAACATAATTTTAGAAATTCATGCTCAGTAAAATGTATAAAATTGGGTTAGTGTTAAACAGTGTGGTTTAGTTTCATACTATTTACCTTCGTGTACGTTACCAATACAATATAAAAAGTAAACAATTTGTTTGATATTTCACACGATGAAACTAACCTCGCGTTTTTCACAGAAAGCCTGCATGGAGAATCCAATTGGCTTTAAACATTTAGTAGGCTCTTTTCTCCCCATTACGTTCATTGGTGTAACATTCCCTATTCACGTTAGTTCTTTGTTTTTATCGTCATACATATACGTCCTTTATATGGAAATAGGGAGTTGGCTTGAGTCATACAATTGATCACCTCAGTAGATCAAAATATCACAACTCCCAATGGAATCGAGAGCCAAGACAGCGATCAGACTGTGGGAACAAGCCGATTGGAGATGATCCAAAATGCAAATAGCGATAACCACTGATACGGAAATTGAGATTGCGGGCCACAGGCCATTAGGAAACTGTTGTGGGGGGAGGAGGAGAAAAAGGAGTTCTAGACTAAAGTACGGTATAATGTGCACTCAGAAATATTTATTATAAATATAGCTATTTAATACTTGGAATACAAATACGCTGTTCCTCGTTATCATGAGATCTCCAGGTTCCATACAAGCAGCCAATATTTTGTGGCGCCATGGAAGACAACAGATTGGCTTCAGTGGTTTATTCCATGCTCAGTTGGGTTTATATACAGTGAGGCCTGTTATTACGCTGTTCATGTGCTCTCAGCAAAAGAGTTGTCTCCCTTGGACTGCCTTGACTGCTCTAGTTGCCCTCTTACGGTATGAGGCCAATATTAAGGGGTGAGCAGTTTATATGATAGCTGATACCACATACATTACACATGCACTTATATATGGTTATCACATCGAGAAAGACAAAAGTCATTTGAAAGCAAAGTCTAGGCTAGAAACAACATGGCGGCGCCCACCGACACGTTTTCAACCGTTGAATAACAATGGAATGTCGTTTAGTACTTTTGTTTTGCTGAAAATTAATTAACAAAGGTAGGGCTCGTTTGAATTGGCTGAATTTATCGCATTGATGAAGCATATCAACTGGTGCCTTTTAGTAATACATGTATGAATGTAATTCCACAATAACTGGAACATACGAAGCGTTGGGACGGTTCCCAGCCAATTATCTTACCTGCACTAATTAAATATTAATCCCACATGGAGCAAGCAGTGAACTGGTTTCCTTTCCTGTATAAAGTTGCTGGATCAAATTTAAATTAGGATATCAAAGCTTTGCTTTATTCCAGATAATACTCAAAACATACAATGCAAAACAAACAGAAATCCTGACATGTATTGATGCATGCATTTTTTTTTGTACAGCTATATTAAGGGTTATTTATTAGGAAGCTGAGAAAAATGCAATATCGACGACAATTTTATAAAATTACAGAATGTGATAAAATCTATAAAATCTGTCAAATAGCAATTTATTTACTTTCTCAAAATGAACCTAAAGAGGAAGGAGTATCTGGGGTTAGCAGCACACTCTCCATGCTTTGGTTAGGATGGGCCAACATTACATGTATAAAGATGTACGTCTCCGTAATAACTTATTAACTCAAAACAGTATATTTCTTTTAACAGGTCAAAATTATAAATGAACTGTATTTCTCTAATACATTAACCATCATCAGATAATTCCAAAGAAATACCTGAACCACGTCATTGGTCGTTCCGAGCACCTGTCGAAACATTGATAAGTAGATTCATATACTCTATCTTTTAGGAAACATTAACACAATTTCTTACAAAATATTGTTTTGAGAAGTTAACATTTCTTCATTTACATATACATTTGTTACACATTTCAGAATATGTGCACATTTCGAGATTTCTAAAAAAGGCACATTTAGGTATTGCGATAAATTTCAAATTATGTGTGTATTTACGCATTTCAAAATATACATTTAGGTATTCAAATCAATGTAAGTACATATTTTGACACAAAAATGATATCAGGGTGTGTTATTGTATTCTTTGTGCCGCAAGAAAAGGTCAAACAAAGATGTCATGTCCGTTTACTGCTAAAGAAAGGATATTCTTTCTGCCGCCTCTAATCATCCACCTGCAAGATAAGCAGTGAGCGATGCGGAACCAGATTTATGTCTTACCACTTTATCCGTTGGTCCGATGGAACAAGGTAATCTGCCTGAAGACTCTACCCACAGGGTCTTTGAGAAGATCATAATGTCTGTATCTTGTTTGGCAGAAGGACAACTGCATCTCTAAGTGACTTTTCTGTAAAGCCCCTCTCAAGAGGCTTGTCAGGAGTGAATCTCTGTCAACTAACTGACATTCTATTGAGAATGTCTATTGAGAATGTCAGTGATAATGTCATTTTTCAAAGCATTTTGTATTTATAATCTTTTTTTTAAATGAACGTTTTATGCATTTATGACCGTATTTCTGTTTTAATGTCTTCCATAATAAATCCAGAGCCCAAGAATTTATACTCCATAGATGTATGAATAATAATGATAACACTCGAAATATGAATCTGAATTTCGTGTAAATCATGGCGGAGATTAGGCAATCACGATGAAATAAGATGCAGTTAATCCAGGAAAATTCGTGATATTAATAGCACGTCGTGTGCGGTTATGTCCGGTTAAAATAACTAGATTATTTATTCAAGTCATAAAAACATTCCCGATACCGTTAGTCCACGGCACTGTGTGCGGAGTCTAACAGCTTGAGCTCAGCACGTGTGTTCAGTAGCCTCCGGTTATCGCGGGAGAGAGTTCTTTCCCTCCACAACACAATGGATTTTTGCCTCATGTCGCCAGCAGTGTTAGGATTCGCTCTTCAAGATGTGATGTTTCGAGTTTAGAGAGCCCATCGCTTTTCTCCTTTCCACGGATTATAAACTGGGATATTTCTGTCAAGGGGTAATCGATGAAGGATAGATTGTTCCTATGGGAATTGCCGTGTAGTCGTGAGTAGCTCAAACTTTTTGTGTTTGAATTTCGACTTAATAGACTGATTGATTAGGAAGAAAACCTGAATGAAGTATTTTCTTAATGTATCGTTTGTCTTCTCCGGCCAGTTATGTCTGAGTGGAAGCATCGTCCAAACTTTATCAGTTTCTAATTGATTCGCATGTAGGTTATTGCAGTTATTGTTTTCAGCTGGTGTAAGTATGTCTTCCCTTTGATATTTCCATGTTAAATAGCCTGCAATCGCTTGAGATATTTCTTGTAATAGAATGCCACATGGATAATAAATTAGGCGTTATCTCAACTTTCAAAAGTTGAATCATTTCGTTCAAATATTAATACCCTTAATTACAAGAAACTGGCGTCAAATTACGAAACTTTAACCGATATCTCTACGGATAGGTCTACGATTAGAAATAGAAGCAGCGATGTAACTCATATGAATAAAATAAACAAGTTTCATTAAACAAATTCAATTTAAGCTGATGAAATCAATCTACTTTTTGGTATGAGCAATTCATCGTAAGTGTTATCGATTTGTAGATGTTGTTCATTTTAAAGCCCAGGTTAGACCGGGCGCGATTTTACCTTAAATATAATTATATGCCCGATTTAAATTGATTTGCATTCAATACATGGTTTGTGAAATATATTGTAATCTTAAAACGCGTTCAGGTTAAAAGTCTTCCTCCTGGTTATACTAGATGGGACATTAGAAGCGTTTTGTGCTTCTTTATATAGAGAACTAAAACTGTAGATACCGATCTGGTAAGTATACTTGATAGGATAACTTTTTGTTTGAACTTATGCAAGTTTTCTGATCCAATTAAAATATAGTGCAGTCCCGCCTTTAGCAGCTTGTTGGATGGAAACCATCTTATGGTCCAGTTCAGCGTTTCCGGCTTGAGTAATTACCCATGGAGCACGAGATATAAAATAAACATCCAGATTCTTTTAAATGCAATGGCCACCTCAAACTGAATTTTACAAGGGTAAACCCAATGGAGGAAGCCCTACATTTCAAAATCCCATTATCCTCCATTGTGTCTAAAGATAAGATAAATAAGATTTTGATTTACTTCCCTTTCTGATTCATAAGAAGCATCCCGTCTCTGGGTAAGACGTATAGCTGACGCTCCACTCTTCTTACCCTGGGTGTTAATCCCAACAAAACCTTCGCGCCGTGTCCTTTTCCCTAAAACTTTCTAAAACATATTCAACCAATGACTGCGCTTTAAAAGGCGAGTCAGCAATTTAATATAGCAGCGCCCATCCCTTCAAATTCAAACCGAGTGAGTGAGTGAGTGAGTTTGAATTTAACGTGTTTTGAATAATATTTCAGTTATTAAACACGTGGATGACAAGCATCCAAAAGAGGATCGAAAGGATGAGGGTAAAGACGGAATGAAAGGCATTGTCAGAGATAGACAACAGGTTTTAAAGATTAAAATTTGATCTTACTTCTACCCGAAGACCTACAAGCTTGGGTGCCTCTGCAAGGAGCATGTAAGCTCCTGCTGGCATAGCTCTAGGGGTCTTTGGACCACTCAAACCACCACGATAAGGTATTGAGTTAAGTTGTGGAAATTCAAACCGATCTCTTAAAACTGGATGTATGATTTGTTGTTAACTAACCAGAATCGCAAAATTGGACTCGGGACATTATCACCATGGTCGATCGGTTAAAGATCTTTCGATTCCAGTTTGTTTATCTATGGACGTCACCACTTAGCGTAAGAGTGAAAGCCAACTCCTGTGCGAGAGGCTCTCTTTGGTTGGCTGAAATTTTATCGCACACCATCGCGATAAAAGTATTTGATTGGCTGAATCATGGGTTGCGGCGCGAAGTTTTTGTTTGGGATTACACCCCACCCAGAGTAGGAAGAGTGGAGCGTCAGCTATACGTCTTACCCTGAGACAGGATGCATAAGAAGTGTTGTAATATATTTTCATACAGATATAAACTAGAGATACAAAGTCTTATTATGAAATGTAATTTAGCTTTCAGACTGGTCAATGTTTCAGTTCATTGTCTATAGTTTGTTTGTCTAGAGTACACTTCTGTATACGTATCATTGTAAAAGAACAGAGCAAAACACCACATAAGTAGAAGTTTTTATGGAACATTGTTGCTTGAATCAAAATATGCTTTCAAAGCGATGTCAGTGTAATCGTGTGTTTTGGTTTGACATAGATAAGAGTATATCTCATAAGGTTAACATTGCAAAAAACTTGAGTCAATGTGAGGTAACCTCATTTATTTTTAATCGTAAGAGCAAAATCATTTCAAGCGCTAAATTCTATCTGGAAGCAAGGACCAGACGGGTTCCACATATAGAAGTTATATTTAGAAACATCAGGTGTCGAACAACTGCAATTTCCGACCTTACGAGTTATGAGTACGACCCCTTATTTGCTGAATGAATCAATGAATGCACTGACATTTAAAATTTCTATTGTAAGTTGAAATAATTTTTGAAACAATTGTGAGAAGAAAGACCAATATTGTCGATCAAGCAGAACCTTGCTTTAGTTTCGCAAAATTACTAATTCATTGTAAGGTTGATTAGTCTTAGAAGCAGTAGTGTGATAACAGCCACATGTGGTCGCGGTTTTAGAGATAGCATGTCGTCTGTGGACCAAGGTGCTAGGAATATGCTATGTACTGAACTGTTAACCATAACGTCTTTGATATAAAAAAACATAATCTGCTTTTTTACGCAAAATATTCCAGACACTTTCGACAAAGGTCAATGGTTTGTCAGGGAGTGTACATAAACAGGAATGAATATAGTAAGATAGTAACTCATAACATGTGAACATCTTTAGCGGTTGAGTCTGATTTCATGAGTTGCGATTCCAAAAAAAATCCGAAGTCCGTAAATAATTGTGTTTAGTTCAGTGTCTTTTAAAACCTATTCTATAAAGCTTTAAACTTTTGCGAAAGTAGTATAAGAAATCATTGCAATTTCAGTTAAAAGAGCGTATACATCATAGTGAACATCAATGCCTGCCGTCTCATGTATTAGCTGTCTCGTGTATTGTCTTTGCGGCTACTTGTAGCCTTTATCCCCGTGTTACTGAATCACAATGGAAGAAGCCATTCTTTGTTCTGTGCTGTTGAAAGGCATTCTCGAGAAGAGCGCTGATACGGATTCGCGACAGAGTGACATATAAGCAGGGGAAGTAATTTACCGATACGACAAATCATTCTTCTCCATCCTAGTTTTGGAGAGTAGACTGTTGTGTAATCTGTTAAAGAACATCCGTCGCTGATGTGAAGGTAAGTTGAGTCGTGTAATGAATATTCTATATAGGTTAGGTGAGTTTAGATTATGGCCTCTAGTACGGCTGCTAGTATTATGGCAGGGAGAAAGCCCGCAACACCATTTTGGATTTGCATTGCGGTGAAACCTGCGAGCATCTGCTTGAAGTAACGAACCATGGGTGATACTGCGCTGAAATCAATGTAGCATTGTACCCAAACCTCACTGTATGTAGATCAGTTCTCTACTGTAGACAATGTTGCCGAGCCCCTAGCTAGATTCGAACCACATCTGATCCTAAGCCGAACACGCTAACCACTGCTATCCCGCCCCTGCTATTCTATATTCATGTTAAGTGACGAACAGTTGTGATCAGTAGATTGCTGGATGCGTTAGTAAAGTAGGCAGTGACCGCTCATGATTTAGTGAGTAATCGACTTAATAAGAGGTGCACACATTTAAAAGCAGGAGAGTTAGAAAGTGAGTTATGTGTTATATCAAAGTTCACTACGCAAGATCGTTATCCTTTAATAAAGAACATTAGAAAGTGAGTTGATTATGTGTTATATCAAAGTTTACTACGCAAGATCGTTAACCTTTTGTAAACAGCATTATTGTACTCCATTTGAGAATCTTTGTATTTTTACTATTGGAACACAAACGAAATTATCCTTATTGTTCAGTTTCTCCTTAGAAGGAAGACGAGTTTACTTCCAATTAAGTTGTAATAAACAAACGTTTCAAGTAATGCACGCATCATGATGATAATTATGAAGTATGGAATAATGACTGTTTTAGTGATAGGGGCTACTCCGTGCACGTTCCTATTGAGAGGATTATTTTGCTTATGTGGATTCTTACAACGAAACTATTATTATACGCCTATTTAGAAAAAAACCTGCAGAGGAGCATCCTGCTTAATCAGCGTAAATGAATCCGCTCTCACTCCTTCCATATACCCTGATCTCCTTCAAGCAAAAAGCCTCGTATCGCTAGCTTTCGAACCTGCCAATGAGAGGACTCGCATTCAGCAACAGCGGCACAACCCGGATGGAAAATCCGTTAAGTTTCAAGACAGCAGCTTCGGGCTCCTTGCTTAAAGACATTCCATTGGCTGAAATAATAACAGGTTAACTAAGCCATGATTATCATGCCGATCCAGCAGTACGAGGTTTTTAGCTTGAAAGAGATCAGGGTATAGGAAGGAGCGAGAGATGTAACGAATTTAATAAAATTAGTATTAAATTGAAAAAGTTTAGTATTCTGTAAAATAATTTAACCTCATTAATCGAGCATGATAACCGAAAGTCTACTGAACAAAACATTTCAGCTACCGACGGCGATGCTAATATTATATGACATCATACGTGAAGCGGTATTACACTAGTTTAATATCGCCGTATAAATATTACACTGCAGTATCTTACACGGGCGAGTAATAAATTGTAACATTACATTTTGCTGTAAAGATGGATGTTTAATAGATACGTTTTGGCTTAATTACAATTAGAAGATCTCTTTTGTTTGAGGCCACTCAAATCACTCGAGATCAAGTAAGCTGGAAATAGCTTTGTTTTAAAGAGATTAGTATTTGAAATCAAGCAGTGAATGCAGTAATACGCTGTGATGTAATTTAATTGGGTCTTCTTATAATCTGAAGGTAATAACTTTCGAACAACGACTTCGTTTTTCTAATCAATTTGTTTATCATGTCATGAAGATAAATTATAGCCAGATAGGCACATCAATCATGCCAGCTAGGAGTTGATGGTGTGAATGAACCGAACACAACTAAGCACTGTGTTCTCAACGATACTACAGTGTTCATCTATGTGGAAATCCTCCACGTTATTGACACATGTAGTGAATGAATGAGTATTATGGATCCGTCTGACGTTTAAAGGAAAGGTATTACCTTCTAACAATAGTGGCTGAATTTCTTCTACCAATTTACAGAGCCGTTGAGAAGCGAGTCAATAGGGAGTTAACATGGTAATGCTATGGTTACTAACGATTTTAATGTCAGTTACCTTTGGGTAATTATTGGAGTTTTTAACATGTTTTTAATAGTCTAGAATGGAGAGGGCCATTTTATGAATCCTTATTAGTTACAATATGTCCGACACAGTGTGTCACTGCCCCTATTTTACTAGGCAGTCACTTAAAGGTTGTGGAGTTATATTCTTATATTAAATATTTCGGAACATGTGCCATTGTTGTGATCACAATATCTGTTACTGACAGGTAAAATCTCCGAGAACAACCAGGAATGCTAGCATGAATTCTATATTTGAAACAGTGGCGTTCACTTCAGTTACAAGTTTTATGTCTGATGTCAGAAATTCATGAATATCATGCATTTTTACACGGGACTATAAAGGCACATTAGACGTTATCTTTTATGATTCCTGTAAAATGTTAGGTTCTCTTAAGGTGTGCCACTGGCAATATCTGATAAATATCCCTTTGAAAATATCAATTATGTGATTAATTTTCTTGGCACTGTTTCACAGATTTGCTCCTCTAGGATTTATTGAAGTATCCTTTCTACGTTGCAGAGGTCCTTCTTATAGACTGCACGGCTGGGGGAAGAGGAAATTGGGCCTGACTTCATTGATCGCCTAAGTAGTGGATGCTTCACGGATGTGTTGTTTGTGCTGACGGGGAAGTTTGAACAAGCACTGTCCGGAACTGACATCAGCATCCTTCTACCTTCCAGCCTGTCATAATAAGACGAATTGGTCTTAAATTCTACCTCGACAACTCGCTTCTGGACTGGGATGGAAAATACATGCGGTGAACTGTGTACTTTCTAGAGTTGATTACGTGTAAGCATCAAGGCGAGTTTTTATGATTATTTGCAGCTATTGTGATTTCATAACATTACACGTGATTTCGGGATTTCTTGAAAGTACTTTTGATTTCTTGACCATAGCCGCACCCCCACAGGATGTTTGATGTTTAATAAGCAGAGGTTATCTATGTCATCTCTGGATATTCGCCTGGTTATTTCTCAATCATACATTGTGATTTCTGGTAAAGCCATTTTGACCTGAAGGGTTTTGGCAGGGTAGATACATTTAATTGATACGTGTGATTTCTGGAGTTTCTGTCCCGTAAGAATTTTAAGTGTTTTGAGAATAATGCATTTTTAAAGACTCTAAATTAATCAGGTAATTGATTTGGACGACCTACTTCCTTAAAGATAAGTGTAATTACAAATGAATGTATAAATGGCTTTGAGATTCTAAACTATTCAGGAGACAAGGTATATTTGGCTATGATATCGGATAATTAAGAAGAAATCTCCGGATTCTGTCTTAAGCTTCACGTTTATAACAATTTATACGATTTTCAAGAAGCTACAAATTAGATTGTTAGTGTTTTCATGAACGTGATCCTGACTGATGTTTACACAAACAACGTACAGTTTTTGAGCGATTTACCGAAATGTTGACTCTAATGACCCTTATCTGACGTCGAAAAATCCTATGATAGTCTTTAGTTCCTGTATGCCAAGGCATGTGATCTTTCCCGAAGTGTCTACATAAAGGCTGGGGGATTTATACGATACTAGATTAAACCTAGCCACTGTCAGTTGACATCGCTGATCATACTCTGTAGCTTGAAGATGACAGGGCAGGATACGTACCGCTCCACCAATATCAGTCTGGATGTGATCTATGAGGATTACGATTACGTAGAGACGTGTCTTGGGCCTGATCCTCTTCCAACAGGTAAGACGAGTTTGCATAATTTCGTTTGTTGTGTGATTTATGTTATTTTGACAGATCATCCCCAAAAATTAAAAAAGATACTCTCAGTCAATAAATGCAAAATATCCAGCTTCGTTCTTTTAGCACGTTAAATCATGTTGATAGAATGATAGATTTGGTATATTTATCAAAACCATTTGAGTGGATTGTAAGATGTGTAAGATATGTAGTGAGTATTGGAAAGACGTAAAATACTTTTTTCTTTGAATTATGATTTCAAAATTCTTATTACGAACATTTCAATAATGTTTACATTTTCTTTTTTCCGTATTGGAATAAACTTCACTACCGAGAAAAGATAACTTCGTTGATTTAACGTGTACCAATAAAGAGAAGGCAATAATTATTGATTTTATTCATTAATACGTCATTGACACAACATACTTTTTTCCAGTCCTTTGTTTAAGGTTTAATGTTTTCATTAATACCGATGTGTCATTTTCTAAACAAATTATTTGTCCTTTTTCTCAACAAAATATGATACACGTTGGTAATAGTCTGTGTCTAAGCCTTAATGACTAGTTGCTATTTCAAGTCTACCGAACATAGAACTTATATTTAATTCCATGTAATTATCCATATCGAAATTCATTTTCAAGAACTCATATGCTTGATGTATATACATATATGAGGAAACTCTATATCATTTCTATGTTATAACAGTTTGAAAGTCATCATAATGTAAGATCATCTGTGACAAGTATATAATCATCACCAAATCTTAATAATACGCAAAATCACAATACATGACCACATAAACGGCATAGCATATGTAATATTTCGTTACGCTGTAGGCACATTCACGTATAGGCCCTTTATAAAATCATTAACTATCTTTTAGAATGTTTGTCAAACATTCAACAATATGATGTTAATTATTCCTTTTGACTTACAAATTCTAGTAAAATATGATTCATAACTGAGAATTAATCATAACATACAGCTCATCACCATCTTCTCTGATCGTCTCATAAAATCAGCCTTAACAAACCCTAACGAGTTCAATGAAGATCTCTAGTAATGCCAACGTGTCATCGAGTAAGAATATCTGGCTTTCTCAATTTTTTAAACCATAATATAATCATAAAGTGCTACAAAAGGGCACAGTCTCCCTCGTACAGGATAACCAGACATATAAATCATAATCTGTACGAGCACAGGTAAAGAAAAAGTGTTCATCTGAGGCTCTGAGGCAATTTAATGCTTAAAGCCATCAATTCAGTAGTCCAGTTGTCAGAGTGTCCGGTCATCATCCGGAAGACCAGGGTTCTTCACATCAAAAGATTGGAGTTGTTGCTTCCCTTCTTGACACAAGCATTATAAGGACACACCAACGCAACGAACTGGCGCTGCACTGTGGAAGCCGGGGGCAAACTGCACCAAATTAATTTCGATGTACGTTGTATTAAGATATATCATTAATACTATAATGAAATACAAACGTAAAGTGTTCGGAGAACTGAAGAAAGATTACTTATAGGGTGGAGATTATTTAAACTTATACCCATACCTATTTAAAGCAGCTGTATACTGCAAGAGTTGATCAATACGAATTCGTGTAATGTGTGCCCCTTCAACAACAAAAGGGGTAAATCATTCTTTGCAGCGTTCGTCTTTTGAACACACTCGTGTAACCACGTGGTCCCAATACAAGGCCTCACTCAGTATATGAGTCGTTTCATACAGAACAAGTATGGGCAAGTTTGGTTGACAATTTTGTAACGCAGTCCACGATTGTCGAGCCAACACATGTTGAAAGTGTTGATGTTGAAGAACAGCTCATATGCGAACAAACGGGTACATATTCTCTGAGGATTTTGACCCTGATATCTCTTATTACATTTAACGTGAAGTTTTGAACATACACGTATATTTTTGGCTTGATATGTTTTTTGTCTGCAGAATTATTCTGTTATTACTTTAGATGGTGAATTATTGTTATAAAAGGAGGTTAAGAGGTTATTCCTAGAAAAGAAGCAGCTTACAAAACAATAGACAGATCTGAACTATTTTTATAATTAATTAGAATCTGTTACTAATTAGAAAAAACTGATAGCCGAAATGACTATCATATCGGGTATAATATGTTCGAGCTGTTTTATTGATTTTCCAAAACGGTTTTAATAAACGCTAAAATGAATAACACTATTTTATCCGTACGGATTAAGTCTTGTCAACATGTCGTAAAAGTATTTTAGTTTTACACGGAACTGTACGAAATAACAGAAACTTTAATCGTAGTTCGTCTCTGTAGTGTCCAGTTAATGACTGACATAGGAAACCATAGAAACAGTATTCAGTCCTTTCATACAGGCATGTACGTAATTCACATCTGGATCTACACGGCTACAGCATCCCAATCGTCGCGCAGCAGAACAGTATCTTGGAAACTGTATTGTCTGTTAAATACTTTCATTATGACTTCGATGTTTGTTTGAGTCAAAATTGTAGCGCTCAATGTCTCGTCACATCTCAAAGGCATTGTAGCGGTGATTCTGTCAAAGACAAAACTCAATAAATAACTAATGTGTAATTATTGGAAGTCTTTTACCTTAGCCATAACAAACAATGAAGCACTTGATGAGCTGCAAAGCCCAAGGCTCTGTTTTTACGTTAAGCTGTGTTATAAGAAAAGCGTAACGTCAAAAGCAGATCCTTGTCATTTCTAAAATACACACCAACTGTAATTCCATTGTGCACAGTAAATCATTATTCCAAAATTTTAGCAATTTCAAAGTTCATCTAACCCACATCTCCTCACATCCACCAATTAACGCTGGATTAGAGTTGAGCGTGTGTATTGGTTCTTGTAACCGGGGCTAAAGACATGTGTTTTTTCTGCAGAGTTTCTGAAATAGTAAGACTAGTTTATGTTGTTTATTTAGAATTTCTTTTATTTTTGGTTTTTTTTTAAGTCATATAATAAGAGACTTTTTTTGGAAATTCCAGGCACATATTTCTAATTTCTCACCGACCAATAAAATAGTTGAATATCAAACAATATATGTAAATAATCCAAGAAACAAATACATTTGAAACTGTGCCATTATGAGTTATACAGTTTATAGGTAAAGCTGTCAATGAGAACTAGATAAAGAGAGTTTATTCTTGTATTTGAAAGCCATATGGCCCAGAGTACGATATTTGGTACATATGCATTCAATGTTGTTACATTTTACATTAAAAATATTGATTAGAACAAGTGTGCGAAGCAAGTTATTTGTACATATTCCTATTAAAACTTTTGCAAGGGACCTCAAAATCCTTTTAGTTTTACATGATAACACGTGTACATACGTTGCTGATGAGTTGGATTTTGGTGTAAGGTGTAAGGTGTAATCAGAATGCCAAAATGTTATTTTATTGTTTTCAGTGATAATCGAAAAGGGCGTATACTTGTTAGGAAGTAAAACATTACTTGTTTAGTATTCGAAAGACCTACTAAACAATACCGAACATTTGTAGTTTTTTCTGCTGTAAATAAGTTTCCAAATTAACGTTTGAGTAATTGGCTGGCCATTGTCCTGTTTTTGATAAAAATCACAATTGGAAAAACGTCCTTATTGTCCTTGAACTGATAAGCTTTGTGATGCTGACTTACAAAACAGAACATCTCTATAAAATAAAGACATTTAAGAATATTGACATATGTGAATCATACAACACAATCCTTGCCCATTTGATGACATCAGAAGAAATTTCTGAACGGTTGCTCCCCATCATCCACGGGTGAAACTGTGATATAAATCCTGGCTCTTTCTCCCTCATAGTTGGTCATATTCAAGGTCAAACTGTCATAAAAATGTTAATAGTTATAAGGAGCACATGTCCATATTATAGAGCATTCTGAAGACACTACCATCATTTTACCATGATCTAACCCCAGCTGACATATTTGTCGGTAAAGGTCATAATCCAAGGACCATTTCTTGGTGGGTGAACAGAGGCACAATCTTGATTAAGTCTCTTGCCACCAAAAGTGTCTCAACTCGTATCTATCTGTGATAACTCCTCATAATGAATACAGAAAAACAAATCAGTATAAATTCACTCAAAACACACATGTACAATTAATATACCCTTTCTCACGGGCGTGCACTTACCCTGAAGACACCATAACTGTGTTAAGAATACCTGAAAGTTATTATGTTCAAATACCTAACCATGCTCAGACCATAAACGTAGAACTGAATATGTGTAGATTTACATAATATTTTTGTGTTGCAGTTGAAGCGCATGACAATGGTGTAATTTCACAATGCGCCAACCTGTAAGATATGTTGTTTATTAGCGATACTGCCCTGGTTAAGCATGCAATTAACCGCGAATGGTGGTAAGATCAAAAAGGTTGTATCGTAGTATCATTGTCTAAGTTGTAAGTTCAGGCTAACCCGAGAGGTTCTTATTGAATTGGCTAGTTGTTAGCAATATTATGGATTTTTGTATTTGAGTCCTGTAACAACAATCACTAGTGTTGGAATTGAGACCCTTGGTTCCCTAGAATAGAAAAATTAATGTACTCGTTTGATAAAATTATGTTATTCAAGTCATCTTTATTCAAAACCAACACTAATGTAATGCAGTATATTTCGGAATTAACTGCAGTGCATAACAAACCTGTGATCTACGATGACCCAGTGATTGACATTGTGCTTTTAAAGATAGGTAAGTAGGCACATATTCATGGTATGCGTATTTAGAAGCGACTTGATATGCGCCTGTCGGTATGAGTACTGAAAATCAACTACAGTACAACGAATATTAAAATGCAATTCTAATTATTTTATAAATTATAAGTCTCATGACAACGGATTTTACACATGCTTTGCCATGGAATTGTGAGACAAATATTTCCGCTAAATAAAGATAATAAACATTAAGGATCATGATGTACAAAATCTTTATTCTCACGCCCGTGTTGCTTTAGGTGCATTTAATCAAACGATTATTAGTCGGTGTAGATATTCACCCTCATAACACCCACGATGATACCGATTTAGAAAAAAAGGTGGGTCGATTGATATGAATCGTGCTTTCTCAATAGTTGTCAACGACAAATATATTGATCAAAGCTATTCAATTGACTAAACCGTCTTTCCTTGTTAAGTTAGCAGCTAGGGAATGATGTAAATACGAACAGGAATTCCATCTTTATTAAATCGTGTTCAATATGTCAGCCGTCGTGTAAATATTTAGAAGTAGAAAATAGCCTCCAAGATATTTTGAAGAACAAGAAAGTGACCCAAAGAACAACACGTTTCCAAGGTAGTTATTTTGATTAAACACGCATTGTTGTCTTCCATAATACCAGGAGATGTGAGTCATATAGAATACACAAGCTTCCTTGTAAGATAGTGTAACTTTCAACAACAAACTTTCAATATCCATAAACGCGTTATTGGTTAAAATAAGCATATGCACGTGACGTTAAATTTTGCTTCGTGACGTTAAATTTCTTAGTTTTTGAAAGTTTTTGTCCTTTGGGTTTTTCAATTAT
This sequence comes from Phorcus lineatus, assembly GCA_921293015.1. Taxonomy (NCBI): domain Eukaryota; kingdom Metazoa; phylum Mollusca; class Gastropoda; order Trochida; family Trochidae; genus Phorcus; species Phorcus lineatus. Next base: position 44,738,773 of record OV121092.1, on the reverse strand, counting down.
TAATAAAAAAATATCATAGAAAGGTATGCATTTGTGATATATGAAATTTTGATTTGCATATTGTTACATAGTACCGTTGACATCGTAAGCTGTCAGGCAAATTGAAAATCCTCGTAATTCAAATTAATAATTAAAGTCCGTAACAATTCTAACAGGAGATCTTCGTGTTGTGTATCTAGTCTCTCTTCATATACACTTGTGTACAGCCAATAGCGATCAAACTGGTAATAGAGTTGACTTTGAACACCAACGTTATTGTCTTGTGACTCTATATCACTGATCTTGATGGACCTTCAAAGCTGACGAAAAAATCTCTTTGAAAAAATACTAGTACTAGTTTCCGGAATTACTATTATTTTATAAGTGTTTTGTGCATCTTTAACCAAAACCTGTTTGCTAAATGGATAGTTTCAAACCATAAGGTGTGTAAACTCGTTTTTGTTGACAGTTTACTTTTATGCTGTTACATATGATTTCATGTTGACTTTTTATTTTTCATTTTCAATCGTGTTCAACATCACGACCAAAACAAAAGTCAAACATCTTTCAAGTGTCAAATCTGCTTGAGGTCATCATTCTTCATTTTCTTAGTTCTTTCTTTAAGCTCTATGTTTTTGTTGTTTGTTCGTTGATAAAAAGGTTGAGAAGGACATCTATCGAGAGCCTGAAGCTATAAGATCTGTGTTGTTCACTATTGGAAGTACTCTTGAAGTTAAGAATTATATCTCTTACAAAGATAAATACAGATCATAATGTCAAAGCCTTCATCCGTCTTGGGGACCTGTATTGTTGTGATCGTGATGTGTATATAGTTGTTCAATTCAATCAAAGACTATCCATTTGAACATTGTTTATATTAACAAGACTTACGCTCTCGGCACAAAAAGTGAAGTTTACGATGGCCTTTACTTATCTCAAAATAAGAAAATTTGTGTTCGATTATGAAAAAAACTAAATTTATCTTCGATGGATAGTGTTCTCGGCATAGTAAAGCCAATCGGTATTTTCGTATCCGTTGGCGTCACATACGGATACCTATGCAAAGCACAGAGGCTAAGTGCCGGAACTTATTCTGAAATTACTATGACGTCACAAGCTTAATTTTCTCAAATACTAGCACAAACAGATAGCTTCGTCAAAATATTCCTGATCGAATGCATGAGAATCAGATGAAGAAATGACAGACGGACTTTGCGCAGCTATTCCGTGAAGTTGATGTCATGTTGACAAATAACTTTCATCGCCAGTTGATATCTAGCCTACCGGAAATACATGCCTAAATGAACTGAAAATATTCATGTTTTACATGTGGGTGCCCAAGGCTGATACAGTCACATGTTCCATATTTTAACTTCAGCGTGTCACGAAGTGAAGCTCTCTGCGGTTTGTTAGGCATCTTAGATCAACCATTTTATTTATACCAATTACAGAGTTTTATTATATGATAAGCAATGAAATACTGGGATTTATCAGTGAAATTAACCTTGTATGTGGTTACAGTAGTGATATAATATATCGTCACTGGTGACAGTAGCGATATAATATATCGTCACTGCTGGTGAACCTTCCAGGGCCTCTTTGTGCCGGGACTACTTTTAGGGTTAAGAAATGTTTATAGACATCATAAACACTAAAAATCAACAAAATTAGAAAGAATTTATATAATAAATAGAATATTTTATTAAGTTTGTCAAATACAATGTTTATCTCATCTCGTGGTTGGGTTGAAGTTGCGCCACTCATGAAAATATCAGCTTCAACCCCACCACTCGATGAGATAAACATCGTATTTGACAAACTTAATTAAATATCCTCTATATATCTTTTGTTAATCTTTCTAATTTTCCTCAGTGTAACATCTATGTTAAAATGATAAAGACAGTTATATCCATTTATGGTATATGCATCAGCAACTTTGTATTCTCGTAGGAATAAAACCTTTTCTTAAAAGTTGTACAAGAGTCTTCAAAAAAGGGGTGAAATAGTATCATTTTCTTATAAAATGATGACATCTTAAGCATCGTTTAGTGGCGGAATCCCTTGAATAACTAGAAAAGAAACCCCGTTGTTAAAATGGCACACATAGACTGTGTAAGTAACACATCACCACATTCTTTCTCCCTATAATCGGTAATCAGGTGGGCCTAAAGAGCCCTATATAAATAAGAAAGGTATACACCATTTGAATTACAGATGTGGGTCCATTTATAGAATTGTACATTTTCTTCATAACGTTGGATAACTTCTATCCATCCACTCAATGTCTGTCTGGCAGCTAATGGACACTTGTTGTGGTAATGATCCGTTAAATGAACCCACAATTATGAGTGCCATCGTTAACAAACTCTGATGCTACATTTCTTAAAATATATGTTACAATCTTGTAGTAAACACATATTGATATCGAATATTTTAATAAGCTTTAATTCCAAGTAAATCATCATAAAGGTCCTCGATACTTTATTTTGCCTTTTCAGTTTCGATTCGCGTCATTAGCAATGGAAGCCGATAAAAACGATTGTTTCACATTTATAACTCCAATTATAAGTTAGGATAAATTGAAACATGCTTTTCAAAGAATTGTCTTGAGAAGAAGTCAACAAGTGTTTCGTATGCATCGCCATTAATATTCGTTAGTGGTAGATCGAATCAACAATTATTTGTTCAGGGATTTTATGTACATGTCTTCATGTAAACTTGTAATTTATCTTAAACAGTTTCCTGGGTGGTCCCCATTGGTGCTCCCGGGTATAAACAATCCCTGCCAGTGTCTTTCACTGTTCAGCACATCCTGTGCGTGGACTGAGACACTGCAAAAGAAAGGGAATCTCTAATAGTTCACTTTGACAACTTTTGTATTATTGTGGTGAACACAGGATTTTAGAATTATCTAATATCTTATCTGATACGTTATGGAATATAATAAATTATTCCTTTATAAGTCTTTAAAAAATATGTGTTATTTTGCTGTTGGTAACTTGCAGGTTTATGACATTTATCCTAATAAGCTGCACACCTCCTTATCAAATAGTCAACCAGTTGACACAGTGCGTTGCATGTTGCTGGATGATAAACAAATCTATGAATCAATCTAGAGAGTGCTTATAATATGTAATACATGAATATATCTTTAAACTCGAATGATGATAAAGTTGCACAATTTATATAAAGATTTTTTTCTCATACAGAGTAGGTTTATGTCAACCGGATCTGAAATGATTTCGAATCAACACACAACCTTATCCTTTTTGCTTCTCCAGACCACACATAGCTACCATGATTAGCATAAACCCGCAAAGACAAGATTGCGCCCCAGCATGTGTAAGACTTATTTTCTGTGAAAAAAAAGTTGAATATCTGTCGTAAATTGCAACATTATTGTAAACTATCAACAGAGGAAACTTAGAAGAAAGATTAATACTTAGAAATTGTTAATCCAACACCGAAGAAGTTTTAAAACAACAAACACTTGCAAGTGATTCAGTGCAAGTTAAGGAAACTGGCGTGTTACAAGTTACAGTGAACTTTATTTAGTAAATGAAGTGGACATGATGAGATGTATCTTATTGAAAATATAACCAGCCATTTTGACGCGTATGATTGTGAATTTAATTCTTTATCTCTCAGTGTCAAATTATATGAACGTTTTCTGGAGTATATTACTGCTGTATTGTAATATTATCATTTGCCACTGTTGATTTAACGTTCTCACTAAAGTTGCTCACAGAAAAGAAGAGAACATATTTCATTACGTGTTTTATCCAAGGCATTATTAGTTACACTGTTAACATTTTATCCAGTATGGTGTGTACTTATAAATCCAATTACTACATGCCTTCAGCAAAGTTTTCAGAAAAGTGCACAGTGAAATATGCATTTAATTACTACTCTGTACTTCATATTCGCAATGAACTATATCTGACTGGGACATAATTTGCTTAGTTATCTATCTTTACCAGTCCATTTGCAGTATTTCATGGCTAGCAAAACTCTTTTCAGGGGCATGACTGTTTATTATTTGTAAGGTGCCTAAGATGTTGTAGATGCAGTTACTTAATCTGGAAAGTGTTCCAAGTAGGGTTGCAAAAACTTGAAGTCAGAGTGTAAAGAAAGTGTTCGGTACAAGCAACGCGGCATAATGAAATATAGAAATAAAAGACTTAAAGTCTGAAGTACAAACCAGAAAGTATTTTCTCATTTTCAATCAAATGCTGGTTGTTACGAGAGTTGCATGCTTGTACTTGTTTGAAATCAGCACCAGGTTTGTTCGAAAAATCAAACAAATTGAAATCGAAAACCTGTATCAAACCAAAAATAAATTTGATCATAACCTTATTTCCGCTGCCACGCATCCTGTCCTTCCTGGGCAGACAAGGACGAAATGATGGGAATCTCCAAATATTAAATCGAAAAGCGGTTATTATTTTCAATCAAGAGGGTGACGAATGTTGTTTAATTTAATTCATTTAGCTTAACATTAAAATATGTGTCTGTCTGCTTCATATGCTATGATGATTCTATTTGGTTGAGATTTTTAATAAATTCTTTTGCAAATTAACGTTCCTCATGTTGCATTTTGTTCATCTTGTGATTAACATTATATGTTGGCGCTAACACGAAGAGAAATAAACTGATCTTTTTGTCAACTGTACATGCTAAAGCCACTGCAGATGTCAGATCATCCTGGGGTTGTTGCACAAAGGAGGTCATGAGAGCTTGTAAAAGGTTTCCAACAGGGAAATGAAAGCATATTCAAGTAATTCCATCCTGTACGTTACGTCAACAGACAATCAAGATATATATATTCGTGACTTCTGCATTCCAAGAGGCGTTTCTTTGCAAGGATCTTTATCTACGGGAACACTTTCTCGACAGGCAGGATTCTGATTGGTTGCAATCAAAGTTGTTGCTGTAATTAATTTGTTTTTTAAGTAGCCGTTGGTTTGTTTCCGGGGTCGTGGAGAGTACAATTACGTGAACTTTCATTTATCGAGATTACTAGAACCAAGAATATAACAAACATATATAACAGGTAGAGTTGAAGAATATGAGACGTATAAACGCTGTGTTAGGAGACTGAAATTACCCTTATCAAACATATGACTCAAATGATTTCTCCAAGACTTCAATGAAGATGGTCGCATCGTTAATTCCAACCATCATCCTTATTGTTAATACCAAGACTGACGCGTGGACTGGTGAAGGAAAGGATTAGCTAAACGGGCACTATGAATTGCTTTCATACCTTTTTACAGTATATATTCACTGACATGTGCATGCCTCAGTTGACTGTGTTTAAATCTAGTGATCTGATTGGTGAGCTAAATACATTAAGTAATCCTTTGGTCTGCTAGGAACACTTGCTGCACATAATACTATTGATGACGCACATACTAGGGAAATACACACTTGATATCTTGCTATCCTTTCTGACACCTTGTAATTTTTAAATTATATTTTCTTCATTGGTTCAGTGAAATTGTTTTTTATTTGAAATTATCTGTGATAGTAGTAGTCTTATAAGCACAGGTTGATCATTATTGATATTGCATCACTATTTTTAGCCGCCATTCAAAAGTAAGAACCTCTTATTCTTAGCAAATGTGTAGCTTGAGTTTCTCTGTCCTCACAGTAAACTATTACACTGGTCTTAGTATTAAATAATCCGTTCGAACATTTTGAGCTTTTAGGGTATTGATATCTTTTTCGTTTTAATTGTTTTACTAACATTTTTGCCACCCTTAAAGTACAAAATAACTATAACACATCATATAAAGACTGTCAAATGAAGAAATCATTGACATGGTAACATGCACTTCGTTCTACCGTTCATTTGAAAAAAAAAGAAATATGTTGCTTTTTTTCTATGTCTTCATAGATTTAATACAAGGCTTGGTTTTTAACATTAACGGATAACTCCAAGGATTATTTGTGATCGACAATCTGCTAAACAGACCCCATTAGACATTAAGTTACCGACTTGGCAAAATTGTTGATTAATTACTTCTGAATCACGAAAAAATGTTCTACTCAAGACTTGGAATTTGACGGCCTTCAGTGACGAGAAAACATCACAGTGACTTTTCATGTTTCGACCGTGCACCGTTGATACAATTATGATCATACTATCGTCAATAGAAAAAATCCCTCCAGACAGTCAGTCAATATTTCCAATTTGTATTATTGCATACATGACCTGTCGAAACTAAACCAGTGTTACAATAATTTTAAACACTATCATTTGCTATGCATTTCTATTGTAGGTTTTGTTTACCCTGATATCTTATGACCTTTTTTTACCCTTTGTTGTACAGGTATTTTCTGTCCACCGATTCATGATGGGATACAATGTTGGGGAGCCACACCAGGAAATACGACTGTGTACAGTTCCTGTCCCTTCAACAATGGATCAGGTACAACCATAGCGGATAAAACAACTTGCATGAACAGGGAATTGCCAAAGAAGTCATTTTTACCATTTCGAAACAGAATACTTCAATCATGCCATCTCAATTAGGAAATCTGTATCACGTGAATGTATATACAAGCATTACAGTGGAATCTGTCTAAACCGCCACTCGCTGGGACCGGAGAAAAATGAGTGTCGGATTGGTAAATGTTCAATGTCATATAGAAGCTCTGCCGGGACCGAAAAATGATGTCGGATTAGACAGATGTCAATATAGACAGATTCCACTGTATATAATGAAAGTAGGTATCTGTTAACATTTAGCTGGAGTAATTACTCTGTAAACAGTTATAATATATTTCCGCTGTACACAGCTAACCCGGGGAAGTCACACCGGACGTGTTTGCCGAACGGAGACTGGAAAGGGAACTGGACTGACTACAGTGCTTGTATTCCAACTCAGTATAACGACGACCTACAGGAGGACGATGTAAGGAAATTAGCACATTGAATAGATGCGAGTATAACCTGGGGAAGTGTGTCCTAATTGATTATTTTTTTTACCGAAATTGGAGTGTAATAATTTCTTAATTTTTAATTAAAATCCATTCATATCACAGTGAGTTAATCAGGAAACTGCCCTCGACTTAAGTTAAGTTAAGTTACAAACAGCTGTCGTCATATCAGGCTTAAAGTTTATACCCTTATTACTTAGACACTAATATTTTGAATGCCATAAAAATTGACACATTTAGTCACTATGTATAGATGTGCCTTAAGTATGTTTCGGTCCCAAATTTGTATATTTCTGTTAAATTTCTCGGCTTTTCACATCAATTTCGAACTTAGACACTAATTGTTTGAAGTTAAAGGAACTTGACACAAGTAATCATTATGATGTGTTTATGTCTCTTTTGTGTGTTTGAGCACCTTACAATCACAATTTATGCAAATTTTCTCCGCTTTCCCGTCATTTTGTCCTCTTATAACTCCGACACAAATTGTTTTAAAATGAAGAAACTCGACACATTTAATCACTTTGATATATTGATGAGTTTTTTTGTGTTTTGCTTAACTTGTACAAAGTTTCTCAGTATTTCCGTTTACATATAGCTCCGTTTATAACTTAGACACTTATCGTTGAATTTAAATGAACACATTTAATCACTATGATGTACAGATGTGTCTCAATAATTGTCCCTGGATGTGCCTGTTCTTGGTTAAACCTTGCATGCCAGTATTGTGTGGTTTCCGAGGAAACCTGACTCAAACCATTACGGGAAATTATTTATCTTCCAAAAACTAGATAGATGTTACCTTTATATGACGGCTCATCTTTGCTTTATGAAAGGGTTAAAGTTTGTATGAAATATTTCATTAAACAAAAAGAAAGAATTTAAACCTAATGCAAAATGTGTATCTCGAGCCTCTGATACCACTGTAGGAAGCGGAAGTGTGTAAATGAGCCTTGATCTCCAATGATCTCGTTATATAAGGTGACAGATTGGTTTACACACGACAGAATCAAACACGTACATTGATTGAGAAATGATATGTGTACTTATGAGAATTTTATACAATATATTATCTTTCAGTGGTACATGCAGGTGTCCGAAGGATACGACATGACACTATTATACAATTGGCAGTTGATTATACATATAGGAAATTCCAACGATAATTGAAACAAATACAGAGAAAACGTGTTAATCTGTAGATAGAAAATATAAAGTTGACCAGAAATGCATATATATATATATATATATATATGTTAAAGCTGAATCCAATGTATATAGTGCACAGCTTTCACTAATTCCTATTGCAAATAATTATACCTGGAATATTCTTTGATTCATGATACATTTCAGATACACTTAGCCAAAGTACTGATAGACGTATACTACGCCGGCAGTATCATATCTCTCACCTTTCTCATGATCACTCTCTTCATCTTCTGTTACTTCAGGTAAGTAAACTTGCACTATATATGCATAGATGTCTATCTTTTATCTATTTCTGTAAAAGTGGATCTAGGAGAAAGCTTTGACCGTACACTCCGCTTTTCATGGATTCAATGATGAATATGATGAAATGCAACTTTGTAAAAAAACATTACATGTCATATTTGCTCTAAAAAACTTTTTTAGTGGTCATAGAAAACATATACGTCATGGTTTATGGATGGAAGCATTTGTTCTAAATGCACCGTTTCCAGATCTATATATATCTGTATCAGGAGTAAAGTAGATGTACAAATACGTGTATGTCTGAATGCCGATTTACATAAGGAAGAATATTTAACAAATTTTCGTCAAGCGTTTCATAAAACGTCATTCACGTAACGCCTTATATAATGAAAACAATATTTTGCTTCAGGTCACTGCAGTGCAGTCGGATATTCATACACAAAAACTTGGTGGTGGCCTTTATTTTCCGTTTTATACTGATCATGATTATGTTTGAACCATACGTGTCCAAAAGACAAAACACCTATAGAGATGTGGTAAGTATATTCTTTAAACCATTTAAACCAACGAAGTTTTGAAAACGAGGTTTCCAGAACTTTACATTTTACTTTCAATTGAAAATGTAGAAACTCCATGTAGAAAATAATCCATGAGAATATCTGTATCTGTATCAGAGTAATCTGTTTAATTTTGGCTTTGAATTGTTCAAGGATGATAAATGAATCGAAATTTCACAACCCTGAATCTAACTTTGCCTTTGGTTTTGAAGTATATTTTAAAGGCCTGTAATGGTCAGTTGCCATGATTTTGCACAAAATATTAGATGTTTTCTATTTATCAGGAGTTTGTGTTCAGTAACATATTGTTTGCGACGTGTATCCTGATAACACCACTGCTCACGGATGTTACCGTATTTGTGTGTTAGAGAACGCTGCGCTTTACTTATCATTCACATCGTGATATCTGTTTCCGTTACAGGATTGGCTCTGTAAAGTGTTCGTAGCTCTGCGCTGGTACTCTGTTGTGGCCACTTTCTCCTGGATGCTGGTCGAGGGAATTTTCCTCCACAATCGCCTCGTTGTGTCAGTATTCAGGTCGGATGCACCTTTCAAACTGTTTTACTTCATTGGATGGGGTAAGTTCGTAGCATTAAACAATTGTTCTGAAAAAAATAATTTGTTGGACAATCTACTAATCTATTGAAACAATGATGGAATATCACCCATAACGATTCAAATATCACTTGCTGGTTCCTTATTGACAGTATCATTATTCTGTCGATTAAAATTTTATCTGGTCCATTAAATTTGATTATATCGATACTATTTTTTTCACCTTATTCACTTCCAATTCATTTTCTAGAATACTTCATTTGTTTCGATGAGAAAATTGCATCATTGATTTGGAAAAATGGGATTGTCGTATCAATTACTACTTTAGACGAGTCCTGGACTTGTGTGATATTCATTTCTGTAACCTGCTTCTCTTACAGTGATACCAGCTCTTATCACAGCAGCCTGGGCTATTTTTACCCACTTTTTCTATGAGGAAAAATGCTGGAATGGCTCCTCAAAGTCACCATTCATCTATATCATATTTGCTCCTATCTTGATAGCTCTTGTGGTAAATATGAACTCCGACATAAATATGTATAATATGAAAAAATCTATATTAAAAAAATGTTATTTTCTCAAAAATTTGTTTAATGCAAATGTAAAAGACTTCTTAGAACAACAAATGGTGCGATGGATATTCTTTCACAACAGGACGTGCAACTGAATGATGCTACGTGGCATTTCAATTTCAGATAAATCTCTCATTTTTGATCAACATAATCAGAGTGTTGATTACAAAACTACGGGCGCACAATACAATAGAATCAAGACGAATTAGGTAAGTATATTGTCCATTGATCTTTTCAACATAAAGCTGTTTATTTCTCGTCTTAAAAGCAAATACATTCATTTAAAATTACGGCTATATTTATCTTTTGTTATTTAGCAGCTCTGATGAGAAGTCTTTTTATAGTTCATATTAATTGTTTAAAAAGTATGTCCAACTGAAAGAATAATTCAATAACAATGACGACTATTTTCAGAAAAATATTATTTATTTGGGGTCATAAGTAGAATTCATTAGCATGCATCCTTGGAAAAAGCACCTATAGTACAGAAGCAATTAGAAATACTCCTGTTGCTATATTTTTTACATTGACATTTAATATTGTCCGTAACTATTTCATGTTGTTATATTCATACATGAACAATGTGCATTGTGATAAGTTTAAAGTATTTGTGTATAGTTGAAAATGAAAAAAAAACCTACCTTGTTTTCTAGCTAACAATGCTGTCTGTTTACATTTATTCACACAGGAAAGCAATCAAGGCTACTGTTGTTCTTTTCCCTCTCCTCGGCATCACAAATTGTCTCTTTCTGGCCAAACCGACGGAAGAAAAGAAGATTCTAATGGCGGTGTACAGGGTCACCAATGCTATATTACCGCCCTGTCAGGTATATCTAGCTTCCTCCACTGGTCGTTCGCTATTTTCGTCAATTATTAAAATTAAAAAGAAACCAATGATGCAAATGCTGAAGAAAACAATGTGTAAATATCTGTAAAATAACTCTACATGCATTACACCAACTAAAAGTGAAATATGTGTCCTCATCACAACAACCCATTTGTGTTTTAAGGCATGTTTGTCATTTATAGGAATTTCAGTTTGTTAATATTTGTGAAATATTCTAATCCACCAGGTTCGTGAACAAACGTGTATTAAGTTAAAACTGTTACCTGTGTCTTCACAATGAGCATAAACGTTTGATAAATAGGAATATTTGCATAAAACATGATTAACCGAAGAGGCAAATAATGCAACATTTGAGAAATGATATGAATTTCCTGTTTGCTTAAAGAGAACTATAGACGACAATTTTATCTTATCTTTTCAATCTTTACAATTTGTATAAATACAATTTTCTGTCGATTTCCAGGGTATCTTTGTGACAGTGTTGTACTGCTTCATGAATACTGAGGTAAGAACCCAGAAAATTACGCAAACCTATTGTTTAGTGTCTCAATGAAATAACCTAGAGTACAACACATTATTAAGTAAAATCGCTATTTACATTTCCAATATATGAACTCGCCATGAAAACGAATTTGAAATGACTTTATTAGATTGTATTGACCAATGCATTTTAATTTGTTATAAAAACCTTGATAATTTTAAACATTATTGATCAAAGGGTTGTCATCAAATTGTTATCTATAAATTACATGTAATTTAGTTATGTCATAAGGTTTATTGTAAACCTGCCTATTTAGAATAGATCAGATTATTGTAATTAGAGCACAGAAGTATAAAAGTAACTTTAGAGAGTTTCACGATTGAAACTTTTCGACTCGAATCCATCAATGAACTTTCCCGGATAACACATTAATCAATCATCGTACATTATGTGCTCTTAATCAATAAACTCTGTTGCCGGGCTTATTTTAAAAATTACTGTCATGTTATCAAAATATGAACAATATGAAATTTTTAAAAATATATTTTGAAACGTTAACTTAGAAGGACATTGTTTTTGTTTTTCCATGAATTCAATTCTAGATACATATAAAAAAATTCAAAAATTCTTTTACAAAAATAATGATCAAAATATGTTTTTCAATTTGTTTTAAATTATATGTTGTCGATGTTTAGGTTCAAAGCGTAATAAGGAAGAAGTGGAACCGGTTCCGCATTAACAGGGCGATGAACTCCAGAACGAGACGTAGAAGTTCAAGGACTTCATCCTTCTTCCTGTCCCAAAGCGAGGTAGTCTTCATGGTTTCCTTTCGGAAGAAAAAAGTCTGGAGTAAGCGTACACGCCCACGCCCGTGTGAATACACAATTGCAGAAGTAGACAATAGCATGCAATGCACGTGCTTATGTGACAAAAAAGACTGTCCCGATTGTGCAGGAAATCCCCAATTTGATTAACTAATCATTTGTTTGGCAATGATGGAGCGTGCATGTGGAAATCATCATTATCATTCCTAGAGCTTTTGTTTTTGTACGAATGTGCCTGATGCGGGTAGCAGGTTTAAAACTCCCTGCATTTCAGATGCATGGTGGAAGGAGAGGTATCCTGAAACCCCTTCTGCACTGTTGTAAACCTAAACGAGGAAGTTCACCAGCACTGCCTCTTAGGCAGTTACATATGGTGAGTCGCAGTGAAGCACGGCTTTCTCCAGCATTCAGTTGAGCATGTCACTCACCTCCCCCGGATCATTTGCTTCAGAATGATCTTGTTTGTACATTGTGTTGCCAGTTCTTGTCTATTTTGCTTCATCAAGGCATACTGAATTTTGTTTGGCTGGCGGATTTGAATTTGGCTCCAATCCATGACCAACGATAAGATCATAACGATCACACATTAAGCATGCTAACCTCATCGGTCTACATTTGGCAGATATTTGCAAGTTCAACGGTTATCAACAGGAAAACATGAAAAAACTCGCTAATATATTTTATTGCCGCAATCTCGCAGAAATGTTAGATCTTGTTTAAATTTTTGTATGGCAGTTTCACCATCACCCAATTTCTATTTATACCAAGCATGTATGTATTCATACCATGTTATTGTCTGTTTATTTCTTTGCATGCAAGCATAGTTTTAATGATTGAATTCCACATCTTTTCAAACGTTTTAATTCATTATAAGAATAATAACCCTTTTCAACCGACTTCTTTATACGTTCTTGAACTAAATCAGGTTTAGGTTGAAAGTCTCCTTTTGGATGAGATTTTGAAATAGTCTTTAAAGAATTAATCCAGGCATTCACTCCAAAGGTTACCCAAATCATAAAATCCCTCGCTAACATCTGTAGTAATACAAGCACATTCTTGGCTAGAAATGGAAAAGACTGTTTGGATGCAATCAAAGTTAGCTGTGTTATCAATGATGTAGTTTTAAAGGTGAGTAATCTTCCTTCATATGGTCCGTGGGTCGAATCCCAGGGTCTCGACAACTTTTTCTGCGGTACAGAACTGTTCTACACGCAGTAAGGTTTGGGTGCAATGCTGCACCGGGTGCAGTTCCACCAATTGTTCGCTAGTTCCAGCCGATGCTCTCAGGTTTCCCCACAATGCATTGCCACAGTGGTGTTGCGGGCTTTCTCCCTGCAATACTACTAGCAGCGATGATATAAATGAAATACTCTTGAAAGCGGCGTTAAACCCTTAATCACCTCAATTCACCACCTTTATATGGTGTCCTAGTCATAACGTAGACCACGGGGACTACATGGTAGCTTTCCATGCAAAAAGTTATATAACTTGCTAAAGGTTTTCAAATATTTGTATTGCAAGCTAAGGGAACAAATGAAACAAAGAAAAGTGCTTGTATTATGAGAGGTTAACGTAAGATGGTATGACTATAGCTTCCCCTTTGGAAATAGAGTTGTAGCCAGATCGATTGAATTTTCAATTGGTTTTTACTTTAACGGGTTTTTTATCCATTAATATTAAAGATTGACATCATTCTAAAGAATGCCAAATCAAATATTTATAAATACTTGTACATTTGGTAACATGTCCATGAGACTGATCCCTCTTTTTGTGTAGCTGTACATGCACATGAGAGGTTTTTTTATTATCATGTTGTTTCTATTGCAGAGTCAGTCAACTCCAATCAATAAACACATTCAAGTCCATAGCTTTCGTACCAACAAACACCTAACATCGATAAGCAATTGCTGAAGTAAAACCATTTACAATCTATTGTGAAAACCAAAGATCAATGTGTGTCCGCATTTGAACAAATCTGAGCACCCAACTCCAATGATCTCATAGTCTTGGTGATGCGAAGCAATCCTGTACAGTCATACCTAACAGAGTGATTATCTTTGGTAAGCATTTTGCTAAAAGAAACTATCTGTGTTGTGAAAGTAGCTCAACATGCCTGTGTATCATCCTGAGATCCAAGGGAACTTACCAACAGCAATATTATTCTGATATTGATCAGCTGTGGATTAATGACAGTGTTACACCTTTTGGCATCTGTATCTGCTTACTGGCAATGAATTAACGTACGTGATCAATGAATGTGATGTAAAGGGATATATTTTTTAGCAATGCACACAGGCAAGTCAGTAACGACGTCGCTTTGGATACACTATCAAAGAGTTTCATTTTGATACGCTTTATCTTATACAAGCTATTAATGGTATGTGAAAACAATAGTTTATCATTTACACTACAAAACTGTACCCAAGGGATTGTTGTTACAGATTATGGTACACCCGGTTGTCTGGTCATGACATTCCAGAAACAAAATTGATACATGTTTTCAGCTGATCCTAGTTTGGATTGATAAAGGAATAGTCGCCGGTATACCATAAACCACATATGAAGCCATGATGTCATGATGTCATATATATTGTTTTGTGTCTGATTTAGAAGTTTTGTTTTTAGAGAGTACTGTTGAGCATTTTCGTATGAAGCATATTCAGAGTGTTGTTTGTTTATTCTTTTGGTAAAACGGGTAAATATTTTTGAAGACCATTTTGGAGTATGCGGGCAAGCTTTCAAGTAACTAAACATCCTCTAATACCATGTGGAATGATTGAGTTGGCAATCAGTAAAACAAGAGATATAGATATCTCGCCAATTGACCTTATAATGTGAAGTATATGTGAAATCGTTTTAAGTTATCTATCACTTACATAAGTTTTTATTTCAATTCAAAGTCGTCTTACTGGAATATGTTGAAAGATCACATCAATATTCTTTATGATTAGTATTCAGTTCAGATATCACTGTATCACTAGAGGTTCATCGTTTGTAATGTATCTTTAATTTCAAGGATAAATGAACCAATGTTACAATAACAGGCGGAAGCAAAGAAAGAATATAAGTGTTCTGACACAGACCTGCATTGCTGCCTTGATGAAGATTGTTGATTTCAATAAATGCTTTGATAAAGTTGCAAGTGTATTTGTTTATGGTGGTCATCGTTGGAAACACGTTTCCTAATTCTTTTTATATTGACAACAGCCAAAACAAGCTTGGTCTGTTTAACCGTACGCCCATGAATAAAAGAAAGTTACGTTTATCATTTTTAAAATGTTAAAATCATGAAACAGTGATATAGAATTAAAGCGGCTTTAGTTAATGATCGTCAAGTAAATATGAAGCCAAGGTGTGTCTAATAAATAGACATTGCAAAGGACAACTGTCTCGGAAATGCTTTCCTAACTGGTGTCAAAAAGAAATATCTTATAAGATGTGCACATTTAAGAGACCATTCTACATGTTTAGTCAAATTAAATTTACTCAAAAATGCTCTTTATGACAAGTTTAAGATAACAAAATTCACAAACAATCAGTTCAGTTCATCACAAAGGATGCGCATTTTAACTACTGGACATGTGAACACCGGATGACTGAGGGGGAAACCGGACGGTTTATCTTGTTATAAAAGAGAAAATGGTGCTCTGGACAAAAGTTGTCTAGTTCGTCGAAATATCGACATTGGCGCATGCTCCTTGTCGTTATTAACTCATACTTAAGTAGATGTTATGAAGCTGTCGGACCTTTAAAAAGAAGCGAACGTACATCCCTGTCGAGCACATTCAGAATGAGCTAAGGATAAGTTCGCCATACAAAAAACTATGTTATAAACCATTAAGTTAAGCTGGTTAAATAAACATAAGAAAACTATCTGATCAATATCCATATACCCTGATCTCTTTCGAGCCAAATCCCTCGTACGCTAGCCCAGCGTGATGTTCGTGGCTGTGGTCACCCGCATTGTTTAAGCCAATGAAATGTCAATATCCAAGGAGCTTGAAGCTACGCTTATGAATTTTCCAGCCGGGTTGTGCCGCTTTTGCTGGATGCGGGTCGTCTCATTGGCTGGTTAGATAGCTAGCATACAAGGTTTTTGGCCTAAAGGATATCAGGCTATATGAAGGAGCTCGATCAGCGGATTCAATTACGCTGATGAAGGAGGATGCAGTTAGGCTGGATAGAAGACAATCTCTCTTTATGCACAGGTCACAGTTACTTGCTAGTACTAAATTATCTTGGGGGAGAACCCAAGTTATCCCTGCACAAGTACCGTTTACGCATAGAATAGACAACATTAGGAATATTTTGAGAGCGAATGTTATTCATTTGTCCACTTTTAGTGGACTTTGCTTATTATGATTATTATGGAACCAGATTCTTTCACGAATAAAACTGTTTCAATCATAACCCTGCAAATGAATCTGTCAAAATTTATCAATCATATTAGCAGTATTACATTTTCGTTAGTTAGGTAGGTCTATATGTACCAACCACTTCAGACTCGTCCGTCTGAGTGTGATTGTACAATGTATTTCTTTCAACTTTCATACTGAATTCACGTAAGCCACTAGAAAGAAAATATTTTATCATATTCATATTTTTTCAAAATGTCAACATGTTCAAATATTCAAAGCAATAAATGTATAATGGTTTTTTCACACGTACCCAGAGTTCATATGTTTTATATACTTTTCTTTTGACCAGTTTTGTTGCAATCAAAAGGCAAGCATTTCATAGAGGACTTTACATTTGGTTTGGTTTTGTCTTAAAGAACTTTTAGTACTTACATTTTCATCAAAAGTAAGACAATGTCAAAGTAAGTTTCATATTAGTGACATAATTTTCTAACAGCATAGACTTGTAGATGATATCATTAGAATCAAAATAAAGTTTTGAATTTTGGGATATACCAAAATCTCGAATGAAGATCTCACTATTAAATGTAATTATGTATTTAAACATACGATATCAATACAAAGAAAGACAACACACATGAAAATATCAAGACAGCGAATAACAGGAATTATTGAAATTTAGTTATCCAGAACATTTTATTAATAAACCGAGCACATTTTTGCAACTTACTTGTCTGTTTTGTCAAAAAGGCTAGTAGTAAGTAGGTAAATATATTTGTCTATCTATTCATCGCCAACAACAGCAGAATTACCTTGCTTACATAAACGTTTTTCTCTTTGAATATTTGCCCAACGACCAATCTCTACATGTAGATGGTGAATACTTGGTCTTAATCTTTAATCTAAACAGTTTACCGAAACAACTGAAAAGAGTCATTGGGCAAACAGACAGAGAGATGGTTTATTTGAGTATATATATATATGTATGTATGTATCATATCTTAATTCATCATCATTGAAATACTTACAGATTAAGAGAAAAACGCTTAGTAAGGGTAACAGATTTTCGTTGATTTCGTCAGAAAGGAATGATTACCAAATAAAACACTTTGAACATCATAACCATTAACGTAAAAGAAACACTCTGATCGAAAACGAGCAAAATATGGACAAATAAAGAGAAAGTGAATGGCATCTTCATAATGGTAACCGCAAGGGCAGCTTGACGTATTCGCAAAAATCGATCAAATTTATGTAAGATATGTACACAGAGATAAAACCATCCATATAAAATATGCCTCCTTTTTCTAAAATATAAAAGCAAGTTTCGGCAGTAAAATAGACATTGTTTTAAAAAAGTAAAACTAATTGATCATCATCACGGATCATTTTAAAGTTCGGATAGCTAAAACAGCCCTTCACTCATGTCTTTATAAAAGACAATGTAACAGTACCTGTCTTTCATCCTCAACACTTTCATTACACTGAAAACATACTCTGTCATTCACGTCCTTATTATTATATCTGCATGCTTCGTAAGGCAGAGAAGCAGTACCTGATCTGAATTTTGAGGAGGCAGAGCAGAATGAACTTGGCATACTCATACTCACATAACTTATACACCCATGCTCATTATTTAAACACTCGACACGTTCTTAATATATTAGTTCCCGTTCTACTGCTTGGTTTAACTAATGACTCATACCATTACCTCGCATACTTCTGCATACAAACATCATGCACACGGTCACATACACGTTTAACACTGTCATACTCTTCCACATTCACGTCCCATTCTTCCCAATCTCATTAAAATAAAATCTAACATTGCTGCACTACGTTACGCAGATTATAGATCTCACTAGGCTCCCTTACTCAAGCCATCAGGTTGACCTTTGCTTCAATTTGACCTCTTAATCTCATTGGCTTGCCCCAAATACCATCAAGCAATCACAATGCGCGTCTCTTTAGAGCCTTCAAAGAGCTTGCAACTAACCATGCAATTAGAAGTTGAAACTCTTATGAATTTTCGATTTTACACAGAACAAGTTTAGGTTATTTGCATATAACTGTTAATACGTTTTAACCCAGCAGATTTATTTATCAAATTTCAGTCTTTGACGAAACAAGGGTCAATCTCATTAGTATATAAACGTCTCATATGACTAATTTATAATTATCAAGAAACTTTGTATTGGTATTTGTACATGTTTTGGTTGTTTTTGTTTCTCAGCATGTTTATGGTTCATTTGATTCACGAAATTTAAAATTATTCAACGATTACTACAAACTAAAAGACGAAACGTTTATTCGACGTAACTGTTTCCAGAATAAGCATTTGGATTGATACGATCTGCTAAAGGATAACATTGAGGAATGCAGATTTTGTAGATTACGGGGCGAATTCGCTGATTGGCTGATTTGAATTATGTCAGAGGCAAACCTGACCGGTCAAGTAACGGAGCCTGGTGAGATCTACATGCGTCATGTAGTGGGGCATTTAGATTTCATTTTAATGAGATTGCATTCTTCCAGCTTTGATTTCACTCGAAAACTCCAGTTTTGCACACGTCCACCGTCACAACCGTCCGACAAACTAAAAACATGTTTATTGAATTTGAGCGATACGAGTTAGGGTCTAAGTTATTTCCTTTTATCTTGTATAATAGTTTAATAATTCCCATTTACCGATCTTAAGCTAGAAACCCTGATTACAATATTAAATTTTTTTAAATCGTATATATTGTAATAAATACCTTATTACTATCTTTACTATAAGATCAAGACCCTGGCTCTTCATTACTTCATTATCAGCCTTTTAACAGCAGCCACTATGTCATGAGTCATATATGAGATCTACTGTGTCTGAATGTTCAAAAAGATTTCGTGGATTCTGATCATTCTGTATACATGTAATCATGTCATAAGACTCCCAAATGAGAGGTTTGCTTTCCTTAAGTTCATTTGAAGCAATTTGGAGAAGCTTGTGAACTGTACTCACTTGTGCACTTATTAATAATGCATATCTCTTGTTCACGATTTCTAATCTCCAATCCCCTTTCTCTAGTGTTAATTAAGCCGCGTTTGTATGATCTCTTGTTACCTAGCCTGAAGCCCACTTGTGTATGTGCTCCAACAATGCATCTGATTTATTTAGAGTGTCTGTTCTCGCATCAAAGAATACCCCATTAGGGGAAGCAGGAAGTTCTTTGAACGATTTATTTCTACAATTTTTCCCCAATAAACATTAGTTTATGTCAAATGAATTAGTTTCAGAGAGTCACATCCTGCTCAATCAGCGTATATGAATCTGCTCTCACTCCTTCCTTATACCCGGATCTCTTTATATAACAGTATTCATATCAACATTTTGGCTTTAAATATCTCTTGCATAAGCAATTGTTTTTCGAATTTACATTATTCTCAGAAGGTTTTTGAAGAATAAGGGAAAACGTATCATTTCCCTTCCATTTTCCATACCATCCTGCTATGTCATAATGCTATCAGTAGCACATTACCATTTTCTTCCTTCCTTTCATCGGTAAACATCTGGGACGTATATGAAATCGAGAATAGTAAACACTCATTCACTTGTTAATGTCTATTTATAGAATTGTGCGTTCTCTGCACAAGGTAGGATATCCTCCAGCCTAATGAATTGATTTTTAATTTCCCCAAATTTGAAAGACCAACATTACAAAAATAACAAATTCTTAAAACACTTAGGTTAACTCACTTCAGGGGCATGCTTCAGCTTTATCATACAAATGTATCGGCGAAGGAGTTCTCCTTCAAATGTGAAAAGGGAATGAGAAAGTAAAAGAACAATGAAACTCAACATGACGCCGGAGCTAAATTCTCACCATTTTGTTGTTTTGGGTGTTATGACGCAGCTTTTAAAAAGGTTGTAAATAATTCATAAATATTGACTGTCATACATTTATGCTATCATACATCACACTCATGATCATTTAAATATCTATGCTTCAAATTGTTATACTTACATACCAACATGCACATTAACATATAGGTCAACATGACTAGACAAAAACATCAATCCATCCGTACACATACATGCACTTACATACACATTCTTACATACACTTACATACATACAGACAAACATACATGATCAAATGAAATAGAAGGTTATTGAGTAAGATTATAATTTTGTCGATACTTGTAAAAAAAACTAGAGATCTTTTAAAACCATAATTACTGCTCGTCGCAGTCTCTATAAAAACAAATGGTGATTATGTACCTTTATAGATGTAATTATGACCTTCTCTATTTCAAAACCCAAACCTTCATCAGACATGAGAGGATTAAGTGAAAATCAATGAAGATATGGACTCTGTTCTATTTAGAGAATATGTTCCATTAGTCTGAGACATGATAATGAGATTCCCTGTATTATGTAACTCCAGAGATAGTTTATCTTTGTTTGCTTGAACTAGGTTTCACTTAAAGGCACTAAAGGTTTTATTTATTAGGATCACTTTTTATGAAAAAAAAATCATTTGATTCAAAACAATGTTTGCGAAGGGTATAAAGACCTTCAATTTTGACTTTCGAATAAAATCATTATTAAGATACTCTGAATGATGATATATAGAGGATATTTGACATTTTTCGTCGAATACCATGGATATCTCATCGAGTCAAGTAGAAATTTATATTTTCAATCAATTAGATTTCATTGGTAAGGAGTTGTAAAATCAACACTGATCTTCAACTGTCGTGCTGTGTTCATTTGTTTGGTACATAGGTTACAATTGATAAAGAGCATTAAGGATACTTTGCATGCTTGAAGACATCGATTGGGAAGATAATTCGATGACGTTAACTTTGATTCATTGTGACAGCTGATGGTCTAAGGTCCTTATGAACATGAGTTCACAGAGTTTGCTTGATTACATGAATAACACGGGAAATGTTTTATAAACTTGATTAAAATAGTTTGAAATAATTGAATTACACATTTCTATAGGAAAGAGGAATACTCAAAAATCGTGTAATTTCTTAACCCCTAGGTGTCATCTTTGACTCAATTATCCTCTTCGTTCTGTGCTGTCATACAGAAGCGAAATGCACAATGTAAAACGTTCCGACTTCAGGAGACAAACATAAACTCGTCTGTAACGGGTATCTTTCCTCTTAATGTTGAAAATAAATTAAACCGTTAACAACGTTCAACCTAATACTGCATGTTCACGAAATGGTTTTGTAATAGTAGGTACTACTGTTGTAAATAAAGACTCGTTTAAAAAAGTCTAATTCTTGTTTTGATAGCAAACAAAGACCGAAACATCCCTATGAAGCAAATAGATGACTCTAACAGTAAGCCACTATGACGTCGTAATAAGGATTAGGACGTCAGAAGCGCTCGTGAAATGACGTCATTGTTTTGTTACCGTATTCGAAGGAAAACTGCTGCGTTCCAAGTAGCGGAAAGCTTATTTTACGCTGATCGGTCACTCAAACTTCTTATTTTGTACAAAAGATGACATATTATCAAAACAATTTGCTCTCTCCGTGAAAACACGAAAACAAATACGGTTAATTCCTTTTAGAAAGAGATTAATCCCACTTAAAAGCAGAATACCGACTTTGAAGTTACCAGCCGGAGAGTCGGAAGTCAATGTATGTAATGATACATTGCAAACTGATATCGGGTACACAGAGCAACTTCAATCGTGAATTGATACCCTGTGAATCGGACAAAACAACCAATCAGATTCGAGTATCCAGCACTTTCATGGTAGAATGAATTCTAAATACATGTGCTCATTTCTGATTTTCTTCTTATAAATGGGCTGCATAATGTAAACGTTTTTCATTCTGAATCAAATTGAAACAGTACATTTGTAACTTGTAATTGTAAGTGGTAATTCTACCAGAAAAATGTGATTGCAGAAAATAAAGTTTTAATCATCGGTAGATGAAACATAATCTATTCATCCTCCAAAACATGAAATATGGAGTGTACAAACATTGTTGAGATATGTTATTCATTGTTTGATGCAGAATACAAGTTGAACAAACTGGATACTAGTAAAAGCTAGGGATCAGTAGCAGTAAGTAATATTTGAAAAAAGATAACTGGGTAAACCGCTATCAATAACTCTATACGCCGATTTTTCCGACTCTCTGCAAAAATTGTGCTTATATTCTTTTGAAGATGTAATTATTTCCTTTCTCTATCCAAAACTTATAATGTCATGAGGAATGGGATTTAAATGAAAATCAATGAAGAATTCGATTCTATTCTATTTGGAGGATAAGATTCCATTTGTTGCAGACGAATATTATTGATGATGAAGTTCCTTGTAATATATAAGTATGGATATTGATAATTTGGATAAACTGCTTGCCGGGGCCACTATCAGGATTGCTTTTTTTACCTTACCCTGCCGCTTACAGATATGCATTGATTTCATTCTTTGTTTATTTATTTGACAGAAAATGATGTTAAAAATGAGGGAAGTTCCCATAACGCTACTATGTAATATAGACAGAAGAGGGATACAAGTATGTTAAACATTTCCTATTACAGTCAACAATGTGCGCAGAAATCTTCAACATAACCATGACAAAAGGTTCAAGAAACAAATCGTCCTGAATTTTGAAAGAAATGTCTTTCACAATGTACATGTTTATGTCAGACAAATCAAGTAAATGTCATGGACACGTTGTATGGCTTTATGTATTTCAAACATCATTGGAAAGATAAAGGCCATTTTGAACAAAACATTTTAATTTTAGAAAATTTTATTGAGAAGATTCCCAAGTTTTTTTAATTGCAAATGTTTAAGGCGCTTATAGTGAAAGCTCGGTTACCCAGAGTAAATTGATCTTCGTTTTCAGTCTTCATGGAAAACGGATGAATTAATCAACATCGTCTCTCAAATCTAGAGACTAAGTGAGATGTATTCATAAGAAATTACGTAACCAACCGTGTTTGTTTCACGCTAGAAACTCAACACAAATCTTAGAAAAGTTTGACCTTATCTAGCATACACTATCTAAACATGAAAACGTTGCTGATATAAAACCGCACTATTTTCTTTTTTCTTTATACAACCTCACATGGACATGTACTCAGAAACGTAACCTTTTTACAATATTATGATATTATCGAGATTCAGTATTTTCTATGAGATGAGATTTTCACAGAGATTATAACAAAATAATGCACTATTGACGTACTACTGTGCCACTGCAAGTCCAATAAAATTTATGTTTATTGTCAGACCGAAAATCAATGATTGCCTCTATAGCATGTAATACGTTTAGTAACTGTATGTTAAAAAACTAGAAAGGTTAGAGTTTTATCCTATAACGTCTCTCCCATTCGAAATAGAAAGTTTGGGAAACAATTTTATGTAGATGAAAATTTATTCCATACATTAAACGTTTCGAAAATATTTCGTTTCGATGTTGTCAAGCAATTGTAAAAAGTCTGTAAGATTCATTCAAATGGTTTAAAAGATCGGACATATGTTTTTTTATACATAAGATCGTGTTGATGTTTTAAGGTTTGAGTTTCCCGATAATATTACCTTAGTCATTCGTTTAATGAAAATAATATAAATACTTAATCCCAAGCAAATAGCTTCATCAAGATATCAAGCTATCTGACAATGTTAGATTTAAACCATTCATGAGACAACGTGATTGTACAATGCTAACAAATTTATCCAAATGTATCCATATGGTTTCAAATTGATTCATTAATTGATATGATCCGGAACAAAGTATCGACACTTTAGTTAAATGGAACATTGGACTCAATCTTAACAGTGACTTTCCCTTTTCCCGAGGTGTGTTAGTATTAAGTCTAATAATGAGTCTTTACACAATTCTGATATTAAGTATCTAATTTCTCATTTTTGTGTTTATAACTAAAAGGATAGAGTTTTATTCTTTTGTTAATTCATCCTGCTAAATCAGCGTATATGAATCCGCTCTCACTCCTTCCATACACCCTGATCTCCTTCAAGCCAAAAGCCTGAAATATGAATGAATAATTTGATTGATCACAAAGATGTGGACTGTTTCTACACTTAATGTCTTGAAAGCGTTTCCCGATAGACCACTATAATTTTTCATGAATAAAGAAAGAACCATCGGAATGCGAGATAATTTCGAGGAATTGTCGTTATCATGATATCACCATGATCTGTCTGTGTGAATTAGCGAATCAATGATTTAAACCTTTCACGTAGAAACGTGATTATACAATTGTTATCAATGTTGATCACATTCTTTAAAATATTTTCAAATTGATTCATAAAAATTATTATAAATTGGTTTCAAGTTGAATCGGCTCTCACCATAAAATGTATTGATTGAATAGGAGTTGAATGAGTTACAAGAAAACAGTTATCAGTGGTCAATCATAGTAACACAATAGGAATTATCAACAAAATTGTGTCGTGAATATGCATCAAGAGATTTGTCAATGATAAATCAAAACCAATAAATAGAATTAAATGGACTGGACTGTTTTATTTATCTATAAACAGGCAGTTAGTAACAGTTGTTACGTGGACTGGACTATTGTATTTGATCTATATTGATATATAATGATAAAGGCAGTTAGTAACAGTTGTTACATGGACTGGACTGTTGTATTTGATCTATATTTATATATATTGATAAAGGCAGTTAGTAACAGTTGTTACGTGGACTGGACTGTTGTATTTGATCTATATATATAATAAAGGCAGTTAGTAACAGTTGTTACAAGTACATGCACATATCTTACTTGATTTTATAAATAACTGCAATTGTTGTCCTTCTTTGGACTTAATGGACTTTATAGGAGTAATCCCATGCTAATAATATACTTTATCATGTTAATTAACTCACATGTTATTTTTGAAAGTATGTAAATGAAGACGTTCATACATTCAAAGAATTACTTGCCGGTCGAAGAAATTGATTGGTTTCGACAGTGCTCGTGTCAAAAAGATTAATCAATTCTTAGAAACGTTATATGAGATAAAATGTTAAGCAAAAGAACTTTTTTTCTAAATAACGAATCTAATTGCAATTTTTTTACTTCAAATGAAACCATATAAAAATGATAAATTCATCGAATACTGAACTCAAGGTTACTTGTATCATGTACTAAGTCCAGAGAAAATAGCTACACGAAAAGAGCAGATAAGGCAAACAAATATATCAAACTAGGTGTAATATTATACGTCCGTTATAACATCTAGTAAATAACATACCTATTCCGTGTCGCTCACGCGCGAATATCAGCCAATCAAAAGAGAGCTGGCCCAGCACTTCGAATCGCGGGTCGATGCAATTGTTTCGTCGTTCTTGAGCACCTCGATTTCAAAGTCCGAATGTTACACATGTATCGCTGTGAATTGAGTTGAGTTTTATTATCTTAGCATCTATACTGTGCAAAAATTGTTGACGAAAATCTGTTTTCCTTTTACTCATTCGTTTGCGCAAAAGAAAATTAACAAATTTGGTCAAACAATCGCAAAATTCTTTTTAACTATAAATAAAGACAAAGTAGATTTTACTGCCATGTTTCAATAAGTTGTTACCATATTGATATGCATGTTTAAATGTGAACATACATGAATGAAAAAAATAAAGTTATAAAAATTTTTTTTTTAAAACTCGAAACAACTGCACCTTCTCAAATATTCGCCGTTTAGTCTATGAACACCGATAATCTCTAAGCCGAACTTTGATGACAACGCAGCTTTTGACAAATGTCGTTGGAGTTATAGCCCTGTTGTAGCGACGATAACAAGTATAACACAAAATTCAGAATTTTAGATAACCATGAAAAGTTCACGATTTGCTTATAACTTGTAAAATCAGAGGATCAGTGTCACAACCATCTATCCCCGACAATGTGACCTTCACCTGGGTACATTATAAATGAAATTACTCCGCAAAATCTAGGTCACTTCAACAAGAAGGAACACATTATGCTTTTCAAATCATATTTTTTTAAACTTACATATATCATAAAGAGGTTATTAACGAAGTATGTTTCCATATCATTAATGTGATATATCAAGTATCAGTTTTGCATTATGCGACCCTTTCTATTTTTTTCCAATACAAACACTTTTCGCCGTTGTAAAATACAATTGGTAAAAAATATACACAAAAGGTTGAACTGCCCTCACACTTTATTAAAACGTACTGCCGTTAGCTGAAACCATGTTATTTGGTCATTTCCACAGATTTCAATTAAACTTTTTTCAAGAGTGGAGGCTATTATGAGCCTTTAAAGAGCCACTCCGTGAGTTGTTGGGGTCATATATGCTAAACTGAATCAATGCTGTCATTTTATCACGAAGTATCGACTGTTACCAAAAAGACACATTTTAAAGCTTATTGGGTTGTTTACAGTGACAATATGAAGGAAGAACGTCGCAATTATGATCGAAAAGCGAACAGTGGCGCGCGTCAAATAGTCAAACGTAATTTTGGAGACTTATCTAAAACAGCCAGGAGGGCAATTAGGTGTTGATAGTATTTGTTAGGTTGTATAACTATTATCCATGTATGTTGGACGTTATATCTACACCTCTGTGCATTTATAATGCTGTTTTTAGATTTTCATGGAAAACCAGTATTTGTCATATGTATGTCTTTTGGACATGAAAATTTACGATGTTTTGATTTTATATCACCACATATGACATTTAGGTTCGTATCAAAAGCAAATAATAGGTTATGAAAATCACGGAGGGGCTCTTTAATGCAGTTACAAAAAAGATGTTTACATCGGTATTTTGGCACTTAAATGTTCAAATTCTATAACTTAACTGCACTGAAGTCGATTACCATTATGTCCTCGATATCATTTATAACCATTTATTGAATATTGATTTTTGAAAAGCAAAACAATCTAATGTCTGAGATTAATAGAGCTGGATCTGTCAGGTAGTGTTGATGGAGTCTGATATCCGTGTAGACTCAAGGAAAACAAACATCTGGCATTCACATGATGTACATTGATTACTTCATAACATTCATATTTGACGGATAATGCACTTAGGCGAACTTAAAATAACTAAACCAGATATTTTCACCTCAAATTGGATATTTTAAGGCAAACGAGGACATCTGCACTCATTTTAGTATTCGATGTAACAAAAAACGTATTCGTAACATTTAACCCGCAAATTTTAATTAGAAACGGCCGAAGTCACAATGAAAGCGGTATCCAGACATGTTAGAGTCGGATATGCACAACATGAAATATTCGTCTTTGAAAACGTCATCCTGCTAAATCAGCGTAAATGAATCTGTTCCACTCCTTCCTTATACCTTGGTCGCTTTCGGGCCAAATGCCTCGTTCACCTGTTAGTGTTTATGCTAATGAAATGTCGCTATGCAAGGAGCTTGAAGTAGCTATCTAGAACCCAAAGGATTTTTCCATCCGGGTTGTGCCACTGTTGCTGAATGCGAGTCATCTCATTGGCTGGTTAGATAGCTAGCGATACGAGGCTTCTGGTTTGAAAGATATCAGGGTATATGGATGGAGCTTATCGGGATTATATACGTTGATTTAGCAGGATGTGAAAACGGCAGAACTAGAAGTTTCTGCAAGAAATGAAGCCTTGATAATCAAGATGAAGTAGAAGTGTGTTAAAGTAAGTCAGAAACTCAAATACACTCAAACAATTAACCTATCGCCACCTGTCAATCAAATATATTTTCGGACCAATCACAGAGCGTCGTTTATTCACCCCGTTAAGCGCATCACTGCAGACGCCATTATGTCCGACAAACAACAAAACGTGACTTACTTCCTTGTTTGATTTCCGCTGCATACTCAGTTACCATAAGTAATTCAAACACGAAAAGTGTTCGTGAGTTTCATTCAATACTGTCTTAATACCACGGTTAACATTCTAACGTGTGTCATCTTAGGATAGGACTGTGTCACTCAGTGCAAAATGACGTTAAAACGGGAAAATTCGAAGCGATGACAGTCAAGGAGAGATTTTCTAAATTTCTTCCCGATTTACTTGTGAATAAAAAAGAACAAAACCTATGGTAGGTAACTAAAACTGTTTCCGATATTTACTTTTTTTGCATTCATAGATATATATTTCACTTATCATGCCGTGATGAGAATGAAACAAAGGCGTAAGCATATGATCATTAACTACTGCAATTTAAAAACATTCAACCTAGCTACCGATTTCAAACCATACACATTTTTCTTTATTTTACGAATTTACCGATTGAATATTTTCTGAATAAAATCAACAAACAATTTTTTATTATGAACCGGTATACTAGGATGTTGTAAGAAATGATATATGTTGACTGGAAACTGGATTAATTATTTTTATATGTCACCTGATACTAGAAACTATTAAACAAAAATATATACGTTAAATGAGCTATCATCTAAAATTATTATTAAACATAACTATGCCTATGTTCACCATACATTATTAAATATATATCACACAGATTTTTATAAAATACTATTTTTTAAAAATATTGCGTGACTGACCACTTTTAGATCTCAAGAAAATATCTAATCCTACAGTTTAAATCCCTGGTTTTATTTTCATGTTTCTAGGAATACTGACCAATGATACTTATTACTGATTAGTCAGTTTGCATTCTATATTAACATATATTTTAACGTTTCTTACCACAGTATGAAGCAAATAATTTCCTTAAGATCCAATGAAGAGTTTTAAATTTGATGTCTGAGTTTACTAATATTTCACAATGTAGAATGGCTAATTAACCTTGTGCCCATATTCATATTTAAAATTAAAATAATATTTTATTCCATCAATTATAAAATCCCTTTCAATTGTTTTTACCATATAATGGCAAATTCTGTACTATTTAAAAAACCCAGATTGTTGGTTGAACTGTCATATTGATCAAATTTATTTCTTATTTTAAAAAACTTCAAAAACTAAAAAAATAGATAATTATTTCATTTAGCCCAAGGTATGTATGTTTTCCTCTCAATTCAAATAATTATAAAAAAAATACTTTTGAAATAAAGGATATCTATAACTGTCGACAGCAACTTATAATGGTATTAAATTTGACAGAATTTCAAAAAATGTTTAATGTGCATTTTGTTGCATGGCCGTGAATTGATTTAGCTGTCAGATCCAGCTGTAAGATCCAGCATTGAATATTGCTATTTGGTCCATTCAGAATATTGGCAAATAAATGACAAAGGTTATCAAGACTTTCTTTAAAATTCTATTATTTAACACATATAATAATAATATATTTCAAAGAATATGAAAATGTTTTCTTCTTCAGGAAATTATGTTGATAATTCAGTTTTGA
The DNA here is from genome assembly GCA_921293015.1 of Phorcus lineatus. NCBI lineage: Eukaryota > Metazoa > Mollusca > Gastropoda > Trochida > Trochidae > Phorcus > Phorcus lineatus. The sequence goes on along the minus strand of OV121092.1, from coordinate 44,708,874 downwards.
AATGAAAATAAAACAAATTCCTTTCCCTAAATTGAAAAACATTAAACAATAAATGTTATTGAGTTATTTTAATTCATAATATTCATAATAATCCGACAACAAAAGGAAAGTCTTAAAATTTGTAATGCTCATATTTAGTTTTTTTTTTAGGTTTTTATAAGATTTCATTCATCTCCCTTATTATCGTTATATATGTACTTTTTGTGGGGCAACCGGTTGATATATTCCTTATTTAGAATTACGGAAGATTCAAGTAATGGCAATATTTTACCAATATAGATGTAGGAAAAGTCGGAGATGTGAACAAAACACGATATTTGCCTAAACTTAGTTACGATCCGGTATGTCCGTCATTACCCTTTACGATACTTCCGCATTCGTTTTTCTGTGAAATAATAATTATCCTTCGCCAAACTTCTTGGAAATGTATTCGAACAATCACAACAAAACCTATACTTTGACTTTCAATTGATCTTTTTGTTTGGTGTTTCATTATTAAGCGGTTATACCACTCTGAATGTCAGTGTCAATAGCATTGGCGTCAATGACAACGTGCTTTTGTTTGTCGGACATAACAAGAGTTAACTCCCTTGATTTCAAGGGGCGTGGTTAACTCTCGTCTGGCGATAGGTTAATTGTGAATTGCTAGAAAACAGGGATTGTTATTCCTGTTCACAGATTGTCGTTATTCATGACTACGTGACCGCTTGCTAATGGATTGCGATGATAAAATACTTTCTATTGCTTAATCATTTTCATGATTTAATGTACAAGTAAAACTTAATTAAAGTCATAGTCTCATTTTTGTAAGGCAACTTAACTGAACTAATTATTATTCACGAACAAAATCTGATCACTAACACAAATATTTCCTGTCGCGTTTGCAAAGATTTTCATTTTTATGCCCGTTTTACAGTTTAGGATGAAGCAGCTTATTGGCGTAAGCCGTTTCAGACCGATGAGGTAGCGAATCAAGTGCAATCCCAACGCGAGTGCGAAACACCGGAAATCTAGTTATTGCAGTGCTGATACTTATGACAGTTTACCGGCACCCTTTTGTTATTTCTGTATTTGAAAAAGCGTAAGCTATTAGCTATTTTCATTGGATATTCAGCTGGGAAATTTTATGTGTTCTTCGTCACGGCTTTAATAAATGACGTGGTAAGGACTAACGCTCGCCAAAGACATAATATTAGGGTAGGGTAGGGTAGTTTGAACTTCATTATAGAGGGCTAGAATGCATGCAGATTTCTGAAAAATGTTGCAAACGTCAGGGGAAATATTTCTGTGAGCCGTGAACTATTTGTCCGGCATGCATTACAATTTGCCTTGCAAATATGAGACTATGACTTTAAGTTGTCGAATTTAAGGTTAAAAATACATATCATGATTATTGTCTTTAGTTAACATTTTAATCTGTTGGGCATAATGCATCGAGGTCTAGGAAGATTACATTGAAAAATAAAATGAATATCACAACCATTGGTTTCTGTTTTATATCCGCTTCTATGAACGTATTGTGTGATGCTCCAAGAACACCAGATATTACAAGTTTGCCCATTTAATAAAATCAAGACCGGTCATAAAACATTATTAAGAAAACAGCGCTTGATAGGAACTTTTTCAAGTAGCACTTACCATTACAACTTGGATTAATTTAATGTGATGACGCAAATAGGATGTAAATGGCAGTTTATTAAGCATCTACAAATAAGAAACTTGCTTATAAAGTTTACTTTTTGAAAATATGTCCTAGATGTTTGAAAATAACCTTGAAGAGTAAATGCATATTTAACCTACATGTACATATTCCATCTATTTTTTTTCAGAATAGAAACTAAACACACAAACTAGTGTAACATTAGGAAATCTGTTTTAAATGATAGCTTTTAAACTATCTATTAACCTGTCACCCTGCAATTGAAGACTTACTTAAACCAGATATAACCATTACTTCTTGTTACTTGATATGCATTGATGGCGATGCATGATCACGAATATTCGACACACTTAATTGGTTTGCTTCAAGGCAATATAATTGAGACTTATTGGGAATCTAACTAGCGCAATGCCCTTGGTGACAACGAAACACGCACACATAGGTATAATGGCAATTATTACATTTATTTCATTTAAAAAACTGGGTTTTAATGAGAAAATAAGTCCACATCCGAAAGTGATAATGATGATTTAATATAGAAATGTGACAAGATTTGAGTTGTTGCCAAATTAATACAATCTATGTTATATTACTAGGGAGGAACTACTTAAGTGGTATCAGCCATATGACAGTTCTTCCTTTATCATGGATTGGAAAGAAAATTGATTGTATTGCCTATCATACCACTCTTGCCTGAATAACGGTTATCCCTTGCTCTCATTGGGAAATAATGATATTCAAAAGTGAGTGAGTTAACAAATGCCATATTGAGAGAATAATAAAATACTCTTTTGAAAATAATATAACATGAATAATTGTGTACAATTGTTCGGAAGTTCATGAAGTTCGGTCCATTATATATACACGATTCTATTTTTGTAGCAACCTACGCTTTGATCAACAAACAGCTGTTCCCCAAGAAGCATCCAGTAGTCATGTTCGGTAATGTGAGTGCTCAGCGCACAATTCACACTATCTCTACAACCACTGTGCGTACTCTCCTGCGCTCCTTATGCATGGTGGCCCATAATTGACGCTACCGAACAGGTCTTCATCTCTTTTCCCGTCCCTCTTCGGTATCAAACACAAAAGATATAACTTTTCTTGTTTGTCTAAATGTATAGTTTTGGTTTACTAGTTTTGGTTCAAATAACTTGAAAATCAAGTCAAACTTTATATCCCCGAGTATCACTATCAGCCACGATGGATCAAAGCAACTTTGAATTACAAAGTCAAATCGTCGTGGACCGTCGAAATCTGGAGATTCTAATTGTAATCGATTATCTTGATTTTTTAAAAATTCTTTAAATATATTAGGGTAAGAAACGCACTGCTAAATTTCAAAAACATTCGATGGTAAATAAGTTACATGAATGACTGATCTACATTTCGAAAAAAAAGTGTATGTATTTGTATTTCACAATGAAATACCGTTAGACCAAGTCGGGATGCCTCCATTTAGCTATAAGCTTGCTCCAGGTGACTTCATTCGAGGAAGAATTACTTTCCCTTTATTTCTTTACTGAAGGAATATAAACTATCATATTCTTCAATAGTTGCTTTTTTCGCTTAAAATAAGGTTTGATTAATAATTGCTCAATGACAAAATCAAAATTTAGCTGAAACATATTATTAATTTTAATTATATATTTCTGAAAGAAAACATTTAGAAAGCATTTTTCATAATACTTTTTAGGCATATGGTTCTCTATGCTAAATAGTTTGGCTGACGTTTCAACTTACTTTTGTCAAATTATTAAGAACATCAAAGTTTTCAAATGACAGCTTTTAATTTTCTTTGCTTTATTTGTTTCTAAGGAAGTCATATAGATAACATGTTTGCAAATACACTCAATATTTTTTCAAATTACATGAAATAATAAGCACATACATGTAGATTCAGTAATTGTTTTTTAAATATTCACTTGCTAACATGAAAGGTATTGAAAGTATGAGGCGTTTCTTCTAGTAGGCCGATTGTGATTCCAAATTCCCAAACTCTTAAAAGAGTACGGTTAAAAACTTTTCATTACACAATTTTCTTTTAGAAACATCGCAGTTTCACAGTTTTCGGCATTTGAACAGGATGTTTGCTGCAACCGGAAGCTCAGAACACAGTAGCATCTGGCTACTGTCTACTATCTTATAACATCGAAGATACCAACAATCTCGTAGGCACGATCCATAAATAACCTATCCAATGTCGGTTTTACTTGACACTTCTTTTAATTTGAATTTAAAATGAAAACAATGAAAATTCGTTGAATTATAATTGGAACCTTTGATACAATCTTATTTTTACCAATCCACACACCGTACATGCCACATCTGCACAACTATTTGATTTCTATTGTGTAAATTTCATCGTTCCTTGTCGAGTAAAGATTTTTCTTGGCAAATATATTGATCGGAATAACATACATATATTAGAGATTTCACATTGCTTTGATTCAAAATACTATTACTTATCTCTTCCTCATCTTATCCGCCCTGGTGCCAACCCTCCCCCCTGGTGCCAACCCTCCCCTCCCCTCCCTCAACTTCAAGCTTTAGTTGTATCGTGTTGATATAATTACCTGCTTGAAGTACTGTAAATCCCAGAGAGCTGTCTATGAAATCGCATGCATGCAGGCAATAAACAGAACCATGTTACTACCATCAATGTTTCCGTACGCGAGTGCCATATAATCACCAAAAAAATGTCGCATAAATTGAACATCTCATTGAATACCATGCACATCTCATCGTGTGTATGTTTTCATAAGATGACCAATGCAAAGGTTTGATGCACGGTTTCATGCTTAGTCACGAGCCTTATATGGCGTGGACCAAGTGTTTTACTCAACATCAATGATGACGTTATAAATTGAAATTTTTATTTCACTTGGTTGATTCTCTCGTTATTTCACGGAGTTTATATTAATCGATTATTGTTCTGTTTCACTATTGATATTTCATAACTACTTCCAATTTCAAAGGTTTGGGCACCTGCTTATGATATCATTATATAATTTCTTATTCACGAGACAGGTTTAACTTTATATTTGACAATGATGTTGCTTGATAAAAGGGCAATTGATTATCATAAACATCAATTTCTGAGTTTCCATAATGCATCGTTTGATCATCATTGGCCAATGTAAACAAAAAGTCAGAGATAATGTCATTTAATTGAAAGTGCCATTCAATAAGAAGAACATGTTTGATCACAAGCTAACGATACGGATTTCCATTTAAATGATGAATGCCGTGTTTAATCTTAGAAAATCAATAATTGTCATATGAATGACTTTCTAAACATGGTTTTCCTTGATACGAAGAAATCTATTCTAATAATCATTTATCAGTCTCCTTTAAAAATATTTTTCAATGATTATACACCTTAAGAGTATACGAAAAATATACGAGATATTTTTTTTTTGTCACAAAGAAATCCATATTCAAAAATACATTGATATGACAAATAATGATTCAGAGGTTCATTCACAGAAAGTATAAAGTGAGATTGAGAGTACTAGACCTAGAAAAGTCACGTAGTACTGTATATACTTAACGATAATAAACCATCTGCGAGCCACGTGACTTTAAGTGTACAAATATCTAAAACACCAAAACATCAGTTTATATATCATAATGATGTCATAAATATTTATACATATACATGTGTGTGTGTGTGTGGCGGCATATACATATATTTATATCAATAATTGTGACCTCATTAATATGACAAAATATTGATTCCAGTTTTCATTCACAGAATGGAGTCCTGAGTATCAGACGTAGAACGGTCACGTAATGCTGATGGATTCTGTTAATCTTTGTATACTTAGCGATAATATACCATCTGTTAGCTAATGACATTCATTATGGTTTGATATTATTTGTAATGTATGGAAAGGACATTGCAGGTACGGATTAAGATCAGTTATAACTGAGCATTCCAATCTGCAATAGTAATCTTTTTGTATTCTTTTTTTAAGGAAACTTTAGAAACACTTCAGCACGTCGGGTTAAATCACTCCAGATATATAACTCAATTTCCTTTTTATGTTCGCGTTCGGCTAACATGAATGTTTCAGAAGATCCTTTTCATAAAAAAATAAAATACATTCCTTAAGGAAATGGTTATTTTAAGAGCAATCTACTGAAATAATTTTCATACTAGTGTTACCAAGAACAAATTTGTGTATATATATTACAAACATGGATAATAATCAAATATTTGTGAGGCCAGCCAGCAAGTTTAGATCACAACCCATAATTAAGCACACACAGACAATAAAAAATTCAGACATCGTCAGTCATTGTTGAGTTACTCTTTCATGCTTATTTTAAACTTTGAAATCGAAATATGATGGACGGACGGTCAAGTAATAATTATTGTGTTCTTTTCAATAAAACTTATCAATGGTGTAAATTCATCACAAGAACAAACTTTGCTTGAACAATGTGATGTTATTGCTTATCAGTTCCCTGATAAAACATCTTTGTATCTTTAACGTCACAAACTCCAATGAGAAACAAAAGACAATTTGTCAAACATAATTTTAGAAAGTCATGCTCAGCAAAATGAATAAAATTGGATTGATAACGTTAAACAGGTTGCTTAAATTTAGTTGCATACCGTTTACCTTTGTGCACGTTCCCCATATAAATTGTAAACTATTTGCTTGACATTTCTTATGTTGAAAGGAATAATGCATGAAGAATTTCGTTGGCTTCAAACATTTAGTCTTTTCGCCTCTTTCTTTTTTACATTAAGTTCTGGCGCAATGGTATAAGCTTTCCATTATCACGTTAGGTCTTGTTTTTATATCGTCATACGTCCTTTCTTTTGTGATAGGGAGTTTGCTTGACTTATACTATTGCTCACCTCAGTCGATCAAAATATCACAACTCCCAAATGGGAGATAATCCACAATACAAATCTGTTCACCAAAAAGCGATAACCACTGATAACGAAATTGAGTTTGTAGACGACACGACCCTTGGGGATAGAAAGAGATGGGGTTGGAAAGGGGTTTGGGACAAAAGCACGGTTAAACGTGCACGCAGAAAGACTTGGATGATGACTGAGGCGCACATAAAATACCCATGTTATGGCCATGTCCGACACTGACTATGCTTAGTCTGTTAAAACGTTTTACGCGAGTACAGCTGAAAATACGTGCGAGATGGCGAGTCAAGCAGGCGGTTCCGTCTTGGGACAACGGCGATCTTCCAAGCACGTGGAAATAATTTAATCGTTCTAATTGTCAATTCATGTTTAGATGTCCACTTAATGGCAAGTCACCCTTGGAAAAGTGCAATTTCCTGATGTTATGGGTCGAAGAGAAAGGCCGAAATGTGCACGAAACGTGGACTTTGAGATCAAAAGAAAGACAATGATCAACACTATGAAAGGTTTGAAGAATATGTTAAACCCAAATCGAACAGAGGGTTTTCAATATATCGTTTTTCAGTGTAGAACGCAAGGTGAATGTGAGAAGTTCATACAATTTGTGACTGAATTGAAAGTGCTAGTCAAAGATTGTGGTTATGACAATTCAGAAGAAATGTTTAAAGACAAGATTGTTTTTGGGACTAACTCTAATAAGGTTAGAGAGGGACCTATCAATGGGTCGGAGCTTACATAAAGTTATTGACATAGCTAAATGCCATGAACTGTCTCGTGAACAATTGGAAGAAATGTCACAAAAGGATCAAAGGTAAACCATCTGGAGACAACTCAACGAAAACCAACCAGAAACAAGAACCGTTATAGCTCTCAAGACAAGAGAAACACTGCCATGAACTGTGATAAATGTTGCCATGAAAAGTAGAATAACCACAAGTGTCCAGAAAAGGGTCAGAGATGTAATGTCTTAATAATGTCAATAATCTTGACTACTTTGCATCTGTGTGTCAACAGGTGAGGTGAGTTGGTGTTTAACTCAATCATCATATCTAAAACTTGTCGGAAAATTGCAAGAATTAACCAAGTTGACACCCGAGTACCAGATGATGTCATAGCTGAACATCCAAAGCTGTTTGTTGGACTGGGCTGTCTCCCACTCCATCATGATTGACCCCATAGTTTTGCCAGTTGTCCATCCACTGAGAAACATTCCAGTCGCCTTAAGACAGAAAGTCAAGGAAGAACTGTAAAGAATGGAGAAAGAAAGAGTTATAGTCAAGCAAGTTGAACCAACTTGAACAGCATGGTTACAATCATAAATAAAGTGAGGATCTGCCTTGATCCAAAGGATCTGAACCGAGCCGCAGTAAAAGAACATTTTCCCTTGAAGACAATCGAGTAAGTCATCGCAACAATGCCGAATGCAAAAGTGTTCACAAAGCTTGATGCCACGTCTGGTTTCTGGGAGATACAACTGACAGAAGCAAGTTCCAAACTTTGTACCTCCAACACACCCTTCGGTAGATACAGATTCACAGGACTGCCGTTTGGAATAAAATCAGTTCCAGAAGTGTTCCAGGAGATCATGAACGATCACATCGGGGATATAGAGGGAGCAGAAGTCGTCATGGATGATATCCTACTAGGGGATGAAGACTTACAGACACATGATGAAAGACTGAAAAAGGTTCTGCCAACAGCTGAAGACTTCATCCTGAAGTTAAGTAGCAACAAGTGTGAGTTCAGGAAAGCAGAAGTCACCTATGTCAAGACATCAACTGACGACAAGTCGATAGGCGTCAAACCAGACCCAGAGAAAGTGGGGGCTACACAGGCTATGACAAGGCCACAGAACAGAAGTGAACCACAAACGTTTCTCAGATTGGTTGAATACCTGAGCAAATTCATGAACAATATGTCAGAAGACAGTGCTCCACTTCAAACACAGAATGGGAATGGAGTCAATAGCAAAGCTTCAAATCCTCCAGTTCTAGCTTTCTACAAGAAGAAGAAGCCTCTCACTCTGAACGTAGATGCCAGCTCCAAGATAAACCAATAGCATACGCTTCTTGTGCTCGGACCACGGAGCAGCAAGCACAAATTGAGAAGAAAAAACACTTGCTATCATGTTTGGCTGCCAAAAGTTTCATCAGTATGTGTTTGGTAGGAAAGTGAAACTGGAGGCAGATCACGAACCACTTGAACCAATCTTCAAGAAGAGACTGATAGAAGCACCAGTCAGACTTCAACAACTGATGATGTCGCTCCAGAAATATGACCTACAAGTGACCTACAAGCCAGGGAAGGAGATCTCTGACACTCTGAGTAGACTGTATCTACAAGAGACTGACGAGAGCCTTGTTCCCGAAATTGAAGTCAACGGTGTACAGCTATTGGCATACTTGCCGATAACTCAAGAAGAACAACGGCAGATTCTGTCTGCTACAGAAGCAGATAATGACCTCATGACGGGAGACCTCGTAATCAATGGATGGCAAGATGACAAGTAATGCTTATCAGTAGAAATAGGAAGATATTGGACATACACAGATGAAATGTCTACTATCAACCGTATGCTTTTCAAAGCTCACAAGCTCATCCTTCCAAAGTCTATGCGCAAGAGATGTTGGAGAAGATCAATAGACCACATCTTGTACTTGTGAAAAGTAAAAGCCGAGCTCGAGATGTCTTTTACTGGCCTGGCATGACAGCAGAAATTCGAGGATCTAGTTTCCAGATGTGAAACTTGTGCTTTCCATCAGAGATCCAATCCTAAAGAGCCTATGATACCAGCAGAGATACCAGACGGGCCCTGGGCCATGATTGCAACAGATCTGTTTGAATATCAGGGTAAACACTACTTGCTCACAGTTGACTACCTCTGCAAGTGGCCAGAACTAGCTAAACTAGACAGTCTAACAAGTGGCAATGCCATACTCTACCTGATGAGCCAGATGTATAAGTATGGCATACCAGATGAAGTTGTTAGTGACAACGGCCCACAAAACTCAAGTGCAGAGTTTGAAAAATTCGCAAAAACCTATGGATTTGTGCACACCACAAGCAGTCTGCACTATCCCAGATCTAACGGTCAAGTAGAAAGAACGCTGCAGACAGTGAACAACCACATCCAGAAAGCAGCAGATCCATATCTTGCACTACAAGAATACAGGAACACACCGATTGAAGAGATGGGTATGTCACCTGGGCAGATGTTACTGGGCTGCAGACTGAAAACAACTCTACCAAGAGCAGCTCCACTGCTCAAGCCAGACTGCTTGACCAACTTCAAGACAGCAAGTGAAGGCAACACGGCAGACTAAAGTTCTATCATGACAGCAGCAGGTGTAAGGAGTTGTCTCCCTTAACTACAGGTCAACAAATCATGACACAACCAGCCAGTGTTTCTAGTGAGCACTCCAATCCACGATCATATATTGTGGAGACACAGGATGGAAGAAGATTAAGAAGAGTGTATTGTAAACAGATGTTGGCGAAGTTTCCATCCAACAGCAATGACGTACTAGTTGCTGGGAAGCCGCCGTTAATCAGAGTCTGACAACACCAAAGAAGACACTTGAACACGAGAGACTGAAGTCACCAGTCAAAAAGCATATGACCAGTGAGACCCCCAGTGAAGCAGATGCACTGACCAAAAACATCTCTTATCATGAATGAAGAAGTTATTAGCCCAATATTTCTCTCAATTATTGTGTAATTATACTAACTAGTGTTTGAGAAAAGATTTCAAAATCATTAATGAAATTTTATGTTTTCAGGCAGCAGTGGATAGGCTTAGTGAGCTGGAGGCAAAGAATTTGCTCAGCAAAGTTACAAGGACCCCTCAGTAATGCCAAGGGTGATGATTGCAACTGAACATCAGCTGCAAGCTCCTTTGCCCCCACACGAACCTGAACCCTAGCCAACCTGCTGTATGTGCTCCTACTGCAGGAAGATCCCCAGCAACATTGAAAAGAGATTCTGAGGAAAGAGACCTCTCAAGTGTGTTGTTCAAACCAGGGTACCTATCCATATTCTTACCCTCCCAAGAGTCATACCGTAGTATGGTATCTATTTTGGATTGTAGAACTAGTATATTCTCTTTATAGTTTCAAATTGTAACGTCCTAATTTAAGTACCGGCATCAACATGATTTTTAACTTTATCTACATGTATATCTTTACAAATTATCAAAACAAATATTGAAGATAAATGTTAATTGAAAAAGTATGGTTTATCCTCACTAGTAACTCAGATAAGTAAAAACAGATAAATTGCCATTGTAGTGTCATGGTTTATTTTAGTTGTAAAACACTAGCATAGGGAATCATTTTTTTTATGATTTGCAATGAATCATACATATTTCAGTGCAATATTTCCGCATTACATTGTTAGAAGAAAAAGAAACCAACTATATATCAATATCTTTTATACGACATTCAGTGAATTGTTGTTAGGTCTTACTTACAAAATCACCATACACGGGGAAATAACAGACAGAATTCAAAGTATTTGAACAAAAAGATTATGCACCATTTAACTCATGAAAAACCATCTCTAAGTTTCATTTTATAGATATACATCATCACCTCTTCAATAATGTACATAGGTAGATCTGTTAGATGTAATTAACAATTAAAAGAACAAATTTCATATTCTGTTGCTTGTTTGAGTATGGAGCCTTCATTAACAAAAACTTGGGTCAATAAGATAATGTCTGAAATGAGTGCAATAATTAGGTTGTAAGAGAATAGCAGCAGCAATAATAATGAATTATCTTTATTAACTGGATTTCCAATTCATATCTTCATACTCTTCATCAGGTGAATGAAGGTGACATCAAATCAGAGGCACATTTCCTGACCCTTTTAAGGGAACTACACAGACTTCAATGCTTGAAGATTAGGTTGACAGGAATCGTGCCTCTTTTTGGCTTGACCAGTTCCTCTGTTGGTGGTGGTTTGATGGGAGGGATGGTCAACGAAATCCATCATGGGTCACTCTCAAGGATTTGAACTCATCAAATTATGCTGCGAGTGTCCTGGATTCTTCTCTTGAATATATCTGCCATAGTGTCAAAACAAGAAAAATAGTGAAGAAGTGACATTATGAAATGTTTCCAAGTACCTTTCTTGAACAATGGACTTTTGATGTTAACTATGTCAATCATTTAGCAACCAAATTGAATATGTATTCTTCTGATGATTCTTTGTTTGTTTATAAATGTAAACTTTGACAAAAAAATGTTGCCTTACATCTGCTTTTCATCCTATATTTTAATCAACTCAACAGTGCCTTTTGATTAGTGTGACTGATAAAATATTTGATATAACTATAAGTTTCTCAAACAATTGTTTTAGGATAAACTTGTCAGAACCTTTATTCTGCTTGATGAAAAAGGCAGTGAACTTGCTGTCAACATATAAGAATTCATTGTATAGTGAGGTTATTTAAAGTTTTTATGCAAGTGTTTTATGTTTGCCTATTTTCATATTAAACAAAGCATAATTGTTGCAAAGTACTTGGTTGATCTCTAATGTAACTGTGGTATTCACTGTTTTAGCTAATTTGTGATCATAGATTTTGTCAGATATGAGTAATTTAGTAATAAATGTTATCGTATTTACCTGTAAGCAAATCTCTTGCCGACATACATCAGAATGTGATTCTGAAATCCTTCGAGTTCAGATGTTAACCTGTAATATATGGGAAAAACAATTCCAACATTTTAAATGTGCTTTGTTTTTAAATGAAGCAGTAAACAATTTAAGAAAGATCACACCTCCTTTAAATAATTACTAAATGATTATGTTTTGGCTACAGGTAGTGTGAATGACTGAGTATACATGGAGATTTTGGGGGGTTATCTTCATTATTTGTTCATATCTTGGCAACATCTCTATACAATAAAATAGATACTCTTTAAGAATCTTGACATGCAGAGTTGTGTTTTGGTATATAGGAATTTCTTGGTCCTTTGTTTAATTTTCACTGGAGAAAAGCAATTATCTAAAATTATGTCTTCAAACAGGTCATATTTCTTAACCATTAAGATTACCATTGTCATTCTTCAAAGAGTAACTGTTTCTCATTTTTCAAGATATTGTAATTTTTTATTACTGTGTCATAATAATAATTGATGAATTAAAAGATAGTATTACCTGTAGTTGACATAGTATTTCAAATTTCACTGTGTCATGGAACACAAACTCTGACAACGCATTGTGAGCAGGGGATCCTGGTGAAAGGTAGTTCTTGTCCTGGTCTTCCATGGGACCATGGTTACACTGTGTTCATTGACTGTGTGATGATCAACATTTGTCCACTTTGTCTGTAATAAAGGAAATTTTCACAAATCCTGTTATATGTAATCAATTAAAACATCCTGTCTCAGGGTAAGACGTACAGCTGACGCTCCACTCTTCTTACCCTGGGTGTAAAACTCAGCAAAAACTTCGCGCCATGTCCTATTCCCTACAAACTTTCTAAAAAAAATCAACCAATGACTGCGCTTGAAAGGCGAGTCAGCAATTTCATATGGCAGCGCCCATCCCTTCAAATTTGGTCTGACTTCTACCCGACGACCTATCAAGCTTTTTTTGCCCCTGCCAGGAGCATGTAAGCTTCTGCTGGCATAGCTCTAGAGGTCTCTGGACCACTCAAACCACCGCGATATGGTATTGAGTTAAGTGGTGGAAAATCAAACCGATCTCCTAAAACTGATGCATGATTTGTTGTAATAAACTAACCAGAATCGCAAAATTGGACTCGGACAGTATCACCATGGTTGATCGGTTAAGAAACTTTCGATTCCAGTTTGTTTATCTATGGACGTCCCCATTTAGCGTAAGAGCGAAAGCCAACTCCTGTTTGAGAGGCTCTCTTTGGTTGGCTGAAATTTAATCGCACACCATCCCAATAAAAGTATTTGATTGGCTGAATCATGGGTTACGGTGCGAAGTTTTTGCTGGGGATTACACCCAGGGCTAAGATGAGTGGAGCGTCAGCTATATGTCTTACCCTGAGACAGGATGCAATTAAAATTGCACATTTCAGTCTTTTCATTTCAGAAAGAATTGAAAATGTACCCAATTACCAAATACCTATTTATATAAGATTGCTTACCCGAATAAACCTGCAATAAGTGACACCATGTTATCTTTTGACTGAGAAGAACATTTGATGACATTTTACCATGGCTATGTGTTCTTCCTTGTGGCAACTAAATTTGTATTACATGATAATTTTTATATTCCTGAATTGACAAAAGGATAGTTATCCTCTTTTTATCATTGTACTCACCGTTAGGTCTACTTCACTGCCCTCTGCAGTTTGACAACAGTGTCAAAAGTGGTTGATTATGTCCCTTCTCCAGGGAAGCAGCTCTCTGGTTGCCTTGTAAGATGAATCAGAATATCTTATTTAGAGCATATTAACATCACTTCTGTGAGTGTACTATCACACGTCAAAAAACAGCTAATTTGTTAGCTTATGACATGACTATTTAGACCCACTTAGTGCTAGGTTTTGAATTTTGCATATAGGTTTCAAGAACATATTTGTAAATAGGTCATTGGGATTGTATATGTTTATAAGTAGACAAGATTTGTCCAAAGCTTAACGATCAGGGTGATGTAATGCACAAACACTTGACTCTTTTAGTACTGTTACTGTTACCGCCGTCAGCTTCAGCAATTAAAAAATTGCAGTCCCGCCTTTTACAGTTTGTTTGATGGAAGCCAGCTTAGTAATTACCCATGGAACACGTTATATAGTATATCCATCCAGATTCTGTTATATGCAATGGCCCCCTCTTTTTTAAATGGTGAACTCCAGGATGGAGCCATCCTTTTCAAAACCTCTTGATCCTCCATTGTGAAAACAAGATGAGACTAAGATTAAACTAACTCCCTTCAGGATTCATTAGAAGTGAATAATTTGATGAATTAACTTTTACAGATATATGAAATCTAAGTTAGCTTAAAACACTGGTTAAGGGCAAGACATAGTTTGTTTTGTCTTGAGTAACCGTACAATGACTTTGTTATATGAGCTGAGTTAAGGTGGAGGGAAGAAGAATCGTTGTAATAGAAATATAAAACACGAGGTGCATATGTTGAAGTTTTAAACACCACATAAGTAGAAGTTGTTGTGGTACATTGTTAAATATTCTCATTAATAAAGCCTCATTGCCAATATTATACTGAAACAAAGATTTCAAAGCGACTGCAACCATTGTGAGAGCAGTATATACTGTGACGGACATATGGTATTGCACCACTTCAGAATTAATTTTGTTCATAGGGTGGCCAATCCTTTTTATTTCGGAAACATTGAATACTATGCAGAAATTTCTGATTTCTACTTGCATGTGCAATTCATTATTGATGTCTACACTTAATATTCTATTATACGCATAAAGTGTTGTTCCAGAAGATTGGATCAACTTTTTACAGATGAAACCTTGTTTAAAGTGTCTTATTTGTAAATATTTCCAAGACAATCAAGCCTAAAAGTTGGGGACATGTCTCCAAGATAAGCTCTCAGAAAAGTAGCCACCAAAGATAATAAGCCATGACAAGTGCCTCCAGTGTTGTCCTTCGATGATCAGTTGAAGGGGTAGTTTTGACAAATTCTGAATGTATGGTACCCTTTTCAATGGTAAAGACATCCCAATTTCAAGTGACATCAAGCCAAAAGGTTGGCCATTTTCCCCAACATCCTGGGGGCAAACACTGCATTTTGTTTAAAACACATATAAGAATTCTCTGAAAACTTCTGTGAGGTACCTATTTGCATTTAATGTTATCTAAATGTTAACACTGTACCTACCACAGTAACACCGGTATTGGTTCCTCACTTCCTCCGTGACGTTCTGACGGGCGGGACATCTCCACCTTGTGACTGTAACTGCAACATCAAACACTCATTATATATCTTATCATATTGGCAGTGAAATACAGTATTTTATCAGGCCAGAAAATAAGACTACAGGATAAGGACAGGTTTCTTGCATACTCAATGCCACCTCGCTGTGTCTAAACTTCAATGAAAGCAAACGATCAAATCTTAGCTGGAGTGAAAAGGTCAAGTTACTTGACCTCTAAAGGTGTACTCAGATCAAAAAAGCAGCAAGGTATGAGATGGTTGGTTTATGATAAGTTAGATTGACGTACCAATAGCATTAACCAGCTATTAAGATCAAAAAATCTTTTATAAACATTTAATGAGATAACTAGAAGGCTAATTAAGAATTAAGTTGATAAGCAGCAAACTTGATAATTATTTTCAAATGGGAACTTTGATGGAAATAAAATAATTTTTACATTTATCATCTTTTCAAGGTTGTAGAATCCTTATATATATTCTTTTGTAAGAAAACTTAAAACCCAAAAATATATACGCGTTATGAATGTTGCAAAGTTCAGTTTCCTTGTGACATTTAAATGAACACTAAAACATATAATCATATCTTGGTGTTCAAAATAAAAAAAATTCAAAGTAAAGGTTAAATAATTTCTAATTTCCACAGGGACTTGTATCGCCGAAAATGAGAATAGGGCCTATTATTATATAATCAAAATTGAAAAAAATGATATCTCATCTCTATAGTATTTATAGAGATGAGATATCATTTTTTCAATTTTGATTATATCTCGATGTAGGCCTAATAATATTCTCATTTTCGGCGATACAAGTCCCTGTGCTAATTTCTAACCAATAAAGTTTTTTTTAAAAACTTCGAGAGGTCAATAGCTCCAATTCAATTTTTGAAATGAATGGAGCTGTTTCGGCCAACTATTTATAAGAACTTGTACACTTTTTCTATTTCTGTACCCAAGAGTCTGTCTTGTGGTGCGATCTGTAGAAAATGATTGAGAGTAACTTCCCCTTCAAAATACTACTTGTCTGACAACAATTATATGAAAAAAATTGCTGGAAAGAACCTGATGTCGGCTTTAAACACTAAGCTAAATCATCAGATGCGGTGTGATTAATATCAATCTAAGAATGATTATACACATGTTTTTCACGAAAAACAAAATTTGGCCTTCACTTAATTGATACAGTTAAACGAACGAAATATTGTTGTAGTAAAGATTCGATTTTGATAAGGAAACATTCTGTTGAAATAAATAATTTACACAGAATTTGTTTTGACAATTTCAAATAATATCTGCCTTTCTGAGCTTTGTAAGTTGTAGGCCTGATACAAATATACAGTTAATCAAAGCAGACGAGATATAAATATTTTAAAAAGAAGATAAAATTGCAGAAAACTGTAATTAAAATAATTCATAAAACTTATTTCATTACAGATTTTGCGTGTGGAATAATAATAAATTATATTTCCTACACGGTGTGTAATCTTATACAACTGTTTATAAGGAATCATTCATTCTGAGATTATCTAAGAAACATTTTAAATCGCTAAATCGGAGCATTTCGAATCTATTTACAGGGTTATTTTTGTTTGAAACAAAATCAATAAAAACCAATAGAAGAATTTTAATAACATAAAATCGGCTAAAAAGAATCCTGCCTCCCAGACACTTCTTTCAGTACAACCAATGCGTTTAAATACAGGATTGCGATAGAGGTCTGGTCTAGCTGTTTTTAGTTGTTACGAATACATTATCAGTCTTGTTTACTTCAGGTGCGCTACATAGCGAGAAAATGACCACAGAAACGGAGAACCAAAATATTACAGTGACTGTGCGGTTAATTCGTTCATTTGTCCATCGTAACATAAAACATTTAGTTTATCACAATATCAACGTCGATCAGAAAGTTGAGGATTTCATTGCCATGATAAATAAAGGTAATTTCGAATCATTTTACCGATAGGCCTACCGACAGACCATCTCAACTTGTTAAAAACGGAATTCTGTGGAGCAACTACAGAATTGGTTCGCCACCTAGAATACTTATGGTAAACCTAATGCTAACTCTAACTCTAACTCTAACCCTAACAGTAACACTAACCCTAAACTAAACCCTAACCGTATCAATTTAAGGGGAAATAAAATTAGATATTATATTGGAGAGTATAAAGACATAACAAAGCTATGTACAGTAATTATGCCTGTGGCGAACCAATTCCTTCATTTTACTTATGAAGTATATTTTGAAAAATTGATTGACAGTTCTTCTTTCTGTTGGCTTGGTAACCAAGTAGACCATTCTAGTTAAATTGACACTGAGTTATTCAGTTGATTTTAAGATTTGATAAAAGCATTTTCAAAACTAGAAGAAAAATATTCAGGTACAAAAATATGATGTGATCAAATTTGTATTTCTCTTACAATAAATCTTTTTATAACATTCAAGTTTGGTTATTTCGGAATGATGTAAACATTGTAGTTAATCATGTTCTATTTTTATCATGAAACAAGATTTTTTTATAATTTTCTAAACCTTTTGATATCCTCTTTATATTGGGTTCTTGGTTCTTATTATTTTTAGTAAATGGAATGTTACATTCAACGTATTTGAAACCTTCAATCCATTTTCAATATGCACATGTCGCATCATTGACTATCCAACTGTTCCTAAACAAAATTACAAGTCAAACGGGCAGTATTTTATGAGGAAAAAAATTCAATTTAGCTACATATAGTTTATATATACTTCTAAGATGAAAATAACACTGAAGACTTCAAATCAGGGAACTTGGAAGAAAGTATAACTTGATATTATTTTTATTTTACTTTTTTAGATACCTGTGCATTTGGTTTATTCATTTATTACGCCTTTTGCAAATATAAATATTCTTGGTCAGCACTGGTATGGGGACTGAAAAATTTGCCATGATAATAGGGTTACCAAGATAACGGGGTTACTGGCCATAATATTACATCAGTGCTGTCAAGTATAGTTAAGTTTCACATAGTTTTTAGGATAATTGTGCAATTATTTTTAAAAATCAACATTGTGTAGATTGTACTAATTTTGATGAAAATAAACCGTTCATACCTGCCTATTCCCATATGTCGGCAAGTGTATGCTAAAGATATCCAGACATTGAGGTATGAATACACCTAACATTTTCAAAATGATTTTAACTCCTTCAAAGAAGAAACCGGTAGTTGGATCAATATTTTGGTTAGCATTGACAATTGTTATGTGAAAAGGAAAACTGTTTGATTTTGACACGTTCGCAAGTAATTTTGTCAATCTTACAAATTTGTCAGTCCTTTGCGGCAATAACCAACGTTTCAGTCGTTTAAACCTTTTCAAAAACTTCTAAATATCTTTGAAATTGCCTAAAAATGCAAAGACAGCAATGTATTACAAGCTCAAACTCTTCATGTATTCACTAGGTTAAGTTTTGTGCGAGCATTTATCTTTACCTGACAAGGGTAGCTCCTGATGATGTCCGATATTACATCTAGAGAATAATACACACCAATTTGAAGTCGAAAACCAGCCAATCATAATAAAGCTGGCTGAGTACTTTGAATCTGGAGTTTATGCGATTGTTTTACTGCTGTGTGCTATTGATATCAAAATCTGATTGTTACTTATGTTGTGGTGATTTATGTTGAAAAATATATTTACAAAAATATTTGACATTTCTTGTTGAATACCATGCTTATCTAATTAAATGAAGTTTAAATTTATATTTTGCCACAAGTGTAAAAATATAATTTTCTTCTTCTCGAGATGAGATATATGGTCTTCCCATATTTCAAAATATGTTTTTTTATGTCCTCATAAAACAGATATTCCCAAGCGGAGTGAGCTGTCACCGCCTTTCAAGAAATACTCATTTGGTGAGTTGAATGAAACCTGCGGTGATATTCATAATCAAGCTCTCATGATTCCCTTGTAACAGTTTGTTATGAACTCGCTTTGAATAACCAGGATAAGCAGCCAATGAAAGACCTTAGAATCAAGCAATTTATGTCAGGTCTTTGAGGATATTTAGTGTGATACATAATGAAGACAAGATTTTCTGTGTAACAGAAAACTTGAGATGAAGTAACAGGAAAATGATAATAAGGTACTGTTGGATCCCCATGCTTACATGTAAATATATGTAACTTTATATTGAAGGGTGACTGATGATGGATTTATTCAGCTTATTATCCGTACATTTCTTGAAATAATGCTATCATGAATTTCACTCTAAGCTCCTCTGTTGTTTGAAATGCTTTCAGTGTATGTATGTAAGATATGTCTTTAAACTTTACATTTTATTTGTTTTACACTTAAGGAGTTTGAAACAGAATTAGTTTTTTAAATGTTTAGTTGCTCGACTGAATGATTTAAGAATTAATATTAATGTTCAAAATAGCAGAAGGGTAGAGCTGATAATATGTTTTGAAATTTCAGATACACTAAAAATTTCACACAAAGCATATGGAGCCAAGGTAAGTATCATATTTAAAAATAAATGTAGAAAATTAGAAAATGTATCAAATTATTAACATGAAAGTTTAGATGCAAACAGAAATCTTAGACAAGTATATATTCTATGTCCATTTGACACTCAGTATATAAGGCAAATTATTACCAAACTTTCCATGTCATTAAGATTTCTCAGAATGCCATAGATTATTATTTGATTCTTATCTTATGAAGTACAAGATAGAGAATCTTTGTGAATATATATTTTAAAGAAAGCATTGTTGATTCATATTGATGATGTTGAAATATATGAAAAATATGGCACTGTTTTCCAGTATTTTTTACAAAATTACTTTTTAATCTTTCTTGTAATGTTCACCTTGCTTTTAATATTTGAGTCTTTTGCTTTAATATTTGTCAACTTTATGAAGAAAAATTTGTCCAAAATTAGTCATACCTTAATTTCTCTATTTAAAATATAAATATATATTGTAAATATATCTACAAAATTTTTTTAATATTTTTACAAAAGTCCATGGTCAAACTATTTTTCAATTTTGATCACATGGCAATATGGTAGAATTATAAGAAACTAAAGCTTTAATATTTTTGCAATAGTTTTCTGAGATGACCACACATGGTCACTTATTGTTGTATACTAAAAAAAGACTTTAATTGCATAAGAAAAATGTTGCCAACAGCTAAAGATTTTGTCATCAAGACAACCATGACCAACTTTGTGGCCCTTCTGTCAGCATTAATGTAATGATCACCCCTTCGTGGCCCTTCTGTCGGCATTAATGTAATTATCATCCAAAACAAGAGCTATCGCTTATGGAAGATCAATCGATAGCTCCTATCAATAACGTTTTGACAGTAGATTTTGAATAACGCCCTGTTGCAGTCAAGTTCATAACATCACAATTGTTTTTCATCAACTAATGACATCACAATGCTATGGCCTCATAAACATGATGACATCACAATTATATGACATCACCGCACTGAGAGTCTTAGAGCAGTGCAGTGAACGGAATTGCACGGAATTGAAATGAAAAATTATTTTGGATGATAAACAGAATCTCACCCTCGTGTCTTCTGATATCGAATATTTCAACACTCGTTGATTAAAGTAAAATAATTTGTTACTTTTATCAGCTCGTATTGATATATTTGATATCAGAAGACCCGAGGGTGAGTTTCTCTATATATTCTCTTGAACATTTGACTACACATTCAAGTTTACAACTTTTGAGCAAAACAGTATATGGTAATATACTGTAATGAATTATCATTTTGTTTCAGACAATAGATCCAGTAATCAATACAGACAATGATGACACATTAATACTATCGACAGACAAGTCATTGGCAGATTGTGGAATTGGTAAGCTAATTACCTAAAGCTTTCTTGACAGGGCAAAAGGGACATGACCCACGGTGCATTTCTTCAAGCTCCAAACTTCTTTCTGAGAAAAGAACTTCATGTCTGTTTAATTTGCAAAGAACTCTGTCTTAAATTTCTTAACATGGTGCAAGATTCTTTCTTACTTAAAGTGTCACCAATAACAGTAATTTGTTTCTTGACATGAATTTCCAAAGCAAGATTTACTTACTGGATTTTCTCACCTTGCTCAGGTTTTTAGCAACCTGCTAAATCAGTGTATATGAATCCACTCAGCTCCATCCCAATACCCTGATCTCTTTCAAGCCCAAAAGTTTCCTATTGCTAGCTATCTAACCAGCCAATGAGATGACTAGCATCGAGCAAAAAAATCCATTGAGCTCAAAATAGTAGCTTCAAGCTCTTTGCATAAAGACATTTCACTGGCTAAAAAAATAGCAGGTGAACTCTGCCACGAATATCAAGCTGATCCAGTCATACAAGGCATTTGGCCCGAAAGAGATCAGGGTATAGGAAGAAGCTGAGGGGATTCAATAACGCTGACTTAGCAGAATGAGGTTTTAGTTGAATAAAGTTAATAATCTTCCTCTCCTTTACATCAGTTCATTCAGAGATCATGGAAGTTTAACATATTGTTTGTCTGATAAATGGGTATACACCTAGCATTAAGCCCTTAGATCATACACATTTTGAACCCCTACTTGGGAATGTAACAAGTAATTTTAAATTCAATCTTATTAATCCTTGTTCAATGAAGCATTTAGACATATACAAAAACATGTCTCCACCTACCATCTAGTTAGTGCAGGTGTATTTGAAATTATTTTAGAAATGAATTGAATTTGTTAATATTATTCAGTTGATCATGTTTCTTACTTTCCAGAAAATGAAACAGAATTATCCTACTTCAAATTAGAGGATTACCAGGAATATCAGAAAAACCCAACCCTTGTCTTCTGATTGGTTGATTGCCCAACCCTTGTCTTCTGATTGGTTGATTGCCCAACCCTTTTCTTCTGATTGGTTGATTGCCCAACCCTTTTCTTCGAATTGGTCGATTGCCTGCTTGGAAGCTCACAACATAATCATGTGCATAAATTCAGAGTGGATCATTTGAAACTGTGACTTCTGTGACATATTTGAAAAGTTGTGTGGTCCCAAGGCAAGTGAAAGAATACAGCACATTTATTGCCTTATTAATGAGTTTCAGCAAGTATTGGATTGCAGGGTTTAACACACCAGTAACTCAACACAAATAAGAGGCTTTTAAATAACTCCATCTGTTTTTGCATCCCTCTACGGTTGTCAGTGTATTGTTCAAATATGTTTTGAATGAAATGTGCCATTTTATTAATGAATATACAATCTGCATCTTAGCCAGGTTTTTTTTGCTGCCTTCTTTCTAAGAAAAGGACTTCGATCATCGACATTTTAGAATTATCATTATTCTTGAATATAATATTTCATAAAATGAACTGTCTTGTTATACAGCATTTGAATGAATCAGTATATATAGCTACAAATCTAGTTAATATTCGCCATTTTATACAGCTTTTATTCCTCGCTGCGTCAAGAAACTCAGTGGGTTACGAGTAATAAGTATCGAGCTGATTTAAATGAGATTGACGTATCGGTTGATTTACATGTAACAGATTGTTACAATATAGGGTAATCCTTGACAGTTCTATACCAGTAAATAAACATTTCTTCACAAATGTGACTTCATTCTTATAATCGAGTGTCCGTGACATGTTTTCAACTCTCTTAGGAATCTTGACGAAAGTCATATCGTTTCCGTTGAATAACATAGAAATAAGAAGGCAAGATCACATTGACGCATATACTTATTTATGATACATTTATATAATACATGTATTTATTATACATTTATGATATCAAATAATTCAATGAACATCAAGGAGGAAGTCTAGGACTCACAGCAAAATGTTTTATAGATAGGATCGTTGCAAACGTTATCTTGTGTCAGTTGCCGTCTTGCCGATATGATAAAACCCGTGCCTTTGGTTACCTGGGTTTCTGTACAATCCATTGTTCTTTCAAAGTATTTCAAAAGTCAATAGAACATGACCTTAAAGCTACACTTCGTCCACAATAGAAACGAGACTCATCGTTATCAACCCGGGATATAATCAAACTGTAACTACTTAATTAAATTGTCACATTGTATACTTAGGCTTCTGCAATGTGTAAGATATTAATATATAATTTTGTAAAAGATAGCGTTTTCCTCTCCTCACTAATGCTATATATTGTTGTAAATTGTTTGTTTTGTCATTTGGCCTACGAACAAAGAACTTGAACTTGCTAATGAACCTGGTGTTTTCACACGCTCTCTTGCTTTAATGTAGAAATTAAGTTAGTTTTAGGCACAAACTTCTTCACTAACGTTGATATAGGATGTTATGACTTGAGCTACTCTGTGGAGTTTAAAAGTGGGAAGTCTATACTCTCAAATAACAGGATTGCTTCAAGTACATTAAATGATCGTTGTGATTCTTTGTAAAACAGGATCTGGGTGACAATGAAGTTTATAATATCACGCAAGTTCACAATGTAGACCATTGAAAGTATTGAATAATAATATTGTCAGTTACTTTATTTTAGTTCACTTTGATTTTTATAATGGTTTATTTCAGTATCAAACTCCATTTTTATATAGAACTCACAAAGTTGAAACTTTATGAGCTGTGAAGCACATTAGTTCAGTTCAGTTCGAATTCACAAAAGATTGCTGAATATATTTCAGTTAACACATACTTTTGAATGCATTTGACGTCGATCTAGCCATAGTAATAATGGACAGCGATACAATTTCCAATGATTTTATTTGGAAAAACATTTATTTACAGAAATATAATAAAAGAAACAGTAACTTAATTGTCACCTAATAAGTATATCACATAAGAACAAAATAAAAACTCCACCGATGAGTCAATTTTGTATTTTTTTAATTAAAGGGTAAGGATATGTAATGTAACCAAAATATAAAGACAACTTTACCCTAAGTATAAATATAGAAAATGGCTTTTTAAATCCGTGTAGACTTTGTTAAAGAAAAAAAGGAAACTTGAAAAAAAACGCTTGATAAATCGCAATAGGTAATGTACATATATTTTTTTTTATCAAACTTCATATACTATGCAGAAACAAACATGATAAATAGTTGCTAAGACATTTTATTTTCATTTAATGAAACACATGAACACCAATCAATATACAAAACAATTTCAACTGTGACTAAAATATAATGTATATTCAATAGAAAACAAAAGAATATTTACAAATTTAGGTACATTTATTCAAGTACGAATGTATGATTAACGTGATTTTTTTATTGTTTCAATCGATGAAGATGTTTTTCCCCACCAATTTCGGCATCGAAATGACCTCGTTTTAATTAAAATTTGAATGACCTTCAAATGCCCGCATTCTCTGCTTTTATGATGACGCCACTTAATGTTCGTCAAATTTTCAAATTGTCTATTCCTGAATCATGTCTCTGTCACAGCGTATCAAAACAATGATCTTTTGGCATCCATGTGAAATGCTAGGAACAAAGGTACATTACTGATGAAATCACTTCCTGTTTGTGACGAATTTAACAACCATTAACAAACTAAACACCAAAGTCAGACCAGAAGTAGATACTGAAGAGGAACCGCTGTCAACCGGGGTTTCTGAAAAAGAAATGACTACCATATAACTCATTGCAAATGACAATAACAGTTTTGAAAATATTCGGTTAAGTCAGATGAATAAGAACCGTTTATTATTATGGGAAAGAGGAATCAATCAGGCTATTTGTAGACAGTTTCCCAGGCAAGCTGTTTCATATTAGGAGGATATTTCGGGTGGAGGATTTTGGGTTTGGGGATAAGGAAGGGTACCCATGTTAACATGAAATCAAAGAATTTCTCTTCAGGAAGCAGCTATATGTACGTATACATATAAATTTTGTGGGACAACATATGGGATAAAAACTTCTAATAATATGAAATGAAATTTAAACGAATGAGTTGAATGATAAAAAATGAAGATGTTTGATAACAACGTCCTTATAGTGAACAAATACATATTTTCGGTGTATATATACTAATATATATATATGGCTACTCCTACGTCAGGGTGTTTGTAGGGTATCCCAAAATACACCGATGCAAAGAAAAGATTCTTGTGCGATAATAAAATAATTTGGTTGTTAGCCTACAACGGAAGTGTTAAAAGCTATATAAGGGTCATGATACTGATGTTATATAGATATAAATATCATATATGTTTGAAAATAAATATGTTTGGATGCAACATACAGTGATATATGTGAAAGTTATAGATGAGGAATATACAAAATATAATAAATAGTGGAAGCTGTTTATGATCACCGAGGGGTTTCGAAGAAATCAAAATGAAAGGCTTTTATATATCAGAAATAGAAGCCATGTACATGTATATAAAGGTCATGGATATATATCTTTGTGAATGTAGCAAATGAGAGTTGTTTTGAAAACATATTTTTACTTAGAACAGACAACCAGCACAAATCCAGCAGGTTAAGTGTTAATACGATATTATAGGGGATAAATAGGTACGATATGTATATATATATCAAATAGAGAGTAGGGTTCCAATGGCGACAACTCTATATTGTATCAGGTGTATGGGAGATGACTCCTCACCTGCTTCCGGAGGAGTGGTATCACTTTCGGTAGCTGGCGCTGTAACGGCGTGAATAAAACAATTGTGTTACTCATGACAGAGAACTTGTATAACTCATGACTAAAAAAGTCTATAACTGAAGTTAAATAAGTTAACTATACTCAAAGACTTTCAATTAATAATTGATGGTCTCTGTTTCACTGTAGATTCTGAAGCTGGACAGGATGTCATGTGATAAAAATGAAACAAAAAGAGAAACTGCACATGAAGGGTGAAGAAACGTAAGGAATGAAAACTTAGAGTGATGTCTTTTGACCGCCTTGCAAAAACGGCCCATCGAAACTCCACATGGATCGCAACAATCGCCACAATAAACCATAGAATGAATCAAACACTGCACCCATCTGGTGGTTAAACTCTTCATATGGTGTATTCAATACCACGCCTTAGTTTGTTCCTTACATCTCATATTTTATAATTGAATCGTCCAAGAAGGGATATTTGAAGACAATCATAGCCAGTTATAAAATGTAGATATGTGAATGAAAACAAAACTTACAAGAATCGTCAACACCAAGAAGTATTTCTCATGAAATGAATGCTGGTTTCTAGAAAAATATTATTTGCAATAAGGAATTTCACTTTAGTTTTTCAAATTATACTTTCTTCGATATGAGATATAACGTCGAACCACGGCCAATACGATAGCAGATTTGATAGGAAGTTTAAATTGTACGATTTCATCTACCTAACCAATCTGATTCTTTATTGGTCTTACATGATCAAGCTATGTTTCAATATACGTGTTAAGTAGCTGAAATGTATCTAACCCTCGCGTGTAACCCTACGCGTTCACTGTATTGCAATATAGTTTATGCTATGCGAGAGATGAGACTCAAGATGTAAACAATCTCATTAAAATAAAATCTAATATTGCTGCAAACGTTACGCAGATTAATATAGTGGAGTATTTAGATTTCATTTTAATAAGATTGCAGTTGTAAAGAAGTGAACGTTAATGTATCTTCTCCTTGCAATAACTAGGCAACTGATTCAGGGTACTTTCCTTGCCTACATTTCCCAGATTGTTCTGTATAGGGGCTGGGTGACATGGGGGAGGGGATGGGATGGGACGTAGGGGCGGGTCTACAGCTCACCTGTAGATGTCATTGTAGATGGTGTTGTTGGGTTTGCAGTACCTGAGAATGTCAAGGGTCCGGATGACATCACTCCCCAGTACACCTGTTTACTGAGAGCCACCGTGCCTCTGAAAAATTGATGAAAAGTTTTGTTGAACATAAACGAAAATTATTTGAAACAAGTTCTCTAGTTAAATATACCACCTTCATACTACAAATTTGTCCCCTTAGTTTGCTTGCTCCCCTAATTGAAACTCATTATTTTTGAAAGATCAACATAAGGTACATAAAGTTACTTCAAGTTTGCACTTAAAGACAATGACGTACAGCACTTAAATACTCCATTATTAGTGTTATTTTATCATAAGTCCTTACTTCAACTATATTCGGGACTCGTCGAAATGGCAAGCACGACATGCTAATCCACTATGCAAATAAAGTCTGTCTTGATTTTGAGACGACGGAGTTACAAGTGATACATAACTTGAAGATGAAGATAATTGCGTTATAAGCTCAGATGAAAACCAATTTTCAAAATTTGAAAGGAAAACGACGTTAGAACGACCTCAAGATAAAGATTGAATGGAGTGGTAAGTGTAGTCGTGCCAGTACGCAAATAGCACAAAGTAAAGATCTCCAGTAGATCTTAGTTTAACTCACAGTATTTCTATTTGGCCAACGTTTGATGTAGGCGCCCTCCACTGGAACTCCAGTGTAGTTCTGGGGGTGGCGCTAGAGTGGGTCACAGAGTCTCCCCCGGAGAAACAGGTCAAGAGTTTGCTGTTAGCAGGAGGGGCAGTGAACTGACCCACGGACGTATTGTTCTGACCCTTCACCCTAGCTTGAAGCAAATAGGCCATGAAGGATTGAGAACTAGTACTGCGGATTTGAACTGAAAAGGAGAATGATTTTGTTAAAATTTACCATATGTAACAGTAAATAAAGTATTTTTAAATGTCAAATTAGGATATTACAAACAATCTTTTGCGTGGTTCAAGTCGTTCTTAATACGATGCAGACATGGAAAGCGTTTAAATGAAGATCAATAAAGAAGTTTCAGCGGGATCCTCGGTTATTTTCTGGTATGAAGGGCATTCCGGAATTTGAGGAGTGCATTTTTCGAGGGTGTCTACTGTACTAGAAAAATAACATCCATTGTTCCGTATGGTTTCGTTTTAAGCAAAAGAAGACGCTACAGAAACTGACGTTTGAGTGCATTCAACAGCTACAAATTCTAGTCTATTCAGGAAAGACAAGTAGTAGAATTTTACATATATATTATCAAATCCAGTTAAAACGAGATGTTATGATCTGTCAATAATAAAAACAGTACAGCTAGTTTTAACTAGATTGATAATAATCATGTTTTAAAAGATAAACTTTTGCTTATACGTTGAAAACAGAATCTGATGTCTGTGTGTTCATATGATGTAAAATCAAAAGCATAGATAATAACAATGGGATAACAATCAAAGTTGCTGAGAATACTTATTCCACTTATGTTAACAGATGTTTTATGGGCAATTCTTCGGCAAACATAAGCCTTTGAAAATTGGATCATGATTTGTAATATGATTGGAATGAGGTGCACGATATCCGATGTATATATCCATCAATCAATGTCTGACGTGAACATGTGTCATACCTGACTTCCAGGTGCTCGCTAACCTGATCATTCGTTCCTAGATTCACATACATGTATATAGTAGTGGACGAACTTTCTTTAGACTGTAACCCAGGTCTACTTTACCACTTTCCCATAGCGCAGTAATTACACCGTAAACACATGCTATTTTCACAAATATATTTCTCAAAGTACTAAGAAAAGACCAAATATTCATAGTTTGGTTTCAAGTTACACTATTGACAAAACGTGCATCTTCCTGTGTTTTTAGTGAAAATATTTCGTACGGCCATCTGTCAAGTTTTTAGCAGAAAGGTGAAAGTATCAGCTAATCTCAACCTTAGTCCGAAGCTAACATGAAATTGGGAATTTAATTTGCTTTACATAGATGGATGGGTATACTGAGTAAAAAGTCACATTCATTTTACATAACATTCATAATTATCATTACTTGATCTTCGGGACATTGTAAACATAGTAAATCCCATTACAGTAGCACTACCATCAATATAGGTCAATAGAGTAGAACTGGTTATAACTCATATCAATATTCATATTACAAACAAAGATATCCATTGATGTTATTGCTGTGATCTGTAATCTTAACAGAATTCTGCAAACAAACATCTTTGATTTCGAGAAGACAAAACATTTTGTGATAAATCTTAGAGAAGCAACAATTCAGGAATACAAATTCAGATTTTGGATAGTTTGAATGCAATTGCATAGAATTGTGCCAACTAACCTACTTTTGTTTAAAGGATGGGGTATATTAAAATCAGGTTATATTGTAAAACTGAAACTGAAACTTTAACAACTTTAACAACTGTTTAAAAAATATGGAATGATTTATGGACTTTGATGAAGTAACGAACATATATCACTGTGATAAGAAAAAATACTGCTTGTCTTTCCCGAGAAAAAGAACGATCTTCTTAATCTCCTAATTGCAATTGTCAACTTTTTGTTTTGTTAATATGTTGCTATTTGTAGTATTTCCGCCAAAATTTTAAATGATGAAATTAAAAATGCTACGACATATTATTTCATGTACCTCATAAATAGTTGAATAAAAAGAATTACAGAGCTTCTATAAATAACCTCATATAAGAATGATTTTACAAAGCGTTGATTCATAACCCTTAATGAGAATAGGAGCTAATCTCATAATTGTTCTGATCCAGCGACTTAGGTTTATCGAATTCAATATGACACCTGGACTACTTATTACACCTGTAATTAAGTCTGAGGTGTGTTAAAGTTTACCTGCCGCCAGGTATGGAGATAGGGGGAGCATGGTAACGATGAACATCCCGTGAAACACCCTACAGGGCTAATCGAATTGTATAATCTGATCCATGCCCCCGAGACATGTCACAATGACCTGGTTAAGTGGATAATTTGATTTTATAGAATCATTTAATCGATCATTTATGATATATGGAAGCACGATCAGATTTCCTTGTTTCTTCTTACACACCCGTACATGCCATCCGAACCAAAGTTTATTTTCATATAGGAAATGAAACTTTGACCATATATTAATGTTTATTTGAAATCATGGCCTCATGCCAAAAAGTACAATAATCATGTATACATAAGGTCAATGCGCATGGACATTGAAATGATTGCTTACATAGGTAAATAACGTTTAAGATCAATTGCAAGATTTTTTAAGCATTCAACATTCTCTGAAGATATTAGCAAATTAATATTTCCCGTGTTGGATAGGCATGAAAATAGCTTTGTAAGAACTTTTTTCTACTTTCATCATAATATGGACAGACTAACAAAAAGTAAAATTCGTCTTGGATAACGTCATAATTACATTTTGTACACTTCAATAAGTGAGTATTTACATTAGTATCGTATCGAAATTGCTGTTTATTTAGTTTCTGGCTCATACATCTAAATTTACACAGAAGTAATTCTCTATTTGAATTTAGTTTCAAGATATAAAGTTCTGGTTCCAGAATACTCTTGAAAGAGCAATAGTTATGCAAATAAGACGACGAACACAATTTATTATGAACATATGACACCCAACTAATACCATCATGGTCATCCTATTATTTAAGCCAAATATAGCAGGATTTTGGATGGCGACATGTTTTCATTTTAAGTAACCTGCTCCAGTATTTTACACACCTTTGAAAATAATTGATACACGTTCTTGACCTTCCAACTTCACAAAGTATAGCTGAGTTTGACACAAATTTACTGACACTTGGATATTTCTCAAACAAAGAACTTTGTACTTTTTCTATCTTATCTCTTACAGAATAACCCCAAACTTCGGAACCATATAAAAATATTGGCTCTATTTTGAAATGAAACTTTTTAATTGTTTAAGGGAATTATGTAGTTTTAATATGATTATTCATCCGCAGATGTGTTATCAAAATATTACAAGAAAGAATTTTTATAAAAAACGAAACGATTTCATTAAAATTGCCGGAAGCAAATATGATTTGAAATATATGAGATAAGAATATTTGATCTTGAAATCGCAAAATATTTATTCTTCTCCCATTTTTACGTTAAAAGGGAACAAACGCTTCTATAGATGAAAAAAGGTTACTGTACAATTAAACATTTCTCGAATGAAATACCAGTACTGTACAGCAGGTTTGGACTCAAAATAATGTTCGATTTAAAAGTCCGATTTACTGAAGTTCCGAGTTCATGCCAAGATGAAGAAGAAGATGGTGAAGACGAAGACAATATATTACATTATAGAAATTGTGTTTTAAAGACGCTGTACTACGTTTTAATTGAGAAAGAAAGGATATTTCTCGGAAAGGATATTACCAATTGGTAGACAATCAATGTATCTATTTTTCCTATGAATACAGAAGAGATGTTTAACCTACGGTAGAAAATATATTTTGCATTAACTCATATCAAATTAGGAATAGATGTTTCATAAAATAGTGCCTTTAAATCCAAAATGACCTGAAATAAAGGAAACTTTGTAATGAATCTAAAAATATCATGCCATTTGATCACAAGGAAAGTTACCTGTTATTATGGAACCAGCACTGTACTGAGCAGAACTCACGCCTATTTCAAAGGGTGCTGGAGAAGTTTGTGGTGCTGTTCCATGATGGATAGGCAAAAGTTTGCCACAAGCCTGATTTGGGGCACCACTCGGATAGCCAAACACTAGCACTGTCTTCAGCAGGAACAAGACTACTTTCAAGGTGGTACAGTTAGGAGTTTCCATGATGGTTTGTCAGGCCTTGTGCTGAAGATGAAGCCGACTGATAAAGGTTTCTGAGTAAGGTCCTTCCTATCATCTACTTCCTTGTCACGTGACCTTGTATGACGTCATTCCATGCCGAAAGCGATCGTAAATCAATCTTAATCGATTAACTTCAATAGGCATATCTAGAAAAATGTTTTTCTCACGGAAATTCGAAATTAATATTGAGATGGGGACATAGGAAGATAATAAAATAAAAAATGGGGTTCGCGAATGGCCATAATGAAGGGTTCTGAAACTTGACAGTATTTTATCTTCAAGATTTATTGACGATTTGTAAGTAGCAAGTTTATTTGGACATTTCAAACCGTAAAAGGAAAACAAAATTGACAGGCTAAGCAATTTGCATTAATGGTAACGAAATCCACATTATTGTCCCAAAATAGCCAATCAAAATCATTATGTTGTGCTATACAAGCCCGTTTTGGATATCGCTTGGATCGTTAAATGACGGCCAAATTGTGGCTGTTCCTAGTTTTGTCTTAAATTCAATTAGAAATCAATAGAACATATTTATTTTATGTCATTGTTAGTCTTTTTTATTTCAATGCATTCATATATATCATGTTTATGAAATAATTTCATTCTGGAAAATTTGGCTTTTTCAATAGTATTATACATAAGATAAAATTATATTGAATTAAATTACCCTATATTATATTATATTATATTATATTATATTATATTATATTATATTATATTATATTATATTATATTATATTATATTATATTATATTATATATGTTATAAATATGTTTTCATTTCATTCATTTATATATAAGTACTATAATAAATAAGATAAAACAAGTATTCCAGCAAATAATCAATATCAGTAAGTAATAACTGAAGTAAAATTATATTCCTTTAGTTATTAGCACTAATGTAATACAAAAGATAACTGTTGTGTTTAATAAGGTCTTTCAAATCAATTACATGACAAAGATCTATACTTACAGTTCAGTATAACCAAGTAAATTAATAATGTAACAAATGAAATAAGGCTTACATTGCATTCATCAAATGATATGATAATGTATAATGACAATAAATAGAATTTTCACAATCTTTTACAATCGCGTATATCGTATTATACATAAAAAACTTTTTAACATTAAACAAAGCAGTTATATAAATCAAAAGTACATAATAATTATTAAGTTCAATTCCATTAACTCATTTCAATAACTTTCAAATTAAATCAGTGTTTTCCTCCCCTAAAGTTTTCAGTACTGACAGAAATTCGCCCATACAGATTGACAGTCACTTTAATTGGTATGAAAGACATTGAGGCCAACAGTATATCCACACCACAGTTGAAAATAATCTATGTTTAATAGTACATAAAGTAGTTTCCTTTCAGTGCAATAATTGGCAAGTATAAGGGAGGGTTTAATATTATCTATATCTTATCTAAATTGAGACATTAATTATGTTCAATCTTACGTGATCAACACTTAATTGAAAGCTCTGCATGTATGTCAATTTGATAGATTGAATTATGTTAAAATCAAACTTTATTCCTACTTACTTGAAACTTTCTTACATCTTATGTTATGACATGCCCATGAATAATTCTTTATCATATATAGAACGGGAACCGGGGAAAACGGCCAACCAGGAAAACGGCCAATGGCCAAAAGAACATAAAACTATTTCATGTCATTAAAGAAGTCAATACATGTTAAAGTCCAGTTAATTCGTCATACATTCAGTCATTTAACTATATAAATTGTTCATTATATTTCACATATTTATAACAATAATGTAATAATTCACACAGATAAAGTGTACGTAAGTGGATAATGTACTAAAAAATGTTTATATTGTATTCAAATATATCATTAACGTAATAACGGCAATTTATGTATTTTATCACTACTGATGAAAAAGAGAAAATGACATTTTATTGCACTCATGTGTATCAAGAATGAAATGAAAATTACATTTCAGTTCTTTGACATTAACGTTTATCAATAATTTAATATCAGATAAGAACCTCATGTGCATGTCAATCTAAAAATGAGATTTAATCAAAGTTTAGCGTTGCGGCTGTTTAGGCGAACTTATATAGAGAAAACTCTTATATCCGCTGCGCAACAATAAATTTGGTTCCTGATTCATTATACAATCTGATAAATTCACTTGTACCAGAGAAATTATTATTCAAAGAAAATGCAAAATTGTAGATTTCATTGAATTAATGTTTATTCTGAGAATAATATGTTTAAAATTGCATAAGAAATATTTTTTAAAACCGTCAATTTGTGCACTTGTATTAACAATAATATGGATGGTCCGAGGCATACGATACACCGTTCAGCCTTATAATCTGCGTATTGATGCAATACGAGATCTAGCAAATCGTCATTTGTGAAAACCCAATTAATGATTTCAATTTGTCGAGAAGCATTGGTTGTTTCTGAAAATCACAATCTTAGAACGTTCAGCTGCATACCGAAAGTTTGTTCACTTACCACTGAATCGTAGTGCATATATCATGCAATTTGGGTTTCATTTCAACGTCAATAGAATAACTTCAACAAAAGTGACAATGGATCACCCACTGTCTATGTGAGAAATAGGCATTCTTGAACTCTTTTTGGGATCATCTAGTCTCTGGTGCAAAAATTCGAATTTTGGCATATTGATAAAGACAAAGGGGGTCACATTTTCGAAATTTCGATTTCGTTAAATGTCAAATAAAATGTTCCATATCGACTCTCTGAGATTAAAACCAACATAATCACATTTATTTTGTGCTAAGGTACAAACGTGACGTATGTTTTAAGAAGAGGATAACTTATAAAAGATTTTATGGAGAACTTTGACCCCTGGTCACTTCATTGACCTGCCAAAACTGTAACGGGTAATTGTAGGGTATGATAAACATTTGCCTTAAAGAAGAAGTGATCTGCATGTGTGTATTGAAAATTCAATATAATACGTTTCTTTTTCGCAACCCTACGATACCTCAAAGGCACCTCAAATTACATGATATTTGCACTAGTATATACAAGTGTATGAACAAACTTTTGGCATGCAGCTGTACATTCAGGAAAGAGACAATAAAGACTCAAACGTAATTCTGGAAACCTTTTTACAGCAGGCACAAAACAAATACTGGTTGGTAATATTTAGTAGGTCATTTAAAAGATATTCATGTAAAGTGGACGCATAATTTCGACTTAATAACATCTATATGGCTATTTTCGTATTATATTTGAAAACAGGATTATATCCTAATTTGGGTAAAGATGCACGATTAAGGAGGATATTTGAACTTTATTCAGATCATATTGAACTCTTATTTAAGTCACATAAAACTTAAAGAAACATACTCTGTGCCACTTTAAAGGCAGCACAGTACGATAAACGGTTAATTATACGAACACACCACGTTCGATTAAGCTACGCCATTCATTTCCCGAATGACTTAAAGTTCTTTACATTAAAACAGTCTCATGAAGAAGGATCGGGTTGAATAATGAGTTGTTTTATACTCTTAAAAGATACATTTTGCATCAACTTTTATATAATGAATAAATCAAATAAGAAATATAAAACAACATAAAAGGGGTACAGTTCGTTTAGCGTGTAACCGACCATTAGAGCAATCAATTGCTTTCGTCCTCTCATATGAGTGTAACCCGATTGACAACCTCATTTAAATTAAATCTAATATTTTAGTGGAGCATTTTAGATTTCATTTTAATGAGATTGCCAGGTTGCGTCTTGGTATTATGCTCACAAAACTGGTTCACTAATTTCTAAATTAAAACACCGAACCATGTGAACTGGTTCATTTTTTTTGTGGATATGATATTGTTCTCAATGTTAAATTGATCTTTTTTATTTCGGCGTCTCCTTTCTTGACAAAAATGGTATTTCCATCGGTCGTTATCTTCCATCTAGTGGAGCTTTCAAGAGAATCATCCCCCTAATGAAGAATACAAATATGTAAGTAAGACTTGGAGATGGTGCATTTTGTTTTTCAATTAATCATTAATGATAATCTGGACGATCATTGCGTATTTTTTCGGAGATATCGCCTAAACTAAAAAGTGAAAATAAACGTGAAGTTACAAATTTAGGCCTTTTCTCTTTCAGCATGTTGAGTGATGCTATCTGACCAATTCATATACAAATGTATGAAATATTTCCCCCTAAAAATATATAAAATATATAAAAATAAAATATCTCACTGCACGCGTTTTCCTTCCTGGTAAAAAAATTGTCAACTAACCAACGGCTATATTATCTGTACTGTATTTATTTATCTAAACATCATATGAAATATTAACAATGACCTCTATCGATACTCAATGAAGTTACCAACTAACAATAATTTCTGGTAATAATTACCTCATATTGTCATCAGCATCATCAAATCGAATCAATTGAGAATGTTTATTGACAATGAATACTGCCAATATTTGATATTGTACTCATTTAGAATTTCCAATTTTCAAAGCAGATGTCATCGTTATATTTTATTTCAATTGGTAATTAAGACCTTATATGAGCACTGTTTAGCACTTTATAGATGAAATCATCGTTAAAATTAAGAAATCTGTCAATATTTATTATCATATGGAACACGTGCTACATTAATTGACCTTTATCTGAATAAAAGTAGAGGTTTGGCATAAACTGTGTAAGAGATCCACATTTTTCGCCAGCCCATCAGCATGCATAAACTATTAGCTACCAGGTGAGAAGGATATATACATGCGTACTCATATATATTCAAAACCCCTACATTCAAAAGGACATACGCATATTTATATTTTTTTCATCTCTTGAAATTTTCCAATATAAACATTATTTCATGCCAAATGTGTTATCATCAGAGCGTGAAACATCTCATTACTCGACGGGGTCAACTGTTTCCTTAAAAGAAATGATCAACTATCAACCAAATATTACTGGCAACCATTATCTACATTACTCCTTTTAATCCTTTGAGGTAGGGTAATGGATTAGAATAGCTTAACCGATTCTTGCATTTTCCTTGCAGATCTGTCTTTCGATTAAAAATACTTTCTTCAATAGAAATCTATTTTAATTTTCATGCGATGACTTTGTTTATGTAAAACACGTGCTACTGCACCTTTAATGTGGGAAATGATAAGGAAAACAATAATTGTTTTTGATCAATCCCAGCCGTTACAAATTTCAAGGTATACGGTATATATTTATCCCGAAAGAGATCAGGATATTAAGAAGGAACGAGAGCGGATTCATATACGCTGATAAAGCAGGATGCATTTAGTTTCCTCATGGTATAAGAGGTCGTGTATAGACTACTGTAACAGAATCCTCCTCGAGTTGTATCGACAAGCTAAAACTGAGTTGTTAGTATCCTAACGTTTGAAAAATTGCCAGGCTCATGTATCGCTCATCAGCTCATTGTATCTTGTTTACTGTTGTTGAACCTTGCAGGGAGAACTCCTCCGACTCAGACCACACCATGGTCAGTCCGAACAAGGGAGTGGGGAATATCAGTGAGGGGTTCACCTCCAGATCAGTCGATCTCCAGACGGGTTAGTACATAGTAATCTCTTAGTAGGCACTAAACTATTTCCTGATGAATCAAACATTACCCTGACAAATCAAAAACTTTCCTGACGAATCCAACATTACCCTGACAAATCAAAAGATTTCCTGACGAATCCAACATTACCCTGACAAATCAAAATATTTCCTGACAAACGTAACTTTACCATGACAAATCAAAAACTTTCCTGACGAATCCAACATTACTTTGACAAATCAAAAGATTTCCTGACAAACGTAACTGTATCCTGACAAATTCAACAATCTACTGAGGTAAGGTGAGGTGATATGGGGTTTAACGCTGCTCTCAAGAGTATTTCACTTATATCGCGGCTGCTAGTATTATTGAAGGAGAAAGCCTGCAACACCATGCTGACTATGCATGGCGGTGAAACCTGCGAGCAAACGATCTACTGACGAATCTGATCTAAAGTTTCAGTATCCTATCAAATTAAACGATTTCCACACAAACTTGCATAATCCTGACAATTTAAATTATTTACTAACACACTTAAATCATCCGAACACAAGAACTATTACCCACTTTTCAGATGTGTAGAACGAAATCACGAAGTATGAAATCTTGACAGAAAAGATATGTGACGTCATCTGAGACCTTCGGAATAACCGTCAACAAACTGTGATGCCATACATACACTACACTGTGCCTTGATTTCGTTAATTCTGTTAGCACAATTAGAGTTGTATCATTTTTAAATGGTAAATATGTCAGTGAATATAGGGTTAGCAGGAAAAGAGTGAGTGAGTTATTGTTAAACGTCGCTTGGGCAATCGTTTAGCCGATAGCGGCGTGTGCAGTAATATAAACTCCAGCCTTAATTCCTTGACCCTTATTACCAAAAGGTGACAATGAAGTTCTTTATAGAGTTTTACAGGATTTAATATCTTAAATTGAAGAAAATTTCAAGCATTGTTGTTTTTAGAAATATAGTTTTACCTATCTGTCAGTGGTTAGGACTGTCATGCACTTTAAATTTTCTTATTTATTCCATCATTTGATTTATAATATCCGTCGCTATGAAGCCCGTGTTTAACATTTAAGTAAATGTATATGCAATTTTTCAAAAATTTAATGCAATGTATTACATATTTTTCTCCAGGTGTCATCAGCCCGATGGAAATTCTTCATTTAGTGACGAATTGTCGAGTCGAATTCATCTTGAACTATTTCAAGGAGCGATTCCCCGCTTTCACTCTAGCAAGTGATGTAAGTTTTTCGCGCAATGCCTACAGGCTTCTCAAGACAAAAATGCCCATTACGGTTGAAACACAAATACCAACCATTGGAAGATCTACTGTTTTGCTTGAGTCCAAAATATTTCTCCCCGATCGACCAGAAGATCCATTGTTTACAGGACACGAAAGCTTAGTAGCAGTCGATTTAGCAACCCGTAGATCAGCACCACTGCCAACACATTATGTGGAAAGGTTTAAGCATTTGGAAAACAAACGGCCTGAATTGATGCCACAAGTTATAACAGTTGACAAGCCGAGTGAGACATTGTGTCAAGGTGTGCCATCACAGCTATACATAAATCAAGTCAAAAGACGTCACTTAGATATAAACGAACACGTGAACATACTGTTCTATCTAGAATACTGCATCGACGCGTTGGAAATCCATCTTCAACGACAGGATGTTTCATGTGATTTTGACGACGGTTGTCTTCAAATAAAGCGCATTCAATATGCCGCTAAAGGAGAAAGCACCGTGGGCGACATCTTGCATGTTGCATTCTGGGATGACGAGGTAGATAACTCTACCGTTTGTTTTGACATAAGCAAATCTGGAAAATCCATCTTTCAAGCAAGAATGCAATTTTATAGAGAGGATGTAAGTAAATTGTAAAATGTTTATAGCGGAACAATATTCATGCAAGTTAAGTCGTCAAAAGGAAGTATCATAAAGAGGTATCATTATCCATGAACTAGAGCGCGACCATGATGAGGTATTACCAATCAACCTAGGAATAAAAGAAGATCTGACTCCAGCCACTAAAGTGGCGACAATTCAGCGTTAACTGACCACATTAAAGCAAATCTAGTCTTGCTCTAAGTCCTTATTTAGTAAGTGTAGAGTCTAATGACAACAAAATTAGAAATTAACATTAAAAAGCGTTTTTTTTGTTCAAAAACAAATAAAAAACTGTAATCTAAGGCACAGCTGCTTAACTAAAGCTTGTTTCATTCAATGAAATACTCACATTTCATTAGTTGTACATGGTCCCTAACATGTTTTGGGATAAAACAGAGTCCAATAAAGTTAACCAAGTCGTTGAATGGTTGTTATTGTTATTCACCCTGTTACGAAGTCCTCGCATTTAGAAGCGACATACATATGAAAGACAAGATTTTCTGGATAACAACTTCTATATCTTGAAATTCACGACGTTTCGGAGTATATGGGGACATGAAGGAGTAAGTAAAACGTCGTGAATTTAAGAATAAGAATTTGCTATCAAGAAGATATTGTCTTCCTCATTATGTTATGGATTACAGCTACGGGTTACTATGTCAATGCAATGTATCAACGCATGTTTAATTTCTTTCAGCAATATTTTAGACCTAATTCAACACACACACCCACACCCAGACACGCACACCCACACACACACACACACACACATATATATATATATATATGTGTGTGTGTACAATATATACAATATATACAATGAATATACAATATTTGAAAAAGAGTTCACAAGTATACAGTATTATATATTCAACACATAGCCAACATTACTCCAACATGTTTCAACAGACTCCCTGAAGATGTTAATGAAACATGTCGGAGTAATGTTGGCTATATGTCATTTTTTGAGTATATATATATATATATCATATGTATACACAATAAATTTAAATAGAACTATTTGAGGTGACACCACGCTATAATCTAAATAGTAATCAGTCGCTATTCGCTATACCAATCAATAAAGGGAATCGTGATCAAGCCTATCGTATCTCGCAGCTGACATACAGCTAATCAAACAAGAAGACTTCTCTGAACAACAGTGCAATTATTGATTAACCGCTTGGTTTCTTTTAACCTCAATTTTTACCGGCAATTACATGCT
This sequence comes from Phorcus lineatus, assembly GCA_921293015.1. Taxonomy (NCBI): domain Eukaryota; kingdom Metazoa; phylum Mollusca; class Gastropoda; order Trochida; family Trochidae; genus Phorcus; species Phorcus lineatus. The sequence continues at coordinate 44,668,200 of OV121092.1, read as the reverse complement.
CTACCCAATCTCATTAAAATAAAATCTAATATTGCCACTACGAGGGTTGTCCCAAAAGTTCCCGTCCTGAATATGAAAACATGCCTGAAACGCAACTATACTGTGCGTGCATGAAGAACCTTCATTGACGTGTAAATGACATGAAAATCACGAGATGCATACTCTTCAATTGCATATAATGGCCTGTCATTCAAAGGTACCCTCACATCTTTTACCGAAATGCAGAAAAGTGAATGTAGGGCTGTTATCAAATATCTGAGTTTAAACAAATACACTCCAAAGGGAATTCATGGGGATATGTTACAAACATAAGGTGACTCTGCTCCTACCTATAGCACCATTAACCATTGGTGTGCTGAATTTAAACGGGGTAGAGTAAGCACTAAAGACGATCCCCGTCCTGGTCGTCCATCTGATGTCACCACAGGTAAAAACATTGAGGCTATTCTTGACACAATAATGCAAGACAGGCGAGTGACTATCAGATACTTAGCTGATACTCACCACATCAGTAAAACATCAGTTGAACGAATTATACATGAACACTTACATATGAATAAGGTATCAGCACGCTGGGTCTCTAGAATGTTGTTTGAGGACCAAAAGCGAAAACGTGTCATGGTCAGCAACTTCTTGACGAGTATCGCGCAGACCAAGAATCATTTTTCAAAGAGAAACGAAGGGGTAAAGTGTGCAAGGGTGTGTGGCTGTTGCAGGACAATGCTCCCGTTCACACCGCCAAAAATTGCAGTCAGTGCAGCACAGGATTGTGTGTTCAGGATTCTCCCAATGTCATAAAGCAATCTCGAGCACCTGTTTCAATTTGATCTATATCTGTAAACGTTTAAAATGATCATATCCATTCAAAACGTCTAACATATCAATAAAAAAAATGCTAGATTCATGACTAAAATTAAGAGCTAAATGAAAATTTTAAAACAACACCATAATATGTGTGCTAAAGTAGAAATCACTCGTACCTTTACATAAATACTAGCTATATAACATTTCAACTCAACTCAATTGAACCTTAACCTTCTTTTCAAAGGTTTTTCAAATTTAATTTTGACTCATTTACGAGTGTCGTCGTTATTTGTACGATCACCATTGTGGCATTTTGGTGAAGCGTTTACTATTGTTATGTCTGTATTTGCAGTAGGTCAGGCCACTTGGCCCAGAGTACGATTGGGGTTGCATATGTGTCGTCAATCATGGCGCGATGTTAGACACAATGGGACAACATACATACACATAGAAAAACAGTAAAACATATTGCATTTGATATAATAAAAAATTCAATTTGTATAAAAAAAGTTTTAAATGATTCAAATTTTATATCTTCAAATAACGCCGTATTTTTGCTGTTTGATTGATCATTGATTGCTAAAGGAATACGATATTGAAGAGAAGCGTTTATTTTGTGAATAATATATGGTCGCAAATATTCATTTGAGTCAGGTGCTCTTCTTTCTATATTCTTATCTCTCTGAAGAGACAATCGATGATTTTCATGGTATTTTATTAAGCTTTCACGCGTGTCAGAACACCATTTGTGATTATATTCATTCAAATACCTCACGTCTTCATCGCCATATTCACATTATGAAATTATTAGTTGTAAATGAAAACCATTAAACCAACAGCCTCATGTAAGCGCCGAAGCAGAAATCAAATCAAAATGGTTACTAATTGTATATATCAATTCAATATCGAACTCATAGCCTGCCCTCTTTCTCCTGTAGATAAATGCCATAATTACGGTTGACAAATTGACGCGCGTCATTCATAAACTGTATATGTGACACCAACCAATCACGGACCGCCTCTTTCATAGTGTCGTTAATGACATATCAAAGTCAAAATTATTTGACCCTATCATTACGCCTATAATTGCTGAACAACTGTCCATTCCGAATATAGCACCAAATGAAATAATATCAAATTCAACATGGTTGATAAAATTCCTATTTAATTCTGCTAGCAATAGTAGAACCACATTTGCGGAGATTGGTTTGTTACGAACATTGAAACACTACTGATTTAATTAACATGGCTCCATATGTTCAATGATATTCACATTGTTAATGACACTCGTATACATCTGTATGTCTATCAAAAGGCTTATTTTAATTGATATATTTCAGCTATTATAAAGCTGTCACTTAAATCATACAATTAATTCCTGCCACATTTCGTATAAAGCATCAAATTGTAGTGAAGCATCAGACCTTCTACAACGGCTCAAGCATGTACAAGATGTACAGAACAGACCAGTAAGTTGATTTTCCCGACCCTTTTAGAGGAGACCCTTACTCTTTGAAAATTTCCCTTTTTTAAATTTGAAAAGATTCAAATCAAACACAGTGTGAAAATGTATTTTGCATCTCCACCCAAAATAGTACCACATCTCCCATGTGGCATTCCAAACAAGATCTATTTCAAAGAAAAGATGGAAAAGGTATTTGATTTATTGTTCCATATAAATGTCTTAATCCACCTTCAAAATCAAATATATTTTAAAATATTTTCTGTTTTCTTACCTCTTTGAAATGTATAGGTGAAAACAACATGCCAATGAGCATTGCTTCGTTGATACAGTAGTCCTGACGTTCGTTTTATGTAAACGCAAAAATATGGAGTTTATACTTTGTAAACTCTAGTTTCGTGTTCAAGGAAATCCAAACCGGTTTCATGACCTTTAAACCTTCAAACAGAATGGTGCATATCGGTTCAAATTCAAAATCTGAATTTATTTGAACTTCACGCACAAGTGGATAGACGTACTTTGGGATGCAGCTGTGTATGTTTAAATGATGATACGTTGATCTGATGTGTTTCAGGAATAGTGCCGCTGATCCAGACCACTGGAGGGTGAGTCCTGCCAAGGGAGTGGGAAATATCCGAGAGGGCTTCACCTCGAGATCCCTTGATCTTCAGACAGGTCGGTGGTCTCAATAAATAATCTTAATATTTCATATTACATGTAAGATAATTTATTTTATCAATAACTCTTTTTATTCGGAGACTGCGACCTTTCCCTACACATTCAGCCTAGCAATCTCAAAACAAAAACTTGTTAACAATAGTGTAATAATATCGGTCCCTAGTTGCTTCCGACGTCTTGAATGTCACTCAAAATAGCTAAGGGGAATCAAATGTACTCTACCTGATCCTCTTTCGGCCAATTAGATTTTGATTAACAGAACAAGTAATTTAAAGCGCGGAATCCTTTGTGGGCTGACTTATGTCTATCGATAACAAATTCATCAATGGATGCAATTTATTGCAAACTTTTACGAAGTGTTAGGCGTCAAATGACCTGTGACTTGCGATGGCAACTGGGAATAGTGTGTAAAGCTTACGTTATCGATATAGCTCATTTTGAATTGTATGAGAAAGTGTCGGGAACCTTGGCGACACAAAACTGCGTTTATTTCCATAGCTTGGAGAACGAGGAGGGCCACTTATCCTGTTCTCTGGGCAACAGTATGTACGTGCTATATCTGTCGGGTAGTTTCGTGGTTCAGCAGTAATGATCAATGGCATTTATTTCCCATACCCTCCCCAAGTCATGACCGAATGAGGTATATAGTTTGTGTTTTAACTAATGAATGACATTGAATTTGGTTGAATCATTTTATTAATCAGGGTCTGTTTCTATTGGCGAGTCTCATACGGCTATTTGTGCGATGCAACTTAAGTGGAGAACTTGGGGTATTGTAAGAACCACGTGGATAAATATCCCCTTTTTGGTTTGACAGCATTTATTGGTATCTGCATATCATCATCTACTGTTGCAGGTATTGTCAGCCCTTGGGAAATGCTTTACGCTTCAATGAGTGCTCGATGCGAGTTTCTATGCCGTCTCACAACCTCCCAATTCCCGTGTTTCCTGCTAACGAGTGATGTCGTTTTCTCACCTGATGCCTATAAACTACTGGTTACGAAATTACCAGTTACCATAGAAACGGAAATGACGTCTTTAAGAACTAAGAGCGGTTGTTTCGAGTCCATCATGTTTCTCACTGGAAACCCAGGACGAAGCTTGCTTACGGACAGAAGTGTCTTCGTATCGGTTGATGTAGAGAGCCGTAAAGCGATCCCCTTCCCTGAAAGCTTTGCAGAAATGTATAAAGATTTGAAGAATAAAGAAGTTAAATCTATGCCAGCTATTGTATCACTTGACAGGCCAGCGGAGACCGAGTGTCAAGGTGCGCCATCAAAACCTTACCTGGTTCAAGTTGCTAGAAGACACTTGGATGGAAATGGTCATGTGAACATTATGTATTACCTCGAATACTGCATCGACGCGTTGGATATTCATCTCTGTCGGAAAAAGGTTACGTGTGACTTAGATACCGACCCACTTAAGTTGAAACGCATCACATTTGGCGCTAAAGGTGAAAGCGCTGTAGGCGACATATTGCATGTTGCATTCTGGGATGACGAGAGAGATAATTCTACCGTTTGTTTTGACATAAGTAGATTCGGCAAATGTATCTTGCAAGCAAAGATGCAGTTCTATCAAAAGAAAGATATTGATAACCATAGTAAATTGTAAAGAATTTAAAATGAAATACGATGGTAAGAAATCCAGAGTGTGCAATAGAATTATGATCGCTGAGTCAGTTGAATATGTCCTTGGTTATTACTTTCTTTGACCTTAAGCGAAGGAAGAGTTTGATTTTTTTATCATGTTTTTATTCTGTAATTCTTACTACTATAACATGACGTAATGTTACATGATGCTTGTATGTGATAAATAAAACCATGTTTTATATCATATAATTTTTTTTATCCATTTGTCGAAATATATACTATTCCAATGGGTTAGGGTTTTAGGTTTAAAAAACTGGTTAAAATGAGTTCTTAATACCTATTTCTTGTTTCAACATCTTATTAAAGGGTGAACATAGCCAATTAAAACCTCGTGACCTTGGCCATTAACTGTCAAGGTCAAACAATGAACGATCACTTTTCATTAACTAAACTAATCATGTAATGATTTAAAGTGTGAATGAATAAAACAAAGCATTTACGCGAAACTTTGCACGAGTCATGACCTTGCTGTGACCTTAACCTTTGACTAATTGTAGCGAAAACCTATTCAAATTTTGGTAGACAGACAGACAGATTCTTTATTATAGTCTCACCTCGCATTTATAAAATACAAAAATAGAAACAAATACATATTTTTTAAAAAGAAACAGCGAGCCACTAAAGAAAGATTTTGGTACCTCTACTATCGATGATATATAGCTAGCACTGAACTTTTTGCAAGCTATGTTTAACTCCAAGGATTTTAAGTGGTTTTAATAAGTCGCGACCTTAATTGACCTTTGACTTTCAATGTGAGCATGTCAAAACATATTTCCCGTGTATAAGTTAAAAGTTATTCATATGAGTTCTGAAAACATAAGTGGGAAAAATTCATAGCTAAATATATTGTGCAGACAAAAACTGTTAGCAGCCCCGCTAAAAATGTCAGAAAAATATCAAGTGCATTTTTTCAACTATGCTCGAAGACTCTGTGAAAATAACAAGAAATAATATTATGTTTAATAAAATAAAGTTATACTTAAACAAATACTTTCTCAATGAAAAGCCATAAGAAAAAAATCAATTATTTCCGTTTTTATGTACGCACGTTAGTATAAGACCGCGTTTATCCAAGTAAGTACATCGATCCTATCCCTAATGGGACTCCATACATTCGATGTTTACGGTCCAGCGATTTTCTCCTGGTGAAACGTTGATGACTTGAGAGCAGACCTTTCGTCTTTTTAAATCTTTCTTTGACAAACTGAAAGGTATAAGTGTTTAACAAAGCGTGAGTAACTAATCTAGAATGACTTTTGAATCTTTCACTAATGATATCCCGATATCTAGGTCATTGAAACGGATGAACTAAATATAGATCGTAACAATATTTGCCTTCCGATGTGTGTGTTTATTGTACGAAGCTCCAGAAAGGACATGTTAAAAAATTTTTTAAAGTGTGTATGTGTTCTTATTTCGTACGTACGTGATATCATCACGTACGGACGTTATAGATATCACGTACGTACGTAGTAATATAATAATATACGTTATGATAACACGTACGTACGTGATAATAACACGTGATACTTTAGTATGTAAGGAGGAAGTACATCTAAACATGGAGAGGGACATACTTGTTCGACTCAACTTCGATCTGGGTTTTAACAATAATAAAAAATATGATATGGTGATGAAAAATGAAGGTTTAATTAAGGTGATGCTTAAACCATCCTTTGCGTTATTAACAGGCCATATTTTAACAAATGCTGTTGCAAATGCTTGTAAGGTGATATGATAAGGAGCATAAGCTTGGGAAAATATATCTAATTTAATTGAATTTCTTAGGTATCTAATTAGAGTAATGTAATCTTTAGCAAGTTACCGACAAATGCAAGCACTTATTATAGACAGCGATCAATCAACGCAGTCGGTTCTTCAATTACGATATATCGTAAATCCTTGAATAATCGCCCGCCGTTAATAATCGCCTGGCTTCAGTATAGGACTGGTCTAAGGCCTCGTTAAAAATAAATAATCGCCTGCCTTGCCGGGTTTGTTTGAGCATTGTGAATAAAATTTTGAACATCACCTTTTTTTAAAGTTTTCTGGCTTTTTATGATATATGCATATTTTTTTAAAACGGTGAGAGAGTATATTTCAGTGTTTCAAAAAGGAAATCGTTTGATGATGGTTTTGTTTCATTATTTTCAAAATAGAAACACATGTTATGGCTTCGAAAAGAATAATTGCCTGCCTCTTAAAAGTCAAATCGGTGGTTGAAATTAACAAGCGCTTGATAATTATTCAAGGATCTACGGTATATGTTATTTTCCTATTGGACATTTCACAAAGTGAGTGTTTCAATTGATGTTGGTTTTTTTTGTTATAAAACGTCATTTTAAAAATATACTTTTAGGTCAGAAGTATTTTAGAGGAAAGAGAAATTAACAAATAATTACATTGCTGATTAGACATTATTTATTTTAGGCTACATTAAAATGTCGCCGGCAATTCAAGAATTGTCGATACATCAATTCTGCTGACTAGTGCTTTCTATCGACAGCTCCTAAGATTACAACATTTAAATGAATTTATTACGTACTATATTATATTATACTATACTATACGTATTATCGGTAGTATTTTACTACGTAAGTACGTAATAAATAGAGATTATTACCCGAGGAAGTGTGTCATATGACTTTGACGAAATGAGTGCGAATTTTTGTATTACCCGAGCGAGAGCGAGGGTTATACACAAGTTCGCACGAGTTTCGTAAAAGTCATATGACACAATTCCGAGGGTTATAATTTAAAATACACGGAAAGCGGCCTGCTTTCTTTGCGGCGGCCCGCTTCAGTGACGTCACGAACAATGGTTTGATGACGTCACAGACGACGTAATACGGTAACTCGCGCTGAAACAATCGTTGCTTGGCAAAAGTGATATGTGGACACGTGCTCATATTGAAAATATGTCACCGCTTATGATTTCCCATATGGGTAATAAAAGCACGTACTTACGTGATAATATATTTTTGTATGCATGTCCCTTCTGGAGCTTCATAATATTGCGCTGTGGCCGGGATGAAAACAATTAATCTACGGGAATCTGAAATTTTCAATGCTTTCTATATTCGACATAATGCTGTTTGCTAGCCCACTGATAAAATATGTCTATTTAACAGTAAAACTATTATACTGGCTTTATTTTGAATATGTATGTAAAATTCAAAAACAATTATCATTCAAAACTTGCTCGTATGCAAGAAATTACAGTATTTCATCGACGGGTCTCGAAGAGAGGCCGGGGGCATGGCTCTTTTAAGTTAATAGACGCCGGGTCTCGGTGATAAGATCGAATCGGAATGTGAATTGATTTACAAAAAGAAACTTTACACAAAAGTTTAAAGTTATTCGATATAGGGGGGGGGGGGGGGGGGGGGGGGGGGGCATATGATGGATATGATTTATGACCTCTACCCTGTTTAAAACATTTTGAATTGAAGAAACTTACCCATTTATTGGTTTTCACATATAATCTGTGATTTATTGATGAACACAATTATAATCAATCAATCTTTTTTTCATACTGAAAAGGCCACAGGCCTATAGTTCATAAATAATATAATTATATACATACTTAAATTCATACTACAGAGATAAAACATTATTTCTAAACAAAATTGCAGAATGGATGAACTTGGCAAAATTTTGTAATAACATTTGATTGTTACTGCTAACGAGAGTCGAGAATTCTCAAATACATGGATGATTAAGTTTTATGCCCTCGATATGTTTTATGTTTTTAGCCCTGTCTATAGCTTAAGTAAAATAATTATCTGTACAGAAGTAGAGAGTATATGTATGGACAAATATATTTCAAATTGGAATTCTATACAAGATTTGTTCGCTCTATCCTATTGTTCGCTATATCCGAGTTCGTTACATATGTTCTACTGTATCTTTCATTTATGGATAACAGGCGGACGGGCTCTAACAAGTTAGGAACAGGCGTTTGAAACACAAATATTGTCCAGGACCATATGTTACTTTAATATGCCCAGAGGTTAATGAGTGGACGTGTTTTAATTGCAATTGTAATGTTGAGGACGAGCTGCATGTACTGTTTTATTGTGGTAAGTATAAGGACATTAGAGACAACCTTTTTAAATTTTATTCTATTCATGTTGTTAATTTTGATATGTAAACGGACTGGGATAAAGTTTTATTAGTCAACATGATTACATGTTTTACTATTTTGCAAAAACCTGCTTTTTAATACTACAGAGAAGGAAACGTATTTTATTTTCTTAAACTAACAAATCTTATGTCCTATATATTTTTAAACTGTGCCTTTACGTTTGTCTCATAACGTGATTTGATTGTTGTACGGTAATGAGACGTAAATAAACAATTGTCTGTCTGGATGTATATAGTAATGATAAGACGGACAGATGAGAAGGAAATTATATTCCGTCTTCGATTTCATTTTATATCACATAGTTTACATCTTCTATTATCTTTTTTAACATTTTTATATGGGCCGCTTTCAATCAATAGATCCTGAGATTAACATAGGAATCGTGCTAATGATCGCTTAAATTTCTTTATCTCAACACATGATAAGTATACTTCTTTCCGAAAATAAGTTTTGAACTTAGACTAATAAAAACATTTACTCGACAAAGACATTTTCCCACCATGTTTGCAGATACATGTAGTTATTGACTGTATGAAATTAATGGTGTGTGTAACTCTATATACACATTGTTCATTCCAAACGTTTCCCAAACCTATTGAATATAAGAAATCTTTAACGTTAGAGGCCCAAATTCTTTGTCCATGTCTGCCGTACAATAGCATCATGTTATAACATTTTTTGGGCATTCTATATGAAGGCATATAAAAATCATATCAAAGGTAATTTTGGAAATAAATTTTGAAAGTGAAATTCTCCCTCTATTCGAGGAAATACGGTAGATGAGATTTTCTTAAGTTTTGATTTGATGACTTTCAACAGAGCGACCAATTCAAAATGATATGTTTACTGATGTATTTAATAATTATCTTTCACTCACACCTATCATTGTGTTTCAAGGCGCCCGTAATCATGACGACGTCAGCACCGACTAAAAGCGCTGTTGAAGTCCCGGAAGGTCTCGCGTTCAGTGGCCTCGATTTGCAAACAGGTGGGTCACGTGATCGCAAATTGTTTTTCTGGCAGTCTGCCCAGTTCAGGATTTATTAAGTTCGGGAAGATGGAAGTTCGTAGCTCTATGCCGGTGGAGTCCTCTTTTTATACGTGTTCCCATTATCAATTTATACGTAGAAATTTGTTTTACAACCAGTTCCACAATTGTTAAAAAAATATTAAGTGATAAAAACAACCTCTTTTATAACACCTGTTTTAGTAAAACGAATGAAATTATGAAAATGTTAACAGTTTAAGTAGATATAAAAATACACATTATTACATTTCGATCGCAATTTTGTAAACAGAAAATTAAAAAAAAGCTCATATACCTCGACAGTTTCGTTGTTGCGTTAGGCTTGATATTTCATTCAAGTCCTCGTTAGTTTGTAAAAGGCATTCAGTCGTGAAACTGAATAACCAAAGACTTACAATTAAAAACTCATTCCGGCATTTCCTCTCTTTCAGGGCAAGCAAGTCCACAAGGTATATTGAGGGCAATGTACCGTGGACGCAACTTAATCTACAGTCAAATAAACATTCTACCACTGGCAAAACTGACTTCCGACAATGGAAATCGTATATTCTTCACAGCCTCTGCTGAGGTTACAGTGAGTAGTGATATTTACTGCACTGACTCCGTCCGCCCCGTTACCGTGACAGCGGAACTTCTTTCTTATCGGAAGTCGTCTTTCGTTGTTTCCTCCAAACTGCTGATATCTGGTAAGCATGTTGCTACATTGAAGACAACCTCTGTGAACATTGACACCAACACAAGAAAACCTGTTCCACTGCCAGGCTGGTGGGCCGAAAAGTTTAAAGAGTTGTATAAAAGCTCTGAAGGTCCTAATTTTAAAGGAGTAACAAGAAAGACTAACACATTCTGTAAAGGGTTGCCAACGAGACCGTTCACACTAACAGCACCGAGGCGCGATCAAGATATTTATAATCATGTCAATACGGTGTCTTATCTTCAGTACTGCCTTGACGCGATTGAAACTCATCTCCATAGCAACGGGATTGACTGTGACATAAATTCAGTTTCATTACTTCTGAAGCGAGCTCAGTACCTTCATCTTGGTGAAGCAAATGCAGGAGACATGTTGACTGTGGCATTCTGGGACGATGAAAATGATCCAAATGCAGTTTGTTTTGACATCAGCAAATCGGGGCAAAGTGTTTACCAAGCAAGAATGGAATTCTATGACAGAAACATTCTTAAATATCACAAGAGTAACCTTTGAATTGGATTTAGTCTGATTGAAATCGACCGAGGAATTAAAAAATTTAAATATTGACTCTAGCGGTGTTCGAGCGTACTCTATCAGGGCTTTCCTCTCTACAACGGTCTGAAAGCCCCCTCCTTGCTCGCACGTTCTGAAGCAATCTCAACTAGCCAATCACAATGACTTCGGCAAAAGCCTTCGGTATCAGTATATAGGGGCAAGTAACCATTCGTACCAAGTACCATCCGTTAACGTTTATGGCCGCTATCGTTATTTCAAACACGATGATGTGATTGGTCCGCTTGTGCGCTAAACTGGTGTAAGAACGTGCGAGCAAGGAGGGTGCTTTCAGACCGTTGTGGAGAGGAAAGCCTTGATGGAGAACGTTCGAACCCCGTTAGAGTCAATATTTAAAAACCTTTATTCCTAGAAACACGGTCGATTTTAATCAGATTGGGAATTTGATTTTTCCTAGCATCAAGTACTCTTCTCTCTGTTATATGCATCAAATGATAATGTTAACAATATGGATTTTTATATTGGGCCGTTTCGATTTACAAATACATGTTCAAAGTGCTACCTAAATCATTACAATTGAGAAAAGGTATTTCAAGGCAGGTACTTTGCGCAAAGCGTGACCGTGTAGGTCCGAATATTCCTGTTTTCAGGTACCCATTAAACAGTCAGGAAGAGTGCATGCAGTGTGGCCGAAGTACCTTGCCAAAAGACATAAGACAGAATGGCATCTCGGTAACAATGTTTAGTGTTTCATCGGGATTCGAACTCGGACCTTTTCGTGTGAGAGGCCTGCACGCTTACCACTACACAACTGTGCGCCATGCTATATATACCTTAATGCTTCATAATTAAACATAATGTACTCTTGTCCATTGTTTTTTTTCGTCGTGCCAATTGAAAAATTGAAGGAATATGTATGTTGTGCTATACATACCATCGATTTGAACAGTTAAGCATACCAGCACACGCTTGAAAAATTTCAACTATTTTTGAAGATTACTTCTGTCTGAATCAACTGTACCGTTGTCCGAGGAATAAAATGTTTCGAACATTGCCCCAATCTAATAAAATCTCATTAAAATGAAATCTTAAATGCTCCACTACATTACGCGTGTAGATCTTACCAGGCTCCGTTACTCGAGCCGTCTGACATAACTCAAATCAGCCAATCAGCTAGTTCGCGCCGTATTTTAGGGTGAAGGCGAATTCTAATTCGAACTGCCTAAATATCCGAACGAATGTATTTTGCGTTACTTTTAATTTTCCTTTGCTCGGTTTGTTGGCCAAAAAAGTCAAATCAAAATCTATGGAATTATCTTCCGTAAAACAATCTCTGCAGTAGATCGACCAATCCAAAATGCTTTTTCTCTAAACAGATACGTTGAATAAACATTTGGTCTCTTACTTTGTTGTATTCGTTGAATAATCAGTAATTTCGTTTAAAGGAATATCATAAACATGTTGAGAAAAGAAAACCACCAAAACAGGTACAAATACCAAGACGAGGTTTCTGGGTAATCATCACCCTTGTTTCGTCTGAGATGTAATAACTAATTCTGTCGGGTTGTTTTTCAATAAAAGGACATATGCAAATTACTTCAACTTGTTCTTTATATTATGGAAACATTATAAGAGTTTCAACTTCAAATAGCGAAATACTCTCCTAGAAGGCCGCCAAGAGACGCGCACTGTCATTGGTTGAAGTTATCTGCGTCAAGCCAGTGAGATTTGGGGGCATAGGTCAACCAGTTGGCTTTAGGAAAGAAGCATTGTGAATTCTATGATCTGCGTTAAGTACTGCAGCAATATTAGATATTATGTTAATGAGAGTTAATCGAATACGAACTCACCTTTTTGGGAGCCCTTGTGATTGGAATACTGAACTTACGAATGTACTATCTGTTCTCACACCGCTGTGTTAAGAAGATAGCCCACGCCAGATCAGTTCATGTTCTTGGTCGTGTCCCGGCAAAGACAATATTTGGATTTCTGTTATCTCTAAACATAGAAGACTTTAATTTGACCAAAGATAATTCCGTCCGTGAAAACATCTTGTCGATTGGTGATTAATGGTTGTGTCTTACTTAGTGTCGAATTCGCTTATCCTGAGATATGTATGTCTTGATTTAAAGGCTATTTAGATTTCTAAACATTTATATCAAATTTCTGTGCAATTACTTTGACATGACTTCTATTCTTTTAACGTTGTTTGCTTAACATACAAAGATTTGAAAATTTAAGTTAGCTTCCGGATGCTACAGAACATTTTTTGACGTGTCTGTACATTCGAGATAGGTCTTTCTATTTCTCTGAAATATGATATTTGAAAAAAAACTTCTGCCATATAGTGCTTTATTGAAACATATTTATTCATGAAAATATACAATTCATGAATGGATTGGCCAACAAGCTTATTTTAAGCAATTATATAAGAGAAAGTATATACAATTTTATGATAGTGACACATATCTGGTTTCTATCATAGCTTCAAAGATGGTGGTTATGCATGAATAACATTACATTTGTTTGGCAGTCATTCTGTGAAAGTTCTTATGAAATTTCTAATCGATCACATTTCAATATGAACTGGTAAATAGAATTCAATAATCTATTTAAATTGGTTATAGAAAGCGATTTACATCCCATTAAAACCGTGTTGATAGTAAATTCTTTCAGATAAAAGAATGATTTCTGTCTTAATTATATGTAGTTGTAGCATGTGAAGAAATAGTGGACAGCGTTTTCGACTGGGGGACCACACGAACAATGAAATATGTCTGTTAAAGTTATCAGCATTCAAGTTTTTCAATGTTAAAGAGCCACTCCGTGAGTTGATGGAGTCATATATGCCAAACTTAATCAGTGGTGTCATTTGATCGCGAAGTATCCACTGTTACCGAAAACAAAAACATTTTAAAGCTTATTGGGGTTTTTTACAGTGACAATATGAAGATCAACGTCGCAATAATGATCGAAAACCGGACAGTGGCGCGCGTCAAATAGTCAAACGTAATTTTGAAGACTTTTCTAAAACAGCCAGGAGAGCAGTTAGGAGTTGATAGTGTTTGTTAGGTTATAAAACTAGTTCCATGTATATTGGACGTGATATTTACACCTCTGTGCATTTATAAGGCTGTTTTTAGTTTTTCATGGAAAACCAGTATTTGTCATATATGTCTTTTGGACATGAAAAGTTAAGATTTTTTAATTTGATATGACCACATACATTTAGGTTCGTGTCAAAGGTAAATAATATGTTATGAAAATCATGGAGTGGCTCTTTAAATAAAAGAAACAGCTAGCTAGGTCATCAATTTTATTAAGTTACATGTATTAAGTTTTTTTCCGGTTTATTATTATACATCACCTATATTTTCAAAGGTCTTCTAGTTGGGTTTTTTTAAATACTTTAAATTTTCCTGTTAAACTTTCAATTTCGTGTAAACTTTCTGTATATTAAATGTTAAGGAGACTCGTCAAAGAAAAGAAATTTTTAAAATTTCAAGATGAAGCCAGCCAGTTTTATAAACTTATTTTATGCATGTGTTTATCAATTATATGATTACGAACGAAGTACCAAAACAAAATCAAGTTAGGTAAAGAAAGATATAAACCTGTAGGGACCAGGGGTGCGACCACGTGTAGATAAAGAACATTCATTGCCTACCTGAAGTCTACAATAAAATATATTCTTGATAATCAGGTAATAGATGTTCGCAATCACATCAATTAACTTTCGGTCGTTAATTATCTTTCGATATGAAATGCTGGTACGACGATATTTGGAACAGTCCAAAAGAGAACGGGGTGTCAGCATAGAAGTTTCAATCGATAGACGGTTATGAACTTCCCTTCGTGTTTTATGAAACATGCAACTCGGGTAGGCCCTCGATGTCTCATGAGTATCACACTCCAGAAATTGTATCACCCAACTCGGGTAGGCCCTCGATGTCTAATGAGTATCACACTCCAGAAATTGTATCACCCATACATACCGCACCATAGTATCCATTTACATTTAGCTGAACATCACACTCGAACCTTACATTTTACTCTTTGATTTCACTCTTCGTTGACCCTTTACATGACACGGCAAACAAACAATCTGGGCTATATATAACTTGTTTACAATGCCAAGGTCAGTTGTTTAGAGAGCAGCCATCCAGTATAGCCACAAACCATGTCGGGCAAAGCACTGAGCTCAGTTGAGGAACACTGAGCTGGCATATTTCTATCTTTGTCTATATTTCTATCTGAAGGTAAGATCTTTGTTATTTTTCTACAACTTACCTAGAATAACATATTCACAGGGTCGGCAGGCCGGCCGTGTTCACTGACCCTTGAACATATGATGAATTCTACAGGAAATCAACTTTGACTGTCAATAACTTCGTGACTGTTAAAGTTAAGCAAAATGTATACATCGCTTCTTTAACTTCGATATTCTAACTAAACTACGGCCAAGTTTCATTAAATTCTGTTGAGAGTACATTGCTTCAAATTCGTGTTTAAAAAAAGGTACTTTAACGTCCATGTATTCTTGTGTGGCAAAGTCAATAATTTGAACTGTATATAACTTCATTAATAAGTATATAGTTGTTTGTAATCTTTTCTCTTTCTTAATACTTTCTCATTAAATAAAGTCAATCTAACCATTTTTAATCATTATTTTACATTAAACATTTTATATTATACCATAGTTCTATAAACAACACTTCAATCTTAGTGTAACCTTAAGTTCAGCTCTACTAACTTGCACTGCATGCTTCTCACATTGCAATCTATTCCCAAGCGGCTCCATGCTCGGGTTCTACATGTAAGTTCTATCGTTTGGAGTTCAGCCAAGCATAGCATAGTTTTTTAAAGGTTCAAGTAAATTTTATTTTATTGGCAATATTAGAAGTGGTGTTGGGCAGTCACTTTGATCATGTGATTAGTGATCTTTCCATTCATAAGGATCGAGACCATGGTGGTCTGGAAGTGTTTTCATTTTGAAAAGATGATGTAGGCTCAACAGTGGCATCAATAAGTGTATGCAGGAGCTAGGGTTAAACCCACCTGGCTACTATTGCATACCAATGTAATAAAGTCTATGAAGGAACACCTCCCCCTCTAAAAATAGTCATCACAAATCTAAAACATAACATATTCAATTTCATTTAGTCATGAAGAGTTGAATGGTCATTTTTCTCCTGGGCCACATTCAATGTCATCCCTGGGATGTTGGTTGACAGTCGTGCAGCTCTGTTGTCCATTACGCCTGATCTATCTTTGAACAAGAGCAAACGTTTCAACAATCCTATCTCTCACCAAGGAGATTCTAAACAGGTCTCACTTTGAGTGCGATAATTTTGGGGTCAATGTCGATTTTATTTGTCGCATATAATTTTAATCTCATAGTTTTATCTATGGTTTGTCCAATGAACTTGAACAACCTTAGTTTGTTAGTAAAAACCGGCACCTGAAACAACAGGCGTTTTGGTGTGATGTTAAATCGCCGGTATCCGCTCAGCATATCTCACAGTGTGAAGATCGGCTCGGCCCTCGCCTTTTGTTTGGTCATTGGATCAATCCTGTGACGTGTTGGTCATTTGTGAGCTAACTTTCATGTAATTGAAATGTTGGAATATACCAATAAAAAACATCCTACACGTAAAGCAAAATTCAGTGTTAAGAGGCCTCTGAATTTTATTTGCCATGGCCACAGATAACCACTTATTATATAGTTCATCATTTTGACAATCTGGTATGAGACTTAATTAATGATGAACAGGGGATTATTTTGAGCCCCGTTCTACAGTCTATCAGCGTGAGGTCAACTTTGGTACACAGTTCGGGACACATGGGTTACAAATAACTAATTGGACAGTATTTCAGATATATAAATTGTTAATGATATGATAAATTGTTTTTGAATATTTTACGAGATCGATTGAGTATTAAGAAAAGTAAATAAAATCCATAATTTCGCTATAAACAAACTCGTTTTGAAGACGAAAGTTTGAGTGGATAGGGTGTAAATAGTTTTTTGAAAACTACAATGATGCAATCCGGTGTCTTTTTTTCTAGCGGCTTAACACAATTAGTTACGCAACATCCGGTCTTTACCAGTAAATGACTCAGTACATTTGGCAATCGGGGATTGCTCTTAACTGAAGTAACAATGATTTAAGACTTTTGCTCATGAAAGGGTATAGCTCTGTGAACCTGATTCGTTGACCTATACATTTACTTTACATTTGCAGCATATAGCTTAACATTTAACCAACATGCGACTGTTAAGTCGATCACTTTACTTCAGTCATATCGGTAAAAGTATATTTTGAATATTCATATTCATAACCCAGATTGTGATGGTCTTGTCTTATGTGAGCCAGCAATTTATTAGATTTATATTTCTTTTGGAGTATTTTCAGTCATTAAGAGGGTAGTCAAAGAGCATAAAATTTTACAATGTTCCTAACAATGGTAATTAACCCTTTATTTACAGGCATCACGTCCTTCGTGACAATTTACAATGTTTACAAATGTTTAAAGGTACCCATTGCACATCGGCATTAAAAGCACAAAATGTAGTATTTAATCTATTCTACGAAGTTACAGAGCGATACACATAAAACTGACGATCGAATTAATCTTATAAAATCCGTCTTGACTATATTTCTATTTCTTAATATGATTTATTTTCTATGTCTGTTTTTTACAATTGTCAGAAAAGTGAATCATTTACTGACATTTTAGGTTTAATCTTTTTATAAAGTGTACAGTCGTTACAGACGTATTGTATTTTTTTTATCGCTCATACCGCTAAGTATGTTTTGTATGAATTACGTTTACATCCAGCAAACTGTAACAAAAATGGTCCATTCAAGGTCTTCAAGAGAAAAACAGCACCGTGTATTATACAACACGGACACATGAAATACATATCAGAACGTTATGCACTAAATGATGTGTTTCAAACTTATCATGATGATTTCATTTTTCTCTCAAAATAATAACACCCTTATATAAGATGCGGTATTTTATGGGTTCTTCACAAGGATTACGGAAGCTTGTCAAACAATTAAAAGAACGTGCAGAGTGATCGTCTT
This sequence comes from Phorcus lineatus, assembly GCA_921293015.1. Lineage (NCBI taxonomy): Eukaryota > Metazoa > Mollusca > Gastropoda > Trochida > Trochidae > Phorcus > Phorcus lineatus. The sequence goes on along the minus strand of OV121092.1, from coordinate 44,650,126 downwards.
CAAGGTTTCTTTCAATCAAACCATATGTGACGTTTTTACAGAAAGTTGTCAAAACTATCGTAAAATCAGCAAATGAAATTAAGTGATGTTATTGATTTTATATTTGATGCTAAAGATGCCTGGTCGAACACGTCCTCGATCAATCTCGTAGCGGCGATATTATGACAATTGCCTGAAATGACCTGAAATGACGTTTGCAACAATTTTTCAGAACTTTGCGTGCATTCTAGCCCTCAATAATGAAACTTGTAAACACCCTACCCTATGTCTTTGTCGAGCGTCAGTCCTAACCACGTCATCGCGTAGACGCCATGACGTAGAACACATAGAATTTCCCAGCTAAATATGAAATGAAAATAGCCAATGCATACATTTTTCAAATACAGAAAGAACAAAAATAGGTGATAAAGTCAATGCTGAATGCGTCTGTCATAAGCGCTGCAATTACTAGATTTCAGGTATATGGCACTCGCGATAGGGTGAACTTATTCGGTGCCTTTCGGTCGCGACAGGAAAGATTGGCATTAGTGGCTAGATTTTTGCCCGTTAAGAATAATAAGTTCAATTTAATTTTCTTACAAGAGTGATTCGATGACTTAAAATCTTAAGGGTGGTGACAGATGCTGACAGAATGTTCTTTCTTACGGTATATAACCATATGTTTATAATGATTTTGAAATTGTGCTTTTATGTCTGCAAATTGATTATTATAATTTATCTTGATTTATTCACATGTCAGATACATACCATATCTTTGAAGGCGAGAGTTCACTATGACGTCCCCACAAACTAGAGTCTCTGTTGACATCCCAGAAGGACTTACATTCAGAGGACTGGATTCGCAAACAGGTTGGTCACGTGATCGAAATTTAGTTTACTGCTTATCTAAAAGGATTACTGAAAGTTCTCATCTGTCAGATTTGATGACAGGTTTGAAGAATTAAATGACCAGATGGCCAGAAAATTGTTTTAAGTGTCTTTTTGGTCATGTCACCACTGGCATTCTAATTTCCACGTCCATACTTACGTAAAAAAGTTATCTTTTTTCCAGGTTTAGTCAGACCCGACGGCATAATTCATGCTTTGCTTTGGGGTCGGAAATTAACCTTTGACAAAACTGATCTAATCAAGCACCAACAACTGTCTTCCGGGGGCGGAATACTTGTTGTCGCGTCTGGAGAGTTCAACGTGTCACCTGATATCTACCAAGGATATATCCATCAACGCCATGCTTCTGTGACGCTAGAATTTCTTTCCTGCCGGAAATCGTCTGCTGTGTTCAAATGCAGTTACGTCATTTCCGGCAATGATGTTGCATATTTGAAAATGAACATGGTAAACGTCGACAAGAATACGCGAAAACCAATACCGTTTCCTGACTGGTGGGCTGAGATGTTCAAAGACTTCTACGGGCGAGCAGAAGGGCCACAATTCAAAGGGCTACCGAGAGAGACAGAAACATTTTTCAAAGGACTACGAACAAGTTCAGTTGCAATTACTGTACAAAGACGAGATCAAGATTCTTATAGACATGTGTCCATAGTTTCGTATGTTCAATATTGCATCGATGTTCTTGAAAACCATCTTCATTGCAATAAAGCTGATAGTGATATAGATACGGTTTCGCTGCTGTTGAAACGAGCACGGTATCTTCATTTAGGTGAAAGTCGAGCTGGAGATCTGTTGACTGTTGCATTTTGGGAAGATAAAGGTGACCCCCAATCAATTTGTTTCGATATCAGCAAATTTGGGACAAGTGTGTATCAAGCAAAAATGGAATTCTACGGTAAACATATCATCAAGAGCAAAATTTAAAAATTGTGCAATTTGTTACATTTATTCGAATAAGACAATTTAATTTAAAATTTAGAAACTCGGAACTTTGAATTCTGACCCCGTTTATCTATTACTTCTTATCAAAGTCCGAAAAATTGCATCGTCCACCTGACAATCTAATAATAAGTTGCATAATTGTATGTAATACATGAACCTTGGAATGCTAATTATCAGTTCAAATAAATTTATGCAATCGGTGGTCAAGAGAAATGCAAACTTCATGATATTTGCTCTAAGATAAACAGGTATGTGGACAAACTTTCGTTATTAAGCTCTACTTTTCTCCAATTTAGGTTGCCATGGAAAGAATTATGCGCCTCCTACCAATAAAAACCTAGTTTCAGGAGCAGCATTGAGATCGCCATTATATAGGATAAATGTTACTGAGATTCCAAACAGATAATACTACAATGTAACAGCTGTGAATTTATGTTGGATGTGACAACTGTTCAATTTGCTTGCACGATTGTCCGCCTGGAATCTCTTGTGGAAAGACTGCATGGGCACCTGTGAAGAATGAAATGCCTGCAATCTACTTATCAAGTCGTTTGTTTATCTGTCATTGCATTTAACATTTCCTCACTCACTCACTTTTCATATCGTATATATTTAAATTTGTTTGTAGTTTTATTCATTAAGTCTGCAAATCAACACTCAGAGATTGCCTTATCTAGTAGTTTACAATCAATGACCGTATGGGTTTCAGAAAACGGCGGCCATGTTTGAATCTTGAACATCTAATTAATAATTGTCTGGTACATGATGTTTTACCTGTACTGTCATTTGTACAATTGGCATCATGGCCACTCTACGAAATAAATCTGTCTGTCTGTCTGTCTTTCTGAAATGACTGGTACATTCAATCCTATATTCATTTGGCTATATATAGTCTTTGGATGAATCTTTGTCTCGAGACAATGACACTGACATTGATTTGATATTGATAACTATTAATGTTGACTCGAATCGAAGTAACGTGTGCTTTCCGCTTTCGGGACAACATACTTGCAGACAGTTTTAACATTATTTATGAAACGTTCATTGATAATATCGCAAACACTTTCATGAAAACTCCCAATTCTGTGGAAATATCACAATATTAAAACGTTAAACTGATATCTTAATTTTTGCAAAAATATTGTTTGTCAAAATTGCAAAAGCTGCTCGGCTGTAAAGGATGGTTATCTTTGGAGGTTTGCTTCTCTTCTTCCGCCTTTAAATCTTGCTTATTTTGCCCTCGTTGTATATTGGGGGACATTACAACCAATTTCACACCAGTCTGATAAAATTTGATCGGGTCCCGAGTGTTTGCATGGTTGAAATTGACTTTATCGGTATACGAACCGACTCTATCAGATGTTTTCCTCTTCAAAACGGTCCGAAAACGACTGAATATTCATGTGTCAAACTATATTTCATAATAAAATGCTTTCATTGAGAGATTAAATGGTCTAATATAGTGGTTTAGTGGTTACCATCCTGGCCTCTCACGCCGACGAATCGGGTTCGAATCCCGGTGGAGACACCAAACATTTGTGACCCGGTCCAAAACGGTTGTGTCATTGAGCAAGGCTCTTCATCCACATTGCACTCAATCCACCCAGCTATTAAAATGGGTACCTGAACATAGGGATGTACGGACCTATACGGTGTAGCTGCTTTGAACGTACACTTCCCTCGGGGTATGATGTAGGTAGCGCTTTGAGCATGTCCTTGAACGTGGAAAAGGCGCCATATAAATATCCACATTAACTATTTATTATAAAAACAACAAAAGCTTGATACCAAAACGTTCATGAGTGGAATAAGAAAGGTAATAAAAGGCAGGGAGTATATTTTCCTAACCGATATATAGAAAATGATTTTTTAATAATGTTTTTTTGGACGAGTCAATGATTTAGCTTAGCAAAAGCAACATTATTCAAGGGTTGAAAAAGAATAGTTTTTAAAAGAATGCTTATTACTCTTTTCATAAATAAAGGATAATAAACAACAATTGTTCCCAATTTTATTAAACGAGTGGGTGGTATTAGATTTACCTAGCGAAACAAATCTGAACCTGATTCATTCAGGAGTTCAATAAAAATATATAAATGGAAAGGAGTTTATAACTCGCACACCTATTTCAAGCATATTTGCCGATAGTGTGCTGCAACTGACAGGAGCAAAACACATGTTGTTTGCAGCTCCATCATTCTTGAATAAAATCTGAATAATAGAAGTTGTAGTCATCAAAACAATATGAATAGAAAATTTTACAGTTTACTTTGCGGTTTTCCAAGAACTCTTTTACCATAAAACTGAATTTTCGCTTGATAGATGCTCTTTCCTGATTTGCAAATGTCAAACGCAACAGTATCCTGTTCTGTCTCTTCGTCCCAGAATGCAACGTTCAACATGTCTCCGATCTCGCTCTCGCCTCGGTGCAGATATCGTGCATTTTTAATGAGGAGTGACACAGTATTTATGTTACAGTCGATCTGATTGGTCAAGAAGTGATGCTCTAGGGCGTCCATGCAATACTGTATGTAACTGGCTACGTTGACATGATTGTAGTCGTCCATATCTCGCCGAGGAACTATCAAAGTGTATGGTCTACATTCCATACCTCTGCATTGAAGGTGCATCGGACGTTCGAACGCCCTCAAATATTGCACAGACTCGTTTGAAGCAAATTTCCTAAACTTCTCTTTCCACCAGTTGGGCAACACGGAAGGTTTTCTTGTTTCTTTGGAAACAACCACAAGACTTGTAGCAATCGTGGCCTTCTGTGATAAAGTTGACAATGTCAAGCACGATTGAAGAACAAATGAAGACCGTTTGAAGGACACGAGATCAGATTGTACAGTTGCAGGGCATTTAGGCAACGTCAAGTTGTAAAAAGTTTCGGGGACGGTAAAGTTGCCCGAGGCAACAAAGACAAAGTTGTCCTTGGAGAGGTTTGGAAAGTCGATAAGTGGAAACTGCTGTGGTTGACGTAGAAATGTTATCATTCGTGCGCGCAACATCAGACGGATCAGTGAATAAGAGCTGACGAGACCTGAAATACAAGACTTGAATGCATTGACACAAGCCAAAGAAATAAATGACATGATATCTGAAAGTATTTCAAATATATTTTAATTCCATGAAAACGTTACAACTTGCCATCGAAAGCGATTCATTTTAAAACATTTGATAACATAACAACATACGACTCCCATTAATATCTCCCGTCACCAAATTGGGGGGGGGGGGGGGGGGGGGTGTTTAAGGTATGGGGGTCAGTCCGTTAGTGGGTATTCGTGCGTCCGAGTTTAGGGGGCAACAATTCTCCGAAACTACTTATGAGAGGATTATCAAATATAGTGTGTGACATCAGGGTATGGAGTTCGAAAATGAGAAGCGTGCTATTTCAATTACAAGAGTTAGTGCCATTGTAACGTTTTAGGCCAAAGTTGGAGGATAACAGCAGTATGGACAGCTTTTCTCAGAATCCATTAAGGATAGGATTATTAGATTTGATGTTTGTGCTCTGGGTAGGTCTGTAAATGAGAAGCGTGCATTTTACATTGTTTTGGAGTTATTATCCGCGTTCTGTTTTTTTAATCTGTTTTATAACATTAAGGAAAATGTTGTGAGTAAAATTTAGAAAATAGCGGTGGGGGATGTTGATGACCATGTTTTCTTAATTCAAATTAATCATTGTTTGAGAAATTTATGAGAATATGTCTTTTTCGGTACTATACCTGTACTTCAATAAATAAACAAAATCCTGATAATACTGATGACATAAGATTATGATCAGTGTAGTAAACAGTAATCTTTAATAAGTCCTAAAGGATAGACAATAATCAAGAAAACGGCGTTGTATTGACATAAGTCTGTTATGAATACGTACCTGTTTGCATATCGAAACTTCTAAAGGTCAACTCCACTGGAAGGGTCACTGACCCCGACTCGGGTGAGGTTGGGGGGTTCAGAATTTCAGAATGATTTTTCACGTTGTCCAGAGCCTTGATACTACACACGTGAGATAGTTGAAATGAAAGTGAAATGAAATTAGTGCATTGTCAAGGTTACATCTTACGAACGCTTCCCAGGCAACGCAAAAGGGGTAATGGCATGTTTTTTTAAAATGTATTTCTTCAAATATTCCCAAATATCCATTAGTTTTTGCCAAATCTCATGTAAATGTAAACCGCTGGCGGCTATTTTTAGCGTGAACACCTTTTAATCACGTACCTGAGGGAAATGGATTTGCATAGCTTACCTGACCATGGCAATATGATTTTAAATCCGCTTCTTTTAATCAAAAAGCATTTGTAAAGTGTTTTCTAAAGTAATAAAATGATAATAAAAACTTCACAAAAATCTTCTCGAGAAATATCATTTTGAACATCGAATCGTATATTTTTTTAAAGTTATAAGACTACGCATGCAGACTGTTCAAACAATGATTCAGGAAAATGAATTTTATTTTCACTTACCTTGTATTTGCAAACCGGAGATGACGTTTGTATAAATGTAACATTTGACCCGAGCTCCTCCACACACCGTGCACCGTCGAACACATCTTCTGCTGTCAACAGCAATGTCAAATACCCAATTTTGTTGTGTTCAAATCTCTTTACCTTGTTTTTAGATATCAGGCCTAAGATATTTTTCACTTTAAATATCTAATTGACATTGCATGAAATATCTGAAAAATCAAGACTTCCCAAACTTTCAAAACGCTACTTTGAATTAGGATTTCTGATTAAACTTGGAACTAACAATAGGCTTTGTTCATAAGAAACATATATCGTGCTTTAACCTTTAACCCCGTGAAGCAATTATATACACATAGGGAATTATTATACGCTTGTAGGCCTATTTGAGGTATTTACCATGTAAGACGCCGACTTTTCAGTAACAGGCCATTTCCATTGTTTCAATGGTTAAGTCATAGTTTTGGACATGTCGTTTTAAACAACAAAAAGAGAACTGAAGTACCTTAAAGGAAAAATGCTGCGAATCCATTGTAAGATGGTAGCTCCCACGGTGATTCAAGGGGTCGTCTCAAAAGGTTGTGGGTTTTTTTTACAGAATATTACTGCTTAGCGATTTGCTCAGTCTAAGATAGAAATGAGGTGAACAAAATATGAAAATATTCGTTTGATTTATATCATGCTAGATGCTAGACTTATAGATACCTTTAAATTATTTTTTAAAAATATCTGATGTGACAAAATATATTTCGTATTTAGGAAAAAAACAACAACTCGTTTTCAAACAAATTTTATGGGACATCTATAACCAGGTTTATCATCACAGTCACAAATGGATGATGAAAACTAAGACAACTTGCAGAATATTGAGAAAAGTACGTGCTCTCACATAGACCAAAATTAATTTGAACATACCTTATTGACTAACCAATCAAAACGCTCGTTACAAAAGCGTTTAGCAAAAGTGATGACATGTACACATGAGCTTATGTTTACGCCATTTTCGTGAGAGTTTGATGTGTCAATTCAGAAAATATATCAGCTGATTTCAAGTTTCCTATCATCATACTCAATTAAACTAGGAATACACAACACAATCAAAGACATGGATGAACAAGAAATTCTTACAACGCTTAAAATCCTCATTATTGGAGAAAGCGGTGTTGGAAAGTCAAGGTGAATTCTTTTGTTTTGTTTGACAACCTGGCTGTTTTCTATTACGCATTTTGATACATTTTAGATAGAATGAGAGAATGACAATTAGGTTCTGTATTTATAACTTCGCTAATGTTATTACAAATATCTTTTGCGAATGACAATAATGTAGATTAAAAACATATCAAATTACAAGTAACAAGATATGAAGATTGAAGTAAAATCCAGAACATCAAGGGATCTACTTGTTTTATTTGGTAAATATATGTGGCAGGGTGAAATAAAAGCATTCCTATTGGCTTTGGCCATAGGGATATCTCTTTGACTGAACCAGTAGAGTGTAGGACTCCCAAAGGTCCTGGGTTCGAATCCTGCTGGAGGTGATATCACAATCAATTTTGTAACATTTGGCGCCCTACGGGGTACGTGGAATCGGGGCAACTCCTTAGTGCTCATTACACACTCATCGAATCCCACTGGAGGTGATATCACAATCCCTTTTGCTACATATATATATACATTATATCTTTAGGAATATAGTTATGAATTGTAAAATAAATGAAACTGCATCTAATTTTTCATCTGGATATGATTGAAGAACAAAATGTAGAAGAGAAAATTGAATTTGCAACATTCTGACCTCAATGAATGTGACAAAAGGAACTCTTCTCAGACAATCTTTGTTCTAATGTAAATTGTGTGTGTGATTGTAAGAAGAAACAAAACTAGTTAGAGATTCAGCAGTACTGTTTCAAACTCAGCATCTGGTTTCTTCCTGTGACGGGGCGGGATAGCGCAATGGCTAGCGCGTTTGGCTTCAGATCAAGAGGTTAGTGGTTCAAATCCCACCAGGGGCTCGGCAACTTTGTCTCCAGTAGAGAACTGTTCTAGACGCAGTCAGGTTTGGGTGCAATGCGACACTGAATTTCAGTGCAGTACCACCCATGGTTCGCTAGTTCCAGCCGACTCTTGCAGGTTTCACCGCAATGCATAGCCACATTGGTGTTGCGGGCTTTCTCCCTGCAATAATACTAGCGGCCGCGATATAAGTGAAATACTCTTAAAAGTGGCGTTAAACCCCATATCACCTCACCTCACCTTATGGAGTTCTGACTTTGCCATAGGTGATAATCAAAATGCTCTAATTGGCCCATTAGATAGAAATTTTATCATCAATAGTAGTCTAGATAAAGTATTGATCTTAATCATATGATTGATCTTCTTCCACTGATGTAAATTTTAAGTTTGATCTGTAATGTAATGTTTGTTTTTCTCTTCAGCTTGTTGCTGAGGTTCACAGATGATACATTTGATCCAGAGCAGGCTGCCACTATAGGTGAGAAAATCATGTTTTTTCGTGTTTTGAATTTATTCTTTATCAAATGTGTTTGATAGAAATGTTTTACAGAATGCTGGAAGTAGTATAGAGGTAGTGCCTGTCCACTGTATCCTTATTCGTGGTATAACATTAAGTGTTTCAATAATCTTCACATATGACCATCATCATTTCATCTAAAAGGTTCTGACTGTTGTTGGAAAAAAGTCCTTTAAAGTTATTGATCAAGTTATGTAAAGTGGAAGAAGGAGGGATGAAGTAATGATTCATGATCGAAAAATAGACAGTGTATTGTTTCTGACTTGCGCATATCAAATTGTAATTTAACTAATTTTGGAAAGTTATCTAAGACAGTAAGATTGACAGAATTTGGTTGGCAGTGTTTGTTACTGCTTCGTAAGTTATGTTAGTGGTATGTTTACATGTGTATATAATGAAAATGGGATACCATGATAACACCCCAGCCATGACATAGTCTTGGGTACATAGCGCACTGCATGTGTGTGCGTCCGTCCTTGTGTCCTAAATCTATTCCTGAGTATTTCTAGAATAAACATGACTTGGAAACTTAAAATTTTGTGTGAATGATACCTATAGGGTGTTGGTGTGCCTCTTAAAGGTTAAAACTCCAAAGTGAAAATCTTTTTGGAAATTTTTTCCAAAAACAGTAAACTATTAGTTTAATAACATATGCTACCTAGATGTTTACCTTTACCTGTCTAGATATGTAACATCAGCTTCCTTCCAGTGTTATTTTTACTCATTTGCAAGGAGCTTACCTTTTTGATACATTTTGATGATGGTTGATATTTTTATCATTTCATAGGAAATAAAGGTAATTTTTAACAATGGTAGAAGGGAATGAATGTTATGGAAAGTACTTGTCAAATATTAATAATATGTAAGTGTAATGATTATCATGTGTGTAATATTTACCTTATTTACCAATGTAGGAGTTGATTTCAAAGTGAAAACTCTCACGGTTGATGGGAACAAGACAAAACTTGCTATATGGGTAAGTTTTTTTAATTGGTTTCATTTGTTTTTAAATGGAAACTTCAAGCATCATAAGCTTGTTCTCTATTCCTTTCTCATCCACTATGGGGGTGTGATAGCGAAGTAGTTAAACATTCGGATTAAGAGGTCCAGAGTTCGAATCACGCAAGGGAATCGGCAACTTTGTCTGCAGTAGAGAACTGTTCCAAAAATTTCGGTGCAATGCTATACTGAATATCGGAGATTCCCACAGGTATTAGCGATGTAGCAGGTTTCATCGCAATCCTTAGCCACAATGGAGTTACAGACTTTCTCCCTGCAGTAATACTAGCAGCCGTGATATATAAGTAAAATACTCCTGAAAGTGGCATTTAACCCCAACTTACCTTACTTTTATTTATTTCTCTACCACTCCCCACAGAGGTTGCTTGATTGATTTATTCCTGTGTAACATCTGTTACAAGTATACTTTTAGGCTTGGAATTGGTAACAATTTAAGTTGGATGTGATATTGTTGACTCTGTTTCTTACTAAGAATTTAAACTGTGCCTGTTGAGAAGATTTGAGTAGTAATACCTGTGCTCTGAGCACATATTTCTTTAAATAAACAGAAGTGTCTTGGCGGTATAATCAATACAAAGTGATTGATTCTTTCCTAATGACACTTAGTTGTCCTGCAAGTTGTTTATTGTTTGGGTTGTGACTATTCATCGTATGAGAATCTTTATACTTAATGTGACAACAGATGTCATGTGATTCACTATCTGTCTTATGAAATGTATAGTAGATTTTAAAATTGGTTGTTTTGCATAAAAATCATGGTGTTTGTCAAAAGTGGATAATTTTTTTTTATCCAATTTTCCTGAAAAAAGTGTATCGTGACTTCTTTTCAATATTTTGTATCTAATCGCTTCTTTATAAGATAATGTGATACGTATTGTACTGTTTCGTAAAATTATCAAAATCACCAAGGATGATAATTAGTTCAATTAAACTCATTTAGATTGAAATGTAAAAGAACATCCTAATAGCATAATTGTGCTATTTAGAGGACTTTTAAGTGAAATTTAAATTTGCAGGACACTGCAGGACAAGAGAGGTTCAGAACTTTGACCCCAAGTTACTACAGAGGGGCTCAGGGAGTCATTTTAGGTGAGTTTTTCCTTTAAGTTAGATTTAATTGATAAAGGGCTTGTTTAAAAGCAAATCATGCTGAGGGCTTTCTAGCGTCGTTGCTTATTGGCTTGAATGTAAAGATTACGTGACCCCATCAATAATATACCAAGACCAGTATCGCAATTTGGTATGAGTGTTGGGTTAAGCTGATTTCAATGAGATTGATTTGTTGGCAGTGTACGATGTGTGTAGCAAGCAGTCCTTCAGTAGACTGGATGCATGGCTCAGTGAACTGGAGACATTTGCAACTAAACACGACATGATCAAGATGCTTGTCGGGAACAAGATTGATAAGGTGAGTTTATCAGAAATTTATATGGGGAAGAACGTCATGAGATGTGAAAAGGCTGTAGTGAAATTGATAAAGGAGTAACAAGAGCAAGAGAGTTGCTGAAAGTATCATATTTATCAATAATGAAATAAAATTCTAAGTGGTAGTAATTAAGATTATTCAGGAATGTCACAACTAATTGTTAGGGTAAAAGTCCTACTTTTAGCTTGTTTCATGTTAAACCCTCTCTCCTACAGCCTTTAGGTCATAAATGCTTGAAGGTATCCTGCAATGTCAAAAAGTGAAGGAGTTACTTTGTTCACGGATATTACTATGCCTTTGATAGACCAGAGCGAATGTGTCAATTCTGCCCTCAGGATACTAAACAAATGATTTTATTATTAAACTCTCCTTTTTATGCATGTGTTGATTTTGTTAATTTTTTTGGCGTCAAATGCCTTCTATGACTGACCTGCTGTTCCATCTGTGCAGGAGAAAAGGGAGGTAACCAAGGAGGAAGGTTTGAAGTTTGCCAGGAAGCACCACATGCTGTTTATAGAGGCCAGTGCTAAAACCAAGGAGGGGGTGCAGTGTGCCTTCGAGGAACTTGTTGAGAAGGTGAGATTTCATTTCATCAACTTTTCCGTACGTGATATTTTCTCTTATTACCTATGAGGGCATAGGCTGTCGCTTGGGAAATACTAATATTTAGGCACTCATGTCGTAAAAATAGTATGTCATGGACACTTTTATAATATCCTCTATATCTTATGTGAAATTATCAAGTATGCAAAATAAAGAAATGCACTTGATTTATTTAATGCCCTTACCTATGGAGAACCTACATTGGAGAACCTCCCTGGATGTGACAAGCATACTCAATCAACTACCCAATTGTTTCAAATTGTTACTGGTTATTGGTAGCCAAAATCTTCCAAACGATAGGATAGAGTTTGAAATTTGTTCTTTTGCAAGGTTATAATAAAGAATAAAGAGGTTGCAATTGTAAAACCAAGGTGATAATTTTTCTTACAATGGAAAAATATAACATAGTTATTCTGTGTTGACCAATGAAGATTATTAGTTAGAAGTTTGTCTAAACCAGCAATCACATGGACAATGCTTTATTTCGTGGATATTTTTGTGCTTAACCTCATATGTATTAGATACTACATAACTGATAAACGCCAGTGGCCCTACTTGGAAACCTTAAACTTATTTCCTCTACATCACCTATTTCAGATCATCCAGACCCCGGGTCTATGGGAGACAGACCACCACGGACTGACGCTTGGGTCTTCAACAGCCACCCAATCCTCTTGTTACTGTGTCATCTGATTTAGTCTCAGCAACATTGTCCCAAGTCTTTCATAAAGCTGTTCATCATTAGGAATGAGAGATTGGAAAGGACCCTTGACCTTTGACCTGTAGCAGGTTCTATGAAGCAGCCAGTGTCCAGCAATACTAATTGGTTCATAGAGACTGGTAGAGCTCAGTCTTGAGAGAGTACCTATGGTAGACAACAATATTGCTGGATCCAAGTCATGGGTTGACTTCACACTCAGTCTGCTGATTGCTGCATATGTCTTATGAGAGTCACCTTTGACCTTTAAACAGAACTTTGACAATAAGTAACTACATTTTGGTACAGCTGGCTACAAGATGTTTCTGATGAGAGTCCAGGGAGTGGCCTCGCATGTTCAGACACCATTGGGTATCTTCAAACCGGAGAGTGGCATTGAAAAACCTAGTTATTAACCAACAGGTTACTAAACTTTTAACAGGACCCTGGCATTTTACTAAAGTTATTACTGACTCAGATTAATGCATGTGTGAACATAACCTGTGACTGGCTACTTACAAAGCCATCAAAGTGGAATCCGTGGATTTATCAACTTCAGAAATGTCTTGAGAGAGCTTATGCTTCTGTTATGTCAGTCCGAGAGGATCTTCAATTATTTGAAACAATTCACTGATTGTTCGGCAAAATGTTTTGATAGCAGTATGATTAGCAGGATAAGTGTTGAAATCCTAGCAGTGCTGATTGACTGTGAGGAATGTGGGTAACTATTGGATAGATCAATCCCAGAAAATGAATGGTGTTTAGAAGGTTCCAATTGTCAAGCAATTATGTCAGTAAAATAACTCTTTGGAACCTTTGATGTTAGTGGATAAGTTGAATTTGTTCCAGAATTTGTAGGCTTTATATTTGAATCCAGAAGTAAGCCAATGATTTGATTTTACCCAAATCTTCACCCTGTCTAAAAAAACCTTTCAAATAAGTAAAAAATGTCATAACTCTCATACAAGTCAATCTCTATTTCATTAATATCATTATTACGATTATTTACAGTTATTAATCATTATAGCTGCATCTGGATGCGAGAAATTAAACTTAAAAAACATTTGATTAAAATTGCAAGTAGCCATAAACATACAATGCTGAGGGTCTAGGAACCAAGTATCACTCTTCAACATGTGTAGTTGTCCATTCACACATATACCCATGCACACCAAAGAAAAGCTTCCTAAGCTGCAATCTCATTGAAATCAGATGAAAAATAACACTTGTATGGGCTGCTTTTGAGATCTGAGTACTACTACTGCTCAATATGGGTCATGACAAGTGTCTTTACCTGTTACCTTCACCTTTATAAATTCAAACCATCGGAGGTCCACTAAAATATCATGTTGCGCTGATGGCTGTCTAACCTCATAGGCTGAAGTGAAAAGGTCACCTGACATGACCCCATTGGAGCAGTGCTCAGATCATAAACTAAGGTTCCAGTTATAGATTCCATCCGATTTCTATGACATGGTGTCAGCACCTTCCTACCCATGATGCGCTTTGCAGAAAAGGAATCTGTTGATTTATCAAGTTTGCATTACTCACGGAAGATAACAACTCACCAAATGCTGTTGAACAGTGTACAGCTCAAGTGTACAAAGGTTATTGAAAATCCAACAATCAGGATATACTTGCTGGTTACTTCTAAACCGGCTCCTTCTGCTGGTAATAAGCTATTTGGAACACTTGATGAATTGAAGCTCTCTTTTCAAAACTATTTAATAAGATACGATGACTATTATTTAGGGATCTGTTAATAGTGAGGGAAGTGTCCTCTATTTGAAGAAAAGTCACCACCTGTAAAGGGGGGAACCAATCTCTTTCATGCTTGATCCGCTATTGTTTTCCCTTCTTATCTAAATAAAGGAACAAAGAGGTTATTCAACTTAGTTATCACCCTTTGAATTGGCAAAATAACTTGATATATTTAGCATTAAGCGCTTCAATGAAATGTTGAAAATATAATGAACACATAAAGAGCCACTCCGTGAGTTGTTGGAGTCATATATGCCAAACTTAATCAGTGGTGTCATTTGATCGAGAAGTATCCACTGTTACCAAAAAGACACATTTTAAAGCTCAATGTTTTTTTACAGTGACAATATGAAGGTAGAACGTCGCAATTATGATCGAAAACCGGACAGTGGCGTGCGTCAAATAGTCAAACGTAATTTTGGAATCTATTCTAAATATGCCAGGAAGGCAGTTAGGAGTTGATAGCGTTTGTTAGGTTATATAACTAGTATCAATGTATATTGGACGTGATATCTTCACCTATGTGCACTTATAAGGCTTTTTTAAGATTTTCATGGAAAATCAGTATTTGTCATATATATGTCTTTTGGACATGAAAAGTTAAGATGTTTTGATTTTATATCACCACATATGACATTTAGGTTCGTATCAAAGGTAAATAATATGTTATGAAAATCACGGAGTGTCTCTTTAAATAAACCAGTATCCATATAATACCATTGCACTTTTTAAATTGTTGATGGGGTTTTATGCACTATAATGTATTATACCAATTGTTTTGCTAAGCATATTTATTCGAAATTATATATTCGTAAAATGAAAATCAATTTCTGCACTTGTATTGAATGACTTAAATGTTTTCTATGAAGTGCTGAGTTTGTTAAATTGAGGTACTTTTCTTTTGTGGTGAAAGTGATGTTCTCACAAACAATGTACATATAAGTTATTTAACCTAATGACCTAATATTGATAGTGCTAAGAGCTATTACACTTTAGATTGAAAGAAGGTTGTGGTCTTTGTATTTCATTGATATTTACTTTAAATATTAACTTTCATCAAAGGAAATAGAGGAATAGAAAAGTTATTATGATGCATTAAAGTTGTCATACAAATAGATTTAAGCTTTTTAAGTAAGAATGGTACATTTCCAATCTTGTTAAAAAGGTACCTCACAGCACTTCTAATCTGTTACATTAAGACATGGCCACCTGACAGTACCCCTGTGGAACAGTACTCGGATAAGAAATGCAAAAGTACCATTGATAGGTCTACCTGATTTGATTGTGATAAATGCAATTCTAATATAAATAAGGATGGTCAGCAGTCTCAAGGATTTGATGGAATAAGGTTTACTAATCTGAAGATGGTCTAAAACAGTGAAAACAAGGATGATGGAAGGTCGGCATGAATCAGACAGTCGTATACTTTATAAATTGTGCCAAAAACAATAATCTCAGTTGCAAAATTTATTGTCATGATGAAAATAATTGTCAACATGCTCAGCTCTTGGCAACAGTCATAATAAGGGTTTGATAAAGGGTTAACTCTGATTTAACACCATATTTTACATTTTAAGGTTTATCTATCAAGTTCAAATCACTTGATGTGTAAGTGTTGCTGCTTGAATGTTAGATTAGAATTGCCCATGTGTGTACATAGTGTTAGTTTATAGATACTCTTCGTTTCCTTTGATTACCTATCAGTGTCCCATCATGAAAAAACCTATTGAGTCTGAAAGTTTTCAACTTCTCATAATATACAGATCTTGCCAAGGGAAGTGATCATTGTTTGCTGTATAGTTGGTCCCTTATTCACATCTAAAACAAAGTAAAGTTATTCAGTTAAATATATACTCTTCAGTTGTTTGTAACAGGATTATCTTTTCCATTTACTGACCCTCAAACTGTTTAAATGGTGCTATCTACGTTATTTGCCTCTCTATTTCAAGATCTATAGTAATGACTTAAATGAGCTTTTCTCTACAGGGCTTGAGTTGGCTTCGGCTTTGAGATAGAAAAGTAATGTTATACTTTTAAAGATTGCTTTATAATTGGCTATTGTGTGTTTTACCCTATTTACTACTTTGATTGCAGTACTGGTAGCATTTCATGTATTTTTAATGTTAGATAAATCTTATTTCAAATAGAATACAATATGCATAACTTATTTTTCTACTGCACTTTGAGAAAAAAATAAAGTTTCACAAAATGTTAGAAAATCTATCCAGTCAAATCATTTTCTTTGTGCCAAAAATTAATTGGAATTAATTTCTATCAAAAATGATCTATCTTTTTTTGCCACAAAAGTTTTCATTTACTACACTGAGATTTGCAGAAGCATGATCACGTCAATGTATCAAACTTACTAACATGTTTGAAAATGACATGTTTTATTATTTGATGAAATATCTGGGTCTTTTACATGATAAAATAAATTTTGGTTCATTTCTCCTTCATAATAATCATTCATTTAATCTTAGATGACAGGTATTGCTAGGGTTTTATTGTGCAATGTATGATACAATTTATGATTAGTTTTCAAATTGTAAATAAATATTTATTACTTACCTATTTTCTGTTGTTTATTTCTCTATACAGTGAGTGACAGATATATAACTAAGTGCAGCAGCAAAAGAAAGGTCACCATACAAAATACAAGACACATCAATCAACAAATGACAAAAATTTCTTTAACAGAGAACATCATGTCTTTAGAAACTAACTTAAGTCAATTTTACATTGTAGAACAATATCTCTATCCTTTCGCCGTTTGGAAATTATAAACTATAGGGAACTTTACAGATAAACAACAGTAGAAAGAGTCCAAAGCTGCTTATTATCTTGTTTTATGTCATCCAAGATAAAAGATGCCAAAGAAGGTTACATATATTTGAATAACATCTTTCATTAATCAAATTTCTACATTTCATAATTTTCTTAACTTACATAGGAAACATTGAAGTGTATGGGAACAGATTAAAAAGAGAACGTTTTATACACTGATGCATGCAATTGTGGGCAATTCATACAGAACATATTTTACAAAAACATTCAGTATTTCTTTTGTCTGGCAGTAACATGTTTTTACTCTTTTGAAATATGTAGTCCACTGACTTTTCTTTTGGTCGTGCGTTTTTATGTTTCGTCAAATGAGCAGTCAATCTACATTTCCCCCAAAAACGATATTTCCATTTCCATATTTTAGAGCGCACATACATTTTGTCTCTTGAAATACGTGATAAATTTTAAGAACTGAAGAAGTTCAAGATACGGGGTAGATACGTAAATTTATACTAAATGAATATAAAAAATGGGAAAATCATAGCTTGCATTTCGATATTAGTCAAAATGTCAATCACTTAAAAATTAACATTCGTTTTTGTATCGTACAACGACGATGTTAAGGTTTCGGGAAAGAGTATATTCTTTGACATGAAGTATTCAAGATTTTCGCACACTTCAAACTACGCAAGCAACGAAATGACGCTGCAATGAGCTGTTACATATTACGTGGTCAGATAGAGCGAATGAGGCAGGCCTCAACAAACGGGAACCTGCTTGTGGAAAACGTCACTTATATTGCGCTTCCGGTAAGTTCAGGCGCCATTTTCAATTTGACATTTGTGGTGAGCCTTGTTGACAAAACAAATTGCTGATATTGTTTAAGCTCGACGTATTCATAACGGTAACCAAAACTATGAAAAAGAATTTGGTTGACTCTCTTTGACTCTTGACTAACAGTATGATCACGAGAAATAAGCATGGATTTAATCATTTTTCTCACACACTGACAGACTAGATCTCGCTTTCAAAACAAATAAACTGATAAATGTTCTTATCAGTCAGTAGATCTTGTATTCAAAACCATTAGATTATTTTAGATTAAGATGAAAACTTGGATTTGATTTCTGGTATATTCATTAAATGTAACTTAGATAAATTTGAAAAAATGAAAACTAGATCTGTTTCTCATTAGAACATATTTTAAACATGTTAAAGAATGTATATAACATTTTTGCTCATTTATTGATGTAGAATGGTGAACAATAATGGATTATGAAAAAGAAGCAACTACGTTCTCACAAAAGTTGAAACAAACTCGAGAAAAGTTCATCAACTGGACTGGGGATGAAATACAACAACTTAAGGATGACATCATACACATGGACAGCAAACAACTCCAGCATTCTCTAGGTTAGACCATTATAAGAAATGTCTTGCCTGTTGACATATTTTGGTGCAAAGTCATTGCACATGAATTTAAAGAGGCTGTCCTATCAGTATCCAGTTTGCTATTTTGTTTGGAGGAAAACTATGTGAATAAAAGCCCTGTACATTCATTAATTTTACAGAATTATGAAAAGAAACTATATGTATGGTTAGGATAGGATATCCACACAGTTACAAATGATTTATGATTAGACCAATAAACAATGTCTTTTTAAGCTGTAGAAAGGCTATTCACACTCGTAACTCTGATTAATGACTTCACTTCATATTCTTGTATTATTTGACCGAGTGTGTGCTTTCCTTTAACAAGTTATAAAATCTTAAACAAACAAAATGTTACCCTCAGTAACCTGTATGAGTGTTCGACTCGGTCATGTTATAATCATAATATTATGACATACTTGCATAAACAGAAAGGTACTCTTGAATTTCGTTTCCTCATAAAAATACCCAGATAGGAGTGTCCGGTTAAGTTTGGATTGTCTAGATTAGTTCTGGGTACCTGGTAGACATAAACATTTTGACTGAAGGTATTGAACAATTAAGTTTTGTTTCTGTAAAATATGTATATTTGCATTGCATTACCTTTATTTGACTGGTTCAGTTCTGTTGTTGAGCTCTGGTATATACTAAAGTATTGGAGGTAAGTATCTGTTTACCGAATGAACATCCAATTAACTTTTATCCCATGTGTGTTTCTTACACAGAAGAGAAGAAAAACCACGAGGAAAATCTAAAGAAGTTGAAGCAACAGGGACAGGAAAGCAAAAAGGGTAACTATCAACTAGTCAGTAAAACTTTACTGGAAAACTGCAGGGATTGGGAAAGGCAGGGGCCATAGGCCATTTTGCACATTGGATGAAAAAATGGCCCATTCAAATTTGAAATTTTACCATTGCTACTATGAGGAATTGCCCATTCAAAATTCTGAAAATGACAAAAAGCCCTATAAATGGCCCATTATCAAACGTGTCTCTTTCCCAATCCCTGAAACTGATATGACAATCAGCCTGTCTGCTACTGAGCTGCACTGGTAATGATAAGCATTAACAACACCATTAATTGCTTTCCTGAAAAATATTTTCAGGTGGAAAGATGCAAGAATAAACAATTAAATGATTTTATATGAAAATTGTTGCCACTCATTAAATCTGGATGATATTATAATTATGCATTTATTGTTTCAGTTGAATTGAATATTTTTAACTATGCAACATGAATGTACCGGGTACCGAGTACCCACTTGTGTGAATAACAATATTTACATTAACTCTAGATGATATTATGCATTTATTGTTTCAGTCAAATTGAATATTTTTGACTATGCACGATGAATGTTACCACTTGTGTGAATAAAAATGTTTGAAAAAACAAACTTAAAAACACAATTGTTACCTTATATTTTCCCAACCAAAGTAAATCCCTATGCTAACCTCTCTTCTACCGGTAATAGGAGTGTTTCTTCGGTCTATATGTAGAAGCCTGCTTTGATGTACCCAAATTCAGTTGTGCAATCAGAGATGGCGTAAAATTTCCTGGTTACTACTGAACCTTATAGTTCAACAGAAATTTCCTGGTTACTACTGAACCTTATAGTCCAGCAGAAATTTCCTGGTTACTACTGAACCTTATAGTCCAGCAGAAATTTCCTGGTAACTACTGAACCTTATAGTCCAGCAGAAATTTCCTGGTAACTACTGAACCTTATCATTCAACAGAATTTCCTGGTTATTACTGAATCTTGTCGTTCGACAGAAATCTCCTGGTTACTACTGAACCTTATCTTTCAACAGAAATCTCCTGGTTACTACTGAATCTTGTCGTTCGACAGAAATTTCCCAATTACCCGGTTACTACTGATCACCAATGAGATGCTGCAGATATACCATGAATACATTCATTTTGATTCCTTTATTTTCAACTGATGTTGTTTCAACCTGACCAGAAAGACATATTCAGTTTATTGCTAAAGTTTAACTTTCTTATTTATAGCAATTCTTATGTCAGTTGAGCTTGTGGGATGATTCAGTGCGTGTCCGTCTTCCATTGGGCGTCAAGCATAGTATGTAAACTTTCATATTTTTAACTTCTCTCCACATGGTCCTGCGCCCCATAGTAGATATTTTGTGGGGGTACCTTGCAATGAGGGGGTCAAATGTACTGAATGTTTTGTTTCTCTGTTATGTACAGCCCTACTTGAGCATAGAGCTAAAGTGAAGGAACTACAGAAAGAGCTACAGCGCATCAACCGGGAAGCTGAGGAGAATTTGTCTCTGAACCAGAGAGTGGAGGAGGATGTGAAGACTGTTGTGGAGGACATTAGCAGGGAGAATGAGTGTAAGTTGGGCACTGATCATTACTGAATTTGTGAGACTATGGACGTCTTGCTTACAGTAATTTGAATTAAAGTGGAATTGGATGTTCATTGTCATCTACAGCCTGTTTTGATGCTGGAAGACAAACTTAAACTAGTTGTAATTGATAGACAGGCAAAACGAGGCCAAATGATCAGTGATAAATAAAATCATGTACTTCTTTAAAGTGTTACTGTTTTCTAAGTATTATGATCTTGGATATATACTTAATTGAAGGTGTTGAAAGCATTAAAGCGCTTTCAGGTTTGATATGTCCTAAAAGCCTAAACAAAATTTTGCAGCCCTAAATAAAAGTAGCTGAAGTTGCCCTCAATGTAATTGTGTATGCCACTTTCATCCAAATTTATGTAACCTCTTCTTTTAGTAGGTATAAGTGGACCAACGGGGGCCAAAACGTATTTACACACCGCTAATGGCTGAAATATTGCCCAAGCAGCGCTAAAGAATAACTCACCCACTCTTTGCTTCTTTTGTTTTAAGGCTACTACATTTGAATATCTTTGAAAGCAAAATTTTATAATATTGACATAGTCTTATAAAAATCACACCTTTCCCCAAGAATAAAAGATACAAAATCTCTCTCTGTTGGGATACAATCTCTGGTTCCTCTTCACAGGTCATGATGCTAAACAAGTTCTTTGTTCTTACTCCAGTTTATTGCAGACAAAACATTATCTTTAGTGGATTAATCACTTACTAGTAGACCTGTGTATCCTGGCGTAAGTGGCGAGACGATATGTCCCGATTCTAGTTTTATTAGGCGAGACGATATATCAAGGAATTATTGCAAAGGAACCTGCGAGACGATTATCATCACGATACAGTGGTTGCAATACAATAACTTATAAGTATCCCTATTCACTACAGTTTATGAAAAACTATTGACAGGACATAGAACAGTAATGTTAATCCCTAGATACCAAATTGTCAAAGATATTACATGAAGGGAAATCACAGAATTTGAGTGACTGTGAAATTACATATAAAAATCAGAAATATCAAATAATTTCTCTTTCTGTTTCTGTTCTAATCACTGTTATCTCTGAAGTAGAAGAAAAACCTCTTTAGCTTTTATAATTATTTGTTTGAATGTTAACAGTATCGGGATATATTGTCTCTTATGGTGATACATCGATGTATTGTAGACCCTCACGATACAAATATCCTGATATATTGTCTAAACATGTTTTGTATCGATGCACTCGTATCGCGTAGTAGACGATGCAAACATAGATACTATCGATGAATCGTTACACCACTACTTACTAGGCTTTTTAAAGGCTGCTCTTTTAAATGCTGTTGGAACCATTTGCTTAATTTTTCATTCATATTAACCCAGCTACATTGTCTAGATTCACATAGGGAAAGATTTCCATCTGAAGAAGCTACACAACTTTCTTAACTTTTAAAAAGAACTACGTGAGTTTGTATTGCAATAATCATATCTTAATTGAGGAAACAAGGTTGATTTTGATGATATGAATATTGACCCTGTTTCAGTGTTGTCGGCCCAGGAGAAAGCCGTCTCTGAGAAACTGGGAGAACTGGAGAAGGCAGACACAATGTTTAGAGAACGGCTCGGCCTCAAGTTCAAGAAGACATCAGGTACCAAGGCTGCTCACAGCTCCTATTTTAGCTGTGTTCTATCCTTAGTATATCTGCAGTGAATGAAAGAGCTGGAAAAGTAGCCTGTCTGAAAGTGTTATTCTGTAAGTTTAAAGAGACAGAGTTGATTTAAAACTTTTAAAAGTCTAACAATTACTAGGTTATGGTCTTTTGGACAGACCCTATTTCATACACTTATAATTGGTCTTTCAAAGTTGTCATTCAATTTTAAATATTCTTCAGAGGACACTCATTTGAGTTTCTCTCATAATCCATCTAGAGACAGCAGTCATCAGCTTATTATGTAATGCTTTTAGTTGGGAGCTATGATTGACCAGGTTTTCCAAAATATTCAGCGCAAACCATCCCCATCTGATAATTATCCCTGTATGATAAACCTAGGCAGTCTCACTGTAAACATATTGAGTTCAGATCATTCTTCCATTAGTCATCGAGCTTCATTAAAAAAAAATATAACATAATAATAAATGCTTAAATTTTGAACAATTTCAGAAGGCAGAATTTGTTATTATTTTTTAAATACTCATTCCATTCAGTTGATGGAAAGCGATTTTGATAATTGCCCACCCTTTGTAATTTTCTAAGTGCCCAGTGCAGCATTTCAACAAATTTCTTGCTTGCACTTTTGGCTACTGCAACATCATAGTACAATGAGAAATCTTACAAAACTTACAACTTATTGCAAAAGAGGGTGTTGCACTCAAACTGCAAATTGTTGTGCTTCCATTATCCAGTCTCGGACTACTTGCGCTAATTTAAACCATTTTAATGAAGTCATTTCTCTGTCGTCATGAGTTACTGTAAAACAATGACTGAAGATATGCAACAATTGAAATTCCAAAATGTCGAAACTTAAATTTTAGAAAAAAACTTTTCAGTGGATCATTATAAAAACATTAATAGACATTCTGAATAAAATTGACCGCATTCCGAGGAATAAAAGATACAAAATTTTGACTTCACCAAAATTCGAACTAATATGTCTAGGCTATCAACATTATGGAGAATATAGCCTAGACATATCGAGTTTGAATCTTGGTGAAGTCAGTATTTTGTAATTTTTATTCCTCGGAACACGGTTGATTTTAATCTGAGGGAACACTAGTCATAGTCATCTTTTATTGTTATGAAAGACTTTCTATTCTCTGACTATCTAGTGTTCCAGAAGATCATTATTCTATTTCACCATTGGTTCTAGGTGGGAGACTTCAGGTAGTCTTTACCTGTGTAGACGACAAGGACCCTGAAGCCAGATTCTACTTCTATGTGCAGATCAACGATGGGAAATATATAGGTACACCTATCATTATCCCTACATTTTTTAAATCCATATATTATTGAATGGTTACAACCCTGTTGAAGCTAAAATGAATAATTTAAAGGCTATGAAACCTGTATTATATGTTATAAATTGAATAAGGAGAAAAGTAAAGTAAAGACAAGCGCAAATAGAAATAATTTCAAGTTGCCTATTGCATAAAGACATTTGATTGGCCGAAAAAATAACAGATGAACATATCCAAGAAATATATAGCTGCCAGGATACGTGGCATTTGGTCTGGAAGAAATCAGGGTGTTTGGAAGGAGCTCAGCGGATTCAAATACACTGATTTAGCAGGATTGCACCTGCTCCACTTGCCTACCCTGGGATATAACCCTACTAAAACCTATGTGCTGTGACCTATTGGCTATGATCTATCTAGAAATAGTCAACCAACAACAGCGCTTGAAATGCGAGTTGGCAATATCAAGATTGCACCATCTTTGTGACCCCTGATGGGCGATGAAATACGGCAATCTGTCAATGACGATGAAGCGTGTATGAGTCACTAGTGAAATTAACATAGGAAATTGTAATTAGTCACTAGTGCCTAAAGTCAATAAGCCGACATCATTAATCAGTGCTGTGATGTAATGACACGCTCATGACATCATGTTGTTACCTTGGTGACAGGCTATTTCACAGGTCCACTAAATGTGAATGTGCTTTGATATCAATAGAATTACATAAAAAACACATGATGTGAGGTAGAAAAGTTATAGATTATAACTTTTGACTGTGCCATTCATGGTGATAGAAGTTATCTATCTCAATGAGATAAACATGGTATTTATGGAGAAAAGACAGATATCCTCTAATTATCATGGAAGGTTTGTTGAATGTAATCTATCTATCTTGTTGCAGTATCTGGCTGTGAACCCCAAGTTGACAACATTGACTCCCTCATTGAGAAGCTGAATGCAACAAACAACTTCAGATCCTTTGTCATTGCCATCAGGAAGGCTTTCAAGTCATCCATCAAACAGTGAACCTTTAAAAACACTTGATATGTTATAGACTCTCTTCATCATTCAATACAGTGAAAGGCGA
Source organism: Phorcus lineatus (assembly GCA_921293015.1). Lineage (NCBI taxonomy): Eukaryota > Metazoa > Mollusca > Gastropoda > Trochida > Trochidae > Phorcus > Phorcus lineatus. The sequence continues at coordinate 44,625,182 of OV121092.1, read as the reverse complement.
AAGGAAAATTATTTTCCTTTAGGTTCTTGTTAAAGAAATGTAAGATATGATGTAATGTTATTTGTTATGGCAGCATCTTTGCTATAAGATGTAATCTTTGAAGTGATGTACACACGCAAGAAAAGATGTTCTTGAAAATAACATTTTTGTGGTGAAACTCAAGAGATGTGAATTTCACGATTTAAAAGTTGTTATCCAGAAAATCTTGTCTTTCTTATCTAATGTACTTTAAATCAAAGTTTCTGAGTGCAACTCTAATGTTTTGCAAGATCATTTTTGCATTCACTGTCCATTGATGAATTTCATTTGATGTAATATATACTTTTTGGAAAGATTATTTTACAGCCGGATTGGTTGAAAACACAGCAGAGTCTATGTCCATTAACTTTAAAACCACTAGATAGTTGAAATCTTTGGTAGAGGCTTCTTGGCAAATTTGCATTTCAAATGGTAGATTTGGTGACCCAATCTCTTTTTAAATCCCTAGTATTATATGAAGATATGTTCAATGTTTACACACTGTTAAATTGTTAAAAAGAAGCTGAATTTGGAGCATGCTTCAAGTGACAAAGGGAGGCAACTCTAGCCATCTAATCAGATCAATTTACTGTTGGTAGGTCTAAAATGTTATCTGATTGTATGTTATCTTGAAATATTTAAACTCATTTAAACAATAATAAGGAAAATTAATAAGAATTATTTTAGTATTTGATTGAACAATAATCCTCAAAATGTTTCTAAACTGATTTTTTGAGTGATGCAAATGCCTCTTTGTAATAAAGAAAGTTAATGATTTTACAATTATTAATTTGAATTTAGTTTGTACACATTTTGCACACACACAAGGTGGAAAATTGAATGTGTTAGAAATTTACTTAGATTATATTTGTATTGTGAAATCAAAACAAAACCATATGTTTGTCTTTTTTAAAATATCTTTTTCATGTTCATTTGTTTTTAATCTCTTTATTTCAATGTTTATAGCTATGAAACATTGAACCTATTAATAGTGCCTCTTTACTCATTTTTGACAATGTTTTTTTCAATGATAATTATTTATCTGCTAAAAACTTAAAAATAAATATTGACTGGTAAATCTTTTGTTTGTGTTATATCCAATTTAATAAAGCAACAATGTTTTAATGAGTTAGGTATAATGCTGTCAGTTTCATTGCTTAGTTCAGTAGGGTAGACAAAAAACACTCGCAACTTGACACAAGATAGTGTCTTCAAAATCTGTTTAGTGGACATGAAATAATTTAACATTAAAAAATTACCAACGGAGAAGAAATGAGAAGTACAAATCAAGAAAATGTACATGAAATGGTATTTGTAATGATATATATAAAATAATGATTTTTGAAAAAATAAAAATCGAAACGTAGTTTCTTTGTGTCAGTGATAAAATAACCATTTTGGCAAGTTATCTAAAGCCAAAAAACCCAGCAGATTTCATTTCAATGTATATATTTCGTCTGTCCGTATATACGCATTGTTGTTTTTTTCGGTCCAAAACTAAAAAACCATGGGCCTTAGCTCATTGAAACTTTCTATATGGAATAACTATCCTGTGCAGTGGCTGCCTTCGGGATTTTTCAATTTTTTCCTTTATTAATTTTAGTCGTTTCCATGGAAAGGCATCATATGGAAAGGAACACCGGAAGTATCAAACAATACCTGGCAGTTGATTCGACCAAACAAAATTCTAATTCTTTCACTTGTCATCTCGAGATTGGACAACTGTAACAGTTTCTCTGTGGTGCCCTATAGTCCCTTATGAATAAACGTCAGCCTGTGCAGAATACTGCTGCCAGAATCATCTAAAAAGTAGGAAACGTGACCACGTGACTCCAATTCTGATGGAGTTTCATTGGCTCCCAGTCTCACAGAGAATCATTTTCAAGATTATTTGTCTCACCTACAATCAAGCCCATTCCTATCTTTTGGACTTACTGAAAGTCTTTATCCCCAGTCGTTCACTGCGCTAAGAATCAAAGCAGCTCCTAAGTATGCCTAAAGTCAGAGCAGCTGCACACGGTGAACGCTCTTTCTCATCTGCTGCTGCTTCATGCTGGAACTCCCTTCCTCAGATATCCGACTTTCAGACACCCTACCGCCCTTCAAAAGAAACCTTAAAACCTTGTCTCAGTTATCATGTGTAGTAGTACCTCTTGATGTTTCAACTTCTGACTTCATTTATTTTTACCCGTTTCCATGGAAACTCAACTAAGAATTTTGTTTCGAACCTGGACTCAAAACCATGACCTAACTAATTGTAACACTCTATGTATAAAAATTAGAATGTGTAGTGGTGTCATATGGGGTTTTCAACTTCTTCCTGTGTCTGCTTTTGTTCGTTTCCAGATATTGCAACATAAAACTTTGTTTCCAGATCAGACCTGAAAATAACACATACGGCATTGCTATATTACTGTTTACAGAAAAGAACCTTAAAACCTTAATGCTCAGCACAATGAAGTAAAGGATGTTAAACAATTATCTTGTTCAGGATGAATTCATTACCAGTGAAATTCTTAGGATAGTTTTCAACTAAAATACTAGTTATTAAGGGGTTATTAAAGAATACATAGCAGGGGTATATCTGTTTCATTGTTTCATATGAAATATAATGACTGATGTGTTCAAAAGGATTACATAGCGTACTCTTTCTATCAGTTAGTTGTCAGTTTTTAGACGACAGGTGCAGGAAGTCCCACAAAGGAACCAGATCTATTATTATGTCCAGTGACTGATCTGATGAGGAGGGTTATAGCGACTCCTCCCTCGCTTGATTATAGTGTTTCTTTCAGATTAAGCAATGTCTGGTTCAAAATAAACCGACAAACTCTTCAGTACAAGTATATAATTTTGAAAACAGTCATGGATGTGACCCTTGTAAAACAGTCAAATGTCATAGTACGAATGTCTTGGTGTAACAGCAATGTTCCGTTAGTGGAGGAAGATATCGATACGAACTGACTGCTTGATTTTTTAAGACACAATAACCAGATAGAAACTCAGTATTTGGTGTAGCACCAATGAGAACAAATTACTGAGACAAAACGTCTCCTCTTTGACTGACTGAGACGCTGAAATGTCTCTGAGGCTGTTGGTTTCATTCAATTTTGTCAATTCATTTTTTGGGGTTCTGAATATAACACCTCGTGGTCAGATGGGTGGCAGAACATTGGAGGAAATCATGATGATATTGGTGTTTTTTACTTTCTACCAGGTGGAGAGAATAGAAAGACCCATTTGTCAGTCCTCTCGATGTCGGCTTAACGCACTCTCTGGAACTTGTCAAAGTAACAAAATTGATAGCTGTAGTTCGTCCTTCGCAAAGAATAAAGTCGATTTATATCGATCTTCACAGCAGACACGATGTCTTATTTACTTGTCCTATACGAAACAAATGACAGAGCATAGACCGATCTTTGAAAATTTTAGCTTTTCTAATTAATTTTACTTTTGATAAAGACAAATAATATTACTGTTACCTATTATTTATTATGAGGATTGCACGTCAAAGGCTTCTCAATTTGATTTTCTTTTTTTTTAAAATATGATACAATAGGTTCCAACATTCACAGTCATAATTTACCAAATCATACAAGTACATTTCAATATGTCGCAAGAGCCTTTACTGATGTTCCTACCAGATGAATAGACTTATACCTTCACATATCGATATATATTCCATTGATAAAAATTTGATATCCCAAAATTGTCGACATTCTTAACAATCTATAACATGACAGCCAAATATGTGTTCCAGCAGTTTAAATGGTCTTTACGGGCTTTGTATTTCATTAATTGGTATTTCTTGTCATTTAATGTGCGCGACGCCAAAATGTCTGAAACAATAATAGAATGGTATACTAAATAGTAAATTTCGTTTTGAAGAGCAGAGCGAAATTAATGCCATTAATTAAAAAAATACATAGCTGAGGACTGTTAAAACGATCTCTTCTGATGGGTTGCTTGGCACATGGATTCATAGGAGAGCTTTTGTGACGGTGTCAAGGCAATCGTATCTCATAGTTCAACTATCGACATTTCAAGCTAATTTCGACCAGTCTTGTCAAGTGCATTGTTTAATTCGAAAGTGTCTCTGTCTCTAAACTGGGTACCTGGTTTAACATAACCTTGCAACCCAAAGCCCCTTGCGGGTGATCGGTTGTATTTTTCGAAATTGACAAGGGGAAATCTGCCGGTCATTGATTTAGGCAGCCAATGTGTAAAAAGAAATAAACTTTATGAATTAAATTTTACCATTCTTGTACTACCAGTACTGTCGCCCTCAGATCTATACCAATTCTTTGTCGTTGAACGTCAATGTTTACCTAAAGGCGATACAGAATATTTGACCAACTAACTCAATCCCTACCTCCTGTCTTGACATTAATATGTAAATTGTCAGACCTTACTAATTGTAGATAATGGAAATCTCAGTGCCAGTGCCAGGTAACTCAAGGGGGAAATTTGAGTAATCCTTGACGACTTGTTGGTGTTGGTGTTGAAGTGTAGATACAAAAGATAACATTGTTTTATCAAGTTTTTTGGGAAATATCAATCAACGTGCTACCATTCAAGCATTTATAAGCCGGTTGATTCTTTCAGATAATATTGAGAAACACCAATCCCAAACACATTAACGTTTCATCCAATCTTTAATTCTTGCACACGTGCTTAAAACATCAGAAAATAATCACTCCATTAGTGTTTAAATGTGTGATGTAGCCAGAGTGTCATGGATTACGTAGACATTCATTTGACGAATCAATGGAATCAATAGATACCTACTTATGCGATTCTATCTCAAAGTTTGCAGTGTAAGCTTTAAAACTTCATCTATATTGGGATAAAGTCTCACTTTTGGTTTTCTAATTTATGAATAGATTTGTAAAAGTCGAAAACAGAGACTCACATCAAGTTGACAAGATAATTGAGTTAACACAATAGTAAGCTTATGTTTCTGTTAACTAACATATTTCTTATTATTTATTGTACTAAACTGAAAATCGTGGTTTTTTTTTATCAAAATGTATACTACCTATATAACCAGTTGAGGGCGTCAGTAGAGGCTTAATTACATGATTCGATCTTTGAACTTGCAAAGTAGGCTTTTATATTACTGCCAAATATGTCTAATGTTAGGAGATCTCAATTAGTCAATAACCCGTGAGCCTGGATGTACTCAGACTGCAAGTCTGACAAAGGTTGAACTCAAGAAGATTGCTGTGAATGAGTTCTGGATAATGTGATTAGGGAAAGTTATTGGATATTGCAGCCTGTGTCTACGTTTCAAAACGTAAGGTTAAATCATATTAGTAATTCGCTAATTTTATTGATAGGGAAGACGGCGCCAAGTATCAGTGTATGTGATAATCTTGTCAGTATACATTAAAGTTGTTTTTGCTAAACATATACATGTTCAATTTTGTCAAGTAAACCACACTAAATTGCTGATAGATCTGCATAATAAACCAAACTTAGGTGACTTTTAAAATGACGTGTAATATTTTATATCTTAGGATACATTCCTTTTGTTAATATGAATTGAATATCAGTCCTACTATTGAAATGGCACGTCGTCGATTGCGAGAGGTTACGTTGTGCCACACTATTGGCATGAGGAATGCTGGGATGTCCGTCAGACAATTTGGACGTCAGATGCAGTGACATTATTACATTATTTAAAAACATTTGAAAACATCAGGCCTTATTATGATGGTGGAGATCTCGAAAGACCTCTTAGATCCTGTAAGACAGCGATATGAAGGTATAAAGTCTTATTAAGGGTTATTAGGCGCCGATCATGAGGTATCAATAATATTCGGAATCGACTGAAAGCTGCAGGAATCAGGGCGAGAAAAATATCAATCGGATAAACTGCCAACAGCTCATAAAGCAGCATTGTTGCCTGGTAATGATCAACACGTTCGTTGGAGCAATGAATCGTGGAGGAGTGTCCAATCTTATGACGTGAGTGGTTTTTCTTGCACATGTTGGGCGTTCATCCTCGTATGGTGAGAGAAAGACGTAAACCAATGGTTCTCCGCAGTATGCATGACATTCTTTCCCTTGGATACGATCAATAATGGTACGGGGTTCCATTTCGATGGCTTGTAAAATTGACCCCATGACCGAGGAAACGTCAGTGGTCTATGGTGGTTCTTTACGGATGAAATAATGTCATTAAAACAAGTCTGCGCGATCGTGACATAAGCAAATATATATATGTTATTTTCGTCAAGGTTTTCTCAAAACTTTGTTTACAATTAAAATATCATAACAATTTGATAGGACAATAATTATTTTGGGACAGAAAGAAAAAGGCCTTCTGCTTCTTGCTCTATATCTGTCTCTATATCTGTCTCTATATCAGTCTCTGTCTCTGTCTCTGTCTCTGTCTCTGTCTCTGTCTCTGTCTCTCTGTCTCTGTCTCTCTCTCTCTCTCTCTCTCTCTCTCTCTCTCTCTCTCTCTCTCTCTCTCTCTCTCTCTCTCTCTCTCTCTCTCTTATATAATAACTATGTACTTAGACACAGAAAGAGTAACCGCTGTGATGACAACCTAAAACATCGATTCCACGCCGTAACCATGCTTCCATTCCATTCCCTCGAGCATCCTCTGACATAATCAGAAGCTACCAACGGGCTAATAAACCTTGTAGGTGACAGCTCCTTCGCTCATAGTTTCTTGTTCTGACGGCTGGAGTTCACATAATTATCAGTTTGAGCATATTAAGGGAAGTGTAAGGTGTTAAATCTTCACTTACACGTCAACGCTTTCTGAAACACAGCGACTCAAGATGACATCACAATTGACACACTTGCTATCGTTCTCCCAAATGTTGGAAATGTTCCTGGTAAAATGGTGACGTAAGCAGACACATTTTATTTACTTTCCTCGAGTTAACAGTAATATGAGGATATGAAATTTGAACAAATATATGTCAAAACTGTATTGTTTGTTAATAGCTTGGATGTAAATAGAGGCGTGTTTTTTGTTTGGTCTTCCACAAGGGTAAAAATATGTTGACTATACCAAGCACTTTGTGCAATTCAGAAGTAATATCCACTTATATATACACGTTATAAGTGTTTTATAAAAGTACATAATCCTTTATTCTTTTCACCTGTCTTTTGAATTTACCACTTCGCTTACATGGACCTATTAACTCAGAGATTGCGATGCATAAAATATGATGAATTAGTATTTCTATAGCTGCCGTGCAGATATATATTATAAGACTTTACAAAGACTTTAAAAATCCGAATTTCCAAGAACATCCCAAGAAAAATATGAATATGAAAACAATAATGAAGATTTTAATACGTTGGTCATACGTCAGATTTAAATTCAATAACTAGAAACATAAGTTGCTTTCTCTTAATCTCAAATTTGGCTTACCCGCTTCAAAATGTCACACCATAGATTACCAATTGAACCTGGTCGATGGAATAAAACTGATAAAAACAAAAGAATTTGTAAACTATGTAATATCTCCATCGGTGGCGAATTCCATTTCCTTTTGATCTTCCCCTTTCTAGCACAATTAAGAAGTAAATACTTACCTTCATATTATTGCAATTATCCTTCATTTGAAAAATACATCTCTCTTATAAAAACCACTTATTAACCCTTTTTACTAAAATTGGCTAAATTCGTTAAAGAAGGGCTGTGTTGTTTTTTAATATTTTTATTCAAATGTATGTCTTATAATTTCATTTTGTATATATGTACAATTAATACAGTATGGTTATATACTTTATATTATTGTTCTCTATGTCACTTATGTGAATTATGAGAAATAAAATTATGTTCTGTTCTGTTCTCTTTTAGTGTTATTTTCGTTGAGTCATTAGAGTACCTCCGAAACACATAACTACAGTGACATTTTGTGTTGTCTGCAATGGCGCTAGCTGCTGTGCTATAGTGAACTGTTCTTGTAAACGACGTAGCAGTTTGCCTCACCTCACATTGCTTACCTTTCAGTACTTATTAGTATATGTCCTCGTTTAACTATTCAGTGTTTGGTATAACTAATGAAGCAACAGGCCCGGCATCAATACACATAAAGTTACAATCTACCTTGAGCATACATTTAAACGATTAGTGTATCATTCTTACCACTGGTATAGCTTAGGCTTTATTGATCTCGTGATAGACTATGGAACTCGACAGTAGTGTAACCCCTTTAAGAGAATTCGGGGGAATAGGTATAGGTTGTCTCTTGAAGGAAATGCCAAACGGCCAATGTTTTCCATAGACCGCAGTGGTCGATGTGTTTAATAGTAGACTTTGCAGGTCTGTTGAACATTATCTTCATTAAGAATACATGTATGTAAAATACAGCTTCATACCAAAAGTTGGTTCACTATACTACTGTATTTTCGTGCAAATATTATCTAATTTAGGTTTGGTTTGAACGTCAATGAAGATACGCAGGATACGCAGGTATGTGAACAAACTTTCGGTATGCAGCCATAATGTTGTGCCTAATTATTTCATTTTGTATAATGGAATGTATTTTGGATAATCATTTTTTAAAAAGGTAAATAAAAAGGTGCAAGTTTTAATTCCTACAATGTATAAAGCCTCACTAGTTTGAAATGTACAATAGGGATTAAAAACGGCATTACTGAACTGAAGGTCGTGTACTCCAATCAATTGTGAGAGAATATATATTATGTTAATGTACTAAAATTCCAGTTAAGGTAGCTTATATAAACTCGAATATATCACTCAGTTAACATTTTATACAACATATATGACAATTGATGGAAGTGAAATCGTACACACGTTCATAAGCTGAGTCACAGGTACAATATACCTGAATATTGGTTACATGATAACCTGAAAACAATCAGCCCTAATTTGCAGATAGTTTTTCAAAATATCATTGAATCAGTTTGGAGGTTTCAAGTGCAGATTATTTGTTTTTTTTTAGTTTTCGGTGAATTATCAAGGTCACATTTGTATTGTCCCTTAGGTAACTGATAATTTTTGGCAAAAATGGCCTGTATCAGCAATAGTAAATTTTAGGATAGGATAACATAATTGGAAATGTTTTGCACACATCACATGTAGAACATGAAGGGCTCACAGCTTGCGATTATGTAAAACTGAGGGAGTATAGGGGTCGATTCCTAGATAGATAAGGGTTCACGACTCGAATTTATGTCACACTGAGGGGGTATAGAGGTCGAATCCTAGATTGTGAAGGGCTAACAGGTCGCCTATATGTCAATCTGTTTTGAGGAATATTAATGCTCATAGATAAGTACAAATCGTCTCTTGAAAACAAAATAACACAGTTACATTTGAGCCTGTGAATAAAATGAACTTTGACATGAACATGTCTACATTATAACACTGTTTGAAACCACATCACACAACCTTAACAATCGACCAAAGCTGGATAAGGAGCACTTTTCTGACATCATGAGACATTACAGTGACTATCACAAACAATAATTTCCTTCTAACATTATTTAATAACTCTGTAAGTATAGTGTATATATTGAATGGCATGCTTAACTTCTAAATGTCCATATAATGCAAATTTAATGGTGATTTGTCTGAGGGTACTTGGTGAAGTATAGCAATTCAATTGAAGTTTTGCATAACATACATTAGTATACAATAGTTACAAAGGACATCGTGCTTTTCCTGATACAATTTGACAAACTGTTTCTAGGCGGCAACTATGGATTGTCGGACAGAATTGGGTTTTTTTTAGAAAAAGACATTTGTGTTGAGTAAGAAACAAAAATACGTTCAAGAAGCTAAATCAAGCGAGTAGGATGGATGATGAAGAAGTTGAAACCCTTATTAAAGATTTTTTCACGTGGAATAAGCTTATCAGTGGACTGGTGAAACCATCTTTGGTGAGTTTTCCTCGGCCTTCGTTTTGATTTTTTGTCATAATTGCTTTCTAAGTGAGGCTCCAAGATTCTAACATTACTTAGGCAATCTCTTGTCTTTGCTTTCTTTAGGGTCGGTGACGTCACGTGTTTCCAGTCTTCGACTGTTCTGTTGTTTCTGGCTGAAAGTTGTGGTTTCTTGTTTAAACCATATCTATAATTTGTTTAAGGAAACCGTCAGATTCGACTTCGAATAAGGTTAGATTCTCTTTTGAAATGATCCAGGACGCATTTCATCAAGTGTCAAAACTGAAGTGTCAAAACCAGTTTTGACACCAATCGTGCTGGGACTTTTGTCATTTTCAAACTTTCTGTGAAAATGAAATGAACCCGTTCTTCACTGATGCTAACTGATCCGATCTAATCTAGGAATGGTGGGTCACTCGCCGATCATTCATCATCAGATCATCTTTTTTGGGTACCAATTTTGATGATGCCAACGTGTTTCGAGACCAGGGGGTGGCCTGTCTTTAATATTGTCTCGGCCACGCTTGAGTTCAGCTGATCACCTTTTGAATGTGTCATTCTTCAAGGATTATAAAGATAAATATTTGTCAGTATATCACATGAAATCACATTAGCAGGTGTCATTTTAAGGATCTTCACCCGGTAATGTGTTGAACTGTCTTCTTCATGTGATCACTGAAACAATAACTATCTTGATAATATCCGTTAAGAATTATTATTTCTCGATATATTTACAGTAGTGAAAAAGTTTTTCATACTTTACTCCATTACTATATATTCGATGACCAGATGACAGTGATAGTAACGTAGAGGTACCGATCAAGAAACTGGTGTCAATGTTTTATGTCATTTCATTTCCGTAACAGAATAAAGTAGTTGTATGTAAAATACAAATGTTTCGTGATTTTGGAAACGTTATATTTCACTCAATATTATTTACCTTGGAATTCACAAATACCTGATATCGGCATCGTGTAGTTAGGAACTTAATTTCTGTAAAACAGCTGACACTCCTAATTACAACATTAAGTAAATCACTAGATGACGCAAATAGCCATCTATCAATTAGTTAAAGATAACATGTCAGTTCATCTTTAATTACTTGTGCTCTTTCGCAAAGTTCTTAAGTCAAAAGTCAATCAAAAACTTTAACTTCAGACAGCTTGGTCTCATGTAAAGTTTACAAAACTTTGTACATTTTTACGCTGTATTCAGCAAATAAAACGTCATTATGGAATTCGATATTCATAAAGCTAATAAACTGTAATATAATACAAAATCGTGACATTTGTTATATTTATTGATATATGTTATTTTTTCTTTTCTATAACTAGAAACAAATCAACGATCTTTCTTTCTTCCTTTTGCGAGGTAATATCGATAACATTTAGTCAAAAGTTGAAGTTTACTTCAAATTCACGCATCAATACATGTGATTAAACTTTTCTTTACTCGCACAAGACTGATCTCAACCTCACGTTCATTCATATTTTCATATATATATATATATACATTAGAATAAAGATGTTATGTATGAATGAAAGAACGATATGGTCCTTAGTAAATTTTAAAATTATATGATGATTATTGCATTGTCTTAATCTTTTTTTGTTGATACATTAAAACCTATGTGCCTTTTGTGGTTAGTCTTGTAAGTACTAAAATCATCTCTATGAATACAATTTCTTACCCAAGCGTCCTACTCGGGACAGATAACCCGTAATTCCTCGCATCTTGTTGATTGCTCTTGACTATCATATGGTGTCTGAATAATTGTTTTAGTGTCTCGTAGGCCTATATGCCCGATGTTACTTTTCAATTTTATATTAATCGGTAATCTCTTGAAATTGTAACACTGTAACACCCTTAAATAAAATAATTTTCTTCTTCTTCTTCTTCATATAGTAACTACTGACTAGGTATCACGATTACGATAACAATGACGTCATTTAGCTTCCACGGGTATATATGGAATTTCAATAATTAAGAAAAACACCTGTTTTGGGGTTTTGTTTTACGTTTTACTGAGTCCTACAAATATATAATCTGCAGGTAATCAAAAAAATTTTAAAAACTTGTTTGTGTTGCAAAGGTTATATTTCATGGATTCCTCAATTTATATTTGTAAATAAATAAGAATATAATCATATACTTAGCTTTAGCTAATTTTGACTATAAATAAATGCTTATTTTTAAATTAATAGGCCTAAGTGAAATCCAAATATCTTTTATCTATAATTATTTTATTATTTATTTATTATTACATAAATAAAATATTCTTACACTCTACACTTTCCGGATTTTGTTCCTATCTCACGGACCGTTTTGTGTAATCTTTTATAAACTTGAATATTTTAGATTGTAAGTAAACCTCGGTGCTCGAAATAATCATAAAGTACTTGAAAACTTTTTATCAAATACTTATCAAAAATTCCTTAATGACTTACATTATCAGTTATGTGCAATGAATTAAGTTTACTAATACTAATTATTGGAGGTTCGTTTTGAGTAAAGACGGTGTCAAATTTATGGGTGTCAATTTCTTTTTTTCCCTTTAGTTTGTGAACGTGTAAATATCATATAACCAAGTACATTAGGGTCGTAAGTGAATACCTTTAACAAAAACTAAAAACATCGGGGCAATAACATTTACAATTCTTAGTCATCTGGGGTATATTGTGTAGCCATTAACATTGAAGCATTACTAATTTACAAGAACTCAAGAGTTACACGGTGTCAAGTTTACCATCCTGAGTCATCTGGGAGATGATTAACATCCTTTAAAAGGTAACATTTTACTTCTGATTTCATCGGAGAAGGCCATAATCACGTTTTTCTACATAAGGCAGGTATGTTTTAACCATGTTGATCCCAGCGGGCACTTTTGCCTTTCGAGAAAGTAAATAATTAAATTAATAGATTTGGCTGATGTGTTACGGCGTGTCATTTGCCGATTGCAGGGCTGATTATGGCGACTACAAAGGTGTTTTAATGGACATACAAGGCTGATGTGTATGATCTCAAAGGTTCGTTATAGAGACCATGTATCTTAGCCTTAGGGGCGTTTTTCAGTTTTTATCATTTTATCATTTCCGTCATTATGTGGAATCAGTCTTTTTTCAGACAGATTATGAATCAAGTTCTGTATTAATAGAATATACACGTGTATTCAAATAATTAAGCATAATAATGATCAACAAGACTTATACCGTAGCAAGATTTCACTGATTCGTAGCTACAATAAATGCTTGACATCTTATCGTTTTCTTATTTAAGGTATGTGTGCTAGTTTTTGTCAAATTGTCAAATTAAAGCAATCAAAATGTTATCTTGGGCTCAGCTGCAGGTTTTAACTGGAAATAGTGTTATAGACATGTAACAATAACAGGACTGTATAAAGTTATGTTCCAAAGAATTTTCAAAAACATACCCCGATTGAAGTTTTAAAAGGCCTCTTATTAACACCACACTATTGGCAATTATTTCGATTTTTATTTGATTAACATATCACTTGGTTCACACCTCTTGGTAATACCTTTACGACTGTCATAAGTCTAAATTAAAATGCTTCCACCAGGGGCGTCAAATTGGTTGATAACCTGTTCACGTATTTTTTAAATGTCAAGCTTTGGAGAACAAGCATTATTCTTGTGCTTTTTTAAAATATAACCAAGGTTTCTCAAACATAAACTAATTAGTTAAAAATTGGTCATCTTTAAAACGCAGAAAAAACTTTGGGGAGAATCAATTCACAAACTCAATTGACCATATTATCAAGCATAAACAACTTACCCACACATATTTAAACAAAGCACACCTGTATTTTTTACAAATGTATTCAGGTATCAGACAAGACTTTGACTCTACATATGATTTTATGAGCACTTTTCATTTTCATCTAATATGTTTATGTATTTTTGTTGTTGAAAGAATGCCAATTATTAAGGTTTTTAGAAAGATTCATTTTAACCACTTACACTTATCAGCTTTGTATGATGGTATCGAATATATGTACTGATAATGTGCGTAGCTCAGTTGACCGCTATCAGTGAAGTTCAGCAACATCTGGCGTGGCTCGCCGGATGGGTGGGTTACGCGATCATTGCTGTATTAACTGAGAGTTCAAGGGTTATTCCCTGCCCCACACTGAAGCACGAGTTGAGAAACTTGCGGTGTCCCCTTAGGCAAGAGACTTTATTCAAAATGTGCCTCTGTTCACCCAGCAGTACTAATTGGGTACCTGGTGTAGATTGTGTTGGAGGTGACCTTTAAGCGCTGTAACCGGCAGCTTGGGTTAGAACAGGGTAATAATGCAGGGTAGCGCATTGAGCATGCATTCGTGTGTGGAAAGCTTGCGCAATATGAATATCCATTATTATTATTATTATTATTATTATTATTATTATTATTAGTATTATTATAATGTATAGGACGCCATGCCTTTACAGCGTTTCATCAACCATTTGACCTTTGTTTCAAAATGATTGTAACCCGGGAACACGTTATTGCGTCAAGACTGCCCAAGTCAATATCACGACCAGCTTTACGATACGAATGCAAGATTCAATTGGATTGCTTCAAGGAAATCATTAGCTAAAGTGCACGCTACAACATTCCAGAAACAATAGGTTCAGGAAACACAGATTTTGTATACATGATTTACACGTAGGATACAGCAACCTTAAAAGTACAATAGAGTGTGTTGTATAAAACCTTCTTTATTACACAGACATAATTAAGCATCAGTTTACAGTCACTGATTGAGAGAAATTGGTAAAGAGAGAGATAAAGAAATACCAAAAACATCTTATCTCACCTATGTTCATATCTGAGTATTATACATGGATGTGCTTATATAGGTCAAATCACTTCCCATCATTCATCAATAAAATCTTTCATGTTCGTTTATCAAATGCTAAAGATTATAAAATAGAAGTTTTAAAAAAAATCGGTTTTATGTATGTAAGGACTGACACTTAGAAAACTGGACGTTGGTAGACATGCAAAAATTTAAAGTTTTCATTATAAATTAATCGGTATGATCGAGCTTGATCTTTTAAACACACAATCAGTAATAGTGTTAATTCCAATGTGATAGTCTTTTGTCTGCCAGGTTTGCCCTGGGCTAAAGATTCAGCGGTAATCTATAATAATAATAATTGTTTTCTTTTATTTAGAAATAATTCATGAAAAAATTGTCATACGTATATCTATGACTTATAAACACGACAATGACTATAAAATGAATTTCTATATTTCTACTTGTATTGCATTTTGCAAAGATCAATGAGGCGAGTGGGGTTTTTTTTCAATTGTAAAACAATGAATTTTTATTTAGTATTTTAAAATGCAGCACAGGCATCAATAGCAATCAAAATTAGATATATGGTAATGGAATCATAATCGAATGTGATATATATACAACATATTTCAATATTTGAAGGTAAATAATGAATTACACACAGAGAGGACCCGAAGCTCGAGATTCAAATGTGATTGACAACACCAAAATGGATGACCGTTCCGGTTTAGATGACAGATGTCATCATTAGTGTCAGTAAGATATCATTAGTAGAGACTTTATTTTTCCCGGTGAATGAGCGTAATGTTACCTTTTATTGGCATGTATCTAAATTGAAGCTTTTAATGAGGGAAAGTAACTCCTAGAATCTATCATGTTTACATGTACAGTCGAACCTCGTTTTTCGGACGATTTGGTTACAGGTGAAAATCACCCGGTTATATAGTGAGTCGTCCGGTTACCTGAATCAGATTTCAGTGCAAATTTGTGGACATGGTTTGAAAACTCGGCGTCCGGATAGCGAGGTTTCCGGTTCGACTGTATAAATGAAAGATTACTTGCTAACAACTGCTTGTCGGTTTCCATAGACAAGCGTTTAGTCCCTGTGATGGAAGGTTAAGTGAGGATATAGTTAAACATAAGTGCATAATGTGACACAACGTTAAATTGTATGTTTCTGATTGGCTGTTGAGGTAAAAAAAATATGTTCATATTTCGGATTCAGAATACATGTTTTATACTCTGTAGTGAATGCTTGAGGCTCACTTGTATATACACGTTATTGACACGTTATTGACTCGATGACCATCGCTTTTAAACTTGTGTTATCTTTAGCTGCATTAACATAGTTGTTCCTCTGTGGTTTATTTCCCTCTTTTTTCTGAAATTTTACACAATCTATATCACTAGACTTTGAAAATCAAATATAGGCAATGCAATGTGCAATGTCTTTTGATGTCAAAATAGTTAAAGCCCAAGTTCGGTCCTTTCAACACTAAGTTTCCAAGTAGGCCAGACAGTTGTCATTTCGTTAAGATTTTCATCATTACGAGCTTAAAGATGACACTATCGCTTTGGTAGGATCCATACAAATCGTACACCATTGAACTAACGATCCCCTGATAGTTTGAAAATGATTATCTAATAAATTGGCCAAGAATGACCCTTTGTCAATGCATTTGAAACATATAAAGGAACGTCAAAATGAGTCGTTCATACATGAAATGTCCGCTTTTGAGGAAGGAAGTGAGGAATTACTACAAAGGGTTGTCAGTTTGTCTTTAACAGTCGAACTCTCTGTTCGATACATTAGTTATCTATAATCATTATTAGGATTATATAGCTACCATGAAAATGATAATTCACATTTAAAAGTTGTTAATATAGGTTAATATGGGGGGGGGGGGGGGGGGGGGGTGTGTGTGGCTGGGCTACAAACAAGAACAGAGGGAACATCACCAAACAGAGGAAACATCACCAAAACGATCTTTGTATGTTTGGAACAGGTCATTTCTAAAAGAGTCAAAAAGGTCAAACAAGAATGTACACACTGTTAATTTGTTATTAAAGTACGGTTGCACCGTACAAATCAGAAGGCGATTTATAATGGTTATTATCAACATGTTTCAAGCAGTAAGCTTCCTTTGATTTCTGATAAGGTAGAAATCAACACATCTGGTATAACAACTTGATCACAAGGAAGATGTCCTTAAAGATAAGAATCATATTCAATGACAATGCGTATCAATTAAAACCAGAGTGATTTTTGCACTGTTTCTTTTAACGAAACCAAAATCGTCAACGTATTCTAATAAAGTTAAGCAAATCGACCTCAAATTACAATACGTTAATGGTGATGTTTGTCTCCATCTCAATAAAAAAACATTTTATTTAGGATGATGTATCATTTAAGAGCCCCCATGCCATTAATAAGTGCATATTCTACAAATATAAAAGAGGTCTACGTCACTAAATGTCAATCGGATGTCAGTACACCACCATTAAATGAACGTATTGAATTCGAAAATTGGACATCTATTTGTCATTTCTGCTTTTGTTTGTCTCGTATACACATAAATCACTTCAACGATTTCTGATTAGATATTCTATAATGGGATAAAAAAAGAACCACGGTGCAAATAACTGTAAACCTTTTTGTGTTTAATAACATCAAAGGCATACATATTTATATATTGTAACATATGACAAAAATCTATTTGTAAGCTGCCTTGTTTTATATATATTTTTATATCTTGCAAAGTGTGAAGTAGGGCTGATGAGAGATATCTAACCGTCATATCTAATCTACAGATTATACATTTATTTGAGACCATTTTAATACGTGGTTAAGTACCCGAGTTATTAAACGTCTTTTGTGTAATAAATTTCGTTCTCTGTTGATAAAAAATATTACTAACTCTTGCACATTCGATAAATTCATTTTGATAACCTAGGAATTACATCATAGTTATGTTGGTTAATATATAAACAAATCTTAACTATCTGCGCTAAATGTGCATTTTATTAAAGTAATGATAATGTGTTTACTTTTGTGACGAGTTTTTATTTTGGTAATTTTGTGATCTATAATGGTTTTTATTATATAATAAGCAATGAAATACTGGGATTTATCAGTGAAATAAACCTTGTATGTGGTCACAGTAGCAATATAATATATCGTCACTGGTGACAGTAGCGATATAATATACGACATCATAAACACTAAAAATCAACAAAATTAGAATTTAATTATATAATAAATAGAATATTTTATGAAGTTTGTCAAATAAAATGTTTATCTCATCTTGTGGTAGGGTTGAAGTTGATATTTTCACTTGTCGCTGCGCATCGTATTTGACAAACTTAATTAAATATCCTCTATTCATCATCATGCCACTGACTAATATGGTAAAATGCTATTTGCTAAAATTTGTTCACAAACATCTGATTATATTTAACCCCAATTAATGACAACTTTACAACTGTTAAATGATTTATAACCTATAACATATAATAACTTTTAAAAGGTGATGTAAAGTTATGAAAGATTAATGCTTTTCTAAGAAATATATGAACAAGTTTAACAATTTAACCATCTAGATTGGGCCCTGCCTATCTTGATACGAGAGTGCAGCCCTGGATATGTAGAACGACGTTGCTGTTTTCGACAGAACAGAACATAACAGAATAGAACTTGTTTACACCCATGCCGAGATCCTTGACAGATGAGGTACAAAAGGTCAGTAATATACATTTTACAATCGGATAGATGATAAGCCGAAATTTTTTTTACAATTTGCATAATGATTCTACAAAGTTTACATGAACAATTTCTGAGGTTTAACCATATTTGGTCTTTTCTTAGTGTCGGTAAATACAAAGCTTTTTCTTTAGTGAAATATGAACAATTCAAAGTATAATGGATAATAGTAAGCTCAAATATCTTCCATAAAACATAATTTACATTTTCTTTAAGATCTTGGTATCCTATTCCATCTTCAAGTGGTGGCATGAAGTTCGAAACAGAAGTAGTGGGATAGCTTTATTTTGGGGCAGTATTGGTAAGTAATTTTCAAGTCCAAATTATGGTTTCAAAAGAGAATATATTAAACCTTTTTAATGATTTTTCCATCTCATAAATCCCAGTTAGTTTTGCATCAGCAAATAGATTGAGCAGTTCTTTTGTGACAGCCATACATAGATAGGACATATACTGTACATGAAACAACATGCTCTGTGCCCCTTCAAGGATATTCAACTTCCTTTTTACATGAAAAGTAAGAGGTGGCTCTTGATTCACAAACGTGATTTTGGGACAAACTTTTAGAGTACTTTTGTCCAAGGTCCCCACGCCTCGACACAATGAAGTCCATTCCTTTTGTTAAAGAAAGTGGTCTGTTATGGAAACATGAAGCTACCATGAGAGTTCAATGAGGAATATCTTATTCAGATCAGAGTATCAACCGTGCAATTTGTTTGTTTATCAAACAGTGTCAATCTCCAATTATACACAATATATTAGCTATAGTGTAAGAAAGTAATTTGTTTGAAATCGATGACATTTTCTCAGATGACAATGAAGTTCGCCAAATCAGATCAGAATATCAATCTATAGAAAACATTATGATTTGGAAAACTTTTTATCAGTGAGGCTATATGAAAGGATATTTGATATAGGAATTATCAGGACTGGTAGCAATTCTTTTTATAACGAGGCTATGTCTTTTAAGGTTCAGCTAAATAGACATATAAATGGTCACTTTCTGTGATAATTATGTGTCTGGTATATGTTAGTTTCAAAACTGACACGTAACGACGTTCAATTGAAATGAAAATAATTTTAATGATCTGGTGGAAATATTAATATATTTCACTATTAACAAATTGTTTTTGTTTAAGACATGATATTGCAAGTAATGTCGCACCTGTTGAAGATACAGTTTGATAAATTTACAATCTTATTAGATGATAATCAGTTACATAGTGCTGTAGATTGATGTTGTATGCACGATTCAGCAACTTTCTTGCAATAAAACTAATAATGATTTAATCAGTTAACGATAAATCCCGTAATAAACTCATTCCTTTATTTATAACATAATCGTAATGATATATTCGTCATACTTACTGCTTTGCATTTTTAAGTTTCCAAATGTTCAAGTTGAAAGTTATGTGCGGATGTTACAAAACGTTAGGTGAAATAATCATATATCAATTCATGAACGCTGTACACTGGAAAAACTGCAAAACCACTTCTCAAACTAACAAATAAAATCTACCCTTAATTTCGATACCGAATACTGTTAAAAAACTGAAAATGTTTTCTTTATTATCTCCATCCAAACATTGATTAACATTGTCTTTTTTATGGAATCAAATTGAAACTCTTGAGAGTATATTTTTTTAACTGATCTCATCAGGTTCTTTGAGACCCCTATTGCAAACATTGTAACAAATCACTTATTTACTCTCCAGAACCAAATATAAACTCATAAATGTAATTGGCAACTAACATAGTATGTACAGCAATTGTACCTGGTTTCTTGTAAATGTTTCTATTTTGACTTACAAGTAAACAGGAAATGTAAATGATCCTATTTGTGTATGTGACTGGTATGGTTATATCAATAAAATTTTCCGGTCAAACCAACACAAAGGGTCGACTGTCAAGTTGGTAGAAGAATTCAAAATTCGCCATTTATTGTCATTAAACCAACCAGTATATCATACATAGTAATCTACACACTTGGGTATATTTAATGAAAGCTAATATGACACAGTTATTTTTTAAATGTAAGGCTAACACAGTTATTTTCTTTACTTTAAGCAAAAAAATAGCTTGGACAGGCTGTGTTTAGTGTGCTTTCCGTTTTTTTAAATATCTAAAGTTCATGTGCATTTTGATTAAAAAATTTCACAATTTCATTGTAATACATAAGAAGACAACCCTCTTACCCCCGTGTATGTAAAACTGGCCAATCAATCTACCAACATTTCATCGGGGATATTTCCACTGAAATGCGTTATTTTTTATGATAGGTTTAAGTTTCACTATTTTTTTTCAAGCATCAGCGTGATGAGACGCGCCATTGGTAACTAGAATGGAAGGACAGCTAAATGCTAATCAGAATACAGTAAGGGTGGTGAACTATTGTGACGAGGGGCAAACATAGAACAGAATGGAAAAAAGATATCGTAGAATTATTTATGAAACATATATGCTCTTAATATTGATTTTCGTCGCTGTAGACAAATGTCAGTAAAAGTAATTTTAAATTTTCACATATTATTTTGTTACGAACCCAATGGTTTATGTGAAAATTATAATTCGGACATGATTTAAGGAGAGAAATCATCAGAAACAGAGGGTAATGTTCACATACGCCAAAATGCAATATGCATTGGTTGAATGGTAGTTACAATATGCGACTCAAGCATATCTAGATAATTGAAGGTAATTGTTCTTTTATCGTTCATTACTGCCTTAATCTCATATATATGATGATTGCACTTTGTGGAGAGAAAAAAAGAACTACTTGTCTTTGTCGGATATCTTAGCACATCAGTGTCCAAGAACCGTGGTATCATCATTATCTAGTCAGGGAACTTATCTATTTCTTTTAAAACAACTGACATTCCTAAATGCAGCATAAAGTAAATCCTCAGATGACGCAAATATTCATCTATCAATTAGTTAAAAGTAACATTTCAATTCATCCTGTTTTGCTTATGCTCTGACAGAGATTTCTTTAGTCAAAAGTTAACTTCTGACAACTTGGTCTAAAATGATTAAGAAACTTTGCAAACTTTTATGTTGTACTCAGCAAATTAAATAAAACTTTGAAATTCGATATTCACAAATCAAGGAAATTGTCATACGATACAAAATCGTGACATTTGATGTATTTAGTTGTTGTTTTCTATATTTAGAATCAGATCATCGTCTAATCATCGAAGACATGTTTTGACTAAAAAGTACTTGGGAATTAATCAGAAATATAAATTTACCATTGGACATCATGTAATTGCAAAGTTCCTTGTACTTGTATATTACCTTATCAATAATTTCTGTGAGAAGTTAACATAATCACGTCTTTGTAGATTTAAATCATACTTAAAATTCATGATCGGAAGTAATTTCGTTCTTTGGCACAGAAGGATAGGATATGAAGGGTTATTAATTATCTATTTTGCCATGCTGTTACACAAATACACAGCAAACCTTCAGGCAAACTTTGACTTTAATACAACCTATAACCCTTGGTTATTTCATGAATAATGTCAATGATCAATGTGAATTATGAACCAGTTTTGACTCATTTTGAAGTAATTTAGTACCCGCATTAATAATTCCCCATCTTTTTGTAGTTAGCCACCACATAAATGTATAAACTATATTGGTAATAAAGCTGAGACAAATAAGAATTACAATATCATCGATTAATTGTTTGAAAAAAAAAGGTATTTGTCAACATTAGTATCTTTTGTTAAACACTTATCTTGGGATAATACATGTACAACTGGGAATATTTGATATTTCCCAACCTTACTTAAAGTCCAAAGAAAACCCGGCTTCATCTAAACTCTAATGACCTATTCACTTCTGTGATCAAATAATTGGGCTACGAAAGGCTTCACTAACCTATTTATATATTCACGTGAACTAAAATAGTCTTTACCCTATATCAACACTTTATAACACCTTCAAACAACCCAACAGTGTAAAGCCCTTTTCACTACTTCACTATAGTTATAGCTTTGATCTACAATTGAAAATAAGTTTCATTATCAGAGAAAACGTCCAAGATTCAGGTAAGATTTTTTAGGTTTATTTGTTTGATTTGTTCATGGTGGGCTCTAAAATCCTTCATTTGCACACAACTACACACACACTAAGAAAAAAATTTGGGGGGGGGGGGGGGGGGGGGGGGGGAGGGGGGAACAAAAGACTCCACAGAAAGGGAAAAGTATGGGTATTACTATGATGTATATATTTACATGAATATTAATATGCGACGATCAAATTGTGTCATAATGTGTTAATATCGTTACATCTCTTTAATTTTATAATTCCTATAGGTGCTTGAGACTGTTGTTGTTTTCCATATAAGTTCTGTTAAATTCCCATTTATTTTATTGTCACTGCTAATAAAGAAGACAAGTTTCTGACACTACCGAGATAATTTATGTGTATGACATTCAAAATACTCTGATTTCGAGGTATATGTTCTCGTCATCATATTTCATATCAATCTTCGAATTTCCCTCCCGAAATTTAAAATGAACTTAGTAAATGTCATGTAAGGAAACCCAAAAGTTTTGAGAATGATCACATTTCACAAATTTAAAAAGTACTAAGAAGACAGTGCTGAGATTCGTACGTGACTTGAAAGGTCGGTTCAATTTGTCTCACAGAAAATGTTCATTTATTACATATATATCAACAAGTTTCCTTAGTTTTTGGAAGTTTTAAATGCTTTATCCTCCTAAAAAGTTAATCATGGAAGATTTGTCATAAATGACAAACCATTTATTCTTGGCTTCGTATTCTCGTATATTGCACAACTGATTCATGATGACGAAGGTGAACACAACTGCATCAAATTTTTTCTGACAATAATTTGAAGAGTTCTTGCGACAGAAACGTTTTACTGCTTAAAAGTTTGATGTCGAAAAATAAATTTTTCCTATTTCCTTTCAAACATTCTGCAAACCCTTAGGCAAGTTAGTCCTTTGTAGGGATTGGTAAACTGAAACAATAAAGAAGAAAAGCTATCAGTGGCAGATATTATGTAAGCTTCTCAAACACTTGACAGATAATACCAGACACTAAAGCCTTAACAATATCGTATCAAAGAAAAAGAATATATACATGAATTTGAGTCTTGTTGGAAGATAATTTCATTTTCTCCGTATATGTCCTTTCTTTCTAGAAAGTAGAAAACAACTTATACCTAATTATTATTAACAATATCAAACTTACTACAAATGTACACAATTGTTATCATGTAAAACTAAAAGGTCTTTGAGGTTACATGAAATATATTTGAAAAGGAATATGTACAAATAATTTGCTTCACATACCTGTTTTAATGCATATTAATTATTGTGAAATGTAACAACATTGAATATATATGTATCAAATATTGTACTCTGGGCCATGCGGCCTTCAATACAAGAATAAACTGGAAGATTCGTTAACCATGATTATCCTATTTCTTATTCATTGTTTAATTAATTAAAAACTTTTTTCTGTATTGATAAGAAAATACAACAAATACAACTCTCGAACATTATATCGCTTCTGGGCAATAATTGGTTTGTTCGTTTAATCTACATTGTAGCAACAAAATGTACTCTCTTACAGTAAAAACACAGCCCTATCTATATCAATTAATTTCTCTTTAATGACATAGTAATATGTATGACCAGGCAAAATGAAATTACCCTAGGTAAAAGTTTCTTTCATCACAACCACGACGTATGTGGACAAATAGAATTGCTTACTAATATCGTATAATCCATCCTAACTAATTCTCAATTTACAACAATCAGGAGGGTTCTTTTCCTAATTTACGATTAGATTACACCTGATAATGACTTCTGGAAACTTCGTCAGTGTGAGTGGACGCCAAACGCTAACAAAAGTTTATAATGAGAGCCTTTGGCAAACATTATGCACATATCTTATACCCAGTTTTATATTATGGTCATGGAAACACACGAGTTTCATACTTCCATTATCCACCACTGGACTCTTTACCTTATCGTGGTTTGGTGGTTTGCGTGCTTCAGAGACCCCGAGAGCTATGCCAGCTGGAGCTAACATGCTCCTGGTAGGGTCACCCAAGCTGGACAGGTCGACGGGTAGAAGCCAGACCAAATTTGAGTCCTTCTAAAACCTGTTGTCTATCTCTCACTATGCCTTTCTTTCCGTCTTTTGCCTTATCCTATCGATCCCTATCTCCCTTATCTATCCACTCTCTTTTGGATGCTTGTCATCCACGTGTTTAATAACTGAAATATTGTTCAAAGCACGTTAAACCCCAACTCACTCACTCACTCACTACTTCCATTATCATAAATTCTAATTCTCATTGAAAAGCAAATGTCTGATTCCTTTCTCTAAGAGTCTTGACCTAGATCTTTCGGAGTAATTTCATTTTCAGTCCGAAGGTCAACTGTCGGCGAAATATGGTGTTCTCACCTATACGGTGTGTCACATTCATGGTCATGTCACATACATGGTCGTAAATATTCCTTTTTTCAATACTTTTTCAGAATGATCCACGCGTCTCCTAAAATCTGTCAACATTTTTTGGGGGTTATTAACCAAATATCCAATTCGATTTATAGTTTTCTAATAATTCCGATTGCTAATGAATCGTTTGCCAACGTGGCTAAAACAGGGGAGGTGACCCTTGACAGATTCTTAAAAAAATGCAATAATTGTCTAGCTTGGTTGTTATCTCTTGTCCTTAGATTAATTTGTGAAGATGGGGTTGTTTCGTTCGTTATTCCGATACTTGATTTTCATCACTCGTAGAGATCAGTTGATCCCTGGCCGCGATCCACCTTCTGGACGGAAAATTGAAACTCACAGATGTTCATGTACATTGTATGATTTCAGACTGCTTCCTGTTTTCGCTTTTACAATTTTGGGAATTTGATAATCCTCGATAACAAAGATAATGTTAAAATATTAATGAAAATATACGCTACTGTAATGTGTGTAGGAATATTCACTCGAACCGAAAACTCCGAATGATGTCATCTATGCTGGGTACCTTTTTAGAATTCGCATGAAATATATTGAGTATGGAAAGTAGGTACCATTTAGACCTTGTTTGCATGGTTATCAGATTAGGATGCAAATTTATCCGACGGCTTTCTTGTACCTATATCCCCCCCTCCATGACTAGCGGAACTATTTTCTGGAGATAATGCTCAGTTTACAATTTGATCTAACTTATGAAATATGATTTTTCGAAGGATAAATATGATCATTCTTGGCAAACTGAGAGATTAATCACAGAACGTCACATGATATTTAGCTTCGAGATACATTTACATATATTGAATTTTTTCTATTAAAAATTTAAGACATTTGGACATAAGATATTGAGGAATGAAGATTGTGGTTTTTTCCCAGAATAATAACGTACAAAATACGATCCTTGTTTATCTAAAACGAAGGTACAGACTTTGAAATGAAGAAATATGTTGTCCTGATGATTAAAGACAGTGGTTTTATTTTGAAAAGTAAACTTTTACTCCAGAAGCCTGTTAAATGAAAATCTTTCTTATTACCTTATTACAAACTAGTATGATAAAGCTTGAGAATGGTTTATCCGATAATTTAACTCAGTTTCATCATAATATTTGGCATCGCATTGAAAACAGAAAGGTTTGCACACTATCAAACACTTTTATTCGTAATCTTGCGCAAAGTATTTTAGAATAGTAACCTATTTTGGAAGGATATTTTCAGCATTTATTACCAACATGGGGGAGGAAGAGCTCTTCAACACAAATATGATTTGAATCACAACAGTATTTAAAGACAGTTGTTCACGACAGTAAGTAATTTGCTGGTAAACGAGGGCATGGTGGTTCAACTTAATATATCCCTAATTATCGGAGTTATTTTAACACATAGAAACTTATTGTAAAGGGGGCAAACTTCCCAACAAGAAAAGGTAAATATAAATTACATGAGTATTGACGTATACATGCTACATCTTAAACGGCTGGTAAATAGGCCATAAATTTGAAAACATACAAATAGCCATTGTCGGCAAATAAACATATATATATCTATAATGAAAATTAAAGGTATGGTGTAAAACAAAGGATTGACGTCAGCAGATATATATGAATTTTATCATTACTTCAACTGTCATCATTCTAATTCTTTGTCTTCATCACTTTGGGTGTTGTTTCAATAAGGTATGGTGTAAACACAGGATTGACGTCAACTGACATATATGGATATTATCATTACTTCTACTGTCATAATTTTAATTCTTTGTCATCATCACTTTGGATGTTGTTTCAATAAGGTATGGTGTAAACACAGGATTGACGTCAACTGACATATATGGATATTATCATTACTTCTACTGTTATAATTTTAGTTCTTTGTCATCATCACTTTGGATGTTGTTTCAATAAGGTATGGCTTAAACACAGGATTGACGTCAACTGATATATATGGATATTATCATTACTTCTACTGTTATAATTTTAGTTCTTTGTCTTCATCACTTTGGGTGTTGTTTCAATAAGGTATGGTGTAAACACAGGATTGACGTCAACTGATATATATGGATATTATCATTACTTCTACTGTTATAATTTTAGTTCTTTGTCTTCATCACTTTTGGTGTTGTTTCAGTAAGGTATGGCTTAAACACAGGATTGACGTCAACTGATATATATGGATATTATCATTACTTCTACTGTTATAATTTTAGTTCTTTGTCTTCATCACTTTTGGTGTTGTTTCAGTAAGGTATGGCTTAAACACAGGATTGACGTCAACTGATATATATGGATATTATCATTACTTCTACTGTCATCATTCTTTGTCAATTCTTTGTCTTCATCACTCTTGATGTTGTTGTAATTCTGTTTGTGTTCCTAATGTTTATCTGTGTTTGTAATTCTTTACTCTGTGAAAACGAATCAATATTTTACCTGTGTTCCCATTGTATCCTGATGAAACTATCCCAAGACAAGACACATTCAAATCATTGAATTTGAATTTCGAAAAATGCATTTCGAAATTAAGGCTTAAAAATGAAAATGATTTTGGTATAAAATATATCCGTGTGTTGAAAAATGTGAAATAATATCTTGAATCAAAGCTAAGGATACTCTTTAAGAGTTTTATCTAGATTTTATAAGGGATTATATAGTGGGTTTTTTTGCGACTAAAAACAGGTTAAGTGCAAATAGAAATATAATTGGATGGTAAATTATGTTCTATGTTGAATTATATATATATATATATATATATATATATATATATATATATATATATATATATATAAACGTGACATACATTAAATATCCCGTATGTTTCCACTAATCCAGTTATCTTCCAATTTTTAGCTAGTTCCTTCATTTAAAAAAATTCTACGAATTAGCAAATCTTTTTTTGTTCTCCACTTTTGAAAAGAACATAACAATTTTATACATGGGGAATATACATTTGATAGCCTACAAACATTATTAAGCATTGTGAATATATACGGATTGATTTCAAGTGGGAGCACAAGGAAAGGTAGAGATGTGTGGATATCACAATCCATCGACAACTACCAAATGGTATCTTATATATATTCTGCTCTAAGTACAAGCCATTATCATCGTGTTCTAAATTGATTTTGCTTTTTTGATGTTATCAATCATAATTTAACGACGTTAACAGTATTGTTTAGCTGTCAATTAAAGGAAAAGCACAATGTACAGTATATATCACATGTCATCGACAGTTACCAGAAAGGAAATTGAATCTTTCTACTTAGGTCATTTCCCATTGGGAGAGACTACACTTTTTCCAGCATTTACACAAGATAAATACAATAATGTTTGTGAGCCGTGTGTGGAATTGTACATAATCTTCGTATTCTTAAATTCATTCTATGCTTTACAATGTGAGATACAAGGTACTGATCAAGATTAGAAGAGCAAGGAATACTGATTGAATGGAAGTGTAATGTCCGTGTGTAGTCACAGAGAGGCTATGAGCAATCTCATTCATCACATTCATCCCATTCATCTCATCCATCTCATTCATCACATTTATCACATTCATCACATTCACCACAATCACCACATTCACCACATCCATCACTTTCATCACATTCATAACTTTCATCACATTCATCACATTCATCACATTTATCTAATTCATCACATTCATCACATTCATCACTTTCATCACATTCATAACATTCATCACTTTCATAACATTCATCACTTTCATCACATTCATCACATTCACCACTTTCATCACATTCACCACATTCATCCCATTCATCTCATTCATCTCATGCATCACATTCATCACATTTATTATGCCAGTGTTCATTCCATTGATGAATACTATCTCTATAGGTAATGGTATGCTTTGGCGTTGCTTGTGTTCGGAATTTGGGATGTTAATTATGGCCCAAAGCCATCCGTTAATGATTGACCCTATTTGTTATATGTGAATGTTTGAACAATTATAAACACGAATTTGTAAACAACTGCTGACATTTTCAAACTGGAGTTAAACAATAATTGTAACATGACTTCGTTGTATCCTCGATTCTGATTGGTCGATTCGAAAAAATTACCCTATGTTGAATGACAGTGAATACCCGCAAATTAGCAAAGGCGAATCACCGCGAATTGATACAACATGTTCACCAGTGCCGGCCCGACTCAAGTTTTAATTTTCCAGTTTCTTAGAACATTCGTGCCGTACTCCGATTTGACAGTTGTCTTTGTCCTTTTTTATAATGTGTCTACCAGTAGATATCACAAATACACTTTAATATGATTTATTTTTGAAGAAAGAAAATATTTTCAACTGGCTTACTTAGTCCAAGTTTGCCGCAGAGTTTCATGCGGCCGCCTTCTTTCGAATGCCGTTCCCATGGTAAGACGTCACAATGTTTGCGTCGCTGTCACAATGGTTGTGGGCTAGTTCAAGACTTTTGTACTCGGGGTTTTACGATATTTTTCTACGACCTTTATAATTGTTGATTTCGGTCTCGAATTAAACAAGTATGGTGTAAGGTCTCGCTGTT
Organism: Phorcus lineatus; assembly: GCA_921293015.1. Classification (NCBI taxonomy): domain Eukaryota; kingdom Metazoa; phylum Mollusca; class Gastropoda; order Trochida; family Trochidae; genus Phorcus; species Phorcus lineatus. The sequence continues at coordinate 44,595,680 of OV121092.1, read as the reverse complement.
ACAAATGCCACTTTTTTCTTATATCACAACGATGTTTGTAATGTAAATAATGCCGGGAATTCACATTAGTTAGACCATTATCTCACCTCTTACAGAAATAGAACAGTCGCAAAGTCCTTTCCACACAAAAATAAGTACGCAAAAACAGAGTTCGCCCTTAAACTTCTAATAACTAACGGTTATGTTACAATGTCGATAAATAACGCCGTCGGTTTTAAACTAAATTTGCGGGTGTTGAATAACAATGAATCCCGGAAATTTTACAAACGCAACTATTTATCTTCTAAATGGATAAATTACATCAGTACACTCATGACATTAACCTTTACAGCAATAACTATATTATTATATATATAAAAATATATTACTGTATTATAATATATTTTTGAAATTTACACTTGAATATGTAAAATGATTTTGTTTGACATGAATTTCGACTTCTTTAAAGTTTGAAAAATATATCGCTTAGAATTATAAAATAGAGATAAAATGAGGTAAGATTCCATCCTGCTAATTGCAATTAATATCCTGTCTTAATTTATCGGCTGATAACATTTTATTGAAGATCTAGTCAAAACGGAAACAAAACGGCAAATTACATGTCTGTTAGTTCATCAAACATAAATTCTGCATGAGTACACTTCGTTTTTGTGTACTCATCTCCAAAAGCAATATTTGTAAAAGCTTCCTTATTTTGGCGCGTGGAATGAAGTGGAATGGAGTTAAGAGTTTTCAGAATATTTCTTATCTTTACGGAAACGTGACGGACATATTATGTTTGTAGTGCTTAGAAATCATTCTCTAATTGATATCTATCAAATTTACCACAGGGTTTAATCATGAACCCTTGAACATAAGACCTAGTTCTGGCAATGCTACATGTATGTTCAAATAGGGCATCTTGAATAACCAAGTACACAGGAACCTCGAACCTAGTTCATATAGTGCTGGATTCGGTTCAAAAAGGACATCTTGAAGAACCATATACTATGGACCTCGGATCTAATTCTGGTATTGCTGGATATATGTTCCCGTAGAGCTTCTTTGAGGATCATGTGTCCATGGACCTCGGATCTAATTTGGGTATTGCTTGATTTATGTTCACACAGGGCTTCTTGAATAATCATGTATCTATGGACCTCAGATCTAATTTGGGTATTGCTTGATTTATGTTCACACAGGGCTTCTTGAAGAACCATAAACCCGTTTACCTAGTCCGGATAATGCTCAAGAACGGCTTTTTGAAGAACCATGTAAACTTGATCATTGGACCTAATTCTGTTAATGGTGGATTCATGTTCAAGTAGACTTTTTGAAGTACCATGTACCCATAAACCTCGGATCTAATTCGGGTATTGTTGGGTGTATGTTTAAGAAGGGCCTCTTGAAGATTCTTTTACCCATAAACCTAGCACCTAATTGTTGCAATTCTGGATGCATGCTCGAACAGGGTGTTTTGAAGAACTATGTACTCATGAACCTTGGATCTGATTGTTGTAATGTTTGATTTATGTTCAAGTAGGGCATCTTAAAGAACCTTGCTCCCATAAACCTCGGATCTGGTTCTGGTAATGTATGATTTATGTTCAAGTAGGGCTGCTCTACACTCCTTTTTATTTGTTTACAACTGAATCTCTTACTATCTGCCATTCAACTCAGCTTGATCCAAATGAACTATGCGGCAGTAAAAATAAAGGTAAATAGGAAATATACAAGTCTGAAGTTTCCTTTAGCACATTAACAAAGGTGGCCTTGAGAAAATAATAAATCTGTATGTTCGTATTGAGTTCTTAATAACGTAAAAATCATTAGTAATCTCGCTTGCATTGTTAAAACAATGTCTTGAACATGATTGGAATAGTAAGTTATACTCTTTGTATGAGGGATAAATGTCTGTTATCAATCATGCAGTCGCCAAGATCTATCACATCCAGATTTAATCACCCCTGATAAATATTTTTCCATACAGATGCGGAATGCTTTGTACATGTTTTGTGTAAGGAAAGCTAAACGATCACAGAACAAAACCATAATACATGGTAATTACCGTCATTGCTGTTTGTTTGATATGCTTAGGTTTGCAGCTTCCGTTTTCATGTGCAGGTCAGTTTATTAGCCACAATGAGATGACATGATTATGCAAAATACATTATCTTTACAACTTCAATATTAAAGGGACGAACACTACGTTTCACGACGTTTTGAAATGAATATTTTTTATTTTAATTAGTTAAAAGGTTTATCTACTAGTACTTTCACTTTATAAGTGGTGAACTGTATTTCACTGAACTGAACTTATAACTTGAACGAAGACGTTTCCAAGTTTCGAAACCGATGTGTTAAGAAGGTTATATCAATAAAGAACTCGTCCACGTGACCAATTTCCCTAAAATGTTAAAAAATCATATCCTTAATCATATCAGTGTAGGGTCTCATCAACTTCTTATGTTAGTAAATGCTTTCTCCTCCATCAACTTGATGAGATTACTATTTGAAATATTTGAAATATAAATAAACCCCTCATATAATGTATAATAAATTCTATCTACATGTATGAAATCGTTTATTAAATAATAACACAATCTTCATTCATTTCAACATATATAACGTACTTTCTCCCAGGGAACCACGTTAACAGATGTACCAAATTCTTCTGTGTTTGTGGAATGTAGGTATCGTTAAAGAAATTTAAATACAACCTGTTCATTCATATTGCTTCTGGCTAATTTAACTGAATGTTACCCCAATAAGACGACAGCTGGGACACCACAGAATTGCTATTTTGATAACTCCTAATGTCTCAGACTGCTTTGTATGCATTTAACAAATATTAGAGAAACGTGAAAACAGCTGCACCCATAATATATGAGATTAGTAAATCAATTCGACAATTGTGACATTTTCTAACATAATGAGACGGCGTCAAAACAGCTTTCACTTAATTCCCTTAATATGTTACGCTGATGCGATCAGATGAGATCTTTGAATGCTTTGCTGTACCTTTTACTTGTTTATGTATCGGACAGTGTCTTGTGTACACAAGTTGAAAACAATGACATCAGCATTGGTTCTGCTGAGAAAAATCTAATATCTATTTAGAATTTAATGTATTACGATCGAACTCAATTTGTTTTTTTTTTTGTTTTTTTACAAAATTCCTCTGATATTGTCCTCACAAAACAGACTATGAGATATATCTAAACTGTTTTCATGACTAGCTTTGAGAATGGTGGCATGTGGTCAGCCCCCTAAGTATTTGAAGGAAATGCATCGAATGTGAAGGAAAACAATTGAATGATACCCTTCCGTATAGGAAGAAAATGCAGCTTACTCGCAAAACAAATTTTAATGAAATAGAGTATTTACGGAGATATTTGAATATAGTTTGGGTTTGGGTTTGTTTACATCAGTCAGATGGAGCCATTATCGGCGATAACAATCACCTATGTAAGATATTGCGGCTTATTTGACCTAATTTTGAAATTATTTTTATGAATCTTATATGCATTTTTTTTATAATAAGTATATTTAACAAAAAATGCCAATGATTTATTAGCAACGTCAAAAGCTCTCTCACATTTGGCTTACTTATCGTATGTAGTTAGATCAATGGCTAGTTATTAAGTAAAATGTTTTATTTACAAAGAAGATAAATCAAGAGGTTGAAACTGTATCTTTACATTCTATAAAAAATACATTATCTACTGACAAACAAAGAGTTACACAACTACAAGATAAAATATGGTTTACTTCATAAAAGGTTTGGATTGAGAATAATCTATCCTTGAAACAAATAAATATCCAGGACGTTGAAAAGATTTGCGAAAGCAACACCTGTCTGATTTAGTTGAAATATCAAATAGTGAATTCTGTTCACAAACCATATTCAAGAATAACGCCCTGCAGGTTTGGACAATGCTAGACTACAGCTGAATGTAGAAGCGAATTCTTGTATATAGATGACTTATCATGACAGGTAGCAATTTGCTAGTTAACGAGACTTTGTCCAATTTGCCCCTCCAAATATATCATGTTCTTGGAGCTTTATTTGTGTCGGCAGATGATTTGTGTGTATAGTTATCATCAGATGTCACCGTTTCTCAATGCAAGCCAGTGTAGAAAACCTTTCAGTCAGTGGCAAAAGAAACGTCAGCTAATTGTCTTCCCAGATAATATACAATTATAGACTGGCGATGAGGTCAATACCTGTTTTTATTGACACGAGGAAAGCAATATTGACTGAGGAGGAAGTTTCGAAGTTCGAATTCAAAACGAAAAGAAAAGAAAAAACTTCAGCAAAAATCAATTGTTCAACATGACGGCCAAATGACGTCACGATAACAATAGCATGACGTCATGTAACAATAGCATGACGTCATGTAACAACGGTATGACGTCATTGTGTCTTAGTTCGAAACTAAAGTCAATGTCACTTTTGTCGGACTCGGAGTGAAGTCAGATTTTCGGAAAAATAAGCTGACATAATAAAACATAATACTGCTGTCTACTCTTCATTGAATTGACAATATGTTCTTTTACATGTACAAACACACAAGGGGTGCTGTGATCGCTGTTTAAGATGTTTTTTTCCCAAACAGAATATTTATGATTTAAATTTCAAAATTTAGTAAATAATAGGCGTTGTCGACCTTCTTGACTCTGATTCGTTGACGCGTGTTAGATGCAGGACGTCCTCAACCACACCAAAAAGTCATAATTCACTCCCCATCTCGCCTCGTTAACGAGATTCCATTACAACTTTATAAAAACGTGTTTTGATAAACATGACCAAACTTAATGAATTAAGATAGGTGATTTCTGTATAACAATGTTTTAGCTATATCCATCCGTCATGGATTAAACTATCTTGCATCTAAGGTGGTGACATTACTTTTCAATTGGTTGTATTTGATGAGCCTTGCAAATAATAACCCTGTGGAATAATTGAGGAATTTTCAGTTTTTAAAGGATGTTAAGCTCCTTTGCTTAAAAAGATGGCATTTTCTCACTCTCTCTTAGACGTGCAAATCACAAATTAGATATAATGAGGAAAGGATAAATGAACAATGCCTAGATAACCAACATATTGTTTCTCTGGACGATTCTTAACATACTCTCTAGCTCTTCTACATTCCCTGTAGACGCTGTCATATGCCTAGTTAATTTCAAATGGTAAAGTCACGCTATTAGATGATACGAGCTCGAACTTAATCCTAACATGCACATATTTAGATATTCTCTTTATTAATAACAGGTGGTGCTTTGTGTTTCACTTTTATCAAATGAAATAACAACTAGTCTCATGAACCGTGTTTATGTCGGACATCATAATGGTAAATTGTCTACCGCCTTGATACCCTAGATAATTATATTATAGGTTGATTCAAAATAATGCTAAAATATTTGAAGTTTTTTAAAAAAATACACACGTTTTAGTGTATTGAAAAAACAATCCATTTTAAATAGTTTTAGGGTAATTTGCTTTTCAGCCACATATATGAAATTGTGACTTAATGGATAATAAACTCTTTGAGACGAAGATTTATAATAACACGTTAGGAACCAAAATACTCACTCCATTATTTTAACAGCTTTGCCAAATTCATGCATTGTCAGCTGTTGATATCACGCCAGAATGTTGTTCACAGCCTGGATTGTAGATGTCACCAATGCTATGCAGCTAGGATGACGGCTGGAAACACCATCGAAATGCTTTGCTGACAACTCTTAATCCTAGACACTGCTCTGTATGGACATCCGATCTCCGAGTAAATTCAGCTGCAGCCAACATGCAAATAAGACGATGTCAAATTTTTCATCGTATATATATATAAATACCTTGGATATATCAGTTATAGAGGATACTTAACTACCTTTCATGTTATTCTTTTTTTATTAAACGAGTTAATGATTTATTATGAAAGGAGCAAAATCTAGTTTGATACCAAATCTTTAACGGGTTTGATAAAAAATAGTATGAAATGGAAGGGAGTTTAGTATTCTGTTTACTACTAGACCTTAGCAATCAAGCATACTTGTCGAAAGTGTGCTGAAGGAACCATTGTGACGACAGTGCTAACATCGTGACGTCACAACTACACAATATTGTGACGTCATACTTGGAGCGCCTCGCCATTACTCTAGTTTGGTATTGCCGTATAAATATTACATCGTGGTATCGCACACGGGCGAGTAATAAACAAAGATGTCTGTCTGATGTCTGATGTGAGTCGCTCAAACAAAAGTCATTGAATTAGTTGAGGTCGATTCATCAGCTGATAAGTACTTTTACGTGACCGGTTAAAGCCTATATTTTTACTCGAGGCTGCAACACTCGTGAAAATATTGGCTTACCCCGCCTCTCGATGAGAGATAAGTGATATCAGACTGGAAAGTTGTACAGAAATCTTTATTTATCATCCAAAACTCTGTTCCACAGTAGATATCGCTTGTGGAACATCAAGCGATATCTCCTAGGAGATATCTTTTTGGGAGTAGATTTTGAACAATGCCCCACTGACGTCAAGTATATGACATCACAGTTGTTTTACATCATCAATTAATGACATCACAATGCTATGACGTCATAAACACTACGACGTCACAATGATATGACATCACCGCACTTGGAGTCTTAGGGCAGCAGGGTGTTCAGTAATGTTCATTTGTCAATCAAATGTAATAAAAATGATTTTGGATGATAAATAGAATCTCACCCTCGTGTCTTCTGATATCAAATATATCAACGCTCGTTGATAAAAATAAAATATCCTCGGCAAGCCTCGGATATTTGTAACCTTTATCAACTCGTGTTGATATATTTGATATCAGAAGACACCTTGGTGAGATTCTCTATTTAACACACTCTTTTTAAGTGAGGTGATATTGGGTTTAACTCTGCTTTAAAGAGTACTCCATTATATCGTGGCTACTACCACCATTGTGGCTACGTATTGAGGTAAAACGTGCGAGGATCGGCTGGAACTAGCCAACCATGGGTGGTAATGCGCTGGAATTCAGTGTAGCATTGCACCCAAACTTCACTGCATGAAGAACAGTTCTCTACTACAGACAGGGATTCGAACCACGGACCTCTTGATCCGAAACAGAAGGCTCTAACCACTGGGCTATCCCGTCCCCACTCTGTTACGGTTTGCTGTCAAGGACATATGTACTTGAGCATAAGCAGAGTGTGTCTAATCACCTTCTCATTGCACCTGATAGACAGACAGCCATTAATGACAATTAATGACATAGCAACTAACTAGACTCTTCCTCTCCTGAATCAAGAATGATTTACATCAGATGGTATTTCGACAAACAAAAGCTGACTTGGTTGTTGTAAGAATGCATTTGCTTTTTGCAATTCGCATTTTCACAGCAATTTGCTTGTAAAAGAGGCAATTTCCATACTGCATCCACCTAATAACTATGTGTGTCCCTACAGGGAGATCTATATGTCTACGATTGTAATTTTTGTAGAAAGCCGCGACCACACGCACGTTTTCCTTAGTTGAAGCCCAAAAGACTTGCAGACAATAAAATTGTCGAATATTGTATAACCTTCTGGATTTTGAAAAGAGTATATTTATTAAGTGTCAGAGGAAAATGAAAAGATTTCAGAATGACAAGCTTTTCAAGAAATCAAATTGTTTTTGTTTATGTGGTCATCAAATACCAGGTATTTTTTATGTCGATCTTATTATAGTGAAGAAAATAATAAACTACTTCTAACATGTTCTGATCACCCTTCTCATCTGTCTGTCATCAATGTTTTTTTCAATTTGAAGCAGATGGTGGACAATCTTATTATCATTACTATTCTCAGAAACAGAGATTTGATTGACGTAAACAACATAGGAATAACTATTTCTTAATGGGATAATCAATTTCGTTGTGTCAGTATCTAACATTTATGACCAAATCAAATTTTATCATTACAGGTATATCACTGCACATTCTTTTTTTGTCACAAAAACCAATTTAAATCAAAATATTTTAGTTGAAACACTGCTTCGGAACAGTGTTCACGATACTTACCACTGGCCTATGCTTGTCACATCTGACATAGATATGTACATACGATCGCAAGAACCTTCTGAAAAAGCCCGGCTTGTCGGCAATCGGTCCGACAAGTTGCTGTTTCCGGGAATGACATAACGAAGTGCACTGTATACTTATATTTATTTTAAAACATTGAAAGAACAAACAATGTGTATGGATACAATATTCCCACATTTACAAAGGACTCTCTATAAGACTTACCAACAATGCATTGCAAAAACGAAACTGGCTTTTCGCACTAATTGCGCCGAGGAATGGCTTCACTTCTCATTCTTGTGTTTTGTTACAGAGTTTGCGCTCTTATTTGTCAAGTTGTCAAATCTTAATCAACCTATATACTAACCTCAGTAACATGTTTCAATTGTGGTGTTTTATAATCATGTACTGAAAATATATAAGAATAAACAAGAATGTCCCCTTTAATTTCTTTTCCACAAAAATATCCAAATAGGAGTTAAGTTTGAAATAATAATAATCATGCATATTCATACAGTCTTCAAGGAAGGGATTTAAGAAGGAGCTAATAAAAGAAAAGATTACCAACGATCAATGCTATGATTCCATACAAAATTAAAAAGTCAACTCGTAAAGTTCAATGATGATGAGAAAAATCGTAGATACCGATTCAGTGTAAAAGTTTCAAATATCCACGTAAAAAGAACATAAAGATAGTGATAGGACACCATTAAATCGCCGTGCAGAAAAATCTTTGTGGAGAGGGAACTAGAGAATCAGCTCTATATGCCAACATTGTTAATTCAAACTGAAAATACAATACTAAAAGTACATTAACATCAATATTGTCAGGCAGAAAAAGGTTCAGACTGTTCGGCTATTATGATCAAATCTCCTTCGTGTATTTATGGTTTCGGAAATGTGTGGGGAAATCAAACGATCGGAAAAAAGTTCAACGTTCGTAGATTTTTTTAAAGAAATGATGCATGGACATAGATAATCAGTTTTTGTAATCGGACTTTTTTCGAAGGGTGAAACACTTTAACATTTATGTTAGTACTGCCAGTGTTTCGTATTTTTCTTCGCAGGCTTCGCTGAGCAAATCACAATTTGATGGTTGAATACTGTAGTTATATGTCTTCAATGGGAGGATCGCCGTCACCAGCTACATATTATACCTCATATCAAAAAGAAAAAACACTTTTGTTTGGAATGCCCTTTCTGTAAGGAATATTATATTTTTCCTGAACCGAACATTTCCTTCTGAATAAAATCTTGCCAAAACATTGGCATCAAAGAATACTTTCGTCTTTAATTGCCTCGCAAAATACTTATGTCTTGCCATGAAAAATGTCTATCAATTGATGAAACCGAAACTAACTTGGTAACCGTGATGTATCGATAATGCATCATGGTGTTACAACGTGTGCATACCAAAATACTCTATGGTTTCATGTCGAATATGCCTGTGCCCTCTTTACTGAATTAACTATCTGTCCCAACGTGCCTGGCGGATTTTTATTTCATAACGTCTTAAGCCCAGGAATTGAAGGAAACGTGTAAATCTAAAAAAGTAAAGACAGAATCTGTTTCTCAGAAATGATAGTGTAACTAGTGAATAATGCCAGTTCGACAAGAGCTCTCCTTGAAATACACAAATCATCAAATACTGACATTTGATATAATAAATGAAGATAATTCAGAATCTTGCAATTTTTATATACCACGCATTTAAAAACACATAGTGACAGTCAAGCACATTTTATCATTATTGTGTAAAATCACATCATCATTTATATACATATTGTATTGCTTTTATGTATTAACTTTCAAATAGTACTATAAGCCTGTGGTATTTTAGTATCTAATAAAGATTGATTGCATGAAGATGAAATGTCAGATTTCAGATGGTTTATTCAGTACGTGCGGTTCCATATACAAGTAACAGTGACCAGGTTGGATAATGTTATAACAATTGTCGTCTTAGTCGCAATGCATGGTGGGTATATAGCTGTAGAGCTTTTATAACATTCACTTCAGAAGATGCCATTAAACTGATGAAACTAGTTTTTAAGTTATATGAGGTACAAATAAATGGTAACTATTTAAATATATGGTTCCTGAATGCTGGAAACATCATAACAAAATGAAATACATCTTCAACCATATTTAAATCACATACTTTACACAACCTCATTTTTCTGATAACATTACAGTATCGCCTAAGTTCAAATTGCAATCTGGCCATGCCAATACGCAGTTTTGTCATATCATGACGGTATATAGAGCAGTCTGCATTAGTTAAGTATACTTCTGATTGTAAATTAATTACAAAAAGGAATAACATTCATATCTACTACTGAATTGTAAGGTAGACTTCCATTCCTGAGTTAATATATCAGTAATCCAGTACCAAAAACAATTCAACATTGCTAACATCTTGAAACATAAGGACGTAGCCAAAACCATAGTCCTAAATTATCAACGCCAAGTTATCCAACAAATTCTTTCCTATCCCTCGATTGAATCTAATAAAGCTGTCACGTTCGAAGATTTCGTTAGAATGCTGAATTTCACAAATATTTCTATTCAGTGTTCCTGTCAAAGACAATGGACGTAATGGCATGTGAAATGTGTTACATTTTCGGGAACAGTGCGGTTATAACATCTCATAGTTTCCAGACTTTTAAAAAAGGGGAAATACGTTTAATATGTCATGTTCTCCAAGGTTTTATTTATTTTTAACTTTATACAATCGTTAGAGATGAAAGTCCATATTTTATGATACAACATAGTGAACGTTTTTTCAACTATGAGAAAATGAAAAAAGTCATTTTGACATGCAACATCATGCCTTCGGTGTGATGTTCGAGTTTTTAGATAATTGCTTTACTCTATGAACAAGCACATGTCTTATTGACAGGCTTGTGGCACGCACTACGGTCTGATTTTTATAAAAACCCACTGTTATAAAACTCTAAGTAGTTCACGTATTTTGTTTTCCCTACATGCACAGTTTGAGCTATTTTTTTTACCACATTGAGATGTTTTATTTAGATATTTAAAAATTTCTTGTAAATTCATCATTTTATAGAAATCTTCTGAAATGCACTTTAACTCATTTCTTCATAGAAACATTATCCACCTACATACCATGACGAAACCTCTGTGTCCAGTTTAAATTTGATCACTGCAAACAAAACCTGAGATATGAATTCTGATCAGCACAAAGGGGAATCTCTCTTGAGTAATTTTAAAATGCATTAATTTTGTTTATTATCTTAGATTTCATACCAATCACATTTTATCATAACGAAATACTAATTTACACGGTTTTGTGAAATGCCTTTTCCATTATAAATCGCAAAAACATGTTTGAATGATTTATGATAAAACTATAACATCAGAAAATGTCAAATGGTCAGAGTCACGTTTTCGACAGCATGTGATGATAAGAGCTTTCAATCTAATTCCTTACATACACACAAGAATCACTTATTTCATTTCAATAAAGGCAGATGGTGATTGGTGTATCCTTTTAACGGTTGTCGCACGAGAGGAAAGGGGGCGTGATAGTGTAGTGGTTAGCGGTTTCAGCTTCTGATTAAGACATTCGGGGTTTGTATTTGCTATTTAGTATACGTGTAAAGATATTTGATATTAACTGCTATTCATTCATCACCTAAGAACAATACAATAGCAAATACTATAATAATGCAAAAATGGACCAAGATTGGCTGAGAATAAAAGATAAAATTGAAATCCATTTTTATAAAGAAAAGCTTTTTGGCTTCCGAGAAAGACATACTAATCCAACGACACTATTACTATTATCGAAAACTATAACTTTGATTTTAAACTTTACAGAAAGTCAACATTCAACTGTAAAGATACCAAATGTACCAACTTGAAAAATATTATTCCTAGGAGAATTTGTCTTAATGTAACTGAAGAATCTAGAAGATCTAGAAGATCTATTTCAAATCAAATCAAATTTCTTTATTTCAATACTGTAAGGCCAATTGCGTATTAGTACAGAAGACTCCACATCTGTGCAGACATAAGAAGGTGAACTAAGAATATAGAGAAACATGTTATTTATAAGATATTTTGCGGTATTCAAGACATTTGCAAAATTTGGGATGACAATAATGTGTTAAATTTTACCATTGTTGGAAAAAGATTGAAAGATTGTAATCACTCACAAAATTTCCTTTTCTTTATAAATCAATTATTTATATTGTAAAACAAGCTGGCAGGTTTTATCGAAGTCTCCTTGTATAATGATCAATATTCTTATGGAATTGCAGTAATTCAATAATATTCAATAATAACCAATCATGTGTGGCGTCCACTTGGAAGGATGAAAAATAAATTGATTTTTTATGATGAATGCAGAAGTTGCTGTTTGCTACTTTCGTTATTCTGTTTAAAAAAATACTTTTTCTGGTAACGATGGGAATAATAATCAGACCTTCATTATCAGAGTTCTTCCCGAGGAAGAAAAGATCTTCTGAATGACGAATTCTGTTTTGTGAAATTCACGACATTTCGGATAATATGCGTTCTCCTTCATCAGGTGGGATGTAGCGAATATGAAATGGCGTACATTATATGTGATATGTATGTCCTGAAGAGGCTCGTTATGCTGAAAGCGCTAGCTATTAAAATGGATTGATTTTACTTCTAACTTCATATTTTTCAATATCTAATACCTGGGAGTTTTAACACTGAGGAGAGAACAACTTTTAATGATTAGAGGATTCGCATAGCTTAACTGGTACTTTCTTGGTACGTTCGTTTTAAAACGGCTTCTTTTGATTAAAAGACAGTTTCTTACTTCGTTTATCTAGAAAACTTGCTGTTGTCTCTTCAAGCATTCAAATGAGATGTCAGAAGTTGTTTTTATTAGTTTCCCTGCGATGAAGGGTTTTTAACCTTTATAGAAAAGCTAATTTAAATCCGTATGTTATACATGGAAATACTTATCTTATATCGTGTTGCTATTCGTGTTGCTATTCCTAGATTACAGCCACTAATAAACATACAAATTAATTTAATCGGTCCGCCATTCTAAAGTTCTTTGAAAAAAAAAGTTTCATGTAAATTTCGGTAGGTTATGTCATATTTCGTGTCACCTTCGTAAATTATTTTGGTAACTTTATAGCTGAGACTCTGATTGTAAGACATGATTTATCATACAAGTCTTTTAAAGCAGTCAAACTAATACCTCGTTGTCTCTACATGTAAGACAGTCTAATCATTCATGAATGTCAAAGGTTTCAATTTCTCATGAAATTGCTTGGCTCTATTTAAAACCTCGTGGGCAAAGATGAGCATAATGCAATTACTGTACGGGCAGAGTAGCACAACATAAGTTTGAGTTACAAACTATTAATTAAAGACACAATTTCCAACCTGCTTTTGGTAAACGGTCAACAACCTTTAACACACAGAATCACTGTAAATTCTTAAGATTAGGGGAAGTAATATCTTATGATAATACAACTTTATTTACTTTAATTTCATGATGATGCTAATAATAATAATAATTATAATGCTTATGATAATGATGATGATGATGATGATGATGATGGTAATTATCATTATCAGAAGAAGAAGTAGAAGAAGAACCTTCTTGTGTTTAATCTTTGCTTTAAATAGGCCAACAAGACCGAAGTTTGACCCATCCACAGCAAACTCATCGCTCCTACGATCATCAATGACAAGGCCATTAAGTCTTTCACAAACCAGCAGAGTTAGAGAATGGAGCAAATGTATTCAAATGCAAAAACCGCAATTGCAAGACTCCAACTCATCTTAAGGTCCAACACGTACAGCCCGAAGACAAAGCTGAGGAATTACAATAGCAACATTAATACGTATATATTGCTCTATGGCTCAGAATACCGGAGGATCATACAGAGCGACCAACACATGGTAGAAGTAGATCTCTTCAGCAACTTCAGATCCAGAGAATATTATTGTCAGACTGTTTTTAACTGCAAAAAACAAGGTTCCCCATGTTTTCCTCAAGTGTTCCCCAAGGGTTTCCAAACATATTCGTTTATAGATGAGTATAAAGTCAGTATCATCATAAAAACTTTCAGGCACTTAAATTCAGATTTTTTTATGACATAGTGAACACCGGTTCAGATTTAAATTCTCAACCACTGTTCAATATCACTAATTGTTTAATTTCAATATTTCATTTCCTCTGTGCTGCATGAACAATTCTTCAAATTAAGATAATCATTTTATCCTTTTAACAACATCAATGACTTTAGCGATTTTATATTTCATAGCAACGTTGTACTGGTATTCTGATAAATACATTGTCTACATTTTTGGATCAGTTAGAGAACTCAAAACGTCAAAATAATAATAAATTATCCCTTTATCTTCTAAACAAGAAAATCATTAATACTGAAATCAAATCTTTAATATAACATGTCGGATGGTCGGCACCATTCGCAGTTAAAATTACCTATTACTTACAGAGAGACAGAAAATAATGTTGAGCAAATTAGAATTGAATACATTGACGTAGTTTTAGAATTAAAAAAAACCTCTACTGGTTTTTGGATAAATAATTTATTTAATGTAGTCTATGGGCCTCCATTTCTCGCCATATTAGTCCTTTGAAAGATTTCGTTAAATGCAGTAAAACTGAAAGATTGACCATTAAGGTGTTTCATTTTGTGCATGGATGTTGTATGTATGTATGTTTGTGCGTGTGAGTGTGTGGGTGTGTGTGCGTGTGTGGGTGTGGGTGTTTGTGTTTGTGTGTGTGAGGGGATGGGGTGGAGTGGGGGGTGGGGGTATTGGATGGATGGATGCATGTATGCGTCCGTTTTTATGTGTTGGCATACATGTGTATGTATGTCATCTAATTCTTCTAATCTAACGCTATGGTAGCTCCTTCTACTACCTTATACTATGCTGTCTATTTTCTGTTAGCCTTTCTATCTGCTGTTATGTTCCGTTATGCGATTTAATGTTTTGATAATTGCTGTTCCATATTTTGCCATGTTGTGAAATGCTTTATGAGCATAATTGATTCCATCTATATGAAGGGCAGAAAGCTCATCAGGATGTGCTCAGTCTACAAAGATGCGCTTCTTGAAGGAAGGTTGAGAGAGGCGTCGTCTTCTGCCGAGCTCCACCGGTACGTATTATGACTATCTGCGTTAGTCTCAGCAGCATCAGATGGAAAGATAGACTTTCCCATCCATCTACACAAAGTGTTTGACCAGGACCTCGTGCTGCGTCTGCTGTTCTGCAGAGACATAGAGTCATTTGTAGAGGTGTCGGTACGTTCCTTTAAGTGCCATCACTTCTACAGATCTGACACTACAATTAACTGTTTCGACATAAGATGAACACACAGAATTAGTGAGAATGACACTTACTCTACAAAGTTGTAAATAACTACGTCTACATCTTTCCTATTTGTCTTTCTCTTATGTAACGCATGCTTTAAGCTCTGAGTCACTGTCCTTACCAAACTCTACCTACCTTATCGTGTAGGATGTATAAACATATATACATATACTATGCTCTGCTATGATGTCCTATGATATGCTATTTATGCTGTTATTCGGAAAGTTATGTATTTTATGTTGCGAAAATTTCAGTTTGAAAACGTCTACAACATTGTCAACTTGATTGCAACAAATACGGTTTCTGTCAAATGTAACTATTGGAAGAATCCAAAGGGAGTTATCACATTATTATGATATAACAAAAGAAATATCCTACTCATGTCAGTAGGAGAAGTTTGTTAAATTTTGGTCAAGTTGTCACCACTTATTCACATAGTTTTGCCTTCTGTCCATAAAAAAAGACGATGCTCAATACAAATTGTACCCTATATCCACCATCCAGTATGTAACTATGAATGAACTATGTGAATGAATATTTGTATATATATGTGCACAAAAAAATGTGGAATAAAAAAATCTGTCTGTATTTCAAACCAATGAAATGTTCCACGACCACTGCTGGGAGAGAATGACCATGCGAGAAAGGCTTATAACGTCAATATTCCTCAGGTGACATCGTTCAATAGGGTATGCAAGCCAAGTTAGGTAATCCAAGAATAGACAATAATCCATATTTCCGATTCTTCACAAAAATTTAATTCTTCACACTATCATTGTAGTCAAGTTTGTCTTGAACCTGGTTCTATGTATTAAGCCTTAAATAACAATCAAGTTATGCGAAATGACAAAGATTCTATTTCATTTGTAAGGTCAATCAAATTGCAAGAGTGCTACTTTTCAAAAGATAACTAGCCACATCAACTCGACAACTAAAAGGGAATTAGACAGCTGCCAATTTGATATGATCTATCTTGTGATCCAATATTACACATTTCGAGAGAACTGTGGCCATCTGACATGATCGGTTCGCCTTTAAACGGTCTGCAGCCTTGGTGTTTTATACCAAATCAATATTTCATGGATTTACACTAAAGTACAGCTTAATCTAGTTGTTTATGCCATATGAGTCAAACATGACACCATGTAGTTGATGTAAACAAAATTGACTCACCAACTCAATTTTGTTCTCTGTCCCATAAAATGGTTCTTCGTAACTAAAATTAATTCACAGGATATCATTAATTAACACGGGAGGAGATTAATTGATATCTGATTATACGGTGTTGATATGAAATTTACTGAACCGTCAGCATTGTTAACCTCTTTTCATTGTCATCTATTGACATTATTTTTATTGTTCTAAATGTCAGTCTTTGTGATAAAACATTTGTAAAGACGAAGCAGCAGTTCATTATAGTATTTCTTTACAATAATGCAAAATTTAGCAATTACAAAACCAAATGGAACATGCACTGTGAAGCAGCACTTGATGAGAAGAATGTATTTAAAAGATATTAGACCAAGCCTTCTTACATTTATTAAAAGAAAGTAATTAGTTGTCAAGCAGTTAATTGAACGTCATGAGGGGATTTGATAAGATTTAATGTAAGAAATTTGAGTGCCAAAATGTCAGCCGGAATACATGATGATGCTGTCACAAATGCCATGTAATGAAGAGTCGTGGTCTCTAAGGAGATACGATGAACAGCAGCTCATCGATGATACACAACGAATTTTCTTTTAGTTCAACGTCTTGGACTAATGATAGGATTGGAGACCCGGTGCGTATGTCTTTAATAGAATATTAAATGTTACATTATTTGAAGGATTTTCACAAAAAGGATCATGAATAAATTTGGTTTTTTTCCTGGCGCTTATTTTATTTGCCAATCCTATGCGCTTATTAGAGGCCCCGACACTAAATAGGGGAAATACTGTAGTTTATGTTTTCCAAAATAATCTGTTAATAACTCTCAACCTTATTGATGTGATAAGAATTGCATCTCAAATATCAAAGATTCTCATGGTTGCAACTTAAGAAAATCACTTGTGATCATAACACGTATTTCATTAGTGGAATGTCCCTATTTAATACAAAGTGTCATGGCATCTCTATAATTGAGCAATAAAGTGATATATTTATTAAATTAGTGTTAACGTTCCTTTATTAGATGCAACCATACGCTTATTCCAATCAACAACACAGTTGTCTTCAATAACTTTCAAAACCCTGAAGACCATGTACATATTTTTGAGCTAACTTGACTCACCTTTTGCATGAATAGGTGTCCACTCATCTGACTTCCTGTTCTTTCTATTAGTACAATTTTAAGGGAGAGTGAGAAACTATTAATCAACTGATGATATGTGCCAGAAAAAACCATACCAACTTCTAGCTGCTCTCCAAAAACCTAATTTTTGATGATCGGATATAACCTTTGGTATTTGATATGATTCAATGTTCAATGTACGTTATGTTGAATGTGATCTTTGAGATTAACAATGTGATTTATTTTTCAGTCACATCTTTAAAAGTGAATAACAATTGAGATTCATTTCGAAACCTTTTTGTGACACAAAACAGTGGTACATTAGATTCAGAAAAGTAAAGCAAAACGGACTATGTCTCATTAATTTTTAATTGCGTTGTGACATAAAGTAACTCTTAACATTGGTCTGACGAGAACCAATCTTCACGAGTTATCAGAGATGTAACGTTTTTGAGTTCACAGTCATTAACTTGGTTGGTAGTCATAAACGATGTAAATGATAATCAAAATTAATTATTTCGTTAGAACAGTTTCACTGACATAACGTTTACTTTTTAATCATGGCCATGTAAGTAAGTATTCCATTTATTGCTTTTGTTAAATGGTATGTAAGTCGTTCTGGAAATGTTTAGTACCAATAGGTTCTGCAATTATCATGACATTACTGCAATTCCGAAAAACTCAAACGTTTTGACATATGAATGACATATTTAGAATCATTTGCCATTTTCATATGGCTGTACCTGCAAATAGAGAGGAGAGAAACATTGCACTAAAATTTCAACTAAAATAATTTAAAAATTACATTTAAAATAAAGTAAATCATCTCATTTCATCCTATTATGATATATGATTGGAATTAAAAATTTGTAGAAAAAATATTTGGTTTTCATAATATAATTATATTTATTATGTGATCTTATTTTTCCGTCGATCCGATTGGTCGAGAAGCGGTCACGTGTCAGTCGACAGAAAAGCATATTGACTTCACTCCGAGTCCGACCAAAAGTGATATTGACTTGAAATAGACATAATGACGTCAAACCATTGTTACATGACGTCATCGTGTTGTTTTCGTGACGTCATTTGACCGTCATGTTGAACAATTGATCAAAATTGCTGTTCATGATTGTAGTTTTTTCTTTTCTTTTCGTATATATTTCGAAACATAATAAAACAATTATGGACTGGTGAATTCGGTCAATACCTGTTTTTATAGACCCGAGGAAAGCAATATTGACCTCGGACTTCGTGCTTTCCTCGGGTCTATAAAAACAGGTATTGACCTCATCACCAGTCTATAATTGTATAATATAATATAAATATTTTTCATTAAGTCACAGAAAGCTCCTGGAATACTTGATAGAAGTCTCTTGATTGTCAATTTGCAATGTCAATTAACTTCCAACAGCCAATCTTTTGACATTGTCAATATAACTCTAACAGCTTCTTGAAAGAAAACTGCTTTTCAGTATTCAGTAGAGGGAGAATTTATGTATCTTTGAAGAATGCCAAACTAATTTCAACTACCACTGTGGACTACATGAGTATTCAAGGAGAATGTAAGTTTGATATGTCTGTTGCGAAAATAGTTAATTCATTATTGACGGACTAAATCATTGTTGTCAAACCCAGAGATATTTACGTCTCCGTAGCACATTATCAACATTCTATCAGATCGCATCGTCAATGCTCATTATTTGACTGGAGAGGAACTTGAAGGTTACTTTGTCATAGAAGAGGAACCCAAACCGTCGGCAGACTTCATCAATGTCCAAATGGCAAACTGTCATGAAAGCATTGAGATAATGTAAACTGTCTTCCTATATTTTGAGAATAAATTTTGTTACCTTAAGAAATATTTGTTTAAATATAGATAATAAGAACAAACTTTATCAAAGACAATTTTCTTTTATTTTTGGTACAACATCTTAAAACTCACATTTAGGAAAAGCATTTATATAAACTGCCTCAGCTAATCCTTTTTCCTTATAGTTTGTATTTATCCTAATTTGTTTTGTACTACATCTTGTTTTCTGGAAATAAGTTAGCGTAACATGTTTGACACCAAAAGTAAAATCAGTCATAATTCAAAATAGGTCTTAATTAAAAAATACTTTGTACCTTGTATGAGTCCGAAAAAGTAAGTAAGTCTTAGAACCAGTCGCGGCAGTCCACCAAAAGTAACTTTGACTTTATAGCTGTCAACCTGTTGACTTTATAGCTGTCAACCTGTTCATCCAATCTAACTGGAATTTCCACTAGTAAGGCCCTTGGCCCGTCGCCCTAAATGGTTAAAGAGTGTTGTAAGGTTAATTTCATCATCGGGACACTCTGGAAAATAATTTCTTTTCTGTTGCTTGTTTATGTCAATGTTGAATTTACATCTCTTATATTTCTTACACAGTATGGTTTTTTTCTGGGAAAGTAGGTGTGTCTAATACTGTACACAAGTAGTTATTTAGTGAGAACAGTTGGGGATAAGACCCACTTCAGATCCGCAAAGGTGCCTGAAACGGTTTTTAGATTGAAAGAGATATATTGCCTACACACTACAGTTGTATAGCTTTTCTGAATTGAACATTGATGCTTAAGTATGCAAATATGACTGTCAAAACAATATCTTTCATTTTGAGTATATTAAAGAAGTTCGCTTTATAAAGGCCTACCGTTTTCAAACATTTAACTAATTTCCCCAACTAACATATAAAAGGTATTCATCAAGATTTCGTATCACTTGTTTGATATCATTATTGATAAACTTAAACCCGATTTCTTTATAAAGGTTTGGCCGAAATATTCTATTTCGAAAGGATGAAGTTATATGAAATATTCAATCTGTTATGGCAAAGAAAAATCCACATAATGAAATAGGATATATTCTAAGGGTCTGTCATCTTATCGAACATTTGATATTGCTCAGATGTCATAAATATGAGAACAAAATTGCGTTAATGTATACACAAATTTCCATTAAACCTTTATTAAGAAGAACAAAGCATTTTCTAAAATATACTTTTTTATGAAGATTATAATGGTGACCTAAAAACATGTCATCATATCAACATATTTATATACATATATAAAGTTGTTTTAGGTTTCATTAAAATTGGGGAAATTCACACATTGAATAAACGCATTTAGATATTTTTAAAGTAAGGCTTTATCAAAATGTTTCACAAATAAAGCCATTTGATAAAGTGTTATGCTTTCATTAATTTATATCACTGAGAAAGGTTAATATAATCATTTAATGTTGATGATATGACTTGCTTTTTTAACTGTATGTGTCTATTTAGTTGTAGAAATGCATGTATGGTGTTGAAAATATAGCAAACAGTAGCAAACGTCTTACATATATAAATGCTTGTATAAACTGTCATTCAAGTAGACCTACTTTTAAATTTTTTGTACTATGGATAACAATGAATAAAGCAGAGGATTGTTTTATTATTTTACATATAAATCGTCATTTTTTAAGAATATAAAAAAAAAATTTCATTTGAAAAGACTTCATGTTTCAACCCCTCTCCAAATCCTAAAGTAAGATGGTTTTATAACGGTCTTTCCTCAAATGACCCATCCCAACCTTTGGTAATGTTTTTTCATAACCCTCCCCTGTTGGCTGTATATTTTTGTCTGACCTATCCCCAAAAAAACAAACCCCATAACCCCCCCCCCCCCCCCCCCCCCCCCCCAACCCTGTTATAAATGATCGGTCCCTTATAACGAAATAAATGCATTAGGGTTTCAATAATCACCATGGTCTTGATATAAACGTACAAATTTCACAATTAGAGGCTCGTGTCTGGGTAAGTTCAGCACAGTGATGCTGTGTGAGGACGCCCCGTCAAGACAATGCATGCTTATTTTTTTCGACGTCAACAGATTCAGTTTTTAGCAAAACATATAAGTTCCTGCGACGTATTCTTAAGTTTTCGACTTAAGCGTGAGTACATGACTGTTTAAATGTTGTATTTTATGCAAAAGTAAACAGCAGAAAACGGTAAAGTGGATTTTAGCTTCTTACTTAATAGTGATCATATATCATAACTGGCTTGAGACTGGTACTTTTCTCCAACTATGTGAAGAAATTGAAAGCACTTTTATCAGAATCTAACTTGTATATCATCTATGAAATCAATTTATAATAGAAAACTTCATTGAGTTTGCTAAATTCCAGGTTTATTTCATTATTCCAAAGAAGAATTTCTCCGAGTTCTACAATTTTCCGGGAAAGTAAATGTTCCTTATTGATTGACAAGCAAGCAAGCACCAAAACCTTTATTCATCTTGAGAATCAGCAGTAGTCATTATGTGTGATTTATTAGACCACTTAGCTACTAAGTTATTAATTTGGACCTGACATTTGGTCTATTTACTTGATAGATAAGGCCGTCCTCCGGTATGTTTAATGGCATATACCAAACTAACATAACTTCTGATTCATTATTGCACCATTATATATTATCAAATGAAACAAAAGATATTTGGAAAGCAAATTGCAAGCAGAAATAGCATAGACTTTGAACAGAGAGCCTAAAAGAAATAGTAATAAAACATCCCTAAACTGATAACAATTCAATAGCAATATCTGTTTATGTTCTCACATTCCCATCGTTTCAATATTCTTTCAACATATACAATGAGGGAAACAGAATCATTTTTAAAAGAAATATTACTTGAACATTCGCAAACAGATTGAAATTATAAATTTGCATTAGAAAAAACTCTTAGGTAAATTCATGCCATCACATTCAAGGGTACGTGGTCTGGAAATTGTATACATAATAAATCAAGTCATATTCCTCTACTGAAGCAAATATTCATATGTGTGGGTAGGCCAGTATTCTTGTTGGAACATATATTTATACATGATACGAACTCCCCTTAACTTTCAATATATTTTTTCATAAGTCAATAAGATAAGGAATTTACTTTCTTTACATTCGTATATACCCTGCAAGTCGTAAAGGTTGCTTTGGACATTATTTAAGGAACAGCAATTACATTATCTGTCAAAGGAACCCGCAGATTACATTTAAATCTCATTCGAAAGTTGTCAACATCATTTCAATAACCAAAAATTATTCATAACAATATCGCGATGGATCATTAGCAAACTAAATCAAATGTTTTTCTTACAGACAAAGGAAAAGCTTAGGCGTCACTTAGGGGCACTGTCTAAGCCAACGACTTTTGAAGCAACTAAGTCAGTCAACTAATTAGTAAGTCAGTAAATGATCCCTGGTAACAGGACGTTTTTTGACCTACAGAAACATTTGTTACATTTATTACATCTGACAAGGATCCTTTGGTTATGTGTACATAACAGCATTCCAAACTTTGCTGTGCCCATGATGTCCCTTAGGGACAGGGGCGGTGGTCTTACGAAAGCAGAAACCAAAAAATAAAAAGTTTGCAACATATCTTTTTTGCTTTTTCAGTCTCTCACAGAAACATTTGTTACATTTATTACATCTGACAAGGATCCTTTGGTTATGTGTACATAACAGCATTCCAAACTTTGCTGTGCCCATGATGTCCCTTAGGGACAGGGGCGGTGGTCTTACGAAAGCAGAAACCAAAAAAGTTTGCAACATATCTTTTTTGCTTTTTCTGTCTCTCTCCGTCTCTTTTTTTCTCTTGATAATCAAAACTGATACCACCTGTTAGACAGTTAGTTTTATTACTAATCAGTGAACTAAATAATCCTCAGAGAAGGTTGAACATTCCATTACAATGTCAATGACTGTCAAAGGATGTCTAAGAGAGAACAGTCTTTAGTCAAATACTTTGTACCTTAAATTTTCCTTACAAATAATCGATAGAAAAAGACATAAAAGTTTAACCTTATACCAGACCAGGCAGATCAACAATAAAATTTTTGAGTACTACAGTCAATATAACGACAATAACAACTGTCATGATGTTCGCCATTCTCTCCACTCAGAGGTAGCTCCGTCATAAATTCCTATCCAACCTTTGTCTTAATAAGAAGGTTTCTCGGGCATCCGGCAGTTCCCCTAGCGGGACAATATTGCAACTAAATCAACCTGGCTATATTTCAGCCAATGAAAACAACAAATGCATGAATAACATATTTGTTGTCACACAAGCCTGTGCAATGAAACAGTCGCAAAATTAGGCGTTTGTGTTCTGTAAAAACTACTCAAAGTGCAAGGTGCATATTCGAATAAAGGTTAGTTTTCGGAAAGCTGACGGAAATAACTTAGGCGATTTGAATGATTACTTTTGAAACGGCATCGCTGATTGCACAACTAACTTTGTTTGAATCCAACCAGCGTTCTACATTTCGTGACCAAGAAACCTTCGAATTAAGACAGAGGTTGTATAGGAATTTATGACGGATCTACCTCTGTTGGGTGAGAATGTTTCAGGTTGCCTACTCATCTGTTGTAGAGTGTATTTAACACTTTCAGTTTAAGGGATAGTGACTTTAAATGTGTATCATCATCAGGACGCATCAGCCTATCCAAATAGATTTAGTTTAAAAGGCTTTGTACTGTACGTTTTATCTAATTATCTCTAAATATTTTTACGGGAAACTTGTGTGTGAAAGAGATGTAGGGGTACATAACTGAAATGTTTTACATTTAGAAGGCTACATCGAGAGAGCGAACGAATAATGCAAGGTAGGTTGTCTATATTCAATCAACTAAAAAACAATAAACAATTTGTTTATATTGTCGTTTCCTCAATGTCAGTGTTGATGTAATGGTCAGCTTTTAATCTATCTACAGGAATTTCCATAAGTACCAAAATGATACTATGTTGACATACTAGTGGGATACAAACAGAGAAAGTTCATTTGATTTAATTTCATTAAAGAATAACATATAAGCACACTAGACTGCTGTCATCTATTTTAGAAATTTAATGAAATATCTTCTCTGAATGTGTCTGAGATTTTAATTAGTTTTCCAGAAATATTCTGAATAGAATTGTACTTTCTTCTACGCAAATCAACATGTCCAAGAGTACTTCGATAGTATCAGGGTGTGAGAGTTGTAATAAATACTATTGAAAGTTTCTTCGGAATATATGGCATATCTTGTGTCACATTCGTTAATTATTATAATGTTCCTGTTTCGAATAATGTTCGATAAACCCTTAACATTTATGTTTTATCCCCATATGTTTTAAACTTTGCATCGTCCATGATGTAAGGAAAGAACTTGAGTATTCAATGAGATTTCATGTTTATGATTTTATGTTGGGAATCGTTTTTAACTTAAAGATAATCGGTAAGTTTTAACTACAGCTGCTTTCCGAAAGATTGTTTACTTACATCTGTATCTCAGTGCAAATATCATGTAATTTTGGTTTACATTGGATGTCAATAAGATAACTTCAGCAGAACTGTCAAAGGATCACCCATTGTCCATGTGTAAAATAGCAATTCTTTATTCTTTAACTTATCTGGATATCGAGTTGTTTTGTGCATAACTTCCTATAAGGCAAAATAAAAACAGACAGACGGGGTCATATTTTCGTAATTCCGATTTTTTCTTAAAATTCACATTGCAATAATCCATATTGAATCTCTGAAAAATAATCAGCACAATCATATTGACTTAGTGCAAATGAACAAATGACTCCTTTTTAAAGCTTAGCATGATCACCTATTAAGGATTTTGCCGAGAAAATAAGAATTAGTGTTTACGAAATTTTTACCCCTGGTCACTTCAATGTTAAGGTACAATAGATCTCGTCAACTGTATTGTAAATTCAACAATATCGGTTTCTCTTTTGCAATGCCACGATCCATCAAAGACATCCAGAAAAAAAAGATATTTGCACTAGGATATGCATATTTATGAACAAAGTTTCGGCACGTAGCTGTTCATGTATATCTAAAGTTCGCAAATGCACATCTTTTCTGCCTTCGAAAATAGTCTTTAGTTTCTTGTGTACGTGTTCTTTGAATCACAGGGTGATATCGCAAATAGCCATGAAACAAGGGGGGAAAAGGAAATTGTTAATGTTTTTCATTTACTATAATTTCCATAACATTCCATCAGACCCAGATAGCCAATTATCTTCAATTATGAAATTTTCGTACTTTGCATGCGTCAACATTAAAGATAGATAATAACGTCCTGTTTCTTTTCGAACAAAGGTCTAGCGATATATACATCTGCTTCCCTTAAGAGGTTGTCAAGGTTATCCAAACATAACATAATCTGACCATGTTTAGGAATGGTTCGGAAGAATTAACGGCAAATGTCTTTAACGATATCCATCAAGATATGTGTGTTTTAAATTACTTTAAATGCGATAGCCTTATTTCAATTAATTATATTAAAGATGGAAACCAATTTGTGATATATTCACTTGAACGAATATGATAAATGGTCTAAGATAAGAAACATATTCTATAAAATGTATCAGTCAGTCAAGGACTCTCATATGGTTGCCAACATTGAATTTCATTATTGCCATGTGAGTGAACCCATTCTGTCACTAGTTGATAAGATTAACCCAGAATAGTCGCATCTACAATCAGCAACAAATCGAATTTGCTTAAGTTCATATTCAATTTCAATAAACAATGTTGGAATTCACTTGTCTATCAAATTTACTAATAACAATGGACAAGCAATTTACTGATTCACTTAGTTTGTAATAGATAGCGAGCTATAACACACGTAGGTCCACTATAAATACACCTGGAAAAAAGTATTGTAACGTCGACTTTGTTTCGAACTGTCGCTTTTGAATTAAATTAATTGACTGATAAGGACCAAATCATATTACAGGGACTACCTCGTTGAAACCAAGTTTAAGTTATGAAACATTCACAATAGTCTTAAATCAACCACGTTGTCATGCTAAAACCAGTCTTCGAAGAGTCCCATTTTAAATTGACATCATGCTAAAACAGTTTTCAAAGTTAAACTTGTTAAATTGACATCATGCTAAAAACAGTCTTCGAAGAGTCCCATTTTGAATTGACATCATGCTAAAATAGTCTTCGAAGTTACCCTTGTTAAATTGACATCATGCTGAAAATAGTCTTCAAAATTACCCTTGTTAAATTAACATCATGCTAACATAGTCTTCATAGTTACCCTTGTTAAATTGACATCATGCTAAAAATAGTTTTCGAAATAACCCTTGTTAAATTGACAAATTTCATAGTCGGAAATGTTTGACTGTCACAGCATTGTTTGCTAAGTAGACATGAGTGTCAATGAAATCCGCCTTACAAATGCTAGAAGAAATGGGTCATTTCTGAAATTTTATTAGATTTAAAAAATTAAATGTAAAATGTTACATTAGAAAAAACTTCATTCTTTATTGTGTTGTAATAGATAAAATACAGTCAACAACAACATATAGAATCAATGGATATTTAGAATAACGTAAAACATTTCTACTATGTTTAAGATATTCTTGTGAGAAAAGCGAAAACTTCCATGTTAACTGAATAAGTTGATAAAATGTGTACTCTTCTTGTTAACAAAACCTAAACAATGAAATACCCGTACTGATTGAAATCTCTTATATTCTTGAATGATTAGACTGCCTTATTTACATTTGATAAAGACTTCGATTGACTTCCTTAAAATACTTGATGGGTTTTCATAAATCATGTCATTCGACCAGACTCTCAGCTATGAAGTTACCAAAATAATTAACGGAGGTGACACGATATATAAAGGATCTTTGAAGTATAAGTTATGCGATAGGTTTCTGTGCTTCATTAATGCAGTTAATATGGAAGTGATTTCATAGAGTGTAATCTAAAATCTCAGACCCTTTAGACACATTAAATTCATTTATAAACCGAATTGATAAACGTCTTAGGTTTGTTGGTGAGTGCAATCTATTTGATAGGAATCGTTTATTGTTACTTCAACTGTGGTTCTATGGTAGAGCTTGGATGTTGTGTGTTTTCGGATCATTTACACGAATATAAAACTCAAATAACAAAGACATACACCAATAACGTCAATATTTAGAAAGATAGATAGATTGGTTTTACATGCTCAAATAATTACGATTACCAAAACATTCAAAGACAGGTGGCAATATGTTTACATTTACAACTTCATAAATATGAAGATGCATATGCATGTAAAAACAAACAATAAGCATTATTTGACACCAGGTGTGAATTGGAGTAAAGTCAGTCAGTATAGTCTGGAAGTCTTAAAATTGATACTTTTGATATAATTTGACTTCTAAACATTTTGATGGCAAAAAAGGAAAGGATATTTTTATTTACAAGTCCTGTAGAAACTTGGTTACATGACGCCACAATAGTGAATAGGTGTTAAGTAACAGTGTTAGCAACGCCGTCAAAATGGCAACCAATTCGCGGACAGGACATCGGATGCTCAAACACCAAAGTATCAAACAGCCTTACATAAACGCCCTGAGACTTCTGTTTATACAATGAGGATAAAATAACGAAATTTATAAGATTTTTAGGGCTAAAGTGGGAGAAATGTTGATGATCTGTCTGAACTAGTTGTTCATCAGGATCAGATTTTTAGTAGCATTAAACAAGACATCAAAAACGCATATAACATCGACAAATACAACACATACTCAACTTGTAATTATTCGAAATTTATGAAATTCTGGTCGATGTGTCATCTACTCTTTCAAAATGATTAAAGATTTGTTTGTTCTAATTTGTAATGACATCCTTTTTCCACTGCAGCTGAGGATTCGTTAACTTTTAGTTTCATTTGTAACCAACAAAGGCAATGCTGATACCTCCTTTATCATTTATATCATGTATCTATTTCTGTCAAAGTGTACTATCCACAACCATGTATCTCTTACCCAAGACTGTGTAAAAATTGATGTATGATTTCTTGTATATGTACCACAAAAATAAATGAATAAAAAAAAAAAAAAGAGACACAGATTGGACACAACACTGAGAAAAGTTTCATTGTTTCTAGTACAGAGTTTTGGTTCATTTGACAAACTTCAAACAACAAACACAGACACAATGTGTCTATTTCCTCCAGAGTGACAAAACAGAATGTGTAACAAAACGAGAATGGACTTTCAATGTTTAAAGTAGTTTGTTCTTCAATCATAAGAACTAATATATAAGCTATTTCCTTAGTCTTTATCGATTGCTACTGATGTTACAGTAACACATTTGTTCAAATACGAAGAATTTCTCGCCCTCCTGAATGTAATGAAACCAAAGATTACTCTTTATGAAACCAAATCTGAAAAATGTCAAATCATCCTTTGGGCATACTAAATCTAATATTTTCTTGAAATAAAACCTCTAAATACAATATTGGTAAAAGAACATTTGATTAGTGCCAAGCTTCATGCTACAAATTACCAATGATTTTTTCAAATAATAATCAAAAGCTTAGTTTTTTTAAACTTAAATTTTCAATGATCATATTGCACGTGATTTCCTGTAGCGAAACTGATAAAAGTGAAAAAAAATTCTACTTATTAATATGCTGCATTCCTAATCTTGCTACAAGTGAACTTCAACGTTATCCCTATTACTGCAGATTTATAAAAAGAGGAATAAAATTATTAATCTTTTTTAAAAAAATAACCAATTGAGAAATTGAGTGTTTTTATAGTAAATTCAAGAAAATTTCTAGTGTAATTAATTTGACAAATTATTTTTAAAAGTGATACTTCTCGAAATATAAATGATGACAGAGGCTTTTTACTGTCGAAATGTCGCTAATAAAGGCATAAACCTAAACACTAATTGACAAAATCTGTACCTTGTTACTAGTAAAAAAACAAAATTTGCCGTAGTTCTGAACAAACTTTGACATCACTGACTGACATTCGGGTGATGTTTTTCGATATTCGATTAGGTTAGTGGTAAATATTCAAAATACGAGCGTGTATTTCCAGATAAACATATATATGCACAATATATGAGGAAGATAAGTTTTTCTACAGAAGTCTTCCAACGGTACTATTTCTTATGTTACTTAAATCCCTTACTTGGAAGTTGATATACAAAGATGAAATTATCATTGATAACCAAAGAAATCACCACATATTCCAACATAAATTTGCTTCGATGTTTTATAGTCTAACACAATCTCTAAATCCTTCAGGTAATTCGGAAAACTTTCCCTTCAAAATATCATAATAATAATTGATATGCCAAATATTTTGTAACGTAAACAATATTGACATTCGAGGGCAGGCATGATTAAAATAACTTTATTTCTATTCATCTTGTGACAAAGTCTGATCAGTTCCAGATTAAGCAACATCTTTGCGCATTATTATTAATGTTGCCACTTACACAGGTATATACTACAATTATGAAATTGAATGAATCATAATTAGTCCTGGACTTAAAAATACATTTTATAGATAATGTTTCTAAACACATCATCTGAAACCTTTAAACATATTCATGCAAGTGAATTCATCACAAACAAAGAAAATATTTGCCATCTTGACTAATTAAATGAAATAAGTTGTATAACATTTGAATTTTGTGTAACAGCACCTGTAACATGGAAGTAATCAGTACATACAGTGAGTGAGTGAGTGAGATGGAGTTAAACGTGCTTTGAACAATATTTCAGTTATTAAACACGTGGATGACAAGCATCCAAAAGAAAAGGGGGAAAAGGGATCGACAGAAAGAGGGAAAAGACGGAAAGAAAGGTATAGTGAGAGATAGAAAGCAGGTTTTAGAAGGACTCAAATTAGGTCTTGCTTCTACCCACCAACCTGTCCACCTTGGGTGTCCCTACCAGGAGCATGTACGCTCCGGCTGGCATAGCTCTCGGGGTCTCTGAAGCACGCAAACCATCACACCACGATAAGGATCACGTTTTTCGTTTTTTTCTGATCATGATGATATTTTCAGAAAACAACCATTAATATTGTGTTAATATTTACACCGAAACATCGCAATCCTGCAATAAAGAAGTTGTAAATCCATATAAATTGTTCTCTAACGGTTTTTTGACTATTGAATATTGAATATTGAAGATAATTGGCTATCTTATTGTGATGAAATGTTATGAATATTAGAGTATTTTGCAAAAACTTCATGCCATTCCCTGTTCTCAACGCTATTTGCGACGAAATAAGGCTAGAATTTGTTACATCGATAATCACGACCTTGCCCTTGTAACTTAAAGAACATTTACATGAGAATCTGCAGTTCCTTTTCGAAATGAAAAATAGAGGATCGTGTGCCAACTTTGGATACACATACACATGTGAAAAACGATTCCCATGTTAAATGACCTTAGTGTTTTGAAGAAACGTTTGTTCGGGGATGATGTTGACAGAAAATTATATAACATTAAAACCGAATATCAAGAAGTGGTTTTTGATAATAATTTCTGCTCCTGTGTCTTTTGGTAAAACAAACGAGCTTCAAATGATGTTTTCTGTTTTGTTCTGTTTGAAGCACTTGACATTTGGCATCCAGTTAGTTCTTTAAAACCCCAAATGCAATTGCATGTACATATTCTATAGCTAGACTTTGCACATGATCTTTAGATACAGCTTTATTATATAAAACTCAGTCTACATTATATAAGGTAATCTTTCCTATGTCTCTTATCTCTAGGCTGACAAACATGTGGGTTGATCAATTTCATTATGTTTACAATGATCGCTTAAAGAACGCGCTTGTTCTAATTGTGATATTGGGTTAATTGTCATATGAGATGACTGTTAAGCAGTAGTTATTGATAGGAACCCCACTTGTATGTTAGACATGATTATCGAGAACTTCTTATGCTTCGTTATTGCTCCAATCTGGCCAATGAGGGACATGACTCAAGCTTTCAATCAGTCACCAATGAGCGAGAAAGATAAATTGGTCGTTAAATCCAGCTATATACCACTTATTAGGTTGTAGAGAGTTTGTGGTCGTACTTCTCTTGTCATTGCAATGTTATTTGATTTGTGTTGGAACACACACTCAGGTAGTTGTGGAGAGTATCTTTTAACTCTTTTAACTTTTAATCCTTTCAGCTTTCAAATTAATTTCAATTTGTATACAGTTAATCATTGTATTATCTTTGAAAGTCAAAGGTCAAGATAATGTAGAGAAACAATTGAAGACTGAAATAATATTTAAATTCCAATACAAATATGGTCTAAATACTGTTCAGTTTGACTGTTCTTTTTTATCAACTTCACAAACTTAAACTTCAAATATCTGTTTATTATTATACTCACACCTTGTTACGTAAATATTCAAGTACTGCTGGGGAAATTAGTTTGCGTAGAAAATTGCACAATTTCCTTAATATCATTTCAGGAAAACTAAATAAAATCTCAGACACATTTAGATGAGATAGCTCATTGAAATATATAAAGTAATCTTCTTTGTTTATTGACAAAGTCTGCTAAGATATGTTTCTTAATTGAATAGAATAAAACTTAGTTCCTTTGATTATATCACAATAGTGTGTCAACATAATATCGTTGTAATAGGTATGGACATTTTTGTAGAAAGATTATATGAATCATTGAAACTAAACTATTCAAAAGCTCTGATTAGAAGTTAATGGTCATTTTAAATGTACAAAATGCCAGCTCTGTGTCTCCATATCTGTAACAGTGGGAATCACACACACCCTTCCAAAAAACGAACCAATCAGGCTGATCACTCTCGATGATGATGCACATTTAAAAGACATTAGCCTTTCAACTGTAAGTGTAGATTACGCGCTAAAAAAGATTAGCAGACGGCTTGAAAGGTTGGATGAACATGGTGAGAGTTGTAACGATGTAATGTAATTTATGTTACTCGTGTCTCGTAAGCCATATGGCAGGATGCTATGTTTTACCGGTTTTAATGTGACAATATTATATGTATATCATATGACATGTGAATAAAACATTTTTCCTCTTCCCCTTCTGTTATCGTCATTATATTGCCTGAAGCACTTACTTACTGTTGATGAACTGCGTAGGACTAGGTTAAACAATGAGTTACAAAGTATTTTCATTAAGGCAGTACTTTGATTAGTTGCCAAAGTGGCAATGACGATGCGATGAAAGATTTAGCGTATTTTAAGGATTAGGTTTTGAAAATTTTCTTTAACGATAGAAACAATAAAGCTTATCATTGTAGAGGCTTTATCAGACCATTGTATTTGTGATCTCCTGCATATAAGGGGAACCTAAATAGAACAGCAAGTTCCAACCGACAAATTCTTTCAATGTTTCATTAATGGCATCTATATTTAACCCAATATTTCTTAAGATATCAAAACATCATTCTCAAATTTTGCAAAGAAAGTTGAAGACATCAAATCGATAAGAAGTTTTTCAGAATAGTGAGTTATCTGGAAATCTGCCGACGATGGATTCAGGTTTTTCGTTGCACAACAAATTATCCTTCCAGCCAACGTAACTCAAATTGTAGGCGATGATTTTGCAATTTGACGGATTATGGATAATGTCAAAACAGGTACTTCAGTGGACATATGTCAATTAATACAGTCCGTCGATATTTGAATATAATATATATACACATTAGTGGGATACTGACGAATCGAACTGCCATTGCCCAATTTAACTAATTGGATAATCAATCTAGTCTGATAGATACTCTCATCTACAGAAATGTTATGCAAAGGACTCTTTTGAATTATATCGAAGGTGTAAACTGACCGACTGTAAAATGACTTCAATGGGTTCCTGGTTGCTCAACAATGATTTGTGGTTTTTATTCCTTTATACAATCATGCCTCGAAGGTTTACCAACAGTTTTAATTTAGCTACTTAATTTCGGTAGCACTTTAAATAGAGACGTTTTTATCATTATACTCAGCACCCTGATTTTATATCCTTATATTGTTTTCCGGTACATATACATGAAATGTGTAAATGGTTCTAAATATACTATCCAAACGACAAAGTTTTTGAGCAGCTGCTGGTCCAAAGTTTGTTTCATAATTTTCAAATCTTTTGCATACATTATTTAAGATGGTCTTCAATAACGGACAAGCATCATTTATCGAAAATTTATGAATTTTGGAGAAAATGAAGAAACATAATATTGCTATCACATACTTAAAGATGATACACAGGACATGACAGGGGTTTTCTGTATACAACGGTTAACTAAATTTTGACGAAAGCTGTTGTGTATGATTTCCCTCTTTAGAAACAGTAATCAAAAAGATGAGGAACAGAGCAATAACAAGAAGTTAGATCTTTGAAGGACGTTAAAAGGTTATATACATTAGGAGGAAAATATTGCCACCTGTTCTCTGTTCTCCAGATAGGCCCAATGGCTAACTCACATGTTCTGACTTGCAGCTAAGTGACCACTTTAGCATGTTTTTCAAATGAGTTTTAACAGTAGCTCACCTAGAATGTTGTTTATCCAATATAAGAAATAATAATTTTCAAAGCGTTAGGTTATAAATGTTTACTTAAATTAATACTGCCAGGGTAATATATTACAAATGGATTAGAATTTAATTCTAAATTAACTCTTTTGGCCTAATAATCTGATTAGAATTCAACGTTTTGTATACATCAAACAGTTTATATATATCATCATGTTAATAAACGAACTTAAGGTGACATTTCGGTTAGTGGTAATTTAGGTTGGTTTTACGTGTATCTCAGGAATCAGAAAGGATACTTTTCAGAAAAAAATCAGTTATTTTATTATATGAAATTTGAACAAATGTACCTTAGACCTTAGACGTCCTCAAAAGACAAGATATTGAATTGATAAAAAAAGCAAGTTACTTCCTTATATAATTTTTGTTTAGTGAAAATACATGACGTTGCTTATTCCAAATGCAAATATGATGCATATGTATCAATGTATAGCACATAATCCACTAAAACACACTAGATATAGTTTCATTAATGTAACCTTTTGCTTATGCTAATTTCACCTTGAACCCAGGGCAAGTTGCTTTGCTGGACATCAGAAATCAATTTCAACATATGCAAACAGTATCGTATGCATGAAAACAGACCTCACGATAACTCTTTATCTTTACATGTGTATGAAAGGTTGTCGATTAACAAACGAAACGAAACGAACCGATGATATCTAGATATATATTGAAAAAAATAAGCAATTAATTTTTAGGCGTTGCTAAGATCGGGAAGAACCGTGCTTTTCGTTTGCAAAATATTGTTTGAATATGAATATGCTCTAAAAGAGTCTATGAAGTGTTTTAGCTTTGCATGGCTTTAATAATCATCAAAGAATGCTAAACAACTTATGTTGAATATAATGTATTGCGCAAGCTAATAATTGCATTTATTTAAAAAAAGGAATATTTTTAAAGAAAAACATTTATGTATTTAATAATTCAGACTTCAGAGTCAATTAAGAAACAATCCTAGTTAATCGCACATGTAGATCAAATCTAAAAATCCTTTGTTGCTTTCATATTTTTAAGACACCTGTATGATATTCACGTGTTTTGGCAAAAGTTGAGGTAAGATTATTTAGGGCCGCGTTCGAGAATATTTCAATTATATCACTGTTGCTAGTTTTATTGCAGGCGTCAGACTTATTTTCGCTATCTATTGCATTTCAACCTGCGAACATCGGATGGAATTAGCGTACCATGGGTAATATTGCGCTAAAATTTGGTGTAGCATTTCCTACTTCGTGTAGAACAGTTCTCTAATGCAAAAAAGTTGCAAATTTCCTGGCAGGATTCGAATCCCAAACCTCATGGTTTGAAGCTGAACGCTCTAATAACTGCTACATCCCTTTTGGAAAATCTTTATTTCTTTGATTTAATGGTTATTACAATTTGATTAGAAATTAATGCCATTGTTTTAATAGGAATGGTCTCATTTTTTTATGCACAAATGACAAAATTTTAGAATAATTCCACATGGATTACACAACTTTAGAATATATCCTATTTCATTTCATGATGAATTAACTTTGTCATATTAAAATTTAGTTTAAACAGTTTATCTTATATAGTCTAGTTTCAACCTTTTAACTTATTATGATATTTAGCCCAAGCGTATTATGAAATCGGATGTCAGTAAATCAAAATATGAACTTGATACCATAAAAGTAATAAGCCATCTTGATAAATATATAAGGCAAACTTCTTTTATAAGTTTGAGATGATTTGATTGACATTATTGTTTAAGAAAAAAATTCAAAATTTCTTAAAACTGTTGCTTGTAGGGAAAATATCTAACACCCAGTAAAAAGTGTTGCTACGCTATAATGCCATGCATCAAAGTCGTGTTTATCTAAGATCAAGGACACTTTTAACAATCTGAATTGAAGTATATAAATTTTCGGAATTTCACTCTCTGTTTCTTCCTAAGATTATTCAGTTAAAGCATAAACGGCTATGCAAAGTTCATGATAAATGACCGTCTTGTGGAGTGTCCTAATTCTAGAATATATTATTCAAAGTGTGAGGCACATGCACACACACACTCTCATTAAACTGTCGGATTGAGTCGCATACAAATAGTTAAAACGTTGCCCTTGAAAAGTATGTGAACGTTTTGTTCAGGATATCTGTTTGTAAACATTCCTTAACGTAAAAAACATGTTATATCCAAACAAAGGGAAGAAAGTTTTAAAAAATTATCTCTACAAGCTGTTTATCATGATAGTTAATTATTTGAACATCGATGTAGTCTACCAAACACGGATTCGTGATGAGGATAGAAAGAAAATGGATGACATAATCTTGTTAAGATGTTTTTCAAGTCTATCATCCATATTGGTGTAAAATGATTGCGTCTTCATTTGCTAAATAAGGAATAAAAAAAATTACTTTTCAGACCCTGTAAATTCAAATACTGATCAATAATAATGGAATTTAGAAAGAATATTGATAAAAGTTCACAGGAGACTTCAATGTATACACTGTAAATAACCTATAACATATGCTCCTTCCGCAGAACCGAGCCAATGTTTGGTTTGAGCTGACAACTAAAGAAGCTTTATCAAAATGCTTTGAATAAATTCACACAAAAGGGAAATGAATTCTTCAAAAAATGAGAAACGCAAGAGCCACTTTCCACGAATTGATTGCAGTACATTGAGAGCAAATAATTGATATAAGAGAATTTCAATTGTAAGAATGAGAGATTATGATACATGTAATTACCCAGATTATTGACGAAGAATTATACAATACGGCAGCACTTACAGTTGTTACGATTTTCATATCCTAACACTGTTATATCGTCATGATTATGACGCTTTATATTGTAATATGTTTGACATTTATTTCTCTATGCTATAATGCTATGCTATGCAATACGGCAGCACTTACAGTTGTTACGATTTTCATATCCTAACACTGTTATATCGTCATGATTATGACGCTTTATATTGTAATATGTTTGACATTTATTTCTCTATGCTATAATGCTATGCTATGCAATACGGCAGCACTTACAGTTGTTACGATTTTCATACCCTAACACTGTTATATCGTCATGATTATGACGCTTTATATTGTAATATGTTTGACATTTATTTCTCTATTTTGTAATGGTATTTCAACAAGAAAATAGGATTTTTTTACACGCAAAGAAACTCATAAAGTCAAAACTTTATTCAAAACTCATACACCAATCAGATACCTAACCATTCTCATGTTTCATAAAATGTTATAACGTCATTTAGTATTCTCTACATATCTTAGTAAGTACAGAAAAAAGTTATTTAAAGGTAAGTAATGTATTCCTTTAGATAGACAGACAGATTTTATTCAGTAATGTGGATCATATGGCCTATATTACAATGAAATTGAAAAATAAACTGAGTCACGTGTTTCTAAGTCTAAATAACTTGCATAAATAAATATATATTAATTTCATGACATTTAAATTTTGACAATTTAGGATGTTTGGCAGTGAAATATAACCAACATACACATCTCGCATTTCATTTAAAAAAGATAAGATAAAGAAAAGATAAAAAATAATATACATTAAAGTCGAAAGTTCTAAACAATTGAAAATAACGTCGTCAACATGATTATAAGATACATGTACATTTCGTTTATATTATCCCTTATATTTCTTTCCATAGATGATTGAATACGTTTAACCAGGTTTTCTTTTCCGTAATATAAACAATTAAATATGGCCATTGCTGGTAACTGTTGTAATTATTTACAATCATACCAGTCTTGGAAGGCGTCATTGTCAATCTTAACATCCCAAATAAATACTGAAAATGCTATTTTCATGATACTTCTGGTAAAAATGCAGGTTTGCCAGTCATTTCGTCTACCTTATTCGTATCATAATTTTTTCAATAATTACCTACAAATGTAAACGAAGAGTTTCCAGTTATTGTAAGTCGTTGACAATGTGATCATCTGCAGGAAATTGAGCCAGCTGGATGGAAAGTTTATTGAACCCGCTAATATTTGATTCAGATTATTGATACTAAAGCTACTGCAATAAAACAGTCTTGAAAAAATTCTCGTTCATCACAATGATTGAATCTGACAATGTTAGAGTTCATGATTAATTATAAAAAGGATAACGTGTATCTCTTGGATACATTATCAATTGACATAGAAATTTATATAAGCAGTGTTTATGTACTTGATCAATAAATTCAAGTAATTGACCACTAAAATAATAATTTCAAACAGAAATTGATCCAGGTTTCTCCAGTTCCAGTTTCTTTAGTTCCAGGTAATCCCTCGAATAAAGGTCGGGTCTCGAAATTGACGCCGTGTATTGAAACGACTATTCCAAAAAATAGACACCGGATCTCAAATAGACGCCGGGGTATAGGATGAGTTATTGACTTTTCAGTAATCTAAGATACATAATCTCCCCTTACCACAAATGATGTACTTTTGAAACTCTAATTTATCTTGCCAACAACATATACAGGCCAACCATGAATAGACGCCGGGATAAGCAATTCATACTTTCACCAATGAATCTGTCACTGAGTGACAGAATAATTCTGACATGGATTCTAAACATGAATTACTGTACGATGTTTGCAAAGATATTTAATATGTATTTCAAACAGTGATTTTGTAATCAATAAAACATTTCAAGTCATTTACCACCTAGATAAGCATGACAAATTGTTACAGTAGAAACTATCAAACAATACCTAAGGGAAACTTAACAGGAGAATGGTCAGGGAGTGCAAATGCTTAGTGGTTTTGTTTCGCTATGAAATTTTTTTCTGTAGGTCACATGATGTCTTTTAATTATCTATCATTGTTCAATTAAGTACAACTATTTAATTTTCCTAAACTGTCTTAATAAGCTTTGGACACTGCCCTGTTTGTACCAGCTTTTAATATAACATTAACTTTCTATGATCTGAATTGGCGAGACACCATTGACTACTTTTCCCGTTTGAAATGATATTGACAATGTTTCAATGAAAATACATACAATACTGACAGTTCGTTGACAATGATCGATTTGATATATATGTATAAATATACACCTCGCTACGGCGTTAGAAGGCATTGTCGATTAGTCTTATCAAAAATCATTTGTAAAATGTGTGGATATTTTATCCATACACAAAGTTTATTTTTATAATGTTGTAAAATGAGTAGAAGTACAGCGCTTTTTCATGTCATTTCAACGAAAACCCGATGCCAGCCGGATGTCGGTCTCTTAAAGGGATTCTTTGGAAGTCTGATTTTGTTTGTAACCTCAAGGCTACATATCTATGAAAACCTAATCAATCATATCATATTGACAATAATTTTCTTATCATGTGTAACTTTGGAGCACGATTGTCCAATTAATCAAATCAAAATGACAACAGCTATCTCTCTGATGCCATAGCTGTCTTAGAACTGATTCGACTAATAATATCCATTGAATGATACCTCTCTCGAACATTTGATTGACCTTACAAATCACAGACAGTATATCTCTTTTCAAATATTATGACTTGATCTCATGATTGTTCTGTAAGGGGGTAAAAGTGAGAACTTAACTTTAGATATTCGATACGGAAACATGGATTAATATCATCCTTTGTGATCTGACTCAGGTAGAATAAATCCTTGAACGGTGTCAATTCAGGAGTATTGATTGACCTTAATAGCCTTATCCTTGCAGTCATTATCTCCAAGCAGAGGTCACTCGGGTCTGCTCTGCTACAAGTAGAACTCTTCATGGACTGGATACTGAGAGCTTATTGGTTGCAATCAATGTAACTTTGAAATAGGTTGTTTCAAAATGAATTCGCAGTTGAGGATATTTGATTGGATATGAATAAGGATTGTATGTGCAAAGAAAGTTATCAGCCTGCTATATCTCGTGTTGCTATGTTTGCATATATGTAAATCATAGAAATTCAGACTAAACAGAGATTTTGTCAATAGAAAAAAATATTTGTAATTTTCACCATATTTACATATAAAATTCGAAAAGAAATGCCATTTTAGGAGGGAGGTTTTATTATGGGAATAAATCAGGCACCATAATTATCAAAGTATTTAGATTAAAGTAACAGAACAACATCAGAAACTATGCAAACGTAAATGTTTTCTCTTTAAATGCTGAAACTTTACTTTCAAACTAAATCAAACTTAACATTACTCAACTCCCCTCCTTTAGAAATTTACAAGGTAATAACGATGTGAACCACATACATTCCAAGGTCCGGTTTGCAAGGCTTGTTTAACGTTAGCAAGCCTGAAACTGATCTTTCTGATAAAAGCAGATTCTGCTTGTTCTTAGGAGATGGCTGTCAACGTGAATACAGACATGCTTGGGTGTGTTTAGCTCCAAACTGTGTACAGGAAGTTCCTGTGTACAACGTATGGCGGAGGTGTTTTGCTGGTACGAGTGATGGGGGGGAATCTGGAGTGAGTGAGTGAGAGAGTGGGGGTTTAACGTGCTTTCAACAATATTTCAGTTATTAAACACGTGGATGACAAGCATCCAAAGGAGAGTGGACAGATAAGGGAGAAAGGGATCGACGGAATGAGGAATAGACGGAAAGAAAAACACGCAAACCACCACACCACGATAAGGTATTGAGTCAAGTGATGGGGAATCTGTGGTGAACTGAAAACAAGAGTAGACATCATCTATGGCAACCTTTATGCACAGACACAGGGATTAGATTCTGCAACCAGTTGTCCTTGTTTATCAACCAACAACCCCGTGATATTGTCTTCTGGCATGAAAATGCAAGACCTCATTCAGCAAGACTGACACAGGATTACGCATGTTCAAGCGTGTCCTGCATATTAATATGACACGAACCAGCTTGAAAACTTGGGATCATAACGATAGGCAGACCCGTACCGTACGTCCATACAACCGACAACAATTTGAGCAGTGTGCATGGAAACTTATTCTTTTTACGTCATTTGATGCCTGACGTCATCCTTGCATGAATGGATAAAGTCGCTACTAACTTTCAATGACTCTACACTGTAAATTTAGTTGTAAATAACCTTTTGTTTGTACCACCAAGTTTGTTTCTATCCCATGAATTTTGTTTCAACAAAAGTACTCTGATAGGACTGTCCTATAAAGAAACGTTTGCAATGGTGAGAATAACATGAATGAATGTTTATTTGTAATCACGGCCACATTGCCTAAAGTACAATAATCATGTATACATAAGGTCATTGCGCACGGACGTTGAAATGATTGCTTACATAGGTAAATTACGTTTAAGATAAATTGCAAGATTTTTTAATCATTTAACATTCTGTGAAGACATTAGCAAATTAAATTTTTCTCGCGTTGGATAGGTATGAAAATAGATTGGTAACAACATTTTTCTACTTTCATTATAATATTGACAGACTAACAAAAGTGAAATTCGTCTTGGATAACGTCATAATTACATTTTGTACACTTCAATAAATCAATATTTACATTTGTATCGTAATGAAATTGCTGTACATTAAGTTTATGGCTCATACATCTTAATTTACACAGAGTTCGAAGTAAGTTGTAAGATGGAAAGTTCTGGTTCCATAATACTCTTGTAAGAGCAATAGTTATGTAAGAGCAATATGATGATGAACATAATTTACTATGCCATATTTGATCCTGAACATCTTTACATCGTTGTTTAAAACATTGCATAAAAAATGAGGTGTCGCCACAATCTTTGGAGATCGATACATATGAAAAACCAGTCTCCATTAACAAAGTCGGAACATGTGACACCCAACTAATACCACCATGGTCGTCATATGATTTAAGCATTAAATAGCAGGCCTTTGGATGGCGACTTGTTTTCATGTTAAATAACCTGATCCAATATCTTACACATCTTTGAAAATAATTGATACAAAGTCTTGACCTTCCAACTTCACCAAGTATAGCTGTGTTTGACACAAATTTACTGATACTAAGATATTTCTTTAAAAAAGAACTTTGTACTTTTTCTATCTTATCTCTTACAGAATAACCCCAAATTGGCGCTAGTTTAGTATCAAATATTTTGGTTTTTACATTCAGCGGGATTTGAGGATACTTGTTAATAAGTTGAAAAAGAGGAAAACAGATCGTTTGGGCTTGAACAGCTAATGTTTCACACGCCTTCGACCACACAAATCTCGATGCCTAGATATTAATAATATGTTACAACATTGATCTTTTCTCCATCATATGTCCATTTTTCGTTTTTATTTAGGTATACCCTATTCCTAAATACGACAATGCATGATTTATTCAAGTTTACCTGAAGACCACATTTCTCACAATAACTTTTTAACAAATCAATCTTCTTCTGCAAACCTATTACAGTGTCATCCAATAATGTTGCATCATCAGCAAACAAGATCAACTGAATATCGTCAGTTCCGTCTCACACAAATATACCTCTTAATCCATAGGTCTTGAATTCTTCTATCAATGATAAAAAGGATGAACAGCACAGGGCTAACAATGCAACCTTGGCGAACACCGGCGGAGGTTGTAAATACTTGAGTTTTAAGATTACCAACTCTACCACATGCAGAAACTTGTTCATACATATTCTTCAAAATACAAAACATCTTACCGTGAACACCCTTCGTTAATAAAAGGTACAATAATTTGTTTTGGTTCACTAGGTCAAATGCCTTCCTAAAATCTATGAATGCAGCATAAAAGCTATGTTTCGGCTTCCGCAAATATTTCTGACATAAAGACTGCAGAATAAACATATTGTCTACAGTAGAGTAATAACTGAGAATATTAACAGATATTCGATAGGGAAACATGCATGAATTTCATTCTTAGGTTGACCTAAAATAAGGAAGCATAACTCATTGAACGATCTCACTTCAGAAATAATGACGTTATAAGCCTTTAGTCATATTCTCCTAGCAGAGGTCGCTCGGGTTATTGTTCAATTATAATTGGAACACTTTATTGACAGGAAATACAGAAACCACATTGGATTAAACCAAATGTTAACTTGTATTACATTCTTTTAAACTGAAAATTCGCTCTGCGCTCATAAGCGTTGAGAAATAAGAAATTCCCTCACCAGTGCGACTTACACTTAAATATTTTGAGGATATTTGATTGGATTTTATACATAATGAAAGTTGCCAACCTGATGTAATTCATGTTAACAACTACATCACAATATACCAACCAGTCCCCTATTAAAAACAGTTGTAATAGATCAAAATAGCGGGAACGAATTCTTCAAAAGTGTTTACAAGATCAAAGTTGCCTAGCAAATTCTTAATACATGGATGTTAAACTCAATTGGGTATAGATGTTCGCTCATAAATCTATAATAAAAAACAGGAAACATCAAAGCAGGTTTTTAAAAGAAATAATTAAGTATTGATCCCTGTTGTTGTAGGAAGGTACTGAATGAACTTTGGCTGACATTAAAAGGTTGTGCTCTCTATTTCAGAATTTGACAAGCATATTTCGTTTAAGCAAACACTGACCAACTCCTTTTCGAGATTCATCCAATCTGATGAGACGTGAGGAGCTTGAAATTAACCTTTTGTTGAACAAAGAAAGTTCTTTACGGAAAACT
The DNA here is from genome assembly GCA_921293015.1 of Phorcus lineatus. Classification (NCBI taxonomy): domain Eukaryota; kingdom Metazoa; phylum Mollusca; class Gastropoda; order Trochida; family Trochidae; genus Phorcus; species Phorcus lineatus. The sequence continues at coordinate 44,552,055 of OV121092.1, read as the reverse complement.
TAAATTTATTAGTTTGGATTTTGAAAGTCTATTAAATGAATTTGCAAGTATATGGTACAAACTGAATTTCTGAACAGAAGAGTATAAGTTAAGGAGACTTTGCAGAACAAATTCTGATTCAGTAGTGTCTTGACAACAATGTTTGGTGGTTTAAACTTTGAAGATATAAAGTTAAATATATCTCATTTTCTATTTCATAATTCAAATAAATAATTTCAACAGTTCAACGGAAGACATTTTTGAAAAACAATTAAACTCTTTAAATTGGTCTGATGAAATACTATTTTGTGGACATGATTAACGACCCTACGGCAAGATATCATGTGCTTTCAATGGTTGAAGGTTTTGATTTCAAAACACTTGACAAGTATTTGTTACAAAGGTGACGATGTCCCACGCCTCAATCAAGAATACGCTAAAATGGTATCTACAAAGCAGTGAATTTTTGCATGTTTGATTTATTTGTATTTATCCTTATAAAAAGGTATTCAAAACTGAGATGGCCCACGGGATGAAATCAGAGGATAAGTCTTGTGATCATGAAAATACAAAATTTAGTTTAAACATGACCACAAACCTGTAAAATGTTCTTGAATTATTTTATCAAAAAGCTGTAGAAAACATTAATTGGAATTTCATTTCTAAAAACTGGTCAAAGTCTCGTGGTTGAAAATGAGGTCATGGTCACCCACACTGACTGTGCGTGCGTATCCCTCGTATATTATTAAATTTAAAGACTCTAGCTGCAGCGGTTCAAGAAACAATAAGAACTAAAAAGCACACATACGTATATTAAAACATAAACATTTGGTACAACGCAGGGATCCTCCTCCGCAGAACTTGCATGAAATGGAAGCGGCATTACACGAGGAGTGGCAGCCACAAGAGCGGTTTCAACGTCTGGTGAGGGGTATATTGCGAAGACTTTAAGCTGTCATTGAAGTGAATGGTTGAAGTCGGGATACTGACATTTTTGTATCTCAAGTCCTTGAATGATCCAATACATTTTTTAGTAATTAAAATTTGATTCATGACCATACTTAAATTGTTGTCCTTTTGCGCCAATTTGAAGCCCAGAATTGAGAGTAAACTTTTGATATACCATACGGTGATATACCAATTCATTCTAATTCATAGTCAATAGAATGCTTTTCAATCTCTCCAACATTAAATTACATGTGATTATACTGTTATCTTCAACAATCACCGAAATCATAAAAACAGGGGGGTGACTATGTATATAAATTTATATGTGTACAAAGCTGATTTTGCGAGGGCGGGGAATAACTAAGATTTTTCATCAGTATTATTCTCAATCAAATGTCCTGTCCAGGAATTTTCTTTCCAAAAAAATAATAAAGCAACAGCTTGACAGGAGACGATGAAATTTTGCTTCTTTGAAACGGTTTTGGACACAATATCCATGCGTTCTAAGGCTCCAAAAGGCAATTTAGCTTCCTGATACGCTGCAAAACCAACGTACAAGCTAAGACATTTCATTCGTTGCAATACCATGGCCATTTTCACAGGACAGAGTATGATAGTCATAAATCATATCAAAACCTCTGTTTTTATACGAGCATTTATTGGGCTTTCTGCGGCCTAAAATTGCATCTCACTCTATCTGAAAATTTTGAAAGATATAACCCTTCATGTCTATATCATTCCTGTTGAGAATCAGTATAAAAGCTACCTCAGGTGATATTTTCCATTTCCTGTTGGTTAGTTTAGTCAATGGTCCATTGTCCGAGTCAAAATTTACATAATCAAATCAAAGTCATTTACCATTCTACCCAATTCAAGCAGTTTGATTAGTTCTAGATAAGCTAAGGTTATGATTGTCTTCTCTTCACGAAGATTTGCAAATATGGACAATAAATTCTTTGGTTTGAAACTAATTGTCAATGTTCACAGTGATATCTAATAAAATTTAAGAATAAAATATTCTGGCCACCCCCTTTTGTCCAAGTACAATTGTGTAAGGCTTCATTCACATTGATGCCAATATCATCAATATCAATCGTTTAAAAATTGTAATAACTTTCTTTTGTTATGACTTTTCAAGTATTTGTTCAAAAATCAACCCATCATTACAATATGGTTTTTCGTCCCTGTATTTCACATGAAAAAAATATCGTTAATAAGGTTTTTCTATAAGGGCCACTATTATACCCATAATTCGGCTTAGGATCATGAGGCCCGTGGTTCGAATCCCGCCAGGCTCTCGGCAATTTTGTTTGAACTAGTGAATTGTTCTACGAGCAGTAAGATTTGGGTGCACTGCTACTCCAAACTGAAATAGTCTTGAACCACAACTCACCTTAACCCATAAACTGAGGGTAATGATATCTCGACCATAAAATTAACTCTTGAAAAGCACATCTACATTTGGATTCAACTGAAATGCCCACTTCCCTGTGGCTTCTTTCTTAAATTCATTAGTCCAGTTTTGGACTTCATTTTTCAGATTCATAGTCACAAAGTACACATACCTTCTCTATAAAGACTGAATACAGTTCGACGAAATCGAGAATCATGTTTTATCGACACTTGATCCTCAATGTACGTGATTATTATGTTCTATCTGAAGATTGGATATTGGATATGTTTGAAGATTGATTTCTTTTAGTTTACACTCTTATTGAATTCTCTAATCCAATTGTTGATTGAAATGGATTGATATTCAACATGCAAATCAACATTTACTGTTTGAGATGTTATTGTGTTGTCTGGCTTTGGACACATTCAATTTCCTGATAACAAAATATGAGGATGCATTAAATATGGGTCGAAATTATCTCAACACCTTGCAATAAGTCAAGGACAATTATCTAGAAAAATGTCAGTCATAATTGGAAATAATAGGAGGGTTGAGCAAGACTTCATTCTATCAAATCAATTCTGAAGGAACCCTATTACCAAATGACACAGTTTTCGTTATGACCCAAAGGAAGAAACCGTCATCCATTTTAATTTTTATCGAGGATTTGCACACGGAAAGACAAATATATCATTTTTTCAAAGAGTTAAACCTCGGGAGTATTTTAAGAATACAACAGTTGTAACTTGTATACTTTGAATAAATGTCTTCAAGTTAACTTCACCACAACTGCTTTAATCACGTAAAGGATTCAGCAAGAATTTATTTCTGACACATCCTGTTTGGAATAAAAGCAATATGTTGCTGATAAATATAGGTGTACCCGTAGGAAGAAAACTAAGGAAGCATATACATGTACAAAAACTATTAAAACACCAAAGTTGCATCAGATAGCCCAAAACACTTATGCATTATAATAAACTTACTAAACAACGTCCTTTTTAATAAGGTTTATGTGGCTGCACTTTCCTTAACGATTATTATTCAAATATCAGCTTGATGATGAAACTGTGAAGATGACACTCAAGGATGGTTGTTTTTAGACCGGATTATTAACGACGTTCTTTTTCTCTCAAAACACTTACAATTTCAAGCAAAGTTTTTAAACCAATCACTAAGTCTTTTTTTCTTATAAGGATGTCCTATCTCTGTAGATAACTAGAATTGCTTTCCTCATTTGCAGAGAAACAAAAACTTGATTTAATTTTATTTCTCTATACAGACGTGTTAGATTATAAAAGAGAAAGGGCAAGGTCACTTAATATGAACCAATAATTGTTTTTTTAGGGCATTTAGAGGGGACATACGTATGCAAAGAAATATTTTCGGGATAAAAATGTCTTACTTTGGAAATGAAGTTTTAGGCTTCCTTTATGTCTACTCCTTCAGCAGGTGAGATGTTTTGAAAAACAAAATGAGAATGTACATACCTTAATGCATTTAGTTTAGAAATTATGCATTAAAGTGAGTAAACTCTTGCAGAGATATCAAATGTATCCTTTTGAACTAACGATATTTCCGTCCTTTGTATGCCGAACTATTTAATGAGTCCTTTTAAGCTGATTCCCCATTTCAGATGACTTATTATCTGCCTCACAAACATCAAATATGGACATCTGATTTGGTGAGCGGACACAAATGAACACAAACTTGTTTACCAGCAAATTGCTTCCTGTCATGCTGAGCTATCTTTGTATGCGGACACCCTTTATATTTTTGTATTTGAGCCAATGGCGCAAGTTATAAAATGTATAATTCTAATTTTGTTGCCTTGGTAAGGTCATCGACGGAATAACTGAAAGAGGATAAATGTTATCAACAATTTCAAAAACTTTTCAATAAACTTTTATTAAGTTCAGCTTCATAAGAGCCTTTAAAGTAAAACTACTATGATGACACTTTATTTTGATAGAGCCATCTTGTAATAAAAGCTTTTTAAAAATTGGCCTGATTAGATAGTGAACTTTCCACGCTGGACCCTTGTATTTGGAAATTGTCACCGTGCTTACTTCCTAATATTCAAAGTTTGTTCAAAGCTGTTAGGGACATTTAGGCGGAATATAAGGGGAATACGTTGACAGTGATATTGACATAAACTTATGAAGCTAGAAATAGCGTCCTCTCATGATTGGGATTCAGCTGTGTTGACGTTTTATATCAGTTATTTGATCTGCAAACAAAGCTCTGTCTGAGACAGACAAAGTCATTCCAGAAAACAATTTATATATGATTTACAGGTGCAATATAAGCATCAACTGACAAGGCAGTAAATAGCTTTGTGTCGTGAAGACTAAAGGTAAACCAGTTTTAGAATTATCTCTTAAGAAGGTTTGCCAAACAGTCCATGATTGGTAGGCTTAGCACAGCGCTGCTTTTCTGATTAATTTACAATGAAGAATTTGATAGTTGTAAATGAAGATTTTACGTCAATTGAAAAGTTTGAAATCAACGATTTTTAACCTAACACTTGAATACAGCATACATATATTCCTTCAATTATGTTCGGCACAAATTGTTGAAAATTTTACATCATTGATGGTACAAGCACTTCTTGATCTTGCATGAGTTATAGTATCAACAGTTTTACAACTTAAATGATAAAGAATCGTATATAGAAACGAGTATATGCGTGCAACTATTCAAAAGAATACACATGTAAATTATATTTGTATTTATCCAGGAAGATTTTTATATAAGACTGTATAGTCAATTGTATAAATTTATCAAATGTGCTAATATGTAAGAAAACTAATTATATCTAACCTAATGATTTATTGGCAGTAATATACCCATACAACAAATGTCAAGGTGTCTTGTGTCTGATATTTTATCAAATACTTTCCAAGCCTCAATTTTAGTCAATGTTAGTGATAATCTAAGCATTACCTCCCCAATTAATCAATGTTCCGGATTAAGTATAGTTAGGCAGACCAATTTGTGTGGCAAAGAGCAAAATTGAGTTGGTTACATCAATTACACTTAAATTATGCATTTGGTGTGATTTTCATATTCATTCTTCTCTACTACAAAAAAAACTAAAGTTTAGACGACATATATGAAATACTGATTTGGGTTGTAACCTCAAACGCTCATATCTTTGAAAGCATAATCAATCATATATTGACTAAAGTTCTCTCTGTGTATCTATGGTAAACGATGGTCTAATAAATCTTATTCCATTGACGGCAGCTGTCTTAGAGCTGACTTGCCTATATCTATCAAGTGAAAAGTAGTTTTCTTGAACATTTAATTGGCCTTCGACTACGTCATTTCGTACATAATATTGCTAATTAAGGGGTGCCTCGGAAGTCAACAGAGGCTAAAGAAAGCATTTGCAAGAATGAAAGTTATTAATTCATTTTTTATGATGTCAGATATTCAATTGGAAAATGGATTATTTTTTCATTTTTCAGTGAACTGACTTGCATGCATATTACGTCCTTTGACTTCAGGAAAAGTGACATTAAAAGCCTTTCCCATTTAGTTATTCTGTGCAAGCAAAAATCACTTGACTCGTTTGTTCAGTTACACTGTTGGAACACTCCAATAGCTGGAAATACAGAAACCTTATTGGTTCAAAGTTCACTCTGAATGGACACTTTTCTCCCGTGAAATACCAAGCGACAGTTAGCTCATGAATGTTTAGTTGAAGCACAAAGACTGGAAGCTCTAAGGCTTGCCTCCACTCGCCTCAACAGTTTTCAAATTTGTTTGCATCAATTTCACCATTTACATGTTTACGAATTGTCAGAGAGAATTAAATATTCACAGACAATTCAGACTATTAACGGAACATATATTGTACATCGATACAAAATCAATCATCTGACAAAATATGATTGGTATTTTATTTCTTTTATCCTACAGATGCTGGTTTCTTATTTACCTTTGTATTAATCAGAGGCTCACAAAATATCTGCAGATCAATTCATGAGAAAGTAATAACATAGTTCACAATGAGTAACAGAGACATGCAATATGATATGTTCTAGAATTTGAAGCAATTGCATTTCGCTTTTATCTTGAAAATTACATTGAAATACAACCATAAAGCATCCAAGACACAAAACATCAAGATGTAAAGAGTATCTCACCTGATATTAAACAAACGTCTGCATTGGAGCCTGAAAATTTCTTAAAGTCGCTTCCTTCTTATAATATCACTAAGTAAAATGTTCAGTTTAATAACGATATACAGTATAGCATTGCTGGTAGAGAGTTAATTCTATAAATTATATGTGCTTGCATATTATTTATTCAAAAGCAAGAGCATGATATTGATAAAATACAGACGTTAGAGTTATATAAAGATATATGTTTCTTTTTAAATTTTTTTTACTAAGAATAATTATAAATGAGTTGATATCTTATGTTGAAAAGTGCCCTCATTGCCTATGATAAGTAAAAATTAGATAAGGTATATTGTCATTTTTTCAATCATAAACAATCTTTCTTTTACCTACTGACACACTGGAATAAATATCAATAATACAAATTCGAATTAGCCTTGTTTATCTTATCCAGTTTATATCATATTTAAGATGTTATCATATTTTAGGTCTATACTTTGACTTTGAACAAACTACATTCAGTTAATAGTTGTTTTCCAATGGCAAAGGTGCCTCATACACAACTTAGAAAACCAGAGATTGACGATAGAAAAAATGATAAGGATTATTACTTGAAATACCTCGTAAAACTAGTAAACAACAAATGAATATATGAGTGACAGTGCAATCTTTGCCTAAAATAGTGGGATTTTCAGAAAATTAACTCAATTATTGTATGAAAAAATCATGAAAATACATTTTGAATGCCTACGCAAATGATAAGGTAAATTGTGCTGCCCATGGAAATATTTCATTGATAAAAACGTTTTTAAATATACCTAAATATGTCCAAAATGATCCCTACTTTGCATATAATTCAAGTTATTAAATGTAATTGATTTTCCCTGATAACACCCCCTAATGAACTAGCAAAGTATTCATAGATTAATAACTACATGAATAAGCAAGTATTTCATTTATATTATGCAATTTATTTTAAAGTGACAAAATTAATCACTTTATCACTTTTCACCACTACCATTATATATCATAGTTACAACCGATCAATTCCTTTTCACTTACTTTAACTAGATTTTAAAAAGAGAGTTCCTCAAGACAAGCATCGAGTTTCTTACAATTTTTTTGGATAAAGAAAGGCTCTGTAATTAAATGTTTATATTCCGACTACCCAATCATAATTGTTGTTATATAAAATAAAATTAACACTGAGAAATAGGAATGATAGGGATGCTGTTGGCCAAATGGTGGGTTAGATAGGCCTGTCTATAAAGAAGTGTCATGAAATTGGCCTGAAATTGAGATAGAAGTCTGTAGACGATAGAGGTTAATTATTTACCGGTTCTATTTGTTATGTGCTTTCATATGTTTAATACCTAAAGAATGTTTGTTTTGAAAACGAACGCCACTTGCAAGTACATGTAGAACCTCTTAACCTCACATGGACCCTTCTTGCAAGATATACTTTTAGTTTACATCCTTCAGTTCGATTTGTTTCTGATTCTAGAAATATGAGGGATAATTCCCCCCCCCCTCCTTTTTTTACTCATATCAGATGTTGATAATACTAATAAACAGGAACATTTACTGACAAGCGAGAACTCTTTTGGCGATATTTGAGAATATTTGTTGGATTGATATACCCAGCGGTTTGATATTGATCACATATAAAGTGTTCAACTTGTCAACCAGAGACTTTAACATAGAAAAAATATTTGTAGTTATTTACTATTAACATTATTTACTATTAGTATGAGAGTGTGTTTGTTTAGATGTGTAACTTTGATTAACATTGTTGCTGATATCAATGGGTCACACATTTGGAGGGTTTTTTTAACAACAGAGTTTCCTGAATATCTCAAACTGAACCACTTGTGGAAGCTTCCAGATATGGAACATTCAAGATACCAGTTTCCTAAATAATGATTGGCTCAGGAAACCTTCACACATTTTGACCACCTTTGAACAGTGTCATTATTCGTAAAGGCCATTGTTCTCTACATTTTTAAAAATTCTTTACAACCGGATTCTATGTACTAGTACTCAAGGGCAGGACTCAATCCATCAACTGCTCTTTGAACAAGGACCTGGGTGACTTGATGAATATCATTTTAGATAGTCATTTGATATTGTATATGCTAATTGTGTAAGCCCATATGTTAACTCTTCCGTTTATTATCAATAAAACTGTTTAATGATATTTAATTGTTGGTCATATTTTGCTTGTTTGACTGCGAACATTTTCTTTCTCAAAATTCACATGGGACACATATTTTCATGTAAAAATGAGTAGATAAAATTGCCATTTGATGGTAATAAATAGTAGATCAAAGTAATAAGATTAAAGCAGGAGAACATCATAAGAAAATATGGAAACGCAAATGCAATAGATCTAAATGATAAAAGGTTCCTTGTGAGTAAACTCAAACCTTATATTGTAAACTTTCCTCTTAAAGAAACTTATAAGGTAATAACGTTGTCAGTCAACTCTCAGTTTACCTGTTTTGAGAATTCTTGTGAAATCTTTACACCTAATGGCAATATAAAAAATTCAATTGGAAATAACTGTTCATAAATCGATAAAGCAAGTACACATCTTCAAAGCTTGACTTAAAATCTATACAAGATCAAAGTTCCATCGCGAATCATTTATACATGGATGTAAAAATTAAATTGTGTATAGATGTTAGCTTTGGAATCAGTCTATGAGACATCAAAGCTTGACTTTTTAAAGGAATAATTACATATTGATCAGCAAATGCCCCACCTGATCCCGGAGGTAGCAGGAACTAACCTCTGTAATTGAGAATTTTACGATTACATTCCGTTTAACCTAACACTGATAAAAACGTTTACGGGTTTTTAAACCTGAGGATACATGATATGAGTTCTCTGGTTTTAGCATTGATGTGAAATATAATATATTTCATTCAAATATATTTACATTTAAGGAGACTAGACAATACTATCAACTAATTTTAAGGTATGAAAATAACATTGTTTTGAATGTTTGAATGAATTGGTTAGCATATCATAAAGCAAACAGTCACTGGATTTCTAAACAGAAGATATAATTTGTTGACTGACATTGACGTAAGTATTCACGCATATAAACATTGTTTTATTAGGGCTATTCATGGTAGGTTATTCCTTCGTACAAGACAGCAATAATAGATCTATAACTTCCCTGTACTTAACCTGATGGTAAGTTATTATTAGTATGTTCTTAGAGATGTGTTCTTATTTTCTCTATTAATGAACACTATTCTAAAAGGCAGGTTGTCTGTAATAATATCTTCACCCTAACATAACTTTTTGGAAAGCGAACTAGATTTGTATTTAAATGAAATGCCCCGACTCTGCACAGAGCCCCGGGTCATAAGCAACTCATATCCCCCTTTAGAAAAAACGTTTTGAGATGTCCTCTGGTTAAAACACCTCCATAGCTAAACAGTATAGAAAGGGGAGAAGCTCAAACATACCCCCTTCGCCGATCGCAACGCATGCACGGCATGCAATCGATTAATTATAATAATCTGCATCAACGTATGCGTGGATCATCGACCTATCGATCACAACTTATCGAACATACTACGTCTTCACTGTATTTTCTTCAAATCGACCGAAACACGATTTTGACGCTCAAAGTATCACTCTCGTCACAATTGGCTGTGTATCTGAGACTCCTTTCTGACATTTATGATATCCATTTATTTATGGATAACTTGTTTTGAGACTTAATTTTTCAGAGTGTCGGTCGCAGAATACACAGACTGACTCTATCGAGCGGAAGTCTTTTCAAATTCATTGTAAGTGTCACGAGGTTTTTCTCGAGCACCAACAGCTGTCGAAACGTGATCCTCAAAAAACATTATCTGAAGGTTATCTGAACATTATCTGAAGGTTATCTGAACATTATCTGAAGGTTATCTGAACATTATCTGAAGGTTATCTGAACATTATCTGAATATTATCTAAACGTTATCTGAACAGTATCTGAACGTTATCGGAGAGTTATCTGAACATTATCTGAACGTTATCTGAACATTAACTGAACATTAACTGAACGTTAACTGAACGTCATCTGAAGATTGGATATTGTATATTGCTTGAACATGGATTTTTTAGTTTACACTCTAATTGAATTCGTCAACCCGATTGCTATTTGAAATGGATACATATACAACCCGCAAATCAATATTTACTTTTATGATAAATCATAATGTTGTCTTGCTATGAACATATTCATCTTGCTGATGTGAAATATGATATCGTTAAGAACCACAATTATGAAAATTGGAAATGATGGTAGGTTTGAGTCTTTATAAAGCTGAACTGACTATTTCTCATTATTGAACTATTTATACAAAAATAGTAAGTAACTTTATCATCTGAAATATAACATTTCAGTATAGATTACCTCAATACAAAAGGAAAAATTTAATATAAATTAATATTGAAAATCTGTTTATGAACTCTTTGAAGGGTGTTTCAAAGAGGCATACATTGGCAAAGCAATATTTTCGGGATAACAATTTCTTTATTTGAAGTTGACGACGTTTTATGAATCTTTATATAACTAATCTTCCATCAAGTAAGATACATTGAATAATGAGAAATATGCAAAAACCTTAGTAAACTCTCACAGAGTTATAAAATATATCCTTTTGACCTCGAACCTGAACCATGTTATTGATTTGTTGCTAAACCAATTCCTCATTTCACATGAATTTCCACATAAATCACCTTCAGAGATTACAATCACAAAATACGGACATCTGATTTGGTGAGCGGAAACAAATGAACATAACTTGTTTATCCGCAAATGGCTTCCTGTCATGCTAAGCTATCTTTGTATACAAACACCCTTATTTTGCTCTTCATGAAGTATATCTTTGTATTTGATGCAGTACCGCGAGGTAAAAAAGACCTTGCGATGACTTGTAGTCTGTTAATGTCGTTGGCGGATTTTTTCTTGATTGTTTTTCTGAATCAAACGACTTTAATGATAGGACATAATAAATGAATTTCACGTTTATACGAAATACGTTTCATGCTTCATGTGAAACTTAAGAGTACAATTACTACGATGATACTCTCCTGTTGTGGCCCATGAGGACTCTTAATACGTGCACCACAAACTTTGTCTAATTACTTATCGACACTTGATTATTTTACGGGCGCATCCCTCCATTTTATGTTAGATGTTACTCATAGCGCAAATGATGTGAGCGCTTCTTACCGGGGAACCAGTTTCACTGTTCAGTTAGAGTTATCTACCTTTTTTGTTTGTCGTTTCCGGTGTTCAAAACGCACATGGCGAATCAAAGAACTAATACAGCCACAATACTTACGCTGTTGCAACTTTATGCCTGTAAGCGCACACTTCTTTTACCCTCCACTTGTGTAATTACTTATTTCTGAGGTTGTCTGATGATAAAACATTTGAATTACGAACAGTGCTTGTGTCATCATAGTAAAAGAAGTGCATCGTGAATTCTCGGCATGGATTCGCCCGATTCCATTCACCGCTGATTTGTGTTTTGCAATAGTGACATTTTGATTCGGTGCTTCAATACCACAACGCACTTACATGAACACTTGTCAATTTGATATTCAACATGTCTCGTGCTAGGAATTTGACAGGCAAGGCCGTTGATTTGTATCATGACAGGGTATCTGTGTACGTGAGTGGACTCTTGAGGTTAGATAAACAAATAGACGATGTGATTGCTGAATCCGAAACAGTAACAGAGGTTCATCAGTTACGGGAATATCGCAACTATATAGATTCAAAATACAAAGAATATTCAAATGTAAACACAGAATTTGTAACCTATTTGCAACGTACCAGAACTGTAGAAAGCATGGCTACAGAAACAGAACAGCAGAACATAAATGACGATGTGTTGAATAAAGTACAGAAATATATGAAAATACTAAATGATCGTATCAGGAGCCTTACAGATATTGACAATATTGAATCTGTGTCAATGATAGGAAGCAAGAATTCTCGTCATTCCAGTGTCAGTTCCCTTTTAATGAAACAGCGTGCTAAGGCAGAGGCTGCTAAGACAAGACTAAAATTTGCTGAAAGAGAATCTGAACTTCAAAGACAGCAAACAGAGCTGGAAATCAGTAGGAAGCTCCTGGCTTCACAATGTGAGGCAGAGGAAGCTCAAGTTGAACTTGACGCCATGCAAAGTTTGATAAAGGTAGACAGGGATCAAAAATCAGAAATATCAGCAAAAATCAGACAAATGGAAAAGTTTGTAGAAACACAAAAGAGTGTTCTGAAACAAGAAATATCTCAAGCACAGCAGCAACTCCACAGTGACCACACAGTCTACCAGAGACAAAACAGTAACTATGAAACGACTGGTAATCATGTCAATAACAATCACAATGTCCCTATTGTTCCTCAGCATGTACTTCAGGATGAAGTTACTCAAAGGATCAGTGACGTTGAGCCCGTTATGAACAGCAGTCTCAACCCCGGTGCTCAGCCATACATCCCAAATGTGCCAAAACCTGTTCTTCATAACTCTAATCAATTCAACCTTTGCGCTGAACTTTCTAAATACCTAATGAAAAAGGATCTGCTTTTGTCAAGATTCAGTAAATTTAATGACAAACCAGAATATTTTGTTACATGGCAAAACAGTTTTAACTCAATTGTGCGAGACCTTGGGGTTTCTGCTCATGAAGAGATGGATTTACTAGTGAAGTGGCTGGGTCCTGACTCCAGTAAACAAGCAGCAAGCATACGGGCTGCTAATGCATATGACCCTGTTCGAGCCCTAGACAAGATATGGGAACGACTTGAGAACAGATATGGTAGTCCGGAGTTAGTCGAATCAGAGCTTAAAAGAAAACTCTTTCATTTCCCCAAGCTTTCAGGTAGAGATCATGCAAAATATAATTTCTTTCGTTTGAGGTACGAATTAGAATGAAATTATTTTCTCCTGGCGTAGGAAAGTACTATATGGTCAGGTGAGGATGTCCACTAGAGGACGTTATCATGAGTATATAAGTAAAGGCGCGAATTGTAAGCGCATTCTCAGTTGCGGTGTAGCTCGAGTCAGGTTTTGACCGGTGTCGATACATATTGTATCTGTTTAATTCGGTGGATAACAGTTTGAAAGTGGGTTCTGACAAATATGAAGATTGTTATAGTCTGTTCAGACGAGGCATCATAATACGTGTGGTATTTGTATGTTATTTGGGTTGGCAAGTCATGATAATACTTGCGAGTTATACATTGTTCTTGTTGACGAGCCATGATGGTATGTTTGTAAATATGTTCTTTTGATTTATGGCTGGCGAGCCGAGATAATACGTGTGAGTATTTGTATATATGGGCTGACTTACCATGATATTACGTGCATTTGATTGTATATTTCCGCTGATGAGTCATGATAGTACGTGTGAGTATTTGTATATATGGGCTGACGAACCATGATATTACGTGGATTTGATTGTATATTTCCGCAGATGAGTCATGATAGTACGTGTGAGTGTTTGCATAATGTGTACGCTGGCGAGCTATGATAATACGTGTGAGTATTTGTATAATATGTGTGCTGGCGAGCTATGATAATACGTGTGAGTATTTGTATAATATGTGTGCTGGCGAGCTATGAAAAAACGTGTGGGTATTTGTATGTGTGTGCTGGCGAGCTATGATAATACATGTGTGTATTTGTATAATATGTGTGCTGGCGAGCTATGATAATACGTGTGAGTATTTGTATAATGTGTGTGCTGGCGAGCTATGATAATACGTGTGGGTATATGTATAATATGTGTGCTGGCGAGCTATGATAATATGTGTGCTGGCGAGCTATGATGATATGTGTGAGTATTTGTATAATGTGTGTGCTGGCGAGCTATGATAACACGTGTGGGTATTTGTATAATGTGTGCTGGCGAGCAATGATAACACGCGTGGGTATTTGTAAAATATGTGTGCTGGCGAGCTATGATAATACGTGTGTGTATTTGTATAATGTGTGTGCTGACGAGCCATGATAATACGTGCGAGTATTTGTGTGATAGTGCTGACGAGCCATGATAATACGTGGGAGTCTTATGACAGTGCCATTAACCGGGAATTACGTCAAGATGATGACGTTAGACTATGTTGTGATGGGATGTGATGATGATGACGATGACGATGATGATGTATTGATGATGATGACGACTGTAATGTGTTGTACAGAATAAACGGAGTGCACCGCACATGATGTCCCAAATATTGTTGTGTTGTTTGTAGTACTGAGTGGAGTATAGGAGAAACTGTTTGATTTGGCAGATATCGTGTCAGAGATCGAGTCTGTGAAATGTAGTCCTAGGTACTCAACTCTACTGGCATACTATGACTCATCTGCAGGCGTGTCACCAATAGTCTGTAAACTCCCTATGGTCTCCAAGAGAGATGGACAAGTGAAGCCGTAAAATACAAAGAGCAACACAATGTTGCATATCCTCCTTTCAAAGTATTTTCAGATATTCTTTGTCGTCAGGCAAGTATTAGGAATGATCCAAGCTTTGTGTATGACGCACAACCAGCTGTGACCGGCACAAGGAAAGTGACACCCCACCAAAGCACATCCCGGATACAGACAGACTACAAACTTAACTCTAAGAAGACAGATGTCTCGAGAGAACAGAGTGATAAGGTCTGTGTTAGACTTTGCCCTTATCATGGAGCGTCAGAAGGACACACTCTAAATTACTGCAAGGGCTTTCGTCGATTGCCAATCAAAGACAGAAGAGATTTCCTTGCGAATCAAAAAAATATGCTTCCGATGTTGTGAGAGCACTGTACATTCTGCACGCACTTGTGAGGAAAAAGTGGTATGTTTCTTCTGTAAAAGTGAAAAACATGCTACAGCATTGCACATACAACCAGACAATGACATCTCAGGTAAATCAGCTAATCCTCAACCACCCTCAAGGAAGTATGGAGGGGAGGAAAAGTGTGTGATGCCAGGAGACAGACCTAATTCTATTACTTCCACTTGCACTCAAATTTGTGAAAATTTAACTGGTGGTAAATCGTGTTCAAAAACTGTTTTGGTGAAAGTTTTCCCTATTGACAGACCAGATCAATCTCTCACTACCTATGCAATTCTAGACGATCAAAGCAACAAATCCCTTGCAAGATCAGAATTTTTCAATGCTTTCAGTGAACATGGACAAGAGATAGAATACACACTCTCATCTTGCAATGGTTCAGCCACAATGTCAGGTAGGCGAGCATCAGGTTACATGGTTCAGAGCTTAGACGCTTCCAACTCATTGCACTTACCTACACTTATCGAGTGCAATGAAAACCCAAATGTGCGGGATGAAATACCCACACCTGCGGCAGCCGAATATCACGCACACCTGAGAGATATTGCGGAGTTCATACCGCCTGTTGATTCACAAGCGGATGTCTTGCTTCTGATAGGTCGGGATCTCCCTACTGCTCACCATGTTCTGGACCAGCGTCTCGGACCATCAAATGCCCCCTATGCTCAGAAGATGTATCTGGGCTGGGTTATTGTCGGCGAGGTTTGCCTTGGAAAGGTCCATCAACTGGAAGATGTCATTGTTAGGAAAACTCATGTTCTTAAGGATGGTCGCACTTCTATTATGCCACCATGCACAAACAACTTTGAAGTGAGAGAAAAGAGAGACTTTCAGGACATTTTCATCAAAACTGACCTTGATGAAACACAAGGTCCTTCTGTTGAGGACAAACAGTTCTTAAGACTCATGGACTCAGAGTTTTCAAGAGACTGTGATGGGTTTTGGACTGCACCTCTTCCCTTTAGACCAGACAGACAGATACTTCCATGTAACAAACCACAAGCTCTACATCGAGCACAGCTGTTGGACAAGAGTCTGCGAAAGGATCCTATCAAACGTGAGCACATGATAACATTCATGTCAAAAAAAAGTCGAAAAAGTACATCGTAATCTAGCCCTTTTCGTAAATCATGCTGTTATATTAAGAGACAAATTAATAACTGAATTGTGAATTCTGCTATTTAATGTTAATAATTATGTTAGTACCCACTGTAAAATTGTATCACTTGTATATGGGCCGGAGGCCTTAAGTACAATAAACTTCTTTGACTTTGACTTTGACAAAGGTCATGCTGAGGTTGCTACAGCAATACCGAAGGATAAGGGGTGCTGGTACCTACCCTTGTTTGGAGTTTACAACGCCAAGAAACCAGGATGTATAAGAGGTGTGTTCGACTCGTCGGCAAAATACAACGGTCTCTCACTCAATAATGTGCTTATGACAGGACCTGACATGATAAACAATCTGCTGGGTATCCTTCTAAGATTCCGGACTGAGTCTGTCACAGTAATTGCTGACATAGAACAAATGTTCTATTGTTTCAAGGTCAAGCCCTCTCATCGTGACTTTCTCAGGTTTATTTGGTACAAGGACAATGACCCAAATCAAGAAATGATAGAGTATCGAATGACCACTCACGTATTTGGAAACTCACCATCTCCGGCCGTCGCTACATATGGCCTCAGGAAGTCTGTAGAGAACGCAGATGATGATGTGAAAGAGTTTGTTCGTTCTAACTTCTATGTTGACGACGGACTGCTATCGGTTCCCACAGATGAGATGGCGATAGACCTCGTGCACAGAACCCAGACTCAATTGAGGCAGGGAGGAAACATTCGACTTCACAAAATAGCTTCAAATAGTCAAACAGTTTTGGCTTCATTTGACACAGAGGATCTAGCCAAAGACATTAAGGACTTGGACTTGAGTACTGATACTCCTCCGATACAGAGGAGTCTAGGACTAGCCTGGAACATCTCTCAGGATACGTTCACATTTCAGGTGTCCACTGAACAAAAGCCCTTTACCAAACGTGGAGTGTTGTCCACAATTCATAGTCTCTACGACCCGATTGGATTTACTGCGCCGGTGGTAATCAAGGGAAGACTCCTGTTGAGAGAACTAATGGGTTTGACTACTGACTGGGATGAAGTCCTCCCATCCAAATACTTGTCAGAATGGCGGAACTGGTGTGAATCGCTATCAGCGCTTGAAAATATAGCGATACCAAGAGTGTATTCTGAACATTCATTCTCACAAGCAGAACACAGAGAAATCCATCTGTTCTCAGACGCCTCAAAGGAAGCGGTCGGAGCTGTTCCCTATCTCAAGATTTATGACGTCAACGATTCAAGTACTGTGAGTTTTCTGTATGGCAAAGCAAAGGTAGCGCCCCGTCACGGGCACACAATCCCACGTCTTGAACTCTGCGCAGCAGTGTTGTCTGTGGAAATGGCGGACATGTTGACTCGACAGTTGAGACTGAGACCAGACTGTCTGAAGTTCTATACAGATAGTCGTGTGGTGCTTGGCTACATTCACAATGAAAAGAGAAGATTCCACGTGTATGTAGCAAATCGTGTAGACAGAATACGTCGATCTTCTCATCCTGACCAATGGAACTATGTATCCACAGACATCAATCCCGCAGATCAGGCAACCAGATCTCTGCCATCGTCTCGTCTCCATGACAGTCTGTGGCTCAACGCACCTGACTTCCTCAGATATGAAACCCTTGTCAAGGATGACGATCTTTCATATTCTCTTATAAATCCAGAGAGCGACAAGGAATTGAAACCTGAAGTCACAGTGGCTAAAACATCCATCAACAGCAAACAAAGGAATCTTGACACAGATCGCTTCTCAAGATTTTCCTCATGGAAGAGACTTGTCAATACCATTTCTCTTTTGAGACATATCCTGAAATCTTTTCACATTCCTTTGGAACCATGTAAGGGTTGGCACCAGTGTAGAGTATATCAAACTGTCGATGACTTTGAAAACTCAGAACGTGTCATACTAAGACTTGTGCAACAGGAATGTTTTTCTGATGAGATTACATGCTTGCAAACTGTTGGAAACAAATACTTTTCCAGGAAGAGTTCAATCTTATCTCTTTCACCAATCTTGGATGAACATGGAATCCTCAGGGTTGGCGGAAGATTGAAAAACAGCAAACTTTCTATCAAGGAGGTTAGACCAATTATTATCCCAAAAAATCATCATGTGGCAAGACTTCTCGTTCGACACTTCCACAAGAAGGTATATCACCAGGGCAGACACTTCACAGAAGGTGCACTCAGATCTGGAGGTTATTGGATTGTTGGAGCAAAGAGACTTGTATCATCAGTCATCAGCAAGTGTGTGATATGCAGAAAACTTCGATGTAAACCTGAGACACAAATGATGTCAGATCTACCCATAGACAGAATCACTCAGTGCCCACCTTTCACGTTTGTCGGTGTAGATGCCTTCGGCCCTTGGGAGATAGTGACACGTCGGACGAGGGGCGGAGCAGCAAATACGAAACGTTGGGCGATACTTTTCACCTGCCTGGTGATTCGTGCTGTACACATTGACTTGGTGGAAGAGATGTCAAGTTCTTCCTTCATAAACTGTCTCCGTCGATTTCTTGCTCTTCGTGGGGCTGTGAAACAGTTCCGTTCTGACCGTGGGACAAACTTTGTTGGCTGTACTGAACCTCTCGACATCAGTGCAGTGAATGTTGAGGATGGTCCAATACACAGTTTTCTGTATGAGAATGGTGTTACTTGGATGTTCAACGCTCCTCACTCTTCTCATATGGGAGGTGCGTGGGAACGCATGATTGGGACTGCGAGAAATATACTTAATGCAATGCTTCTCAAGGTGAAGACCTTAACTCACGAGGTGCTATCTACACTGAAGGGCTGAGGTGACAGCCATCATAAATGCACGACCAATAACTGTGATATCAACTGACCCTGAATTGCCAACACTATTATCACCTGCTATGATCTTGACTCAAAAGAATGTTCACGTATCAAACTTCAATGCTAACTTCGACAGCAAAGACATGTACAAAGTCCAGTGGAGACAAGTCCAAACTCTTGCCGAGGAGTTCTGGCGACGATGGAAGTCAGAATATCTTCACACCCTGCAGAGAAGGCCTAAGTGGCAAGTTTCAAAACCAAACTTGCAAGAAGGCGGTGTTGTTCTCATGAAGGATACTCAAAGTGCGAGAAATGAGTGGCCCATGGGACGCGTTGACTCTGTGTATCCCGAACCCGATGGACTAGTTAGGAAAGTGGCAGTCCATGTATGCAAGGACAGCAAATGTGTGACTTACATTGTACATCCGTCCAGTGACTGAACTAGTCCGTTTGCTTTGACTCAGATACCAGCATCCCGACTTACTCTAGTCTTAATGATTATTCTCAGGACAATCCATAATTGCGACTACCTCCTTTAGTATTATAAAGGAACTTCTTATTATGTCTATTATGCTTTCATTTCAGTTTCAATTGTGATTTTTGCCAAAATCAGAAGGGGAGTGTTGTGGCCCATGAGGACTCTTAATACGTGCACCACAAACTTTGTCTAATTACTTATCGACACTTGATTATTTTACGGGCGCATCCCTCCATTTTATGTTAGATGTTACTCATAGCGCAAATGATGTGAGCGCTTCTTACCGGGGAACCAGTTTCACTGTTCAGTTAGAGTTATCTACCTTTTTTGTTTGTCGTTTCCGGTGTTCAAAACGCACATGGCGAATCAAAGAACTAATACAGCCACAATACTTACGCTGTTGGAACTTTATGCCTGTAAGAGCACACTTCTTTTACCCTCCACTTGTGTAATTACTTATTTCTGAGGTTGTCTGATGATAACACATTTGAATTACGAACAGTGCTTGTGTCATCATACTCTCCCGTAACGATTTCTAAGGTTTATGTAATAAATCCAACTTTTAATAAAACTTAATATAAATTGGCTTGGTTAGATTATGAACTTCACAGGATAATGTTTGATTTTCAATTAACCCTTGTAATAAATCATTTCTTAATATAGGACACTTTAAAAGACAAACATAGCTTGACCAGAAACCGATCTCTAGGGTATCAACAAATGAAAATCAATGAAGCTAGAAAGAATACCCTTCGTGATTAGGTAATTTGCATGCAGGTTTGTTAATATTGTAGATCAGTTATTTGATCTGCATACAAATCGCTGTCTGCGACAGGCACAGTCATTCCAGAAAACAATTCGAGGATTGTCCCCAGGTGCCATTATGTAGGGACAAGACATTAAGGGAAACAGGGAAATAGCCTGTGTCATGATGACAAATGCTAAGCTAGATTTTAAATCGTCTCTTAAGAAGTTGGTTAAATGGACTCGTAATAGGTTTGTCCCAACAAGCTGAAAAGGCGTTGTTCCCAATAAAATGTTTCAATATTCACTAAATTCAGTTTCAGTAAATACAAACATTTGCCAGTAAACGCTGCTTTAAAGATATTTGATGGAAAAATAAAGCCAATTTTAATGTATGAAGCAGAATTATCGGTTTGCGAAACTCGAAAACCTATTGAAAATGTCTATGAACTAAGAGAATTGAATTGTTTGACATTGCCAAAGTAACCTTCTTGTTTTAATTCATGGTAATTCTGCAGATCAAGCTCTATGTATCAACGAAAACATCAAAAATGTACAATATTTATATGATTTTTCATAAATGTATTTATATCGATTTTGTATACTGGCCTGTGGCCAAATAAAACAGATTTCACTTGAATTGAAGATATTTCATGGAAAAATCAAGACGATTTTCTTGTATGGAGCAGAATTAAGGGTTTGGGAAACTCGAAATTCTATTGAAAATGTGCTTACTAACTATTGTAAAATTATTCTACAAGTTGGCTCCAGAGCTCAAAACAAAGCTTTCCTAGCTGAGTGCGGACTATATCCATTAATCTTATATGCAAATGTCAGATTTCTAGCATTTTGGATCAGGCTTCTTCGCCGACCGTCATCTAGATATACCAGGAGGTGTTATGAAATGTTAAAAAGATTTGATGAATCAGGAGATGAAATTTGGGTCTCAAAAGTAAGGAGACTGCTTTTTAAATACGGCTTTGGGTATGCATTGGTATCCCAGACTGTTGAAAACAAAAAATACTATCTAGAAATGATTCATCAACGATGTAAAGATATATATCTCCAAGAGTAGAACCACGAAATATCAATATCAAGTTCTCTACAATTCTATCCTAAGATCAAACATGACTACTATTCGGAGATGTATTTAACAATCAGTAACGCAGGTTTACGGAGATGTCTCACAAAGTTACGTTGTAATATTCATGGTTTCAGAATGAATTGTTATGGGCATTATAGAAATTCAGATACAACTTGTACATTTTGTAAATCACAACTAGAGGATGAATATCATGTCATTCAAGTATGCCCTGTATATAATGATCTGAGGAGTTGACATCTTCCGGTTAATTGTCATCCCCACCCACATATGAACAAGCTTGTTTTCAATAGATGATTATGATAACTCAATCAAACTTTGTATATTCTTAAAGAATGTATTTAAACTGAGAAACAATATGAACGCATTGAGTCACGTTTAGAATTTGAAAGAATCTTGTCTGGCGCAGTGATTTTATGTATCACACTTTTTTACATGTTGAACTGTTGGCCTCATTGCAATTTAAACGTAATAGAATGAATGAATGAAAATAACAGGTTTGTTAAACAGTCTATGTGCGGTTGACTTAGCTGGTGATTTTCAATGACAAGTGTCTGATCGATTAATCTTTAGATTAGAAGATTTCATTAACTTTTTCGGGAAATTCTGTTACAGTGCTAAACATATCGAAAGTATATGACAAAATGAATCGACATAAGCTATTCCATATACCTCAGTGATTTTAGTTATAACGATTTATATGAGTTATAGAAATCTCGATTAGTTTGTTGTAATTAAGATTTGAAGATTGTGAGGGCCGTATGAACATTGCAAACCAACAGAAGCTTTATACAAAGCATCATCGATAAAGTTTAAACTTTTTATACCAGCATTAATGGATCTTGTATTATAATTTAATCTTTATATAGTTTTAAAAAGTTTATTTCAGCATAGATGGATTTCATTTTCTTCGTGAAATCTTATCTGTAGAATATATTTATTGTAGTATCCATAAGATGTTTTAAACGTAACTCTTTTAAAGTAAAACTTCTTTACCAAGTGTCCGTTCAGACTAGGAACACATACCAGATGTCATTCATATTGAAAATGCACTATTTATTCAAATCATGAAAACATGCCTTTCATGTAAGCGAGAGAAGAAGACAGTATAAACTATTTTATATTTTTTTACACCTCAGCACATAAATGCCTACCATATTACACTATCAATTATTAATAACGGATAAATACATTATCAATTTTAATTACTTTTACATTTGAGATACACTTACAATCAATTTATCTGCAGATATCTATAAGATGTATTAGCTATCATTCGATGTTTCAGAATTTTTAGTTAAACTGGACCTCTACAAAGGAAAGATTTAAACTATTTACTAATGAGATGAATGATGGGAAATGTTTTGGCAAGTCTTTGGTATTGGGTATGTTTCTTTCAGATAAGATCTAGAACTGCTTTTAATTGACTCATCGCAATTTAGGCTATATATCATTTATAATGTATCATTTAAAGTCTCAAATGAAATGCAATTTCCCAAAAGGATAGTTAACTGCCCATACGCACAGGCATAGGCATGTAAAATATCATAAGGTCATAAACGCATATTTGTGTTTTTAATAGTCACTCTATAACCTGTGAAGAAATAATTTTATACACACTTCTTTGCAGTCGAATAGGTAATAACTGATTTCAATATATCAAGAAGATTACAGTACAGTTGTCCATTCTTCGAAAGTCTTAAACCTTCTTTACTCTTAAGCCATTTGCTAACATGTACAACTATCACTAAATCTTTTGATCAATTATATGTTTTATGTATTCACGTTTTTAGAACTTTATCACTATTCACAAGATGCGGCAGGGTTGTTTTTTTATCAAAAGTGCAGAGCATTATCGTGATCATATACTTCATCAAATGTATAGGTATGCATTCACTACAATATACTTTGATTTAGTTATATTTCACAAAATAAGAACATTTCAAAGAGTGAATGACTTTCTTTATCTTTACAGAATGACCAAACTTGGTAGTTTTCTAAGATTAAAACTCTTACAACAAGCCCCAGCCCTTTATATGACATAGTATTCATCAGATACCAGATTGAGAGTTTGATGTAGATGAATTGACAATAGCGCCTCTAAAATCAAGTGTGGGCACTGACCTTAGCCAGTCAGTTCATTAGCAATTCAAATCAGGATCCACTAGTTAGTTTCTGCCGCCATGTGCTTCATGTCTCTTGATTTATCAAAGCATGTCTTGAATTGGTGAACATCCAATAACGTTTTTATTCTTCATGATGTGAGGGAAAACACAATACTTTCTCCCCTTTATCCTGTTACAACGATTTATAAAATATACTCTTTTAAAGATTTCCTTTAAAACAAGTTGTTTTATTTGATAAATTAATTCTAGCACAGTGTCAAAGTATTTAAGTTCCAAAACATGCAATTACGTCCTATTCAAAAGATTTCGAAATTTACTCGAGATAGTTAAGTGACTGAGTTTTGGATAGAGGATTTGATAAAGTTGAAAGCAGTTTTCAAAATACCTGGACTTTCAAAGGCAAAGATGCATTTTTATTGACTGAAACAAGGTGAGACCTTGCAGATATAAGTGATGTCATTGAAAGGCCTTTTGTAAAGGAAAGGTAGGGTCGATTGTTAAAAAAATCGGAAATACGGATGCTTGAAACGGCTTCTAGGAATGTGCTTAGCTTTTGAAACAAATAAATTTCTTAACTGAGAACTACGCTAAATGTTAGATGGCCGATTTCTTCAACATAGTATAAGAAACATTTTGCATGAAACATACTTCCATCAAATTTGTGGTGTTAATGTTGTAAGCAAAGTTGAATATTTCTGATATTTAAGTTTAATAATTGCTTTTGATCTTTTAGAATTTTCATTTGAATACGTACATATCTTCCAAAAGGCTTATGTATATTACCAGAGTGTGAATCGATAGTTATATAGATAGAAAGGCATTATCTGTGTGTCAAAATCCTGATGTGCATGTGCCTTTATAATGAATAATGATATCCATAAATGTATAAAAACAACAAAGTAAAAGAAAAGTCGTTAGTGATCACGTTTGTTTCACGCTGCCAAGGCACGTGGAACTAATGGACGTTCGCAAGTATTTAAAGATCTTTGCACTTTTCAATTTAAATTGAAATGCTTTTCATGAACGCTAGCAAATCTAATTAAACAGGAAATAGCTTGTGTCTGGATAATCTAGCCTGGTATTTGACACGTTTTAAAAGTTCAGTGAGTACGGATGATCTTATGCTGTTTATAATGGAGTTTATCCTGTTAAATGAAGAGGACATGACCCTCAATTAAATCACGATAAACCTTAAGATTATCTTCATTTATACTCTGGATACATATACGGATTAGCTTATATTTGATGAACTACCTTGTTTGTTATCTCCGTGATAAGGCGTGTTGAATTGTAATGAAAGCTGCCCAAACAAAATAATTTTATAATGTGAGGTTTCCAGTTTCCATGAAGTAGTTTATTCTTTAAAAATGTAACTATTCAATTTTTAAAAAATTTGAATTAGAGATTAACAAGGTATGTGTTGCATCTACTTGTCTGGGACCACAAGGTAATATAATACAAAATAATGCCATAGTATAGAGTCAATTTGGCTTATACAAGTTTTGTCTTTGTTCTTTTGCGCTTTGTGTAAGGTTAGAAGTTTGTGTCTTCATTTACTTCAGATCTGCACTTGATGAATAAAATGGTTTTTAGAATGTCACGACTCAGTGGCAAAAACCGAAACATCACCAGAGGTATTGCTTTTTGGGGTCGCATCCTGCAGACCAGTTCCTCCAAAGAGCGCTCGAGGCGTACAGGCTGAGGAAGTGCTATCAATGCAGGGACTGCCCCATCCGGGTCCTTCACTTGAGTCATGGTGATGTCACAGGCATTGGGACTATACAACACTTTCCTCTAAGGAGACTTCCAACTGTCCAATCGCTCGCAGTGGTGATGTAAAATC
Source organism: Phorcus lineatus (assembly GCA_921293015.1). NCBI lineage: Eukaryota > Metazoa > Mollusca > Gastropoda > Trochida > Trochidae > Phorcus > Phorcus lineatus. The sequence continues at coordinate 44,526,544 of OV121092.1, read as the reverse complement.
TTTTGTGATAAAAACAACTTTAGAAAGGTATTATTTACTGATTATTCACAGCTTCAACGGCAAAATGGAATAAATGGGTAATGAAAATGGACTCGTACCTATTAATTCATTCGAAAAATCATATCAACAAGCAGATCTAAATTGATATTCAATAACACGTTTTCAAAAGTGTAAGTTTATCTACAAATTTAAACTGTTTGATTCTTATTGAGAGTGTTCATGTCATTATGTTAAATGATTTATTTATGTTGGACAAATTCAATTTTAAGGAACAAGATATATATATATACTGCTTCAAGAATATCTATCTATTTCGTCAAAATAATCTTTTCCACTTCATAATTGAGTCCTTTTGGAAATATTTGCCTTTCTTGAGATGTGTTTCTAATATAAGAGTATTATAAAATTAAATGAATAAAAGAGATTATTGTTATACTACCACAAAAACTTTTGAGTCTAATTGGTTTACCTGCTTCTGGATAAATACACGTTTTGTCATTGGTGCCAATATTCAGAAGTCACTGTTCTGAAGACAATTCATGTTTCTTCAATTTAGTCATATTCATTCGCCAAAACGCAACATGGGCTTCAGGCGAGCACCTGTTGTTCATTTCACGTACGTGCGTCAAATGCACGGGCTTTTCGTTGTCTGGTCGCCAGACTTGTCTAGACAGTTTTGTCATTACACACTAGGCAGCCGAATCGTTTAGGCTGCAGACGATTAGAGAATCTATTTAGTTGATTTAGAAAGACTTTATTTGTTCTTTATCGAAAAGGACCAAAAGTCATTTATAGGTAATTTATATATTTTTGTGTCTCATTCGCAAGAGACAAACAGTACAGTACAGTACAGTGCTTACTTGCAGTTAGTCACGCTTTTCTTCTAATGAGACAAATTTAAACACATTAAAATTGCATTTCAATTGCAAAGTTGACATTACTTGTATACATGATGTAATTTCTAGGAGTATACGTTTTAGTTTTTTTCCCCAAGAATATCATTAAAGTTAAATTCACTCTAAAAGCTTTAAGCTTTTTGGAAGGGGGTTCTGAGATGATTTTGATGAATTGTCATTACTCCAACCTTTCGAGTGTGACACTGAAAGACCCATTTCGTGCTTGGTTTACAAGAAAACGTTGCTAATAAAGATACTTCATTTGTACTCACATAGCCAAAATTTCTTTTACCCATATTTGTTTTACATAAGCATTTATGTTTTTGATTGTATGTGATTACTTACATGATCATTGACGTAGCCTCTCTTACATCTTTCCGGATGATTATAAAAATTGAAATTGAAATGTAAGGAAAAGATTGGAGTTCATATTAAATCAAATCTACAAGCTTCTCCTCTACCATCTGTTATTTGTTGTTTTGAAATAAGTATTGATATCTATTAGGGTACCATGAAAATGTTTTGTAACGCGTTAATATTGGCAAAATATTATAAATGATGTTTTATCATTAGGAATGTGAACTTGTGATTCTAATTCATTAACTACATTTTGGTCCAAGTATCGCCAATCATGATTAAAAACTATAGGACCAAATAATCCGATTTAATATAGGGTGAACGTCCTTTGTTGAAAAGTATTTTCTTGAAAATCATTGACTATAAATACCAGTTTCGTTGTGACACTTTAAGAGGTTCGTTTATAGACCGGTTATGAATGACGTACTGTTGCAAAATACTACAGACTCCTATCAATCATTTTCAGCTAAAAACTAATTCTTTCTTTCTTATAGGGATAACCTATGTCTGAAGAAGAGACTCAAGGCTCTATTCACCACTCATTTCTACTTCAATTACCCACTACTACTTCAGTGACTGTCAAACTGTCTTCTTCCGTTTGCTTTCGGAAACCAACATATCCTCTTGAAACATTAATAATCTATCATTTTCGTTCTTGCATAAAAAACCATTGTAGCTTTTGCAAAAGTAAAGAGAAGAAAAACCTTGATTTGATTTAATAATCTTTAAACAACGTGTTAGTTTTAAAAAGAACGAGGCCATGGCAAGTTAATTTGGGAAACAACTGAGAAATTTTTTAAGGGCTTTCAGAAATAACATACATAAGACAAGTAATATTTTCAGGAAAACAATTTCTTGACGGTGAAAAAGACGACATTTTATGTTTCCTTATATTCTTACACTTTCAACAGACAGAATGTCAGGAATAACAACATAAGAGGTATTGAATGTAGCTCTAAAAAGTCATATTTTCTTATCATTCATAAAGAACCGGCTCGTTGCTACTTTATCTTTAACGGATTTCTCATCTCACATGAATAATATTTGCAAAAGTGTTTTCCCTTTATCATGCTTTTAACAACTGACATATTCAAAGAATTAGTTTTTTGAAAAGAAGAGAATAGTTTTCTGAATATGAAGATGTTTAAGATACCTGTTATGCTGACGTGTCACATTTCAGAGATAAACATTGACTCAATACGGACATAAGATTAAATTGAGTTTTATTATTTTTTACACAATTAGATTACAATTTTTTTTCTACAATGACCAAACTTTTAAGTTCCCTATATATTGACACAGGCGCTTGTGGACAGTCAGTCTCACTATCATTCAAATCAGGATCAACTACTTAGTTTCTGCGCCCATGTGCTTCATGTCTCTTGATTTATCAAAGCATGACTTGAATTGGTGTAGATCCAATAACGGTTTTGTTCTTCGTGATGTGAGGGAAAACATAATAATTTCTCCCCTTTATCTTGTTACAACGATTTATTACTTGAAAAGATATGTCCATGACGTAAAATATACTCTTTAAAGATTTCCTTTAAAACAAGTTGTTTTATTTGATAAATTAATTCTGGCACCCTTTATCCTGTCAGAAGGATTTTAACAAATGTTTTATTGTTTGAAAAGATATGTCCATGTCTTTAAATTTGTCAAAGCATGTCTTGAATTTGTTGATGGTGCACATCTGACAATAATGTGGTTCTTTATGATGGAAGGAAAATATATTGTTTTGTCCCATTTATTCTGTTAGAATTGCCAGTCGTATTTTTAACTCTTAAAGATACATGTCAATGACGTAAAAGCTGCTTTTTAAAGATTCTTTTAAAAACAAGTTGGTGAATTTAAAAATAAATTCTAAGCACAATGTCAAAGTATTTAAGTTCCTCAACAACGTCCTATTCAAAACATTTCCAAAATTATACGAGAAAGTTTAGTGACTGAGTTTAAAAAAGTGGGAGACGGGGAAAGTTTATTAAAAAAACCTGTTTAACATTCAAAACAGCATTAACTAGCTCATCTAGTTTACACTTGGGTTTCTTTCTTTAGTTAAAGTGGTCAAATCATTTCATGTAGCCTACATTAGCTGATGTACCATCTAATTATGTTTCGATTCTCAAAGATTGCAACGAAATTGAATCGACCTTTGGCCATTGTGGAGAGAGGATAGATGAAAGGTATCAGTTACTCAAACCCCCCCCCCCCCCCCAAACCCAGATCTGCGTTCTAACAATAGCTTCAATTTCAAAGAGAAAGGAGGATAATGACCTGAAGAATAACGTTAACATAATTTGCTTATCTTCAAGGACTATTACGGATGAGATTATGAAAGAAATAATAGTTCTATATACACGTAATATGCTGCTTTTGATCGCGAAATTCTTTTTGCAGAGTCATGGCCCCTTGAATGTTTGATGACCTTGGTGACAGCGCTGATCGTCGAATGGGAAAAAGGTATTTGTACACTCTTACATTTAGGGAAATAAAATTTCATATATAGGTAGTCCTGAAGTTATTTTTGAAAGAGTTGAATGCAGTTTTAGATAAAATATAATCTATAAGTCTTCCCTTGGATTTTTCATCAGGATAATCGTTTAAATCCCCTAACCCTCAATCTTGTTGTGTACATAAAGAAAAGAAAATGAACAGACTTGAAAATTGACATGAGGTGAAGTTCTGTCTTTGTATCGTGGTGTTTAAAACAATCCTTATCATTGCATGCTCACATATATGACCTGGACGTTCAAAGGAAAACATGGAGTCTGATTGGTTGCAATAAGGTAAGCCCATGGAGCTGAAATGCAAGCCAACTTCATCAAAACGAAAATGCTTTATAAGATATGTTTTGAAAGGATTCTAATTGATAGTTTGATTGTAAGGTCGATTGTGCAAAAAATCGGGAAAAGATGCCTTAAAACACATTGACTGGGAATGGGAGAAGCTTTTGAAAACACTTAGACTGGAAAAAAACTGAGAACACATCTGTAACTTCGTCGATTTCTTATACATAGCATAAGCATGTTTGCGCATTAAACATAGAGGCAACCATTGTTAGTGTTTGGACAGCAAATTTGAATATTAGTGATACGTTATTTAGTTCATATATCAATTGCTTCTGATCTTTTAGACTCAACTTTATCAACTAAATACAAACATACTTTCTCAAAACGTATGTGATAAATTACCGGATCGTGGATGGTTGGTAACTTCAAGAGAAGGTTTTCACCTGTTTCATGCAAAGCAAAATAGCCCCATGCCCGACGGGAATAAAACCAATGCGATTTGGTTGTCAGACACCCATTTGGTAACATAAAACACTTGAAATGAGCGAGCAATCGGGATCATTGATGACGCATGGCTTTCACCGTACAACGGTCACAAGACTAATGCAACCTTATCGTCGTTCGGGAAAGACCTCAGACAGACTCAGATAAGGCCGATCGAGAGTCACAACCCACCAGGACGACCAATATCTGCGCACGTTACACCTCAGAAACCGCTTCCTGACATTGACGTCATCGGTTTAGAATGCACTGTTCACCGGGTAAGCAGACGCACAGTAGCCAGACGTCTAAGGTGCCATGGCATCAGGGCATAAAGACCGTTCCGGAGACAGCTGTTGACAGCCGAACATCGCAAACGGAGACTGAGATGGGCGAGGATGGTTTTACGTTGGCGGCGACGTCAGTGACAGATGGTGCTTTCTCTGACGAAAGTCGGTTCTGTCTCTTCAAAAGAGGTGGAAGAGTACGTGTTTACCGCCGTCGGGGAGAGAGAACCGCTGCATGTTACGTTCAGGAAGTGGTGCCCTACGGAGGAGGAAGTGTCATGGTTTAGGGAGGCATACCTGGTGAGGAGAAGACGCCGATGGTTAACGTGAATGGAAATCTAACGGCTCAGCGTTACGTCGATGACATTCTCCATCCCGTCGTCTGTTCCTTTCTTCGACAACAGGCACAAGGTGTGATCTTACAAGACAATGCCCAAGTTTCTCAGAACTTCCTTGCTAACAACATTGACGTTTTGCCGTGGCCAGCATGCTAGCCTGACATGTCACCGATTGAACATATTTGGGACGCATAGGATCGTTAGTCAACAGGGACCACCTCCAGATAACCGCCAGCAAAAAGAAGAATAGCAACGCATTCATCGTAATGACGTTAGACGTTTGATTTTTTCCATGCGCCGGAGGGTTAATGCATGTATTGTGGCAAGGGGAGGGAGGCCTCACACGTTTTTATTTTTAACTGTTTTCAACACACAAACCCTGAATTTCCCTGCACCGAGATCAATCATGACAATGAACTTGGACCTTTTGACCCCCAGGCCAATATCGGAGACTGTGCCGTTGATACCGGAAGCTAATTTGTTGCTTTATTATGAGTATGATACCGTCACATGTTCTTGTTGAATAAACATTTTGTTTTTATCTCACTTTTGTATTTATTCTGCAATCTAGATTTAAATGCATGATAGCGTTTCTTTTGCCCGTGAGTTTGTACTACACTAGTACTGTCGCGTTTCCCAAACAATTAGGACTTCCCAGTTTCCATTTGGAATGGATCAGCTAGTCAAGAACGCTGGCAAACACAAAACTCAGAGTCTCATATAGCAGGATGTTTGAATAGATTCTGTCACGATAAACTAGCCCGCTATTTGACAGGTTTTTAAAGTTCGTTAAGTACAGATGATTTATTGCTGTTTTAATTGTTGTTCCTCTGAGATAATAGAGTTTATCTAATTCAACAGGACATAACCCTCGTTGGCCAAGGGTATACGTCATAATATATCTCCATTTATACCCTGGATACATTCACGAATTGGCTGTATGTGTATTTGATGAACAATTTGATTGTTGTCTCCCTAATAACGCGTTGACTTGTAAATAAACCCGAACATCAATATATTATATATATATTATCAATATGTTTCCAATTTCCACTTACTGGTTTATACTTTAACACTATTACTATTGAATCTTTTTCAAGCAAAAAATTCATAACAGAAATTCTGATTATACAATTTCGTAAAAATATTAGCATAATAATACTCATCAGCATGATGTTTTGCTGAATAAACTTTTAGATATTAGCTGTCTGTCTAACCAAAGAATATACTTGAGAGTCATTCAAGCTTTTGTTTGGTTTTTGGTTGCGTCCTTTTGTGTTTGTGTGTGCGTGTACGTTGTTTAGTGTGTAATCCCTTGTTTCATATCTGAACCTTATGTATAATGATTTTTATGATTTATGTGGTTTGGACAAATAAACTTATATACCTGGGATGTCTTTGCATTGTATATATATCTTCATCTAACTGTCTTTCGAAACTACTTTCACGATAATTTGATCTTTAAATTCAAGTGTTTACCTTTCTTATTAGATTAAACTAAGAAATAAAGAAATGATTTGTTTTGACCTTCTGACAATGAGAAACGCAGTTTAAAATCAAGGATTGTTTCTATCAACAAATCTTATACTGATGGTATTCTAATGAGCTTTCACACATATCAGAACGGGAACTGACACCGTTGTCTTTATGGGAACTGTATAAACACTCGAGTTATTTCCTTGAACACATTCGATAAAATATCTCATATCATTATGATTGATATGCTGTGTATCATCGCCGAATTGTTTTCTGGTGGTATTTATTCTGTGCACTTATCACGATGTCGTAATTAACAAAGACAGTAGTCAGAGCTCCCCATTAAATTGTTTCCCACGATGTCACATCAACACAGAACCATAGTTACCAAACGTTCCCTGCCTTGATCAGATAATGCCCATTTTCACACATAACAGGCAGTTGATATAAAAATAAAACGAGAAAAATAATCGGTCAAGAAAATCAACCGGTTATTATTTTGTACTATTAGTTGAACTATTTGTTAATTAAGTTTTACCAAAAATGCACCTCTTCCCAGTGAGTTACGAAGACGAAATTTATTTTCGTAACTAGAAATATTTTGGGAAGATGGCAATTTTATTTGTTAACCTCTGCTTAATAACATCATGAACACAGTTGAGTACTGTTACCCCAAAATAAGGATTGCAACGTTTACCGAATTTGTCCTAGCTAGAAGCAATGAATAACTGGGAAATTAATAATGGCCTCTTCCCAAGCGATTATGTGATAAATACTTACGAAGGCTTGGCCAAGTAACTTCATTGCCTAGTCGTCTTAATGTTTGTAAATGAAATGCTATGGCGTGTTTGGTCACGACTTATGAACTTACTTGCTAATAGTGTTTGTATAAGAATATTAAATTGTTTCTGAGTAAACATTGCAACGATAGTAATGTGTCTGTGGAAAACGTCTCAATATGAATCAATGTTATGTCTTGTGATGTTAATAAACGTTCAATTATTCAACATAAAAATTGTTATCAGACTTACTCATGTAAATAACTGCCACTTAGAGACACGTTTTATCGATCCTTGCGAATTCTATATGAGATCTTTATGATTTAAGAGTTGTTATTTTAGTTTATGGTAAAAAAACATACTCTCTCCGTAGAGGCACCTCCTTTGTAAATTCCTATACTTAGCTCTACTAGGAGTATTTGTTACCTACCTCACAATCAAGTTCAATTTCTTTTGATCCAGTACAGGATTAACGCAATAAGAGGTGTGATCAGTCTCAAGATGCGTCCTTAATGAATGACATTATTCTCTGACTTGATTGGAACTGACATACCATAGCGCGAGTAGCCGATCTGTGTAATGTGATTTGTGCTGCCAGAGTAGGGACGCTGGCAAATTGATATGAGAACATTTCTTTTGTTATTTCAAAGTCAGTTAGATTATCAAAATAATGTTATATGGACTATACTTTTGAAGTCACATACGTCTAACATTATTTTATGGTGTTTTTCTATCGTGAAGTACTGACTGTTGCTGAAAGTCATGGATTCATGCTAACTTGTTATCAAGTCCGGTATAGAGCAAGGTTTTCTAGATGATAATTGTCTTATTGTGAAGATCATGACGTTCATGCTGACTGTTTCACTCCATGACTCTTTGAAGGGCATTGTGCATTTTTACTAAATACTGTTTCGACAAGGGTAATTTATCTACATATTGTCTGGTCAGAAGGTATTTTCACTATATAGACTTTGGACGATCGGTACGTCTCCCTCTTTAAAATTTAACAGAATTTTTTGTAAGTAAATTGAAATTCAGATGTTTATATTCAACTTTTTATATACAACTTAACCAAGCGTATTTTAGAAAAAGAAAATTAAATATATGGTCAAATATATCATATAAATAACTTCATGGTCTATAGACACTGTAAACTAGTAACCCATATGAACACGACACACTTATTGGCAAGACAAGAGGTTGACACTACTGAGGTGTCCCCTGCGGCTAGTTATCTGGTTGGAAATTCAAGAAGAAATAAAGAAAGTTAGCAGAAACATGATCCAGTTAAATAATCTTGATCTGTTTCAGATTGGTGGTTTATGAGTATCAAAATATAGCCTTGGGCTTTCTAGATAGATTATCAGGATATCTATCTTTAATTATGGTAGACTATTAAGAAGAAAGTGACGTAATGCTTTTAGGCAGGTATAGGGTCGAAAAGTGAGAACTGTTATAACTATGTTACCATTTGTTCTCAGTTCATATAAGATACAAAAAGATACAAGTGTGTATCTTTGCCTCACGGGTTTCCTGGAGAAATGAAAGACAATCCACCTTTCCGTCTGCTCCTACAATATTGCGATGCTTTTATGCCCCTATTAGGGCACCGAAACTGGACAGGTGTAAGACAAACCAGGGCGTTCTAAAATGTGCTGTTTATCACTTACTATGTCACTCCTTCCGTCTGGTCTCTCATCCGAACTCACTTACTCATGATCATTTTATGTTTTCGATATATTGGTACATGTTAAGCATTCTAACCTGTACATGTGGAAACATTTATACCTGACATTGATAAACTATGTTTTGTTCAGTTGAGATTTGGCAAGCTGTGATAAGAACATCAAAGCAAATATAATTTTACGTAAAGAAAATATATTCGATTACATGTTTTAACATTTTAGAAATTGCTTCCTAGTGAGATATACTGAAAAACATTTTCAAAGGATGACTTCTGAGTAAGTAATGAAGGTGAGTTATTTCAAAAGCTGCCGCTATTTCTCAGTGTTTATGAAGACACCGAAAAGATTGTTTCGTTTCAGAGAAACTTTATTTAATGACTTTATAATCTCGCCCATTTAATATTCAGCGTTTTCATTTTAAAGTTATTTCAAGGCCTTCTTATTTAGAATGTTTTTCTCTCTTTAATTAAAAAATCACGACAAAGTCATTGAGAACATGACTTCGAAACCATTGATTACACGATCTATATTACTTTCATTGAACTTCATTTTAGATTTCATGTAACAACTGTACAAGTGGCCCTTAATACAGCACGACATTTCAATCGAGGTTAATTGCTTTCTTTGTTATTTTCAATTCTTGTAAGGTTTTTGTGATTTGGATTGACATGAAAAAGACAAAGATTATTTAATTTACATATAACCTTGGTAACAGATAAATTGATGAGATTAGATGGAGAAAGAAAATGAGATATAACAGGAAACTTAAAGCTTATGGATGATTTAGAAGACTTAGAGTAGCTGATGGAGTACTCTAACAAATCCATGTGGAGTCAAAATAATATTGAAGTGTATTACGAGGTACAGTCTAGTTAAGTTACAAGTCTACGAAAACAAACTCCAAGGTCTTTACAGACCTGATTTGATGAGGTGAGGGGAGGTGAGTGAGGTTAGTTGGTGTTTAACGGCGCTTTCAAGATTATTTCACTTATATCGCGGCTGCTAGTATAATTGCAGGGAAAAAGTCGCAACACCACTGTGGCTATGCATTGCGGTGAAACCTGCGAGCATCGGCTGGAACTAGCGAACCATGGGTGGTACTGCGCTGAAATTCAGCGTACCATTGCACCCAAACCTGACTGCGTGTAGAACAGTTCTCTACTGCAGACAAAGTTGCAGAGCCCCCGGAGGGATTCGAACCACGGACCTCTTGATCGGAAGCCGAAGGCGCTAACCACTGCGCTATCCCGCCCCCGATTTGATATGACACATTTAGTTAATCGGTAGAATGAGCAGATGGAAAAAATGATAAATTTATTTAAGGACGATATCAAAGGTTCAATATTCCATTTAAATATTGTATTTTAACAGTTTACCACAAAATCAAGAGTAAACACATTCTTGCAACACTCAGTAACTTTCCAGTTTTCAGGATTCTAAAAATGGTTTAATGTTAAAATTATTGGTTTTATCCGAGAGAAAAGTGATTAAAACTTTTAATCAATTTCCCAGAACAATAACAGTTGGACATTCGGAAAACAGTCGGATATTTTTGGATTCCGAGTTTTGAAAATCGTCCAAGCGAAATACAATTCACCTGCACCATAGAACTCGCTGATTGGCTGATTTGAATTATGTCAGAGACAAACGGAGCCTAGTTTCACGTAACAGAGCCTGGTGAGATCTACACCCGTAATGTAGTGGAGCATGTAGATTTCATTTCAATTAGATTGGCCTTAATCAACCATTTGGACACAGTATCAATGTTAATAAAGCATTCAAACCTGAGGGGCAATGTTTACCCTTGAGACAGTTTTAGTTGTAGAATAGAGAATCCTTGGTTAAGTACATTTTCAGTCTAAGTAGCGAATGAAATTGAAGAATGTAAATAAAATCATAAATTGTATCAGGTAAAATCCAAACTTCCACTTTAAACTTCTGCCTAAATAATCAGCGTATGATATGACAGATAAACCTGGACATAGTAACATGTGATATCATTAATACCCTTGAAAAACATTGACAAAAGTTTGTCAGACATTCCGTAAATCTAATAAAAGTAAACATTTTCTGAAATACTATCCAAGTTATAATTGAAGTAAAGAATTACTTTACATTAGGACGAAAATGTGACAAAAATGTTAGAATGTTACAGTTTTGGTTCTCTCAGTCACAGAAATAAATTGTGATTAAACTAATGTAGTGATTAACCCTCTCACCCCTGTTTAGAGGGCTATAGTGCTTGGACCAAGGCAGTCTGCATCATCATATACTTTATATAGAGTTCTTATGATATTTGGCATCTGTAAATAATTAAATAAATGCCTAGTTAAACAAAATCATGGTACAGAATTATTTGTCATTCTATGAAACGATAATAATCTAGATCTAAGACAGTCCATACAGGATGAATTTAATTATATATATATATATATGTAAAAGATGTCCACAAATAAGACCAGTACTGAGAAACCTTTGAGGTATATAATTATACAAAAGACGGAAGATAAAAGACCTACAACAGAACTAAGTCCTAGTTCTGAGATTTGAAGACCAGATATATCACAATAAATAATCTAATTATATAATAAGTAGAATGTTTTCTATAGATTACATCTATATACATCATTTTGTTCCCAACAATTTTGAAATCTAATGTTAATAATATTTTAGGTAGAATGTTTTCTATAGATTCATGTACATCTATATACATCATTTTGTTCCCCACAATTTTGAAATCTAATGTAAATAATCTTTTATAGGTAGAATGTTTTCTATAGATTCATTTACATCTATATACATCATTTTGTTCCCCACAATTTTTAAATCTAATGTAAATATTCTTTTATAGGTAGAATGTTTTCTTTAGATTCATTTACATCTATATACATCATTTTGGTCCCCATCATTTTCAAATCTAATGTAAATAATCTTTTAGGTAGAATGTTTTCTATAGATCCATTTACATCTATATACATCATTTTGTTCTCCACAATTTCAAATCTAATGTAAAAAGCTTTGTGTAAATATACTTCTACATACACAAATGATAGGCTGGACAGCTCATAAGGCTTCAAAATAAAGAAACACCTAAGGTAAAACAAACCCGAAAGTAGATCAGCTGACCTTACCCCATAGTGGCTGATAAATTTGTATTCAAAATTCAGTTGTTTATACTTCCGGAGAAGAAACCAAATAGCCCTGAAATGTGAAATTTTGAAGTTCTGCCTATTTATCCTTTTAAGTTCTTGGTAAGTCTGTCATCAAGTTTCTTGAAATGTAAAAAATAAGCATAAATATTTATTCATATCTTTATTCAACATCTCTCAAACACTTTATACAAGTCAGGAAGATTTGCCAGCTGCAGCAAACTGGCATCTTCAGCAAATGTTTTAGGTGGAAATAACCGTGTTCTAATAGCTGGGTACACAGCATGTTCTACGCTCCACTTCCAGTTGTCTCCCTTTGAGCTTGAAACTGCCTCTTCCTGTAACATAAAAAAATGAGAGGTCATCATCAACAAAATGACATGAAAAAAATTGGTTGCTTTTTCAAATGGCAATCTCGTAAGATTCTATACCTTCTCGTCTTCTCTCCAAATGCTTTTCAGAAATTCATAATGCTGTGATGTAATACTTCTCTGTTTGTTAGATAAATCGTATTAAAAGACTAACAATAGTCCATGTAACACTTTATGCACAATACTGCTTGCTTTGTATCTCCTGTGCTTGTAAATGATAAATGTTATGGATATGCACTGTAAATAAAATGGGAATGAAAAAAAAACACCCAAAAAGGACATGATCTCATTTTTGCATCTCATAACTTATCAAACCCCAAACTCTGACCAAAATACCACTTAGTTGATTTCTTCCATAAAAAAGGTTTTGACATTATCACCATTATAAGAATATAACCCCAGATTTCTTTTTAGGTGTCGTTATGCAGTTTACTGATCGTAACTTGACCAAAGATCAGAGGTAAAAAAGAGAACAAGAAAGAGATCCTTGTATTTGATTGACAGGTCGATCACACTTTGCCATTTTTACTTTTAGATGGGGAATATCTTTTTAAAAAAAAAACATTATACCATCCCAGTCCCCAAAGGTCAAGATAGAAACCTCTTTCTTTCAGGTGATTGTTGAGGGCAAGCTTGTAATTAAGGATATGGGTTATTTGGAAATTGCCATCCTGAACAATTTTCTTAACTTTACCTCACTGTTTGAATCTGCCCTGGTATTGAAGAGACTCTTCTTGACACAGTAGAACTGGCTAGTCTCCTGACAGAAGGATTGGAAGCACTCCTTCTCCTGATCCCAGTCCACCTGTACATAACATTCAAATCAGTTCAAATCAAATCAGTTTATTCAGTATTTCGGCCATGTGGCTAGAATACAATTGAATGTGACCATTTACATATGTTACGTGACAGGACAGAAATATTGTTATATAATTAGTTTTTTAAATGCAAATACATGTTTCATAAAGATTGCAACAGATTTTATCAATTCAATGTTTGATGAAGTAACAAGAGCATACAGGTTTCTGTGATTTACATTTCCCAAATACTTATTTCTGAGGTTTTTATATCGTACAGTACATGATACTCATCTTCAATATTTCCAAAATTACAGTTTGTACACACAGCCATATTTACATTGTCATATCTTTGTTGTCTAGAAGATTTATTTTAAACGAGTGTTCGCAATTCGCAGTTTACAAAATGAGCGTATTAACGTTTTATCACTCAGTGCTGTAAGATACAATTCAGGCCGTAATAATGATTTAAAAGTTGAATACTGCGTCAGGAAATGGGATGTACATAGTGAGTCATGCCAGACTTGGTAATAAATATCTTTAACTCTCTGTGTGAAAACATTTATAAATACATAACATTCACAAGATATCATGAGTGATATGGTGCCATGAGTGGGGTGAACACAAGTGGAAGATGATATCAAAGTGATGCGATATGATTGGTCAGGAGATGGATGAGGTGACATCTTTGACAAGATGATATCAGAGGTAGGTTTGTATCATTTACCAGATGATAATATGTTCTGTGGATCAGGAGATATCATGGGTCAGGTAATATAATGAATGAGGTCACATTTTTGAGTAAGGTGATAACATTGACCATGTGATATCATGGGTAAGGTGCTATCATTGATAAGGTGAAATCATGCAAGATATCATGGTCAAGGAAATATCATGGGTGAGGTGTCATCCTGGTTTGAGCATTATCATGTTTTAGTGAGTGAGTGAGTTAGTTATTGTTTAACGCCGCTTGGGCAATATTTCAGCCATTAGCGGCGTGTATCATGTTTTAGGTAATAGGGTCAAATAACATTCATACTTAATCAATCGCGAAGGCTTCTATCATAGTGTATTAAAGTTACACATTACCATGATACATTCAAGCATTAGCTTGTACTGGATAGCTCTTAAAGCAATGAACTTCAAGCTTGGCTTGGTTATAACACATCTACATGCAAATTCAAACTTGGCAATGGTCAAGAAATACTTTGAGACATTATTCAACCCTCACCTCTGTTGCCAGACGAAGAACAAACATGGGCAGACCGTCTAACACAGGAACAAAGTTGTCCAACAGCATGGGCAAAGTCAACAGGTTACCATTCTGTGATACAAGAGAAAATGTCTGGGTTTATCATCCATAGACATTGAAATTAACAATGTCATACACTGCATATCAAGTGATTAGGATGCAATTGGACAGCAAATTAAAACTCCAACTCAGACTGATAATAGACAACAGTATTAACAGTAGTTTATGCAAGAATTGTCTAATGTCTTACTCAACAGAAGATGTATTTCAAGGAACTTGTATTTCCAAAAATAGATAGACAAGATGAACAAGATAGACAATGCATTGGAAAGGAATATCAGATTCAATTCCAACTCTAACTTCATCAAAACCACTTTTACATCTCTTAAAAAAACAATGGCTACTGCAAACAACATAAAAAAGGACTCATATTTTGACACTCAGTACTATATTAGATACTCTAGAGATAAGATTTTTACTGTCCGGTACTTTAACTATGTGAGCACTAAATGAGCTTTGAAAATGTTTCCGAAGTTTCTGAGATTTTGGTCCTCCTCACCTTATCCACCTCTATAGAGAAGTAGTCCTCCAACATGGCCGCCTTACTCTTCAGGAAGTCAACAATATACTGCGCCAGGTCTTCCTTCGGACCATCTGCCTCTGTCCACCCGCTCTCTGTTGAGTCCAGGGCAAGCATCGCCAGGTCATAAATAGGAGCAGGTTCCTTGAAATAAAAGTGAGGTGTCAACAATCAGTGGCAATTCCATGAAGGGTTCTGGAAGTTTTAGATGTTTCAAAGATTAACTGTTGCGAGGTCCCCAACCCTCTATAACCAAACCATTCAAAAGAACGACCATCCACAAGTGAAAATTCCTGGACATCACTGAACAATGGTATTTGGTACTGCATGGATCGCATTTGTATTCTAGAACAACCATTATACTTTGTTCATACATATGTCAGGATATAAATAATGATTCAATCAGAAAGTCATTAGAATGAGATACTTGATGACTTTGAAATGATAAACAAATTATCTCTTACAAATGATCGCTTAAATATCATCATCTATGCATTGAAGCATATATTGCCCCACAATAAGAGAGTTTTTCTCATTTTGCTAAAGCTGGAAATTGGACCATTTTCAAGTATTCTAAACAAAGAACTTAGGCCTGGTACTTCACGGTAAATTAAGTTAGTGGCCAAACTTTTACAAGCTCTGATCGGTTAAGATGAATTTAACTCAATGATATCCCTATGGACTAAGAGTACACTAAGGTGAATTTAACTCAATGATATCCCTATGGACTAGGAGTACACTAAGATGAATTTAACTCAATGATATCCCTATGGACTAGGAGTACACTAAGATGAATTTAACTCAATGATATCCCTATGGACTAAGAGTACACTAAGATGAATTTAACTCAATGATATCCCTATGGACTAGGAGTACACTAAGATGAATTTAACTCAATGATATCCCTATGGAATAGGAGTACACTAAGATGAATTTAACTCAATGATATCCCTATGGACTAAGAGTACACTAAGATGAATTTAACTCAATGATATCCCTATGGACTAGGAGTACACTAAGATGAATTTAACTCAATGATATCCCTATGGACTAGGAGTACACTAAGATGAATTTAACTCAATGATATCCCTATGGACTAGGAGTACACTAAGATGAATTTAACTCAATGATATCCCTATGGACTAGGAGTACACTAAGATGAATTTAACTCAATGATATCCCTATGGACTAGGAGTACACTAAGATGAATTTAACTCAATGATATCCCTATGGACTAGGAGTACACTAAGGCCAAGGTGTTTTGTACATTTTACTATATATAATATTCAAAAGAAGTCCTAGTAATGATTAAAGATATACTCTCTTGCAAAGTGTGTTTATGTAGAATATCATAAATCGGCATCAAGTGGCATGATTTAAAACAAATGTAGTGATTACTAAATAGTTTTTGCAAATTTAAGGTTAGTACTTTAAATGGGGAGGGATATCATGTCCATAAAGACAAGATTTTTGATAGATTCATATGATATTAATAACAAATAACACATCTACTAATTAATTATGAAACAATGTGTAAAATGAAAACGTGCCACAATTTACAAACTATCCAGTGCATTTTTGAAACAACACTCTACATGAAATACTTTCAATAAAAAGTATAGCTTTCTAAGATTTTCCAACAAATAAGGGGTTCAAAGCATCATCAACATCAACTTGCAAGTCTGAAACCTCTCGACATTTTGCCCCTAATTTCTTCGTAAATTTGTGTTCCAAATCAAGTCAGATTTACAATTTAAATTGAAATCAATCAAATCCCAAGATAAATGTACAGAATATTTAACACAAATCGCTGACAAGACTTGTTAAGTAGACACTTAATGGAATTACCATTGTCTGCTTGCATACCTTGTACCATCTGAGAACTAGGTCCAAGGGCATTTAGAATAGCATACATAAGAGCTAAATGTTTCTCGGACACAACCAATTTTGGTAAAAAATGCTCTGAAGTAGAACCTGATATTAATTCGAAATAGTTCAGAAAAAATGGCAACATAAATAATATTGATAATAACTGCCTAATTATTTCAATCTGTCACTCATTTATCATGTTAAATTTTTCAAAGTTAAAAGTAGCAGTTGTTTATATTCTAATATATTCCATAAAGAACATTTCAGTCCTTAAACAAGTCTTCTGTCAAAGGCTAGTTTTGTTATTGAGAACCAAATTTTGTTCATTTGATGAGGTAAGTAAATGAAGTTTTAAAATACTTTGCAAACATTTGAATAACAACATTAAAAGTTAAAAGCAGCTTCCACAAAGTTTTCATTTGCATTGATGGATAGCCTGCAGCGTCATTTAGTATATGCATTTGAGTTGAACCTATTTGAATAAAATAGCGATGTAACGTCATTTTAAGAATAAAGAAATAAACAGCTTAAAGGCAGTGTAGCACATTTTTTATGAGTAAAGTGATTACACCTTAAAAAAAATGATACAAGACAACTGTTTTAACTCATTGAAGGAATCCTTAACCTAAATACAAAGTTTGATTCAGCAATAGGTGGTCACACTAAATTGGCCGCATGCATCTTTGCTTGAGAAGTGATATTTTCTTCTATGACTAGAGGTTATTAGGTTGATTAATGAGATGTTTGACCCTTGGAAGATAATAAACAATTTATACCTATTGCACAAAGTAATATTTATCTAATAAAATTAAAAGAATAAAATTTTCAAAAAAATCATGCTTCAGTGCCTTAAAGGAAGGACATCGACCTACAGAGAGTCTTAAAGTGCCCATATTTCCAAACTCGGTCAACATCAGCTGGTAGAACAACTCCTTACTGTAACATAAAATGGTAAGTTCTACATTTCAGCAGACAGAATAAAGATATTTTCAATGCTGAAATTATAAGAATGCAAAGATATGAACTAAAATTTTTGAAATGGTCATGAGAATTACAGATAATAACCCACAGATAGTATGAACTTACGTTTGGCTAATTATGCATTTTTATCTTTTTGGTAAGGGAATATGTTACTTTTTAGTTATATAAACAAGCATTTATAATTTTCCCATACTTCATCTTTTTTTTTTTGAACAATAAACAAATACCCAGCTTATTTGGAGCTCTGTCCAGGCACATAAATAACTCTATTGAAGCAGGATTGAGTATGATAATCATAATCCAAAGTAATTGTAAGAGTAATATACCTGAGTTTGGTGGTGTTGGCCAGGTAGAGTTTTGTCTGGTACTGTATGAGTGCGTGTTCTTCGTTCACACAACCAACAAATGTAAGGCCCTGAAGAATGTCACGTAAACCTGAAAACAACAAGATGAAACAATTTTGAAAATTAATAATAGTAGACAATGTCCCTTGAAAATATTGGAGGCAGGACACCTTTACCATTGAGAGGGTCCCATCTGTTCAGAAGAGACCAAAATGACCCCCTGATCTGAACAACTGGGAACAACACTGACAAAATATTATTCTGCATTCTAAAAGATTTCATTTTCTTAAACTTTTTGAATTGTTTTTAAATATTTTGAAGTGGTTACACTACCGTTTGAAATGCTTATATAACCTATCTTGCCTAATAAAATGAGCAGTCATGCATAACCTTAGAAAGATTCAAGAGTCCTTTAATCCAATTGTTATTATTTCCTTGAAGGTACTTATTCATTTATCATTCCATAAACTGTTTTTCCACCAGATCATCTAGCTGAGGCAAAATGGGAAATAATTAAGGAAGAAGTAAATAAATTGTGTTTTCAGCAACCAAAATATGCATCCAAGAGCATATATTTCAACCAATTTAAAAAACCAATAAAGTTACAAAGCTTCATTTTAAGGTTTTAAGTTTAATATCCTCCACCTAAAAATTGCATATAAAACTCAATTCCATAATGATTTCATTTAAAACAATTTCAGTTGCATAAAAACACCCAAAAAGACATCAACATCCTAATCTTAGACAAATTTGGCATATAAAACCAATTCCAAAGGCCCTCAACTTGCTGCCTATAAACTTGAGGATTTGGACAAGCTTCTCCTTCCGACACATGGAAGGTTACATGGTGAATCATCTCGTCCCGATCTGAGAAGTCTAATCAGACAGACATACAGACAGACAGACATACATACAGACAGACAGACATTTTTATTCAGTAACAGGCCTCCGGCCCAAAATACATATACATAAACACTTCTTATCATAACACGTGCATAATATATTGTTATAAAAATTAATCTTAGTTGGGTATTTAGTGAGATGTTTTGATAGGTACTTCTTTCTTAACTCTGAGTATGCATCACATACATAAACTACAAGCCACTCATCTTCAACAACTGAAATGCCATTGGAATTGCAAAATAAACAAGAAATCTAATCAGCTTGTACCAACCCTCACGCACTATATACTCTGTAGACCACCTTCGTTTAATCACTTAAGTGTCAGTGGATGATCTACCTTTCTCTGTCTCCGCTACCTGACTATGGAATGAACTAGCTCTACCGATAACAACCGTTTCTGAAAAAGTTCAAGATCTTCAAGAGTCTTTAAAAGGACAGTCCTATCCGGGTAATTTTTTGGAAACAAAATTTAAGAGGACATTCCTGTTTATTCATATATATTTTTAGTACATGATTACTGAGGGTAACATTTTGTTTGTTTAAGACTTGACAACTTGATAATTAAGAGTGTAAACTTGTTAAAACATAACAATGAGTGTGAAGACGTTCATCGGAGTTTCAAGTTGTGAAAAGCTTTGCTCCTGCATTACAAGGCATTGTTGACTAGTCTTACAATGATTAATTTGTAGATGTGTCCATATTATATCCATACATTTTTATTTGTTAAATTAGTGAAAGTACAGCGCATTTTGTCGTATCATTCCCTGATAAATAACATGGCAGACCGGTTGCTGATAGAACAGACTCTTTAAAGACATATCTCTGCCAGCTTGCATAAATAACCTTAACATCCTGAAATATCATTTAAATGTAATTCAACAAACTGTACAAACTTTACAAATGAGGAATATAACCTTTTCTTGAAGAATTGACGACAATAGTCCTCATTTTGAACCTACGAAGAACAAAACTAGCAGTCGTAAAATGGATAATTTCTTCTTAAAATGATATAAAAATAAGCTATAAAATGTAATTTCAGATGTCTTAAGATTTATATGTTTCAATGAAATAATTTAACAACTCATCAATGATGTTGTTGACTTTTCCAGGTTATAAAAATGTTAAGTCAAGTTTGAATTGATTCCACAATAATATGACGAAATTTTTAAATTTTAATGGATTTCACAATTATTTGACGACATACCAGAAATACATACATTTTCAAGGGTTATTTAATTCAGTTTATTAAATGAATTAATTCAATTAACAAATTCATACTCAATCATATTCAGCATGAAAGATGAAAAATCCTGAATAAGTTCAATGGATTTCCTAAACTAGGGTTAGGGTTAGTCCTAAATGCTACGACAGTGTTGTAGCATTGTGACATCATCATGTTTATGACATCATAGCAATTGTGATGTCATGTACATGACCGTGGGAAGGCATTGCTTAAAATCTACTGTCAAAACAGCATCTCAATTCAATATCTCCTGTAGAACATAACATAAGCATTAAATCTTTATAAGCCCTATATAAAATGAATAATAGGAATACTCTACATATGTTCATGATATTTACATTCAACTGCCTTTCACTGAAATTGTCCTGATCGTACAATAAACTTGGAATAAACTGAAAAAGTGTGACTAGGATTAAATCATGTCTCTAACTCCACAACAATCTCCTGTGCTAATGTTAAAAGATTCCTCAGTAATAAACTTATTTCTTAATAAAGACAAAGCAAGAACAGTCTGTTTAAAAATCCAAACATTTTATGATCAAATATATTGCATCTATCATCAACTCAATACATCTCCTCCATGAAAATGTCTGAAGAAGAATTATTCAACGTGATAAAATACTACCAGCATGCAGTGAATAAAACTACAAATATGACCTTGAGAGTTCCTCAATGATAATAAGTTAGCAAATGATACCAAGAACAAATTTTCCATCCTTGAGACACACAGCTTAAATTATGATTGGTTCTTTCCAAATATTATGAGTATCTGACGCAGGATATAGATTTATCAGTTAGACAGCCTGGTTTCTAGCATCCATAAAAGGCATCTCTGCTCTGTGTAGAACAAAATTGTATATGCAATGATTGATCTCTTTATAAGTACATGAGCTCCTAATTATTCCAGATGATAAGACAGCCTAGTTTCCCGGTGACAGTGTACATCAGGATACAGAAGAAATATAAATCTGAAGATGATTTTGTGTTAATTCAAAATGAGTAGGTCTTTTGACTAACTGCTACAGACTTATTCTACTGTGATAAGTTGTAAGGAAAACACAAATGCATTCTGCACATGCAAGGTATGAATTGCTCAATAAAAGGCTTGGCAGTTTTGTTGTTACTGTCTTCCAGTCGACATGTTTGTTATTTATCTGTGAGCTAGTGAACCTTGAACTTATTGCACAATCCATGTGCAAGATCAGAGGTTACAAAACGGAAATAAGAGTCTTAACAATTATCAACAAAACAACTAGAAAGTGCTTTTACTCGTAAAAACAGATGTCTCCCCCATACACCATTTCAGCATATTTGTTTATTCTGAAAATTCTTAACAGTTTTTTTAAACTCAAATAAAATTTAAGCATTTTTCTATTAAACAACATAAACTTTATGTTTTGGTTAATGAACATCTCCACAGTTTAGAAAAATATTAATTACATATGATTCAATTTAAGATTTAGATAATATAAAATTGAAAAAGAAGTTGAAACCCCAAAAAGGCACAGCTACATAATATGAAGGGGATGTGTACCAAATTTGGTGAGGATTGGTCATGTAGTTTCAAAGTTATGCTCCGTAAACTAACCCTACCCTTTAAAATGACAACTCCAAACTATTGCCAGGGAAACAAAAAAAAGAAATGAAAAAGAAGTTAAAACCCCCCAAAAAGCACATCTACATGATATGAATGTACCAAATTTGGTGAAGATTGGTCATGTACTTTTAGAGTTATGCTCCGGAAACTAACCCTACCCTTCAAATTGACAACTCCAAACTGTTGCCAAGGAAACAAAAAAAAGAATTGAAAAAAAGTTAAAACCCCCAAATGGCACATCTACATGATATGAATGGGATGTATACCAAATTTGGTGAAGATTGGTCATGTAGTTTCAGAGTTGTGCTTCAGAAACTAACACTACCCTTCAAATTGACTAAGTCCAAACTGTTGCTAAAGGTAAAAAAAAATGTAAAAAGAAGTTGAAACCCCCAAAAGACACATCTACATGATATGAATGGGATATGTACCAAATTTGGTGAAGATTGGTCATGTAGTTTCAGAGTTGTGCTTCAGAAACTAACACTACCCTTCAAATTGACTAAGTCCAAACTGTTGCTAAAGGTAAAAAAAAATGTAAAAAGAAGTTGAAACCCCCAAAAGACACATCTACATGATATGAATGGGATATGTACCAAATTTGGTGAAGATTGGTCATGTCGTTTGGAGTTGTGCTCCAGAAACTAACACTACCCTTCAAATTGACTAAGTCCAAACTGTTGCTATGGAAAAAAAAAATTGAAAAAGAAGTTGAAACCCCCAAAAGGCACATCTACATGATATGAATGGGATGTATACCAAATTTGGTGAAGATTGGTCAAGTACTTTCAGAGTTTTACTCCGGAAACGATCGGGAACGCCAACGCGGACGAGGACGTGGACAGGAACTCAGCCAAAACCAATATGTCTCCCGACCCTTCGGGGTTGAGACATGATTTGCTTTACCTGTGTGACAGTTTTCTTTAAACTCCTCGCGAAGGTCAAGGATACTTGTCAATCTTATCTCCCGCTTTTTCGCACCAGATGCACCTGCAGAATCAGCCTCGCTGCAATAACAAGGTGGAGTTTATCATCAAGGGGGATAACTCTAAACCAATTGCGTGAAGAGTAGCCAGGATAAAATTTCAAAATCAAAGGTGACATAAAGGAAGCATGATTTGACAATATCAAAATGCAAAACTTTAAACAATCAAAAAGGACTGAACTATGTCAAAACATTGTATAATTCAAAGGTAATGAACATAAAATCGTTTATTTTGAAAGGTGAGATTCAACATGATAACTTTCTTAGCAACAACATTATAAACTTGCAAGATTTCCTATTGAGAATGAATTTGTATGGAATAACTAAGTCTTCATACTTCATTAAAACTACTTTTAGAACGCCAACCAAAGTTCTTAAGGAGAGATGAGACGAGGAAGAAAATATTTCAAAATATCCTTTCAATAGTAAGTTTACAGTGTGTTTTATTGATAAAATTTAATAATATGGAGGTAACCAAAAGATTTTATCAGCATCAATAATATTTATGTAAGTGCCATCCGCAAATTTTGCTTTTTATGGCCGGTTTTGTATACTTAAATGAAGAATGTGCTTTTTATATGTAAATTCACAATCCTGGATACATTTTTATCACATATGATATTGCATAGCACATCTAATTATAGAAAAGTAAGGACAATGATTGAAGAAATAAAATAAACTTATGCCCTTTTATGTCATGTTCAAATTTTAGATATTTCTGTACTGTATAAAACTGTTCAACGATAATCTCAGTGGAATGAGAAAACGATTTCAGGAATTATTTCAAGTAATTTTCAACACTTTAACGTAATTTTCTAAAGTGACCACTAAAATGTAAAAACCTGACGTCAAGGCAGATTAAATTTAATTTCAACTTTAACAGTCTACCATGTAATTTTTTTTATTACAATACTATCAAACTAAGACTGCAGAATAGAAGGCCAGCGACAGATACAAGGCAATTCTGACTTACCAATTATAAAAGATATATAGTAACATAGAAAACAATGTTGTAAAGTGACCGTTAGAAAGGTCTTGTGATAAATGTAAGTGATTTGCATCAGTGTTTGGATGAGCCTGTAGATATATGCTACAAGAAATATAATGCATCTATCTAAGGCTTTATTTAAGACAATTACCGTATTCGACTTAATAACCGCCCACTCCCCTATAAGCGCCCACCCACCACGTTTGTGACTGAACAATATGCGTCCTGATTTAGCGCCCACCTCTCAACATTGCTTACCTTGCATGCTGATTCATACAGGAAGGTTTTTCAGTCTTGCAATAAGTCTTTTACTTCCACTAAAGTGAAGAATACAGGGTATTTCAAGACTCCCAGCCACCATCAAAATGATAAAAGTTATAAAACCATATTTCAAAGACATCTGTATCGTAAAAAAACACTTTCAAGACTAAACTTGAGGAAATTTTTTATCGTTTTAATTAGCGCCCCCTTTTACCAATTTTTTAAACGCCCCGGGCGCTTATCACGTCGAATACGGTAACCATTGTTGCAAAATGTTACAGTAAGTGAGATTGATTTCAGGGTCTCATCTCTCCTTAAACTCAAATTCGTTGATGATATTCATCAATACTTTTAGCGAAATGATGATTTTATATCTTAAAATTGTTGAATGCTCAAATGGTTTAAATTTCAATCAATAAAAAACCTCAAATCATCATTGACATACTCTTCATCCACCTCCATAAGATCTTCTCTACTTGTGGAGGGCTGGGGCTCATCGGTGGAAGAAGCTAGTTTCTGATTTGTTGAGCTTGTTACAGATGTCTTCTTATTGGATAAAGGTTGACTCAGGAAAGCATCAAGCTTTTGCTCTTTGCTGTCTGTCCTTACAAGATGCTGAGCGTACACCTTGCCACCCTCAACTGGTAGGATTGTATGGAAATATTTAGAACATTTATTACATAATAATACAACCAAAAATGTCTTTTTTGTTTCTCACACTTGAGAGTTACAAAGAGAATGGTGATCTAATATCATGTGATTTTCAATCTGCACTGTGATTTTTTTTCTTATTTTGTGCTAAGAACTGATCAAGTTTGGATATTTTACACCATTTTTGTTTTCGCATGCAGGTGGAGTGTGTATAGGTCTGTGTTAAAATTATTTTAGTTCGATGCAGTATGATCCTTCCTTCTCCCGTACGTCTAAAAGAGGATTTTCCATAAAATGTCTGCAACTTCCTGCCATAATCTACACAAACAGCTACTTGGTTCGACTACTTATTGCTAAAGCCTAAATAAGTCCTAATATAAGAATTAATATGTACAAATTTATTCAAATAGCATCTTTTTGATTTTGAATAAATTATTGACTTCCTGTGTATCGGTGAGAAATTATAGTAATGATAACTTATTACACAAATATTCCTAAAATCCAAGCAGAGTGATGAAAAAACTACCCAGTTTATCTTATGTTTATCTTATGATTGAATATAGAAGTACCACAGTCATACATATATAAAATGAATAGAGATCAAGTTCTATTGATTCATTGCAGTGTTTAGTTGTAGATAATACTTCTTTATCAATGTCATCACTTGCTTCATAATGGTGTTAGTATCAACACCAAAAGGTGCCTTTCTTGCAATAAAGAAGCTGTAACCATGCATTGAACTTGTTTTCTATTCATCTTACCATCTTCTAAATGTCTCTGAAAGTAGATATACATAAGAAAAAGCTTACCATTAATTTCTAACTACATAGATTACACCACCAAACTATACCATTCAATATTTAGTATGATATCTTTAACCCTCTCCCTCTCTGGGAAATTGCAAATAGAAGGAATGATTGAAATGAATTGTCATACATCTTGCTGGAGAGCACTTAGACATGGACACCTGTTTTGTTGTCCTGATCAACTGTTATCAAAATGCCCATTTCCTAATTAATATGTTGATGAAACTCAAAGAAGAGGTGAACTTACAGTGACCTAACCTTCACATGCTTACAGGAAATTGCAAAGGAAAGGATTATAGAAATAAGATTTGATACATCCTGCTGAAAAGCACTTGGACACGGACTTCATTCCTTGTTGTTCTTCTCAGCCTTATCAAAATGTCCAGTTCCTAATTGATATGCCAAGTGACCAGTGGACTTGCAGATGACTTATGATTGGCCAAAATGTGTTTGGTGCAAACCACTGGTCAAGGTGCTCCAGGAGTTGGCAGATAAGGCACAAATTGAACAAATATTTCCAGAGTTATTAGGTTTAATTACACATCAGAGCATCACTCTTTTACTTTTAGCTTTTTATTGTTATTTAGAAAAAATATATTTTGAATTAACCTCATCATTGCTGTTCAGTGAGTGAGTGAGTTATTGTTTAACGCCGCTTGGGCACTATTTCAGTCATTAAGGGCTTGCATTTCTTTTCAACCAAATCAACCATTTGTAATTACTATATGTAATTATTCTTCCTGCATCCTTGAACTTCTAGTGAAAGTGAATCTAAGTGTAAGCTCCTTGCTTCAGATTTTGAAGAAGCAGTGCAAACCAAATTTGAGGGATTCAGCGTTTAAGTGCCAATTCAAGGAAATGATTACAAAAACACTATATTTCACTTATTTAATGATTTTTGCAATGATAGTTGAAACCTAAATGATTAGGAGAACATCCAATTAATCAGCTTCCTTCTATTCAGACTTTAGTCTGCTTGACCCTTTTTCAGGTTTTTACAAAGTGCACAAACACTGTAGAAATCTAATAATTCCATTTGTATTCCTCTTGTAAAGCAAAAATAAAAATAACTTTCTGAAAGACATATTTTGCTTACTAATTAAATGTTTTTATTCTTTCTTAATCATTCTAATAGTTTTTATTAATGACCTCATGGTTTATAGATTGCCAAGACTTAAGTACACTGAAGTTTCAAACTTGTTGAAACTTTCTGAAAATTCATTAAAATCTTAAAAAGCTCTGAGGATCAAACTGACCAAACAAAATTGACAAGGTAAGCATTTCACTCACACAGAATAAAAATATTTTAAATCATTCTGTTAGATGTATTTTATTTCCTACAAGATCCTAGTTAAGTTTTAAGGATAAACTCAAGGGAGAGAAATCACATTATTGATATTAGCTCATCATTACACCAAAAAGAAATATGGACACTGCTATTGTAAGCATAATCCATCATTAATAAAACATGCTCTACTTTCTAATACATATCACACTGACATTGCAAGTGACCAGTTTACCAGTGCTGAAAAGCCACTGATAGACATGACGTCAACTGTCAATAGGGCTTTGAACTAAACACACAACATTGTCTAAAGACATTTAATCTTGCATGAGTTGGTATACATAAATGAAGATGATATATCAAGGGACATGTAACACAAGGACGTCTTGTCAACCTTTATCTATCATAAAGAATATGCAGTTTTAGAAATACATGCCATTTAAATAGTGATCAGATGTGACAATAATATTTTTGCGAGTGATTGATCCAGGTACTCTGAAAGGACTTGCAACCATTTTATCTGGTTTCTGGTTGACTCTTAAGGTGGAGGGGGGAGGGGGTGGGGTTTGGGGGGAGGGGGATTTGGTGGGGGGGAGACAAGGGTGTTCAACCCCTTTCCCCTTTGATCTGCCATTTGTTTTTGGATCATATTTAAAAATGTAACATTATTATCATCTAAGAATGAGAGTTCATCTACCTGTGGAAGCTTCACCTTGGCTTGTTGATTCTTCTAGAGACACCGGGGCACCTGGTAGCAGAGCCTTGACAGAAAGAAAATTTATTCACAGAGTTCCAGAGATTCTTTTCCATACTTAACATGTTTGTCTAAAAATAATTTCAGGACTTGCCAAGTTTGAAAACCTTTAAACTCAAATTGGCATCATAAACAAACAGGTTCATTGAGATTTAGGAAATAAGTTTGTACTAATTTGCATATTTGTAGGTTTTGATACCAAGATTATCAGATTGCTATTTTACACCAACAGCTCCCTCTATTATCATGATGAAGGCGTAACATACATAATAGATCAATAGAATGTACTCGATAGAAGATGAAGTATTGCCTAAACGGCTTTAACAATACCTCACACAAAGGAATTTAAAAATCTGTTTTCTGATTTATAATTCATTTTAGTGCATTTTGATTAAACCAACTTTTCAAAGTTTAGTTGGAGAGTTACCATAGGAACTCTCAATTGATGTCCATGCAGATAAATAATGACGGATAAAGAATTCAAGATCAAAGAAAATCAAGATCAAAGGAGGGTTATCCTCAGTGTGCATACTGTATAATGAAGTGTCGAGAGAGTTATTCTTGTTTCAAGACATGTATTTTCACAAGACAAAGCTGTACAATTTCATCTGACCAATCACAGATGACAGACCTGGGAGTTAAGATTATCATACAAAGAGATTAATGATAAATGATGACTCTAAAAATATGTTAACGTTTTTGCTTTCAAATTATCAAGAATGTATTGTGATGAAATCTTGGTTAGGCACTTCTAGAAGACTATTTCTAATGATTTTGGATGGGGTCATGTGAATTGGTTAATCAAGAAATAGCAGTGAAGTTTAGCAACATTTTACAAGGTTCGTTATTGAATGGGTGACCCATTTCCAGATGGATAATCTGACAAGTAGAAGAGTTGATTTTCCAAAGACTTTTGGTATGTGGTGAAAAATTTGATAAGTTAACATAAGGTTTTATCAAGTTAACTTGAACTTGTGATTTATGATGATAGCCTAATCAACTAATTCAAGTAATATGACACAATTAGTGAACATGGGTTATAATAGTCTTTAGTGATAGTTAGTCTAATAAGCTCACTTGAGTGAAGAAAGTCCTTGAAGCGTTTGAGCCGAGCAGTTTGGTCTCTACAGCCGCCTGTATGCTCTCGATGATGGCGTCTTCGTGAAGGAAGTGGACCTCGTGTTTAGTGGGATGTACGTTCACATCGACATTTTGTGGTGAAATCTCTAAACTGAAATACAAACAATGAATCGAAGATGTCTAACCCTATGGAAGAAACTATATTTAACAAACACAATATTAATAAGCGAAACTTTGAAGAAATAAAAATTGGTCAAAAGGGGCTTCAGTGCCACTGATGGCAAAAGAGGTTGACACAGAGAGAAAGCCTGCACAGCAATTGTGACTAAGAAAAATAAAACCTGCTAACATTGCAGTAAACACTGACTTTGGTACCAACTAGCATTATCACAAGGAGGTTTCAAGTCTTCTTCAAGGCTAAGCAAACCTGTAACCACGGGCTACAACTAGCCAACAACTGGTCATACTGCGCCAAATGAAAACATTTGCCTGAAATAGTCGCTCTGACCCGAGTACCTTCCAATAGTGTTATCTAAGATGACCATTGCATATCAGCAAACAGGTGACACGGCTGGAAAGCCAAGGCTCAATTTGATATTTCATCAGGTCTGATGGTTTGAAACTATGGAAGGGCAAAGGTCAGATTATGGCCAACTATCATGACCCCTAAGGAACAAAACTGCCTACTTTCCATTTGGTGAATGTGAAGAAATATTGTAACTTAGGCTTATTTTGTAACTTTTATGTGTATTAATAAAGGTATCATATTACCATGGGTGTAAACATATATTGCTTTAGTTTGATTTTCTATGAAATGACTAAAGAATTTATGATCATATTTTAAGACTGTAATGTGTACAAAATACTCAAAATTAGTACAAAGAGCCCTATAGAAAATTTTTGAATTCAATGTTATTACATTTAGCAAATCCTCTCGGCAAGCAGTGTCCATGGACTTGGCTAGATGTCAAACTGCAAAACCTCTTGGTCTCAGTTACATGAGCTAATCACTGCACTTAATTGCCCTTGATGGTGGTGTAAAATCCTACTACTGGGACTGAGAAGATTAACTCACCTTAAGTAAAGGAAGGGATGAGAGTTTTTAGGAAGATAGGCCTGATAAACTGTGTCTAAAGCTTTCTTCAGGGATGAGGAGTCCACTAGGCGATCTGGAAACAAAAAACTACAAAGTTTCCAAAAAAATGTTAAAATATTGAACATCATTTCTTTCAAAAACTTGTTGTTCTTATCAAAACAATACATTAAAACAATAGCCAAATGAATTTTGTTTAGCTATTAGTTGAATTCAACATTTTCTATAATCATGTAGACATTCAACATAATGTCTATCAAAAAGTGAATATCGTGATATTTGTGAATGGGTAATTGTGAATTAGATATCAGTTGGTTTTTTTGTCATGAAAAAAGGATATAGCTGCTTTATGATTTTGAATGACAATGCATTTTTTATTGACTAACATAGATATATTTCCGTCCATAAAAATAAGTGGATTATCATTAAAATGTTATTTGAGAAAAAAAATCCAACTTATTGATAACTTGATAATCAATATTAATACATATTTTGACCAAATGGAAAAGGGTGTACTGACAATAGAAACATAAGTTTAGTTTTAATAGTTTAATAGTTTTAATATCTTAGTTTTTGTTGTATCATACAGTAGCTTATCAGGCAGAAACTAACTTGAGCTAATACTAAGCTGAGCAGCCAAAGGCCAACATGAAAAGGACAAAGATGTCATGAATTATCTGCTCACTATTCAGTCATAGAGACACAATAGTGAGGATAACCAGTCAATTAGAAGTAGTTTATTCAAGTTCTGATGGTGAGCATGACTGCAGTTGGCACGGCAAGTGGTAGCAGTGTTGCTTGACTCCTGTTGATGTGGGTTCAAATCCTACGAGGAAAGCCACCTCATACAGTACAAGAACTTCTACTCTTCCGAATTGTGATGCCAAATATAGCAATGTTTATTTTGGTCAAAACAGGAAGGAAGCCTCGGAAATATATCAGTGAGCCCAGTAAATCAATGGTACCAGTAATTGGTCCATCTTATGCAGCTGGATTTAAGTGGAAGCTATTCTAAGACATGCAGTCCATCTGAGATATGAGTGGTTTCTAATTCCATCATTCAAACCATAATCATCCACTCAATTGTCCCCGATTCTGGCATATCACAATTAATATCAGTCCATTTGCTCCTCAATCCATTACATCAAGTAGTGATACTGTACTAGAATACATGACATCTGTCTCTTCTTGATTACTTTATCTTTATTTCATGAAAGGAAAGAGAATATTCATGAATGAGGTAGAAAGTTTAAATAGTTGTGATATAATGTTTTTCTTCATCAAGTACATTGGGTAATCTAATTTGATCAAATCAAAAAACTTGGCAGCACACACTACCGGTATGTAAAAGTTTTTCTCATGAATACAATGGTTTAAAACTGGTCACAAGCATAAGGTAGTAGTAACACTACACCTGCACACCACCATCTAAAAGGCTCGGGAAAACTTGTAACAAGTAATTATCTCTGACAAAGTCTATTGATAGATTGTGTCAAACATTTGATGACCAGGAGGTGGAACAAATTAACAAAATGATTTTGCCTCAAACCAATAATTGACCCACAACAAGAGTTGATAATTTTTGTAGCCATACAAAATATTGGTAATTAAAACCATATATAAGAGACATGTGCTATTAGACTGGAACTAAAGGACAATTATTCTATTCTGGTTATGGAAACTGATTCAAGAAGCCCTAGAGATACCAGAAGAAACAATACAGGAGTTCTCATGATTAGAAGAATACACACAAGTAAAACAGCATTTCATGACCAGTCCATACATCAAATTATCTGTCTGTGGTTTTGGTCAGTTCAGCTAATCCTGAAATATCATGTTATTTGTGAAACACACAGTGGCCCTGAATACGTAATTACTTCCTGGTGCTACAGCTATGGTTGAACATCCACTTACAATGGCTTTTTTGGGTGATTTTGGGTTGATCTTCTGTCAGGTGTTTGTCACTCTAATCATAGCTGCTAGGAAGCCTGTATGCAAGTGCTTAGCTTTCCAGTGAAACCTGTGAGTGTTGGCTGGAATAGGTATCAGAATGGAGAGTTAAGTCTCCACTTACTTCTCAAAATCAGGTCATGTGAGTTGGGGTACAACGCCGCTTTCAAGAGTATTTCACTTATAATGTGACTGCTAGTATTATTGCAGGGGGAAAGCATGCAACACCATTGTATGTGGCTATGCAAAGCCCCTGGGGGGATTTGAACGAAAGATCTCTTCACCCATAGCTGAAGTGCTAACCACTACATTATCCCGCCCCCTCTCATAATCAGATATTGCTGTCTTGTTGGTTTAAAAGGCACTGAAGTTGATTTTTTAAATGATTATTATGATTGGATGATTCAAATATGCATCATATAACATAGTATATGTTATGCAGAACATATTTTACTTGGAAGGGAAAACATCTCCTTGATAAAACCGTAATCCATAGTCATAGAAAATGGTGTGGTGTTTAAAGCAAACTTCATGCAGCCATTTTGGAGTGAACACCTTTATGACATTGAAGGGAGATTTAAGGAAGTGGATTTACTAATGTCAATGTATTGTGTTCTTTTAAGAATTCTGTTTATCAATCAATCAACACTAACAATAAGCAACATTTGTTTTCCAAGAAAAAAGGTTAAACCTGGCTCAGTGTTGAACTTATATATACCATGAGAATGACATGACTGGGCAGGCAAGTATATATCATCATGTGGTGTGTAATTTATACAACAGACACACATTTTAGTAAGGATAAATATCTGACAACAAAATTCTAAATAAAATGGTTTAAAGATAAGGTTCCTAATGCACGGCAACTTGAACATTGAAGTTGATGTGAACAGCACCATTGCACTATACACCTACCTCGGTGGACAAACTAGTAGCCCATTACCCAACAATCGCTCTGCCCATTCTAAACATGATATATCTTAAAAAATCATCGCTCAACTCAGACAAAACCCTGACTCAGAGAGTACCAAGCGCTCCAGGAGAACACTTTAATTGAGGTGGAATATTTAGCTTCTAACATTCCAACCGCAAGGCCTCAATGATAAGATAGTAGGCTGCATGAAACATTTCCCTTCTTTGTTTAACCATATCTTGGTGAGTTAAGGTCACTGTACTTTTTTGTGCTGGACACGTGTACAGTTAGCAATATTCTTTTAAGAAATCAAAAGGTCTTTATCTTTTCTTCATCAGCGTCCAAAGGTCATCTGACTTGACCACTTATCTGGGTCCGGCAAACAGGAAACAGAAAACCATTACTTTGACCAATGTTTGAGGAAGTTATTTTTGTCTAGACTCCTATTTACCCCTATTGTTCAAAGCACACAAGCATCCCTAATTATTAGAAAAAATGCCGCTAATTTGAAAGAAATACATCCTAATGTTGAAGCAACATAAAAAAAAATCCATAACAGAAGTAAACATGTTTAATGCAGTTAGATTTGATAAATTTCCATTGGTAAAGCTTTAATTTTGTGAAAAGTTTTGGGAATTTTGCACAGACCTAAAAATCACGTTTCACCAGTTGAAGTTTGTTATCAATTTAATAAACAAGCAATTAGTTGTAAGATTTCTCCATCCCTGAAATCTGTTACTGAATGTGTATTTTCATTATCAAAATAAGCCTTATTTCATTTTTATTCCTAGTGTCTGGCATTTAAATTCATCTAAGTTTAGAGAAAAATTTCAAGGATAACAATTATTGTTCTATAGACAGGCATTATGGACCTAGTGATATTCTACACAAGTCTTAAATTCTACACCAATCATTATGATTCTTGTTACCTTTAAAAACTAAATGCCAAGGTGGTAATTACAATTTACAATTTGTAAATGAGTGCAGGACAAACTGCATGATAATTGAGAAATGTTAATTTTGAGCATTTCCTCAGAGCGAACCACAGAATATCCATAATCGTATCGCTCTCTGACATACACCGTTAAGATATAACATATATATAATGATATATATTCATATAATTCAAAATAATACATTTATAATATATAATATCATTAAATACCTAAACATCTGCAGTGTATGAAATGAGAAATTTGAATTTTTTTTGCATTGCCCACTTGTCAAATTAATTAATCCCTTCGTACATATTTGAAAATATAGAGCCTTTTTGTCTTACTCATTATGAATATCCATCTCAGCTGCAAAATGATAAGATGATTTTTTAAAAGTACTTATCAACAACAACAGAATTTGAGAAGTTTGTCTTTGTCTGGAATTTGATATGAAACATACATGTAATTCATCATATTTCAAACATCATCTTATGTTACTAAAGTGGTAAATCTGTCATAAGTTTTGTTCTCAAAATCAATAAAGTTTAGTCAATCAATCAAACTTCTATGCAGTACTTCAAGACTGCGGGCCTTAAGTATATTCATGAGTAAATCATATGATCAAACGATTTGCTTGTTTAATATCCTAAAAACAATACATTATAAATATACATTGCAAGATTCTGCAATAATTGAGTATTTATCTTTGATAACAATGGCAATTATAGTGTTGTAACATCTGGTTTGATAATAGTATATGGCTTATGATATTTTGTTCGAAAACTTTTATAAAAAGGACAAACTGATATGACATATATATGGCGATTGTATCTAAAACAAATGCAGTCTGTTACATTAAAATGACATTACCAATGAAGGAAGTTGAGTCATGACTCAAAGTAAAGCATCATAGATGTATTATTCACTGAGACGAAAAGGTCATCTTCTTATAGAAGTATTCAATATCAAATAAATATCCTATTTGTCAAATGTCAATCTTGATAAACAAACAAAAATATCAGTAAAATACATACTAAATGTAAATCACAATATAGTTAACAACCAAAATGGCAAAATTGTAATATGTGATGAAGAAGATTGTTGAATGATAACAATGGAGTACATCTGGAGGATTAAAGCGATAACTCCCTGGATTAAGGTGTTTAATTCACATATTGCCAAACTCAATTGCATTTTTGGTCAAAATACTTTGGAATAATTCAATGTACTAATTGGAAATTCTAAGAATTCATGTAAATTAAGTAAATTATCTGTCTATCTTAACTGTTTTGACATGAATTGTTTTTTAATATTATGTTATTATTTGTCTTCATTCTGGAGAATTGTAATTATACAAAACAAATTTCCCTTCTGGGACATAAAGATTATCTTATCTTATCTTATCTAAGAAATCAATGACAGCAAGACCTATCAATGTCTGTCTCACCACCCACTAAAACTACACCACTACAAGTCTGACAGGGTGAGGAACAGGTTTTGATGTTGAACAATGGTTTAAAGAATATACAAGATGCCAACATCATTTTCTAATTTTTGAGAGGGGTGTAGCAACTTTGGTAACAATTTATCAAAGTATTCTAAAATTGAGATAATTGTGTTTTGTATGGTGGCATATTAGGACCATCTGTTCTTTTATTGAAAATTCAAGAAAAAAATTGAGATTTCATGCATGCTTGATATTCAGCATTACTTGTGTGAGCAGTCTCCTTGTTTAGACGTACCATACCCATCCTACTAAATCAGTGTATTTGAAACATTTTCTTAAAAAGTGCATCAGTATGAATATTGTAGGAATCTACAAGTCTTTCAGGTAGGTTGTCAACAGCTGGGAATAAGTCAAACAACTTTGCTACCATTGTACACCTTTCAAAGGCATTCTTCTCACTCTTCAAACATGTACTGGCTCGGCACACCCTTAGCCTGTAGGGAAAACTCTATGAATATGTTTCATGAATCAGTAATCATAAATGTTAAAGCTATTACAAGACATGGAAATGAGATTTCAGTACTATGTTGAAATCATTTTGAGTGGATAAAAAACAAAATCTGTGTGTCACTGAATTTTCCTTTTGTGAGATCTTGTAACATCTTGTCCAAACCTGACTTTGTTATGTACATGACTTGAGTAAAAACAAAAGATCTAGATAATGACAAAAAATACATGTTTACGCTGCATATCATGAATAAAGAACATGCAAGTCATAACTTTCTCTTCTCTACAAGAAATCATTTCGGCTGTAAATCACTAATTGCTTATGGTTGAAAACTGTTGAAATCATAAAGTGAAAAGGAAATAGCACTAAAATAAACCCCCAAATTTGACTCCATTGACGAACATGTCAACAAAATCTTAACATTGTATGATAGAGAGAACTATGGACAGGATACAAGAAATCATATCATATAAGCTAGATCATGTGATTTCATGTGATATTTTCCAAAAGGGCTTTGAGTTGTTTAGACTACAATAATGTAATTTAACATCCCAGTTGGCCAAGGTACCAGCACATAACATGCCCCTTATTCATATATATTGGATATCAGAAGACAATAAAGTGAGATTCTCTATGTTCAAGGTGAAGGACCAAATCCAATTTAATCTTAACCTGAATAAGAGACTAATCCCAGTGACCTTTGAGTATTGTGTATGAAAATGGCAACTGCTTTGTAGAGGCATTATCCTCAATGATGTATAGTTGTCTAAAACCTCAATTTCCAATCTCTAACGGACAATTATGCAGCAAGGTTGTCGCTCTCGGGTTATGTTTATTTATGAGTTAGGTCTTTTGGTTCGAGAAGTACATTAATTCAACATCCAGCTACAGAAGATTCCATCTTTATTTAATGAAGTTGAGACATATTGTTTAGTTCTTATAAACACATGATTGTCAAGAGACTAACCTGCACCTATCTTTGACTAACTTAAAACTACAAAGGGATACATAAATATTTACATTTATAAAGTACTCTAGTGAAATTAATAGTATATACTCAGAACAATAAGTTAAGCACCATTTATTTCAATTGAGTATATTAATATATCGTGCAACGAGTTTAAAGCATGAGCTTGTGTAGTTGTAGAAATCAACTTTTAAGGTGGCAACAATATTGTCTATTATCTAGAACAAATGATTGCTTATGAGTTTGAGATTCAATTATGGCAAGGCGTAGATTATCAATAGGGGAGAGATGGAGAATAATTCGCATGCAGGATAGCGGTATGTCCTACAGAGCTATTGCTAGACAGTTTGGGTGTCACCACATTGTTATCACACATTTGGACGATTTGGTACAAAAACATGTCCAAACCAATGGGGTGAAAGACTGTGTGAGATCTGAACGCCTGACAGTAACCTCTGTACGTGAAGACAGAGCACTGATTCAAAACGTTAGACACCTCCCCTTTCTCTAGTGACCAAGTATTGAGGGATAACTGGATTATCAACAGGAGGGTTTCCATATCAACCGTTAAGAATCGCCTTCGAGCCGCGGGTTATTGGGGACATAGACCTCTAAAACCTGTTACATGAACACAACTGCACATTAATGAACGTCCATGGTGGTGTAGAGCCAGAGTTGTAACCACGACCTCGTGACAGTTCCAGGTACACTCAATGCTCAGAAAAATCGTGATAACATCCTTCTCTCTGTGGTAATTCCACATTTCGACAACCACCCTCTTCATACAAGACAAGTTTACATGGATGACAATGCTAAACCCCACAGAACCACCTGGTAACACAGATTCTACAGCAGGAAGCCATAACAATGCTACTGTGGCCTGCTAGGAGTCCCTATTTGAACCCAATAGAACATCTATGGGACATTCTTGGTCACTGGTGACGTAGAAGAGACCCTCCTGTTTAAACTGTGGCAGAGTAAGATGCGGCACTGCATCAGGAGTGGCAGCAGATTCCGCAACAAGTCATACAGAGACTGATATCTGACTGAGACTGATGTCAAGGAGGGCCAATCAAGTCATCAATGCACAGGGGTTATACACAAGCTGGATTGGCTTAACACTGGTTTACACTATTCTTAAGGCAGCAATGTTACCTTGTAAGATAGTCTCGTTCTGTCTTATTGACTGATATAACAGCTAAGTTGTTCATCTTTCTCCACATGGTATCACTGGATTATTAAAACTTTGCTGCCAACATTTCAAATTTTGTATTTTGAGTGCAGTGCCCTCTTCAGAAAAAAGTTACAAATTTCAAATATGACTTCATCACGATCATGATCTGTCACAGCAGCCATGGTGACAAGCACAAAAAAGTACAGGAAATGTGGCAAGGCCTATCTTTGCAATTCATTAGGGTTGGCTTAAGACTGGGAAGATGGAAATTGATCAAATCTTCAATTTTGAAGAAGGTTTTCAGTAATTTAAAAGCACTTTCTTACACCAGTTTAGTGCAGACAAAACCTAGTTATTAGGGGACCAATCACATCATCACATTTATCAGATATTGTAAGCGAAGCCTTTTGCCGGAGTAATTGTGATTGGCTAT
Organism: Phorcus lineatus; assembly: GCA_921293015.1. Taxonomy (NCBI): domain Eukaryota; kingdom Metazoa; phylum Mollusca; class Gastropoda; order Trochida; family Trochidae; genus Phorcus; species Phorcus lineatus. The sequence goes on along the minus strand of OV121092.1, from coordinate 44,488,141 downwards.
TTGAGTTTGTGTCAGAAAGTGCAAGCAAGGAGGGTGCTTTCTAACCGTTGTGATAGAATAAGTTTGAATCCCGCTAGAGTCAATATCTAAAAACCTTTATTCCTCGGAATACGGTTGATTTTAATCAGACTGGAGAGACATAAGCTCTATGGTGCCCATTGATTATGATGAAGCCTTCAAATAGCATAAACTAGTACAGCATTCTCATAAAACATCAATATAACACTTTTAAAAGTTGCCACGGTGCCCTCAGGATTGAAACCATTTAAACCATATTGGTTTTATAACCGAACCTCTTCCTATATACATGAAATCTAGAACTTCAAAGGGTGTTTAGGATCCCTCTTACAAAACATAAATTCAAGGTGGTGTGAGGTGATTCAAGAGTAGTTCACTCATATCATGACTGCTAGTATTATTGCAGAGAGAAAGCCTGCAACACTACTTTGGCTATGCATTACGGTAAAACCTGCGAGCATCGACTTCCATCAGCGAACCAGCAAACTAGCATTGCACCCAAACCTTAGTGCATGGAGCATGGTACTCTCCTGAAGACAAAGCATCAAACCCTGGCGGGATTCAAACCTAAGATATCTTCATCTGACGCCTAACACATTAATAACTGCACAATCTCGCCACCATAACATAAGTGAAACTAAGTTAGACGACCAGATCCTTATTTTACATTATATTTTCATTACACAGATTAAGAATATTTGAACTAATGAAGAGATATGAAAATGGTCTTAAACACTGAATGCTTATTGAATGAAAAAAGAATATTATTTTAGTGCTCATGGTTTTTGATAATTGAGTTTCATTCATCTCTACAATGAGCAGCAAACATTTTCTTCATCAGTTTAAACTAAATTCCGCTATAAATGGTTTAGTAACTATGATGGTTAACATATTTAACTTCTGCACACATCAAATGTTCCCCCTGCAGAGATATCAATCAGGATTTATTGGTTCAGCCCTACTAAAACAGTTCTTGCCACTAATTAATAGCCTAAATAGCTCTATGAGGGATAGTCTATGTGCCATTAGACATCATTGAATAGAAATGCACTGGTATAATCTAGATCATTTTATAATGAAATCTTCAGTTGTTAAATTATAAAGAATAACATGTAACCTCACAGTGCCTGAGTCAATAATATGTGTACATGGCCATGAACCCAAGGCTTTAGAATAAATGATATTAACTAAAGAGTGTGAGAGAATATCCTTGTACAAATTCGATCAATTTAAACAATGCTGAGAAAAACCATTACAACTGTCATTGATTAACCTAAAAGTTGTGCACTAATTACAAATAAGCTGGATTCAAATCATGAGTGAGCTGCACAATGAAAATAAAACGGTTAAATAAAAGGATTGACATCATCGGGAACTTTCCAAAATTTGTTTTGGCCTCGATATAGTAAAAAAAATTTTCATATAAATAATTAATTTTTCCCTGACAAATCGAATTTCATGCAATGTGGTTATGAATGAAGATTAGGTGAGGTATTAGATATATGAAGCACCAGGGGCGCTTAATAAATTGAAAGAGTGGGCGCTTCCTAAAATTGCCTTCCATTAAATTCTAAAGATTATGAAAAGAACATATTCTGACACTTCAACATCTCCAAAATTGTTTTATTGTCACTTACTAAACTTGTTATGCAGCTCCCTGACTAATGGTACACGGAGCAAGACTCATGTTATCAATGCAACTGCCTGGCTTTATCACACACAGAGAGTTATGAGAATTTGGCGGTTATTATCTGATGTCTTACAAATGTGTTATGGGGCAGCTCATAGGGAGAGGAACGTTCTTATTACATTGAATACGGTATATATGATGCCATCAACCTGTGATCTCGAAAAATAGTGGTAACCTCTTACAGCTGTTGACAGGGCAAGGCAAGAAATTCTGAATATGTAATCTAAGCAAAAAATAACTATGATAACTTGACAGGAAAGGGATCAGTGAAAAAAAAGCAAATAATTACCGTATTCGACGTGATAAGCGCCCGGGGCGCTTAAAAAATTGGTAAAAGGGGGCGCTAATTAAAACGATAAAAATTGTCCTCAAGTTTAGTCTTGAAAGTGGTTTCTTATGATACATGTATATGTCTTTGAAATATGGTTTTATAACTTTTATCATTTTGATGGTGGCTGGAGGTCTTGAAATACCCTGTATTCTTCACTTTAGTGGAAGTAAAAGACTTATTGCAAGAGTGAAAAACCTCACTCAATGAATCAGCATACAAGGTAAGCAATGTTGAGAGGTGGGCGCTAAATCAGGACTCATATTGTTCAGTCAAAAACGTGGTGGGTGGGCGCTTATAGGGGAGTGGGCGGTTATTAAGTCGAATACGGTAACCAAAATTTGATGAAATTTCAAATGAATTGTTTTTCCATATAACACAATTCAATGTTCTTCAGTAATTCATGAAAAAAACATTAAAAAGGTTATATTTTAGATGATATACAATATTAGAAATTGCAATAACTCTACAAATTTATTCTGTGGTGAGATCATAGAAGAAATATTCAACAAAGATGCATTAATGATTATCAACGAGGACACATCATCTGAACATGACATAAAGAGGACTTGTTTGAACTGAAATTTGAATGTCACTGTTTGAAGTTGCAAATTTCTTCTATTTGACATTATTAGCTACTATTTACTAGTTAAAGTAACAGCTTAACACATAATTGTGCACAATTTACTGGCTATATTTAAACACGAGGATAGTCCATTTGTTTCTCTGCTTCATAAATGAGCAATTAAAGTACAATTTGCACACAATTTCCTCACTATTTTTAAACAAAATCTGTATTAAATACTTAATGCTAGTTTAATGGGCAATATTATGGACATGATATCAACACTAATTATGAAATGAATTGTTATTTGCTAGCTAAAAAAAACCATGTTCCTTATTATGGCTTTGGATACCCTTTATAGATGTCGCATCATCATAATAATAATATAATTATAATTATTATCATAATACTAATAATACAACAACTACTACTACAACAACTACTACTAATAGTAATACTTTATTACCACGAATGGAATTAATTTTGTATCAATACAAGTCTGGTGAACATTAAGGAATGTCAACACCGGTTACATGTAATACATTCTATTTATTCTAAAATTATATATGTTATATCTTTTGCTATATATATAAATTTATAATAATATCTATAAATAATTTTAAATTTATAACGTGCATAAGTTGTGATCAATGATTCAGGACCTGGAACTCATATCTTGTTGTTGTAGGAACTTGTCTAACATTCTAAATAACCAGGTAGTCACATGCATATACGTAAAAACAATGCTCGAATATTCTCAAATTCTAAAGGTGAGGTGACTTGGTGTTTAACACCGCTTTCAAGACACTATTACACTTATATCGCGGCTGCTAGTATTATTGCAGGGAGAAAGCCCGCAACACCATTGTGGCTATGCCTTGCGGTGAAACCTGCGAGCATCGGCTAGAACTAGCGAACCATGGGTGGTACTGCGCTGAAATTCAGTTTAGCATTGCACCCAAACCTGACTGCATGTAGAACAGTTCTCTACTGCAGACAAAGTTGCCGAGCCCCTGGCAGGATTCTCAAATTCTATAAACTAGATGAAGGCATAAAGGGGTTGAAAATATGCTAAACTTCACCAAATAGTTTAAAATAAATTTTATATTTGTTTTTACAAAAAGGAAAGCCAGTCATTAGATTTTGAAGTCATTCTTAAATTGAGACATAGATTAATTTAGGTATTTTTTTAAGCACTTGACCAAGCTCTGACCATTTAGTTGCAAATATCTTCGAACTGACATTATTAGCTACTATTTACTAGTTAAATTAACAGTTTAACACATACTTATAGGCAATATATATATATATATATATATATATATATATATATATATATTTCATAAAGAATTCATAACCATGACAAATCAAAACATGTCAAAGAGTGCATTCTGACAAAATTCACTTGTCAAATCAACAAAACTGTAATTGTCCACAATAAAGGGTAACTTTGATTGGCTGGTAAAGTTAACGTTCTGTAGAAGAAGTATGATTGGTAGCCGATCACAACTGTTACAATAGCAGTCACTACGAGAGAGAGAGAGGATATATTGATTAACAGCGCTGTGCATAGACGTTCTCTCCAACCTACACTGATGGCAAATCAGCTGCTTCAGTGTAGTCACGCAGGCCTGTGTCCACTTCTTGACCAATGACACTTGACGCCGGTCAAGAAAAAAGTTCCTGCAAGTAGCCATAACGGATAATGTGGATTCGACAATGCAATTCTCTCTGAAATGACACATGACAGAAGCTCTTTTGAGGACTGTGCAGAAACTAAGGGATTTCACTGTGACAGTCGCTCCATCAACACGACTTCAGAATATCCCAGTGGGCTGTTGAGTAATACTTTGAAAAATTCTCTTGCTTGCTCAGAACAGTTTTTTGGGACTTGAGTGATGGAAATTTTTACAGGGTAAGTAAATTTTCTCTAATTGGAGATTACTACATTACATATTTTTTAATGTTGAGATATCTGTGTTTATGAAGATTAATTGAAATATATATTTTTGTCATTAAAACAAAACGATTATTTTTCATATACCATTTAAGATGAAAAAAATAACATTCTTGAAATGAAACTGAAATATAGTTTTGTGTCATGAAAATAAATATGTTTTTTATTTCAAGAAAAAACATGTTTTACAAACATTTTAACCAAAATATTCTTATTTTCTTGGAGACAGTTTTATTTACTTTGCATAATTTCAATTTATTTCTCAAGATCAAAATTCAAACCAAGATTACAATTAAAACATAGTTTTTGATACACTAAAATAAAATCTTTTCATGAAGTTGACAATTTTTTCTGCAGGATTTTCATCCCCATTTTAGAAAATATATGTTGTTAACATTATCAGATTATCTTGAATGTCTGTGTTATGTTCAAAAGAAGTAAAATTATTTTACTCTTTTTACTTTTATTGTTATCAAAGTAACCTTTTGTATCATTCCCCGTCACATAAAAAGTTCACGTTCTGTATGTTCTAAAATTGACTATGTACAACACATTTTTGCAATTTTTTAGTTGTCAAAATGATAAATCTTTAAGTATCATTTTATGCAAAATATATAATATACAGAGGGCAGAGCCTCAATACTCCACCCGCTAGTCCTGTCATACTATAAGGGGTTGTTTATTAAGTGAAACCTGCAGGAGGCCAACTTTTACTTAAATTGAGATAAGAAAATTGATTTTGTGTAGCCTAATCAATCTTGGTCATTTATAAATAGTTTTGAATGAAAAGGTTGTCTTGAAATTTGTAACAAATGTATTGCTTTTCATGAGATCCCCTTATTTTCATGGAATCCCTTTTTTTCATGAGATCTCCTTTTTTTCATGGGATCCCTTTCATTTCCTCAGATCCCTTTATTGTCATGCTTTAATTTCATGAGATCCCTTTATTTTCATGAGACAACATGATGCAATGTTGTTAAGATATAGATATTTAAGCTCCTAATTAAGCCGCTTGCTAAGTGATAGCTCCAAACATTCATTAAAGGCATTATAATACAGTCTTTAGATATTTAATTTGATCAATTTTCTATGCTATATCTTAGTTCATGCAAAATATATTTTCTTCAGAAGTTATAATAACTAGTACATTCGGTCAGTTATCCCTAGATGTTGAATATGGCTTCAAATACAGCAAAAACTGCATGATGGCATTTAAATGTAAGATCCTTGAAATTATTTGAGTTAGTGAAATTGATATGTGTAGCTTGACCCAACTGGTTACAATTTTAAAATAATTCAAAGACTTGTCCTGCAATTGGTATCATTTTCTTTTCTTTTTGTGAGATCGTTGAAATCCCTAAGAAAACACCCAACGACGTTCAGGAAACTCAAACGGGCTCATGTCCGACTCCTTTTGGTCAAGTGCTTATTGGCGAAACCAAAGTGGTGGACTAGTCATTAACCGGAATATTCCGGGATGAAATTAGCTTTGCCCGCAAGTCCCCTTAGCGGGATGCGAGTAGCACACTCTATTTTTCTCACGCTAACTAATTATGACCGCGGGTCTCGGTAGCGGAGCCCGGAAATTTATTGCCTAGCAGTAGTCTCGATTCAACGCTTGTATTTTCGTTCCGGCTCTCGCTAAGCAACCGTGTTTTGTTTCGTTGGCGTTCTAAATAATGCGCGAACATGCTCCGAAAATTATGCGAACATTGATAATGTTTATCGTACCGAAAATAAGCGTTAAAATCACTCAATTTTCCCCCACTCCCCGCCGCACGTGCTAATAGCCTGTGGGCACTTTCTCCCCGCTCGCACGAGCTTACCGTCCCGCGCGTGCTATCGTTTGCTTACAAGCCTGCACCCACACCAAACGTACAACCTTATATCGCACGCCCTATGCTCTGAACATTTGGGCGGATTTCAATACCGGTTGGATCATTTGAAAGAGCAGAAAATTGTCTTCAATTCAATATAAAATACATAACTACACTACCTGAATTGAAGATACAGCATGTGCCGCAAAAAAGGTGATTTTTACATATTTTTAGTTTTACACCATTTTGTCACACCAATTTTTACATGATGTGCTCAACGTATTTTGACAATTTTTATATCATAAGACAGAGAGAAAGATTGTCTTTCTTTCCATTTAAAATGTGTACATGCGCAAAAATAAATAAAGACACAGCAAGCGCCGCACAAAAAGCTAATTTCTCGATTCAAATCATGTAAACTGAACGGCGATTTTAACATGTGCCTTTCTTTCGCTCATATCTTCTCAACAGCTAGGCGTATTTTGAAATTGATTACCTTGTGATAAAGAAGGAATAATTGTCTTCAATTTGATATAAAAAAATTATATACACCATATAGAATAAAGATACAGCAAGTTCCGCAAAATTGTGACTTTTGTTTATTCTTTACGTTTTTACAATTTTCTCGCACTTGATATCACATAAAGTTCTCGGTAAATTTTGCAATTTCATATATCAAAATATAGAGAGAAGGATGATCTTTATTGCAATATAAAATTGGTATGTACAAGAAAATCAGAAAGGACCCGGCGCGCATCGCACAAACAGGCAATTTCTCTATTCATATTTTGTTGACCGAGAAGCGATTTATTTTCAACTGCTTTTTACACTTCCTATTCATTTAACGGCAGAGTGCATTATCAACATTTTTATATCACAATAAAGAGGAAAGGATCGTCTTCAATTCTATATAAAATTTGCAAATTACAATTAGACAATAAAGGAGCGGTTAGTGATGTCGCAATTATCAAAATCTGTTCTAAAATACCCGAGGGTACCATCTTTGCAAACTTTATATATTCCAAACCAAGTGGTACATATTTATTATTTTCATATCATCGTAAAGCAGAAATAAATACCTTCATTTTCATGTGTAAGTTGCCCATATTTGCATCAAAATAAAACGTGTGGAAAAGATGCGACATATGTTGCGGTAAGGCGATTATCAAAGACTTTATTAGTAGCTATACCCACGGTTCGTTGGTAAAAACTTCTAATTACAGTGCAAAAGATTGTTATGATTTATTTCTTCGTAAAGAAGAATAAATTGCCTTCAATTCCATATATAATTTGCATGTATGCAAAGCGAATAACATGATTTATAAAGTTGGAAATAAAGACAATTTATATTGTGTGTGAGTGTATGTTTCAACGGGGACACCCCGCCTGCACGCGCTGAGCGCGTGCGTTTGCCCGGGGCTATTAGCTTAGTAATATTACTGTGGGGGTCAGAACGTTATCGGGATTTATCACTACCCTGTTTTCGTAATTTATATCTTTCGTTTAGGATGGCGTATCGTAATAAAATTTATCGTGAAATATAGAGCAAGAAATTAGCTTCAATTCCGTATATAATTTGCATGTGTGCACTCAGTTATTAAATGATTTTATAATGTTTGAAATAAGACAATTTTTAAAATTTTGTAAAATTCGTTCTAGACATATTATAAAAATAATTTTTATATCGATGTGAAGAGGAACTATTCATCTTTAGTTTCGTTTTGATTTCGCGCATGCGCTCTTGAAATTTATTGAGTTATGGCGCCCGAATTGAAAACAAGTTTACTTCAGTTGTAGAAACCGTTCCAGGGGTGATAGAAATTTCATTCAAAGTGTCAAGTAAGTATCATCCATTTGTAACACGGGATTCGTCGACTAGCGTTGTATAAAACGACGATAATGTCCGTATTTCGCTATGTAAACACGCCATATGTTGTTAAAACGGTCGCATCTGGCGGCGCTGGAAAATTCGGCCACAGGGGCTAATTGCGCTATAACGGTAGCGAGGCGAGTGCTGGAAAATTCAGCCACGGGGGCAAAACTGGTCAAAAAGATATTCAGCAACGTAAGGGTTAATAGATCTGTGTCCATATTTGGAAAAAAGATAAATTATAACAGATTCTTGTTTTTTCCCTTGAGGTAAAAGTGGATGTTTATAAGAGATTTTCCCTTCTTCCAACAATCACACACTGACACACTTGTTTTTTCACTTGAGGTAAAAGTGGATGTTTATAAGAGATTTCCCCTTCTTCCACCTATCACACACTGACACACTTGTTTTTTCACTTGAGGTAAAAGTGGTTGTTTGTAAGAGATTTTCCCTTCGTCCACCAATCACACACTGACACACTTGTTTTTTCCCTTGAGGTAAAAGTGGATGTTTATAAAAGATTTTTCCTTCTTCCACCAATCACACACTGACACACTTGTTTTTTCCCTTGAGGTAAAAGTGGATGTTTATAAGAGATTTTCCCTTCTTCCACCAATCACACACTGACACATATGGATGTATCTCACCTTATGATTATTATGTTGGTTGATGACTCCCTGACTCCCTCATACAACCAATAAGCATCTTCCAGACATCGATCCACTCACACTTAATTGTTTAAAAGGAAATATATACACCTTGAAAATAACAAACTGAAGATTGGTCTTCATATAATTTCATTACCAACCGGTTTCACAACATAGTGATCATCAGGGTAACTTATACATTGTGTTGCTAATGGTATAGCGTTAACAATGGCAAGGGACGAAATTCATGACGTCATATGCATACCACTAAATTATATGTAGAAAATGCGTCGTCAACATGATTTAATATTAGTTATAGTTCAATTTAGGGATATATATATATATACCTCAAACATTGTTGAATATCTGGGGAATCTTCATAATGTTATGATGATTGTCTTTGAATGTTTATTATTTTGAAAAGCTTGTTGTTTTTTTGTTATTTTTCTTCATGTCAATAAAATTTAAACTAAAGAATAAAAAGGATTCAGCTAATGAACTTAGTAACGTCAAGTCAATTTCTTTTTTCTACAATCGGTCATTGAAACAACTATTAATTAGAAAACGGTTAATTTCTCAAAGGAAATGACTAACTGACATCATGACATTAAAGCCTGAGCAATCAATAATTATGCAAAGTACATTCACTAAAATCATTTTAAATAATGAAACAAATATTCAATGTTCATCTGTAAATATGTCTGACTCAGCAGTATATATAACACCAAGCCTATTGAGTTGATATTACTGTGTGCAATGATATCGCTTTGGTTTCTTTAATCAGTCCTCTTTATGTAATACTGCAAGCTTTGATTAAACTAGAGTTGGCTTAGCCTACTTCAGTTGGTCATTACTTTCAGCAAGTATGTAGTTATTTTAAATTCAGCACTATGGACGAAGCTGATTGTCTTGGAAGCTTTTGAAGAGACTTCAGTCCTTTCACTATTAGAGTTTTTTGTTTTATTTTCTAACTTCATACTCAAGAACTTTTAATTACGCTGCCATCATTACTTTTATGTTGATGTCTGTGTAGACGGAGGCAATAAGATAGGATGATTCAAGAAGACATGATGAGAATTTCAAATATTTCTTGCGATGTTCCACTGGTAAGCTCAACAATTATTTTCTTGTGGTTAACAACTCAAAGCTTCAATACGACTTTGAAAGTCTGCCAAGGTCACAAAATATTGACTGTGCCTTTTTTCTGCCCACTAATAAGTTTGGTTCAAATTATGAAGAGAATCTACTGAAAGTTACATAAGATATTGCTTAAAGCTTAATATGAAAGTTTTCCTTTCAAAGGTTTTTAATGTTTTGTGTGACCTTGAACGTAATATGCCAAGGTCACCACAAAACTGGTCCATGTGTCTGCTAATAAGATGCAAAATACCAAAAATCGAGTGAATGAGGGTCGTAAAGATATCACAAAGACCAAGGTCCCGTTGCATAAAACACTAAGGTGATCTTAAGTCACTAAGATAACCTTAGTGCAATGTTAAATGATGGCACTAAGGTTAACCTTAGTGTCAAGTTGACTTGTGCAACAGCCCCCTGGTTTCTATGTAAAATTTTCAAAGCTTTGCCGTGTCCTTAAAAATATTGTACACGACTTTATCCTAATATTAAACCTCTTTATACGTAAAGCAGGGGTTAATAAGAAATTTTCATTGTAACATAAATCTCATGCTTCAAATCTTTTTAATTTGGTATTATTTCTCATTCATAGCATAATTGAAAATATATTTGATATCAAAATGAATTATACAACACATTACAGCTCAACATCATCCAATCTTCTTTTAATCATAACACATTTTGCTCGAGATGGAATCATAATTTTTTAAAATATGATTTGTTTTCATTTCATTGTCATTCAATACGGATGCAGAAGTAACATAGCACAGATGTCGACAACTTCATTACGATCTTTGTAAAAAAATAAACATCCAGCACGTTTTTATGATTCAACAGCTTGTTATTAATGCAGTTGCAAAAAACACTATGTAACGGCAACATCATGTAATTGGTTTTAATGAAAACCACAAGACCTGAAAATTTTCTAATAATTACTTTATTGATAAGGTATTGTATTTAGAAAATATTGCTGATGAACCATTAAACCTGGAAAATTGCTTTATTGAAAAGGTAATGTTATTAAGAATCATTTATGGAAGAAGAGTTCTTCTTCAGTAATATTAACCCTTCCGTTGCTGAATATTATTTTGACCAGTTTTGCCCCTCTGGCTGAATTTTCCAGCACTCGCCTCGCTACGGTAATAACGCAATTAGCCCCTGTGGCCGAATTTTCCAGCGCCGCCAGATGCGACCATTTTAACAACATATGGCGTGTTTACATAGCCAAATACGGACATTAGCGTCGTTTTATACAAAGCTAGTCGGCGAATCCCGTGTTACAAATGGATGATACTTACTTGACACTTTGAATGAAATTTCTATCACCCCTGGAACGGTTTCCACAACTGAAGTAAACTTGTTTTCAATTCGGGCGCCATAACTCAATAAATTTCAAGAGCGCATGCGCGAAATCAATGCGAAACTAAAGATGAATAGTTCCTCTTCACATCGATATAAAAATTATTTTTATAATATGTCTAGAACGAATTTTACAAAATTTTAAAAATTGTCTTTATTTCAAACATTATAAAATCATTTAATCACTGAGTGCACACATGCAAATTATATACGGAATTGAAGCTAATTTCTTGCTCTATATTTCACGATAAATTTTATTACGATACGCCATCCTAAACGAAAGATATAAATTACGAAAACAGGGTAGTGATACATCCCGATAACGTTCTGACCCCCACAGTAATATTACTAAGCTAATAGCCCCGGGCAAACGCACGCGCTCAGCGCGTGCAGGCGGGGTATCCCCGTTGAAACATACACTCACACACAATATAAATTGTCTTTATTTCCAACTTTATAAATCATGTTATTCGCTTTGCATACATACAAATTATATATGGAATTGAAGGCAATTTATTCTTCTTTACGAAGAAATAAATCATAACAATCTTTTGCACTGTAATTAGAAGTTATTACCAACGAAACGTGGGTATAGCTACTAATAAAGTCTTTGATAATCGCCTTACCGCAACATATGTCGCATCGTTTCCACACGTTTTATTTTGATGCAAATATGGGCAACTTACACATGAAAATGAAGGCATTTATTTCTGCTTTACGATGATATGAAAATAATAAATATGTACCACTTGGTTTGGAATATATAAAGTTTGCAAAGATGGTACCCTCGGGTATTTTAGAACAGATTTTGATAATTGCGACATCACTAACCGCTCCTTTATTGTCTAATTGTAATTTGCAAATTTTATATAGAATTGAAGACGATCCTTTCCTCTTTATTGTGATATAAAAATGTTGATAATGCGCTCTGCCGTTAAATGGATAGGAAGTGTAAAAAGCAGTTGAAAATAAATCACTTCTCGGTCAACAAAATATGAATAGAGAAATTGCCTGTTTGTGCGATGCGCGCCGGGTCCTTTCTGATTTTCTTGTACATACCAATTTTATATTGCAATAAAGATCATCCTTTTCTCTATATTTTGATATATGAAATTGCAAAATTTACCGAGAACTTTATAATGTGATATAAAGTGCGAGAAAATGGTAAAAACGTAAAGAATAAACAAAAGTCACAATTTTGCGGAACTTGCTGTATCATTATTCTATATGGTGTATATAATTTTTTTATATCAAATTGAAGACAATTATTCCTTCTTTATCACGATGTAATCAATTTCAAAATACGCCTAGCTGTTGAGAAGATATGAGCGTAAGAAAGGCACATGTCAAAATCGCCGTTCAGTTTACATGATTTGAATCGAGAAATTAGCTTTTTGTGCGGCGCTTGCTGTGTCTTTATTTATTTTTGCGCATGTACACATTTTACATGGAAAGAAAGACAATCTTTCTCTCTATCTTATAGTATAAAAATTGTCAAAATACGTTGAGCACATCATGTAAAAATTGGTGTGACAAAATGGTGTAAAACTAAAAATATGTAAAATGCAGCACATGCTGTATCTTCAATTCAGGTAGTGTAGTTATGTATTTTATATTGAATTGAAGACAATTTTCTGCTCTTTCAAATGATCCAACCGGTATTGAAATCCGCCCAAATGTTCAGAGCATAGGGCGTGCGATATAAGGTAGTACGTTTGGTGTGAGTGCAGGCTTGTAAGCAAACGATAGCACGCGCGGGACGGTAAGCTCGTGCGAGCGGGGAGAAAGTGCCCACAGGCTATTAGCACGTGCGGCGGGGAGTGGGGGAAAATTGAGTGATTTTAACGCTTATTTTCGGTACGATAAACATTATCAATGTTCGCATAATTTTCGGAGCATGTTCGCGCATTATTTAGAACACCAACGAAACAAAACACAGTTGCTTAGCGAGAGCCGGAACGAAAATACAAGCGTTGAACTGAGACTACTGCTAGGCAATAAATTTCCGGGCTCCGCTACCGAGACCCGCGGTCATAATTAGTTAGCGTGAGAAAAATAGAGTGTGCTACTCGCATCCCGCTAAGGGGACTTGCGGGCAAAGCTAATTTCATCCCGGAATATTCAGGGACCCGCATCTTAAGGGTTAATAGGAAAGTAAATAAAAAATTAAAAAATTTGTCTGAAAAATAAACCTTTCTTAAAAGTCAAAGTTAAAACATTTATAAAGCAAGTTCTAAGAGACATTTAGTTTCAGCTTTTAAAGAAACTCCACCCATTTTTTATCTTGATTTGCTATTTTGATTAAGCAAAATTGCAAGTAAATATCCCAATTTGCCACGGAACAGAGTATGCATAGAACATGGCATATATAACGCATTTTCTTAAAACAATGCACATGTATAGAACATGACGCATGCATGTACAAACACTACCATGACTGCCCTTGATATGCCAGATGACTTAGCCTGGAAATCCCACTATTAAATATAAATTCTAGGCTAAATGTATAAGATGTTACCTTTGAGGGATCAAGGGAAATAAAATCTATACAACTGAAAAAACTGTTATTGAAAAAATATTTTCGCTGAAGATCTTTCCTGTTGTCATAGAAAAAGGCAACACTTCATGTGAATGTTAACGCATTAATCATAGCCAATATCTCTTCATTATATATAAACCTTTGCAACACAACAGAAGGACAAATACTTATACACGATGAACATTAATATAGAATGAGGGACAATATAGATTCATGTTCTCTTAGATCTAGGTATATGTTCACCTGCCCCGGAGTTAATTATTCAGTTCATTACAGCAAAATCGTCCGCTAACTGCCTCTCAAAGACGGAATATCTCTGCCCCAAAGACACTCTGGGGAGATTTGGTTAGGTCTCCATGGTGCTCATGAGGCCAAATAGGTGTTTAATTGTCACTACATAAACGGTTTGCCTACACAGCAATTTTGATTCCAATTGACCTTGCAGCATCTCTCATGCAACATTTCGGTGTACGTGCTAATACCGCAACCAAGCATGATATCATATATATATATTATCAAACTGATACAATTTCACATGAATCTCAAGGAGTGATCACAGAACACTTGATTGACTTCTAACACCGAACATGTGAGTTCATTAACAGCTTTCTTCTGATCTTTGCTGTTGGCCAGATAACAAGATATTTTTGACAACACAACAGTCTGCTCTGAAAGGGAAGCTCCCATCAATTATTCCATCTTGACTCCGAGCAAAGCCAAAAATATGTGAATGGGGAAATCAATATATCTTCCTGAAATGATATGATTAAATATAAATGACAAGCATCGATGTTTATATAGACATATCTTTATACTCAGAAGACGGAAGAATCACGACTTCATCAGTCAGCTGGAGACTATTAAGTCATTTTAAGTTTGATCCAAATCAAAGTGATATTGTCTTGATCATTGATATTGATTGTTGGTATTGACTCAAATTATTCATTTCTTTGCCTGTCTTCCTGACAGTTTGCCCTAACAGATTTTGACAATTCAAACATCATATTCATTGCTCAAGATGAGTATCAAACATAAATTTTCCTTTGAAAATTATCATAAGACTGATTATGCCATTAATTGGAAGACTCAAGGTTGTAAGATTATTTCAAGTCCGGAAAAGAAACCTCATGATCTCAAACTATTAACAACTTTATCAATTACCATTATGGTAATACTCCTAGGTCGGAATAATCTCAGAGCTAATCTTGTCCTGATAAAAGGCGATAAAATGCCTCTGTGTGAGACCTGGGCAGACACACTACATTATCATTGCCTATTGGCCGCTAGAAGTGCATCTCTGAGCTGATCTCCAGGTTACTGCTTCTTGTATACCCTTATGTCTCCTCTATCAAAACTCGGCAACATTAATCAGTTGCTCTTTACAATGGATCACTTATAATTACTCTCTGTGGGACGCAAATTTCCTTAAATCTTCGATATCAGCATTATAAGCGAATGAAGTTGAAGAACAAAGAAATAATTTGTGATTGAAATTCAAAAGATATGTGAATGATGGAATATTTATCTTTTTAGCATGTTACTTTGGTCCTGTCGCTCCAAGAATGCACTAGTTCTGATATATTTTGAAATGATTAACACTTCATACAAGTTAAAGGCATTTCAAAACATAATGATAACTCATGCATGACCATCTTGAGCTATGGGAGATGCCAAACCCCGAAAACAGGGTGTCTTCCCTTCTCTTTAAAGACCTCTAAGGTAGTTGCCTGTCAATCAGTCACCAGGGACATTATTGTCAGGATTCTTATCATTGTTAGAATTCTTGTTAACAGAACATAACCTGTGTTTATAACTCGCCCGTTGAAAACATCGCCGTTTAATAAATCTACAATGTTATTGTGTAATAACATCGCGTGTTGATTGACGTCACATGACATCACAATTATTAAGCATGACATCATAATGTAAGCAGCGTGGCAACAATGGTAATCTCGGCGAGTTTCATGCTTTTTCTTTGATATAATTCAGCAAGTAATAAATAAAATACTAAACTCAGTCCCGTATAATTACATTTAAGCTTTCGCTTGTTAAATACCAGTTATTAAACGGGACATTGTTTAGTGTTCTCTATGTACAATGCAGTATGTGTAGAAGTTCATTGGAAATTTACCTCTGAAATTAACATCACATGACCAAGCTCTCAACCAATCAACGTCCAGGAATATGTGTAAACTCATGGAAAATCATGTAAAAATAGATTGGTTTTGAATCTATGTTAAAGACATCATAGGTGTATAAATATTTTAAAAAGTTTGAATTATTGGCGTTAAACAAAATGATTTGTAACAGAGGTAATTAGTGGAATAATTGATATGTTTCAATAATGCGAGGCAAACTTTTACAATCGCAACAACATCTGCTTGCCCAAATTTTTTCTTGAGTCTTTGATGTTGCATTGGGAATCCAACAAGTTATGAGTTTGCCCTTTTAAATGCAACAGTCGTTGGGTGTGCGCCCCGTGTGTGACTTTTTTCACTTGGAAGTCTGAGGGCAGTGAGTATAATCGAGACATCCTGGAGCAGATACTCACTGACTTGTGTTAGGAGACAAGCTAAACAATCAGTAACACTAAATACACTTGATAAATATGAAGAGTGATCAACAGACTCTCAAAAGTAATATAATAGAGATGGTTGTCATATATGTCAATTTATGTATGTCATGGTTACCCAGACAACTTTACAGATTTAGATCTGGTAGTCTGATAATAAACACTGATTATCATGATTATGACATGGTGTTGTTACTGTCTAAACACTAAGAAGATTGGCCCATTCTTGTCTTGTCTAGAAATCATCTTTCATGTCATTTTCATACTATATTTACTCTATTATATAGTTAATGCTATTCCTAACATAGCGCAACTATGTTTACAATAGCGTTAATCTTACAACACAAAATCTTGCACGAAACTCAATTGACTTATAAATATCTGATTTATTCATCACGCACAATTGTAACGCCAGAAAGGTAGTTAACTTTAAATAGAGGATCTTAAATTAAATTTATTTGACTTTAAAACTTGCAAATCTAATCATCACCAAATCATATTATACAATTTGCATATTGTTCACAAAATATTTCATAAATGACATTTGCTTGCTTTCAATGATAATGGTGCAAAAGACTTATAAATATTATATGCCAAAATTCTACTTCTAATTCTACTTAAAAACCGGTTCAACACTACCGAACAATATGTTATCTTGTTCTTTAGATATGCCTTAGCTTTTTGCCTTAGATTAGTGTTTTACTTATAGGCATGCTGCAGCCACAGGGTTATTTCAAATTCTTGGTCAAAATTGTGATTCAAACCTTAAAAGTATCAGAATACTGTACCAATTACCCGTTATGGTAATAATCAGCAATGAGTTATTTACAATAAAATATTCAGTACATAATGATAGAGTAACATTACTTAAAACATTTCGACATTATTTACCCAAATTAAATAATGCTGATTTGTCACTTTAAGACATGTTTATATAAGAGTAGGAAAGGCAGAGAGTATGTCAAAATGCAACATGCAACTAGTGTCTTTCCTCACAATAGTCAAGAAAAAGTTCCTGTAATTGCTTAGATTACACAAGTACAATAATTTTAAATGCTTTTGGAATAACTTTGATCACTGCCTTCTTTGTTAAGTTTGAAGGTTAAAAGCCTCCTTGGTATGTATGCCAATCTCTTGCTAAAGAAGCTTACGACAGGCAAGAAGAGTCACTCTGTGGATCAAAAGCAATCAGTCATACCAAACCCCCTAGCTCTACATGGTATCGATAATAGTGACGGCAACTTTCAGCCCTGCCAGTGAGGACTACACAACATCATTAAGAGATCTTTCCGACCTATGGGCCGTTCTGGCACTGATCTCTTGACTTCCACCCAATGATATCGTCTTATTGACTGTCAGAAATGGATTAGGTATAAGGCTTGGACTTGCATAATTGGTCTTGATTTGATGGCTCATCACCCCTAGACATTATCCAATGTGACTTAAACTCAATTTCCCTTGTATCCAGCTTGTCGGCAGTTGATGGACAGATTAGTAGATATATTGCTCTGCTGGACTGTGCTGCCAGGTGGTTCCGAGGAACACAAGAGCCGTACCCTAATGACATAGTTTGAGTTTCTGCTGATGATGTAGTTTCGGTAAGTCCAGGTATTATCATGTAAGAATCTTGGGAATCCTTTCATGAAGCTATAAGGTTATCTTAGGAGGTGCCTTAGTGCAGTGTTGAAGAATGGGAGATAAGGTTTACCTTAGTAAAGGTTGCTTTGTAAAAGAATGCTTTGGTCACTGGTTGGTATGGTTACCCTGTATAACAATGGGCATGACACCTCTTGAACAGGGTAATAAAATATCTAAGGGTGAAAAATGTCTAATCTGCAGGAAGGATAGCTCAAATGTGACACTTCAATTCAGGAATGCATGTACAATCTGTCCGGAATAAATCTCTGTACATTATATGATGACAAAGGTTTTTGGTCTCATCATCAGGTTCAGTCAAGACTTGTATAGATAATTACTGTTGGACTGAGCTTAGTTATTTATTTCAGATGAAATCTGTCACTCCATCCTAAGGCAGAGTTTGAGTTTTTGCTGGCAACATAGTCCAGATTAGTCTAATTAGCTTTTTTTGTTGAGTAACCCCTCTGTCCAGTCTTTTAAGGGGCAGGATAGCTACCAGGTTAAACCTCAGATAGAAGATCTAAACTTCAAATCTTGTCAAGGATGGTCTTCTGTTGAATTTTTTTACATGCATGATGTTTGTATCTATAAGAACATCAATGACTATTCGGCTTTACCTTCTTCAGACATATAAGGGAAAAGCCAATGCATTTCTTCTTGAACTGATTTGTGGAATAAGATAATATCCTTCTCATTGCTGAATTAACATGTTTGACTAAGACTCTCAACTCTTTCCTCCACGAACATTTTTTTTTTGGGATCCTTGCATCCAGAAGATCAAAATACTTTCCACATTTGATTTCTACAAGAAATATTCATTGGAACAATAGGTTTGCTAGACTCAGTTGATGACTTGGATTGGAAGGCTTAGCTTAGATAGCCAATGCATAAAACTCTTTGATATTTATTAAACATTCAGAGCTGAAGAAGCAAAATAAGACATGCTTATATACAAAGACTGGTAACGTTAACTGGAATGAAAGATAATTACTCCTTTGATGCCACTTAAAAGACATTAATATAACAATTGAAAGAAAAAGCAGACTGAGTTTGACACTATAGATGAAAATACTTGATACATCTTACATTTGACACCAAAGGGAGTTTTTAAAATTGACTAAAATTGACATGAAGGACAAGACACAAAATAGGTTCAAATAAGTCAATCGCTGAAAATACTTGAATCTGATTACAAACTATATACAAGTCTATATTAAAAGAGTTACCAAAAGCAATAGCAAGACTTACTTGATTTAATATAAATATAATAATACACCTGATGCAAAAATTACTGCGAGAAATCAAGGCTTAACAAGATATTAATTTTTGTACAGTATGAATGAAAAAGAAGGAAAGAATGCCTCAAAATATGACATAAAAAGAAATAATTATGGAGAGCTAGAGTAAATGTTGATAAAGCTATTTTTAGTGCATATATATATATATAACACCATTAGAAGGCAAAAAATAAGATTTCACACTAAATTGGTAATCTATCTAAAGCCTGTGGTCGAATCATAAGAAAACATTTTTTATTTCAGGCCTGGCCCTTGTTTCACAGCACTCCCTAAGAGATAGGGCACCCTCAACCCATAGTTGTAACATTGAATTATTTCTCCTTAGTCTCAGGGACTTCCGCAAACGGGCATCTGACTTTATGTCAAGAAGCTTGCTTAGTGCGAAGGACACCCTTAACCTATAATTATTACATTGAGCTAAGATCACCTTAGTCTAAGGGAATTCTGTGCAAATGGTTACCTGACTTAATGTCAAGAAGCTTGCTTAGTGCAAAGGACACCCTTAGCCCATAGTCTATTGGAGTTCTGTGCAAACGGGCCCCGTCTTGTAGATGAGGAAAATACAATACAGATTGGCATGCCAAAACTCATCCCTGCACCAAACAATTTCAATTCTGGAGACAGAATACATCATTATCAGCAGTAGACTCAATTCAGGATGAGGTTGTTAAGACTTGCTCTCAATCATGTCTGGAATGTTTAGCAGCTTAGTAATTGCGAGAAGAATTTTAAAAGTTTCAAGGACATCTAATTTCTTCTACAATCTCTTTTATCCAAGAATGTTCAGCATATAAAGTTAAGCCCAAACTCCCTGTCCTATTCACTACCATGCATTGTTTGGCGCCAAATATGGCACATAATTCTTTCGATGAATAAGCAAAGGGGACTTGAGGTGAATGTGTAATATTGAAGATTTTATTGGATAAATTTTGAGAGCGAAGAATAGAAAGGTTTATTGGTTTATACTGCTACCATCATTTGCATCAATTTTTTATCAAATGTTATTATCTTCAGTTACTCCTGGGAAGCACACACGTGCTGCTAATATGAGAAATATTTTGTTCTCTAGTGGATTTTCCTATGCTTGGATAAACAAAGATGTTGGCGACAAACATATATTTCTCTCAATGTTCAAGCAAGGTTAAAAGACATCTTTATTCAAAAGTGCTGTGAATCACATCCATCTGTCTGAATCATTATTCTGATTGTAAATGGCTGTTTGGGACTCACATCATTGTTCTCAATGATAAAACCCTTCTGAGAAGCATCCTTAACTTTAGAATATCTCTACATGCCTTAATGATAAAATACTCAAGACAAGAAAATTTGAAAGATTTGTCATGTTCATACTAATCTAAAACGGAAGATGAATTTCATATTTTGATACTTTGTGAAGCCTTTTCCTCATGTAGAAATAACTTTTTGAAATGAACTAATGTCAATCCACAAATGATTTACAATCTACTTAATGCTTCTAATCCAAAAGTTTTTCAAAAAGTTGCCAAATATATAAAACAACTGATGTATCTTATGAAATCTTATGTACAATCCAGGGCACCAGATAAGATGCGTATCTGCGTAAAATACGCACGGTTAATTCATATATACGCATTAAAAATGAAATCAATGAGTGACAGATACGCACAACTTTCCCAGAATACGAGTCAGATATTTGTGTTCAGGAGTCAAAAAAAACTTTTATTTCTACATGTCTGATCGAATGTATCGAACTGTAGCCAACTTGATGCCAACCTGTATTAAAACAAAGATTGCCGAGTTTATATTTGATAAATCACTCGTTTATTAACAGCTTAAACGTATGGAAAATATTATCAACGACTATCATCGAAAACATGCTAACTTGGAATGAGGATCTGAAAACGATTAACCTTGAAATACTCCTATTTTATTTCATGTGGAAATTTTACTCCTCAATTTTTATTTTGAGGAGTGAAATACCCCTGAGTCCAAATAATTATCTGGAGCCCTGCAATCTAATTCAAAGTCACTTGACCAGTAACTCAAAAGTTCAACTGTACTACTGGCCACTGAGCCTTCCCTTGCTGAATAAACTTGTGTTAAACTGAGTGTAACATTGAACACTGAACATAAATTGTCTAATAATCCTTAATTTGAGGAGCATTAATTAGATGAAACATTCAAAGCACTAAGTACAGTATTATACAATTAAGGGAAGGAGAAAAGTTTGTATAGACATCAAAATTACAAAAAAACACCAGCATTATACATTCACACATCAATCAATCTCTTTGTATGAAATAGATATTTCAATTTTTCCTAAATTGACCAAAACTGTTTTTGTCAAATGATCAATAGAGTCTAGTTGTTTTTGGAAGAAAACAATTACTTATAAAAAACTATGGAAAGAAAACTACTATCAAAAATCCATTTATTGAAAAACAATTGTTGATGTGACAGTGTCTACGTTTATTTCACACTGTTATTTGTAAAAGACTTCCTGCCAGGATCAATTTCCTCAAAGGACATTCCTAACAACTTACAACAACATGATTGATTTTTACAGAAGAAATTCAATATTTACTCTCAATAAAGGCATTAAAGAAAGTTTGAAATCATTGCATTTATCATTAGCAAAACATTTAAAGAAGTTTGTAGTGCTTTACTGTTATATCCCAGCAGGATTAAAATAATTGAGTTTGCTTGAAGAAATGTACAATTTGAACATCGATAAATGGAGCTAACTTAACATTCTGGTGTCAAACAAACGCTAAATGTAGTTGATGAAATTTAGAAAAAAATGCCTCCATTATTTCCCAACAATACAAATAGAGCAAATGATACGATAATGTAATATTTAATCATACCGTCAACAAAAAGAGAAATTACACACACAAAAATAGATGATGGCACAGGGCCTGAGACAATCTAACGTTTTACCTAATGGAGTAGAAATCATTCACACATAAAATAGACAAAGCACAATTGGGAAAGAAATAACAGGCCATTAAAACAATCAGCTAGTGAGAAAAGGAAAACTGGTACTTAGCAGAGCTTGCAAATAACTCACTATTTACAGACTCAAGAAATAGAAGCAGTAGGTGAGAAAAGCAAATACGAACTTAGAAAAAGATAAGAACCACAGGGAATACACAGCAGGCAAGTGTCAATACAGTTGTCAGTCTGATAAATATTTCAGAGTCATTATCAATTTGCCACAAAAGAAACTGTGAGAACAGATTTCAGCCCAATCAGACGGAAATGAAAGAAGTTCCGCAATCCCTTGAGGTTTGTCCTAGTGAAAGCCTTCTCCCATTGAAACATTCAAGTGAATAACTGCCTTTTAAAATGCATAAAGTTGATAAGGATTTTTCTATAGTTTTTTTAAATGTCCTTGCTTTTCTTCCCATTGAAACCACTTAGTGAATAATTATCTATTTCAATTTTTTTCCTTTGATGTTAAACAAATTTGTCTTGTTTTGCCTGGCAAGCACTTTCCAGATGAGGTTAATTCATTTGAATATTTAGATGATGAACATTTTCTTCATGTATGATATATTGAACTTTCGCCACACTTCAAAATGTTTTTTGCTCCTTTCTCCTTTGCTTTATAACCAAATAAAGTTTCACATGTTTTAGAGCCAACAGCCTCTAATTTGTAGGAAAGACACGCCTGACTTGTTCTGAAAAAAAGGCAACCCTTTTTTTTTTAGGTACAACAATTTTTTTCTGTGATACAATTTCATACTTGTCTTTAAGTCAGGAACCTATTGTGATGGGGTCATTTACTTTGGTCATTTACTTTTGTCATCTACCTTTCTCAAAACATTTATGTGTACAAACGAGATAAACTAATATTATATTTATTTTGTGCACTCAAGACCTTTTGAAGATCATATTGCAGACGACTCTTCTGTCGGTTCTCAGCAGGTCGTAATATTCACACATTCAACTAATTGTTCACAGCTGAGAATTTTCAGTTGTTTGTTAAATCAAATATAGAAGAATTGTTCAACCCTTTCATCCCCTACTGGCAGAACAGTTGGGGAATTGGTAGTTCAAGTACAATGTGGAGGTATCTTTAACACTCCAAAATCATGTACTGTAATCTAAAAATGTATATTTACTGTTGAAAAAATGTTGGAATTGTCTACCAATATTGATTAATCAACATAAGGCATTAACATGTCATACCATATAGGAGTGGGCACACCTTGCCATCTAAGGTTTTCCTTTACAGTGTTTTCAAATCTTTTTTGCAAAATAAACTATGTATTTGCTTGGAGAATTCTTAACTGAACAGTAAGAATTTGCTGAAAGCAATTTTCAAGAGTTAAAACTCATCCACATTTATTTGTACGGGTCCTTGACAGGAAATGTTCTTTCGTGACAAAATAAATTTTCAATGCGTACAACTTCTTTATGAGAATGAACAGGCTGCTGCGTTTACATGTTACACTGTCGTCATCCAGTAGAGACATTGTCTGTTTCTCCCTCACAACATCAATCATCTTTGTGTAAAGGAAAGCCCTTCTTTTAGCAAATGATTAAACAATAGTTCAGAAAAAAGAATGAACAGCAATTCTTATCATTGATAGAGATCATTAACCATTATTTCTTTCAACACGTTATTGAGGGAATGTTTTATCCTATTTTTTCTCTCTCATCTATTGTGTGCTTTGTGGAAAAGTGTCCTGAAGTACTGGCACAACTCTCAAGAAGTAGCTGGAAGTTACAGCCTGCCTGCTGTAAAAAGGTTAAAGGAAATCTAAGAACTTGAATTTGCAGGTATATTGGTTCAACACTCACTTCAGTGATCTATAGATATCAACATATGGTTAAGTATTGCTATTTGCTATACTATCTTTGAAATATTATTTTTTCCATAGACAATGTTTTATCATTGAAAAACAGAATTTGTGTTTTCACATGTCAATAAACAAGAAGACAACTAGAAGAATATTGAAGTATGTTGTTTAGCATCGTATGAGCAATATGATAGCCCTCTAAAGCTACATGGATAAGTATTTTTGCATGTTACTCATCTAAAACTAAAACCAAATAGAATTTTTTTTTACAAAACATATTTATATATATATAACAGTATTTTCAAATTATCATGCTGCACTATCTTTATGGTTAAGTGCCTGTACATTCATGCATTTTCAGGAGGTAAATTTACATTCAATGTATAAAGTACCTTAAACAAATTTTTTTTTAGAATTTCCAATAAGAACTCTTGTTAACCTGGAATAAATCACAATAAATTACTAAATGAAAAGCTTTTTTTAACACACAGAAGAGCAGATGTGGAAAGTATTACATTATTCATGTAGATGTTTTTATTCCAAGCAATTGAATATCTGTGTGAATGTTTTAATTAATTTTTGAAAAGGCATGTCCTTCAGTAGGTTTAAAAAGGGGTTCTAGATCAACAGACACCAAAATGTGTGAAAACAACTAGAACAAAAAAAATATGCAAAATTGGTACATTGTACAGTTTACCTAAAGTCATATGTAGTTGCAAAATGAGAGGTTGTAGTAGATATTTAAATGGGAAGTTCTGGATCAGCGGTGAGTGAAACATATTTTCTTTCTATTGTCTGCCCTTTTTTTGAAACACAAGGTATATTTACTCAGTTGAATGCTTTTAAAATTTATTTTTCAAATGTCTTTTTCACATGTCATTGCTCAACAATTTCAAAGCATTTTTTTAGAGATGTTGATGTTGAGTTCTTAGTTTCACAAAGATCAACCATTTTTAGAAGGATGGGTATCGCTCTCATTACCGTATTGCAAAATATTGCGATACAGAAAAGTGTGCTCTATCGACTTAATAAGAACAATTAGAACAGTGATCAATGCTCAACTGCCCCGTCGTTTTGTAAAGAGAGATAAGTCAGTGGCTGCTTTCGGATCTTTGCATGTCTAAGCTATTTTCCATTTACGAGTTAACACTTCGTGTTACAACTTTCAGTGTAATCATATTTTTTGGTTACTTTTTTCCCCTGCAATCATGCACAGAAATTGTTAATTTGAAAACCTCTGATATATTGGATGTTTTAAGAAGAGTGTACCGGAATGTATTGTGTTGTTTCTATATTGCAATGTACCGATATACCAATAATACCGTGCATCCTTACATTTTTAATTATGGCTTAATCAAAGGCTTACAACAAGGTTTCAATTTGGCCAATTAAATTAGAAGCTACAAATTATTTACAGCAAAATATTGAATTACATCTCGGTTTGTGAAAGCTGGGACTTATTAGGTATAACTGACTTCAAATTTGTCATTTCCAGTGTAAGACCTCAACATCATTTTATGACTTCAGATCATTGTATCTATTTGCTGAATGTAAAGCTAAACTCCTAAAGATCTTAAGTCCTCAAACTTTTCCCAGTGTGCTGTTAAATTTTATCCTTACTTAAAGTTTAGTAAAATCTGAAAACAAGTTATTCACAATAATTTAGTACTGAAAAACTTGTTGTCTAGAGAGTTGACAAGATTGGTTCTAATGTTATGTTTCTCTAGAAAATCTCAAGGTTATGTTAACTTAAAAGACAACCATCTTCTTTTCAACATTTTGTCTATTTTTACATCGGCCTGCTCCCCCCTTCTTCCTATCTGGATTCATCAGTGAATGATCTTTACAGCTCCAAATGTTATCCTTCTTCGACTAAAGTCTAAATATGATAGTTTGACTTAAAGATTTAGAACTCAAGGGACTGAAAAAGACATCAAAACCATGCCACTTCATTTTCCTAGATTACAAGGAAACCAGATTGGGGAGCCTAAAGACATAACATGCAGTCAAATAACATTAGACGTTTGAAGGAAATGCATCTTATCAAAGAGAAAGATATATATCTATTTTTACATAAGACTTCAGGTGCAATTTCCCCTTTTTACCCTTTTTGTTCTATAAGTGTTGTCCCTGATAAAAAAACAGGTGGGTTTTTTTCTATTTCAATAAAACAGTAGAAAATGGAAAACCCTGTGCAGAATTTCTTTGACATTCCATTTTTATGTAAAATTCTTTTGGCAACAACCTGCTACCAGTTTAAAAAAGAAACATTTGCCCTTGTGTTTTTCAATGCATTTGTATTTGTACATGCTTTCATCAGTTAGGTTTGGATGAATTAATACTCTATCAAGGCTTTGATTATGTAGATCTTCAGTCCTAAATGATGATTGTCATTGGTTATCAAACTCTACCAAAAATCCTGGCTGTTCTATATCCAGAAATGATGTAGGTTGTCAAAATTCAAAATATTTTCAAGAATATCCTAGCATTTTTTTTATTGCAATACATAAATGAGGATTCTTCTTTCTTGTTTTATGTAGGCATTGTGAGAGAAAGCTATAACTAAAACACATGGATGATACTGAAGGCCAAACCAGACATCATGTGAGGTACTGTTTGCAGTGATGTCTTGATGTTTATAGTACCTTCCGTCTTTTTAGTTTATTGTATAGTTAAAACTATTGGTTAGAATTCAACTAAGCATATGGGTTTGCCTATGTCTATGTTAGTGTCAAATTTCAACAAAAAGGATTGTTCTATTACAATTAGAAAGTTGTTCTATTCTTGAAGCCTTTTTCAAATGAAACACTCAATTTTTAAGTGGATGTAACGGGATCAATACTCAAATTTCCTGTCTTTGTTATTAAATCATTTAAAAAATCACAACAGTAAAACTCTAAGTTACAAACATTGGCAAAAGTGGTTTTAACTATCCTGTCAAAACCAATTTGTAATCAATAATAATCATGTACCAAACCATTTATAAAGACTCAGATATCTAAAACCACAAAATTGAAAGTAATTCAAATTTCAGCCAAATTTGCACCTTTTCACCTCATTTCCCATTTAATTCAGAGTGAATGTGTTAACGTTCTCCTAAAGTTGTTGTATAATACAAAGCATGGTTTATGAGAAATAAAAGGAACCATTTTGAGAAAGTGTGAACATGATTTGAAAACCATACGAACTTGAGATAATTAAATTTTTCCATGAAGTGTTATCTAACAGTATATAGCATGGAATTTTAGATGCTGTTCAAGTTATCTTAATCACAGAGCAGTCCCTTCATATAAAATTGTAATTACTAACTGTGAAATCAAAAGTATTCCTTTCATAATTTAACTGGTTTACATGAAAGGCGATCTTTTGATTAATGACATGGAACATCAAACAAAATTGATTGACTCAATTTCAACATTAGATATTGTTTGAGTGAGTGATTGAGTTGTTGTTTAACGCCGCTTGGGAAATATTACAGCGATTAGCGGCTTGAGATATTGTTTGAAATACCATACAGCTAAATCATTATCCAAGGAAACATTCAATCAGAAATAAGGAACTATGGTTTTAATGTGACTGGCCACCTTAGCAATGATTTCTTTTATCTTTGGTAGTAATAGAAATATATATAACTTTTAGTAGGTCACTGGTTTTGTGAGATAAAATGTAGTATTCCTTGACAAAAACTACCTATTTCTCAAATATAATTGTAAGACAAGACTGTTATGCTTTCTTAACTTGAGACAATGTTATAAAAATATTTACCAACTTAATGGCTTTATTTTCTTATCAAAACAAAACGGTTCCAATAACAGTTATTAGAATCAAAATTCAAATAATGGACCTCAAACTGAATCCTTAACTTGAGACAATGTTATAATAGATATTGAAATACTTACCAACTTAATGGCTTTATTTTCTTAACATTACAAAATGGTTCCAATAATTCTTAATAGTTCATGCTTAACAGTTATTGGAATCAAAATTCAAATAATGAACCTCAAACTGAAGCCTTAACAAAATTGACAGAGCAACAAATTTTATTACAGCATTCAAAGATGAAGGGTTGAAACTGTATCTATAAAACCCCTCCAGGAATCAACACCAGCCCCCTCCTACTAACACCATATCTAACTGTCTGAGCATCAAGACATTTGCTGAAGTATTGGCGCCAGGAAACTGACAAACCAGTACAGTTTTAAGTCTGTACCAGATCATACTATGATGAATTGTCTCCCCAAAGACAAAGTCCACCATATTGAGGAGATAAAGCAATAATTCTCTCTTTAGAGATACTTCTACACATGAATGAATGCATTTTACAAACCCTAGAAAACTCATGTGCTACTAGTGAACTCTGAAGAGAGATGAATAGTCAGCTTAGGTCATCAATCACTCAATGGAGTCGGTGTTCAACTAAACAATATGGATTTCCTTTGTTTAGAACATTTTTTAAAATTTGAAACACGGCCACATATCAGACTGAAAGGTACAAAATAACAAAAAGATAGGAAGAATTTGATATTGAAATTTCTTAGAAACTTATGCTTTTTTTAAATTTAGGAATTTAAAATCAATCTTAAAATTTTTTCATGATGGACTAGTCAAAGCTTGCAAAACCTTGTGTGTTTTTAAAAATGATAAGGATTTGAAACTAGCTGTAAATAAATGGGTAACATCTTTCAAAGAGTAGAATTGTTATGAAAAAAAAAAAAAAAAGACTCAGTTTTAAAAATCTGGAACCAAATTTGGTATCAAGTTGATGTATATATAAATATCTTATCAACCATTGCTTTCAGAAAGAGTTTCCTTGGTGAGGTGAGGTGAAATGGGGTTTAACGCCGCTTTCAAGAGTATTTCACTTATATCGTGGCTATTTTCCTTAGAATATGACAAGAGTTTAGCTTGTTGATAACAAAAATTAATCTCTGAAGTTTTGTTGTTGATAAGAGCAATGGAATAATCTATGCTGAACTGCACAGCAATTTTGATACATTTTCTTTATATCGACAAAATTTGTTGATTACCTATGCATAAATTACTAAAATAAAAAGATATTCAAGTTCCAATTGTCTGAAAACAGCTCCTGTGCATTATTAAGAGTTTTGATTAGTATCAATATTCCTTAGATGTAAATTTTTAACTTGAAGGATATATACACCTGGGCAACTTTCCAGCCGATGCTCGCAGGTTTCACCGCAATGCATAGCCACAATTGTGTTGCGGGCTTTCTCCCTGCCATAATACTAGCAGCCGCGATATAAGTGAAATACTCTTGAAAGCGGCGTTAAACCCCATTTCACCTCACCTCACTTCACCTGGGCAACTGAATTATTTTGAAAATCATTTTAAAAAGTTGGCAAAATAACTGGAAATCTTTTATAGACATAATCTTGACCAAGTAACCAAAGATATTCTTTTTAACCGTAGGTAAAGTTCAATACTCTACTATCACCTGCTTGCCATTCAAAGTAGTGTGGATTGCGCAGAGACTTACAAGCTTACTGGAACAAATAAATCAACAACACTAGCAGACAACCTGATATACTTTCAAGATTTGATAATTAACCGTAACCAGACAGATTCGCTGTAAGCGTTTCCCGACTTTTGCAAATGGCTGGGTATCAATGTCAATCCCTGGTTTAGTACGAGTGATGTTAAGTATTCGATCATCAGCTGCAGGATGATTTATTGCAATTTGTAATTTCACTTATTTTGATTCTGCCCTATGGCAAACCTTGACTTCAATACTATCAGTGTTTCTTTGACTGTCTGTGTTCAGCTTGCTACTGAAAAACCAATGGTCAACTAGCTCCGTATCTTTAAATTTCATCTTCTTAAATGAAAATAAGATATTAAGTGACTCTGACTCACTCATACATGTACCCTGAATGTTTGACCGATTTAAATACACCTGCAAGTCTATTTCTGTATTTAGTTTGATCATTTTATATCTAAGAAAATGATAGATTCTAAAATGCTGAAAACTAAAAAGCTAAAAAAAACCCACATTGCCTCACACACCATGTGACATTAAACCCTTCACCCTGTGACACTGAACCCTTCACTATGTGAATATTGAACCCTTCACCATGTGACATTGAACCCTTCACTATGTGACATTGAACCCTTCACTATGTGACATTCCTTCACTATGTGACATTGAACCCTTCACTATGTGACATTCCTTCACTATGTGAATATTGAACCCTTCACCATGTGACATTGAACCATTCCTACTGGTGAAGACATGTACAAATTTGGAAACGGTAAAACGAATATTTTTCCCTGAAACGGTTGGATAAAATATATTTCAGTAACTGAGTATGAAGCACTAATTTGTCAAAAATATGTGGTTACACATTCTAAAAACATAAAATTGTGTCATTATTTCTTGCTAAGTGAAAATTCCCACAATCAATGTAGAGGTCCCTGGGTTAGATATGATTTGAATATAGTTCGACCTTCATATCTGAGTATAACCATAGTTTGTGGGTGCGGAGATGGCTGTTTTGTTTGGTCTTGTGGGCAAGGCGTTTCTTGTTGGCAACTTGATTTCTGTTTTGTTCAAAGATTTTTACACCATTCTTGACAGAACACCGCCACTGTAGCCGGTTTTGTTGTGAAACCAATCCTCATGCTGAGGGGTTGAGGTCACAACCCTTGAAACTGGCCTTGAGGGTGTCCCTGTAACGTTTGCGCTGACCTCTGTGCGATTGTTTACCACTACACAATTCTCCGTCAAGCAGATGTTTGGTAGCCGATTGTCTGGCATGCGGCACACGTGTCCTACCCATCTCAGTTGGGTGAGCCTTAGCTTGGCATGGATGCTGTCCATCTGGGCTTTGTGGAGAACCTCTGTGTCCGGTATCTTGTCTTGCCACTTGATGTTTGGTAATTTCCTTATGATTTGAATAATGTTTGACGAACATTTGATAGACCATGTGAGAACAAAGATGATCTAAATTTCCTCTTGTCTATTAGAAATTGTCTTGCATTGATGATAATCAATTAAGACAAAGTTCACTGACTTACTATATCTTATAATTTTCAAAATTACAGCAAAATGTAAATGACCTTTTCTTCAAACAGTCAACAACCAAACTGGCTTGAAATCAAGACAGGGCTCTACTTCTTCATGCCACAAACAGCTATCACTTATTGCTTTTGTCACATCATTTTTAACCCCTTCTACATGAATATGAAAAAAGGTTTCCTCAAAACTTGGGTAAATGATAACGAGATAAAATTAATTGTCAAAAACAAAGTCTTTATTGTAAAAGGACATTTATGTTGGAAAACATGATGTTTTGAATGCTTGGTTAGTTGTGAATTATTAAATCAGACCATCAATATCGAAGAATGAACAAAACTTTCAGAAAAATTTTGAAATAAATGTAATTTAAGTTATAATAAATCTTCTGGAACAATTTACTGCTTGAACCAGGGTTGTAGATCAGAATGGATAATAAACCTATACACAGGAGTGACACACATTGCCTGAGCTGACAGATAATGACTTTACATGACAGCAGTTGTGTTAGTAATTGGTCAACATTTCTTCTCTTATGAACTGGAAAATAAATTTCACAGCCCGTATGATTGATTATCAAGACTATCAGAGCACGTAATTTACAATATTCACATAAAACATTATTAACATCTTGGCTTCCTTTTTTCATTACGCAAATGAAGTTCAATTGAAAGAGCTTCATTTCATTGAAATCAAAAACCCGCATAAATAAAAATATCCAAAACTTCTATTTTTCTTCAATTTTTTGTTCTATTGTCAAACTAATAGTTCCTAGATTACTCAAGCTGAGTATACATGTATATCTGAGGATAATTTGCATCACTGTATAACTTGCTGATTCACTATACAAGAATCTAGGTCAAAACATTATCTATACTGGATAAATAAATTGCATATGGTAAAAATCCCTCAAATTTCCTTATTTTATTTACTACAATGCCTGGCCAAACAATCATTTCAGTCCTAATGGACTTCCACAAAGGCAGAAACACTACAAGCTCCTTGAACACTCATCACTATGGAATAAAAATGTAATTGAAATACAGTTTATTTCCACATCTTTGCTTTCATTCAAAATAAATCAAACACATTACACTATTTGACAGCATATTGCCACATTGAGTAGGGGACCTATAACATAATGTAGGCTTATTTCACAGCAGAAGAGGCAATGTATCACTCCTAATAAACAATCACCCTCCACACTGTGTGACATAGCCACTCCATTACTGCTAATAGGGGATCGAACAAACCCAGAGAGCAGATGATGTCACCCCCATCTCACATCTATGTCATGGGAGTCAGGCGATGGTTCAAATTAACTGTTGTTACTTCACAATGCTGTACTCTGAATATTCAATATGAATCCATAGAGATGGTTTTCAATACTACATCGATCCCGCTTTTTGTGGAATATAATGATAATGATAATAATAATAGCATTCTTGTACCATGCATATATATCCATGACATAGAATGCTCAAAGCGCACAAATGAAATAATGATTTTTATTCCAAGAAATTTTCAGAACACTAATCATCATTATCATTATTGCTGTAAATTTGTGTGAACATTTCAAATTATTATCATTGTTAATGATAATTGTGTGAAGTTGAATGAAAGTGTAATATCTAGGCTCAGAATATACTGTAAACCTTCAACTAATCAGCTGATCTGTTTAGTTAATCATAAGGGAAGCAGAAGATCCTAATTTCTTAATCATTATTCAAAATAACGTATCAGGTCAAATTGTCATCTGACCTTAAGTACACCGGGCTTCCTATCACAAAGCACAAAATAACTATAAATACTATCATTATTTCACTTAGATAACCTTAGTACAATGCTAAGGAATGGTAGTTAAGGTTCGCTTTATTAATGTTTGCTTTGTGAAAGGAAACCAAAATTGAGTTGAGTTGAGTTGGTGTTTAACGCCGCTTTCAAGATTATTTCACTTATATCGCGGCTGCTAGTATTATTGCAGGGAGAAAGCCCGCAACACCATTGTGGCTATGCATTGCGGTGAAACCTACGAGCATCGGCTGGAACTAGCGAACCATGGGTGGTACTGCACTGAATTTCAGTTTAGCATTGCACCCAAACCTGACTGCATGTAGAACAGTTCTCTACTGCAGACAAAGTTGCCGAGCCCCTGGCGGGATTCGAACCACGGACCCCCTGATCCGAAGCCGAACGCGCTAACCACTGCGCTATCCCGCCCCCAAACCAAAATTGACAACACATGATCAAAATTTCATTTTGAAAACTTTTCTGATTTTCTAGTTCATAATTCTAAATAAGTCTTGTGGGATGGCTGAAAGTTCAGTCCCATCATGTCAGTACTCACGGTTGATGAAGAGAAGAAGAACGCCCTTTTTCATGGAGTAGTTAGCGTTGGTTACGTAGCCGTGGAGTTTGTACGCTAGTTGACTCTCTTCTGCACTGATTTCGAGGAGCTCTCTGAATAAAAAAAATAATAAAACATAATCTTTATTTGATTAATTTGATACTGTTTTGTTACAACAGGTTACTTCAGACGGAATTCATACTATAAGCATTGTAACTATAAGAATAGTTTTTTCATCATTCTTTCACTAACCGTTAATACAAAAAAAGAGCCATACACTCGATCTGTAGATCAACAGGCTTCATTTCTTACATTCAATAAAAGTTTCTATTTCTGATTTTACAGAAGGTTAACAAAGTTTCAGAAGTCTCAACGCAAGATTTCAGCTACACTACTAACTGATTGAAACATAGTTCCAATAGAATTATATCAAGTAGGAAAATTCCAAGGGTTGTTTCCTTTGCAAACTATTAACTTACTATTTTAGAAGCTGGTTAAAAGGATAAGATTTCAGTTTTGGCAGTGATTTCTTCCTATTTCGGTCTATTTGTATTCATTTGGGAAGATTTGTCTGCCCTTGCATGGTAGGCTTTTGGAGCATGAAGTTGCAGTTGTGTTTGAATCCAGATAGACACTAAAAATATGTGACCTAGGCATTTAAACTGTCTTGTGTCAAAGGTATTTTATCAACGTTAGACTCAGTTCACGCAGCTGTACAAATGGGTACCTGAATACATAAAGTACGGACCAGTCTGTGGCGAAAGGCTGTTATAAGCTGCCTCGATAGTAAAAGTCCTGAAGGGGATAATGTACATTTTAGAATAGATATCAGGCTATAGAATTGGAAATTTCATCATTATTATTCAAAGGAGATTTACAGCAAAAACTTATTACAAGTATACATAAAAGCCCCTTGATTTGAACTCTAAAGATTTCTATCAACATAAAAAACTCGGTCATTCTCTTGACGAAGGAAGGTGAACCTATGAGGTGAACCATGTGACTTATAATACCACTATCTCCAACTGCCTCAATCATGTCACAAACTAACATGTGTCCAACCAACTTGTCACTCAAAGTTAATTGTTACTGCCAACATCAACATTATCCTGACAAAGCTCTTTCTTTTCATTTGCTCTTGGTTGGAATTGAGAAGCAATAGGATTATCTCACAATGCTCAATGATTCTTTCATGAAGCTCTTCTCTGAATGGAGGTCAACTGGTTCCGGATCTAGATCTCTAGCCATTTACAGGTTGCAAGGATGATGTCAAATTAATAATATATCCTATCAACATATTCAAAAGATGCTGGGATAGATGATTTAAAAAAATCCTCTGAGATTATACTTTAACAATCATACAATTTTAAGAATATGATAAGAATTTTAAGAATACAACTTGGATGTTCAGACAGCATTCAACATGTTTAGTTCAAACAGCTTTAATCAGTTATCAAGTTTGGGAAATAGAATTGTGTAGCTTGAGCAAATTTGATATGTTCTTTTATGAAATCTTGATATTGACTTAAATCATTGTCTTCAGATAGCCAAAAATGTTTGTTCTGTTTGTGAGATCCCTTTATTTCTATAAAAATGTGTTTGACAGTGCCTTTAACAACACTAAGTGACAAGCTAGGAGAATTCTAGTGAGGAATGGACTAGAAACTACCTGTAATGGGACCATTGCTAAATTCCAATAATTAACTTGAATGCAGTAACTTGAGAAAGAGCACTTGATTTGCATTATGTGGGCTGATAATTGTATTTGATTTCAGGGGGTTTAAACAGTTTTTTTTGCGAAATAATTGTTTTCGATGTTGACGACAAATTCAATCTTGCAAGTTTTTATTGCATTTGGAGTAAAAAAAATTGAAGCTGTTTCTCAAAGACATCAATTTGTCTTCAAGAAGGAAACAGTTTACCGTTAATGGAATCAAAGGTGAACAAAAGAGCCTGAACCCTGGACTGGCATGCCCATCCAGATCCCAGATTTTCAAAGCTCTAAGATCTATCTAACTAAGATAGTCTTAAGCCAATTTCAATGTATGGTACTTTCGACTATCTTGGCGCTAAGAGAGCTTCGAAAATCTAGGCCCTTCTGTAACTGCAACTCTCAACCAACAATTTCAGTTTACCATTGTAGCTCTTGAGATACCTGTGTGCTACAACAATGAAGAGTGTTGTGAATTCTACTGAAGCATCTGGCAAGCATGACACAGGCAGCCAACATTGGATCTCAGTGGTTTTGAAAGAAAATATTCAATAAATTGCAAGCTTGTGTACATTATAAAAATAATGAATAGCAATATGTATTTGATCTTTAATTTGACAGTTTTCGCAAGTTGTCATGTGGTTTGTTTTAGTAACAGTGGGTGTTCTAAAGCCTTCAGATATGGCAGCATACACCTGGGGGTTATTAGACACCTTTTCTAGTCATAAAAGTCTACATTCACAATAACTGTGTTAATCTAAGGGAATCACTGGACATTCTTTTTCTGAACGTGTTAAAAAGTTTATTCAGTCTAAAGATAAATATGGTTGGATAAACAGGAAATATCAGATGATTTGGGCTACCAATATTTGAAAAACAGATTTATTGTTCATTTTATTCAGAAATCTGTTTTACTCGGCATCCACAAAAATATTTCTTAATCATTAGAGATAACATGGCAGTTTGATGTAATGGATTTTATAGAAGAATCAATAGGAGCAGAGAGCAGCTTGAGATATATATATATATATATATATATATATATATAGGCAGGTATCAGTTTAAAATGGTGAGGTATGGAAAGGTTTCACCATGAAGTGATGTGATACAGAAAGTTATCATATAAGGTGATGTGGTACAGATACATATCACCTAGAAGTGATGGGATACAGAAGATATCACCTGAAGTGATGTGGTTCAGATACATAACACCTATGTTATGTGTTATGGATAGATATCACCTAGTAATGATGAAGTACAAAAAGATATCACCTAGAAATGATAGGGTACAGATATATATCCCCTAGAGGTTATGTGGTACAGAAAGGTATCGAAAGATATCACATAGAAGTGATGTGGTACAGAAGATATAACCTAGAAGTGATGTGGTACAGAAATATATCACCTAGAAGTGATTTGGTACAGAAATATATCACCTAGACGTGATGAGATACAGATAAATATCACCAGGAACTAGATAGAGCACATTTACATAGCTGCATGATATGTGTGCACACCAGATACAATGTACTGACACCTATGAATAATTAAATGAATTTTGAAAATAAACTTAGAGATTTCTTGTTGTTTTTTATGTACATACAACTGATGTGCATTTTGAAAACTTTATAGAAATGAAGAGCAATTTTAATTTGTCTATTTTTCAAAATTGAAAGCTCAAGTCATCTGACGTACGTCAAATAAGGTCTTTTTAGAAAATCAAGTTATTTTGAATGTAGACCCTGTAGCAAGACTAAAATGGAACACTGTGTAATAATCCCCAGGGGCCTGCAGTCATATCTGAAGGATTTAGAAAATCACTGTCAGATATGGAATCAAACAATTAATGCCATAACATAACAACTTTAAAATTCTACTTTAAACTTTAAAATAAAACAAAAAAAGTAAAATAATAGGTCAAATAATAACTGTGATTCTCAATTTTGATAACATACTTGTAATATCATTTCACAGTCGCTGAACATTTTTTTCTCCAAACCACTCAGATCCAATGTCGACTGGCTGTTTGAGACTTGCAAGATGCTCAAGGACCACATCAAGATCTAGTACTGGTAATTTGCCAATTTAAAGGTAATCACAGAGAAAAAGCCAGGCCTATCAATCACTTGATCTTGTAGCAGTTCTCAAGAGTCACTGTAAGCATTCTTGATCAACTTTTCCAACTTGTCATCGAACCGGGGCCAATTGGCACAGATCATCCTTAGACCAAAATGTTGTAGCTCTATGTTATAACTATTGGTAAAGGATGTTATAACTTATAGTACTGGGTAAAGGAAGTTATAACTATTGGTAAAGGATGTTATAACTTATAGTACTGGGTAAAGGATGTTATAACTTATAGTACTGGGTAAAGGATGTAATAACTTATAGTACTGGGTAAAGGATGTTATAACTTATAGTACTGGGTAAAGGATGTTATGACTATGGGTAAAGGATGTTATACCTTACAGTACTGGGTAAAGGATGTTATAACTTATAGTACTGGGTAAAGGATGTTATAACTTATAGTACTGGGTAAAGGATGTTATAACTTATAGTACTGGGTAAAGGATGTTATAACTTATAGTACTGGGTAAAGGATGTTATGACTATGGGTAAAGGATGTTATAACTTACAGTACTGGGTAAAGGATGTTATAACTTATAGTACTGGGTAAAAAATGTTAAAGCTTATCATACTGGGTAAAGAATGTTAAAGCTTATAGTACTGTTTACGAGTAAAGGATGTTATAACTTATAGTACTGGGTAAAGGATGTTATAACTTATAGTACTGGGTAAAGGATGTTATACCTTATAGTACTGGGTAAAGGATGTTATAACTTATAGTACTGGGTAAAGGATGTTATAACATATAGTACTGGGTAAAGGATGTTATAACTAACAGTACTGGGTAAAGGAAGTTATAACTTATAGTAATATAACGTATAGAGACTACAGTCTAGGAATACATTTTTTTTAACTACAAATTTGGTTCACTAGTCTATCAGGTCATTAATTCTGAACTTATCTGAAAATTGTTGACGTTGCTTTCTTGTCAGATGGCAATAAGAGTATAAACCTTAGGTAATAAAGTAAGTGATGATGACCTATTGTAATGAGGAAAATCAGACTGCCTATACTTTACCCTTAGTTAAAAGATTCAATTATAATACTTTCGTAACCAGTCAAATGAAGGGCAGTTTGAGTGGACATAATCAGTGGATTTGTCATTATGTTCACAAATAATCCCATCTTTACTGAAGAAATCACTTTGCCTGAAGCTTATTGGAGAGTTGGAAGGTAAATTTCATTGCCTGTTCCAATTGGATTGGAGGAAATACCAATATGTGCTAAGAAATCAATCAGTGATATAGACTAATCAAATTACCCAAAGGCAATCTAGAATTACTTGAATAATTTCTGTCACATCTTCTAGTTGATTGTATCTACAAGGTCTTCCCAGAATGATATTGGTGACAGTTACTATACCTTGATATGTATGCACGAGGCACTGTTAGTATCCAGTAATTACTATCATTATTTTAGTGAACAGCAGCAGAGAAACACCAATAGATGCCTTAAAGAGCCACTCCGTGATTTTCATAACATATTATATACCTTTGATACGAACATAAAAGTCTCATGTGGTGATATAAAATCAAAACATCTTAACTTTTCATTTCCAAAAGACATATGCCAAATACTAGTAGCTGGTTTTCCATGAAAATCTAAAAACAGCCTAATAAATGCACAGAGGTGTAGATATAATATACATGGATACTAGTTATATAACCTAACAAACGCTATCAACTCCTAACTGCCCTCCGAAATTAGGTTTGACTATTTGACGCGCACCACTGTCCGGTTTTCAATCATAATTTCCACGTTCTACCTTCATATTGTCACTGTAAAAAAACAATAAGCTTTAAGATGTGTCTTTTTGGTAACAGTCGATATTTCGCGATCAAATGACAACATTGATTAAGTTTGGCATATGACTCCACGGAGTGGCTCGATCTTTAAAGATGCTGGCCTATCAGTTACGGTCCGCCATGTTGTTATGAGGGAAAATGACATGAAAAAGGCGCTACGCTTTTAAAAATTTTTTAAGAATCTTAAAAATAAACTACATATATGTATAGAATATTCACACGTTAACAAATAAATTACGATGTGATTAAAAAACAATGACTTGTTATCCCGAAGTAAGGCTTTTCACATGAAAGGCTTCATTTCTCATTCTTGTTTCATTTTATTGAGTGTGGGCTGCCATTTATCTAGTTGCAAAATCTAAATCAACCAATTGTTAACCTCAGGAACATGTTTCAACTGGGTTACGTCATAATCATGGAATAGTTACATGCATGTATAAACTGAAATGTCTCCTTGTATCTTGTTTCCACAAAAAATATCCAAATGAGATTGTTCCATTAAGTGTTTGTAACCTTGCTATTCAAAGAACTTAACTTTGTTTCTTATGCAAATGGTGCTTAGAATTTATAGAAAATACCATTGGCCAGTGGTAAAATTTTTCAATAAAGTTTATAAATATTTATCAATAATACTGCTTTCTTGTTTGTGCATATTCAATCAGAATCTAAATGTCACCTAGAATTGAAAATAAGCAATACCAGTTTAGAAATGTTTCTTGTAAGGTAATTTACCTTTTCTTCCGCAATAACATATATGATAATGACAAAATGATATATCAAAAAATAATATGTTTGAAACTGAAAAAACAACAACCCATAAATCAATGGTAAATGTCATTCATTCTTTTACACCACAGCTAGGTGCTATGGGGATGGAAAGTTTTGCAATGGCATGCTTGTTTTATCTAATGATTCAATCAAAACAGATAGTCACAACTCTTTAAGTAACCTTCCATTGGACCATTCAAAAACCATTTTTTATTCCACAGCTATTCTGTTAGCCAAGCATAATGGTGGAACTGTAAAATTGTCATTGCCCTTTTTGTGACAAGTTGTAACTACACTTCACTGTTACCAAAGTGTGAAATCAGCAAAAAAAACCAGTTGTCTTTTTGTCATACCAAATTTGGCAAAAGCAAAATGGCTGTCTTCTTTGAAACCAATAGAACAGACCCTTTAAGATTAAGTTCAAAAAGACAGAATATTCTTTCCATTCTGTTAACATTAGTTTGAATAATCACCTTGAGTCGCTCATCTCTCACTTGGACACGTCAAAGCATGCTATATAAAATCTGTTAATCCCAAGATATTTAAGTCTGGATTGAGCTGGTTTCATTAGGCTTTTATAGATCAAGCCATCTTTTCTGTAATGAGGCACTTAAAATCATTTCCTTTATGACCTTTTAAACTTTTTTGCTGCAGTCTTCATGACAAATGAAGACCTAAGTTGGAAAATTGATCCTTCCCATTCCATCAGGGTCCCTATGGTCCAATAAACACAAAAGTCGAACAACAATGAGACAGAAATGATGCTCTGCTTTCAAGGTTACAAATATTCATTAAATCAGCCTCATACATGTATAATCTATTTAGTTTCATTACTCGTGACATAAAATTGTACCAAGCATGAACAGCTGTTCAGGTAATAAAGTCCACCTTGCTCTGATCTTGGCAATAAAGTAACATATTTTCAGTTGCTAATGTTCAATACTCTCAGTTTAATTCCGATACATATGACAGTACATGAAATACCTTGTTAGTTGGTAGTGGGACTACATGCCAATATGCATGGACCAACACTACCATCATATGTTGTCGAGGTCATCCATTAAGGCAGGAAGCATTAAAAAAAGGTAATTCAAAAATTGTATTTTCATTGTCACTCTCCAATGAGCTTAAGGTCCAGTGTTTCAAAAACTGACATTGATAATGATTTTTTTCCAATGTTTGATTAAAAAAAATCAATTTAAATATCTGTATCGGCACAAAAATTGAAGATGAGCCCAATGACCTTGAAATTTGTTTTATTCAGTCTTGGATCGGTTACCATCAATCTTACCATATCTCTTCAAAATCAAGCATGCCAACATTTCTGCTAATCGAACCAACTACTAATGTTACTTTGCATAATAATAAAATTCGAAATCCTAATAATTCTTGATCATGAGGAATTATTTCAGACAGCAATCCATAACTTCTTGTGTCCTGTCAATTTATTAAGAGGTATGTTTTCATTTTCCATACCTTTCCTATCCCAGTCCAAACCAAGACCGTGCTGGTAAGATCTGTTTGACCCTCTGTTCTCATCAAAGCAAGATTCTATTAGAAGTCGGGATTTCAGGATATACATCTCTTCATCCAGCACATCTGTTAGATACATTGTTGTCAATATCTAATCTCAAGACTAACAAAACAACTATGGCCCTTTACTGACCTTCGGACAGCTAGAACACATAAGGTTGGCATGTCTCATTACCAGGCATATTCATGAGAATTCCCTGAAGAAACAATAAAGAGATTTCAATACAAAGAACATTTGCCACTGTCAGCATTAATGTGCCTTTCGGTTCTCCATACATAACAACTGTCCATTTTTCAAGTCCCTTTTGGCTTTCCATACAAAAATTAAAGTCGGTCCAAGAAACCATCAATCACACCTGGAAGTGTATTCAAAAGAGAATTCCCAGCAGTTACGAGTGCTTTACCCATGTCACCTCCACGGGACCAGATCTGGAGATCAGTGTAGACATCTCTATTTTTTTTAAGTCTGCATGCCCCCTGGGAATTCTTGTCCAGCACACATGTAGAACAGACATTTTTTATCTATCAATGTCTCCACACGCTGGTTAGTTGTTTCATACATACAAGTAGTGTGGTACATGGTGCTGACAATGATTATTTGTCTTGATTTTTGTTTCAGAAATAGTAAAGGATTGCTTAAAGATGTAAATTGGTTGCAGTGCAACATTGAAGTAACCCATTTAATTGACTTCAATTCATAGATATTATAATGATTTTTAAAAATAATATACTGAATCAGCCCAGAACACAAATATAATTTTAATTTTCAAGTTAGTAAGAGAGTTCTTTATTTCTGTGAGGAGAAGATTTCTGGAGATAGTTTATGTTCTTATGTACTTGCCACTAATTAATGTATAATGTTAACACAACCTTTGACACATGTCAAAGGTGGTGATATTTTGATTTTAAAGAGAAACAAAATTCCCTCAAAAAGAAAACGTCCAAAAAATTAAACCATTCATTGGCTTTTTGAGTGCGGAATGCCTGCATCCACATAACAAGGCATCTTTGATTAGTGTCATCCCTAATAATTTGAGAATGTGTGGACTTATCCTATAAATTCATTTATAAAGTCTTAATTCATATTCATAGAACTAGAACATTTTCCCACATTATTCAGACAAAGCAAGATGGCAGACCCAAAGCCTTTGTTTAAAGAATGTTAGGTGTCAAGAAAAGAAATAAATATTAAGAACAAAAGGTATGAAGTAAAAATTTTGAAGTTCATTTTTAAAAAAAAAAGTGATTTTAAAAAACATGAAGTTCAAATTTGTCATGAAACTTCAATAAGGATGAAATTAATGAAGAAACAACCTCTTTCGTAGTTAAGAAATTCACGTTGAATAACAAAAAGAGAAAATATAACATGCAGTAGACTGGAAATCAGAAAATTGGTCTGAACTTTTGACTCTTGTAGAAAATATCTCCTTAAAGTTAAGCCTGAAAATTACACAAAATCTCTCATCAAACTGAAGTCTGATCAATCAAAGCCTGAAATAATTACCTTGATTTTCTGTAATTTCCTCCATGGACAATAGTATTTAGTAGATCAAGAAGTTGGAGCAGGTGGATGGTAATAAGCGAAATGGCTCATTCAGTACAAGACCTGCCCTCATCATTTCCATGTCTTAGTGTGAGGTCTTAGTGTGAGTTCTCAGTTAGTTCGGGGACAATTACATCTTGCCTGAAGGTAGTTTTGCTTTCATGGAAGTTTCAACATACTTTACCTTTAATGGTTTCCTCTACCAATTCATGAACATTGTGTTGTGTTAACCCTTTATACCTAAGATATTGGACTGAAATCAGACTGTCATCAACAAATATGTCATAAAAAACTAAAAATCAATCTCGTGAAATTGCCAGATCACAAAACATGCACGTTTTTTATTGTCAGGTGGCCTCTCTCATATAATTGTACGTTTTAATGTTATTTGAAAAATTCATGTCATTATCATCAATGTTATTATCATGTTGTTTTAATTTCAGAACACAAATCAACATGACATAGATGGCCTATACTGTAGTGGACCGAGTTAACTTCTCACAGTGCCAAGAGTTGAGCCTAAGATTGCTGCCGGAATTTAAGACATGTATCTGCAAGTATGAGAATATACAATATTATCAAATAAATTTATTTCATATATACATGTGGAGAGTAAAGGTGAGGTGATAAAAGCAGTTAAATACTTTTGAAATTTGTTCACTAGTGTCTACATTTTTAATATCTTATTTGAAAAAAAAAAGGATTAGCAGAAACTTTGTTGACCAAAAACCCTTGCAGTTGTAAATCAAGCAGTGCTCAGAGTTTAGAGACTGTGCCCCATGGAAACGGCCAAAACCAAATTAGGAAGAAGTTGAAACCTAAAAGGCACCGCTAGGTCATTTCTATATCCCTTATAACTATTTTGATTAAAGAGCCACTCCGTGATTTTCATAACATATTCTTTAACTTTGATACGAACCTAAATGTCATATGTGGTGATATAAAATCAAAACATCTTAACTTTTCATGTCCAAAAGACATATGTATGACAAATGCTGGTTTTCCATGAAAATCTAAAAAGAACCTTATAAATGTACA
The DNA here is from genome assembly GCA_921293015.1 of Phorcus lineatus. NCBI lineage: Eukaryota > Metazoa > Mollusca > Gastropoda > Trochida > Trochidae > Phorcus > Phorcus lineatus. Next base: position 44,444,017 of record OV121092.1, on the reverse strand, counting down.
GAGGTGTAGATATCACGTCCAATATACATGGATACTAGTTAAAAACCTCACAAACACTATCAACTCCTAACTGCCCTCCTGGCTGTTTTAGATAAGTCTCCAAAATTGCATTTGACTATTTCATGCATGGAAACAGCGCAATATAAATGCACTATTATTATTATTATTGATTAAGTTTTACATATATGACTCCAACAGCTCACGGAGATAGAACCCTCTCTTTAAGTGGATTTCAAACGATAGACCAAACACTCCAGAATTAAGTACAAATAGATATGGTAACAAACATCTATTAATGCCAATCAAAGAAGTTACTCCAGAATTATGATAGACATAAAGTAAACTCAATACTTCATCAAATCAATTTCTTTTTTAAATATAATATACTGCACTGCACCTCTTTAACTTTAATTGAAATATTAATACTAATATCAATATGAGTACAAACAAAATAAAAACATTCATTAGTGCACAAATATTCTTGATTAAATAAGAATAATTCCAAATTTGTTTGGTAAAATATGTTTTTGTCTGTGTTTTATTTGTCAGAAATTTTATGATGGCATAGAATTAATATAAAATGCCAATGTCAGTCTGGTTCATGTTAATGATATTTTCTTTATTTTGCAGATGAAAACATCGCTCCAATAATTTGTGTGGTGATTTGTACTAATAAGCTGTGGTGACAGCAGTGTGTATAATCAACATAACACAAAATCTTCAATTCATTAGTGAACTATTTCATAACTGGATTAATCAACTTCTGACAGCCAGTTGTGCTTATTAACACTGATGTTGAATACAGAGGAAAACTTTCTGATTAGTAACAGTGAAAAGTGTTGTATTCTACACAGCTGGTGGATTACAAGGACTTGACACTCATCAGCTGATTTCCACAGCAGAACAGGATTAACTTTTATTGACTTGTGACAACTTATAGTATGGTTTATACAAGGACTTGGAATCAGCAGCTGATTGCTAATTAGGAGAGCAGTAACTCTTATTGACTTAAACAGCCGATACTGTCATCCAATGCTGGTGTTGAAAGACAGAGAATAAACTTTCTGATTAGGGACAGTGAAGACAAGAACTTCGGCAGCTGACAACTGCAGAACAGCCGAAACTGTTACTGTCTTGTGATACCAAATAGTGTCCATGAAAACCAGATTTTAATAACTTCCTGTTAAGTGACAGTGAAAGTTGTTTCGTTTGTTAAAGCAAGTGATCAACAAGGATTTAAAATCAAAGCAGATCACAATTGCAGGGGGAGTAACTCTGATTGACTAGTGAAAGTTAAGAGTGTCCATAAATAATGGTGTTGGAGAAAAGGCAGACTTTCTAATCGTTGCAGTGGTAATATACAAGGAAATTCATCAGTAGTGCATAACTGTAGAGCAAGGGATGCACTTGTTCACTTATTACTGCCAAAAGAGTCCATGAACACTGACGTTGAACAACATGTGGAAAACTTTGATTTGTGACAGTGAAAGGTGTTATATTCTTCAGAGCTGTTGATATACCAGGACTTGAGCCTCATCAGCAGATCATTGAGTAGCTCTTACTGACTTCTGACAGCCAATAGTGTGTTACAATGAAGGGATGGTTTTAACAGTAACAGTCCAAAGTGTCGATTACTTCAAAGTTGGTGAACTATAAGGACTTGAAAGTCATTACTCTATTCAAAGTACTTCAGTATTGCACAAAAGGAGTATGTAGGTGCATTAGTTTTTACTTGACTGCAGTCCTATTGAGTGACATCAATAATAGAATAATGAGAGCCAGATGTTTCCTCATCTGGCCATTGCATTATCTTGTAGGAAATTTGGGATCTGAAGACTAAAGTGACTTTGGCATTCCTAACAACTTTATTTAAGGAACCATTATCACAATTATGACTGCAATGGAAAGCTTGTGAAAAACAACCTAAAGGTTATCATTAGTTGAGTTGATCGCCTCAGAGTGTTGTTTCCTGGTGATACTTCTTAAAGGTTAGTTAAAACCAATTCTCGATATTGACTGAATGTACAGGGAACCTACAAAACAGCTATAGACACTTTAAAAAATTGGTGAAAATCTTGACCAAAATTGAAAACCTTCATTCATGGTGAAATACTATATGATTCTGTAAGATTTCCCTGTCTATGCCTATGAACAGGGACTGTGGACATACTTGCATTTGAATAATTCTTTTAAAGAAGCAGAAACCATGGCTTACTTGTGAGAAATCAGAAGGTTTAACAACAAAGAAAAACATCCTCAACTTCAAAATGGCTGCCCTCAATGTAAGCACCACTACTAGTTCATTGTCAAATCAGAGCATAAACATATGGATGCCACCACCCACCACCCTGGAGGACCGAGCACAGCTTATTCTTTCTCAACCGGTTGCTATTGTTAGTCTTACACTCTGCTTCCTTGCCATTGTCGCAAACTGCTTCTCGATTATGGCCACCATTTTGGGTCCTCACGGCATGGTCACTCACAACAAGCTCATTGTAAGTCTTGGCTTGTCTGACATCCTGCTCAGCTTCAGTGTGGTGAGCCACACCATCAACAAAGTGTTCATTCCCTATCCTGGAGGTTACTCTACACAACAGGAGATCCTCACATTCTACTGTATGACAATCTTTGTGTTTGCTCTTTACACTATGGCCACAGTGATTTCCCTTTTGAATCTCTTTGCCATGGCTGCTGATCACTATGTTGCTATCATGAAACCTCTCCACTATGCCGCGTATCTGAGTCGTGCTAGAGGGAACTGTCTCATTGTTACCATCTGGATGCTGGCAATTCTAGCCGGGACATCTGTGTTTCTCTCAGACATGAGCAAGTATGGTGAAAGGGACCTGAACTACTGCCATTACCTGAAGAAGCGTGACTTCCAAGGGGAATATCTCATCATAGCGGTGGCCTTTCTGTGTCTTATCACAATCTTGTACACCTACATGCGCATTTACATCGAAGTCAGACGAGTGTATAGGAATGGTGAGTCAGGCCATATGGACTATGTCCGGAATCGGAAAGCCCTTTTCACGACACTCGTGATTATAGGAACTTTTGTGGTGTGCTGGCTGCCGACATGTCTCATGCAGATAATTCTAACCATCCAAGCCAAGATAAGTCCGCAATCAATCATCAAACACTTTGGTCTTCTTCTCCGCCTCCAGCGATATCTCAACTGTTTGATCCTTGTTAACACCCTCTGCGACCCTATCGTGTATGCAGTTCGCCTACGCGATGTACAGCTCGGATACAGAAGAATTTTTCAAAAGTGTGCTTTTTTTCGTGCAAAAAGACGAGGGAGTCTTCAAATAACGCTTGAGCGACGACACACCCAGATTGCACGCTTACTAACGATGGACAGCATTGCAGTGCACAGTGAGAAGGAAGCCCCCAGTTCCCAGTGGGAGGCAGAGGTCCAAGATGCAACTGTTTCTAATGGAACCACAACTAAAGTGTGAGCAGACAGAACTGATATTCACATTGTTAATGTGTTCTGATGTCATTTTGACTTGATGGATCACAACATGACATGTTAAAAATGTTCAACTTATTCTTTTGTTAGAGCAGGAATCATATAATTATATAGCTATATATAATTAGATATATATCATCATTGCTCAAAAAAGGCAAGGATTCTTATTCATTGAGGCCTGATGTTTGAAATTACCATTTACAGCTCAGCGATAAACTTATTTGTAGAATTTCTTATTTCAAAATTGAAACGGTATAGCAGTTAATCCTAAAAAGGTAGGAATAGATGGATGAGGTAACTGGACATTTCTTCTGGGAGAGGATCTAAGAAATCAAACCTAAGGGGGGAAACATACGAAAAAGCTCCCGTTTAAGATTAATGCTGCCTTGCTGGATCTGGTTCTAGATATTTTTCCTCTTCTGGAGGTTAGTTTGATCCATAAAAGTACAAAGCAACTTAACACTAAGGTTAACCTTAGTGCCATCATTTAACATTACACTAAGGCTACCTTAGTGACTTAAGGTAACCTTAAGTGTTTTGTGCAACGGGACCCTGGAGGTTAGTTTGATCCATAAAGATTAGATTGCCTACAATTTTTTCTTATGCATGAAATCTTTTGCACTTTTTTTTGACATTTCAAGTAGATAGATAGACGAGGGATATGGAATAGTGCAGACTGACTTATAGTCTCAAATGAAGTCAACAAAACGTTATTGAGATATCACTTTCTGATTACATGCTTTTTTGAAGAAGCAAACCAGTTTTTTAAACTTGCTTATTTTGCTTTTTTTAAAGTAAATCTTGACCTATGTTCTGTTGGACTGACAATGCCTTATCTTAGTTGACTGAGGCAAGGAAAATGCTTGTGTGCTTATGTTTTCTTAAAATGGTAATTGTTTGTAGATAGGCGGGAAATGGTTTTTTTTTAAATAACATGCATTGTTTATATATTAATGAACTTTTTGCTAAATATCAGCCTGCTCATTGACATGATGATTGAAAATGTTCATGTGAATAGCCATATGCTTATATTCAAAATGTTTAATGCTTGGAGATGACTGGAGAAATTTATTAAAAAGACCAGATTGTATGTAGATGTATCAACCATTGTTTATAATCAAGGTTAAGATGGACAGCTAGAGGCATAGGAGGTGGAACTTTCATAAGCATATGGTTTTTGTTCAAAATATTTAATGTTTTCTGTTCGGCAATTACTAGTTATTTAACCAATTATGAACTATTTAAATCAAATATCAGCTTTAACTTAAAGAAGGAGAAATCAAATAGAATTAAATTTTTCAAAATGGTTCCGACAGATCAGTGCAAGAAAATCTTTTTGTTGAAATAATCTTTTAAAACTATTTCAAGGACTCACAATAGAGAGGTCATAATTTGTATATATGACATGAACTATTTAATTCACATTGGCAAAAGTAAAAGTCATATGACACTCCCGAGGGTAATAATTTCTTTATTACCGATTCTTTTCCATTTCAAATGCAAGGAAATTTTCAGAATACGACCTCCTTCCCTTGCGACGGCCCGCTGCAGTGACGTCATGAACAATGGTATGACAAAATACGGTCACTCGTGCTGAAACAATCGTTGCTAGGCAAAAGTGATATGTGCATGTGTGCTCATATTGAAAATATGTCACCGCTTATGATTAACCATATGGGTAATAAAATAGATTATGTGTCATAGCTGTGGATCAAATAAATGATACACAATGGTAAAAGGTCATCATGATATGTAAAGGGGGAGGGTGGGTACTATCAAAACACATGTGTAACACATAAAAAAAAACTTCAAAATTTAAATGAAATTTGTTAGGGGTCGTTTGACCCCTTCATAAGACTGGTCCAACGACTTTGATCATTGAAACGTCAAAATTAAATGTTGAAGTTTTTGTATGCGTTTCACCTTTGTTTTGACAATATTCCCCCTTTACTTATCCATATATTAAATAAAACATTGAAAGCAGTTTTGTCAATGTTGTAGACCTTACAGTTCATGGTTAATTCAATCTTCCATGGTTAAGACCTTTTTCAGTTGTATTTGAGCTATTAGATCGATAAATGGTAATTCTGTTTAACAAGGGTTACTAGCAACTGAGGCAGAATGAAATTAAAAATAAAAGACTAAATTAGCGACTTTTAAGGTCATTGATGTCAGTTTAGTCAATGCTGTATGCTTTTCGTTCATGGCAATTAAACTTTGTTATGGTTAATATTATGTAACTGTTATATTCTATTTAGATATGTAAATCTTTTTATTTAGAGATGAAACAACTGCAAAGGGGATGAGTTTGAAAATAAAACACTTAATTTGAAGTTTGAAGTTCAGAAGTCCGAGTGGGAACCAATATAAAATCTACACACGGTTAACCTTAAAAGAGGTGAATTCTGCAAATCAAATTAACATTTTCATCCCGATAATGGATGTTTAATGTGTAGTGGGGCAGTCAAGTTAGACATTTCTGAAAAATTTAGCATTTTCTGATAAAGCAGCATATGCTTTTCCTCTTAATATTGTCGAGAAGTGTTATTATTTTTTCTTATGCCTCCACCTCATAATCATCTTACAATGATCACCATGTGTTATTTTTTATGCTTCTTTATCCTAAAATAATCACCATTTGTTAGTGAAGAGGCGCCAAGTTGGGTAATTACATCACAATTCGCACATCTACTTGGCTGAGCAGCCTAAATAGTAAATTAGAATCTTCAAGTAGTGGATGATTCGAAGAAGTTGACTTAGCTTCTGGTAACTGTTCTCTAGGCTTGGAAAATATTGACGTTTCTTCTAAATTTTCCATTACGAGTGATATTCAGTCTTTCAGGTTGACAAATTTGCCTGCTTTTTTTCAATACCTGGTAATAGACTTTTAAAGCCAAGGTTTAGAATTAGATAAATTATTTTCACTATTAGTTACAAAGAACTGGTTTATGTCAATGTTGATGATGGCTAAGGAGTGTTTTAAAATGATTTTTAGAATAAAATCAAAGCTTTGCTTCCAGCACAGAATCTGTTCATGTTATATCTTCAAAACCATGCACACAGGAGCCTTCTTTATTAAATAACTAGCAGAAAGCATCATTTTCTTAGATTCGATTCTGCTTTTATGTCATGCATTAAAACCATAAAAATTTCTTGTTTATCATTACAGTTCTATTATTATATGACAAATAAAACTTATGCTTTCAAAATGAGCATACTGTTGATATTCAACAGAACATGAAGTGGAAATCTCGTTAAAAAAAAAGAAAAAGATAAAAGGACATGTGCAAACAAGATCGATGTATATGATGGTTTACATCAAGCTTCAATTTTCGTAGATCGATAGAGCAATTAGATTACATACATGTTGAAAATAAATTATTTGAATCAATACAAAAATTGTTCAATAAAAGATTCTTTTTGGGATTATTGTAACAGTTCTTGAGTGTTTTGATAAATAAGTTGCTTTAGAAATTGACGCAGCTTGGTGAAAAAGATGACTGACAAACAGGATCTGTGAGATATTGTTCATCAGGGTTTTACTGAGTATTTGACACAGAAAATGTCTTGAGGATCCCACGAAAAATCCATATGGGTCCCTTTTTCTGATACAAATTTATACCTTTTGATAAAAAACAGATTTAAGTGTGATTTTCATGACAAAATGTTATTCAAAAACATCAACCATTTATAATTCAAATAAGCAAAATCTTTATCAACCTTTAGTCAAGTGTGAAAATCCATTGTATTTTTGGAGGACTCCTGAAATAGGAAATGGGATTCCAAAAAAAATGTACTCTGAGTCCCCTGGACTCTCAATTTTGATTGACTATGTAAAACCCTGGTTAATATGGCAGGTTATGCCCAGTTTTTCCTTTGACCCATATCATCCCATGAATATAGGAGAATGTCAAAATTAGAGATTGTTTATGAATGTTCGGTAAATACGGTGAACATCCATAACACGTAATGAAACATCCACTGAAATTTGTAGCTTTTCATGCTGAAAATATAAAACTTGTAAAATTATCTACAGATCATAAGAAATCAATAACAGTTAAGAAAATAATACAGAGTGCACAGAATAAGTTATTATTCAAAACCGTTCAGTTAACTTCATTACATAAAAAATATTCACACAAAGTTTCATAAAGAAAAGAGGCATGGAATTTGAGTTTTTTACAGAAAAAAAATGTTTAGAGATGGAAGGATGGATGGACAGATAGACAGAAACAAAACAAGGTCAGCTTTGGAAATATTCACCAATGTATGAGATATAGAGATTATTAACCTCTTGTGTTTCTGTAGCATTTTATATCATATATCAGGAATAAAAGCATATGTTATCTTGACAAAGGCTCGCATAATACAATTTTTATATGATATCAATAAGGAAACATACTTGGTTAGTAATCTCTATATCTCATATACATTCATATTACATACAGGCGCCATAAAACCCATAATTGCTTATGTGTCATCATATTAGCAATAAACAATATGTATACATCAGACTCATTAAAATCGACCATGTTCCGAGGAATAAAAGTTTTGAATATTAACTTTGCAGGATTCGTACGTATTCTATCAGGGGCTGTCCTCTCAACAACGGTCTTAAAGCACCCTCCTTGCTTGCACATTCTTATACGTTTTAAGGGTATTTATGCTTTTTTTTAAAAGATATATTGTACATACATGTGAGATGTTAATAAAAAATATCTTCTTCTTACACAAAACCTAGTCATTAGCGGACCAATCACATCGTCCCGTTTAAAATAATGATAGCGGCAATAAAGGTTAACCCGTGGTAAACGGGAGTTACGTGCCCCTAGATACTGATACTGAAAGCTTTTGCCGGTGTCATTGTGATTGGCTAGTTGAGATTGCATCAAAACGTGCCAGCAAGGAAGGTGCTCTCAGACATATGTGCAGAGGACAGCCCCTGATCAACTACGTTCACATCCCGCAAAAGTTAATATTTAAAAACTTTTATTCCTCAGAACATGATTGATTTTAATCAGACTGCAATATACATCAACATTAGCAGCGGATGGGTTTGGGCACTATTTAAGAAATAGAAGACGAGTTGGTGTGCATCTATCGTTGAATAAAACATAGCAGGGAGCATAAAACACAAAGGGCGCAGCCCTGAGTGTTTTATGCTCCCTGCTATGTTTTATTATGAGTGTTTTATGCTCCCTGCTATGTTTTATTCAACGATAGATGCACAACAACGAGTTTTCTATTTCTTATATGAGATACCCTTAACAATTACTTGCTTTATATATCAAAATAGTTGAAAAATTATGGTATTTTTAACAAAAAACATTTTGAAAACAATGATGCCTCTCGCCGTAGAACATATTCGGACGAGTGCATTATCATGTATAGGGGTGGGCGCTCCAATATAAATAGAATCAAATTTATTTAACAATCAATATGAATTTGAAAATGTCCCCAGGGGATACGTTATGTCTCTAATCCGTGCTTTTCTTTCTCTGCAAACCCACAGCTCTCCTTTTGGTTTCAAATCGACAGACGCCGATTCAGCCACGATGGACAATAGCCCCCTCAAGTTTGATCAATGGACTTGGCCAATATGATGTCATTGGTTTATCGTCAAATAAAGCACATCGTCTGTCCCATTGTTGCCACTGTTTTAATGCCGTGGGTATCTTATATTTCCCTATATATGCAAGAACCAGCACAGTATGATTATGATTTATAATCTGTCTGAATATTTTACCATAAATTACTGCCACTTTACCTGATTACCAAATTACCAATTAAATATTTTCAGAAGCTGATAAGAGTAAATTACCATTCTTGGCATTTTACACTAAATGTAAAATATAAATCAGATAACACAATTTATGAACCAATATCTGCAACAGCTGGTGTAAACAAATGTGAGACAACGAAATTTTTCTAAATAATTCATGTGAGAAATTGATATATTCAGATTAAATGCACTATGAAAGTTTTAATCATTCAATGATATACTTCACTTGCGAATAATGCACATTTGATTCAATTTTAATGGTGCAATGATTAAACTGAAATGAAAAAATACAAATTGAGAAAAAAGTTTGAACAAATAGATTGATGGAAAAGATAAAATGCTTCTGCCTTTTAAAAAGTAGAGACAATGGCTCTGTAGCTCGTCAGTTTTTAATTGTCTCAAAACAATATATCTATTTGATAACATGGAAAATAAACAAGGAATTAAATCTTTGAAGGGTTTTTACAAGTGGCAATATGACATAAGAACACCAAATTTCCCAGAAAAACTACTTCTCTATTGCTAAAATGATGAAGTTTCGGAATATATAAGTTTACCCAACCAGGTGAGAAGTGATGAAAGAGAATTCTACACTAACAGTACTAAATACCTATTTCAGATTGGCCGATGTGAAAAATAAGAGGGGCATATTCTGGTTATAGAGTGCTCATTTTTCTTTGTCCAATGCGCAAGAATTCACTAGTTGCCTAAAAACAAATATCTCCAAATGCAAGTGCTGTTCATTTTCACATAAGAAACCGTTATTGTGATTAACATCGCACAATTTATGAATGCAATTGAATCAAAAGTATTTAAGCGTTAACCTCAAACTTTATTTCCAAGTCAAGTTTTGAAATTTTTAAGAAGAACCCCTGTAAAGCATTTGTAAATTATCAGTAGTGCCCTTGGTTTGCCGCACGTAACCTCATTTGACTTTTACAAATACATTATCTCTGTATGAATGTTAGTCCGCAGAAATTGTGCACGGGGATATATGACACAGCACAGGCGAATCAACATAAGAATATATTTTGATTTTAAATCATTGTTGTGGTAGAATGGGGAAAACTATACAGTGTTGGGAAATCAGAGGCATATATATATATACATATATGCGGGAATTTTAATAGCTCTAATATGTGTTTGACTTTAAATTGAATTTACAGCTATCTTAATTCTGTTACATGGCTCTGATTTACAATACAGTATGTTTATCTTGTTAATCAAATACTCCGACCAGTCATGATTGTCACAACAAAGAAGTTGTCGTCAGAGGATCTCGCCCATCATACAACATATTAATTTTCATCAAACGTATGGTCATAATTAGCAGATTTACATTTATCTCAACATGATTACAGTATTAAAGTGTTTGTTTGTTCTTTATGCTCTTTATTTGAAATTACCTGAACAAAATGATAACATAATTGGGTCTGTTCCAAATTACCAGGTGATAATGATTACACTACATAGTTCATCATGGTTCTTGAATGAGAAATTTCCACTCTTCCATGCCCTTATTTTTGGCAGTAAGACAATGACATTCATAAAATGACACAAAATGATGAACATGACAACTGACTCTCAATGTGTAATACTATTTACTATTAATTACACAATAATTAATATGCTCAGACAGAATCCCTGCACTGATAAAAAAAATGTTATATTGCTTTAGATATAAATGGTGACAGCTTGTAACAGTAGTGAGATTAACAATGTATGTATCTAATTGCTTGATATGGCATAACATGACAGATAATCATAGTGCTACATTAACCCACTCGATGCCAGGTGTCATGAACAAATAGTAAAATTGAAATATTGTTTCACATTTTCAGGCTAGATTACAAAAACTTCAAAAGTGATTTTGCTCATTTCAACAAACCCCACTTAATAACACTATTGTCAATATATTTCACTTCAATTCAAAATCTACGTCAAAACTTTACGAAGCAAATTACCAATACCGGCCATCGACTATTTGGAACACAACATAATAGGCAAGCAATGACAACAAAGTATAATTTTATGACATAACTTCACGATGATATTTGATATGATAGAGGCAATATGGAAAAAGTAAAAACCTCAATTTGATAGTCTCAGTAGGTAATAAGATGTGATAATGATATTCAGTCTGACTACCAGGTTATTTACAACCTATTGACGCCTTTTTCAAATTTTAAATTTTCAATATTTATAAAAGAAATTGTACACTGAAAGCTACGAATGCAAAGATATTCACAGACAAACAGATAAATTGGAGGACTTCTGGCAATTCCATTCGTCAACATAATTCTCAAGCGCGACGAGTGGAAAACTGTTCTATCCATGCTAATACATTCAATACCAACAGGCCAATTCCTTAGCTTCAGATGAACCTTGTTGAGATAAAAAAAATTAATTAACAAATTGAACAGTGATAAAATCATGACATTTAACGATCAGTAAATTCAACTTATACTTGCTAATAACAATTGTGAATATTCATATTACCCGATTTAATATAAGCTATAAGCTATTACCCGATTGCTTTTGTAACGGCATTAATGTTAGTTAGTTAATGTTAATGTTAAAGTATGATAGCTTGATAAGTAATGATTTATATTCATGGTCCCTTGGATTTTAACTAATAGAGTTGCAACTGTAATTGCATAATGCTTTTTCTCCTGCTTCTTTTGTGTTGATGACAGATTCATCCCCCACTACTTATAATCACTAGCAACTCCTGTAGGTCCCATCCCTATATCCATAAGTTGATCCTGGTACTGATCCTGGTACTGATATCCCTCCTAGGTACTCTAGGATCTCAAGCTCCTCAGAAAATTTAGTTACATTAAACATATTGAATTCATAGAATTCGAAGACTCCCCATCCCACTAGAGGTTAGGTGATTTTGGGTTTTACGCCGCTTTCAAAAGTATTTCATTCCACTATAGATTGAGGGTGAAGTCAAACTGCTCTTTCAACATCGATCTCTCTTACTGTTGTAAATCACAATGCTATGCACTTTTATACCTGACAAATTCAGTACATATCAGACAAATAAAATGAGTTGGAAATCAATAGTAAATCAGTTGACAATTTGCAAAAAAAGCATCATCTAAACTCTGTAATGCCTTTCAACAAAGAGGATCCCTATCAATAGAAATGAGATGTCAACGGCTTTCGCCAGACTTGGTTCAGGGCAACTGAGTTAAGATATTTCCTCTGGGATGATGACATAATTGGTTGGATCTCGACTCTGATATCACCAGTTCAGAGTGTGGCTCAACACATGCTACAGTAGAAACATGATAGTTGATACATGCTTGAGTAGCAGTAGTCCCCAATGAATCTTAATTAAGTCTGCCAGACAAATGATTGGTCTGTAAGAAAGGCTAAAGTCCTCTCTTATGTCATTGATTCATTGGGAACTCAACAATAAATCATGATTACATTTGACTTGAATTATAAAGTTTCACCAGATGTTAAACCTGTAAGACTACAAGTGTCTTCCACATGGACTGGGAGGGGTAAGAGGCCAATGAAAGATAATTGGAGTTAAAATAACTCAGAGGTTTCATGAAATGAGGATGCATGTTTTGGGTTTCAGATTTATTAAAACTTTCAGACATTATATTAATAAATGAAGATACGAAATTTTCCAGATAAAAATTCCATTATTTATTCTTTCAATAGTTTTGGGGCACACTTGAGCTAAGAGTTCAACTGTGAGAAACCATCTCAATGAAAGTGCTGGGATGTTTTACTTTTGAAATGCCTTGTGGGATTTGCTGATTAAATGAACGTAGCATTCATGGGGAGATACTCTGAATACAAATATGAGGATAAAGAAACCAAGAGGTGAAATTGTGTAGATGATCTGCATACGTATATTGAGCTCTGAGTGATAAAGTATTTGGATTCAAACATCAAGCTGACAACCTATCCCTGGCAAAGCAAACCTGGCCACAGTTAAAGACAAAGAGATAAAAGCAATTCACTCACAGAATCATGATTGGAAAACAAGGACAAGACGATCAAGAAAACAACGGTAGAAATGTGCCAGCCCTTTATAAAAAAACAGTTAAGACTCCGGATGTAACAATTGTTTAAAGTCTCTAACAAAAACACTTCAAAGATCAACTCAATTGAAGCAGGGATACACATGAGGGGTTCAATCAATTAGAAGGATAAAGTAATACAGCTGACAACGCACTTAATTGAATAAACATCCTTACTCTGGAAAATTTATTTGATTTATGTCTTAGACGCCCGTAGGGATTGTCAATACAAACTTGGTAAATCAGTAATTCAATGCAACTTTGAGAAAGAAAACTCTTTGGTTGTGTTTGTGTATTGAATTACAATTTCTTTCTTGTTAAAGTTCTATACACATGACTTCTTTTACAGCATGACATGATTTTGAAGAAAAGTAAGGTAATATTTTGAAGTTCAGCAATAACTGGTGCAATTTTGTACTGGATTGGTGGCCAATTTGAGGAAAGAGAAATCCGAGCAGGGAGGGTTGATCATGTTGAGAGGACTGCATTAGCAACTTGCATTTAACGCCACTCATAGAAAATGTTTTTATTCAAAATTTTGGTATTGCTGAAAGATAACTGCAATACAAAATTCATGAATTGGTCATAACATGTTCACAGGTACACCGAGTATGTTGTCGGAGTCAAATATGCCGAACTTTAAAAATAGTGCTATTTTATCGTGAAGTAGTGGTTGGCTCTGAAAATTCCAATCATATTGCTGATAAGTTCAGTTTGGAGACAGTATACAGGTTTTATTTTGCAATTTATGATCGAAAACCGGACAATGACACGTGAAAATGACTCTAAGGATATTCTGGAATCATATTTACAGCAGATACAGGAAAATATATATTTATAGTGTTTAGCAGATCATAAACTAATATTTATGTAAATAAGATGTAAAATTTTGACTTATTAACATCTATGTATGGCATTTTTTCTATAATCATTGAATATAGAAAATATTCTTATCTTGACATTTACAGAGATAAATATGCAAGTGAGGGGACTGGCTGTTTGAATTGAACTCAAGACAGATGGTATTTTGACTTTTATTTCAGCCAAATAACAATTTATGAAACATACTCTGTATCACTTTATTGAGAGTCACACCATCATTATGAACTCAACCTAATTATATTAAGGATGCGCGGTATTATCGGTATATTGCAATACAGAAACCTCACGATACGTAACGGTACAGTCTTCTGAAAATATCCGATATATCGGAAGTTTTAGAATTAACTTTTTTCATGTAAAATTTAAGAAAAACGTTACAAAAACACCACATGATTTTACTGAAAGTTGTAAACAAAGATGAATGTGCAAAGTAGAAATAGCAACAACATGTTGGAATACGAAACCGGTCACTTAATTATCTCTCTTTGCAAAATGACGTCCAGTTGAGCATTGATCACTGAAATAATTGCTGTTATTTAGTCAAAGTCATGGAAAAACTAAAATATGAAAAGTACCAATATATTGCAATACCTATTGCAATATGCTTTTCTGTATCGCAATATATTGCGACATGGAAATGAGGACCGATACCCAAATTATATATCCTTATTATCTGTCAACAGTTCAAAAGGTACTTTTTAATGTTGTAAGATCGTTCTGTTCTCATCTAGCCATTTTAAGAGACTATGTAATAAAATATGATTAATGAGATTAATGAATTTCAATCTAACAACACCTTGATCTGAGAAATATATACATTTATATATATATATATATCCTTCCTATCATTCGCTAATTGTTATAAAATACCTTCAATAGGAATCAACTCAACAGAACTGATACATCACACGACACATTGAATATCAATTCCTGCCATTCTTTAGTGTATAGTTACAAATTATTGTCATTGTATCTATTTTGAACAATATGAATATCCTTTCATTTGATGAATGATTAACAAATACTAAGCTACTGATTTTCGAAAATTGTTGAGAACTTTGTTGCAATCAGGGCTCCAGATAAGATGCGTATCTGCGTAAAATACGCACGGGTAATTCAGATATACGCATTAAAAATGAAATCAACGAGTGACAGATACGCACAACTCTCACAGAATACGAGTCAGATATTTTTTTATCAAAGTTTCATTTATACATGTCTGATCTTGACATCTCGAATAGTAGCTAACTTGAATTCTTGCCAACCTGAATGAAAACAAAGATGACCAAGTTCATATTTCATCAAAGAGAAATCACTCACTTATTTACAGATTAAACATGGGGAAAATTTAATTAACGGCTAACATCGAAAAATATGCTAAAGTCGAAATGAGGATCCGAAAACGATAAACCGTGAAATACTCCTAGTTTTTTTCATGTGGTAATTTTACTCCTCAATTTTTATTTTAAGGAGTGAATTACCCATAAGTGCAAATAATTATCTGGAGCCCTGGCAATATTGACATCCAAAAGTGAATGGCCTTTGATACACAATGTCGTCTTTGAAACACCGAAACAATCTTACGTCGTCAAAATTTCTAGTTCTTAAAACATTTGATAATCTAAATGTCAATTTTGACAGCAATTGTAGTCCGCGTATGCGGCGCTGATGTCAACCATTTACGTACACAGTTTCATATTGGTAAAAAAAGATTTTTCAAACGTTAAAAATATAAAAATAATCCAAAATTATCAAGTGTGGTCAAGAAATTTGAAGGTCATTCCTATTTATACATTTATGTTAAAATACATGATTAAATTAAAACTGATTTTAACATATAACAATGGGTAATATTTAAGTTACCTGTGAAACCTAACAATAGCAAGGTTTGAAATTAAACGAAGCGATCCATTTGCGTATTATGCCTGAAAAGCATGAAACAGGCATGACAAGGCATTGATTATCAGTCTAATTATCATTCATTCATAAATTTGCGTATATTCTATTTTTTTTATTTTTCATGTTATCATGTTATAAAATAAGTATTTCTTTTTATCCTAATGCAAACAAAATCAAGATGGCTGAAAAGATGCTGGTAGAACTCTCTCTCAGTCTGATTAAAATCGACCGTGTTCCGACGAATAAAAGTTTCAAAATATTGACTCTAACAAGATTTGAACTCTATTTGTCTACCCTATCCTCTCCACAATGGTCTAAAGGCAGCCTCACTTCTCGCATGTGCTGCCACCAGTTTAGCGCAGATAAAACCTAGTCATTAGCGAACCAATCGCGTCATCGTGTTTAAAATAAGGATAGAGGCAATCAAGGTTAATAAATGGTAAATGGGAGTTACTTGCCCCTAGCTACTGATACCGAATGACTTGCCGCACGCATTGTGATTGGTTAGCTGAGTTTACATAAGAACGTGCACTACAGTAGGCTGCGGTCAGACCATTGTGGAGAGGATAGCCTAGATGATGAGTTACAATATAGGTTGAATGATGAGTGTTACAATATAGGTTGATTGATGAGTGTTACAATATAGGTTGAATGGTGATTGATACAATATAGGTTGGTTGATGATTGATACTATGTAGGTTGAATGATGAGTGTAACAATATAGGTTGAATGATGAGTGTTACAATATAGGTTGAATGGTGATTGATACAATATAGGTTGATTGGTGATTGTTACAATATAGGTTGATTGGTGATTGTTACAATTTAGGTTGATTGATGATTGTTACAATATAGGCTGAATGGTGATTGATACAATATAGGTTGGTTGATGATTGATACTATGTAGGTTGAATGATGAGTGTAACAATATAGGTTGAATGATGAGTGTTACAATATAGGTTGAATGGTGATTGATACAATATAGGTTGATTGGTGATTGTTACAATATAGGTTGATTGGTGATTGTTACAATTTAGGTTGATTGATGATTGTTACAATATAGGCTGAATGGTGATTGATACAATATAGGTTGGTTGATGATTGATACTATGTAGGTTGAATGATGAGTGTAACAATATAGGTTGAATGATGAGTGTTACAATATAGGTTGAATGGTGATTGATACAATATAGGTTGATTGGTGATTGTTACAATATAGGTTGATTGGTGATTGTTACAATTTAGGTTGATTGATGATTGTTACAATATAGGCTGAATGGTGATTGATACAATATAGGTTGGTTGATGATTGATACTATGTAGGTTGAATGATGAGTGTAACAATATAGGTTGAATGATGAGTGTTACAATATAGGTTGAATGGTGATTGATACAATATAGGTTGATTGGTGATTGTTACAATATAGGTTGATTGGTGATTGTTACAATTTAGGTTGATTGATGATTGTTACAATATAGGCTGAATGATGAGTGTTGATCAATATAGGCTGAATGATGAGTGTAAGAATAGTTCTATCATACAAAGAATAATCATCAATAACAACATACCATTTAGCAATTATTGTCATAAGATGACATATATGAAAGGAATCATACAAGCAAATAATGAAAACAAATATCTTTTGGAGAAATCTTATAGTAACAAATATAGATATGAATAATTTACTTGAATTCACGACATTCCAACATAATGGACTACTACTAAAGGGAACTTATTTCATTTGTAGATTCATTAGATACAGGAGTTGCCTCGTTACTGTCATTATTGATGGAGGATTATATTACCCATATGGGAAGATGTACACAGGGTAATATTTTTCCTGTAAGACACACGGAAGTTACACATTTTCTTGGCATTTGATTGGTTGTTGTGAACCAATGAAAAGGAATGTAGTGCCGGGACTATTTCATTCATCTTTCAGACTTGTCCCGACTGGTAATTTGTTTACCCTTAGACAGATTTTTAACAATGTTTATTTATTCCAAATAGTTGCCAGTCGTCATTTCTCAGATGTGGCGCCACAAACAATGTCAATTAACCCTGCCACCTTGCACAAAATCATATAAATTAACAATTATTGAATTAGTTCTTCATCACGTTAAGCTAACAGTCGTGAAGAAGCGCCTGGTTTTGTTCTATCGTAATGACGTCATAGACACGAGCGGCTATGACGTCACAGTCTCATAAGTTACTTAACAAGTTTAGCTGTCTTGTAGTACTACTATAGGGCGTCGCTGACCTCTTCAAATTAACACAAAACTGTTCAATGTAATTATTTTGAATAACAGTTACGAAAACAATAACAAAAACGTTAAAAAAATAACTACTTTTAGCTATTATTTTGAAACTTTTTCCCAAATTACAATTTAGTCGTGCGTAGGTAAGTGTGAAGCAAAACCAAAGCACACGCGTATTAAGTCGGAAATTCGCAACCCTAATCCTTTATAGAGGAACGATTATTTCTATCATATTCGAGTTTTAATATTCTAAAAATCATATAGGTAATATAAACAATAACCAACTCGTGACGGGAATGACAGATTATCTTTCCCTCGTTATATTAATTGTGTTATATTAATTAATTGTTATAATTAATATAACTCGGGAAAGATAATCTGTCATTCCCCGTCACTCGTTAGTTATTGTCTATTTCTCTCCCAAGTTACACGGCTCTGATATCTTTCATTTCTTCCGACTGAACGTACATCTCAATTAATAAACTCTAGAATAACATTTCCGCTGAAGAGACCCATTCAGCAGATCAACACTGATTGAATTGTCTTGTGATGACCCTTGAAGCTGCTACTTTAAATTGTGTGAAACCAGATTGTGATGCCAATGTTTGTAGGTCACAATTAGCTAACACAGGGAGTTATCTGGACTCTAATATTATCTGGCAAAGGTACACCGCTATGAAGACTCTTCTTTCCATGGTTGGAGGGTTGAAAATATCATTTTTTTAGATGTTTTATACACTTCCTATATGTTTATAAGGAAAGCCAAAACAAGAATTCTGAGTGTCGTCCAAACATTGTCCTGAAAACCGCACTCGAGAGGCTCTGTGGAACGACGATAAAGGTTATTGTCACTATAGTCAGACAGAGGGTTTATTTCATTGATAGAATAGAGTTATTGTTATCAATTTTAAGCGTTTAAAAATGGTTAAATTTCAACTCGCATTCATAGGATAGATTATTTCATAATATGATCATATACTACTTTCCTTCACTTCATTCAAAATGATGTACTGTGATATTATCGACTCATAATTAATCAATTATAGTTCAGGCTATCACCAGGAATTAAGGTTTTATAGGGCCAGAAAATGGTAATTGTCATTGTTATATCCTAAAAGGTTGACTCAAGACAAATCAGTTGCTCTATTGTTCCTACTGTGTTTCAACAGAGCAAACTTGAGAATAGCCTCATCAGTTGACGAATTAGAACCAAGAAGACTGTTTATTTAAGTACTCAGTCTCAGCCGGTATTTGGATCTTTAACATTGCATTTCAGAAAGGTGAGATAGAGGTGAGCGGCAACATGATTGTGGCTTTGCATTGCAGTGAAACCTGTGAAAGCGTGCACCCAAACCTTACTGTGTGTAAAACAGTTCTCTACTACAGACAAAGTTGCTACTGGCCTCTTAATTTGAAGCCAAACGCGCTATCCACTATGCCATCCAGCCCTCATTTTGGTAGAAGCGTCTTAGCAGCTCATTTCTTTCAAAATCTTGTTGTATTTCTCAGTCAAGTGAAGAACTCATTTTAAAAATTTACAACCAGGCTCCATTGTTTTAGTTAAGATTGACTTTAAAAGCATCGGTATTAAAGGTTTTAAATCATTTCATATAAATTGAACATCACAGATGAGCATTCTGTCATCAAATCCTTTGACGATGATAGTTGAATATGGATAAGAATATTGTCATTAATTTAATCAAACACAAAAGTTAAATACCAAGCATGAATGATATTGCAGTCATTAATTTCGTTTTTTGAAAACCTCAAAACCATTGACAGCAACTCGGTCATTTTCTTCAATACCTAAAGTCCTCTTCCTAATTCATTTCACTCGAGGAGTGTCCTATCAAGAAACATAAGAGTGCTTTTTCCAGCTTGAGAAACACTTGACCGGACAACATTATGCTAAGTAAGTCTCCACATTACGCTATTGGCCTCAAGTGATGTTAACATTGTTTGGAAACGCCAGATGAGCCACCAACAGATAGGAGATGACACTAATTAGTGAAACCCAGGAGATCGTCTCAGCTTCTTGTAGTTGGAATACAAAGCAAGCACTTCACAATCACCTACAAATCTATTAAGCTAATACCACAAACCTATTCAGCTGATAGCTTTGTAGACTAACGGATTTCCCCTAATGAGCCCCTGGCAATCCAAGATTGTCAGACCTAGTTTGTTGAGGTGTCGTGTTTGGTCAGAGCTGATGTTTATTAAGACTTAATGTTGAAGGGATACTTCTACCAGGTATTTTCGTGGAAACTGATTTCAAAGGAACTCTAATGTTCATATCAACATTGAATATATATGTATATACTTGAGATTTCTCAGTCTAGCTGAAACATGTGATGAAATGGTAATCAAGGTCATGTTTCCTTTATTATGCAAAATCTGATGAAGTATAGTAATCATTCATTCCAAAAGAAAACAAATCAGAAGTCAAGCCTTTCATCTTTCATATGGGGATGTGGAAAGCCTTGCTTGGCTTAAACAGACATACTACAGCAGCCTAAGGATAAAATATCTGTACATGTTGTCTATATTTCATTAATGCACCTTTTTAATCACAATAGGTTAAATGTAAAAGCAAAAACAAATGACTGACCACGTGACATTAACAGAATTGTCACTTTGAATGAAGACTGTCTGAGATAAAAGATTTATAGTATCATCAATTAAAAATTTATCAAGATAAAGGCAAAAACATTTTTTTCCAAAGACAGGCATAACTGTTTCATTCTTTTACTATCTAAGACCCATTTCCACCAGTGCCTTACACAACACGTTAGAAGATGGTTTGTGTGTTTGTTGGAACCCTTGCAGAGACAAAAGATTTAGAATCATCAGGTTATCAAATATATTAACCCTTCCGTTGCTGAATATTATTTTGACCAGTTTTGCCCCCGTGGCTGAATTTTCCAGCACTCGCCTCGCTACGGTAATAACGCAATTAGCCCCTGTGGCCGAATTTTCCAGCGCCGCCAGATGCGACCGTTTTAACAACATATGGCGTGTTTACATGGCGGAATACGGACGTTATCGTCGTTTTATACAAAGCTAGTCGGCGAATCCCGTGTTACAAATGGATGATACTTACTTGACACTTTGAATGAAATTTCTATCACCCCTGGAACGGTTTCTACAACTGAAGTAAACTTGTTTTCAATTCGGGCGCCATAACTCAATAAATTCCAAGAGCGCATGCGCGAAATCAAAACGAAACTAAAGATGAATTGTTCCTCTTCACATCGATATAAAAATTATTTTTATAATATGTCTGGAACGAATTTTACTAAATTTTAAAAATTGTCTTCATTTCAAACATTATAAAATCATTTAATCACTGAGTGCACACATGCAAATTATATACGGAATTGAAGCTAATTTCTTGCTCTATATTTCACGATAAATTTTATTACGATACGCCATCCTAAACGAAAGATATAAATTACGAAAACAGGGTAATGATAAATCCCGATAACGTTCTGACCCCCACAGTAATATTACTAAGCTAATAGCCCCGGGCAAACGCACGCGATCAGCGCGTGCAGGCGGGATATCCCCGTTGAAACATACACTCACACACAATATAAATTGTCTTTATTTCCAACCTTATAAATCATGTTATTCGCTTTGTATACATGCAAATTATATATGGAATTGAAGGCAATTTATTCTTCTTTACGAAGAAATAAATCATAACAATCTTTTGCACTGTAATTAGAAGTTATTACCAACGAAACGTGGGTATAGCTAGTAATAAAGTCTTTGATAATCGCCTTACCGCAACATATGTCGCATCATTTCCACACGTTTTATTTTGATGCAAATATGGGCAAATTTCACATGAAAATGAAGGTATTTATTTCTGCTTTACGATGATATGTAAATAATAAATATGTACCACTTGGTTTGGAATATATAAAGTTTGCAAAGATGGTACCCTCGGGTATTTTAGAACAAATTTTGATAATTGCGACATCACTAACCGCTCCTTTATTGTCTAATTGTAATTTGCAAATTTTATATAGAATTGAAGACGATCCTTTCCTCTTTATTGTGATATAAAAAAGATGATAATGCGCTCTGCCGTTAAATGGATAGGAAGTGTAAAAAGCAGTTGAAAAAAAATCGCTTCTCGGTAAACAAAATATGAATAGAGAAATTGCCTGTTTGTGCAATGCTCGCCGGGTCCTTTCTGATTTTCTTGTACATACCAATTTTATATGGCAATAAAGATCATCCTTTTCTCTATATTTTGATATATGAAATTGCAAAATTTACCGAGAAGTTTATGTGATATAAAGTGCGAGAAAATGGTAAAAACGTAAAGAATAAACAAAAGTCACAATTTTGCGGGACTTGCTGTAGCTTTATTCTATATTGTATATATAATTTTTTTATATCAAATCGAAGACAATTATTCCTTTTTTATCACGAGGTAATCAATTTCAAAATACGCCTAGATGTTGAGAAGATATGAGCAAAAGAAAAGCACGTGTCAAAATCGCCGTTCAGTTCACATGATTTGAATCGAGAAATTAGCTTTTAGTGCGGCGCTTGCCGTGTCTTTATTTATTTTTGCGCATGTACACATTTTACATGGAAAGAAAGACAATCTTTCCCTCTGTCTTATGATATAAAAATTGTCAAAATACGTTGAGCACATGATGTAAAATTGGTGTGACAAAATGGTGTAAAACTAAAAATATGTAAAAATCACCTTTTTTGCGGCACATGCTGTATCTTCAATTCAGGT
Source organism: Phorcus lineatus (assembly GCA_921293015.1). NCBI lineage: Eukaryota > Metazoa > Mollusca > Gastropoda > Trochida > Trochidae > Phorcus > Phorcus lineatus. Next base: position 44,420,910 of record OV121092.1, on the reverse strand, counting down.
AGCGTAGTTATGTATTTTATATTGAATTGAAGACAATTTTCTGCTCTTTCAAATGATCCAACCGGTATTGAAATCCGCCCAAGGGTTCAGAGCATAGGGCGTGCGATATAAGGTTGTACGTTTGGTGTGAGTGCAGGCTTGTAAGCAAACGATAGCACGCGCGGGACGGTAAGCTCATGCGAGCGGGGAGAAAGTGCCCACAGGCTATTAGCACGTGCGGCGGGGAGTGGGGGAAAATTGAGTGATTTTAACGCTTATTTTCGGTACGATAAACATTATCAATGTTCTCATAACTTTCGGAGCATGTTCGCGCATTATTTAGAACACCAACGAAACAAAACACGGTTGCTTAGCGACAGCCGGAACGAAAATACAAGCGTTGAACTGAGACTACTGCTAGGCAATAAATTTCCGGGCTCTGCTACCGAGACCCGCGGTCATAATTAGTTAGCGTGAGAAAAATAGAGTGTGCTACTCGCATCCCGCTAAGGGGATTTGCGGGCAAAGCTAATTTCATCCCGGAATATTCCGGAACCCGCATCTTAAGGGTTAAGAAAAGAATATATTTTTCAAAAGACTGTCACTGCCGTGTGATTATTGTACTTTTTTAGACTGAGCTTAATTCTTCAACAATTGTTTTAAACAGCACCATAGAAGATTCTGGTTTAATTGTGACATACAGATGTTAATCTATCCTTATTCAAAGATACTTCTTATTCAAAGTAAATGATTAGAAGGCATTCTCAGTAATGTCGCCTTTTAGTTGCAGGCTTGAGGTAAATTAGCCAGACAGTCTGTTTGAAAATGAGGATGTTTAATCAGTCAAATGTGAAAGGTTTGATTAGTTCCAAAGCTAAGAAACCAGATAGACTACACAACAGCTTGACCAGTGGATTTAACTTCATCATTCTACACATCTCAAACATCAACATCATCACTAAACTTGACCAGTTTGGTTTTCAATGGTTTCATTATATAAGGGTCGAGTGGGACAAGAGTTTTTAAAAACTTCAGTAAAAATAAACATTAATGGATAAATTCAGTTTCTTGCTTGTGCAAATTCAAGTGTATTGATAAAGTCTAGATTTACCAATGATACCAAATATCAAGATTGTATGATAGACTCTTACTTAATACATAGAATGGACAAGAACAAGTCAAAGTGAATATTATTGAATAGCTTTTTCAACAATCGTACAACAAAGAGTACTGAAATGATTTTTGCATGAATTCCTTAAGATCATGCGTACAACAAACACCTTCAATCAGTAAAGCTGATGTAGGTCTGAAATTGCCTCTTAGGTCTAAACCACTCAATCCCTGCTTTTCCCTCCATTTTCCCCTATATCATTACATTCTTCATAGCTCACATCAATATGTTTTATCAAGAGTTTCTTTATAAGCAAGTGGACAATCCAATATATTTTTCATCTACAGTTGTGAGTTGTGAAACTGGAGATGGTAAGAGACAAATTAATGAGTTAAACCAAGAACACGTGGTCATCCAGCTGCTCATTATATGCATCAGACACTAAACATCAGAAGGTGGTAGATCAAATCCACAAGACTGTAAAGAAATAGTCCAAGTAAAGTAAACTGAGGTCATTTAGGGGGTAATGCCATTTTCATGAGTTTTTCACTTACATCACGGCTGATAATATCAATGCAGGGCGAAAGCCTACAACACTATTGTGGCATTTGGGTGAAACCCAGGATAATTGGTTGGAACTAGCATTATACAAAGGTGGAACTGCGTAGAAATTCAGTGTGGTATTGCACCCAAACCTCACTGTATGTAGAACAGGGCAATTTCACAAACTTTCCAACAAAGGAAGATTGACTGGAACAAGCATCATACAATGGTGGTACTGTGTAGAAATTCAGTGTGGTATGGGCACCTATCTTGTTAACATTGGGTTTAGACCATCTGAGTCGAAGGTAGCTCTGTGCAAAGGGGTCGTAGTTGATGAGCCTTGGCTATTCCCAGTAAAGTGAAAGATGCAGGCAATGTAAATCCCCTGGGAAGTAACTTGTAGACAGGTCAGTGTTCTTAAACCTTTCGTCAACTCAGATTTTGTCTTGGCGATAATCAAATGTTGCCCCTCTGATTAGTCTCCCTTGCCAGTATTCTCCTTCACTCAGGACATCTGTATAGGTTCATCAAGTAAATCATAATATCCTAAATTACACATTTACCAAAAAACTTTCACAGGCTTTCTACAATTTAATAATTGTAAATTTTGTTCAAAATAATGAAGACAATCCACTCAGTTGTGGTATTGGTGTATCCCTTTATTACCAAGTGATTCCAGTATATTGCCGTCAGAAAGGTATGGTATTATCAATTCACCAGTAAATGATGAGAGAACTTCCATTGTCCAGAATCTTGATATCAAAGTAACAGTTAGGCTGTCCAGAATCTTGATATCAAAGTAACAGTTAGGCTGTCCAGAATCTTGATATCAAAGTAACAGTATGCCACTTGTCATGATGAGAAGATTACATTCAATGGAAAAGAACCATTTAAAGCTTGTAAGAGTACAAGTCATGTTTCTTGATCAGGTAGGTCATATGACAAATTACTGAGAAATTCCTATCAAGTTTGACACTCTCAGGAAATGCTGAGTTTTACTAATGACTTCAGGAACTGCCGTTTAGTACTTAGACGCCAGAAACAGCAGCTTCAGGAAGCACAGATCAGATATCTTGGTTTTGACCTTATAAACCAACTGTTGTGTTTTAACTGTACATCAGTTTGACAGCAGTTTAATTAACCCTTCATATTGCAAGTCATTGTAATGAAATCGTGACTGCTTGACAAGGGTATCATTCTTTCACTAAAGATGGGCAGACCTGGACTACATGTGCATCTATGTGTTAAAACATTCTGACCAAGAGGTCCCAGGCTTTACCACTTTAGATTTTAGATGTTTTTATGTTCAAAAGTTCCCCCTTAATCATACCTGAAACAATTGTTCTCAGAAGGTAAAATATCTTATTATCAACCCAATTATCCAGAGTAGCAGAATAAGCTTTCATATACCCTGAATATCTTTAAATCATCGGAAGAAGGGCAATATACATTCATATAGCTTAATCAAACTGGGTAAATTTGTTTCAAATACTATCATTGATTAAAAATAATATTGTCTTGCAATTGGTAACATTTGTTTTATTTTCTCTAAAACTTCTTAATTACCAAAAGAAAATCTGTATAGTGACCTCAAAGCCTTGTTCTTTATTTCCATTAAATAGGACATTACTTTCTGAAGTGTTATTTTGTTTCAAAGATCAAATGTCTACTTACATTATTGCTAGAAGACACATAAGGTCAACAAACTAAAATACTGGTATAAACAACTTAACCATTGAAACATTGTCGAATGCAGGAACTAAAAATATCAATATAGTTTGAGGGAAACAATGATCCTACAAAACAATAAATTGGGGACCTAATTACCATGTTTGACTTAATTTGTCAAAGACAATCACGACAAAGGCACCAGCACCAGCATCATTTGATTGTTTAACTCATTGAAAACATTGTATTCTGAAAAGGATACATGCATGTATTGACATCTTATCTGTATTAAAGGAAGATGTGTGTTCTCTGAAGCACTAAAACATGAAGAATGCTTGTTACAAACTCACCACTGTTGAAATTTGTCTAAAAGGACTGAATCTATACTCTTAGTCTTCCGTGGATTTGTGCAAGTGAGTATCCAATTGTTAAAGAATCGACACAATTAGACTTGGTGATCTCAACAATAATTATCAATGCGACTTGATTATCTAGCTAACTACTAAAACTGCTATTTGACACCTGAAGGTCTGAATTTAAATTTTTAATGACAGTACTCTAGTAAAACTATTTTTGCATTTGTTACTATAATAAACAAGACACATAAATTTTGAGTTTGACATTCAAACATATTTTATCGACTCTATGCTTGATGAAACAAGCTAAATCTGTCTGAAAGCTTTTCCTATAAATTTTCTCTTTATAAAAAACATTGACAAATTACTTGCATATCTTTTCAACATAATTAATGTGAATAAAAAACTCTGTGCTGTGAGATAGATAAGAGAAAAGAGACGTGTCTGGTTTCATATATATTTCATTAAATGTCAATTATTTTATGAACATATCAGATGTACTGTATTTATCACCATTTTTTATATTTTAATCACTTATCTTTCAAAACCTTATTTTTTGGCATTTCATTTATTCACCTGCTTTAATGTATATGCTATAGCTGAATCAATTATCCGTCTATATGTCAGGCTCATCTTGACAAAACACAATTTTTTCATTTACTATAGATCTGTCAAGTTCATGCAGCTGTGCATCACAGTTCAGTAAAGGTCTATCAAGTATTTTGAATAAACAACAAATCTTTAGGTAAAATACAAGCCAATTTGATTTAAAGAATTTTCACAAAAAAACATGATCACATTATTGGCATCAAAATAAGCATCTCAACTGACCCCTTTAATCTTTAATCTAAGAACATGTTTGGAAAGTAGTTTGATTAAAGAAAATGGAATTGTTAAAAAAGGTGTGAGGCATGAAATGACAAAACAAAAGTTTAACAAACACCACAAGCGACCATCTTAAGATCGGATTTGGTAAAAAGAAATTCTTTCATATATTATAATGAATAGTACTAGACATTATTCATTCACCTGAAGAAGGGGCAAGAAAGAGCCCAGAAACGTCGTGAGATATCAAATAAAGAAGTTGTTATCCATAAGAATTTGTCTAGTATTATTACACTAACTTCTAAATGCCTTTGAAGAATTTTATAATGAATAGGTTAAGAAATTATTTTCATGAAGCCAACGGCTGTTGTAAGCATCTTTCCTCTAAAACAAATCTTAAACCTTTTTCAGAACTATATCAACTGGAAGTCAAATAAATTTGGCAATCATTTATCTGTCTTTTGTCTAGCAATGATTTGCTTCTAGATATTTCAATCATACTTGGATCCATGGTAGCTGAGAAGACTGGTTCTCTTCTGCACTATCTTACTGTGTACAATTTCATCTTACTTTAATTACTTACGGTGATATCTTTTAGTGTTTATATGTTGTCTAAATGAAACTGTGATTTGATAACTTCACAAATACCAAGGTGTATCAAGTGAGTGACACTAAATGTTTCATTAAATGAAAAAAGCTGTCTGTGTTACAGCATCTTCATGAAACATTAGAAATAATTGCCTTTATCATTCTTCATCAACAAAACTTCTAGAATGCCTATCAGAGAGAAAGACAGAGCAGCCAGGTGATTCACGGATTTGAACACCAGACTTGGCTGCGTAGACAACAGCTCTACAGATAATTTAGTTGCAAGGTCTCATGGGCATTTCAAGACCAGACCTACAAAATGTATGTAGAATTTACTGAGCTTATCATGCCATATGGGCAATTCAAGACCAGACCTACAAAATGTATGTTGAATTTACTGAGCTTATCATACCATATGGGCAATTCAAGTCCAGACCTACAAAATGTATGTTGAATATACTGAGCTTAATCATTCCCAAATCAAATGAGGTGAGGTGACTTGGAATTTAAAGGCGCTTTCAAGATTATTTCACTTATATCGCGGCTGCTAGTATTATTTCAGCGAGAGAGCCTGCAACAACATGGTGGCTATGCATTGCGGTGAAACCTGAGAACAATGACTGGAACTAGCGCTGGAATTCAGTGTAGCATTGCACCCAAACCTAACTGCGTGTAGAACTACATTAAATAAAGTTGTGGTATGACTTGTAATTATTTCAATATTCATACCACTGAAATAGTGCGGTTTAAAATATTGATTTGCTTCTGATTTTTCAAAAACATTTCTGGAAAAAGTTGTGCATTCTGATTCAGGTGGTTCTGAGGGGATCCTCTCTGGCCACTTAGAAATGTTTCAGTGTTCAAAGGCAAAATAAAACTGTCGTCCTGAACATAAGAAATCTGTAAGAAATATTAGTATGCCTTCTGGCTTTTAAGAAAAACACATTCTTATAACTGCAAGTCAATTGTACATGTCCTGCGAGGAATGATATATATTACATCCATGGGCTAAACGTTAATCAAATCCCACGAAAAAATATTTATATCTTTCTTCAATAAATTCCTTGGGCTCTTCTTTTTTGGATCTTTTTTCTTCATGTGCACTGAGATTGACATTGAAAAAATCCCTACCAAAATTCTCAATGCAATGTAGATTCACACAAAAATACTGAAGAATAACTCTTATTGATTTAATAAATTGCATATCAGGATATGAAAAGTTACATCGCAATCAAGGTTTTATGATTTGAACGTGACTCAAGTATTTCAAGAAACACAAATATCCTGAAGAATAACTCTGATTCAGTTTATAAATTGCAGTTCGCAACATGAAAAATTACTTTGCAATCAATGTTTTTAACATTTGAACGTGACTTAAGTATATTTCAAGAAATTCAAAATTTTCGCAATAAAATCTCCACAAAATTCCTACTTTAGATTTAAAGTGACACAGAGTATATTTAGGACTTTTTTATTCTTTGAATAAGAGCCAAATTACCATATGTCCTCAATTAAGTTCATATCGCCTACCTAACTCGCAGCTTTGTCTCCAAAATTTCCAAATTGTGCTATTCTTAAGCTTTCAATGATAAATGAAAAAGATCCATGTGAATGTCAGGACATTCATTTTACATGTATATAAGTTAAAAGTCCTGATTAATACTACCAATCTATATTTACATTTGTGTCTGCTGTAAATAAGTTTCATAAATAACATTTGAGTCATTGACGCGTGTCATTGTTCGGTTTTCAATCACAAATCGAGTGCTTATTGTCACTCTACTGAACTAAGAGCACTCAGATGCTAATTTTTTTAAACAACCACCACTTCTCGATTAAATTATACCATTTATGAAGTTTGGCTTATTCGACTTCAACAACATACTTTGTGGCCCTTTAAAGAATTACCTTTACTCCACCCATTATATATACTGAACAAAATAGAAAAGTAATACTACAATATTAAATTTTAAGTATCATATGGATCCTAGTCTACAAACTAGTGAAAGGCACTATAGCATGTTTTCTGATGGAAATAAAGGGATTTCATGAAAAAGAAAATAACATTAACACTTGGAAGATAATCTCATTATAATATATATCTTCAATAAACATACAATGATTGGTTAATCTATTTCCTTACCTAGAATGATTCAAAAGCGTTCATAATAACATGGCCACCTGCAGTTATCTCTTGATGCCTCACACCTTCTCTTATAACTATGGATAAGATTCATCAAGAAGATGTTTCACCCATTGACAAAGAAAATATTTTACATAAGCAGATTTTTTATTGGGAAAATTTGATAAAAAAACCCTTTAACTTAATTGAGTACATTCACACAAGACCTAGGTTGAATGTGAAAGGCAATCAATGTCATAAAGAGTTACAATATCCATTATTACAGTGTTTTATCATATTCACCTTTCAGATACATTGAATCAGGAAATTAGAGTCTGTAATATGTAAAAGACTCGCCTTTTTCTGACAATATAATATCCTGTGTTTAGGGAAATCTCGGGAAATTAGGAGCAAATGTCGGAAAGAAAGTAAAAGGGGACATTACTGATGTATTGATTACAGATGAGCTGGGCACATCTCCCAATAAGGAATATGTTAGATGTCAGTCACACAATCACTTATATTAGGAGCTGCTCCCTATAGCTTTCGCCCGTTGTCTGGTGTTGAATGCCAACATATATGTCCGTGAATATACTTCTTACAATTATCATGCATCATTAAATATTCCTATCCTCGAGGACATTAAGAAATTTGAAACTAGATAAGAAGAATATTTGTTGATGACAACTTCTTTATCCTGTTATGGATGACAACTTCTTTATTCTGTTATGGATGACAACTTCTTTATCCTGTTATGGATGACAACTTCTTTGTTTTGCTATGGATGACAACTTCTTTATTCTGTTATGGATGACAACTTCTTTATTCTGTTATTGATGACAACTTCTTTATTCTGTTATGGATGACAACTTTCTTATTCTGTTATGGATGACAACTTCTTTATCCTGTTAAGGATGACAACTTCTTTGTTTTGTTATGGATGACAATTTCTTTGTTCTGTTATGGATGACAACTTCTTTGTTCTGTTATGAATGAGAACTTCTTTATTCTGTTATGGATGACAACTTCTTTATCCTGTTATTGATGACAACTTTCTTATTCTGTTATGGATGACAACTTCTTTGTTCTGTTATGGATGATAACTTCTTTATCATGTTATGGATGACAACCTCTTTATTCTGTATTGGATGACAAATATAAACATTACCTATCTCATATAAATCACATCACATTGACAAAGAGTTGTTGACGCTAACAAGTTGACATTTAAATATACGTATTTGAAGTTCTTAATTCATTGTACAGACAGACGTGTCTGTTTCCACCTTCATGTCATAAGTTTGTACAGATGAAGAACTATACAGATTTAACCTTCAACCTGTGGTGAACCTCACACCTTTCAGAAATTGATCATCATGTGCATATAACTGAGATGATGTTTAGAACTGCACAGGCAATATTTCAGCCATTGACGGCATGAGTACATGGCAAGCTTAGCTCACACAGTTCATCAGTTTGACCAATGGACAGAATTGAGCTATTTTAAAGGTTTTGAAGTTAAGATTCAATGATGAAAAACACAATAAAATCAAAATAAAACATCAGTCCCTAAAGAAACAAAAAAAAATTTTGGTATAAAAATCAAAATTTTAAAAATTAGAAAGAAACAGTATTTGTTACGGGAATTTGGACACTAAATATTTCTATTTAGCTTTATTCAATCTGATAATATTTTGCTTAATTTCAAATGGCAGATGATAAACAGCTCACCACTGACTAAATGGCAACAGACTGTCTGAACAAGATCAAATCTCAAAAGGACGCTAAAGCTTAAGGCTGCATGGACCTTGATAAAAGCATTTTGTAATTCAATTATCTCTCCAGATCTTAAATCTGGCCCAAGTTCAGCAACAGGAAATTTCCCAGGATGTTGAAAAACGCTTGCAAACACTCAATGATGAAAGCCAGATACCTATAACTAACATAGGGGTATCATACAAGTGTGTTTTTGGAAGGTAAATATCCTGCATTTGGAATGAACATAACATTGCATTTTGCAAGCCTTGTGGTTATTGAATGAAAGGATGATGTCGTTTGAAGGACGTAGACATACACTTACTAGGCTTGATCTATGTACAAGTTTACCTACACACAAACAAAATTACAAAAAAACAGATTTACAGCTGTACAGCTTTTACAAATATCGTATAGTTTTCCCCCTTTCAGGTGATAGGTGTAAAAATCAACTGATGTCACCCTGGAAGTTTAATTAATACTGATAGGCCTTTCTAAACATTCACAAGCATGATGTGCAAACTTGACTCAGCATAATGTTGGTGTTTCAAATTATTTGAATGAACTTGTGTAACAAGAAATCAAACATGCAACCCGCTCTCTGTCTTATGAAATAATGTAAGGAAAATCCTTCGCTTTAGATAAAGGAAGAGAAGATATCTAGAAGTGAAAGTGTGGCACATTAACTGGAGATGATTATTTTAAAACGGAGTGGAATCATGCAGGGTGAAAACTGGAACAAATTCAATCAAGAGCTGAGTTTCTTTTAACAAGGGAGGTTGTAAACTATATCTGTCTCGTTGAATTGGCTCAGATGTTGCCTCAATATCATCTAGAGTGACAGCAAAACTTAAGAACTGAGAAAAAGGTCAAAAGAGAGTCTCTTCTCATTTCACAAGGATAGATGTAAACCAAATCTGTCTTGTGAAATGAGGCAAACTATTGCCGTATTATGGAAAGGAGGCCTCATCTTGACGTTTATTCATGTGACACACTAACTGGAAAGGTCTGAAATATGAATATCCATTTTAGGGCTTAGAACGGATACAAACAACAGCATGTAAACGGTTCTTGGGGATACCAGTTAATACGCCAAATATAATGGCTACTGGAGAGTATGGCAGATTTCCAATCTATGTAGAAACTTTCACGAGTTGCATTAAATATTGGTTATCTTTACTCCATATGACAGATGATAGACTTCCGAAGAAGGCGTAAATATGATGTTCTGTCTAGATAAGCAGGAAAGAGTCAGTTGGGTTTCATATATTAGACAATGACTATTTAAGGTTGGTCTACAATACGCCTGGATATTCCAGGAAGTCGGACATTGTCAAATATTTTTAAAACAAACTAGGCTTAGACTTAAAGATATCTCTGAACAAGAGTGGCATTCAAATATGAACACAAGCACTAGATACAATAACTTTTCATTATATAAAGGTAACCTATTCCTCGAGAAATATGTAACAGTAAACTTTGTAACTTTGTAAATGTGAATAAAGAGTAAAAGTATTTAGGTGAAAAGTGAGCCTGTTTTAATTAGTAAACCAGTAGTAGTAGTGAGCTAGTTTTAAGTAGTAAACCAGCTTTTCAAATTTTGAAACGAGGCTTGGATTGTCGTATTTGGGAAAAAGAGAATCCATAATGATGTTTAACAATGTAGTACTCTAACTGAACATCATTATGGTATATACAGGCAAAATCGAGAAAACAGGTCAAGGGATAGCCTGGTTCGTTCACTCGGGAATTTGTAAGACAAAGTCATCGCATAATTAGAGTGTGACGACTGACTTTCCTATGCATTCACGTAGACATACTACGCAAACTTTGCATGACAACAAATCTTAGGGAACTGCACTGCAAAACAAGTCCTTAGGGATTGACCAATCAAATTAGGTCTTTCGTTTGACCGTGGATTATTGATGACATCAATATTGGTCAGTGGTAATATCTGCTTGACCGATTCTGTCTATTGTCGAGTAATGTCCAGAGACCCCCATCTTTAGCCATTGACATCAATAAACCATTGATTACCGAGCCGATGGCCTGACTCCCATCTTTCACTAAAGTGTATCTTGTCATGCTAAGGTTCCATACTTTTACAAAAAAGACTCTATGCATGATCCTCTAATAAGACACTTTATTATCTGGAGACAAAATAGAAACCAATCACTGTTACAAGTTTAACTTAAAAGAGATTTAAGAACCAATCTGGAAATGACTATTGCAGAATTTATTACACATATTACAGTAGGAAACGATCATGATATATCAGTCTGATTAAAATCAACCGTGTTCCGAGGAATAAAAGTTTCAAAATATTAACTCTATCAAGATTCAAACTATCTGTCAAGGCTATCCTCTCCTCTTCGGTCTGAAGGCAGCCTCACTGCTCCCACGTGCTGACACCAGTTTAGCGCAGACAAAACCTAGTCATCGGCCAACTAATCACATCATAGTGTTTAAAATAAGGATAGCGGCGATCAAGGTTAACGAATTGTAAATGGGAGTTACTTGCCCCTAGCTACTGATACCGAATGCTTTTGCCGCACGCATTGTGATTGGTTAGCTGAGTTTACGTAAGAACGTGCGCTACAGTAGGCTGCGGTCAGACCGATGTGGAGAGGATAGCCTAGACAGATATGAGTTCAAATCTCGATAGGGTCAATATTTTTAAAATTGTATTCATTGGAACACGGTCGATTTTAATCAGACTGGATATATCATTACACAATGTAACCAACTCATTTCCAGAACTATTTATAAGGTCAAGTGAGATATGATTAGTGCTCCTGAATATTCTAAATAACACAAGGCACTATCTCTGTCCACCATTGATAAGAAGTGAGACTGCTGACTGTATAAAGATCAATGAAGCAAAAAGGTTGGTAAAACATGCAATTGAATTTTATTAAATGAAAACCAGCTACAAAAATGTGAGGTTAAAGAAAGTGTTATTGTGTTAATATGAGTGAAAATATACATTTTAAGTTCAAACAAAATGAAAAAGTTAAGGTTGTCAGGCCATAGTCTTTCTCTAGTTTTTCTTTGACTGATGCACCTGACTATCATAGTTAAAACAAATTCTTCTTTCAAAACTATGACCCGGGACCAAACGAGCCTGGCACCATAACTGCCAAAGTGATATAATTTTCAGCATAAACTGGCACAAACTTCAGCACAAACTGGGAAAAAATTGAGCAAAAACTGGCACAAACGGGAAAAAAATTCATCATAAACTGGCACAAACTTCAGCAATCGCCACAAACTTCAGTAATCGCCATTTTCAAAGGGGCATAACCCTCGACGCTTGAGCAAGAAGTTGGTCCTGAGTGTCTTTCCAAAAAGGCAGATTTAGAATTACAAACTGTTGTAGGCCATTCTCTAAACAATGGTCACAATTGATTACACTCTTAGAAGCAAATGTTACTGCTTTGTGGAACCCTTTACTCAGAATGTGAAGTTATATCTAATTGGATAGACTTCAACAGAAGAACAAAATCATCAAGTGTAAAAATGAAAAGCCTACCTGGCAACAGAGGCACCGAAGATGGTCCTGATGTTGTCTACATGGCTTGAGTTCTGTTGTGTTCTCACGTCAGCCATTGCATCTCCATGCTGAAACACAACATTGTGTACTCGGTGTACATTACATGTGGGAAACAAAATACAACGGAAATGAAACGGACAAAAATAAATGTGGGAAGAAGTTGAAAACCCCAAAAGGCACAAAGATGAATGTTCCACGCGCCAAATTTCAATGAGCTATGCCTTATGGTTACTAACTCTTGGCCCTGAGGAGAATAGCCTGCACAGACAGACAGAAGTAATTTCTATATCCCCCCAAAAACTTTGTTTGGCAGGGGATAATAATGGTCAAGAGAACCATCAGCCCTTCATTCAAGCAGCTGTTAATGCTTTACTCTAACAGTAAACCAAGTGCCATTATTTGTTGTAATTCCAAAAATAAGTTAGATCTAATCTTGCTTACATTTTCTCCATTACATTTGTAGACAAAAAATGTATATTTCATATTATCTTTGATATTTTACTTCATTGTTTTAGTAGCATAGCTATAACTAAAATGCAGAGGAAAATAATTGATTTTATGAGTGCTTCTATAGAAATACCTAGAGGTTGAGATGGTTTCAGATAAAAATATAAATGGTAAAATTTTACAGAAATGGAATGCTATCTATCAATTAAAACAACAATATTAATTTTGAGACACAATATGACAAGAGAATTTTTAACATCTTTTTGGCAAAAGGAAGCTGAAAGCTTGACAAGAGATATTTAGTTACTAAGTGTGCAAGAAAAACTCATGATAATACTGTATACAGTGGTCACTCACCGAGTGACTAGCTTTCAGGTACAAAAACCTGACCTCTTGTTACAGGCCACTAGCGAGCCAGATAGTTGAAAGTGATATTCACTTGACGTGTGATGAGGTCGTTTGGCAGCCGTTAACTCATAATAAATAAATGTTAAATTTGTGTTCTGTTGTTTTTTTCGATACAGATACATTATGTTTGAAACAATTATCATATTAAATATTCTTGTAAAAGTCTGTAACATTCGTAAAGACAAGCGATAATTTGTCTACAACTGACAGTGCTTGCATGAAGTATAACAATTTCGTAACAAAAACAACAAGTAAAGAAGTGAGCACAGCTCACATACCCCCGCTTCAAACTATAGTCTGGCTTTCTTTGTTGGTCTAACCCTCAAAAAGCTCACTTAGAGATCATGGTTGATAAGTGTATTAAGTTTGTTGAAGCTAGCATGTATAGTTTAGGAGATATAGTCAGGAAAAGCACTTTGTCAGATAGTCATTGTTTTAGTAACGTTTCCATGTAAACCGCAAAAAATAAAAATAATTTTTTGGTCTTACCCTCAAAAGGCGCACGAATGGATCATGGTTGATAAGTGTATGAAGTTTAGTGAAGATAGCATGTACGGTTTAGAAGATATACTCCTTACAAAGGACTTAGTCATAAATTCACTGTTTTAGTCATGTTTCCATGGAAACCGAAAAAAATAAAAATCTTTTGTTGATCCAACCCTCAATAGGCACATCTACGGATCATGGTTGATAAGTGGATGTAGTTTGGTGAAGATAGCATGTATAGTTTAGGAGATATGCTCCCAACAATGGACTTGGTCATTGACTCACTGTTTTAGTCATGTTTCCATGGAAACCGAAAAAAAAATTAAATCATTTGTTGGTCTAACCCTCAAAAGGCCCGTCAAGGGATCAGGGTTGATAAGTGTATGAAGTTTGGTAAAGATAGCATGTATAGTTATGAAGATATACTACGTACAAAGGACTTTGTCACTGTTTAATTCATGTTTCCATGGAAACCGCAAAAAATAAAAATCATTTGTTGGTCTTACCCTCAAAAGGCACATCTAGGGATCATGGTTGATAAGTGTATAAAGTTTGGTGAAGCTAGCATGTATAGTTTAGGAGATATGCTCTGGACAAAGAACTTGGTCATAGAGTCACTGTTTAATTCATGTTTCCATGGAAACCGCAAAAAATAAAGATCATTTGTTGGTCTTACCCTCAAAAGGCACATCTAGGGATCATGGTTGATAAGTGTATAAAGTTTGGTGAAGCTAGCATGTATAGTTTAGGAGATATGCTCCGGACAAAGAACTTGGTCATAGAGTCACTGTTTAATTCATGTTTCCATGGAAACCGCAAAAAATAAAAATCATTTGTTGGTCTTACCCTCAAAAGGCACATCTAGGGATCAGGGTTGATAAGTGTATGAAGCTTGGTAAAGATAGCATGTATAGTTATGAAGATTTACTCTGTACAAAGAACTTTGTCACTGTTTAAGTCATGTTTCCATGGAAACCGCAAAAAATAAAAATCATTTGTTGGTCTTACCCTCAAAAGGCACATCTAGGGATCATGGTTGATAAGTGTATAAAGTTTGGTGAAGCTAGCATGTATAGTTTAGGAGATATGCTCCGGACAAAGATTCGTGACGGACGGACAGAATGAGCGAATGAGCTTTTTTAATATTGGTTTAACAATATCAACAGTGAAAAATGAAAGAATGCATTTCATGTTCGATGAAGTTTGCTCATGAATCTGAGGTGAAAATGAATGAATTTTTTATATGAATTACAAGCAGTCTATAAGCAAATTCAGATTTATTTTTACAGCTGTATGCACATTTTCTTACCAAAAAATCACTTGTTGCAAATCAATAATAATTTATTTGGGATCATAAATCCTAGACAGGAAATTCCCACAAATTATATCAGTGTTTAGGTATTCAAATTATTATCACAACAATGTTACTGACCTTCTTGAGAGTGAAGCCAATCTTGCAGTTGTGTACTGCGTATCTGGAAGATTTAACATTCACATACTTAAAGGATAAATATTGGTTTATAAACTTCGGAAGAGACAGCAAAGTTATCACTCAGTCAGGAAAATATATTGAGGAAACATAACAACCTCAATTGAATATCATTATTATAAAACTATTTCAATGAAGGTTAGATGTCCACAGATGCACCTTAAGCCATCCTGGGCCTAGATTTTCGAAGCTGTCTTAGTGCTAAGACAGTCGTAAGCCAATGTTAATGTATGGTACTTATGACTATCTTAGTGTTGAGTGAGCTTCGAAAATCTAGGCCCTGTATCCTAGCTATCCAGATATAAATATGTTGTATGTATACATCCAGATTTTTTAACAGGTATGTTGAAATACGATGGACAAATTATTACATCAGAAATTTGGCCAGATTCTTAACGAACTAATATAACTTATGTTCTTATATTAAACACATTTCATGGTTATCTATGCACGCCTAAGCACATCCTTTGAATGCAAGTTATATGCTTTCTGACAATGTACTTAGAGGATTTACTTGATAATATCTTCACAAGTAATTGTCACAAACATGACAATGTCCCCCAAAGCAATTTAAAAAAAAGCTAAAATCATGGACACATGTGTAGCGTTTCTACAAAGTAGTGAGCTTTTAATGTTTGATTCAATTGTTGTTATCTTTATGAAAAGGTATTGGGTATCTAAATGGCCCACAGCATAAACCTTGAGTCATGACAACACTAAAAGTTAGCAATCAAGATGATCACAAACCTGTAAATGGTGGTGTCTTGTTCTTTAAATATTTCATTAATAAGTTGTAGAAAACGTAAATAAATAATATATCAGCGTAACCTTAATACATCAAGAACAACTTAACCTTGTTAAATGCATTTAGGTATCAAACAAGGAGACACAAACAAATAACCCTAGATAAAATATGTATACACATCTACAAAACTGGTCAAAGTCGTGACCTTCGTAGTGACCTTGAAAATGAAGTCATGGCCATCCAAATCTACTGGTGTCTGGCATGGGAAATCCTCTAGTGAACTAAGATTCTAAATTTGATGATTCTAGTGGTTCATGAAATGGCGCTAACAACATTTTAAAAAGTGGTCTAAGTCTCGAAGTGTCCTTGAAAATGAAGTCTACATCACACAAAAAGACACGTGGCTGGGTACTCCTTCTTTGAAGTCTAATAACAAATTTGAAGACTCTAGAGCAGGGGTTCAAACAATATTGTGCTTGCAATATTTTTTCAAAAAGAATTTCAAATCTCGTCTTGAAAATGAAGTCAAGGTCACCCAAATCGACTGGCGTCTGCGTATTTTTCATATGAAGACTGGTACCAAGATTGCAGACTCTGGGTCCTGTGGTTCATAAGATTTCGCACTAAGAAGAACAGGAGCTACGGACGAACATACGGAGCTAAATACTACCACCCCCGGCTTGGCGATAATAAGAATAATATTACCTACAAAGACAATTATATCCCAGTTCATATTTTAAATACGATGGCCTAGACCAAAAGAACACTTTTTTATTGTGTCGTCACATCCCAAACAAAGCTTTAATAACAGACTTTGCCTTTGATAGTATCTTCAAATGTGCTGATGGCAGTTAATCCGCCTATGTTTTTGAGCATTATTCAAATTATTTCTTTCATTTATTACTTAAAAGAATATTATCATTCTGCTGGTGAAATACAATGTTTACAATACTTGTGCCAACTTATATGAAAGGGTTTTGATGCATATGAGCATTTATACTGACCGACTGACCACTTCCACAACTTTAGCATGTTCCTCAGCTGGACTTCGAAGAGCTTTCCTACGTGTGGCAATGTTGTAAAACAAATCTTCAACCTGCAACAAACAGAAAACAAAGACTCGAACAAAAACTCTACTGTCAACAAAACTTACAGCTAACTTGGACTTTTCAATATCTGACATATCATCATATGGTGTCAGGACACTTGAATAAAATGCCATGAATAATATCATTAATTATTGCACCCATTTACATATTAATTCATATTTTGATGGTTCTTTTGAAAGATTAATTTTAGAACAAAAAATGTCAAGACATTTTTCATGTCCTCAATGGAAAAAATACAGTCCACCCAACAGATTGTTATCTGGTTTTAACTATCATTCAACACTGACTGCTTTTTTCTTTTCTATTTATTGACCACCTTGTTCTTTCAGGTCGGTGTCCTCCCAAGCTTACAGCAAGCATTGACACTGTACAGCTGAACTGAGTTGATAGAAAACATTTAATGAAATAACAACATATATTCTCACTGAGATCTGAGTGCCCTGGTTGCCTGCACAGGGTTTTACTGCTTCCTTCAGTTTCCCGTCTACATAACTGCCTCTGGAATTGGAGAAAATTGTTTTCATTTACAACTAACTTTCTGCTCTTTTAAGGACAGTTTTATCAGGGTAATTTTGGTGCAAATTCAGAAGATTGAAGGAAACTGGTTATTCATTCATAAATATTTTATTGGTACATGATCATAACATAATTTCAGTCGTAATTCAAATTTCTAAAATCGGTCAGGTTAATTGGGGAAATAATAAAAATCTGAAAGATTTAAAAAAGTTACTTTGAAGCATCAAAAAAATCAGCTAATATATTGATAATGGAGAGATGTCACTTGATAATATCCACATTTCTGTAGGGTTTTATATAATCGTGAATCTCGCCAAAGTCTCTCATATAATAATATCAACATGAGTTGATAAAAGTGACAAACATTTGAGAGTTGCAAAGGATAAATTTACTTTTTACTGAAAAGAGGTCTGATATATTTGATATTAGAAGGAAGAAGCATGAAATTCTACTTATCGTCCAAACTCATTATTTCATTTTATGTTTAAATAATGAATGTACATTTCTGAACATATCAATGCCATTAGACTTCCAATGAAGTGATGTCATAGCATTGTGAGTTCATCATGTTTATGATGTAAACCCATTGTGATGTCATGAAGCTGATGAGCACCATCATTCAAAATATAGGATAAAAGTTTTATTTATTCTGTGGAGCACAATTTTGGATGATAATTTACTAAATGCATAAATGGTGAGCAGTAAGCGCAGTTTAATTGTTTATTGCTGTACAGAAACAAGATATGTACTGGTACACATGCACTTCTGAAAATATCCAAAGTGAAAATAGTACATTGTTTTAAAGGTCATAACCAGTCAAAATTACTGAATTATCTGCCTTTCCAAAATGGCGGACATTTGAGCATTGATCACTGTTCCAAACCTTGTTAATAAGCGAAGAAAGCAAGGAAAATCTAAATTTGAATGTACCAATATCTCACAAAATGTATTCCATTAAGCTTTTCTCTTTCAATAAATGGCAATTTTGAAATGAGATGCGATACTAATCGTAATAATTTACAATCTTTAGTAAAGGTTTATTCATCTTCTGAACCTATTTGTAAGTGTGCTTAGAGTCGGCCATGCAGGTGTAACACAGTTTTGAATGATTTTATTCAGTAAATGTTTATTCTTCACGATCTACAGGACCTACTTGTAAGCGCACTTAGAGTCGGCCGTGCGTGTGGTGATGGTGAGATGAGCCACGTGACTGATGCTAGCTAGCGCTTCTCCCCGAAACCCATATGTAGCGATTGACTGTAGATCCTCAAACTTCTGTAGTTTGCTGGTCGTGAATCTCTCACACACAATCTCCATGTCTTCTTTCTGTAAACAAGGCATTACAATTATAATTTAACAACGAAATACTTAAGAAATCAAAGTCAGTCTGTTTTAGTCTACATATGAAGCATCCAAAGGCTATTCTAGATGACATATATAAAATTCCGTAACATGCACAGGCCAAACAAATTTTCTAAAACCACATGAACACACTGGCTTCTGGCTTTGTTTACTAGCTCAACTTATTTTTCATAAAACTTGGTTACCGGTAATCAAAACCCTGTTGCTTTCCAAATCACAAGTTATATCACAATACCAGCGAACATTATAAGATACTTAACGGAGAGTGAAGTTTGAAAGTGAAGTTTGAAAATGAAGTTTGTCTGGTGCTTACCCTTATTCCAGTCCCATTGTCCTGAATCTGCAGGAGTTTCAGACCTCCCTGTTTAACTGTCACCTGGATGTTGGTAGACTTGGCATCAATGCTGAAAATAAAAACAAAAATAACATTTCATCTCAATGCATACCTTGGTAATTTTCAGAACTTACATACACTTAAAACAAATGCACTGTTTCAATCGAAAGAGGACATGATAAAATCAAACTATGGAAATGTAGTTACAACACATCTTATATTATTGTCCAATTGGAATTGTCCTCTTCATTTATGTTTTAAAATAATGGATTTTTAGACTTGAGAATATTATTACATTTACTGATACTTGTTGTAAATATCATTAAAGGTCATAACATATATCAATTAAAACAAACACACAGATATGTTATAATTTATATAGATAATGATCTTATCATAGTGGAAACAAAACTCATAAAATATGTTTACCAATTTTCTATCATTTCCTTCAAAGCATTTGCTGGTCTCTGTATAACTTCCCCAGCAGCAATTCTGTTGACCACAACCTCATCAAGCTTCCGAATACTGGACGGGAGGCTCTTGGTTGTCATAGTTACTGAATAACAAATTATAAAAGAATATTGGTCGATGGCAAGACAGATGATTACACTATTAGCCCATCTGACAGTATGGGCCTTATTATGTCAAAGTTAAAGTTATACCAAAAAGAGCTGAAAACAAAAATATCAAACTAGCAATTGTGACTAGAACACTTCTCAAAGTACTGAAAACATATCAAGGGTAATCAACGAGACATGGAACAAAGAAAATATGCAGAGCTGGTAAAATGCCATAACTGGTAACTAAAATGACTAATCAAAAGCACAGAAGATGTGATCATTAGGATGACACTATACAAGAATGTACTGATCGATACCAGTCTGAGTATATCCATTCAATTTACATTACCTATACCTTTTTGCTAAATAAATCTTTTTAAATAAAACTACTCTTTACATTGTTGAAAGTTAATTGTTCTTCAGGCCTTAGACCCTAATAGACATAAATATAAGTATACTTATGTGACAAGGTCGTATCAGCTGTCTAACTGGATAATAAAACTGGGATCTGACTTAAAATAACACTGCAATATTGAATTAGGGAAATAGCTTTACAATTCAAGTCAAGTCAAAGAGCAGACTTAATTGACACTGCAAGTTATACATGTATGTTTTATGTCACAAAGTATGTTTGGAGTGTCGTGCCTTGAATATCAACAAATAACATTTTTACTCCAAAATCAACAGTGTGATGGTATTTTGAAATCTAGTTTAAACATATATATGCAGGTAAAAAGGTGACGAAGGTCGCACATGAAGTAAATAAAAAACAAGTGTAAGACCTGAAGCGAAGAGCATATATAGACTCAAATAAGATGTTTCGAATAGAATATAATAACAATATAAAACTGATCTTCAAATCTTCACGTCGACTTGTCGTTTTTTCAAAATTGATATGGCTTCAACGTTGAACCTACGCGAAATGAACTCAGATTTAGGCGTCGCCATAAATTTCAAATCTAATCATAATCTAACATTATTTCAACATTTATAAACAATGTTGTTTCAACGTTGATACACCGTCAGATTGCCTGCTGGGATCATATCTTAGAAAATATCTTTTTTTATTCAGCTATTGACCGCTGTTACCCCCCTCCTTTAAAACAACATTGATAGACACCATATTTGGGGTAGCAATGCATTCGATGCCACTAAATATGAAAAACTGGTTTGTTAAAATGAAATTTCAGGGTTTATCTTTTTATCTACGTGTTAAAATTGCACTTAAAGATGTTTTGTTTTTAATGAATTACAATGCGAAAACGCTTCCCGATCAAATGTTAGTTGCTACAGATAAAACAAGTTTCGGACTCTAAACTTCGGGTGCGCAGTCATCGCACATGAACCGATGTTTAGCTCATCTGAACTAGCTACAACCTAAACACAAATGTAAACACTTGAACGGATGAAGTCACAACTATTGAACTAAATCTAAAAACGCTATTTGTCATTCTATATCAAACATTTTATATCGTTATTGATTACCTTCTCTTCAACTATTAAACCAACTTCGCCTTGAAAAACGCTGGGATTGGACAATAAATAAATCTTCGATACTTGTGTCACAAGATTGAGTCATTAGATTCCCGCCATGTTGATTTACAAGAATGTCATTCATTGAGAGTTACCTCCCTTAGCCCATAGTAGTTCTCAAACCTCAATCATGACACAAATGTCCATCCTGATTCGAAAACATTACAATTCTTCTTTCCAAATGGCATTTTCGGATTTTGGATAAAGCACTGTTTACTGTGTAACTTTTTACAAATTTTAAATGAGGATTATTTATAATCCATTTATCATTAAAAAAATGTCTGCATGAAAACTGCATGCGTTTTTTTTATATTATAATACTATGGTTTTGATAATTTGTAAATACTTAAAACTTACATTTATGAATTTTATTTGCGTATATTTAATCAAAAACCCTGTTAAGGTTATTGTAATGTCAGAATAAAAGTTAACATGATTTCAAACGACACTTGAGAGTGAGAAGAAAAGTCAGTGTAGGCCTATAAGGCCTATACGAAAGTGATCATGAAGTGGTTTTTTTAGAAATGTAGTGTAATTGATAATCTACATCAGATAAGTGAATACTAGTATTTATAAAGATGAGATATCATTTTTTTAATTTTAATTATATAATAAATAATATTCTCATTTTCGGCGATACAAGTCCCTGTGTGACAGGTAGCCTAGCTACTTCAAAAGTGATCAGTGATTATGATCAGGGTAGTTTTATCTCATGTCAATTGTTTTTAAAGGGAATCAAGTTGTAGGAATCATACACGAGTACAGTACTCATTAATTGACATCTGAACTATCCGTCGTGAACAAGATCGATTGCCCTCATACTTTTTCAAACTTTTAATATATATTAAAAGTTTGAAACAGTATGATAGCAATGGATCTTGTTCGTCCTGAAAGAAGAACAATAAAAAGCCAATCCTGCGCAGGAAATAACCTTGCATATGAAGATGTGAAGAAATTATCTGTTCATAATATTTGACATTGATGAAAATCGAAAGCAACGTGTAAGTACAAAATTAAATATTTCTTGTTGTATTGCAAAATATTAGCAGAGTCATTTATTTTCAAGTATTGAAATGAAAGAAAATATATTTGTTTTCCAATTGCTCTACTTGTTTTGGTAAATCCTAAAATACAACTGTTCATGACGTCACTTAGCATTGCAAGAAAAGTGGGCTGTTTTATAACTGATTAAAAAAGTGTCGTTCATACATACGATGTTAGGCTAAACTCGAACGTATTCTATTTGTTCCATCCGAAACTCATGCACTATTTGTGTATAATCCCCGCTCTCGTTTCCACTTATGTCATAAAATTACCACCACAGGGACGTATGTTCCTTAGAAATAGCTTTAGAAAGACTTATATTTGCCTATATAGACTTGCTATATGATTTGTATCGCTTGGAAGTAACTTTGAAAATACTTATATTTGCCTACATTAGTAAGACATGTATCGCTTAGAAATTGCTTTAGCGTATATGCCTATAGACCCTACCCTTAGTAAAGAGGGTCTACCGGCATGTATGTCTTCCTAAAGCTATTTGTAAGCGACACGTCCCTTTGCTTAACACTATCACTTTACTAGTACTTATAATTACTATCGATCGTGTTCCAAAAAATAACTTTTAACATTGTCAGATGAATACACAACAATAGACTGAATAAGGTATAAGACTTACACTCAATCTAGTTCAAACTAGTTGTAAAGACAAACGTGAACCTATTTATAATTATACTTGATTTAAATTCCCTGATTGCAGCAATCATTTTCTTCGACGTTGCTAACCGAAAGAAGCGCAATAAAATATCCTTTGATACCCTTCAACGCCATGTCTATTCATTTGTAGGTTGTTTTCCTGATATAATTAATTCAGTTATTTTAAATATGAAAGTAAAATGTCAGTATCAGAAACTAAATTAGTCTACCGTCATGAGTGCGTCGCACATAGAGAGAAGAAATAGTTTATGGTTCGTCAATTCGATGCTGTTCATATATTCAATTATGATTTACGACTCCATTATCGGATACGTTCGCTTACTGCTTTTATCAAGAATTAACTTTAATTCAATGATATATTGAAAAAGTGATTATAATTCTTCATAATTCAGCTGAGGTTTCATCATATTGCCTTGTTGATAAGCTACAACAGATGTTCGAGGAAGAGTCACAAGATTATATAACTGAGCAAAGAAGTATTTCACGAATCAGTGACGGACCAAAGGGAGGCTGGGGGTCGGGTCAACCATTTTAAGGTTGATTATGTTTAGAAATAGCAAAAAAGGGAGGTTCGAACCTCCGGGCGCGCACTGCGATTAAGACATGAACTACCCTCTTATTCTACATTTTTGAAGAAACTTACCACAAAAATATTCCAATGTCGCAAGGGTTTCAGTGAAATTATCAGTTAAGCCATTTTCATCATATAATATGGGGACACCACCTAGGCCGATCCAGATTATGTTGTACCATTGCATACCTCTAACTTTTGAGTCAGGAAAAAGACAGTGATGGTTATGTGAAATCGGTAAAACAAATAATTGGACTAGTTATTTTGGCTTGGTTTTGTTCACCTAAATTATTTATTGTCATGTACTTGGCTTTAAGACATTAATTTTCATTCCGAGTGAGACGTACATGTATTGAATTTATATCCGAACATACAGTAGTTTGGCACGAAATAAAGCCAAAAGGAAGGTTAAGATACACGTAGTATAAAGTTTAACAGAATTAAGAATACAATGAGCAAGACAGCGACTCTCCCAGGTCAACCCCAAGACAGATGAAAAGAAACGAGATCTACATTGTCAGGCCCACATAAAGACAAATGTCAACTCTACCACAACAGGAGAAATTATACGAGAATAAATTCAGACTTTGTGATGTAAACGATATGCTGCATTCTGATTGGATCAGACATGGTCATGTGATCGGTATACATTTCAATGAACCCAAAGTTGAGGGTTATACAAAATAACCTTCAGTAAATGCAGGTTATACGATATCGTGCCGGAACTAGCCAAAACACGCTGTACTGTCACCTAGATTCTGGACAGTATAAATACGCGAGTGTTATTTGTTAACTTTGATCTATTTAAATTAAACTTTACATTTTCCACTTTTTTCCAAAAATATAATCATTGTTAGTTTTTTGATACACAAAATGTATTATTTGTAGAATAAAAAAGTGTCATTTTTACCGAGTCTTTGGAACTATTTTGTTTATGCGTCTGAATACGGGTAGAGATCCGTCTTGGTGTAACCGGTACGTAGGTCAGTGCGACAAGCAGCTATAGAATTGCATTTCGAATGCATTTTCGCTTTAAATACAACGTTTGAATTTATAAGAAATGAATTTCATCATATGGTTGTCCACACGGTTATAACCTGTTTGAAACTTGTAAGATAAACTTTTGTATAACCGGCGTCGCAAGCTTGCCGGTTATACAAGTTTATCTTACAAGTTTCAAACAGGTTATAACCGTGTGGACAACCATATGATGAAATTCATTTCTTAAATAAATTCAGACTTTGTGATGTAAACGATATGCTGCATTCTGATTGGATCAGACATGGTCATGTGATCGGTATACATTTCAATGAACCCAAAGTTGAGGGTTATACAAAATAACATTCAGTAAATGCAGGTTATACGATATCGTGCCGGAACTAGCCAAAACACGCTGTACTGTCACCTAGATTCTGGACAGTATAAATACGCGAGTGTTATTTGTTAACTTTGATCTATTTAAATTAAACTTTACATTTTCCACTTTTTTCCAAAAATATAATCATTGTTAGTTTTTTGATACACAAAATGTATTATTTGTAGAATAAAAAAGTGTCATTTTTACCGAGTCTTTGGAACTATTTTGTTTATGCGTCTGAATACGGGTAGAGATCCGTCTTGGTGTAACCGGTACGTAGGTCAGTGCGACAAGCAGCTATAGAATTGCATTTCGAATGCATTTTCGCTTTAAATACAACGTTTGAATTTATAAGAAATGAATTTCATCATATGGTTGTCCACACGGTTATAACCTGTTTGAAACTTGTAAGATAAACTTTTGTATAACCGGCGTCGCAAGCTTGCCGGTTATACAAGTTTATCTTACAAGTTTCAAACAGGTTATAACCGTGTGGACAACCATATGATGAAATTCATTTCTTAATTATACGAGAGCTTCTAACTCATTCATATCATTTTGTCCAAATCTCATTAAAATAAAATCTAATATTGCTGCACTATGTTACGCAGAATATACACGCGTAATGTAGTGGAGCATTTTAGATTTCATTTTATTGAGATTGAATCTGTCTCAATCTCAAAACGTTACATATTGGTAGTTTTGTTGGCAAACGAACGTTGCAGTCCACGTGTAATGGATCTGTAAACCTTTAGCATAAAACGTTTGTATCGTATGTTATACATTAGAAAACGTGTTCATGAACTCTTGATCACGAACAGTGCACCAGGTTTAGTTTTTAAAACGTATTTGATTGCCAAATACAACCATTTTTTCAAGATAGGTAAAAAAAATTAGAATGCCCATGTGTGTATCTCATTGAAGTATAGAGCTGCCCGGGTCCACACACAGTGCTCACAATCACAATTGTCTTTAGACAGCGGCTTTTCGTTTATTTTTTATCTCATGTTACTAACAAAATCTTTTTAACAAATAGAACAGTTTGTTGGATACAAATACAGATTCCTAATTGCGTTGCGTTCTAAGGTAGCCATGCAATTAACATCGTTGGTTCAAACTGAACGTTCTGTCCGCAACCGTCGAAAACCTTGCTTTCTTCATTTGTACGTTGCGCACATGTTTTCTTTCACATAAAATTCAGTTTGAGATTTAAAACGAAAATTGATTGGAACGATAAGGTTGGTATCTGTGCTGCAAAAATTTCACCACAAGGAAAATTTGATAGAACCAAGAAACGTCTCTCACTTGTAACAGAGTTGCTCCAACTTTAACTTATTTAAGTTAGGACCGCTGTCGTAATAGAATGTCGTAACACCTGGAGGTTTTCAAGTAGATAATAATGTGCTGTGTGACTACATTGTTCAGTGTTCAAATTAAGAAATTTCCGTTTTAGATTCTTTGAAAAACGCCATTCATGATGGTATCGATTAGCGACAATTATCATTTGCAATGCAAACAGAGACAGAGAGATACTTAGATAAACTCACAAGTAAGCTGTAGTGTCGATTGTTTTCGAAATGATTGAGATATCATCACAAACTTCTGGTTTCCTTCTCATGATTAGAGTTTTCTCACATTTAAATGCTTTAAACTAATAATCTGTCTTGAAAACATTATATACACTTCGAATAAAATAGAGAAATTGAAATCAAGTCCTGCTGTACAAGACTCGTGCTGGTGTGCTCGAGTACCCATGGAAACCTTAAAGTAACGCATTTAATTTGTATAACATATTGAAATTTGTATGTGGCTAAGACAGAGCCAAAATATCAAATGCCAAGAGTTAAGTTTCATTTTTATCTATTTAATGCCAAAATTATGACATTTTCTTCTTTTCGATTTTAAATGTCATTGCCACGCGCCATTGTCCGTTTTCTAGAACTTTTCCCTGTTTATTGTCACTACGCTAACTGATAAGCAGTGAGATGTTAATTTTAAAAAACAACCATTATTTGTCGATGAAATAACACCATTTATTAAGTTTGACATAGTCGACCCTAGCAACATACTCTGTGTCTCGTTGATGCCAGGGAGAACGTAGATTATAGGACGGAGGAGCGGTGAGTGAAATGTAAAGGATGAAATTAGTGAAGACCAGGCACTGCATGAAAGAAAGGTAGTTAAAGGACTATGATGAAAGAAAAAAGTTTCTGTGAGGAGAAGAATAAAAGAGAAATACACTGAAGTGGAGGAAAGATTACAGATTGCTATGGAAACATACTTTAGAATAATCTATAAACCAAACGCAACTAAATGTCAACTGTTTCATAAAGAAGATCATAACTGTTCGAAAATTTGACATTTCCCGTGAATGAAACTTGAGAATACTTGTATAAAAATACCATGTAAGTGTCAGAAAGCCCCGCCCAGTGTTATCAGGGGTTGAGATAGGGAGGGGTGAGTTTCCCCAGCCCACGGATCTGCCGCCTCACATATCGACTGGCCAACACTGTACGGAGGCCGAGCGGGGCCATCACTGAGTCAATTATTCCAATAACGAAACTACGCGTTAAAGAAAAGTAAAAAGGCAAACACCCTCGGGCATCCAGGGATTTATATTCCGATACTCTCTGTACAAACCTCCCTTGGAGATTTCATCAGGAACATTTGTTCTCAAATAGACCTCCCTTGATTCCTTTTCATTGAATGCTCAGGAACTTGAATATAAAATTTGAAAGGAAACCACGCCTCCTGATTGGCCATGATCACGAAAGTGATAGCTAATAATTGGAAGGATTTTCCCAAAGCGAGAATAACGCCTTTTAACACTTCTTTTGAGAGGCTCGCAGGTCCAACCAAGATAGCAGTAATATTGGCTTTCTCAAATAAAGGGCGTATAATTTCAGTACACATTACTTTGATGAAGAACCCAGGGGTCATATAGTAAAGAGCATCGAAGCATTCATCCCTTGGTCACCGAGGATGGCAAGTAACGTGATTTCGAATTTATTGATTTAAAAAATATAGATTTAGATCTTAGTGAATATTGCACCGTGATTGCGCTCTAAACTACAAGGAGTCATGTTTTGTAACCTAATAACAAGATATCTACTACAGACTATATGATTCCTTACAGAATGGAAATAGGCCTGCAGTAATGCAAACCCTACACTGAATATTAAACTTGAAATAGAATAACTATTTCATTTAATAACTACATTTTTGACACCCTGAAATATGACACTTAATTGTAATTCATATGGCTATTTCGTGTCCACACTGCCCCTTATCCCTATCCATAATGTCATTAGATTTTGAAACATGAAAAGTGACGTCAAGTGAAAAGGCCCGTCTCGGCCACCATACCTCTGCGATACTAGGCCTGCGTCTTAATTACATTGTAATTGATGTTAGTTTGGACGGTGATACATTTCCCAGCACTATTAGAGGTCCCAAGCCACGTGCTCTGCGGTCTAGATGATCAAATATGTTTCGTAATAATTGTTCTCCGTGGTTACGTGCATAGTGAAAAAAAACCAAACTTATTAACAAGAGGATTGACGTTGTTTACAAATGCAAATCGTACTCTTTCATATGTAGAAAAAAATAATACTTTCTTTTATAATGGAAATCTATGAGAACGAAATCCCATTTGTTTTAAATAAACAGACGAAAGCAAAGGAATCATATTATCAAGTTTCTTTTATGGGGATTTCAATAATAAGTCAGTAATTTACTAATTTTGTACATCTTTAGATCACGGGAGGTCTATACAGAAAAAATTTTGACACAAATACAAACACTCTTTTAAAGACGTCAGTCCATTTTATAGCCAAGTGATGAATATAAGAAACCCATCTATTTAGCATATTTATATAGCATATATAGCATCTATTATACACACAATGATAATAATATTATGAACCAAATTTTACCCAGTAATAAAATAAGTGAATTGATCTAAGCCCACATGTTGCTAACAAAATGAAATATAAAACATCTAAATGAGAATCCCCTCAGAAATTAAGACCAATTTAATCCGAGAAAATGAGAAACAATATATTTTCTACAAAGCCTTATGACCATGTACGTTGTTTAACAGTTTCCTTTAAAAGTTATACCTGAGTATCATATTACCTGTGCAGGTGAAAAGTTACCTGCAGTCGTCCCATTACTACGGGTTACACAATACTCTACTGTCGCTAGTTCTGATAGGGAAGACAGTTCCTATTGGGCTGGCAATGATAAGCACCGGATCTGCTACATACTATCCAGAACCAGCGCCCAGGTAGCCTTCCTATGTGAATACCTTTCTCAAGTAGAGCGGCCGATGTCTTAATACAGACTACTCCTTATGACAGATTTACTGGGAGAGGGATATCCTTTAATTGGCTTGGCTGATAAGAGCACGGAAATGAGGATATGAAACGGCATTATTTTGATGGTTCGCCGTTTTGATCACTGTTTATACCGCTTCATTTGCAGAATCAACTCGTATAAGTATTCAGGAAAGAAAGTGTTCCCGGAAGTACGAGTGAACAGGTTTCTATACTTCTGAAGAAATTCGGAACAGTCTCTACGTCGTGTGCGATTGTGGCAAGGATGATGTAATCACTGCGTGTTACCCCGTACCCAATTTCATGCAAGGGAGGCGTCACTTCTTGGAGGAAAAGTGAAAGATTTAGATACAGTGGATGAAGTTGGCATGATTTATTGGCATAAATGTTGACAGATTAATTCATTTGATCGGATTATTAGATTGGTGAGGGAAGGGATAAGTCAAAAGTCTGGACAATTTTAGGACGTTAACGGATGGCATATGCTTCAAGAAACGTACACACTTATTAATGTGTTGATTTTTATATATACTGCCTTAAAGGTGAATTCGAGGGATTCTCATCAAAGACAAGTGCATTGCGACTACGGCATAAGCCATTGCTGTTTGTGACTCAAAAGCCATAAGGCTTAGGATAAACGAACAAGGAGATAAGTCAGAATTTGTTTAGATTGTGGTGTTCCATACATACTTCAGTTAGAGGCCTAATTTGAATTATTTATTGAATTAGTTATTGAATTAACTCTCGCGAAAATCTTGGTAATATTTAATGTTAGATCTGTCATCGGAAGTAAGAGTGATCGTTTGATATAGTTTGGTGTTATTCTAATGATCATATTTATGCAAAAAATGGACTACAAGGCTGAAGTGAGAGGTGATATACCAATTTCTGAATTGTCATCATTGTGACGTCCATTGATGCAACGCCCATCCGAAAATTGAAAACAACTTACAAATATTAACCAGTGACTTAAGTTAGAGATTCAAGGAATCACCATTGGAAGACTTCAAGACAAACGGATTCGATAAACAATAAACAACAACTACACACGTTTGTCTCCATTTTGAAGAACACTTAATTATACACACTGACAGATAAGTTTAATCGGGTGGTTCCAGTTACTTTCTGGGATGCACGATGAAAAATCCAAGTTTGGAATACATGTTATTTTGATAACTAAGTTTTGTGTTAGGGTCGATCTGAAAGGTGATTTTGAACTACCGATAACAACAGAGCAAGTTGATTGACTTGAGTCAGAAGTATGGATTACCTGAAGAAAAACTGAATGCCAACGGTTGTTAGAGACATACTTTCTGTAATTACCCGATAGCCTCATCGGGATAGTTGGGCGTTCCTAACACATCTCGTTGTGTAACGACGAAGTTAAAAACGTGAAGACCCTTGAACTGAAGGGTGTGGATACATTTCACTTAAAAGAAACAGACTTCATCTTCAGTTTCCCGTCAAGAGTTTCGCAGGTGAAGGTTTTGAGGGTTTGAATTTGAAGGATACAGGTGAACAAATATCAAGAAGTGTAAGAGCGGAGAACGAGGTGTTGGATAGACTTAAGTGGTGATTTAGACGATCACCCATGTCATGACGATATCCGTGATAGTCCACAGATAGTTTCAAAGAAACCCACCTGGCGTGACGACATCATAGCAGTTTAAACAACGCTCAAGGTAGGCGTATTGATTTTCATTCACTTCCCTGTCGATGATTTGGTTCACATGTACATGGATATCTAATACTATATAGGGCTGTGTCCTAAATAAATGTTATTACATTTCTTAGTTTACATATTGTTTAACCAACCGCACACATCAAAAGATAAAACTTGACCGACATTCACTATTGTCCCTTACATGTTGTATCCTTATAAAAATACTTCGTTCGCCACATCTGATTACACGTGTATCAATACAAGTATGTTTATTGTAATCTTGATAATAGATTTTACTTAATTTTAATTTAGGCACATACGCTTCTCCAGTCCCCCATTACCAGTATTGTAATCGAATAGGTCTGGTTGTGTGGGAAAAGAACAATGTAGAAAGATATAATTGGATCACGTGGGAGTTGCCTCGTGTATACTGTTACAGTTTCACTTATGGAGAAGTTTGTATAATTTTAGACGCATGGCTTAGTGAATTACCATCTTAATCGTTTAACTCGTATGTTGAACTCGAAATGAATAGATTATTTCAATTCTGAGATATATTCATAATATCGATGATATTTGAAAATTAAACAAACATTCTCAAGAGATTTTAATTCCAAAAATCTGTCTTTAAAGAAATACTATTTAGCGTACCGTCAGGTAGGGGTTGTATAGTCCAAAGGAGTTGAGAATGAAAACAAGGAAAATTTGTCTTTGAAACATTGTAATTAGTTGTGTTACGTTTGAGCATGATCTTCTGGTGTGGAATCATCATAAATATCCTTATTATTATTACTTATCAAGTTGATAAACATATATATGTTATCGACATATTCTCACGAAAATTATGAATATACTTGCCAGTTTATTAAAGTTTACAGATAGCTGTAGACTTGCTTTACGAGTAAAATAAACTGTAGAAAGGGCTCGTTGATAATAAATAGGGAAGACACAGGAGAAAGTTCAATCGCCTTCAGATCAAGCGTTTAAATGTTGAAATTCAATATTCATAAGTTTTCAACGTAAAGTTACGATTTCATAGCTAACTGTAGATGTATGACACAGAACTCTCGTAGCTCGCAAGTCCAAAACTGCACTCATAGTTTCACCGCAACGGGGATGAGATGTCCGGGTTATCTGGGTATTTTACGCTCTGTTTCAATTTCTCTTACACCTTTTGTAACCTAGCCTTATATACACAGGTAATTTACACTTAGTCTCTGAAAAATTTAAAAATTTAAAATATTTATTTTTATTTTATACTGGAACTAATCCCAGAAAATCTAGAGTTACTTTTGAATAGATTGTGTTTCGCGCTAGGGCAAATTTAAGGTTGAGATGTAATGAACTAGAATCTGTGAGTTAAATGCCGAGTTAAACAGGAAGGTTGAAATTTTTACTTACTTATTACTTACCTTGAGCCTATTTGCTTGAAATATCCACTTCACCTGCTTGATGTTCTTCAAATGATTAGCTATGAACTAAACTCCAATCGGAGTCGTTTAGTCCAGCACACATCTTATTCACAAATATCATTATAATATTTATCCTAAAAAACACGCTATGATAATAATTATTCTAATATAAATATCATTTTTGTTCAGTGCAACACCAAATGTTTGCAAAATGCAGATTGTGTCATTCAATTCGTAAAATGATATACACTCAGTTTACTTACAAAATAGATAAGGTAGTTCTCATTTCCTTTCAATGTTCGTCTGCTTTATGTTTATACAATTCAAGTTTTTTCAAACGTCATTTCTAAGAGCAACTTAATGCAGAAATCCGAAACCGAAAGTTCTGCTTCGTTTCTTTCAATGGGCGTTTATATTCAAATCGTAGATAGAAATACGATGATTTCCAATACACATGAAATACTATTCATTCTCATGGCTGCGTGTCGCGTCAGTTAATTGCTGTATTTGTGAGGCTAAGTTAATACAACTAAACCCTACTAAGTTTTAAAAATTCCGTTTGCGCGCGCGCCATTGTCCGGTTTTTGATCACAAATTTCGAGTTAAATCTATTTATTGTCATTATACTAAACTTATTAACATTCAGATGTTAATTGTCAGGAACAACCCCTGCTTTTGGACAAATGAACAACATTTTTTAAAAGTTTGACATAATTCATTAGACCCAAACAACCTACCTTGTGCCCCATTCAACATAACATGTATGGTATCGTTACTGTTGATCTTAGATTTGAGTTTTTTTGGTAAAGATTTGTATGTTAAATTGACAGATAAAAGGTAAAAATCCACTTTGAAAAATTATCAGTAGTGTTAATGAGGTGTCTTCTATGACGTCAGAGAAGGCATATACTCTGCGGTGACCACACGACCCTTTGAAAATCTGCTCACTGACGATCGGCAGGCAGTGTTTTTAAAAAGCCGCAATTCGGTTGTTTATCGGCCGATTTAAGAACTTTACAGTTGAGTCTAATCAGCATTGGAATCGCTTTCAATGACATTCGAAAACGTTGACCTTTGAATGATGTCCACACCAAATTTGGCGACGAAATTTTCGCTTCAAACTTGATTCTACGATTACGGACAACCTAATTGAGTAATATGGTGTTTGACACCTTGGAGAGCATGCATTTTACATAAACATATCAATGGAGAGAAATTTGGAGAAATAAAATTTTGGAAAAACACTACGCGCTACTACTAATGTTTATCTTATTGGCATTTCAAATTTTATAATGTTTAAAAGCCAGTCTCGAGAGCATACCAACAGAGACCCAAACAGAATTGTTCTGCTTGGTTTCTTTTAAATTAAGCTCTTTGCTGGACGAGTAATCTAATAGATGCTATCTGAAGAAGGCTGACCCTTGACCCCTGTTATGTAGACTTCATTAATGTCCCTGAATTAGTCCTTATCCCACTGAGCCTAGAATTGAACTGAAAAGAGTCCCTTTATAAGAGAAATAATCACTGATTAATTTTCAAGAACTGTGTGTTCCTCTATCCCCTCATTGACATGTTTGTAGATGTAGTGTATATAAAATATATGTAGACGATAGATACATAACTATATATAATATCACAGGACACGTTTTTCTCTTTTGTTATCGAAGATTGAATTAATAGTAATATATATACAATTTTTAAAACACTATTTTCTAAAAACAAAACAGGAGACTCGATAAATTTGGGGTTGATGATATTCTAATAAACCGCGGAATTGAACTGTGTGAAACTGAAGCGCCCTCTCTCTGTGTATATTGTCTCTGAAAACCTTATTTTAATAGTTCAAGATATTTTGTACTCAAATGAGATAAATTTGTGTTTATAAAAGCAAAAATTCAAGAAATACAACATATTTTGTACCCAAACAGGTTTATTTGTGTCAATAGAAGATATAAGTCTTCGGAGATACGTCATAATTAGATCTAAAGAACTTTCGGGACAGTTTTGAAAAAATCTAACTTGTTAGAGATACGCGTGTATCTGAAAGAAGTCTGCAAGTAACGTTAATGCTTTTTACATAAGCTTCTCGACGAGTCTGTGCAATGTCAGAATTAACCTTTGACCTCATTTCCTATTAACACGATATAATCATTTAAAAAAAAGAGATTTTATCTTGTAATTTTTACCAAGCCTTAGCAAGATGTCGTCTTTATCGTATACAAACATGAACGAGTGTCTCCTAAATTTAAAATCCACATGTCCTTTCCACACTGATATTTGTTTTAAAAACATTCAAACATGAGGTTAACTTAACGATTCCTCTTTTCTGGCATAAACTTGATAACTTGTTAGCACCCAACAAGTTAAACATCTACTTGATTCAAGGTCGTGATAAATTGAAATAAGTAGTCCTGATTGAGTGTAGGTGGAATCTCGTGAGTCAGTTCTCTCTATGCTCGATTGACACATAAAAACTGTCTGTATATCTGTATATTCATCATTATCGGCGATTTATTTCATATATATATATATATATATATATGTACACTAGTTGATATATAAAAATGATAAATTGTTCATATTTAAACATGATTTATATATCGTTTAAATTTCCTTTTGAAATCGATATGATGAAGTAGATTTTATCATAGATATCAACATATTTCAGTTGTGGCTTAAATCGTTACTTTCAAATGGATTATCATCGACAGACCGGTCTGGCAAAACAAGCAAATCTCAGGGCGCCAGTAATCTGATACAATAGTCCAGAATGGATATCTCCAGGATAGAATCAGACCATTAGTTTCAGACATTTTGTTTGAGTTTGTTATTGAAGCAATTTGCATATATGACACGGGTCGTTAAATTAATTTTTATTTTCGTGAAATCATTCTATTTATCTAAAAACAATGTGCTACTGACCCTTAAATAACTCTGCACTGCCTTTTCCCATGGTAATAAAAGTATTTCACGAAGAGAAAAAACGAATGTTGCATAACAATCTTCACAATAAAGATTTCTTCAACACACGTGCAGATCTAGATTAAACTTTTACTGAACGCAATAACCCCAACTCATATGAAAACATGGTGTTCACACTCAAATAGCCGAATGTAGTTTTTGCTTCAATCTTTTCTTTGACTTCTGATACTTCGGTAAAAAAAAGAAATACATTGTGTAGAAACTATAAATGAATGGTCAAATCGAAGATATAAGACATAAACGCGTTACATTTCTCCATCTCATCCCTGTCATTACTATGAATTTTGTTGCATTGATATGTTTTCATGCTTTATGTTTTCAACAATTACAACACCGCTTCTGTGAGATATTTTACAAACTTGGCTATGTTTCTGTATTAGGTGTCTGGGAAAAATTATATTCTATCTGCATGATTATGTATTCACATTGAAATAGTTGTTTAGTTAAATATTAATTTTGTCTTCTTTATGATACCGGTATAGATACAATTAATTATATGGCTAGTGGCAGATTTAACATATTAATTGTGTCACTAGGAATACTGCTGTTAAGCCGAGGAGGTACCAATTGAACTCATGTATAAGCATACCATCATCTCATAACATCTAACCATTTCATTCATTATGCACATTTGAAGCATGATAACAATTCCGGATATTCCGTGAGGGTCAGGAGAGACATCATAAACAGTTTTGACATTATAATAACACGACTAAAATATGTTTTGTGCAGATTCGGATATTTCAAATACGCCTGTAATTCACTTTAAGGAAAGCCTCAATTTACGCAATCATAATCAGAATTTGATGAAAAATTTACACAGATTATATGGAGACAATTTTCTAGACCATAATATAAAAATGGACATAATGATAAGAAATTAACGATAACTATGAAAGGAAGACGCGTACTTATCATTATCTCGATGATTTTGTTTTCTGCTAACTGATTTAATCGTATTATTGGTGTTTCATATTTCATAACTGCAGAGTTACCCATAACACTCTCCCCCCACACCCACTTAAAATAGGCACGTGTTTTATACGATAACACATCAAATCACATTGAAGTGTCCAAATCTCCCTTACCGTCCCATTTTGATGTCATCACCAACATCCTTCATAATTAAACAAACAGAACCGGACCTAGGTGTTCCCAATGTCTTCGTACATTCATCAACGTTAATGTACATCGGTGTCAAATACGCACTACGTTGATACCATCAAATACGCCCCACTCGTAAATCTACGCTATCGTAATCTCACTCTAAGATCGCTTTGCCCGTAATAAAGGGAGATAATTTGACGTTTAGGGTTTTCAGTTTGTATTAGGTATCGCTGATTTTTATGTAGTTTCTCGAATTTGTTGGCAGCATGATGAATGTCGGCCATGACTGCGGGAGAGTGCATCAACGTTGGTATCTTAAATCGGGGTCTTAATGAATGTTGTTTATTGTCATCTTTCTATGGAGTGTAGTGAGATGGAATTGTAACAGTGGTTAGATTAGGAGCAGTTCGAATATTATGGATGACTTCTTTATTTTGAGAAAACGGTGATGATGTTGATGATAATGATGATGATGATAAAGAATTACTGATGATGTTGATGTTGATGATGATGATGACGTTAAAGAGTGACCGATGATGATGATGTTAAAGAATAACTGATGATAATGATGATACTGATTATGTTAAAGAAGATTGATGATGATGGTGCTGATGATGATGTTGATGATGATGATGATGATGATGATGATGACGTTAAAGAATAACTGATGATGATGATGATGTTAAAGAAGACTGATGATGATGATGATGATGATGATGATGATGATGACGTTAAAGAATGACTGATGATGATGGTGTTGATGATGATGATGATGATGATGATGATGATGATGATGATGATAATGAAGTTAAAGTATGACTGATGATGATGGTGTTGTTGATGATGATGACGTTAAAGAATGACTGATGATGATGGTGTTGATGATGATGATGATGATGATGATGATGATGATGATGATGATGATGATAATGAAGTTAAAGTATGACTGGAGATGATGGTGTTGTTGATGATGATGACGTTAAAGAATAACTGATGATGATGATGATGATGATGATGATGCTGATGATAATGAAGTTAAAGTATGACTGATGATGATGATGTTGATGATGATGATGATGATATCATCGATGATGCTATAGCTCGATGGTCTATTCGTCATCTGATCAGTCTGGAGATACGACAACGCATACTCACCTCCATATCTTACGTAAGAAAGTTACGTTTTGTTCAATGAACTAACGCACTAACTGTAGGACTGTAGGTGTCGTGGCAATGTGTGTATCTCCACGGCGTGTGAGATTTGATCCCTAACGGTGTAACCCACCCAACGTTATCGCGCTCCCCCAATCTGGTAGAAGGTTTATCACCCTCCCAATATGCTCGCTTACGTCCAGAATTTATACCATCAGCGCTCTCTAATAGTAACTGACCGTATCTGTTACCTTCAGTAATACGCAATAGAGTTTGCACCAAGTAAGATTGAATTTACGGAACTTTGGTAAATATCAATCTCATCGGCAAAATAAAGTTATTACAAATCAACCAATTTCCTTAATTCTGACCCACTGCATACCAAGCTTTCACATGTTGAATAAAGATACTCTTTCATGATAGTTTCATCACTGCATTGATATCTTTCTCATTTATGTGAATACATCTCATGTCACATATTTTATATTGTGACATAGCTATTCTACTCAACTCCATCTTCCAAAGGTCGACAATATCCATAACTTGTAATATCATAGCGATGAATCTAAATGTTAACTCTTTCAGTGTCTCCTCACATAATCTTAT
The DNA here is from genome assembly GCA_921293015.1 of Phorcus lineatus. NCBI lineage: Eukaryota > Metazoa > Mollusca > Gastropoda > Trochida > Trochidae > Phorcus > Phorcus lineatus. Next base: position 44,382,518 of record OV121092.1, on the reverse strand, counting down.
ACAAATGAAGTATTTGGCGATATATTAGGGCAGTAACACTGTTTTTGAAAGATTTATGTCTTCAACTTTTCCAAAATAAACGTTAGTTTATGCCAAATGTATGATCTTAAAAGGGTCAAAATATCTCAATAATCAACCTGATCACCCGTAATCGTAGACGAAAATGTCAAGTGTAAAGAAAGAGCCAATGGCGGCCATTTTTGCGTGATGACCTTTTAATATTTGAGGTAGGAAAATAGATTCGCATTGCTTTACCAATCAGGGTACGTTGATTATTTTAAAAACTGCTCCTGTTGATTCATTTGCAATTGGAAACGTTAATCTTTGTTTTAGCGAGATCAATCTAATTATCAAAAAGAAAGAAAAATCAGATACGAGAAAAATAGAAAGATAAGTATTTAGTTGTTTTTTCTTAAGGCACAGTGTTTCCTACAGTGGGATCTTATAGGAAAAAATTCATGTCACCTCGATACAAATAAAACTACTGTCTTCAGTCTTCATTCGATCAATCATTCGAGGTTTTTCAGGGCAACTTCAACCAGTTTCTTTTTCATGTTTCATTTTTATCTGTGGTGACCTTTGCAATTGGCTACCATTTTCATTACAGTTAAAAACACTTTTCTCTTTTAAAATCATTTACTCTTTTATCCAAAAAACCTATGAAAATATCAGTTCAAAATATGTCGTTAAAATAACAAATGACATTATGGAACAAACACTTTATAGAATTGTAATTGGGAAAAGATATAAAACGTTTTTGTCGACACAATACGAGAAACAGTATGTCTATAAATACATCAAAGGTCAAAGGGAGGTAAGTATCCGGTCACGATGCCCCTCTCATTCCAGAGTTATCTTCTCCTTGGTCTGGCCGGATGAAGACAAATGGTACAATGCCCAAGTGGTAGATAAGCCATAGCTTGCAGCCTGAAGTGGTTTATTTTTACCTTCCCGAACAAGGAGAAACGAGGTAGTAAAGGGGACCTTGTAGGAGATTTCTGAAGTCCATCTTGTGGGAGAAATGGCCATGATCGTGAAGGTTGACAGGGAATCGTTCTTATCGGACATTTTGATCGTTTCTGTCTAAATGATTTCTTGTTATTTGTATTTACTATAAATGATGGTCAGTGATTTTGAAAATTATTCTTTTCTCCCAAAATATAATAATGATACATATTATACTTTAGTCATTAGTAAACAGATCATTCCAGGATTGTTGTCTTTGGCACGTTAAATTGCTTAGTAAGGCATTTTATTCGCAATACATGCATCTTATAAAATCATTAATGCAGCTCATTTATTCTACTTTATCAACAAGTTAACAATCTTTACTGTGTCTGATTCTTTCTACATCTGTGTTTCCTCTGTCTAATTTGCTTATACCATTTCCCATTCTTTAGTTCTTTCTCTTCTTTCATTCTCCTCTCCCCTTCTCGCTTACTTCGTCCGTTGACCTTCCTTGTCTCTCTTTCTTTTTATTCATTTCCCTTTCTTTCTTTCTGTCCCTTTTAATTTTTTTCACTTCCTCTCTATAATCTACCTCTTCTGACACGCAGATACCTCTCCCTCTCGGTGTACATCTATTTCATTAAGGTTCATAAGTCTATTTATTCCTTGTTTAAATCCCTTCTATCTCTTCCAAGACAAATCCTCTCCGTCTTTCTTAATGTTAATACCTTTCTTTCTATTTCTTTATGTCGTCACCCTCATTTGTCTCACCCTCAGTCTACTTTCTCCTTGCTACCTTTTCTCTATCTATCTATCTATCTTCTTCTCTCTCTCTTAAATATGATTACACCACATCTAATTTTTATCATAAACATGCAAATTGTTACGATTATGACGTAAATTTCACAGACCTGGCGTGGAGCAGTTCGCGGTTATTTTGAAAGTTAAAAGTATTTGAAAGGGATTGTATATATGCACTAATTCAGAGGGTGATATCAAATTGAACAATGCCCACGTGTCCTGTATATGTCAGTGTAGTTATTCTTGTTCTTTGGCTTGATTTATTATTTCCGTTGCCAAGAAACTTCTACAAAACCGGCGCAGTTGTTCTGTTTTAATTAGGAACACAACACGTAATTTGTTGATAAAGGCGAAACACCTGAACTATCCAAGAAAACAATCTCTTGTTAGAATGAGAGATTAAGAATGTGGCATATTCAGGCGTTGACTTCACTTTGCAAACTTAAAGCAGGTTCATTAGCACGAGAAAAGTCCACAATATGATTAAGCTAAAATAAGGAGCGTCATTGGCAACAATTAGAGAGATAGTACATGTCTAATTAACATTTCTGAATAACAATCAAGACAGTCTTTCAAAATAACAACAAATCTTTCTTAATTTGTTTGAATATCGAAATATTTTTCTTGAAGTATACTTTCATCCGTTATTATCTTTGAATTTAATTGAACTTTTTGAACTTTAGCTGTTTTTGGAAGGGTTTGGGGCTGGCGAGGGCGTCGGTCTGGCTTGATTTTTTAAAGGTAAGCATGGTGAAGTTATTTAAGATGGAACGGGCCTTCTGTCCATAACCATAAGCCTCTGTCATTGAAGACTTACGGTTCTGTGGTAAGGAGCAGAATTGTTCCCCATTATTGGACCCTTGTACGGCATTAACTGAACATGACCCGGAAGCAATCTGCAGAGCAAGATAAATCCTGCTTCATTAAAGACTACGTTGACAGATTTGTTTCGCGCTTGGCCAGTACTCAAGATGATGTGTTTATTTCCATACTTATATCTTTTAAATAAACAGATGGGTGGTTGTAGATAAACTTGAGCTCGGGTTTTCACTACATCATTTCGTAACCTTATCAAGGCAGCCCGCGCCACGCATTACACGAAGAGGTAATCTCCGCACAACGACCTGGCCATATGTTCCTGTTAGGAGTTAGCGTCGTTTCCACAATATGGTCTTGGACCAAACATATGCACATGATAAGCGATGCCTATCCGACATTAAGCCGACCTATTTGTGTACAGTTATCTATATTTTGAAAAATCTGAGGAAATTTATTTGCTCGATTTTCAAGGTTCCCGGAAATTAAAAAGGAGATATTCTAATGATAATAATGTTAAAGTGTATCATTTTAAGTATCTTATCAGTGAAAAAAATAATTACACTTTATTTGTATTGAAAATTGATTATTATTATCTTTTGTAATTGTTATAAAGTCATGTTGCTGATCTCGCCTAAAGGTAAATCATGACTTGTCATAAAGCTCTTCCTATTTTTAAAGTAGGCTCGTCGTCGGGTTTCATGACGCCAGTCGCTTCCCATTCTCTCCCAACAGAGGTATCTCCGTCATAAATTCCTATACAACCCCTGTTTTACTACGAAGGTTTCTCGGGCTTCAGGCAGTTTCCCCTAGCGGGACAATTTTGCATCTTAAACCACTGGCAATATTTAAGCCAATGAAAACACCGAATGCATGAATAACATATTTGTTGATACATAACTAGGCCTATGCAATGATGCAGTCGCAATATGAGGCGTATGTGTTCTTTAAAGACGATTCAAAGTGCAAGGTGCATATTGGAATAACGTTTAGCTTTTGTAAAGCTTACGGAAATAACTTAGGTGATTAGAATGATAACTTCTGAAACGGCGTCGCTGATTGCACAACTTACTTTGATTGCATCCAAACAGCGTTTTACATTTCGTGTCCGAGAAACCTTCGTATTAAGACAGAGGTTGTAAAGGAATTTATAACGGAGCTACCTCTGTGGGGAGAGAATGGTGGCTTCCCAGTAATCCATCTTTTCCTACTGTATCTTGATTTATGACGCAACATTAAAGAGGTTGTTTCATCGTGGTGTACTTTTGGAAATAACACTCAGGAGAACGTCCCTTTAAATACTGAAGCATGATTATAACACAAGAGTGTTGAAACATGTCCCTGAGGGAAACCAGGCTCATTAAAATATTATCTAATTTCGCCCATTTTATTGACACACCCCGCTGGATCGCCCCTTGTCATGTAGCTATCTGATTCGTCCGATATTTCTTCCGCTGGAAAACGCAACTCTGTTGGATTTCGTGGGATCTAGCATTTGATATCCACAGTTGATCTAAAAATAGCAAATGTCAACTTAATTGTGTAGAAAGAATGAAGTAATGAAATGTGAGCGAATAGCTAGAACTTATTTCAATGAGATTGAGAAGGAAACGTGTAGTAGAAAGAAAACAATGGAGAAAAGGCACTTAGAGTCAGGAAAGTTTTTCTATAGCATGATTAGGTTTATTTTTCGTCATATTTGAATGTTTGCTATTTTATAAATATTTATTCCAAAACTATAATTTGAAAAATAACAGCAAATTGGTTTTGATAAGAGAGAAGATAACTTTTGAGGCAGACAGTTAGTAATATCAGATAAATAACCATCTAGCAGTGTGGACATGAAAACATCACTCTTCGAACTTTTCATTTAACGTTTTGATAACTGATTTTCAATAGCTTAGTATTATTATTTAGTATCTATTACTAGTATATTAAATAAAATGAAAATAGAAAATGAAAATCAATGTTTGTTGCTGTAATGTGATAAAATTAATTTCTTTCAATTGATGAAATTGAAATGACGACACCAGTCTGATTAAAATCAACCGTGTTCCGAGGAATAAAAGTTACAAAATATTGACTTCACTAGATAAGATTGGCTCGTGTGGAGAGGATAAAATAGAAATGTTTCATTAACAAAGTGAACTCAAAGGAAATTAAATGTATTCAAATATTTTTATTCAATTATTGTTGAAAAAGAGTTTACGTAGTTCATAAAAGATTTTTTGGTTTATGATTGTTAAATTGTTAAAGAATTATGTTTACAGTAAATGACATCTGAAGTTTATTATGTAGTTGTCCCCCAAGGACAATCGTTATTCAGTACAATCACATTTTTTCTTCATATTTTCAATAATTTGCATATGGGGGATTTTTATTTCACTGAATTCGTCAGTGAATAAGCAGTAGTTATATACAGAGTGATCATCTAATTTTTATTCATCATTACATTACAAGAGCACTGCAGTGGAGGTGGTTGATCGAGATCTATGTGTAGGTATGAACTTCATAAAAGTGTACAAGTAATAAAAGAATATCGGTTTTGGACGCAATGCAAAAAAAAGGAAGATACTGAAGATCCCCTTAAAGGGCAATCACTCTAAAGGGACAGTGGCACGATTTAAAAAAAAATTGATTCGTAAGATTTTACCAACTAAACAATATTTTTTTTTTCAAATGTATTACCAGAGGGTCATCACATTTCATTACTAAACACGATCACCTGTAGTCGTAGAGGAAATGATCATGTATCTAGTAAATACTACCTGCGTCCATTTTTGTGTGAACACCCTTTTACCATGGCGGTAGGGAAATGGATACGCAGAACTTAAATGATCATGTACATTCGTTTTAAAACCGCTTCTTTTGATCCCGGGATAAAGAGATAAAGAAATTATTTGGCAGTAATACACAAGTTTCCTCTCTCATTTCACTCATATATCAAACCCAAATAACCAACTGTAGCAGTTTTACCTAAAAATTTGACAAGTTAGCACTTTGCAAAATAAACGTTTATTTAAAAAAATACAACATCTGAACATAAACAACTACCTACCAAAACATTGACATGATCCCGGTTTGATTGACAGGTCATGCTGACATAACCTGTGTTTCCGGTACGTGGCAACAGTCTTGGTAAAACATGTACATGCTACCGTAAACATCGTAACGAACTATTTTGATGCATATCCGACTGATTTCTGTCTTTTAAGATGTGTGTACACATAACACAGATGTTAGAATCCATGGCCTACATTTTCGAAGCTTTTTAGTGCTTGTATAGTCGTTAGCTTAAGACAATCTTAACACTATGAGACCTTCGAAGATATAGGTACAGGAACAGATAAATGGTCAGTATAACGATTGGTTTGAGATATTGCCATGGTTGGCCAACTGGGCAGATTAAGGAAGCGACGTGTAACGTTACTTACTTTTGCGCACGTTTAAATTCATAATTTTTTTGTATTTCAGAGCATATATTATAAGGTGTACATTGCCAAGTCTAGAACTAGTCTCCCTGCCTGTGTGTGGCGGGGTAGAGGCAGGTGCGCGACCCCGAACACGTGTAGCGCCCCCTGGTGACACTGATGACAGGTAGTGCGTCCCCAATCACCATTCCCTGGTGAACACGGCGCACTGGTGCAAAATAATGTACAGGGTGATGAAATCTATTTAGTTTGTGATTTTATTATTGCATTTGCACAGCGCCCTTACCCCAATCTAAGCGTCGATTCATTTTGTCCATGATTACTCATAATCAGCTGATTCGCATTGTTTGAGCATCTTTCATTATTAAGTAGATTTTTGTCATTAACATAACCAGCTCAACCAAACATCATCACCAACATATCTTACATAAAAGGGAGATACATGCATCTTCATTGAAAAATGCATTATATCTGTATTCAACTCTCGAAAGAAGTTTAAGTGATAGAAAGCCCTAATAATCACTTTTTTCAATCAACTTCCAATATAAAAAGAATTCAATTTTCTGCCTTAACATTTGGAAGACAATTTCCCTTGAGCTTATTTCTTTCTTTTTTATGTCAAGAGCCGAATTTCAACGTGGCTTTTTACTACTCACTCAAGGTTTCAATTCCTCATAGCACAAATTTACGGGACAATGTGACCACGTAAATTATTGTCAAAGTTTAAATCAGGAAAAAACCTTCTCCCTTGCGCAGTTTCAGGCTCATCTTCATTTTCATTCGTAAAAATCAATTCTATTTCTATTAATAATAAGTTAATTAGTCCAATTTTATCGAGCATTATCCACGCTCAATGGAAAGTAGTATTACCCTGAAGGAATTGTACTTGAATTATGAATCCTGACTGTAAAGATTAGTACTTTTCCTATGTGAAGGTTCCCATTTGTACAGCTGGGTGAATTAATGGCATTTTGGATGAAAGCTCAGGGACAGAACACAGTGAATGTCAAGGATCAGAAATGTTCATAGAATGAATATAATATTGTTGTTATATTGATTCTTTTTTCAATACAGTCTCCCTGTACCTCGAATCACTTTGCCCATTTGTCTTTGAGGCGGTCTTAGCCCTTGCGGTAGAAGTCTTCTTGATGGTTGAGATAGTAAGTATATTAACATATTAACAAAATTAATGCACGAAATAGAGGAAACATTGAAATCCGAATGAAATCACTTGTATTTATTTGTATTGTACTTTCTTGTGGTCGTCAGTTTGTGTTCGTCGTGTCGCTGATCGTTAGCAGGATACAACCATATCTGTATCTATATTTGTAATTACATAGTGACACCTAGTTCACACTAGCAAGTATAGCCAATTATATATCTCTGCAATCGAGGGGATATCACTTATACACCAGGCCTAGACACAAGTACAGGAATCTAAACTGATCTATTTCTTATCAAAGACCAGCATTAACAGTGTTATTTTAAACAATATCAGCTGCTCATACAATGAACACTTATCGGGGCTTATCTGGTTCATTTATTCCACGAGTGGAGAGCCTGCACGGCCATGTGGGTTAGTTTAGATCTCTGCATGTATGAGTGACAATGCGGGACGGAGCAGATCACCCTGTCACACACACTGTTATGACAACCCTATCACTTATCGTGCTATAGACTTGCTATACCGTGGGAGACTAGCTGGCCCAGGGGTTTCAGGGTTGGGTTTTATGCAGAGGGTGGTTGGACATAAGTATTGGTGGACATAAGTTCAAGACAGTAGAGATTGGGCAAGAGGGGACGGTTTATAAAAAATGGTTGATATGGAATGGTGTTCAATATAAATGCATAGGAGTAATATGTGTAAGAGGAGTGGTGAGGGAGGGAGGGGGGGAGGGGGGGGGGGGGGGCTGGATGGTGTGCGAGGGGTGGTATGTAATCGTATGCAATTCTCTGCCTGGAGGAGATTGATATATTGGAAGATTAGGATGTGTTGGTATTGCCTGGAACCGTGATCAATAACCTCACACCCTGCACGTTACATGGGGTTATTGCAGATTCTTTTCAATTTTCTTTCGGCGTCCATGTTAAAGGAGGGGAGTTTCGGCCATTGATTATCGTTTGATTTTCGCTTAATAATGAATCTGAGTAAGTAGAGTTTTCAATTGGAATTAGAACATAATTCGGTATCGTGATGATCTCAGGGATTTTTAACATTTCTTGATACAACGTCAATGTTCAAAACAGTACGTAATATGAAATATGCATTTGTAATGACGATGCGGGAGACAGGACAGAGGGAGGAGTTAAGTTTGTACCTGATACCATCGAGTTGATTATGACAGCTATTCATTCGACAATCGCATAACAAATTTCATGTTATGAAAATGTCGCATTTCAACAAAATGGGGGAGGGAGGTTGAGATGAGGGGGTAGTCACATATATAGACCTTTGTGACCATTTCACCAGTCAGTCACACGGAGAGGAGCTGTTATCAGAGTGGATCAGTGTTGCAGAGATAGAGAGGACTTCGATTACAAGAGGACAGCAAGGGTCTCCGAGCCAGTGAAAGAAGAGAAGACTCGAGTTCTGTACGGACATGTTACATGCGCTCTGTCCTGCACTGAGACTATGTTCAGCTGTGAACCAGAGACAATTGTTTCAAGTGTGACAACTATCTGAAGATCATCTTTGTTCTGTACACGCAAGTCTTTCGCCACATGTCGCGGGGCCCTAGACGTCGCTATAAGTCTGCTGGCTGGAACATTGGCTTGTCTTCGCTGCATTTGACGTTCACATGGTCTGGAGGTTGCAGATCGAAGATTCTGATGCTGTTGAAGACACGTTGATTTAATTTGACTGATTGGTATTATACGTACGAGTATCGGATGAAGTTGGTGGCCTAGCTTTTCCCCGGGGAGTTGTCATTTAAGCCAACTCGGAACATTGCAACTTGGAATTAAAGAGAATGCTGTTCCGTGTCGCTCGTTATGATAGTCTTATCGATGGACAGAAAATACTTTATGTTGGATAAAGCATAGAGGACTTACGGTCGCTCCGTGTAACGTTTAACCTTGTAGTAATATCGAATTGAGATGAGGATGTTTGTGACAGTGTTTTACTTCTGATTCTACCAGGGATTCGATAGCAATATCAAAATGAAAATGTGGTGATGTCTTATGCAGAAACATGTGGACTTTTAAGTGGCGCCGCACTTGTATAGCATTGCGGGATTCGAACCGTGGACCTTCAGACTCAGTGTTGAACGCTTGCCATTGCAGTTTTCCCCTCCCTTTCCGCACAAAGGCAATATGTTGGACTGGCAAGCATGACGAACAAATAAAGAAAGGGCGTTCTGTTCACTGCACATGCTTCTCTGGATTGCAGGTTTGCTGACTCAGCGTTTTGCAATCGCCTTTTGATTTCAGTGTGTTTAGTTTTTAATTATAAGGGGACTCTGATAAGCACATTCTTTGCGCAAGCCGACATTTAGTTATCTACGAGCTGAATGCATGATTTGGGGCTCTGTCAAGTATACGCCGTACGACTTTGATGAAGGTTAGTACATTAAATGATGCAATCGTTGTTGCTAATCATTAAATGCTGAATGTCTTCGCCGATGGACCACTCCAGCGACATATCTACGATCGAAGAGCCGACATTCCGGAGCTCTACACAGCAGCCATTCCAGTGGTTTTCCGTTGCACATGCTTAGTTACCTGCGCATGCGCAACTGAAAATCAACCGAAAGGCTGTTGACACCGTCCCCATTGATGAGTCACGTGATGAAGAATGTTAGAAAAGTATGTTGTTTTATTTCTGTTATCTGGATATTTTCCATAAAGGTATCTTCACAAGCAAACTTATGGTGTTTTTTTTATTATTCAGCAAGTGCATGTATCATTATTTTGATACTTTTACCACTTTAACCATTCTTAGGACTTTATTTACTTGATAATTTAAAACTAAACTATTTTCTCTAATAAATGATTTAAAAATCATTAAACTCGACTTGGATTTTTACAAACTATTTTAAAAAAGGAAAATTTGAATGACTTTTGAAAATATGTTTTTCATTACAGAACATCGCTTTAGCGGGTTTTTATTCACAAAAATCCTCAAAAAAACTTTGTGTTCCTCCGAGTCAGTAACTTATTCGGTATCAACAATGTAATGGGTAAGATTCAGATTACATAAATATGCGGATTTTGGTTCTGTTAGCCTATGAATAAGAAGGCCTTTGATATACACCGATATGCAGCAATTTTTTTCTATTTAGTATTACTGTGTACGTACGTGGAGGAATACGAACTCGTTCGGTTCGTAGATAAAAGTATGCGTCCGATACGCATCCCGGAAGATGCAATTTGTTTTGTCTTACATTCCTCGGATGAGTATAGATATGATATTTCATCAAACTGTACGACTTGCAAATATGCATCGTTGCTTCCATCGAAACAATTTATTGTAACCAATGCTGAACTCGCGGGTGGATTCTGGAAGTGACTTTGTGGCTTTTTCTATATCAGGAAATGTCAGCTATAATCATAACCTGTAAATCATAATTATGGTGGTGATTTTTAGCAATTGTACTATAAGCCTTACTTGAACGGGAAAATGGATTAGCCACTGTAGCATGTGCCTACAGATAGTATGACACGGCGATTAGTCCTATCTTTGTGTGACTCACAATAGTCTACTCAAATGTGCACAGGTGTCACGCAATATGAGGGGTAAATTTAAACGTTAAAGGGTCCTTTTTTTCGTAAAACATTGCTAATATTTGGGGCTGATTACGTATTAAAAGAGTTGTTTTATATTCGTATATTCTTTAAACACAATGTCCAAGAATTGTATTCGGTGACAGATAGTTGACGTCAGAAGGTCGTGGGGTAAACTCAACAGAATAAATGAAACCAATCTAAGTATAACCCCATGATTAACTTATTTTTGTAGATTAAGGAATTCCCATTTTTGTTGGTTAATGTAGGGAAAAACATATTCAAAATAGATCTGAAACTATTAATAAATATTCCCGAAAACATAGAAAAATCTTGACTTGATTTGGTTCACAGAAAAAAAGAAATGAAAACCATATAATCATAAAACACAAATTTGAATATACATGTTTAGATAAATAAATGAGTTTACATACTATTCACCTACAGGTGTACGATGACGTGTTTCTATTTTGGATGAAGAACCTTGTGGATGTAAGACCTTCAAACCTAATCTTACCTCGCAGTACTTCAACTAAAGCCTATGGGGTTATGGTTCACAATGCAAGTCGCGTTCCGCTGTCTTTTCATTATCACGCACTAGCAGTCAATAATCCTAAGGTAGATTTCTAGGGATTGAGTTTTAGATCGAATTGGTTACAGTGTTGTATACGTTCGTTGTCAGCACATGTTCCAGTCGGTCACATATAGTGTAGAAGATTTTGCAGGCTATATGTCCTCAGGAAATTATGGGGTTTTTTTGGTTTCCCTTTTGCTATTGTTTTTTAAAATTTATATTAGTGCATATTTTGTTAAAATAAATTTAAGTGGTTATGTTTAGTCGATTTGATCTATATCATTTACACAAACATGTCTCAACACAGTGATAATAAAATTGAAGACGTAGAAGTTGAAAATCTAAAGACATAGCTGAGGGGGAAAGCCTTAAAGTAATGAATGTGAGCTGAATGAATGAAAGCTACGACTTGGTGAATTGCAATTCTACCATATTCACTACTTTTAGTTTTGCTGACGCTTTAATGTCCTTTGGCACATGTAGAAGCGAGCGCAGCTCACAAACACTCTTTTCACACTCACAACAAAGACACTAAAATTATCAAAATGTGACTGATTAAAGTAAATGTTAAGTAGGATGAATGTGGAGAATAAGGTTTATAGGTATGTTGACATTTGTCCACCTTTCAAGTTATAGCTGATTTATTCATTGATCAAAACCTGGTTAAATGTATTCCACCCATCCAGTTATCCATCCATTAGTCCCAATCTAGCATAGCTTTTACATGTAGCTGTTTAAAAGGAAATATTGATATCTTCATAATTGGCACCTTGCCTCTCATGAACCACTTGAACAATAAACTTTATATATCCACATCTACATGTCCTGGTTGAGAAAGCAAGTTTGATGGACATGGACTGTATAGTTTGATATGTAAGCTACTGATAATATGACATTTTCCTAGATATACTAATCAAATCCTGTTTCCATGGGAACTGCAAAAACAAATTTAGGTGTTACCTTCTAAAGGCACAAATAATTTTCAAAATGTACATCAAAGGATGACGAAGGCCAAGTGTATCAAGTTTGATGAAGATAGCTAGTACAGTTTGAGGGTAAGGATCTGGACAAAGGTCTTGCTCAAGATTCACTGCTAAAGTCACGTTTCCATGGAAATACACGCAGTCATGCAAACTTTAGAACTTTGCTGTTGGGTGTAAAAATAATTCTCAAATTATGATTGATATTTTATTGTAACAAAATTAATTAATCATGATTGCAGTATGATTGAAGAACTAGTTTTAAATCGTATTTATAGTGATGAGGCAATTACTTCAAAAAATAATTGAAATATGTAATTATTGTTGTCACTATCGAATACAAGTTGATAAATTATTATAAGAGTAACTTACAAGTTGATCATTTATTGTATCACATTCCAAACATGACAACGGAAATACTTATTAACAATTAGCCAAAAATCATGTCAATTATTGAAAGTAAAAGTCATTTAGAATTCATGTTAATTTTTTAAATTTGGTCATTTCAAAGTCATGTCAATTTTTGAAAGTAAGCCATTCAAAATTTATGTCAATTATTGAAAGTAAGCCATTTTAAATTCATATATAATATACATGTTTTAATTTAATTCTAAAATATCTAATCAGTGCTTTTTTTAAAGGTAATTATGTCACATATCGTTGATCGCATCTTATTGATTAAACCTCGCATTTTTAAATGCCCAATTTTAATGATAATTCAGCAATTGTAAAATAAACTTGTATTCAGTGAAATTTTAAAAGAACATAGTTGGAAATATTGCACATATGTCAATTTTTTGGAGCTTTATCTTTATTACCTCCTCTTGTAATGCTATGATCTTTAATATCACATTAATGATATGAGGGATGATAATTCAACATTTATGAAGCTTTTTCACCTAAGTGTGGTTTTTACACAGCTGATAGCTGCACAAGAGGTTGCACAAATCTAATGAATGATACAATTACACCGTTTTTATGCCAATTTGGCAATTTGTAAAAAGACTTTCATTCAAGTTGATTTAACACGGGAGATAGTGTGCGACATTGCAGGTAATATGATGTGAATGGATCACCCACGACCAGTGTGCTTATCTCGGCTACTGTCATGTGTTAACTTATGCTTCAATTTGTACAGAAGAATTCAGCAACAGCTGCCTGTTTCTATCAACCATCTATCAACACGTGCAGTGTTAATAATCGCCTCTGACAACAAACTATGAAAATAATATCAAAAAACAAAACAAGGAGCGATATTTACAACGCAGATAAAGAGTGGTATCACTTTATCTTGTTTCTTTTTTTAAATATATATATTTAAGGCTTTAGTTGTTGATACAATCTCAAACAATAGGAAACTGAACCATATCGTTTCAAACACAAAACAGAAGTGCTAAACCGTTGTATTACGATCAACTATATATCGACACATATAGAGCAAATATTTCTGACAAACAATATGAAATACGAAGGGACAGTAGCACGTATTTTTATATAAATAAAGTGATCAATGAAAATGATAATAAAAGTTACCATTTGCGAGACAATGTTTCTAATCAAAAGGAGAAGTTCTAAAATTAACACACCATATGAGAATCAATTTTCCCATATCAAATGATTAAAGGTGGTCACTTTTTGCTTGATACTTGATAGATGAATAGACTACAGATGACTTTGTTTAGTAATAAAATGTTTAACCCTCTGAAGATAACACATTTGATTTAAACTAATATTAATATAACAACGTAGATAAAGATTGATACGTGAACAGCATATACTGTACTACTGTATCAATATTCAATATCATTTACTCTTTAAGCCCTGCTCATGTCGTTTTATGCCGTTTACACTGAGCAGGATCAACAATACATGAACTATTTAAAACACAAAACAGGACAAAAGGCCATCACATAAAAAACAGGTTACATAGTGCTTATACCATTTGAGGAAATAACGACTATTCGGAAACAAATTTGTATTCTATTTTCAAGTTTCGATGCTCTTAGCAGTTAAAGGACTGTAACTGAAGGGTTACTTTTGTAAAAAAAATTAATCACCCATAAAATGTTTTTAATTCTACACATACTTCTTGCTCAAATGATGATACCAATATCAAGAACAACAAAAAAAAGCCCAACCAAAATATAACAAAATGTAACAAGGGTTTGCTTAATTTAAAAAATGTTCATTCAATTCTTGGGAAGATACGACTTCCTCATTTGAGATAAGCATAAGACTATTGTTTGCTCATTTATTGCGATAGAGAAAAAAATAGAATCATTGAAATAGATGACATAGAACCCTCATGCGTACGTTTTGTCTGAAGTCATTACGATAAGAACTGACGTCTTTTATATTGCATAATATCCTTTGCAATACGCTGAGTATACATATCAGACGTTCGAAATTCTTCTGAACATGTTACAGCGTTTCCTTGTAACTCATTGTGTCTCGTGGTGCCCGTATGCATGTCGCTTAAAATAGAAGTAATGCAAGAGATAAGATAGGGGACCTCGTGCATTGCTGGCCATTAAGATACGGGAATGTTATTTACTTCTATTATATTGTTGTGGTTTGTGAAAACTCAGGCGTCAAAAAAACCCCAAGACAATGAATTATTTTGCTTATATTTACAAGTGTCGACCAAAGTCTAATTTAGATTGCCCTTCTTCCTGACATCTTGCCATAACATTAGAAATATTTTCTTATGGGAGCTCCATATTTATAATTGCCGACGAGATGGGAAACACGTGCACTGACTTTATCTTTTCTGATCACCTGGATAACGTTTTAACCTTTGTGATACCATTACTCATTTTTGGCAAGCAAAAAGACGGGTTTGGTCGATATGAACATTGTTTAAGGTGTTACATACAGAATGCAAAAGCTAGTAGATTGTTTTACAATATATATATACATACATATATATATATTCGTCAATGGCTTATATTTATTCTTCAATTGTCTTGTAGTATCACTTTTTTAAACCTCTACCAAATTAATGTTTTAAAATTGGTTGGCATGACCTTTTATTTGATTCAGTTTTTTTATTACTATCAATCCAACACATATAATAGCTTCAAATGGATAAAGATGCAAGCTCCCTATTCTCACATTTTGATACTCTAAGGTGGTCTAAACGTATAAGGAGATCAATACTTTCGATTAATGAAGATGCAGTTTATCTAAATATTTTACAGCCGCTTTCATGGATATTTACCCCTGAATGTGTGATTGCGTATACCGCCATATGGTTTATGACGAGACAGAGGCTAAGCAAAATCGTTTTTCTTAAGGTACGTAGAACATACTTCTTATGACTTTGTATTTCTTAGTTCATAATATTTAATATTTGGTACTCGCAAACAGACAATAGGTGGATAGATATCTTAATTTGATAACGGTTTGAATGAACGAATGATATTGTTGTCATTGCGATTGTTCAAATAACGTTTTCAATGTCAAGCAAATAGTTAGATTTTTCCCTGTAACAGAGATACAAGGTGCAACCATGAGCAGCAATCGAAACAGAAAAGTTTGCGTGGAAACATTTCCTTCGTGATCTCGGTCACACCCTTGTATGCCATTAAACTAAAGATTATATTTAGAGATTATTACCCGACGAATAGTGTCATATGACTATCACGAAACGAGTGTGAATTTTTGTATTACCCGAGCGAGAGCGAGGGTTATACACAAATTCGCACGAGTTTCGTAAAAGTCATACGACACAGTTCCGAGGGTAATAATTTCTTTATTACCGAACCAAATTCCATTTAAATCGCATGAAAATATTGTGACATCGGTCTGCTTCCTTTGCGACGGCCCGCTACAGTGACGTCACGAACAATGATTTTATGACGTCACAGACGACGAAATACGGTAACTCGCGCTGAAACAATCGCTGTCAGGTAAAAGTGATATGTGCACATGTGCTCATATTGAAAATATGTCATCACTTATGATTAATCATATGGGTAATAAATACATATATTGCACATGTCCATTGAAAACCATTTACCCTTACTTTTAACAAAACCTTACTTGTTTCTAAAAATAAAACCATATCTATAATATATGTTTTCAGCTCTGATCTGAACACTTACTCGGTACTATCATATTGGTAAAAGGTTTAAAAAACTTGTGAAATAGATTTTGATTAGTGATTTTTAAAAATTTGTTCGCGTACTTTGAAGAGCAGAAACACCTTTCCATAAGTGTGTCACATGCTTAACAAAATGTGTTAAGGACCACCCGTGTAAATATTAAGCATAAAATAGATAAAGATTGAATATTAGGGTTGACTTGACTGTTTGGTTCAGTATTTATCAATGCCTTTGATATTGTGGCATGACTAACATGAATGGGTCAGTGCTACTTATCGTCCTAGACAAACAGTAGCTAAAATGGTAGTAACAAAATTGAGGGATCAAATATCATGCAATTGCCGTCTGTTATCTACAACGTATATCTACATACAACACACATCATAAATGTTAGTACCGATATATTTCACAAAGATATTTATCATAAACAAATAAAACCAATCTTTTCTGGGTTAATTAATATATAATGTGTGAACAGGTCATTATAATGCTATGAGTATTGCTATCACTTTAGACAATTGTAAGATATCTCTCCAACTAAATCACATGGTCGATACGAGGTAAATCTAACCTGATCATGGAACTAAACCATCTAATAACAATTGTCACCTTAACCCATATCTGTGATCACTAAACAAGGGGAGATAATCACATGAATATATCAACCTTCTAATACAAACGATCAAAACCTCGAAAGTATGCCCAGATAAATGGCACGGGTTTGATAAAGCGGAGCGCTGGTTCCTGTGAGGTATCCAATCACTGAAATGTACACCTGTAATCGTTAACATTTGCGAGCCGCTCGGCAATCATCTGCTTATCTATCCCCTTATTAATTGGATCGACCTGTAAACACGTGCATGCTTTGGTCGAGTTGACAACTTAAAAGTTTGATAGATGTATGTATTTTACATCTGAGCATAGGTAATTATGTGATAACATAGCATCATAAAATCATGATACGGGAAAGGAATACATATTTTTGAGTCATTTCTGTTGTTGATTTTAGATCTTAACCCTCATTGTGTCATATCAAAGAAGAAAGTTAACCTAGTAAATGGGGTTGGGTGGGGGGGGGGGGGGGGGGTTACCTCTGAAAACCAGTGCCCAGTTTGACATTCCATAGTCACAATCCTGTAACAGCAGTGAGGTGTCGTGTTGCTAATGTTTAAGAACACACATAAAACACATATATGAGATGCCATAATAAAAACCACTAACCACCGACACGAGGCAATTGCCTGGTGGATATTATGGTATCATATTCATACAACTTAAAAGGGACAGTAGGGAAGTGTTCTTACGAAAACGAAAAACAGAGTTTTCAAATGCAAGCCAGTGTGTTTCAAAGCAGTTTTTAAACGAATGTACCTTGAACGTTTAAACTATGCGAATCCATTTCCCTACCTCAAAATATTATAAGATGCACATGACAAGATGACTATCAGTAGTGTTTGCTTGATACTAGATTATTTCCTTCTCGCCTATGATGTTTATCGGGGACAACTTGAAGAAATAAACTGTGAGAAAACGTGCTATTGCCCCTTTAAGGATACATATCAGAATAATAGATGGATAAAGTTAACCTTTATCGGAATGGTTGTGCCTCAGGAAACCGATTATTCCATGATCTACCAGTTGTACTCCTCCCGAAATATGCGTAGAAAATGTGCAGGGAACGGTCGTGTTGTACTTGCAGTTCTTTAGTTTTCTGGATGGTCAAATAGACATTCAATTATCTAAAATAAAATAGGTTTCATTGTACATAAGTTAGCCTCCATTCCAGGCGGGAATTCTATAACCTTTTGTAACTTATTGTATGTAAGACATTATTTCCTTATCATCCTGACCTTCATCATGCTAAATCAACGTATATGAATCCGCTCTCACAACTTCCACAAGCCAAAAGCATCGTATCGCTAGCTTTTGAATCAGCCAATGAGACGACTCGCATTCAGCAACAGCGGCACCGCCCGGATGGAAATCCGTTAAGTTTCAAGACAGCATCTTCACGCTCCTTGCATAACGACATTCCATTGGCTGAAATAATAACAGGTTAACTAAGCCACGAATATCAAGCCGATCCAGCCTTACGAGGCTTTTGGTTTGAAAGAGGTCAGAGTATATGAAGGAGCGAGGGCGGATTCGTATACGCTGATTTAGCAGGATGCTTGTCCGTCTGTCCCAGTTACTGGCTGTGACAAGATTGATATCGTCAACATAACTAACAAAACTCCTCAAGAAGCTCAACACCATCATCATCCATCGTGACGTTAGTGACAGACGCCTGTGATCACTCTTGTTAAATGGGACAGAATCCGTGCCAACACATCTCTAACGTCTGTTTAATTCACTCGTGACTGAGTGATCCACTCCGTTTGACCCGGGAGCTTCGTCCAGCTGCGGACAGTGGTCACTGTTCGTCATCTATCAATGTGGTATGATACTGCAGCTCAGCCTAAAACACAAGTATTTTGTGTTGTCTTATATGAATCCTCTTACGTGAAACATAGTTTGTTTGTTTTTTATTTAGCACATGGAAATAAGGACAATGCATTCTTCCTTCCATCAGATTTTTTACCCATTTTTTTCTAAAGTCATTGCAGAGCTATATAACCCAATCGTGTTAGGACGACAAGTAGGCACTCTAAGGAATTCTAAAGAGGGGTACTTGCATGCTATTGGTCCTTACAAAGTTAAAAGTCATATATACATATTGATTACTTGTTGTCTTTGTTAAATCAGAAATAGTCTGTTAATGTCTCATGTCACTTCTTGTCTGCTATTATTCCTAAAATTTCATGGTGTTTAGCCTCTCATAGCAACCGCAATGGAATCATAGATGATCAATATCAATAGAATACAAACTTAGTGTGGGATGAAAAATTGTTGAGTTTCCATATGTAACCTTTAGCATTCTTGCCATACTCTGTCAAAGCGGATTCGTATTCCGCTAAGGGTTGCACAGGGTTGACGTGGCAAGTAATACAATCATACAGAACTATATCTACCATCACGAAACACGTTCATATCGGTTAAATTAAGTTCCCTCTGTATTACAAAGAGACGTCATTGACGTGCTAAACTTCAAGTTGTGAAAATAGGATAAAGTTAACAGCTTGTTGGTATATAGCTAGTGGTTCTGCCGCACTGAAAGCTTACTCCGGTCAATTGAACTCTGGTCAATACCCATGAAACACATCAGGTTCAGAGAGTACCAGACACCGCTGACCAGTACTCATCCATTGACCAGGAGTCAGAAGTGGTCAGTCGTCCATCTCAATCAACTAGCGAAGCATTTACAACGCATCACGTACTATTTCATAAACTTCAAACATATGCCTTTTATCACACAACGTTTAAAACTGAATTATTGCATCAAATATTCAGTTTTTTCAAAAGAAGATTCCTCTTATCTCATGGAATGTGAACCAAAGGACGTAAAATTAAAATGGTTAATTTCGGTTATTCTCAATCGATTCCTGAATGCGTATGAACGTGAGGGTGCATGAACGTGAGAGTACTAAACGTGAGGTTGCATGAATGTGAGAGTACTAAACATGAGACTGCATGAACGTTAGATGGCATGAACGTGAGACTGACTGAACGTGAGAATACTAAACGTGAGGGTGCATGAACGTGAGGGTGCATGGACGTGAGAGTGCTAAACGTGAGGGTGCTTGAACGCGAGACTGCATGGACGTGAGGGTGCATGAACGTGAGAATACTAAACGTGAGGGTACATGGACGTGAGAGTGCTAAACGTGAGGGTGCATGAACGCGAGACTACATGGACGTGAGGGTGTATGGGCGTGAGAATACTAAACGTGAGGGTGCATGAACGTGAGGGTGCATGAACGTGAGAGTGCTAAACGTGAGGGTGCATGGACGTGAGGGTGCATGAACGCGAGACTGCATGAACGTGAGAGTGCATTAACGTGAGGGTGCATGAACGTTAGATGGCATGAACATGAGACTGACTGAACGTGAGAATACTAAACGTGAGAGTGCTAAACGTGAGACTGCATGAACGTGTTAGTACTAAACGTGAGGGTGCATGGACGTGCGAGTGCTAAACGTGAGGGTGCATGAACTTGAGACTGCATGAACGTGAGACTGCATGAACGTGAGGGTGCATGAACGTGAGGATGCATGAACGTGAGAGTGCTAAACGTGAGGGTGCACGAACGTGAGACTGCATGAACGTGTTAGTACTAAACGTGAGGGTGCATGGACGTGAGAGTGCTAAACGTGAGGGTGCATGGACGTGAGACTGCATGAACGTGAGAGTGCATGAACGTGAGGGTGCATGAACGTGAGAGAATTAAACATGAGGGTGCATGAACGTGAGACTGAATTGACGTGAGGGTGCATGACCGTGAGGGTGCATGAACGTGAGGGTGCATGGACGTGAGGGTGCATGGACGTGAGGGTGCATGAACGTGAGGGTGCATGGACGTGAGAGTGCATGAACGTGAGAGTGCATGAACGTTAGGGTGCATGAAAGTGCATGAACGTGAGAGTACTAAACGTGAGACTGCATGGACGTGAGAGTGCTAAACGTGAGGGTGCATGGACGTGAGACTGCATGAACGTGAGAGTGCATGAACGTGAGGGTGCATGAACGTGAGAGAATTAAACATGAGGGTGCATGAACGTGAGACTGCATTGACGTGAGGGTGCATGACCGTGAGGGTGCATGAACGTGAGGGTGCATGGACGTGAGGGTGCATGAACGTGAGGGTGCATGGACGTGAGAGTGCATGAACGTGAGAGTGCATGAACGTTAGGGTGCATGAAAGTGCATGAACGTGAGAGTACTAAACGTGAGACTGCTTGGACGTGAGGGTGCATGAACGTGAGGGTGCAAGGACGTGAGGGTGCATGAACGAGAGAGTGCATAGGACATGAGGGTGCACGAACGTGAGTGTGCATGAACGCATTTTCTCAATAAATAACTTAATAAGTGAAATGTTTTTTTCTGTAATGAAACTTGACTAATGTGTGAGCTATTGATACCAAACTCAAATGGAACAAGGAATCCAGTTCATGTGATTAAAACCTGATCGTTGTCTATTAAAGCTGACAACAATATCCGTAGAGATTACCACTTCTTTCACAAGAAAACAAATCCTTTAAAAGATCATTTAAGTAGTAGGTATGACAATACGCTAAACCCCGTATAATGATGCTTGGATAATCCTTTCCATTATTTGCACACAGAAGACCTACTTTTCACCTTATATACTGTAAACTATTCAGCCAACAACCAACACACCGGATACAACAAAAATTACTGAACCACTTTTAGTTAGATTTCAATTCATGTAGAAACCAATTGAGGAGTGTATTTTTAATGTTCACCATTGTCCTTGGACTCTGTGAGAAAGATCGTTTTAGCAGATACCTATGTTTAGTTATCATATTTCTAAATTGACATTATTAAACATGTAAAAATCAAAATCATTGTAACGGATCGTCAACTGATGAATATCTACCTAACAGAGGCGCGTACACTTTTTGCTTTCGAGTCAAAGGGAATTTGTAATATTTCTTTGGTTGATAATCGAATAACACGATGTTTGCAACTGAGATATGTACTGATAATAATCATAATTCAGCAAACTGCATTTATTCTTCAACCAGTACTATATATATTTTTTCGAAATATCTTATGTCACATTTCGGCAATCTGTTGGTAAACTGCATTTAAGATAACATGTAAGATAAGATCAATATTGTCAGACGGCAATGGATATTTCGCGTGTTGTGAACGTCTAGTATGAAGTCATTGTCTTTGACTAGTGACATATAACGTGAAACTGTCACCAAATACACATTACGGACGGAACCTTGTAATCAACCAAGCTCGAGCAAATGATATATTTGTCCTTTTGATAATTCTTTGATTGATTCCATAGGAGTACATTCGTACTCTTTGATTACTCTTTGATTACACTTTGATTGATTCTGTAAGAGTACATTCGTACTCTTTGATTACTCTTTAAATTGATTCCATGAGAGTACATTCGTACTCTTTGATTACTCTTTGATTACCTTTTGATAACTCTTTGATTACTCTTTGACTGATTCTGTAAGAGGACATTCTTACTCTTTGATAACTCTTTGATTGATTGTGTAAGAGTAAGTTCGTACTCTTTGTATCTCGCTCTCTCACTTTCTGTGTGTCTGTGTCTCTGTCTGTCTCTCACTGTCAGACTCTGTCTCTATCTCTCTCTGTGTTTCTCTCTGTCTGTCTGTTTCTGTCTCTTTCTCTTGTTGAATCAATCTATTCCTGTGTGGCAGTTTGTGATATATCTTTGACAGGGCGACACTTCGAGCATACTTATACCCATACATAGCACTAGTGTCACGCGAGGCTGTCATATCAACCCACTAATTGGTGTTCATTTTAAGAACCGGCAAACTCCTGTGTGTTCCAGTGTTTAGCATAAAATAATATAAATCAGCATAGGTCAATATTGAATGTTTATCATCTGTACAGTGCATGTGTTATCATAGTTACATATTCATTTCCGTATAATTGACCCAGGACAAGCACTTGCTTACCATCTTTACAATAGCAAAGTGTTAGATATTGACTATACTTCAGCATATTTACGTTTCATCTTTCTAGAAATTGGTTGTTAAATAGGCTTATTACGTTTAATGAAATACCCAATTGCAACAGTGGAATAAAAATCTATTAGTCGACAGTCTCTGAGAAGTATGAAAATTGTGCGTTATCACTAATCGAAGGTTGAACTTTAAGGGTTTGACAATATCATATAAGACATTGAATTTACAATTACATGTCACGTTTAGGCAACTTTATCTCGTCTTGCGAGATATTTTCTGAGGAAGAAATATGGTGTATGTCACTGAATGACATATATATTCTCTATATATGAGTATAAAAATAAAAAAGGGATAAACTACTTTAAACTGACAGTTACATTTCTTAAAAAAACAACATCGTGTTATTCTCTATATTCATTATTTCCTATGACGTTCGCATCACATCGTCTGAAAGTGGCTTCAAGGAAAAAGTTGGTAGATATCTTGCTCTGAGATAAACCAATAAAGAGATAACCCTTTGAAAATAGTTGAAAATTAGAAATTTGAAAAAGAATTAGTTGACAAAAATTAATTAACCAATTATATATGTTTTATTCCGTTGATATTTCATAGACATACACTAAGCCATGTTGTGGACTACATCACGGCTGTGAAGATGTCAGAGCAGCAATATGATATTTCTTTGATTTAATAGTTGTCAATATAGAATAGCAAGTCATAGTAAATCATAATACTATTGTGATATTGACAAAGTTTTCAATATAGATATTGTGAAAAATATAATTATTGTCATATTAACAACGTTAATATTCATGCACTATGAATTGTTGGACAGCGTAATGTTTATAAGATTATTAAAATGACCCCGTTTTATAAACAGCCTCAATATTTCTGCGACTGACTGGAATTAATTTGGCGAGTCGAAGACTTGATTCCTGAGAATAGCTTGCAGTCATGACACCACCTAATCATAAAAAACCCTTTGCATTCGCTCTCGCAGAAAATTGTTGAAAACCAGTTGAACGTAAACAAGCAGCATAAAACAACCATGATCGACAGGACGACTGGGTTCATAGTTATTGCTTGATGGTGCTGTTACATTTAGTGTTGATCAGATATAAAGGTAGAGTGAGTTCATGGTTATTAGTTGACGTCGCTGTTAAATTTGATGCAGAGGCATTAAGTTGATTGAACTTTGACAAGAGAGATGCTTTATTGGTTATCAATATACTTAATGTCATCCTTAAAAGTTTGAGTTCCATGTCTCTATTAAGGATACTGTCCTGACCGCTTTAAGGTGCAGGCTGAAACCACTAAGTTATAATTTATATTTCAAGAATTCGGTTAATTGCTCCTCAGAGATAGAGTTACATGGAGATTTACATTGCCTGCATAACAATAGTATAATGTCAGGGTCGTTTCAGTTCCTTAGCACCGGGCTTACTAGGTCAGAAATACAACCATGCAAGAATCAATTTCTTTATAAACATAACCATCGAAAGTTTGTTATACTTTGGGATCATGCTTTACCTCAAAAGGGATCTGGTGTTTAACACCAGTGGGCGATTGATGTTTCCTTTGATAATGTTTAGTGGCAACTGTAAAGCACAAGCACGTTAATTTAAGTCAGCACACAAATGTAAATGTCAGTTTATAATCCTGATTTCCACGTTCCTGGCAGATCTTCGAATTTCGGAACTATCTTCCAAAATCGATTGGGCAGTAATCTGAAACTATTGGGTTCATTAAAGCGCTACTGTGTACTGTTTAGATAACCCGGTGAAGTGGAACGTTCTGTGAGGAAATACGTATCTGTTGACATTGCCTGAGCTCTTGACGCCTCACAGATAGACAATGGCTACAGATTAGATGTCTACTGCACTCATAACAAGTTCTCATTTGTGTGGCAATTTGATCTTAAATCAAGACAAATGATAAGTTAGAATCAGAATATTGAAAACATAAAGGGTTTAAAGTTAAATCGTATGGATGTTCGACAAATATTCTAGAGGCTGAGAGTAGAATATTCAATTCTATATGGCTATACAATTATACAACATCTTTACCAGACAGTATCGATGTTTTTGTATAGATCCTTCTGTCATCGTTAAGCAAAAGGAAAGGACGAGGAACAATATTAACTATATAATGTTTGCATTTTATGGATATACAACTTTATTGGATATTGACGACGTTTTTGTATAGATCTTAACCACCTAATAAAGCATTTAGAAATGATGAGATACACAGCTAATAGTATAATAATGTAAGGATCAATGCACAAGCATGGCCACTGTCCAATGAATATATTTCCTGGTGAATGACATAACCTATAGGACAGTGAAAGGAGTATCTTCTTAATATTCAACCGGTTGTCCATATGCTCCACTTAGACGTCGAACATGGACGATTTGTTACACATGCCCCTATTGTATCCGGAAACTTATTTCATCTCACCTTAAAAGCTAAACCTTAATAGCAACTAGTTGCCTATCGTTTGCTCACATAAAGCAATTATATAAAAAGCATAACTCTCTTTAAAAGCCTTTCAGTGATGTTTCTAGGTATTTTGAGGCATATTGTGTTCCTAAGATTACGATGATTGCATAATATTGAAATGTAAGAATTTGCTTTGAAATAAATAGGTATTAACATTTTGAAAGTTTATGTAATGTATTTTAAAGGCTGTAAAATCTGTTGTTAATTAAGTGTTAGAATATGACGTTATCTAAGTGACATTTGGAAGTGAAAAGTGACCAGTTTTCGTATGTGAAATAGTTAAGCTTTTTTAATCATAGTAATTGTTATTTCATCCATTGCGTATTCCTTGAATCATCTTCAATAATCTGTTTACGATACGATAAATTAGATAAACATTGGTCTTCGGTTATAAAGAAATGTGAAGTGATTTGGGGTTTAACGTCGATTTCAATAGTATTTCTCATATAACACGCCTGCTAGTATATAATTGCAGGGAGAAAGTCCGCAACAATATTTCATGACAGTGAGTACCACGTCCTTGAACCTGTCTTAATTGCGTTGGAAATCTTAGGAGGGGTAGACCGATTTAGCATTCATGATTAGAAAAGGTGAGAAAATAGTGACATACAATAATGAGACCTTGAATTTGTACACATGGGATGGTTGATACAAAGATATAAAAAGACACACAAGATGTACCGTGAGACATTGCCGACATCGTTAAAAAGAAGACTGGTCATTTGTATCTTCTGGTCAATGGCCGTTAACGGGCTAGCGGTTTCCGATATCCAACTCTATGATATTTTCACACTCTCTGACCACTGCTTCAAAATAACTTGACCGGGGTGGAATTGATGATGTTGAGTTCATTTGGCACACAACTGTCAACATAACTATCAAACAATAAGACTTCTGATGCCAAAGAATAAACTGTTTACTTATACAAGGCCAACAGTCAAAAATTATTTAGAAAATAAAATGAAATACAATGTAATAATTAAGAAACAAGCACAACAATGGTTATTTTAATTGGTAATATCAACGCTAAACAATACAATTAGAATAAAGTTTCAATAATAAATCTTTGCAAAACAAAACCAAACATAAAGAATCAAGCACGAGTCTTTAACACAATTACGAAAATAGCGGAACTTCTTTTATGTCCAACTCTCTGGCTCCAGATCAATGAACGTGCACTGGACAACAGTAACCCCAACTGACAACATTTCAGTACCTAACACTCTCTATAAACTCCTTGACCATGTGAAATTGGCTAACGTAAGTCTAGAGTGTAAATGTCAGTTAAGGTCAATTGATGGTGTCCCAATATTGACCATAAAGTAGACTCCCCTTTCACGGTGTATGTCATCTTCACTCTGCTTGACCACAGGACCAACCATAATCAATACCTCTTTCTGAAGTTTATCTCCTGATTGACACCTCTTTCTTCTGATCTGAGAGAAATTCTGTTAACTCTTACTGGCCTGTTCAGTTTTTAACCACAAGGGTAACTCTTGCATACGCACTGACCTCGTGGTTTGACTTTAAATCGTTATACATGTCCGTTGTGATTTCAGCAGGCATTGTCGACCTGTAAGAGTGTCCAAATCCTTGGGTTCGGTTACTTCAGCAAGAAAATAGCGTAACATACGTTTGGATAAGATCTGATTTTAATGCAATGTGAACGATGGTTGGCAGTTTCATGATGGCATGCTTTGCTTTCCGCCGCAATGATCTATGTCGTCAAGTAAAATACTTTGGAAAGCGGCGTTAGACTTCATATTGTCTCCTTTCCACGGGATAAGATTTTGTGAATGATTGACCTTTGAACGATATATCATTTATAATACGTAAGTTTACAATGCAAAAAGCTGGACAGTCAAAAAATTCTGCTGTGACATAATGTTTACATAAACAAATAAAAAAATTAAATTATTTTGATTGACACATGTTCTGTAGGGATGTGTATACATTTTGAATTATCAGGCTACAGTCTTTTAACTTCTGTATTTCTGCACAGAAGCTAACAAGGGTTGTCGATATGAATTTTCCAAATGTTTACGACTTGTGTAAACATTATGAAATATTGATGTAATGTAAGTTAATGGTGTTCTTGAAAACTTTTCTTCTTGGACTTTCAATGGTTAACGCATCAGTAATGTAGAAAGTCATAAAACATATTTTTAAAATGTCTGACTTCAGTCTCATATCTCCACTAGTTGAGGGAATTCTAAAGCAACAAAACTCAAAACAAAATCAGAATAATGTTTGTAATTTCATAGATTTCATTATTTGGCTCCTGTTTCATTTTTGTAGGTGACGGTGCCTTTGTCCCTTGATATACGTAAAAGAATTGACAGATTCGCTTTGCTGAGTTACAGATAGGCGTACAGGCCCATCGACAATATCATTTTTCAAAGTGTTTCTTTACTTCATTTCACATGTACATAAATCGGAAAACATTAATTGATAAAACAAATCCGCGTATAACTTTAACCCTTCAAGAGCAAAGATGCTTTAAAGGCACTAGTGCACACCAAATTTTGTATATACAATGAATACACAAGTCATGCATATCTCTATATATCATAAACGATCCGCACCCAGGTAATCTACATCGAGAATTATTTAACAAATATATAGTATTTACGTATTTAGGTTATCAAGAGGATTTTAAAAGATCGGAAGTATTTATTGCAACTTTGCAATAAATCTGCAAAAACTTCGATATCGGAATATTCAATTTTGCTTACAGCCGGAAGGGCGAAAACGACAGCCGTATCCAATAACAATGATTATACCCCCTTCTTAAAATCGGTTAGATTACAAGATTGTATCCGTTATTCACATTTCGGAGTTTAATCAAATTCAAAAGCTGCGCACATTTCTAGTTCGGCCATTTGCAACTGTCCATATTTTTTCACATTTTATGCACATCTGACTAAAGATTTTTTACATCTGTAAGCCGACTGCAGCCGTCTTTCAGCATTTTCATTGTTGATTACAACTTAAAAAATCATGAGTATTTCATTACTTCGATATAAAGCTAAAGTGAGTGCCAATATCCCCATATTGTTTTAATCAGCCACTTTGAACGGCAAAAGGGTGGTGTGGTGTCTTTGACTAAAGATTTTTTAAATCTGTAAGCCGACTGCAGCCGTCTTTCAGCATTTTCATTGTTGATTACAACTTAAAAAATCATGAGTATTTCATTACTTCGATATAAGGCTAAAGTGAGTGCCAATATCCCCATATTGTTTTTAATCAGCCACTTTGAACGGCAAAAGGGTGGTATGGTGTCTTTAAACAAAATTTTTAAGTTTGTGCAAACAGTGAATATGAGAAAAAGGTAACACTTCCTTAGGAAATTATATATGATTTATCTTCTTCAAATAGAATTTAGGAATTTGGCATGATGAATAAATACAAACTCAGTTGATTTCAACTTTGTTATTGTTTGAGGTTTTAACCGTTTAAACCATTGTCAAGATTACACTTGACAGTATAGTTACCCCATCTATTTGCAAAAAGGAAGTAGAAATCCAGAGAATTTGTGTATCCTGACAACATAAGTTCACAACATCAACGTCGATCCAAGTCATTTAATGTAAATGATTTGAGGCTATCGTGATGAAAATTATTATTACAGTGGTTAGAGCTCAAAGACGATGAATTGCAAAGAGTGAACTATCAAAACGAATGGATTTATTCGTCTCGGATATCCGGAAAACAGAAGCAATTAACTGAATATGATTATTTTGATGACTCAGTGAAATATTCTATTTCTGAATCCAAGAATATCGAGATAAAACTAATTGTTAGTAGCAATAAACAAGACAGAACGCATACGACATCGATAAAACACAACAGAATCAACTTTCGATTAATAAAATTTAAAAAAATCGACTTATCATCTACTTTTGCAAAATAATTAGGTTGTTATATTTTGCAATAAATTATTTCTTTGTAGTTGAAGACTTGTAAACGCCTAGTATCATTGGTAACCTACAAAAACAGAATTAT
This sequence comes from Phorcus lineatus, assembly GCA_921293015.1. NCBI lineage: Eukaryota > Metazoa > Mollusca > Gastropoda > Trochida > Trochidae > Phorcus > Phorcus lineatus. The sequence goes on along the minus strand of OV121092.1, from coordinate 44,353,057 downwards.
GCTTTTTACTGAGGCGTAACTATTTTCTCATAACCAAATTACTTTCAAATGCATGTCTTAGCACCATGTATCACTTTCAGTGACTGTGTAAAGATTGATGTCTGATTTCTTGTAAATTTACCACACAAAAACATCAATCAATAAAAAACAAAACAAAAGGTCTCCTCTCAACTCTCCTCTTTAATTTTCATATCATCATTTATCAATACATAAACAATTTCCTAAACCTAAAACTTGTCTTCTCAAATATGTTATAAGAATCATATCCCGTTTGATAACGGTGTAAGTATTTCCACCTAACTATCACTGCAGTGCAGAAGTTGATTATTGATATAACTTAATTTTTCTTGAGGAGGGATATTTTTCATTGTGAATCGCTGTCATAGAGGCCTGATGAAGTAGACTTCGAATTGTCAGAATCATATCAAAACTCACTTTTGCATTATTATAAAATTGATGCCACTTATGGCGTGAAATGCTTTCTGTGTATCGACCGAGGTTTTGATGACCGTGAAATGAACTTGAGCAGATCAATCCTATACGATATATTCATGTCACTTCTTGCAGAAACCTTACATGATAGTCGATAGAGTGGTAGCACGTGGTCTTCGCTCATAAATTAACATCGTTTTCTTAACAAAAAATTGACATTTTTATCACAAAAACCATTCACAGGCAGCGGGAGTGTAAAATTGGTTAATTACCGAAGAAAATAACATACATGTATATCACTTCAGAAAAAAAATATATATACCTACTCGAGTAATGTATTTTATGCATATTCATGAAGTATTACATTTCCCGGGATAACCTTCCAATTAATGTTCTTTTCAATACTATTGTTCTCTAGTTATATCAATATGAACACAAATCTATGCTTTTTCAAAATATTTATTCATTTCTGAGGTTTAAGGAAGCGTAATTGAAATGACATCGTCGTTATACAAAGATCTTAGATGTTTATGTTATATGTTTGAAAATTTTTATTGATTAAGTTCGATTTCCAATTCTTTCTTATATTTTCAACTAGTTACAGACCATTGCCATGGTAACTTCAGGATATCTATCCTACTGGACAACATAAACACATATTACAGTTGATAAATATAGTGGATATCATAATCATAACCTGTATTTCTTTCAAAAAAGATCATAATAATAAATGATAAACATAAAATGTAAAATTAATTGGAATCAAAGTCATTTTCTAGACACTTGTAAAGGAATATGTAAAATAATTAGTGCACCACTTCCGTCTGATACACAAAACTACTACCTTATTAACCTGACTGACTGGCACATTTCAGATCCAAGAAAGTATTAGGCGTCCTTCCTCTACAATGCGTATTGAAGAGACGACAACCCACACATATAGAGCCCCAATCAGATCACACCGTGGTTATACAGCCATATGATATCATCCGCGGATATACAAACAGTGTGTAAGACTCTTCGACGGACGAATACTCACACAGACTGTTAAATCTGCGTCGAATCAGGTAGGTTACATTTTCGTTCTTTTTCGATCCTTTACAGGTGGAAGAAAAGTATTTTTTCTAATTAGTATGTTGAATTGACATCCACATTAGTTCCAAGTTACTGTTATGTCATATGGCATGTCAACATTTTACCTGCATCTACACAAATGTAGGTATAAACACGTAGACTTTGAGGCGAAATCAACAGCATGCTAACTGTTATCAGTTTATAGTTTAGTTGTGTTACCTGTTTACTCGGATAATTTGATAACGTCTTTGTAACCAAAGATTAATCACCTGTTGATTAAGCTAGCGTCCTCATGAACTTGATTATCATGACAAATGTTTTTGTATCTTGACTTGAACAGACGCCGTTATTGTAAAAGAGTGATTAAAATAATGCGGAAAGTCATATGCTAAACACATTTAGGTTAAATTTGACAAAATGTTCATAATAGCTTTCATTATTTAACAATAAATTGCATGTGTCAAGCTCTTCTAAACTATTAATGTAATCAAATGATAACGAAAAAGGTATTTTATATCTTAACCATCTACTAAACTCTTTATTCCTCCACACATTTATTTAAAGGAAAAAGATTAATTTATACAAATCCGTTCAAATGTCGTTATTAACGAGGATAGTGATAAGGGAAAATTTTAAGCATGTCAACTAAGATTTTGAGAAAAACGTTTTTACGAAAAGTATTTAATAAGATTATATCTTAATCGATAACATTAAACTTACCACGTTGCCACCTATGTGTCGGAAATAACCTCCTATCGACTTTAATATGATTTGCTGTTGTATCAAAATGCCATCCTCTTACATGGCTTTAATCTCGTCTACCAATTTTGAGATTAAATTTGATTCCTCGTCGCTAATTTCAATCTTACTTACTACCCCTTCCTTTTAGAATAAGATTTCTGTTTGCAGTGTGTCAAATAAAGACTTTCGTAAAGTAGCTTCCTTGTATGAGATATTCCGAAGCACAAAAATAACCAGACATGACAAAAGACCCATAATATACCACGTGTTGATGTCATATTGCATGACTCTGTCGTTCCATTAAACTCTTACTGATTCTATATATAATATTTACAAGATGGAAGCTTCAAATCCATAATGGAAGTACCTATGTGGTAATGTAATACCTTCTAAGGGGTAAGAAGTCTTGTATTCCATTTGAAAAAAGGACCACATACGAAACTGTTTTTAGAATTTATTTCAAATTTCAAATTGTGTTATCTATGTGGTAAGGTAATGAATTTTGGAGGTGGGAAACGCCGAGTCCCATTTTGTGTTAGATATTTGGACCAAAATCGACTAAAAATGACCAAGTAGAAAAGTTTATATTTTTTTCGGAACTCAAGGGTACCATTCAATGGTGCACATCAATTACTGATATGGTTAACTACAAGTGTTTCATAGTTGCTTATGTTATGTGTAGGCGGTTGCACTACCGGCGATATTAAGTTGTGCTTAATGTTGCTATTTAAAAAATATGAAATTTAATTTGAATGGTTATGAATTGTGTAAATGGTTAAAGTTTTGGCAACATTTGGACATTGCGTAAATGGTTAGAAGTTTTGGAAATGGTTAGAAATTGCTTGAATGGTGAAACATTTTATGGATGGAAAAGACATTGTGTAAAAGGTAAGAAATTGTATGAATGGTGAGACGTTTTGAATTTTGATGGATTGTAAGAAATTGTTTGAATGGTTAGAAATTGTGTTATAGTAAGAAATTATGTAGACTGCAAGAAATTATCTGAATGTTTGTGAATTGGGTGACTTTTGTGTATAGCAGTGATCACATTTCCGGCAGGACATGCTTTCCAAGCATTCCATCGTCTAGGTAATAGTCTACAAAATTGGTGATAGCTAGGTACAAAATTTCGTAATTGCTCACCATGATATATCAATGGTACTTCGATAAAAACTGAGGAATCATGCTTGTGGAAATGACTTTCCTGTGTAATCAGAGAGTATTTTAAAATGAAATGAACAGGAATGACAAAGGTGTGTCTCGGAATAATCTCTCCAAGCAAATACGGCGCTCATAATAACACTCTATCACTTCTACGTATGTCAGTCGATTAGTTGCTGTGCGTCTGTCTAAATAATGAGAACAAAGTTTGATCATGTCACTACAGAAATTCTGATGTCATGTACAAGAGCGAACACAATGATACGTGTTTGTCACTTCATCATCAGTGATGGATGTTTCTTTCATACACAAATTTTTAACTCAGTCACCGATTACATGTAATTCATCTTTCGCGCTTTTCGTTGTTCAAAGAACTACTGGATCTTTTCGGCAATATTTTACAGGTATCATTTACACGTAAGTAAACAAACTCACGACAGCAACACATATTTCCAATCAAAGTGACACTACTGTTAATTCTTGATTGATATTCATGCTCTTTTGTGACTGAGCCAATAGCCTGCTTATAACAGGAACTCGATCAATCGATACACGTGTAGGAAAAGGGCTTGAAAGAGCATTTAAAAGTTAAAAACATAAAAGAGCAAGAATTTTGCTTGTCAATAAATGTTTAAAAGACTGTGAATCAATATATTGAATTTCAAACATAGTTATTGTCCACCAATAAGTGGGCCTACCTGTCACTTAAATATTTCTTCATCGCTATTAGTTCACCAAGAAAAGAGAAATTTAGACGGTTTTGACAGGTTTGAAAGAACATCTTTTGATGTAGTTATTTATTTGTCTTTCAAATAACTTTCAAATAGCTTTTCCATCTTTCAATTGACCTCTTATGGTTACATAATTTGAATCACTACTTCTAGGCTGCAGCAGACTTCAATACTAGGCATACACCATGCAATATTTCAAATCCTATTACGTAACTACATCTTAACATTACACATTGTTTCTTTGCTTTTGAAGTTTCACATTTTATTGTGTTTGTTTCCAGCTTTATGTATTATGTAAACGAGCGGCGTTCAAATAAGCAATTATAGTTTGTTCGTCAATCTTTGTTTCATTTTTCGAAATAAAAAATTGTTTAAACCACATACTTTGAATTCAGCTTATTCGTGATGAGACAAAATGACCAAACGAGGACAAACCATGATAGGTTAGCTAAAGTTTTTCAAGTTCAACAGTAAATTAGATACATAAAGCATCCATTCCTATGGTAATATTTGTTGGTTTTTTTAAATTTAGCATTTCTATTTGAATGGATAGATTCGTGACAGGGATTTTCTAAATATACTTTAAAGAGACCATCAATATTGTTAGGGAAACAACATTTTTATTGTGCAAAAATAGTTTGAAGTATATGCTCGCACCTTCATCGGTTGGGTTGTTTTGGACAATTGAATGGGCTTCTTAGTACTTTAACTTGTAAACCAGAAAAATTTGCTTTTCTCAACTCCACTTCTAAGTGCTCTTTAATTACGCGAAGTGTGTTGAAAGACAGATTGCAAAAATCATTATAGTTGCCATCTTCGAGATTAAATCATTTACTGATTTAATTTAATGAATTTCATATAGATTTATTTATTACAAATAGATTCTTTAATCACACATAAAGCAGGATTTTAGGAAGTGGATTTGAATTTGCTATCGAACAAAGCGCCACCCAAGATATATTAACTTGATAACAATGACACATCAATACCTCTTTAGAATTGATTAACAAGTAATACAGAAAACGTTGAGATCTTAAAGTATGAGCACGGTAAACAACATTAGCAATAGAAGGCGATAATAAGGCAACTCTATCGGTTGTCTAAACCTCTTTATAATATGTTTCTCTCACTCATCCCTGTACATTGGCGATTTATAGCCTCGCAGTGCACCATGACTCGGGCAAACCGATTTATTGGCAATTTATATTCCAGGAAATTGAGTTTCTGCTAACTAAATGCATATTTGTTTCATGAATTGCGAAAGAATGTGTTTTTAATGAACGTCGTGCACTCAACTGGACATTAGGAAATTGTTAATGGCTCATCAAAATGTTTTTAAAGCTGAAAGAAACTCTTGACGAAATAATGAAGCTATATATCAGGACTTCAGGGATGTATAAACAACTTTCAAAATTTGAAAAAGCTTTAAGCATATCCTTTCAAACAAAAAGAGACTGCCTTAGGCGTATTTTTTACAAATCATAAGTAAATCCTTGTAGCACACCTTTTAATAATGCTATTAAACTTGACGAAACGTTTTGCTTGTCCTGCAAAGCCGTCTTTCACGTCGTCATGCGGTGAGATATACAATGTCTATTAGATGGGTAAAAGTTATTGGAATGACAAATAATGAATGATTATTATTGTCTGCATTGTGTAATCATATGCTTTGCAGTCAAATGGCGTCTTGGAATGTTGGTATAGATATATAAAAGGACAAATCTCTTTGTATAATTAGACGTCAAGACTTGAAGCATTCAATATGTGAAAAACGTGGTCCCATCGATAAAAGATCTACCACACGTAGAACCTACATACATACCCTCATGTAGTTTCATCTTTCATCTCCTTCAGTGTTAATTATCTTATGACTTAAATCACTCACAGTTATACAAACACTCATTTTAAGAAATAAGTCTGATAATGAGTAATTCGATAAAACAAGGATACAAAATGTAAATCCAACAAGTTCGGATGCGGTTAAAAATCAAGCCATCAATGTTTGCGTGTTAAACTTCAATGAATCCTCGGAACATTATTCCCGCAAATCTTCCAAAACATGTAAGTATAACTTGTGTAGATTGTAATCTGTAAAGTACACGATTTTGTTTCGCATGCTTTTCACCTGGACCATTTACCTTCTTTCTTTTTGAACTTCTTAATTGACTATGCGTAATCTCAGAAACTATATGTTTAGCCAAATAAGGACGTTGATAATAATGTTCCCATATCCAGACACGTCTCCTATAATTTAATCAATTTAAATGTCCTCTTGTAATTGAAACAGATTTGTTTAGAATCTTAAGGGCAATGATACGCCTGAACATGTTCCTGAAATTGGCTCTATCTAGTTAGTCAATATCCTAAAGCAACTTTAATCACTTCTCAGACAGATGACTTTCTATACAATTAGACGTACGAATAAACCCATTTGGTTTCAAGTTCGAACTTATATTGGTAGATGAACAAATTTCACACCTTGAAGCGCAGACAATGAATTTTAGTTTGATTCTATTTTTTTAGAAATCAATGTATGAAAATATGAATTTTATTTTTTTTTAAATGGATACTTATTGAACTGAACCGTTACAAAAGAGTGATCGTTCCAGATATTGTCACTTTGTACACAAGTAAACCCGCAGTCTACCAGCGAACCAACCATATCCCATGTTCTGTTTTAAAAAAAATTCAAAACTTTAATCGGTGAAATTTGTAAATCAGTGAAGTTAACGCAATTGAATATTTTTGTTATAATTTGAATAAATTTTAGTTGAAAAGTCAACATCAAAAGAATACCCATAATGTTACAATTATTGAAATTATGTCAGTTACGTTTTACAGTGAATGCCATTGAAATTAAGACAAAATGACCAAAATGTACGTTCCCATCCACGTGTTCTTTTCAAGAGGTATATTCTCGTATGTAACATTGATCAAATATAGTGCTTCAAGCAAATGCAGATCGTCAAGCAGAAAACTGAAGACAAAAAAATCCAAATGAATCTTTTTATCTCACAGTTTTTAAATCTGTAAACTTTTGAAACGCGTAAAGTCGGATAACCTAATTATGAAAAAATAATTGGTAATCTGCGATAATTTTGTAGTATTTAGTAGAAGAAAATAGGCTTAAGCAGGTAATAAAGGTTTAAAGCTGTATGTTTGACCAAACCTAGTTATAGTAATTTCTTTAGTTTCAGGTGGAAAATGATGACATAAAACATAGAGCAGTTATAACCTCAAATTTTGAGCCAACGCTTGAAGAAAGCGTCCTTGTACTACTGAATAAATTACAGTCCTGGGCCTAGATTTTCGAAGCTCTCGTAGCGCTAAGATAGTTATACGCCTATGTTAATGTATGGTACATACGACTATCTTAGTGCTAAGAGAGCTTCTAAAATCTAGGCCCTGGTGACCTGCCATTTTTTTCCACCGGTTTAGCACAGGACTTCTTAAAGCGTGGGAATGTCTCAACCTAACTCCATCTCGTTTACTAATTCCATTGTATATTTTGTAGGTCTATGCAATTGACATTATAGATTACCTATTACAGCATATCATTGTCGTCTGTCATTGATTACAAAAGATCACGACACATGTCTTTAACTTTACATAATGTGAGTATCATATCTATTTCTCCTTTGTTGATTTTTAACGACACAATCTTTGTCTTTTATGGTCACTGTGTTGTAATATGTTCCCTTTGCAATCAGAGCGCTAAATGCTCTATTCTTACGCTGTCGTGGTTCCAAAGGTCTTTCTTGACAACTGACTGTAAAAGATTAAAAATGCGAATAAAGACAGAAAATTGTTTTGCTAAAGTTATGTATAGCACAATGACATTTAAAGGATGGCGCTTTTTATTTCGGGGACATTTATATAGGAAACCATTTTTAAAACTGTATTTTATAGGTGAACTGCTTTTACATCCAGTGAATGAAAAAAAAACCCCGCTGAATAGACAAATACGTGGACAAGTGAACATCCTTTTATTAGAGACGATTGACTTGAGTTTCATAAATTACAGAATCTAATACCAAAAAAATTCTTTATTTCCAATTAAATCACATAGCATTAGCAGGGAAACAGTTATCTTTTCTTGCGACGTTTACTTTACGAACCCTTGATTTATGACATTGTAGAGGACGATATTTCGGATCTTGGGTTGAAACAATCGTTGCTAGGTAAACGCGATATGTGCAAATGTGTGCAAATGTGCTCAATTGAAAAGTATGTTACTGCTTATGCTTATAAGATGGAGAACCAAAGGGTTGTAGAAACATTTATGGCTTACTTATAACTAGAAAACACCCAAAACATTCAAATTAGAGAGAAAAATGGTAAAATGAATTAATTGAATCTGGTCTTGCATGGTCTTTCTGCAAATCCGAAAATTGTAGAATCAAAGGTCATCAAAAGTACTTGGTAAAAACTTGGAGAATGGATTTTTATAAAAAAACAGGAACTAACATAACTCTCACTCGGAAAAATTATTTTATTTTATGTTACTGCGAAAAGAGAAACAATGTCCTAAATTTGACAATGATTGTCGTAGAATACCAAAACAAATACCAAACTTGAAACACGTAAAACAAAAAATTTAGACAATTTATTATGTTGACCGCTTTAATGCCTACTCAAACTTTAAAACGAAAGCTTCATATATTTTGGTCGGTATGTCATGACCTTTTTGTATATTCTTTTGTACATTTCTGTATTGCATGTACCTATCTTTCCCACCAATTGCAATTGCTAGAAATCAAACACTGTACATGTGTTTAAGTAATCTTGTTGTGTTAGGAACTGAATGTGATTTGTGTTGTCTTTTATTTAAAAAGAAAAAAAACGCTTTAAGCCTTCGAAATATTACCCTAAGTGACAGGTTTGAATTGCATTGTGAGGAAACTATGCACACTAACTATAGTTAAACATATTCATATTCAGGACCCTTCCATTTCGTTTCCAAAAATAAAAACTGTCCCCTTAATTGTTTGATGAGAAAATGTTTAGAACTTACAACTTTTAATATCTAATAGCACCAATTTTGGAACCTTTCCCATTCTGTCATTGACGTGTTCTACGAATACAACATTAGAGGACGTTAAGCTGGTTCTTGAATATCCTACATTGCTAAAAGTCTAGTCAATACATGCTTGAGCAGCGATTAACTCCTCTTGTACAGACATATTGTTTAGCATTGATTTATCGGTGTAGTGTATAAACCCTGTTTATGCAGCTTTCAGCACGTAGATGATATCAGATTTCACAATAGTCTTAAGTTCAGGCTCGATGTTGTTCCTTCCATTGCTAATAATATCTATGAAATGTATCATTCTGTGACGTAGCTTGATACGAAGCTCAACAATCTTTTGAGCAATTATAAACAAAGATTAAGTTCGTTATTTCGTAGTTTCGTTATTTTTTCTGAATTATGAAAAACACTATCTGTTTGCTTTTTTAAAGATTATTCTCATGTTTCAGTAATGAAATGTTCATGGCACAGGTTATCTGTCAAACGTCTTATTTGTCATGTTTTTCACTAGGATGATATATTATCAAACACATGCATATTTCCTAGTCACCAATAATTGATGAAGATACCTGGGATGGTGTTGTCTTAATTTGTTCATCATGAGCGAATGTAATACCAATTAGTAGCACATCTAACTACCTTATGAATCACCGTGGGAACAGCTTCGAAAATATATTCAAATACAGGTGTCTGAGTCAATGCAAGCCTGAGCGCCTTATGAATGTAGTAATCGAAACAATAGATAGGAATAAAAAGAAAATAGTCGTTATTATCAGTGGACTACAATACATATCAATAAAAAAAACGTTGATTATCCTAACTCTGTAGAGTGATTGGTTCAAACCATTGGAAAGGGCCAATATAAAATCAGGATAAAGTATTTGGATATCTAAGTCTTAAAAATAAGAAAAAATAATGTAAACAGAGTCTACAGAGATGTTTCAATGAAATTTAGTATCGTAACATCGGTTCCATTGAAAGAATATGTGTGTGTTGATGTACCAATAGAAAACCATTTCCATACATTCACATTTTCAAAAAAAATGAAAAGTTTCACCTCGGGGCCCAGTACAGGGGTGAGGCTGTTTAGATTTGCCGGAAGCAGACCAGTGCTACACATCTTTCAGCAACAAAATGCCTGACAAGGACATCCTGAAAAGCATTTACTAGGATCTACTTTCGCTGGTACCAGTGCGTCTGGTGTCTCTGCAGAGAGGTATAATTTGGTATCCGGAAGTGCATGTCTGTTTAACCATTGAATTCTAAGCATTAATGAGCTAAGATCTGGCTGTCTTTATTATGAGGGCAGCGTGATCTGAATGATGAAGTCCTTATTATTGGAATCGAATTTCGATTGTCATCAGTTCACAAGCTTCTCATTTAAACACAAACATTTATAAGTGCGAAAAACAATTAATCAAATTAGAAATCCTTTCAAAGTAGGTGCTATTTTTTCCTGTTTTGAAAGCATCGATCGTCATCTATTCTTGTAAATTATTAAAAATGTAGACAGGTATGTAGATAATAGCAGTCAGCAAATAATGTATATGGAACAAAATAAAGAAGTACATGTATAACTTTGCACAATTGATTTCTTTGTAAGAAATAACAAAGAAATAGAGTCTTGCCTGTAACATTTTGGTAATTATTTATGCTTGTTTAAATTTCATTGTAAACTCAATATCAAGTCAGGAAATAAAGAATTAACAGTAAAATGGTTGAAAAGGCATAATAAGGGGCGCATTTGATATTTTCTTAAAAGTGATTTCAAATTAGTTCAAATTAACAAATTCATCAAAATGAATTTGACATTTACTTGAAATATGATTTGATATATGCATGAAATAGATATCAAAGCTGGAAAACGAGTTATTTTCACAAATGGTTCCAGTAATAATGGTTCCTCAAACCACAGATCCAGTACCGCATCGTCAGATCGCTTACACTGATAACATCAAAATTCATGGGTCATTCATTCCAAAAAGGATAATAATACTACATTTGAGATTGTTTAGACACTTTCAAAATAAAAATTCATTTTATAGATTCATAATGGGTTTTTTTGTGTTTAACAAGTGTTTACTAGTGAAAATCAAAACAGACCAACCATGGACAGATTGGATGTCATATAATGCCCCTTTTACATTAATGCATACAAACAAGATTTACATATTACTGTTCGTTTTTGAAGCAACACAGCCTTTAATCAATAAACCAGTTATAACTAGCAAAATCTGATTCCTTCTGATATGGACATAACTGACAACTGCTTTCCTATATTACCTTCAGTTGCCATTCTGTGATGCTATTTTGCGTTGTGTTTCTGTGTGACGTTATTCTGGGTTTTGTTTTTCACCTCTTCACAGCTGCCAAATTCAGACAATATTTGCAACAACTTTTTCATCTGTCACCCCAAATGACATCGCAAATATCCTGTTTTAAAACATTTTTTTAACTTCGACATTATCTTGACATTTTCTATTTGTTAACAAATCTTGATCATATATGCTTACAGCTGCTGAACAAAAGTTTGTTACATTGCTATGCACACGTGGCTATTGAAACTTTAAACACATTCAAGCAAGTTTATGAATATTGTCATTGCAGCAGTATTTGGTATCAGAGGAAAGAACATTTAATGAGGAGTATTACCACCTTTGGCTTTATTCAGTGCCATTATTGTTTTAGGCATAGATTTGTAGAAACTGCGACAGATATCTTTAGACACCAAATACCAATAGTTTTTTACCAATTTCAAAAGCCCCTGGCTTGAAGTAGGCACTTCCCTTGCAACTTTCTACCCGCTAATGTCCCAGAGTGTATTAATGGGGCTCATGTCCCATTCCAGTAATCCAATGTTCCCTACAGCCAAAATCTCACGAGTGATTTTGGAAAAATGGGCTGGGGCGTTATCTTGCTGAAATATGAACTCTTTTTTTTAGGAAAAAACAGACACTCATCTTGCATCTTCAGGTCATTGATAATCTCAGGCTGATATTTCTGGGAATTAAGAGTACCAGACACCTTCTTAAAGATATTATATCCCAGTTTTGTATCCGACTTCAATCCCCATTTTCATAAAGACAATACATTCAAGTAAATAAAACACCAAACAGAGTTTCGATGTGTCCTTTAATTAAAAAGATATAACGGTTCAAAGCGCGTAGAAATTGGCCACCTCGAAAGCCCAATTAAAAAAGTCCCTAGAGTGGCCTGAGCTCTCCTTCGGCAGATGTGACGTCATAGACAGGACTCGCTCCGCGTATATATATATATATATATATCAATGCAGATAAGGGTCGCATTCGTCGACGTTTTCATTGCGATAGAGACATGCCTTCTTCCTGCGTTGCTGCCAACTGTACTAGTAAGAAATCAGGAGACATTCAATTGCATCGGTTTCCGAAGGATCCTGTCCAATTCGCGAATTGGACAAAGTTTGTTAGTCAGAAAAGAGCGAAGTGGAGTCCCGATGACAGGTCTGTTATCTGCTCCGATCATTTCACAGAGGACTGTTATGATCTTTCCTACGATTTCAAAGCGGACTTTGGACTTGCCCCACAAATGAAAAGACTCGTCAAAAATGCCGTACGAACAGTTAATAAACAAATGAAGATGATAACATGCCCGCTACCCGTCTGCCCAGCGAGATATGACAGTCAACCATATCGGAAGAGAAAACGGACGGAATACTTTGAGAAGAGGGAACGAAAGAGGGTAAGGATTTTGAAAGAAAGGCTAATTCAAAATTCTATTCCGGGGGAGGTGAGATAAATAATCATGAAACTTTTGGGGAGTTGACTACAATTGATGATTTTGCAGACGAATGTTGAGTATTTATCTGCATTATGAACTTATGTCTCTTTAGATTAGTCGCAGAATTTATTAATTCAAACCCCATTAAAGTTCTGTTTGAATTTTTAGTATTTGATTGCATATGGGGTTGAAAAATTCATCGGGTTGAACTAAATAGTTATTTCAACATGTTGGAGACTATAATGAAATAATGTGCATATATATATAGATCTGTAAATTATACACAGTGACAGGTTTGTAGTTTGTTACATTACTAGTTTTGGGGTATCTATCATTTTTTTTGGTGCTGATTACTCTAAGGATACATACAAAAATGTGGGCAAGTCACATATGTTTGTATGTTGACACTACAGTTTGGGTTATAACATTTATGAAAAATTAAAATTTCTTGCTACAGCGTCATTTTAGAAGCAACAAAAAGTAAAATTAAAGTAAAAGAGCTGCCCCAGAGAAAAATTTACCATTTTATGTAGCCTTACAGTGGATAACTTATAACCTATTATATATTGACAAACATTGCAGAATGAAATAATATATTTAGTATAATACAGATTTGTTGATATATTGTCATGTGTCACGTGTATTGACAAACCTAATTACCTTCATCAAGTTTCAATAAAGGCTGTTGATCATGGGTGAGGATAAAGTTTAGACAGGATAACTAATCAGTGCCTTGTGTATTACCTATTGGAAATGTGCCAGGTGCTGAGGTCATTAAGTTTATTGCTTAATTGCCATAATGTACAGGTATGTGGCATTTTATGTAGACTGTTAGGTAAAAACTTTATGACTATATCGTCTGGTGTGAAAAAGTAGTGTTAGGTAACTAAAATTCTCTCTCCGATAAAATACCGGTACTAAAGTACTGAAGGAAATGGAAATAATATGCTTTTCAGCGTTAATATTTTTATTTGGTTGAAATAGTTAAAACTGAAAAAGAATTTCATATTTACGATACATTTCCAAGCAGGCTTTAACTTACATCACAATCAACAATAAATGTTGTGTTATTGTTGACAATATTGGCCTACGTCACTCTAGACTAGTACCAGACTCTTTATCTCAAACACTGACCGTTACTCACACAAAAGAACAATAATCTGTATCCTTACTATGAAAAATACATTAGTACGTAACTCTAAGTTTTTATGAGGGTGGCAAATTGCGAATCAAGAGGTACATTTACTAAACACATCAAAGATTTGATCTTCATTATCACTAATAACTGAGTAATAAGGCGAAACACAGCTGCTCGGAACCTCGTATCCCAATGACGAGATCCGGAAGTTGCCGAGAGATAGACCATCGAAAGCGGGATCTGATCGTTACATTCATGCAAAGCAGAAACACGGAGTTACGATATTGAGTTGACACAAATGGCACAAAGTAGTAACAAGTATTCTACATATACAATGGTCAATCAACTACACAGGGGGATAGTCGATTTGTCGAGGTGTTCAAACAAAAAACAGTCACAATGGCGGCAGATATCAGTTTGGGATCACTCGATCGGCATTATCGGAGATTAACAACCCAAACAAACAACAACAACAACAGATAATTAATGTCAAACAGAATATGTCGATGTATTGATATTAATAGCTTTGGCGACTTAGGGGCTTTTTTTGTTAGTACAATCAGTGAAAATATATACGTTCACGACCGCTGGAATCTATAATGTAAACAATGACACAGATCAGCCAGTCGTTAACGAGTCCTGTCTATGTCGTCACAACCCCCCTAGCACCTGATTGGCTAATATAACGTTTCGCGTCTGTTTTCCGGAAGTGTTTATAAAACACGTTTTTTCTGCTATTTTCAGGTGGATGTGAACCTAAATAGTTGTTGATATTTTTTCTTACCTGTGTTATGAAGTATTTCCGCTAATCGTACCCCCTATGTGGATATATTATATCTAAGAATTCCGGTGCCGTTTGATGACATGAATCCCCGAACATGAACCTGGGGTGGGTGTTTTACAGTCACTTGTGAACATTAACTTCGATATCTCATTTTGAAGACGTCTTACTCTCATTCTACGCCTGTTTCTAAAACATCTGAAAATTGACTAATATGAGACTCTGTTCCACTGTGGCACCCTGAAATGTGCATGTGCTCCTGCCCAGTCTCTTCTGAGTTTTCGCTGTCTTGCAATCAAAAGGGGTTTCCTAAAGGGGACGTAACATTTTTAACATTTTAATCCAAAATGTTGTAGACGCCTTGAGATGGTCATATGACTGATTCGTAAGCCAACACTTTTCCGCAAAATACCCCTCAAAATATTGAGAGTTGAGAACCTGTTTCCCATACACTGTTTACGGATCAATCTGTCTTCTCTGTCAGTTGTGCATCTTGGTCTGCCAGACATTGTAGCATCAAGAACCTCTCCTATGGTATAAAACTTCTTCATCAACTTTATTAATTCATGAACTGTGACATCACAATTATATTTCTCGGCCATGACTTTCTGAATTTCTTTCCATTTCAGCTCGGTGTTCCTGAGAGTGACAATTCGGATTCTTTCACTAAACGTTAAATTTCTTTTCTTTGCCATATGCACTGCGTCAGAAGTTGATGTAACCCGTAGTCTGAGTAATTCTGCAAATGAATAATTATGAATAATGTATTGGTAAAAGATGTTTTTCAAGCAATCGGAAATTCAATTGTAAAAATCTTCATAATGTTTTGCAGGTATAACACCTTTAAATTGAAAAAGAGATAATCAAAGGCATTAAATGTTTTGATGAAGTCAGTTGGAAAGATGTCCAGAAACATATCTAAGTTTTATCACTAATAGCTGTTCTCACCGAGATGGAACGACAATACCGCCTGTTTTCACCTCCCCAACTTGAGCGGTGACTTCAATTATATCAAATAAAACTTAACATTCTGAATATTATCAATATGTTTGAAACTTCATTTGCATATTTCATGTTTAGGCTATCTTATTTTCACAAGAATAGAGACTATTAATCACTTTTTTGGGACAGTAATGACAAAATTGTTACGAAAGTTGTGAATGTAACAAACATTTGTTCAGCAGCTGTACATTTAAGTATTTTTATTTCCTGTTTTCTGAATCGACTTCGAATTAAATATACGATAGTCAATCACTCTTGTTCACATACAAAGTTTAACTTTTGAATTTGCAAACTTCTTATTTTAAGATTGAACATGAAGTTCAAGTTATTGATTACAATTTTCTTTTCATTTTATTTTCAAAAGTTGTCAGTACTGATGTATTTTAAAGGTTTCGATTTACCTGTATTTCAGAACACGATTACACGTACATAAGTCATGATAACCGTTAACGTAGAGTCAATGTCGTGTCACGTTCGGCTTTGGATCAAGTAGTCGTTGGTTCGAATCCCGCAAGGGGCTTTCTGCATTAGAGAACTTTTTTTTTACACGCATCAAGCTTTGGATCCAATTCATCACTGAATTTCAGCGCAGTATCACCCACGGTACGCTAGTACAGCCGATGCTCGCTGGTTTTACCGCAATGCATCGCCATAATAGCGTTGCAGGCTTCTCCCTGCAATAATAATAGCAGCCGTGATGTAGGTGACATAATCTTGATAGCGGCTTTAAACCCCAAACCACCTCATATTGATATCATGCTATCTTACTACGTTGGTTAGTTTTGTATGAAATTTTATATAAGGTAACAAACTAAAACAATTACAGGATTCATTCTTCTCAAGTGGTTTGAGGCATTTGCCCATTAAGATATCGGTGACGGATTATCAAACAAGTTCAACAAAAACTTAAGCATTGTGATTGGGGAAAAAATTTCGGCAAATAACTGTTGTTATGGCAACGGGTAATATCTTTTGCACTTTCATCCCTCCTGAAATTTGTAAAAACAATGTTGACCAATACATTTTAAAATTTTTACATAAGGTAAGATAAGAGCTTCTATGATTGTTATCAGCGTTTTATTAAATGAATAGATACTTTTTTTTTATTTCAAAAATACTTATTTTCTTATCGATGATTTCATTCATTATGTTTGTTGTGTGTGAATGTTAGTATAAAGGCACCAATCTTGTAAACCTCAAAGGAATGAAGTGACTAAAACTATTTTTTAAATAGAATATCTTCTGGAAGATGCTACCTATATCCAATTTGTGTCTCATACTATTGACATTTATTGTCGTTCTTAAGTCCCCAAGGCAGTGTTAATTGCAAAGTGCCTTATGACTTTCAGCATGAATGTCAATATTCAGCTTTGATTTAATTTAATTAAATAATCACGAATGTCATGGTATTTCTGTAATAAATGTTAATATTACACATTGATGAAATATAATTCTTTATTCGCGAGTATCTCGGTATTCCATTGAACTATGTATATTCATGTCAAATAATAATTTCTTCAAAGTTCAGATTTCAGATACTTTTTATTCAATAGGTGTTTTAGGTATATCACACAATTGCAAATCATACAACAATTTTGTATAATGTTTTTTTATCATGATCTTAAACCAGACTAAATGTTATTACAACTGGATATACAAACTATGGTATGTGCATTCAACTTTGCCTACATTTTTGCCTATTGTTGAAGCAGATGACTTATTTTTACGGGTGTGGGAATGTCTCAACTTACCTACAATCGTTTACTGATCTCTCTGTTCAATATGTAAGTCTATGCAGTTTTATTTTATATACACAGCAGCACGACACATGTTACTTTACAAAAATTAAGTATCATATCTATTTCTTACATGTTCGTACTCTTTAAAGGCTTTATGTCTTTATGGTCACTGTGTCGTGACGCAGATCACTGTATAATCACAATCAGAGCGCTAAATATTTAAAACTTACGTTAGCATGATTCAAATCGTCTATCACAATAATAGACTTTAGATATGAACACAAAAGGGCAAATATAGACAGATAATTATTATTCTAAAGTTTTCCATATACTATCAAATCTTTGAGTTCCTCATTCATGTAACCTGGTTGTATATTCAGGTTCACATTACACCCCAGGAATTTGTTCCCGGTGTCATTAATAGGTATCAAGTACTGATATTTTAACATCTTCAAACACTGCTGTAACACGGTTCATTTCCTATCAATGCTTACGATGTAATCTTCAGACAGATTTCCTTTGAAGCGTTTCTAAAGAGAGTCTTGTCAAAACGAAATCCGAAGGGACATTCCTGTTTATATATTTATATAAATATGTCATTCATTCATGATTGCTTCACAATTAATTTGAAGCATGTCACTGGGGGTAATATTTTCGTTCCTCACAAATTTGACAAAGAAGAGCGCCCATTCATTCAAAGAAAAAAACCCATTGAGGATTGAAGCCATTTGTCGGTGTGCTTATATTTGCTGTGGCATAACAAGGCATTGCTGATTATTCTTTTCCTAAACTCTTTCTAAATATATTGATATTCTATCTCTGAATATAATTTCTTTTTCAAATCGTTTTAAAATCAGTTATTGTACAGCAGGCATTTTAATGTATTGCCAACAAACCAAGGTGACGGAATGAAAGCTGAAATTATTCATTATTCAGACTGAGTGAGATTCTCTTTGACTTTCCGGTATGTCAAGGCGGAAATTGTTTATTGTGGTGATGCACCGTGCTATCTCAGAAATAGAAATAGCTGAAATATTTTCCATTTTCCATTTTATTTTCCTTTTAACATTTCACCTAGTCAAAGTCACCTTTCCTTAATTTTATAAGTCTACATGAGATTTGCCGGTCAACAGATCAAGGTTCAAATATTCTGCTATTAATTATGTTAAGAGTGGTCTATCTCTTGCTTAACTCCGTTCATTTCTTCATACATCAATGAATGACGCCAAACTGCGAACTTTAATTGGTGCACGACTTTGGTATTGTTCAGATGTGTCCATTACCCCATACATCGTTGAATGACGTCAACTGACTAACTTGAATTGGTGCATGCCTTTCACTGTCAACATATCCGTCATATTTCAAGCTCAATTCGATCTTCACTTATCATCATTTTACTCAAGTGACAGTTGACAGAACTAAGGTTGATTATTATACTGCTATTTCCTTTTAATTTTGGCCGGCGATATAAATCGCCTCATAAATATACATAGAGAACAAAGTTAAGCACCCCCCTATTTTCAAAATTGCAAAATGCATCTGTGGAGAAAAATACGACAATATGACTAAATGGATCCCCTTGACATAGAAACTAAAGTTTTTCGTGACTTCGTATCTATAAAATCATCATACATGATGACATTTTGAGAACTTAAGATAAAAAACGTAATGGTACTGATTTTTCACCCAAAATAACTATAGTCCGTTTGTCAAAAGTACGCGATGGATTCTGATGTTAGTTGTCATGAACAACAATTTTGTTAACAGGTACAATTTTACACTTTAAAAAATCATGTATCCTTCACAATAAGGACATTATTGGGTTTTGAAATTTGATAAGAATTTTCCATAATTTTTAGAAAATGGCCATAACCAGACGATTTTGGAATAAAGTTGGTCTTCTTTAACTTTGATTCAGTAACCCTATACTTCATTTTGCTTTGTAGTCGTTGTTACGGTTGAAACTGCCCCATTTAGTCCCTTTTTATGAATGGGTCATTTTCCAAAAAATGAGATTTTGGAGGTCCATACTGCTGTAAGTAGTGACTTTTTCTTAAGAGATCCATAATGAAGTTTGATCAATGGAATAGAAATAATGGAATAATACACATTAAAACAAAAAATATTGACTTTCTGAACATATTCACCTTTTGATCTCAAAATTACCAATTTGTATAACTGCAATTATTCAAAATATCCGAAACGATATCTTAATGAAATTACGTTCTTAAATTGCAAAATTATGATTCTATCATATCATACACTTACTTTTATTGCAATGTGGTCCTCTTTATTCTTAGACAAACCTTACTGGTGAAAAACTTGGGGGTGCTTAACTTTTTTCCTTATGTATAGTTGAATGACGTCATACCACTACAGTTTAATTGGCACAAGCTTCTTGCATTTTATGTTACGCATCAATGCTTACTACAAACATGACAAATACATCTAAAACTCGAGTATAATGTTTTATATCACCTGCCATACATCTATAACTCGAGTATAACGTTTTATATCACCTGCCATACATCTATAACTCGAGTATAACGTTTTATATCACCTGCCATACATCTAAAACACGAGTATAACGTTTTATATCACCTGCCATACATCTGAACACGAGTATAACGTTTTATATCATCTGCCATACATCTATAACTCGAGTATAATGTTTTATATCACCTGCCATACATCTAAACACGAGTGTAATGTTTTATATCACCTGCCATACATCTATAACTCGAGTATAACGTTTTATATCACCTGCCATACATCTATAACTCGAGTATAACGTTTTATATCACCTGCCATACATCATAATGTCTAGGAATAGAAAATATTTTTAAAATTTGTTTCATCTCATCATACACCCACGTTGTTTGTCTTAACAGCAGAATATGATCCGAATGTGAATTTATTACTCGATGAACGTTTTGATGACCGATTGCGCTTTAATGATAGTGAAAAATCGTATTTGAGGTTCAAAGAAAAAAATGTTTAGTAGCACAATGACATTTTAAGGAGGACACTGTTCAGTTCTGGTTATTATAGATATTAATAATTATGATAAATAATTAATTTACATGTATATAGCCGAATGCATACTCAAGGCACTCCCTGCCTTATTAATATTAACCCGGTCTTACCCATGCAGCCAATTACAACGCTTAAAGAGCCACTCCGTGAGTTGTTGGAGTCATATATGCCAAACTTAATCAATGATGCCATTTGATAGCGAAGTATCGACTGTTACCAAAAAGAAACATTTTAAAGCTAATATGTTTTGTACAGTGACAATATGAAAGCAGAACGTCGCAATTACGATCGAAAACTGGACGGTGGCGCGCGTCAAATAGTCAAACATAATTTTGGAGACTTATCTAAAACGGCCAGGAGGACAGTTAGGAGTTGATAGTGTTTGTTAGGTTATATAACTAGTATCCATGTATATTGGACGTGATATCTACATCTCTGTGCATTTATAAGGCTGTTTTTTGATTTTCATGGAAAACCAGTATTTGTCATATATATATATGTCTTTTGGACATGAAAAGTTAAGATGTTTTGATTTCATATCACCACATATGACATTTATGTTCGTATCAAAGGTAAATAATATGTTATGAAAATCACGGAGTGGCTCTTTAAATGTCACCTCCAACTCAATCTACTCTAGGTACTGCTGGGTGAACAGAGGCACATTTTGAATAAACTCACTTGCCTGAGGCGACAGCACAAGTTTCTCAACTCGTATCTCATTTTGGTGCAGGGAATCACCCTTCAAACTCTCAGGTAACGCACCCATCCGGCGAGCCACGCCAGATGTTGCTGAACTTCACTAATAACGGTTAACTAAGCTATGCCCAAGAACACGTACAGCCATATAGAGAGGAAACCATCAGCTTATATACTGGAGAAAAACTTTAGTAATACAGTGAACGAGAACAGTTAAAAGTTCATGTATTGTCCAATACATACACCAACGTATACGTTAGTATTTTATATTCTATTACTTCCATATTTATTATTATTTGTTCTATTGATCAAATTTAAAGAAATACAGGTTGATGGTAGCCTTTTTTTTTTACATCAAACTTGTTTCATTACGTAATAATATTTCTATCTTGATGTCATTTTCCGTCATGTTGAACAATTGAAAAAAATAACTCTTCATGATTGTAATTTATTACTTTTCGGTTATAAATCGCAATATAAAACCGCAATTATGGACAATTGTGAGGTAAACGTCTGTTTTGAAGACCAAAGGAAAAATAAATGTCACCGAGGATGTCCGAGGATCAAAGTTGAAAATTTGTAGTTATATTTATATTATATTATACTTATTCCTGTCTTGGAAAGTTCATCTTATGATAAAACATGAACATTTTTACAAATAACAATTCAAAACACAAATTGCCTTGTAGTCCCGCAGCTTGAATTTTCCACACTCGAAATGTCAAGGATCATCATCTGTATTTTGTTTGAATAGATAAGTTTCTTTAGGTAAAATTATCAAATCTTACCCCAAGTAATATGTTACTGGATAGTGACGTAACCATGCATACTAATCAAAGTCACAGAAATTTATAAAAAGCACCTTTTAAGTGTCAAGAAAGAAAAGACTGTTATTATAAACGTTTGAGTACATGATTAGAAATAACAACTTCTCAATATCTATGTTAGAAATTTTGGTACCTTGCCCATTGTGTCGTTGACGTGTTCTACGAATACAACATTAGAGGACGTTAAGCTGGTTCTTGAATATCCTACATTGCTAATAGTCTAATCAATACATGCTTGAGCAGCGATTAACCCCTCTTATACACACACATTGTATAGCACTGGTTTATCGTTATAGTGTATAACCCTGTGAATGCAGCTTACTGCACGTAGATGATATCAGATTTCAAAATAGTCTTGTGTGTAGGTTATGGTAATTTATTATTTTGTGATTTCAATTTTAACGCATGAAAACGTTTTTCAGTAAATATAAACACACATTTGAGGGCAAACTTTGTCAAATATATTACCTTTAGAGGGAAAACATCTTATCACTTAATTCAGTCATCGGTAGCCGTAGACGAAATTTTCAAGTCTCAAGCAACAGCGTCTGGCAGCCATTTGTTTCATCTTTCTTCATTTGAGGTATATAAATGTATACCGGTTGCGTAACCAACATGGTACGTTTGTTTCAGAATTGTACATATGTTTACCGGACATTGGCATAATTTATTTTCTTTTTCGAGTGATCACTATATTTTTCTAAATGCTGCCCCTTGAAGGTTTTTGTTTTGTGATTGCTTACCATGTATTTGAAATACGCTAAAAAGCCCTTCTTAATAATTCCTTTCAAACGACCAATTTTAAAGTTTTTTAAAAGATAATCTGTTATCATATGTTGTATTCCATGACAACTAATAATTGATTTAGGGATGGTGACATTCGTAATGGTGCATTATGAGAGATTGTAACACCAGTTAGTCTCACATACAACTACCTTTAACATCATTGTGGATACAGTTTTGATAATATGTCAGTAAACATTTTTCTGGGCGAATACAAAGAATCGGCGTCTTTTGTAGATACAATGACAGATAGACTTCAGGAGGGCCGTGTCACTTTTCATTCAAATGCCAATTGGCATCAATCAGCCAAATCAAGTATCGTAATTTTATAGAAAGTTTTGATAAAGAGATTTTATGAAGATTCAAACCTTTGAAAGCTTATATCAATGATATTATCCTAAGGTATAAGGATTTCTGACTCTTTACGATGGGAACAATTAGATATAACAAGAAAATACGGAGACGTTTAATTGAACAGAGTTTACACGGTAAGATATGACTTTATAATCTTGTTGTACCTACAATAAACCATTCCCTGTCATTCTCACTGTCTAATAATCAATGAAAGGTACCCCCTGAACCAACATAATGTATCCCCGCGGATGTGTTAGCATGTCTGAGGGTGAGTGGGTGTTAATTCGGAGGAGGCAGACCATTTCCATTCACCTTTCAGGAGAGCAATGCTTAAGCATGATCTCGTGAATGTCACCTACCAGAAACTACTTTCTCTGGTACCGGTGTGTCTGGTGAACAAGTAGAGAGGTATAATTCGATGTCGTAGTCTATGTACGTGCCGTGACAGTTTAACCATTGAATTCTTCCTACTGATGAACTTACACTTGTATGTCTTTATCACAAGGGCAACTTGATCTGAATACAGAAGCCCTGTTATTGGGCTTGATTTTAGATTGTTATCATTTTACACCATTTCAGGTATGAAATACCTCAACGCTCAGTGATTGCGACAATTTATTAAAAATAAGGCGTTCTTGCGATAAAGGTGAAAGTTTTCAAAGTTCAAAAACATCTTCATCAGTTCCTATTTCAAATGCAGACACACAGTCTGAACTAGGGTATATTGGTCAAAAGACAGATATAGAAATTTGCATAAACTACTTTCTTGAGCAATTCTGTTAATTAAGCAAGAATCAGAGATTGCTAAGTATTGTTTCAGTGATTATTTATACTTTATAAGAATTTTATGCAGAAGCCAATATCCATGCATAGAACATTCGGATTTAACGTAATCGTGTTTCGAGGAATAATTTTTTTTTACAAAACTGACTCTAGCAGGATTCTATCAGGGGCTTTCTTCCCCACAGCGTTGTGATAGCAACCTCACTGTTCGCACGTTCTTACTCAGGCTTCAAATAGAAAAGTTCATTAGGTATATTCATGATTGTTTGATGCATTCTAATATCGATAAAGATTAGATCATCTCACATATACTGCCAAAGAATTACAAAGTCATTTTTTTGTTTTAAAGATTATAAGGCGTTATTTGGATATATCTGGTGCTGTAAAGATTTGGATGTCATATATAGCACGTTGAACATTAACGCAAACATGCACAGTAAACATCTTAATGTACGTATCTAATCGACCATTCCCTGCAATCAATAAACTTATTACACTAGCAAAAGCCAATTCCCAATACATTTAAACTGCGTTGCAATACTGCCTTGCCATTCTGTGAAGTTGTTCTGCCTTGTTATTCTGCATTTTACTGTTCATCTCCATGCTGACACATTCGTTACACTATATTTAGCGTTTACTCTCTGTCACCTCATGACATGACAAATATTCTGGCGTAAAACAATATTTGCCATGACATTATCTTGACATTTACTAATTGTTAAGCAAATCTGTATCATATATGCTTAACATTAAGTATTGATCTGTTCTGAATCGACTTCAAAGAACTTTGTGTTATTATTTGACTTTTTAATTTCTATTTTCATAAATGAGAATACTGTAGTCCATCACACCTGTTCACATACAAAGTTTAACTTTTGATTTCGCAACCTTCCTTTCTTTTAGACTCTGGATGTTGCAGGTTTTTAGATCAAGATATTGTTTTCAAACTTTTTTACGCGGGATTAGCAAAACTTGTCAAAAGCTCTTTGTTATGATGATAACAGTTTACCTGTATCTTTAAAACATGAACACAAGTACACATGTTTAATTAGGAATTGCAAGCAACAATTATGGTAAATTAACCATGACGACAGTTTAGGTAGAACCAGTGCCATTATAAAACCAGACTATCTCCTAAATTTCAAAATAACCGACAACACCTGAATTGAGACTTATCAAAGCATGAAGAAGAATATCCTATGAAGGCCATGTTACATGTATCTTACAATGTTAATTAGTTTTGTGTTCAACGTCTGTATAAGGTAACAGATAAAAGCGATTACAACAATCATCCTACTCGAGTTGTTCGAGGCATTGGGCCCATTTAGACATGGTCCCATTTTGTGGGGAGATACTTGATATGTCGATTTGGATTTACTATTAGTTCAACCAGAACCTTGACGCATGTTTGGGAAATGTTCAATTTGGAAAATAATGTAGATTCCAATAATTCATAATCATATTTCTCCACAAAAGGGCAATACAGATTTCTGAAAGAAGCTATTTAGGAAAGTGGTTACCCGATATAATATAGTTGTTGAGGGTTAAATGGGGCACAAACATTTTTCCTTTTGGGTATTGTCAGTGATGATTTACTTATCCGATAAACTTAAGTCGACAATGGACATCTAAGGTAGTTGTAATTAAAAAGGAAAAATTACAGTTCGTAAGAAATTATTCCGAGTTATTGATACAAATGGAAGACCAAAATTGATGAAACGGATTTAGTGTGATTGGCAATATTTCTTTGCATATCTAGTTAGAGATAAAACTGGATTCTCTATAGAGATAGATATTAATTCATCAGTTTGAAGAAATATATATTACAAAAAATACATTTTATTTTATTGTATTGCTTGTCAAATGCTGTTTTACACCAAATATACTGAAACCTGCAATTTTAACTTAGAACAATACGTACTTATGATATGTGTATATATATTTGTTTACAATTGATAAGTGATATGTATTATGAATTGGAGAAACACCCATCTATCAACAACATCATTGCACATTTTGCACCTATAATGTTGTACAGCCTTGTATTAACTCACATTTTATTTTCAGAGTTTTTCACGACACAACATGGTCTCAATATTGGATCAAAACTACTTAGGAACTCATTTAAAAAATAAAGGAAAATTAAGTATATCAAGGAGAAAAGGATTCTCAAAAGCAAATGCGGAATGTTCTACAATGAGTTTATGTCTTGGAGTACTGAGATGGAGATATTTTGTTTATGTTCATAAACAACTGTGACGTTTATCGATTTCTCACGAGTGACTCAATTTTATCGCTTATAACTGATTTTTTCACCAATATGTTGATAAGCCTTTTCAAAGCAGATGATTGAATACGATTAATTCCATGGAGACTTATTTTTTTAAAATGAGCTGGAAAGATAAAAAGTTCGCGAATGTAACTACGCTAATCATACGCACTACGTACCATGTCCTCGTTAGAATACCGCCGGGGGCTCGGCAACTTTGTCTGCAGTAGAGAACTGTTCTACACGCACTAAGGTTTGGGTGCAATGCTACACTGAAATTCAGCGCAGTACGACCCATGTAGTCTATCAACCCGACACCCAAATTTGATTTATTGGTACCACTCAAGGGGGCAAATTCTAACTATGTTTTTTTTAATGCTTAGTAATTGACTTGTGGATAACCAGGTACCCTCTATATATTTTCATTACTTGAGGCGGGATAGCGCAGTGGTTAGCGCGTTCGGCTTCGGATCAGAACGTCCGTGTCTGTAGTAAAGAACTGCTCTACACGCAGTCATGTTTTGGTGCAATTCTACATTGAATTTCAGCGCAGTACCACCCATGATTAGCTAGTTTCAGCCGATGCTCGCAGGTTTCACCGCAATGCATAGCCAAAATGCCGTTGTGGGCCTCCTCCCTGCAATAGTACCAAGAGCCGTGATATAAGTGAAATACTCATAAAAGTGAGATTATCTCATCTCACCTTTATGCATGCATGACTACCATGAAATCATTTAACTTCTCCGAGTATGGTCATAAGGTAAAGAGTATTTTAATATTTATATTGAAATATATGATGTTTGCCCTTTCATGTCTTTATCTCAAGAACCATTTCAAAGAGTTGTTGTCATAATGAGGTAGTAAAAAGGAGGTAAAGATTCCAGTACAGTATTTACTACCTCAATACTGAGCGTCTGCCAATTTCACCCGAAGTCCAGATTACATCTAAATCCTTTCTACCTCCATTTGAAACAATCAGAATGTTATTGTTACTTTAAAACTCTGGTTGTACTACTGCATGCTAATCACACGAACGTTTTTGCTTACAGTTTGTAACTCTTGTAAAATGTTCCAACTGAAAACTCCGGCGTCTTTCGCTGCCTTTCTTAAACGCATGCTATGTGTATACTTAAGTCATTATATTTATATAGCAATTTTTCGTGATGAAATTTATAGATAATTCTATATTATATAATTACTAATTGACCTATTTACCATTCCTCTCAACAAACCGAAACATGTGACGAGGATAAATCTGATCACATTAAATTATTTCATTTGTCAAAGAAGAAATGAACCCCAGCGAACCTATAAAATGGTTTCGGCCATCATGGAGTACATCATTTTGATAAAAAACAACAGCAATGTGTCTTAGAATACAATAAAGACATCTGCAATTACAACAGTGTTCAACTTGGAAACCATACGTCAAAAACTTTGATCAAAATACTTAACATTGTTTCAGGAACTATGTTATCGAGATTATTATGCAATTTATTGTCCTTATCAAGGCCCTCTTAAATCTGCAATGCAATTACACAGCATTGTCTGCTTCATACATCATTGAGTGTGGCAATTAGAACACAAAAAGTTCGAATCTTTTAGGTACATCAGCTATACTTAATTGTAATGCTGATAACGACTTTTTTTTTTACCTACAATGGATCTTGGAATATTTAAGGCACGTTTATAAGATAAATTAGCTGCTTACAGTTTTGCCCGTTACAATCTTTTTCATTACTAGTGTTTGCATGATATACTTTTAAATAATTGCTATAATAAATGAAGGGAGGGAGAAAATCATACATAGTGCTCTACTAAGCTTGCAAGAAATGAATGATTTGATTAAAGGATGATGCGTGACTGTTTTCACTATCCGCCACGAGGTATGTAAACGTTTACTTTTAGTATTGTGTGTAAATCCGCCACAATTTTCTTATTCCTTGAGGTTAGTCAATTGATATGTTTATCCTTTATTGACTTATCGCATTCATAATGGCGAAATCCCCTGGTTGATTCCCATCCTCTTTCAAAATTCTTAGACCCGTCACTGAAATTTTTGAACAAATTGAAGTTGAACCCAACCCCTATGAAACTATTTGATCAGTCACTGAAGTTTTAAGCATAAACATTACGTTATTAATGATAAACTATTTCCTCTTATTAATGGAGCTATACTATCGGGTATATATACTAAGCGTTTTTCTTTTTAATAACACAAAATAATGCCAAGCCAAAGATCATGCCATGCAGTGCAACTGGCCGAGGTTTGGAGACCACTGGAGGTCGCCCAAATTCAGACACCTTTAACTGGAAGCTGACGCAATTAAGTGTGGGATTCCTGCGATCTGTCTGTTTCAAAATGTTTCTGTTCAGTGTTTTATTTTATTCATTTCTTTTTATAAACATTTAATTATCGGTAATTTTTTTAGTCAAACTTTTGCCTAGAGGTACAATTAACAAATATCTGTTTCAATGTAAATGTATACTCTCATGTAAGCAATATAGAAAGCGCGAAAATACATTAAACCCCATTCATGAAAAAAAACCAAAACAATATTCAATGTTTCTGAATATTGTATACATACAGTGAATATATCAGTAACGTTTGAGATCTTATTAATATATCAAAATGACCTTGGTTCGGACAGTTTTAAACGTGGTTCGGACGCTTATTAAATTGTCTCTAAGTCAAAGAAAGTTCAGGGAAACATTGATAAACACACGACTAAAACGCATGTCAAAATCGGTTAGATTTATTTTAAGTGACTCGCTGTTCCTATGAGTCTAGTCTTTTTCCTAACTTTGAATTTATTTACTTTATTTTGGTTTCATATATCAAGTGTTCTCAGTCTCAATGGTCTCTTTGACCTGTCTGAAAAACCTTTTCGACGATTTCCGTGTGCATCGGTCGTGACGTTTAACAATGTCTAGATACTTTATACAATTTGTCTGTTCAATTAGTGAGTGATGTTGACGTTCTGGGAAGCTTTAATTTCAATCCAACAAAGACAATTTAGGATGTCTCTCTCTGGTTTTTGTGTGTAATTTTGAACTGGCCATTTCTGCCTGTGACAGTCGTGTATTACTTCTGTGTCAATAGCAACAGAAACAGGGACCAAGTGGAATTTGAATTTACATTTGATACGACTGGGTTTTTCATGGATTATACTGTAGTCTGTGAAATACAACTGCATGCCAAAAGTTTGTTTACTTACCTGAATATACTAGTGCAAATATCATGTAATTTAAGATGCCTTTGAGGTATCGTAGCGTTTCGAAAAAGAAACGTATAATATTGAATTTTCAATACACATATGCAGATCCATTCTTCTTTAAGGCAAATGTTTATAGTATCCTAAAATTACCCGTAACAGTTTTGGCTGGTCATTGAAGTGACCAGAGGTCAAAATTCGGAAAACACTCATTTTTATGTTTCTCCATAAAATCCTTTAAAATTTATTAACTTCTTTAAAAAATAGTCACGTTTGGTTCTTAGCACAAAGTCAATGTGATTATGTTGGTTTTAATCTCAGAGAGTCGATATGGAACATTTTATTCGACATTTATCGAAATCTAAATTTCGAAAATGTGACCCCTTCTGTCTATACCAATATGCCAAAATTCGAATTTTTGCACAAGTGACCAGACAATTGCCAAAATGAGTTCATGAATGGCTATTTCACACATGGACAGTGGGTGATCCATCGTCAGTCTTACTGAAGTTATTCTATTGACGTTGAAACGAAACCCAAATTACATGATATTTGCACTACGATCCAGTGGTAAGTGAACAAACTTTTGGTATGCAGCTGTAGTTTTTGTTGTATGATCTTTGTACATGTTTTTATTTTAAAATAAATCAAATCACTATTTAGTTTGAATTGTTTTAAAAGTTAAACCTTATTTAAGGATTATTTAAACTTGTATTAAAAATTCGTAAATGATAAATGGTAAGTTTGCAGTGCTTGGTATACTGCACCTCCAGATAACTTGTTTCAGTCAAGAATTAGAAGGATAATAAATCCTTTCACTATATCAAATAACAAGAGAAACATTGTATTATTTATCACTTTGAAAATATCTCATATTTGTAATACTTTACGTGACACATATGTGTATTGATATTCTTTGTTTCTTCAGCTTTTAAATTCAATTTGAAAAAAGAAAATTATTTCGTGGAGAAAAAGATCTTAAATTGGCACAGTTTTTAACAGATGAACGAATTTGAACAGATGCAATGATCTCAGCGTTTGACTTGGCCTGATTAAATTCTAGTTAATGTTTGTTGAAGTTTGTTGAAGTGAAATAGGTTAACACAAGTTGGTTAAAGGGTGTCATACAATCATATCCCTCAATGTACCAGTTAAATGGCCAATAACATAAATGTTGCTATTCTGTTGATGCTTTATAGTTGAAATTTAAAGATTCATTTAGGGATTCTTGTGAAACAGTTCATGTATGATGTTAAATCCTACCATATGATTTTGGGATTACTAGAATATTAATTAAACAATGTAAATGGTCCTTCGGTAACTAAAACTGAGGGGACTTAAGGGGAAGGGGAAGTATTACAATTACCCGACTCCAGAATTGGACACACTGTCAATCACACAAAAGATAAAAATAAGCTTTGGCTACAAATATATTTGAGAATGCATTTCAAGTGTCCTAATGACTAAAATGGTATTGGCTGGCTACATGATGACCTTGTAGAAAGTTTATGGTTCAAAGATGCAGGGAAGTAATCTGATTATTGGAGTTGCGTTAAACATTCTGCTTTAGTTCTCTTCATAAAGAACCAGTATTAAACAATATTAAACAATAGAAATGTAATGTTATCGTCAGCATTTATGGAAAAGCTGGGTTGCTTATATCTTTTCCCTCACCAGTATTTGGCATTAAGGTATTAAAGGGAACATTGGAATTAACAGTGAATATTTTATGTAAAACAAGACTAGTAATAAACTCTTCATGGCGAAAGGTGACGTTTCTACTAGATACTATTCAAATAAATTTATTTTGTTAACCTTTTGCAATTGATGGACCTGGCTTGACCGTACATTCACAAGAAAGAATCATTGATATATATATTTTGACAAGCAAACATTGCATTCTAATCAAATTGTTATTGTTGTTCATTTTTTTTATTTCAAAATTTGAAATTATTGAAATTTTGTTAGAATGAAATAATATTTTATGTTTTATTCTTGTTAAGATTTTTTAGTTCAAAGCTTAGGTTGGTTTGATATATTATTTCACGTTTCTTCTCAATCATTAAAGGATACTTTTCTTTACAAAACATTAATTACGTTTAAAAAACTCATGTGTGGAAATCTGACCTACATGTATATATTCTAACATGAGTTTAATTTTGAAACATCAACGAAAGTGCTTCCCTGGAAACGTATGAGAAATAAGACTCATTTATTTTTGCAAAGACCTGATCGATCTCACGGATTTGTATAAAACATTTTGATACGCATTGTTTTTACAAACAACATTAATCCTCTTTGTAAAAAGTGTAATCTAGTAAATGCGAAACGAGAAACGGAATAAGCTTTTTAGATCTTCTCGATGTATTCAGTCAGGCAACATTTTTATGTGGTATTAATCATTGTGTAGTGTTTTCAGTGCAAACGTATTATGGATAAGGTCGTTTTCAAAATTTTCTAAATGGAATGTATCTGTGATAAAAGGTTCCCAAAACTTCTTACTACTGATGACACACGTCAGCTACCTGTTTACAAAGTGTGATCCATTTTCTGTTGTTGATAGAATTGAAGGTAAAATTCTCATAGATATCTCAAAGTTTTATGACATATCGCAATTTCTTGATATGAAATCCAAGACGTCATTTGCACATCTATATAAGGCATATAGTATACAGAGAAATGAATAATTGTTTTAGAAATAGATCGCACCTGCACTGAAATACTTAAGGATGAATTTATGGATTTGTACATATACCTCCTGAACATTCTTTATTTGCATAAATTTGATAAGACAGGGTCAAGCACCGGCAATGTTATATTGATTACAACATGATGTTATCGTAGATTCATAATACGTTTGTCCTTTTATTAAAATATAAGTTAGATTCAATGATGACATGAAAAACAATTACACTAGAGGTAATTTTTAAAACATGAATGATTGTGAAAGTATTATAAAAAAACTAAGCCGATTAACTTAAGATTACATGTATTCCAATGGAACTTAGATTTTGAATATTTCTTACTTCATTGTTGCACAAGCAAGACTTACCCGCATTAACATTTTAACATATAACAAATAACACATAACATTTTATATAAATTTATTAATTTGTCAGACAGTATGGTGCTATTTCTAGATGGATGTTCTTTAGGGAAATAATCTTACCCCTTTCAAAATAACAGTTTTTACTATTTTTTCTTATCTTGTTTTTATCTACGATGTCAAATGGAAAAATCTTCCTCAACTTCCCCCCGATTTATCTTGAATTTTTTTTCATGATTGGATGTTATATATCGTACCATGTACATTAATGCCTTCATGCACGGTAAACATCCTAATGAACCATTTCCTGCAATCAATAAACTAATTACGCTAGCAATTTTCTAATAAAGGGTTGCAAATTTCGTTGCAATATTGAATTTATTCTTCATTGTTATTCTTTGAGTTGATTTTCTTAATTTCAATGTTCATCATATTTTACATTTTCAAATATTGATATTTGCTTCAGCGATAACTTTCTGTCACCCAAAATGACATTACAAATATACTTTTGAAAAATAATATTAACCACAGTGTTTACTTTCTGTCACCTCAAACGACTGATAGATTTCCTTTTGTTAAATGATATTTGCCATGTTATTATCTTGATGTTTACTAATTGTTTAGCAAATCTTTATCATATATGCTAACAATTAAGTATTTGTCTGGTTATCTGAACCGACTTCAAAGAACTTTGTATACAGACAATTTAAGATTTGAATTTCTATCTCATTATTCAGAGAGTACTCTTGTCCACTATACCTAGTTATTCTACAAATTAGCGTTGAATTAATTAATTCCTATCCCATTATCAGAGAGTACTGTTATCCATTATACCTACATGTAGTCATTAAAAAAAGTAGCGTTTAATGAGCAACCTTCTTTTCTTTTTTAATTCCGATTTTACAGGTGTTTAGTTCAAAATATTGTTTTCAATCTTTGCTACTTTGAATTGAAAGTTTGTCAATAGCTCTGTATTATAATGATTGCAGTTCAACTGTATTCTATTACATGAAAACATGAACAAAAGTGTACCAAGCAAACACTATGTCAATTAACCATGACAGATAACGTGAAATCAATATAATCAACAAACTCTTTAATTTCAAAATGTGAGAACTACTTATAGTGAGTTATTAAAGCATGACGGAGGGTATCCGATGAATGTCATCTTATCTTACGATGTTGATTTATTTTGTATGCAACCTCGTACCAGGTAACAAACAAAAGCAATTACAGGATTCATTCTTAAATGGTTTGAAGGTTGTGCCCAATTAGACATGGTCTCATTAAGTGGGGAGATACTCTTCTTGATTGGCGTGATAGATATGTCGATGTGTATTTACTTTTTAGTTCAACCAGAAATTTGACATTTGTTGGGGGAAATGATCAATTTTGAAAATAAGGTAGATTCCCATTATTCATAATCGTATTTCTCACTGAAAGGGCATCCTGAGTTATGTGGTTTTGAAACTGAAGAGGGAAATTGGTAACTGATTTAAGATAGTTGTTGAGGGTTAAATGGACCAATAGGTTGTTTCTTTTCGGCTGTGTCACTGATGATTTATCTTAATTGGACCTCTAAAGTGGTTGTAATTTTTTTAAATGTCACATCCGCAACAAAATTAAGCTGAGTTATATCTTTACATATTTCGTTAGAGATAAAACTGAATAAAAAGTGATATCTATAATTTACTTATCATCTGAACTTTCTTAAGTGATAGATATGAATGCATACTTTTGAAATATGATAAGATGCATATGATAAGATGAAATTGTATATTTTCGCGTAACAAAGCGTAGCGATTTTATGTAAAATTATTGCTGTTAGACATCGACAGAGGAAGAAAAAATGTTTCAAAAACAATTCTTATAATTAAAAAATCAACTTTATTTTCAAAGATTTTCTGAATAATTTAAACCTATCGTGAATAATTATATCGTGAACGTTAGTTTGCAGTTTGTTACACACGACCATACATTGTGGGATCAAAATTTAGAAATGCATGTACTAAAACGGAAGATGAATTAATTTAGTTTCCATTAGCATTAACGCTCATGCAATCAAAGTTGAGTCCGCATTTTTGGAATAACTCTCATTAGCATATCACATGACATTCAAAATGGCTACCGTTTTTGAAACGATTCAAGCTATAAAACTTCAGGACTCGTAGTTATTAAAATCAAGGATTTTCGGTGAAGATAATAGTTTATCTTAGGGGAGGAAAGTATTATCTGGTTTTCAACGCAGTTATCAAGATGATGACATGCGTACATTTCTTATTTTGCAAAAGAACCAAAGTAACGCGATGTCAATTTGTTCTGTATGATTGTGACCTCATAAAGTATGATAGCGCGAGGTATAACTGCAATTTTTCTGCATTCTTCGAGAATGGTTGCATGTTTTTGAGAGCTCTCGTCCAATCAGAATCGGCGAAAAAGTTGTGACTGAGATATATATATATATATGGTATATATATCTCGTAAAGATGTTTAGCAGTTTGTCAAATGGCTCATCTATATCACGAAAAAGAGCTGCAATGAGGATGATGATATGGATTTTACAGTTTTCAAAAAGCTAAAAAACCTTAGTCTATTCTTGAAACTGTTTAAGATTTTCGAAGAGATGAAATTTGATTTGACTGATCATGAGTGTGATCATACTTTTGACAATACCAAATTTCGTCGTTTTTTTGGCTTTACACTATTGATTATTCGATTTTACTTGACCATATGTATACCTATATCAATTTTCTTTGCTAGTAGCAATAAATGGACACCGAAGTTTATGATGGCCTCTTCATTGTTAGATAAATATATTTTATATATATTTAAAAGCCTTATGATATGGCAGCTTTGCACCGACAAATGTTACCAGTACAATAAAACATGACCCATGTCTATTATCAAAAAGTAAGCCCTATTTGTGTGAGTGATAATTTTTGATCATTTTATCAAGGATCAACCAATAATAAGTACAGTTGTTACGAACACAGCAAAAAAACTTAAAAAGTTAGATATGTCAATGGTATTATTTTCTTTATAATCTGTGGATATGACTTTTGTGTTTCCCCCAGATGAATAAAACCCTCTATTAATTGTATTGTACATGTGTATGAGAAATAATTATTTTTGCTTCCTTTATCCGAAGGATATTGATGGGAAAACATCTATAACATCTAGTAATGAAGAAAAACCAACATTGCATATGATTTTTCCCTTAACTTGGTACATTTTCACCCGACTTGAACAAAATGATCCATGGCAGAACCTCTATGGGTGTTGATCTATTTAGTCATGCCTACTTATAAGAAGCATTTCAATTTCGAAATTGAACACTGAAATTTAAACGAAATAAGCATTTTAATGATTGTAAAGACGCTCCATTCTTATTCATTGTCAAATTAAGGAATATCTATCTATGAATCGATTACATTGATAAATAAATCATGGATCTACGCCCACAAGGTGGAATTCAAAACAGGCTTCCCATTTCTGACGTATACATTTATTAACCTTACTGGAGAGTAGGCAGTGCAGAAGTAATCCAGACGCATTGACAGTGGCCATATTCGTGTACCAAGGACCGGAAAACACAAGATTTCAACATTCTAATCCGTTGTAGGCGAAATAATCAATTGAACAATTATCTAAAGCTAATACGATGCAATTATAACAACACTAATCATTATATCCAATTATTCTCATGCAGAATCATGGAGAACCTTAGACCTTTTTGTATTATTGATAATGATTGTATTTACTTTAACAGAAAGAGAGATATTTGCAGTGGTCATTCTTAGGACAAGAACCTTGAAGGAAGGTTAGGGAATTACTGACAACAATAAAGCCATTAAACATTCTGAATAAATATGCTGTATGTACAAATGTAAGGAAACATTTTAAGGTATCTCAATTTCACTCACTCTTATACTGACATCCCAAGAAGGCAACTGCTATGTGTTCTCTTTACGTTAGGGGAATGTGACAACAGCTTCAAACATAAAATAGACCCATAGTTGAATTGATGCTAAAAGAACGTTTCTAGATAAACGATCAAATAAAAGCAAGATTAATTTCGTTACCAGCTACATTGTACAGGTATCAACACGACAGAACATAATTTACGTGTTGAGAACCATGTCGTCTCTAAATGTCTCATGTTGTGTGGGAGGTCCTTGATTTATTATAACTATACCTACATACGTATATATGTCAGCAATAATTTTCGATGAAGTAACAGGTATGATCCTAAGAAACACGAAACATAGTTGTCCAGTAAAAGAATACCAAATATTAATCGTGTGACAAAGAGACTGTCAACAATTACTAAGATGAATGCACCTGTTGATTAACTCGATGATGCAAATGCAACGTTTGTTTTTCACAATTATTGAGAAAATACGTTTCCTTAAATCTATTGAATGAAAGGGAGTATCAACAGGTATCATAGGTAATTTTGACACTCAGCATGTGAATGAGGCAACTCAAATAACAACAACAAACATACAAAACAATGATAATAGAAAGTTAGAACTGGTAGCAACGCATCTTGCTAAGAAAATAGCAACAGCGCCATCAATAGGAATAATATGAGATTTAAAGCCTTGATAGCAGTTGTAACATGGGATTTTTAGAATAAAAATAGCAACAACACCAGTAGCTACGAAAAAATGAAAAAGAAAGCCTCGACAAATCCGGAAATTTTTTTTTATTAACATGTATGAAACCTGTAGTAGTAAATGCAATGAAAGACGAATTAACAACATCAATAGTAGACATTCAGTATAAAGGTTTAAGTGACACCTGTTATATTACGTGTATTTAATACGTAGTTGAAAAAGCAGTCGCAAAGTCAGTAAAACAAGAAAACGTAGATGGGTCAGCACTAGTTTAAATTAAAAAGAATTTGACGACTACTGAAGTACTGAATGTAGATAATCTTGATATTTGCAAACACTTGTTGTAACACTTAAAGTTGAATGGAATTCTCGGTAATCAATTATGACTCAACTGCATTCAATATCAGCCCACTCCTGTTGACAAATACTGCGGACAATAGTGTTGCTAATGAACCTATTGACTATGCCATGTCTATGAACAAACTGAACCATGTTACGATGATAAATCTGATTCACGTGAGATTATTTCAAATTAGAACAATCACTTCATTTTAAATATCACAAGTTTGTGTCTAGTACGTATAGATATGTAAGTAAACCTTAAAATACACGCGTCTTAATATAAGGCAAAAAGTTTCGAATACATGTAATTAATATATAAAAATTAGTGTTCGATTATGTTAGTAGTTTGAACAAAATTAGGGAATTGAACCAAAGCACGCGTACAAAAAGCTTTCTGTCAACTTCGAATACATAATGTTATATGTCACAACATATCTAGTCTTGTAACGTCTGGTTAAGAAACATTAAAGACGCCGGCAATAACAACAGTGTTCAACATGGAAGCCATAATTAGAGAAAATGTGGGTCAACGCACTGACAATTGTTTCAAGTACTATGTTACCGAGATTTTATGCATTTATCCTCCTTTTATATGGCCCTCTTAAAGCTGCAATCCAATTACACAGCATTGTCTGCTTCATATATCACCTTACACAGGCAAGCGTACAAAAAGTTGAGCTTGGGAAAATGAGCAATCTTATTCTTTAATTTCTCCTGACATCTTAAAGTCACGTTCATATAGCAAAATAGTACACATGGTCTCACGTTAAAATGCATTTCATTAACAGTATTTTTCATGGTTTAACTGTTAACAATTATATTTTAACAATGGAGGGTGAGTGAGTGAGTTATTGTTTAACGCCGCTTGGGCAATCTTCAGCCATTAGCGGCGAAACAATGGAGAGAGAGATAATCATATATAAACCTGTACGATTAAATGTTGTTTTTTCCCAAATATTTGAAAAAATATTATTTGATTAGATTGCAAAGCATGTATAAAATGTTTTAAGATAGATACGAGTGTTTTCAGTATAAGAGAAGAGATATGTAAACCTTTTCCTTTAGAATAATGTCTCGAGCTTCAACAGTTTTCTATTGCCTGCATAAAAGTTACCTGACTTTTGTATTGTTTTGTCGGGGGAAAGATATTTGTAACATATTGCACTTAAAATAAACTGATTCGAATCACGTTCAAACTTTTTAGGTCCGTCAATGAAATTTCAATAATAAATATTAGATTATTCATGATAAATATACATCCTCTTTACTTATGAACCTGGTGGGCTTACGCTTTTATGGTGCATGTGCAGTCCCTAAAGCTTTTATTTTTCAAAAACATCATGCTTTGATTTGGTTTAGTTTGTCTCATTCATTAGTAGTTATTTTAATGTTCCATTGTCTATTTTCTCTTTGAATTTATATAATTCATTTGTGTATTCTACATGTATATGAAGTGTTCGTTGTTTCAACCGTCTCTTTGACAAGTCTGAACAACCCTTTCGTCAATATCCTTTTTATCCGTTTCATTTCAGTTGCTCGTAACGTTAAAGACATTGTAACGATTATACATTTTGTCTGTTCAAAAAGGCAAAAACTTAAAAATACATGTAATTATAAATAAGTTACTGTTCGATTACGTTAGTAGTTTAAAAAAACAATTAGGGAATTGAACCCAAGCACGCGTACAAAAAGGTTTCCGTCAACTTCGAGTACATCATTTTATATCAGTAAAACATATCTAGTCTTTTAACATCTCGTTAAGAAACAATAAAGACGTCAGCAATAACAACAGTGATATATCAAGTGTTCGTTGTTTCAATCGTCCTTTTGACCAGTCTGAGCAACCCTTTCGTCAATATCCTTTTTATCCTTTTTATGTGAATTGCTCGAGACGTTAAAGAAGTTGTAACGACTGAGCAATTTGTCTGTCCAATCAGTGTGTGATGTTGACGTTCTGGGATGCCTTAATTCGAAACCAACAAAAAACAATTAAAGATATGACGACTTTGGTTTTTGTGGGTAAATTTAAACGGGTCATTTCTGTCTGTTACAGTAATAAGTCCTTTATTATTTCGAGAGAGACCGCAGAACCAGTGTGTCTGTGTCAATAGCCACAGGAACACCAATGAGATGAATTAAAACAGACATTGATACGACTGGACTGGATTTTACATGAGTTATTCTAGTATGTGAACCATCTTTCCTCTTGTACATATGAAGAATACTGTACGTTTTTCTTAGATGAATTAGACTGAATGAATCTACCAATCTTTACTAATATTATGTTTAAAAATTATTTAAACTTGTATTTGACGATAATTCATAATAGGCATTCACGTTTGCAGTGCTTGGTGCACAGATCCTCCTGAAATCATACTTGAGTATCAGGGTTTTAAAACAATTTGAAATTATGTCATATTTGTTACGTGTTACGTGACACATAAATGTATAGACGTTTCAGTTATTAACAGAAAACGTTTTCATATTTATGCAGATGAAAATCTTGAAGTTACACTATTTCAAATATCACTTTGTCAACAAATTACATCTTGTTTCATATTTAACCTGACTGATTAGAATCAAATGAATCTTTTATGTTAGTACCTTAACATTCTTTCAGTAGGTTTAAAAGTCAATGATGTAAACGGATTGCTGCCAATCACATAACTCCTATGATCTTGTTGGTGCATTGTAAACCACATTTAAAAGATTCGTCGAAGGAAATCGTGAACATGAAACTGTGAACATGGTCCTTAGGTAGTAAACTTATATGACTCGTAATTAGGTCTTAAGAGATAGTAATTCAAGTCACTCCACTCCAGAATTGGACACACTGTCAGTTTCATAAAAGCATCGAATCATATATCTTTGAAAATGCAATTCAAGTGTTCTGAATGACTACAAATTGTTCTGGGTGGCTAGATGATGGCCTCGTAGAACGTTTATGGTTCAAAGATACAAGGAAGTAATCTTGTTATTGGAGTTGCATTATACAGTAGTCTTGTTGTAAAGAACCACTGTTTTACAAGATTAAACTTTAGAAATGTAACGGTATCTGCTTCATTTAGAGAAAGCCTGACTTGTCATTACATTCCCCCTCACTGGTATCTGGCACGACGGCCATAAAAACTGATAGAATAAAAACCGATCGTTATATGTATCAATATGAATAACTCTCCTTGGTTGAAGGTGTTTCTACCAATGAGGAACAATGATGTACCCTCAAATCAATTAATTTTGAAAACTTGTTGCAATTTATCTACTTGTCTTGACGGTATTTATTCATATAAATTTTGAAAAGCAACCTTTGTATCTCAATCAAACCTGTACTAATGTGAAACATTGAATTCATTTGAAAATGATTTAAAATGAAGTTATATTTTATTCATGTTAGGATATTAAGAGTACAAAACTGAAATTGGTTTGATAACATTTTATAATGTTTCTTGTCAATCGCTGTAGTGTACTTATCTTTACAAGACATTTAATTCCGTTTATGAATGTTCAGGATGTTCCACTTCCTTTTGCAGAAATCTGGCCTGTAATCTGAAAGGACATTTGAAACATCCATCAAAGTGCTTCCCTGACAAAATTATGAGCAATGAGATTTGTTTATTTTTGCAAAGAACTAATCGATGTCTCGGATTAATTTGGATCAGTTTGATACTTATTGTTTTTATAAACAACATTAATCCTCTTTGCAAAAAGTGTAATCAAATTAATGGATAACGAGAAATGTAACATGCGTCACTGCTTATAAGATCTTCTCGATGTCTTCAGTCAGTAAAACATTGAAGTAAGAAATTGTCCAACCATTTCTCAATTCAAACGTAAACTTCAAAAGACATCAGATGTAGCACCTGAATATTTTTCGGTAGGAAAAGGTTTCTAAACATTTTACAAACAAAACGTAGACATGGTTGTAGTGAGGTAAATTATGATCTATTTAAAGTAGGTTTAGTCAACGACCCCAGCTCTTTATGTGGAAATCCATGTGAAAATGCCTTTCATTATATTTTTAATTGTACATTTGTTCAGCGCAATAGATTATTGAATAAGGCATCAATTGTTCCCTTAGATGTTAGCTTAATCCTTAATGACCATGCAGATCTATTGCTATTTTAAAACGAATCCATATTCAAATATGTGCAAGTATATATTCAAGAAACAAAGAGATTTAGGTGTGCCTTTTAACCAAAATCTCCTTATTCTCTCTTTATTTTCTGTATGTTTTGTATTATATTGTTTAATCTGACTGTATACATAATGCAAATGTGAAATGTAACTATTATGGAGAGGTTTTGATAAGTTGGACAACTTGTGCCTAATCCATTTCACTTCTGTGAATAAAAGATGATTAAATCAATAAAACATATTTATGTGGTAGTAATGAATGCATAGTGTTTTCAATGCTAACATTTTCTGGATAAGAATGTTTTCAATAGTTTCAAAGATCACTTTGCAGTTAATTTGATGTGACAGTGTAAACTTACTTTAAAATGTTACATCTTCCTCAGAGAATTTACAAACTCTTAAACAATTTGTGGACAATGTGTGCCAAGTGCATTAGAACATGCGATTTCTAATTACAAGTTCTATCAAAAGAAAACTCCTTTTACTAAAGTTGAATTTTAGGTTTTGGAACAGTTTGTGTTGAAAAAGAAGTTTTCCACAGCTTCAAAAGTATTGAAGTTTGGAACCTAGCTTGTCCATTAATGCAATGAACATTTAAACTTTATTTGACTTTTAAGATTAAACTGTGGCCACATTTACTTGCTATCTTGATGCAGCTTATTCTTTCATTTACACTGCCATTAAAAGTAGCATACATCAAATGAAAACCAAACCTAGGAACGATAAAAGGGATCTTCATTGAAATGACACAATTATAAAAAAACTTGTGTGTCCTTCACTACCGATTGTTCACGCCAATTACATACCTACTTACTGTATTCTCAAGAGAAAGAAACACAACACTCTCATACAAATTTCTAGGTTTAATGACACTTTTCTATGTTTTGAATTGAATTACAAAACGCCACTTTTACAGCATTGTCCTCTTTCTCTATAACTCATGCAGCAAACAGAGAAATGAAAAAAAGGTTTTAGAAATAGATCACAATTCAGATGGAATATTAAAAGAAGCAATTGTAGATTTGTACAGACTCCTCCTGAACATTCTGTATTTGCATATATTAAATAAAAAGGATCTAGAGCCGATTATACCTTATTCTTAAACAGCACTAGCAAAATATTTGTGTGCATTCAAAATATTGTGTTCTTGATTAAGAAAGACAATAGATTAAATGATGAATTAAAAAAACAATTTCGGTAGCGACAACTTTTCAAAAAATGAATTGAATAATTGTGAAAGAGCTATAAAAAAAACCTATGTCCGATAACGAGGCTAATAGTTAAGATTACATGTTTCTCAAGGGAAATTAGATTTAAAATATTTCTTAAGACATTATTTCACAAGGGACATTCATTTGTTTTAGCTTTTTTCTGGGTATTGATTACATTCTTATATTTTCTTTTCAGACAGTGTTTTTTTTGGATCAGTTTATTAGGAAATAAAGATTGTTCAATTCTATGGCTAAAAGTGTCCCTTCCAATATGAAAATAACATTTCATTTTACTATTATTTCTTATGATTATTCTTATCGATGATGTCAAACGGAAATATAGTCTTCCCCTTTCCCCCGATTTTGTTATGAAAAATTTGTAGTAATCGTTTTGTGAATCAACTCTTGAATGTATATTCTCTAATAAATGTCCACAAACGCATCAGAAATCGTATTAACAACAGTGTAAGAGAAACCACAGTAGACAGTTTGAAAGTGCAATGGCAATATCATATTCATAACTGACCATTGTCTCATGTCGCATTGTCTCTATTGACTTCCATTTGAATAAAAGTGACTTGATAAGCCTATGTTTGACGAGAGCACGTGTTTACATACCTGTAATGAATATGTTCACTGTCACATGACCAATTGAAGGTTTCACCCCTGAACCAGCACTGTGTAACCCTGCGGATGTGTTAGCTTGTCTGAGGGTACGGGGGTGTTAATTTGGAGGAGGAAGACCATTTCTATACACCTTTCAGGAGGACATTGCTTAGCATGATCTTGTGAATGTCACCTACCAGAAACTACTTTCTCTGGTACCGGTGTGTCAGATGTAAAAGTAGAGAGGTCTAATTCTGTGTCGTAGTCTACATAAGTGCCGTGTCAGTTTAACCATTGAATTCTTTCTACTGATAAACTTCGTAGACCCGAATGTCTTTAGTAAAAGGACAACGTAATCTGAATATTCCGATTATCTCGAAAACCCCATTATGTCTAGCAAAAGCCAATTCCTAATTATACGCATTGTAAATATATACTGTTATATGGTTTTGCTTTTCTGTGATACTATTCTGTGTGTTGCTTTTTTACATTTGCCAATCATATGTCCACAGAATTTCGCAAATCAATATTTGTCACAGCGCTTTCTTTCTGACAAATATTCTGTGGTACAACAATATTTGCCATGACATTAACACGACGTTTACAAATTGTTAGGGCTATCTTCATGATATATGCTTAACATTAACTACTTTTTTCGTTTTCTGAATTGACTTCAAAGAACTATGTGGACAATTTAAGATTTGAATTTCTATCTCATAACAAAGAACACTACATGTATAGCCCATTATACCTGGTCATTTACAAAATTGATTCTTTGATTGCGCAACCTTCCTTTCTTTTTAGAATCTGGATTTAGCAGATTTTAATTTCAATATATTGTTTACAATCTTTGCTACTTTGGATTTGCAAAGTTAGTCAAAAGCTTTGTATGGTAATCATTACAGTTTATTTGTATTTTATAACGAGAAAACATGTACACATGCTTTGCAAGCAACCATTATGTGAATGAACCGTGACAGTTAATGTGAAATCAATTTAATTACCGAACTCTTTAATTTAAAAAAAATGACAACAACAGTGACTTATCAAACCATGACTAAGGGTATCAAACAAACGACATGT
The DNA here is from genome assembly GCA_921293015.1 of Phorcus lineatus. Lineage (NCBI taxonomy): Eukaryota > Metazoa > Mollusca > Gastropoda > Trochida > Trochidae > Phorcus > Phorcus lineatus. The sequence goes on along the minus strand of OV121092.1, from coordinate 44,308,466 downwards.
TATCTTACGATGTTGATATGTTTTGTATGCAACGGTGTATAAGGTTACAAACAAAACCAATTCCTAGGTTCATTCTTCTAAAGTTGTTTGAAAAATTTGGCCCAATGGACATCAATGAAATTATGTTGGCAGATACTTGTTCCTGATATGTATGTCATTGTGGATTTACTTATTAGTTCAACAAGAACTTTTAACATTTTGTAGGGGAAATGATCAATTTGGAAAATAATGTAGAATTTTATCATTTATCATCAACTTATGCAATAAAAGGGCGTTACAGGTTTACGAAAGATTTTATGAAACTGTATGAGAAAATAATGTGTAACTGATAGTAGATAGTTGTTGAGGATTGAATGGCGCAAAAACTTGATTTATTTTCGGCTGTGTCACTGAAGATTTACTTATCAGCTAACCATAATTTGACAAAATGACTTCTAACGAGGATGTACATAAAACAAATGTCACTTACTAAGAAAATATTATTTGGCAATATGCATTTGCATATCAAGGTAGGGATAAAATTGAATAAGAAATTATGCTTAAATCATACTCATCACCTTAACTCGCTTTAGCGATAGATATTATTTCATAAGTTTGATGATATGCATTGCAGAACATCCACATTCGCGATCGATTATAGTACATCTTCACAACGTCAAGACCGACACGAAAAGATTTCGAACTCTTCCCGCTTCGCCCTTGACATCACGCCCCACATTTTCTGTGAGTTTAGCCAATAGGCCAATCAGAAGGCGGCTTTCTAAATGAACTTCAAATGTCAACGGCAAAGATAGGGGTAAGTGACCTGTCGCGTTTGAAGAGATGACTATTTAAAATATTAATTTCAATTGTAATTTCAGGCATATATTTAGATGGATACAGGGTAGATCTATCACGTTTGTGGTCGATCGATATTTACTGAAGAGTTTGTAAAGTTTAAAAGTAACTTAAATACGAAATTATTGTACGAATGGAATTCTAAATATTTTTATAAAGTTTTGAATGATTCTCATAGAAATGTAGCCTTTAAAAACAAAGTTATCGCGAAATATTCGTTTTCAAACCTTGTGTAATGGCGCCATCGTTTTGTGTTATGTTGGAGAAAGACGATGTGATTTACTCAAATTCTGAACACTGATGGAATGTGTGAAAACTTGATACCGACTATGTTAGCTTCGAAATTATCAACACGGCAGTTAATGCATAATTCAGTAAAATATACATTGACTGAAATGAATGAAAATCCATTGTGACAAGCTCACAGTCTTTGAATTTTATCAGTGCACTACAATTTTTCTCTCGTAAACTTAAAGAATCTACTGCTTATGACGTAAAACATATGCCTTGAATAAGGATCATTTAGAGAAGGAGAAAAAACATTAATTACTTGAGGAATAAAGCCCGATATGTGATTAAATTGTTAAATTTTTAATTTTTGGTGTTGTCAATGAATTCTTGCAAATAATCCATCTGACTAAAGTATAACATGAAATTTTCGCTTGGATTTTCTTTATCATATTAGGTCTCCAAGCTGGGCGTAGGTTTCGAATGTAAACGGCGATTTCACTGGCTGCAGGTTAGCAGCTAGTAAGGGCGGTAACTCGTGATGACGTTAGGTGTCGCTTCTTCTTATCACAGGTTTTGTTACCGTTGAGGGCAAGGTAGAAAATGGATAGAGTCTATCGCGATGCATTTTCACCTTGCCGTGGGAAGATGATTATAGTATTGCTCATCCAATGCTGTTGTGCATCAAAGATACTCAAAACTATTACTTTTACCTAAAACAAGATATACTTATCATATGTGTATATATATGTGAATTACTGCTAACGCTATGAATGCTATGAATTTGGTATTTGAAAAGACATTTGTCAATTATTACATATTCAGCTACTGTTATACCATTTAGCCCTAGTATTGAATTACATCATACAACATCCAGAGTTATTCCAAAATATCATAATTTTTGGAAATAAATTATTAAGGAAATCCTTTCACAAGTATTCCAAAAGAATATCAAGTTTGGTCCGAGAGAATGAGAACCCTTTAGCAAATACGGATTGGAACGGTGTAATATGACCTTTACGAACAAAGTGTGAATTTTTTTATTACCCGAGCGTGAGCGAATTTCCACAAAATCCCACAAGTTTCGTTAAAGTCAAATGACACACTTCCAAGTGTAATAATGTCTTTATATCCGATTCTTCTGAAACGCGTGGAAACATTCCTTCCTTCGCTTGCAACGGGCCGCAACATTGACGTCACAAACAATGATTTCATGACGTCACAGACGACGAAATACGGTTACACGCGCTGTAACATACGTTGCTAGGTAAAAGTGTTAGTGCAAATGTGCTAATATTGAAAATGTCACCGCTTATGAATAACCATATAGATGGAGTTTTAGGAAATTGAGTTACAAAGGTTTTTATGATCAGTATTAAATGCATTTGTAAAATAACTATCGATTGATGAAGTATTCTTTTACCAAAGTTGGTTTGGTGGAGTTTCATTCATGTAATTGTTTCCGACTCTTTTGGTAATTGAAAGCTGTTTCTCAAATAGTTGCCTTCACGAATACAATTTTGAGATTATCTAAAAATGTTTCGAAACGTGTTTCTGTGTCCCTTTTGAAACTTTTAAAAATTTTCAAATAATAACATGACAATGTGAACACCTCCTTTCTTTAGAGTAACATTGTTGCATTTCATTTGACACCATTTATACATGGTGAGTTTATATTCTTTTACAAATAAACATTCGCAAAAAACTGAAATTTACGAACAGTGTAGTTTATCCCTATTGTAACACAAATTGAAATTCATGTTGATCTTAAATCTTAACGCGATATATCAACTCAGTGCACACTGTCAGACAATAACTATATACAGATACAATTCAACGCTTTTTGGACGAGATCAAAATTGATATCACTCCAATCTTTTGCTTTCTCTTTTTCTTTGTGGTAATCATCAGCTAAATCGTGGGATTTAAATACGCTATTTAATTGTCTTGCTGGAAGCCTTGAAAATATGCAGAAGTTCTCCGCATTCACAATGAAATTGTTCGTGTACCAAGGATGCGGGAATATCATATTTCAATTAATTCCTTAGTCGTAGGCGAAATAATCGATTGAACAATTATCTAAAGCCAATATGATGCAATTATGATAATAAGCATTACATTCAATTATCATACGGATATGTAAAACCTGAGACCTTTCTCTATTACCGATGCTATTTGGATTCATTTTGGCAGAAAGGAATATTAGTTGTCTGGGTAATTGTTAGGAAGGTATGGTTGGAGAAAGGCGTGGGAATTACTGATTTACAACAATAAATACATTAAATATTCTAAATTCCAAGATGCCTAGGGGTCAGAACAATCGAAAAAAGAACTTTATAAGACAATAAAGGTAAATGTTTTCATGACGTAACAATTGAATGACCGATCCACATGTCTTATCCCTATCAATATTTACCATATTGGCGATTTTGGCGATAAGGAAAATAGAAGGTTAGTTTCGAATGATCGTGTTATCAGATAGAAGAGTGGAAATCAAAACGCTGGTCGACTGTCGAGTAACAGCGTTGTTTCACGTCTGGTCACGGCTCCCCGTGGCATTTTGACGTTGATTCACGTCAACCGTCTCTACCAGGTTCAGTGAACCGTCCACTCGCTTTAACTATACTAGTTCAGGGCGAAACTTTACTTTATTACAAATCACATTTGGATAGAGCGAATTTATTTATCAATTAAAAATCTATTTTTCTTATTTAAGGAAACTTACAATGATACTTTACTGCAAATCAGTAAAGATATCTATAACAAGCAGTTGTATGTATTGTTGACATGAACGCATGGTTAATTTTGGGACCTTATATGAATGTTTGCAAAAGCTCACAGCCTGGGTAACGCATCGAAATATATCAAGTCTTTAATCTATTATAACTATACATACATTTGTATGACCCGATGCATAAAGTAAATTCATGGTATAATTATGTTGTAGTATGGGGGCATATAATCATTTGTACATGTAACGGTCTGGACTGATTTGCATTATTAAGGATTCAGATGTACATGTTTATATGTATGGCTTGTTGTTGCACATTGTCAGGGGTGTTACAATGTATATAGAAATTAAGAAAACTTCCTTTATCAAGTCACAACCCTATACTGAGAAGATTTGAAATAACAGTTTTCAGCATCAATCTGTACGTTTTGAATGGAATAACACAAATGATGAAATAGCAGATGTTATCAAAATAAAACAGGCGCACTTTTATGTCCACCATGACAACAGCATTTACTTGACATGTGACATAATAAACAAATTGTTATTAAAAGGACTTTGATAAGAAGAACAGGAACGGTTGAAAGTTTATGAGGGAAAGTGCATGAAGCAATGCATTTAACAACAGCGATAGAGGTAATAACATAATGAGAATAAAAGTTTGATAGCATAGGTAAAGAAAGAAAGAAAGTAGCAGCAGCTGTACCATTAGTTAAAGAGAAATGAGATTTAAAGCCGCAAGTACGAAAGTAGATAAACTCAAATAAGAACATCATTATTAGAGAGACTAAAATAAATCAAAGGCTCGACAAAGGCTAAGAAGGCGTTTTACAAAAAGAGTCACATCACCAGTAGTTATAACAAAATACAGAGAAAGTCTCGACAGCACATTTATTATGTATGTATTATATTTTATGTATAAAACCAAGAGCAGAATTAATGATTAGGAAGCGTTAACAGTATCAATAGTAAATATTCAGTATCATAGCTGAAGTAGCAGCATTTACGTAATGTGTCAATCATGAGTTCAGTGTAGTAGTAATAGCAGTAGCAGAAGCGGTAGTGAAATGACGAGTACATGGATAACATTAGTAAATTCGTTACATACTTTGACGAGTAGTGCAGCACTAAATGTAGTAGTATATAATAATAGTACCAACTAGCACTTATTGTTTCGCCCAGAGTTGAATTAAATGATAGGTTTAATCTATTCATGCACTTATGACACAACTGTATTCCATGTCAGCCCACTCCTGTTGACAAGCCACTGCGAACAATAGTGTTGCTAATGAACCTATTACTATGCCATGACTCTGAACAAACAAAACCATGTGACGAGGATATATCTCATTCACGTGAGATTATTTTATTTGTGAAATAGATGATGTTCACTTTAATTATCATGGTTGTCCACAACATTTACTTAAATATAAGTAAACCTTTAAATATCCTCTTTAAAAGATATGAACCTTTCAAATACATGTTATTCATAGATGTCTAATCTTACAACAAAAGCGACGTGTGCTTACAATACATTAAATGCCTCTGCAATTACATCAGTAGTTAACATGGAAGCCATACTTCAAGAACATGTAGGTCAACATACTGACAATTATTTCAGGAACTATGTTACTCAGAGTTTATGCATTCTTTCGTCCTTTTTTATGAAGCCCTTAAACTGCAATCCAATTACACAGCATTGTCTGCTTCATATATCACCGTAGTGAGGCAATTAGCAAACAAAAAGTTTGTCTATATTGTCTTGTACGTCCTCTTTAGATTAAATATTTTATGTATCGTATATTAAGTGTTTGTTGTCTCAATGGTCAACCCTTTCGTCAGTGTCCAATAAGTCAATTGCTCGTGACGTTAAACAAGGTGTTAAAACTTAATATTTTGTCTGTACCAGCAATGAGTGATGACGTTCTCGATTGCTTGAATTGAAATCCGACAAAGACAATTTAGGATGTGTCTACTGTTTTTTGTACATAAGCATAAACTGGTAATTTTTGTCTTTACAGTTATAAATTCGTTATTACTCCGAGTCTGAACGCAGCATGTCTGTGAAAATAGCAACAGCAACAGCAACGCGAACCCAATTAAAATTTAACTGATATTGAATACAACTGGGTTCGGCATGAGCTATATTCTCGTATGTGAAATAGTGTTCCTTTTGTAGGATATTAAGGTACACTAAATCACTCTCGCAATTGAACTGAAACCTTAAAAACGAGTTATCCGTTAAACCTTGTTTAAGGGTTATTTGAACTTCATAGTTTGATCATACATCTGAGACATTGTAGTGCTAAAATCACAGTTCCTCTTGTTGACGTGCTCGAGTATTTACGTAAAATCTTAATTCTTAAAAAATCAGATTAGATGAAAAGCAAATGCTTGTATATACCAGTTATTTGTTGCATTTTACGTGGCACATTGAAGTATGGATTTTGTTTCTTCTTCAGTTATGTGATAGTGACTTTACTTTCCATTTAATCTGTGTATTGATATTTTACTAATCATAAAGTGTTCCGCGATTATTGAGAGTAATATAAGCCTATTCTATAAATTCTGGTCAAATTATCATTATCTATTCATGTGATCGTTGCTTGAATGCTGTACCGGAATGTCCACTGGCGTTGTTAACCTTATTATCAATACAACTAATGTAATATCTCAAAACGATCACCAACATTCGAACATGTCAAAGCGATATAACAAATACATACCATATAGACACATTTCTATCATATATATCTCCGATCATCAAATTCATGAAATACTGCTCTGTATGTCATTGCCTATTTAGCTACACTCCTACAACTCCTGTCGAAACCTTAACTATTCTGTATATGAATTTTAATGTCCATTGTGTGTTGAACAATGCTAAATGTTTTCGTTTTATTAATTGTACCCGTTGAAAAGAAATGATATTAAAAAAAAACATTTTAACAAAAGGTGCAAGCAATCTTTTAATCACGTTCTGCTGGCTGAACGGGGAATACTAATACATTAATAAAATTATGTAAATGGTAAACTGCATTCAAATAATTCACCCGAGTAATCTTATGAAACAGTTAATGTATATCAATTGATTTGGGAATACTAAAACATTAATCAAACTATGTAAATGGTTCATCGGTAATAAAACTTACCTGATGTAAGTACGTCTGCTTGGGGAAGTATTTCAACTGACCCGACTATTGAAAAGGACACATTGTCAGTTTCACAAATGATAAATCCTAGCTGGGACTACAGCATAGAATCAAATAATTAGTTTGAGAGTGCATTTCCAGTGTTCTGAATGAGTGCAAATGGTTTCGGATGGCTTTGTGATGACCTCGCAGAGAGTGTTTGGCAAATGTAATTATTGGGGTTGCATTATACATTCTGTGTTAGTCGTCTAGGTGCCAACCAGTATTCTACAAGATACAACTATTGAAATGCAATGTTATCAGCATCAATTATAGAAAGTCTGACTTGTTGATATAATTCCCCCTCATTAATATTAAGCACAAATATCATGGTACAAAGGAGAAGATTTGAATACGAACAGATTTTGTAATTTATCAAATTGAACAATAATACGTGTTAACAATAAATGGGGAGATTATGTTTTTACCAATGGGTTTAAACACATACCGCTCAAATCAGTAAAGAAATTCAAAATTTTGCAATCGATGTACTTGGTTTGATCGTTCATTCACAAGAAAGATAGATACATTTTGACAAGCAAACATTTCATTCCAATCAAATCGTCACTGTCTTTCATACATTTATTTCTTAAATCTAAAATTTATGAAATAATGTTTTATTCCCGTTTTGATTAAACTCATGTTTAGTTCAAAGCTGAAGTTGTGATACGAATGATATTGTTTCTTTCTTCTTAGTGTACATTTCCTTTAAAACATTTGTTTCCGTTTAAGAAGTTTGAGGATGTTTCAGTGTTATTATTGAAATCTGGCCTGTATAATCAACACGACATTTGAAACATCATTGAAAGTGGTTCCCTGAACACCATTACAGAAACATGAAATGTTTATTTTGCAAATAAATAATTGATGGCACGGATTTGATATAAACAGTTTAATCCTCATTAGTTTTTCAAATAATGTTAATTCTCTCTACATAAAACGTAGTCCTGTTAATTCAAAATCCAGAAACTTAAATTGAAGATAAGACCTTCTTGATGTATTAAGTCAGACAACGTTTGATTTAGTTTTAATGAGGTTGTTTTGAATGCTAATATATGGCACATAAGAATGTTTTCAATAGTTTCGATAAAATTTGGTAGCACAGTAACACATTTTATAAAATGCTTGAAACCTAATTTGATGTGACAGGGTAAATTTACTTTAAAATGTTTTGGGTCAGAAATCTTTGATGATTTTGCAGCATTTATACCACAGTGATTCTATTTAATATCTTTATCACCTAAATCCATTTGATGGCAATTTGCTACAAAACAGTGGAACATGCTATAAATTTAATACTAATTTCTAAGGAAAATGCATTTGATATAGAAGATGTTTGTTTTGAGGAGTGATCTTTCTAGCGCATCTAAATGCACTGAAGTCGGAAATTTATCACTCCAAAAATATGTTCAACATTTAACTTTGTTTTTCACTTTTTGAAAGGCTTGGTACCTACTTAGATATAATAAATAGATATAATAAAGATGCACATCTAGCGCATCTAAAAGCACCAAAGTCGAAAATGTGTGACATCAGCAACATGTTGCAATCAACATTTAACTTTGTTTTCACTTCACTTTTCAATATAAATATAAATTCCTTCTTTGATAATCTTAGACTTTTCTGATGTTTCAACTATGAAGTTTATACATGTTATACGTTCCCTTTCATTTGTCTAATTCTTCTTCTTTTTCGTTACATATACACGTGTTTAAGTAAATGCAAACCATGAATGTCTTTCGGATGTAGTTATCATGACAACAATTAGGATTAAGGAGATTTATTTGTAATCTACATTGGGTTACAATGTTTATTGATAAACCATATCAATTACCTTAATTCTGTAGGAAATTTTGATTCAAACCATTGATGAGGGTCATTAATAAAATAATGATAAGATATATGCATATCCAAGTCCAACAATAAGAACAATCAAATGTAATAAAACTCCACAGATAAGCCTAATGGAATTTTTTTTATAACAGAGGTTCAAGGATTTTTTTTATTTGTGTAGGCAATAAGTGGAGCTAATGTTTGTTCATGTATCTACATGTACAATAAACCATTTTCTGACATTCAGTGTCAAATAATCAATGAAAGGTTTAACCTCTGAACTCAAGCTGTAATTTCGGAAGCTTATCATACGATCGTTTTTGCTTACAGTTTGTTTCCCTAACTATTGTAAAATAAGTAAACTGAAAAATCCGGCGTCTTTTGCTGCCTTTTTTAAATACACACTTTGCATATTCATACATGTAAGTCCTTATGGTCAAATTGTCCAAGTAATATTTTGCTTAAAAATTAGTGAAATAATGTAACACGTTTTAATTATCTTTAATGAATATGAAAATCAATCATATCAATGGGAAATTCAACTTCAAATTCATGTTATGATACCACTAAAAGAGATATAATTTAGATAATTTATCTATTATAAAAATAATAACAACAAAATAATAATATGTGTTTAGAAAACAAACCTACGAATATTACAAATGATATTTATCAACAGATATCGAATGATAAATATCAATTGCCAAACTTAAAGATTGATGTTGATGGGATATCATTTCTGATTTTATCTTTAGATGTGTAAAGTTTGTCACTTAATGTCAACGTGTTTAAAATTGAGGTAGAGACAATTATCCGAATTACTGACCCAAAGCCCTGTTATTGGCATTGAAGTGCATTACAGAACAATGTGGCATGTACAGAGTGTAGCCTACTTTGTATCTATAACCAAGGACAAACATCAGTACGTAAATGAAGAATAAAGGGCAACAGTCACATTTTAAGCAAAGTTATTGTCATTGTTGTCAGTGATTGTCCTGAATACATTGTATGTTGTCAATTTACCACCCAGTCTGTGACAATTGTAACAATATAAGCTGTAATATAATGTTCAAGGACGTTATTCGACTTAAAACTGGCACAATATTTGGTTGCACAAGTATGTTATAGTAAATACAGGACAATCGTCTTGTTTGAATATATTGGTACCAATTTCCAAAATGCATTTGAGATTAAGTGATTTTACTCATTTAATTTTATGGAGATGTCACGTAATAAAGGTAAGTTATCTAATAAGCTCAACCATCTAACAAAGTATGGCACGAAGTAAGTTTACATTCAAAGTTAAATGTTTTCAGCTTTAGTAAAGAAGAAGCTCTTAGTGATGTTCATGCATTGTGTACTTTCCTATTTCAAACTAAGCAGAAGCTATTTCATAACATATAAAAGTGATGGCAGTTTAGAGAAAATGAGGCTTTCTGTAAAAATGGTCGTAAAATGTGAACATTTGAAAATTAACACATGATTGTAAAGTCATGGCATTCTTATTCATTTTCAAATAAAAATTGTCTATGATACTTATCAAGTCCTTCCAATGCATACAGTAAACTTATGATACAGCTGTAGTAAGGGACATACGGGTTATAACATACATGTTATTGTCTGGGAAAATCTGTCCCCAATTGAATTCAAATATAAATGTTTACGTATTTGGTTTTGGTTAGCTGCAAAACTTTGTCAGGTGTTTGATACAAAAATAATAAAAACATGTTTTATAGCAAGTTATTATCCTAAACTAATAAGAATTAAATTGACAGTTTTCAACATCAATCAGTACTTTTTGATGAAATAACACAAATGATGATAAAGCAGTTTTAAAGTTATAATAAAATGGAGAAAAGTCCTGAAAGCACCAAACAGCGCTTTACTAACGTTTATAGAACTGACAGCCGTAGAAATTACAAAGAGCATTGGCAACATTGATAGTAAATATTCAGTATAATAGCTGAATTAGCAGCATTTATGTAATGTGTTTATCATGAGAACAGTGTAGTAGTGTAGATGTTGCAGAAGCGGTTGTAACTGAATGAGGGCTACATGGATTAGAACAAGTTAGTTTGGTCATTCTTTGACGAGTACTGCAGTCCCCAATGTACTGTTGCACTATGGACTATTAATATTTATGAACACTTATTGTTACATCTAGAGTTGAACGAAATGCTCGGTATAATCTATTCATGCACTTATCACACAACTGTATTCCATGTAAGCCATTTCCTGTTGACAAGCCACTGCGGTCATCAGTGTTGCTAATGAAACTATTGACTATGCCATGACTCTTAACAAACCAAACCATGTGACGAGATAAAATCTCTTTCACGTGAAATTATTTTATTTGTGAAATGTTCATTTTGATTATCACTATATAGTAAGCAAACCTTTTAATATCCTTTTTAAGAAAATACATGAACAATAAAAATATCTGCTATTCATAGAAACCTAACATTTTTGTTCAATAACTAGTTTTGACAATTAGAATGGAAGAACCCGGCGCACATAGAAAAAGGTTTCAGTAAACATGGAGTACATCATTCAGATATTTATAACAAAATGTCTAGTCCTAACAAAAGCAACGTGACCTACAGTACAGACCTACAGTTACATCAGTACTCATCAGGGAAGCCATAACCCAAGAACATCTCGGTCAACTTACTGTCAAGTATTTCAGAATCTATGTCACCGAGATTTTATGCATTTTATCGTCTTTTTATGAACATCTTAAAACTGGAACCGAATTACAGAGCAATGTCTGCTCCATATATCAGCGTATTAAGGCATATAGCAAACACAAAGGTCGAGTCCTGTGGATGAAACAGTTATCTTTATTGCTGATTGTTTTGCTTATAATGGATCTTTAAATATTCAAGTCATGTTTATATAAAGAAAAATTGGTACCCAGACAATATTCTTCATTACCAGTATTTGTCATGGTTAAACTATTGAACATTTTTTAAATGTTGGAAGAGAGATAATGATACATTCAGTTCCATGGATTTATTTTGTTTATGGCATATCTTTTATATGATTTGTGTAGTTTGAAAGAAATATGTAATTTGATTAAAGAAACATGCATGTGTTTTTACTATCAGCCAAGAGATATGTAAAACTTTACTTAAGAAGTGCAAGCAAGTCACGATCTTAAATTGACACCATTTTGAACAATATTTTTCAATCAATGAAGGTAATACGTTTATCAGGTGATAAGGTTAACATATATCAGTTTATTACCAGTTGTTGGTTTGATACAAAATATTCCTCCAAAGGATATCGTTGTACCAGTTTAAACGGAGTGCTGCCTATAACAACTATCTTGTTATCTGTTGATGTATTGTAAGTCACATTTAAATGATTCACTCAAGTAATCTTATGAAACAGTTAATGTATATCAATTGATTTGGGAATACTGAAACATTAATCAAACTATGTAAATGATCTTCGGTAGTAAAAATAACGTTAACTTGACACGTACTGAGATCTTAAGGGAAAGTATTTCAAGTGACCCGACTCCAAAATTGGACACATTGACAGTTTCACAAAAGATAAATCCTAGCTGGGTCTACAGCATTATCTAAAAAATCTCTGAGAATGCATTTCCAGTGTTGTGAATGACTAAAATGGTAAGATGATGACCTCATGGAAAGTTTATGGTTCATAGATGCAAGGAAATAATATCATTATTGGGGTTGCATTACATATTCAGTCTTAGTCGTCTCGGAACATACAGTGTTTCTTTAACAAGAATTTTAAAAAATGTGATATTACCGTTACAAATTGAGGACAATTTGAGTTGTTTATACAGTTTTTTCTTACTAGTGTTTGGCACGATTTTATGAAGGGGGATATCAAAATAAGAACTTATTTTTAATTATAAAAATTATCTATACTAGGTATTCTTAATGCAAGATAAGCTACTTATTGGTAATAATCAGAAACCATTCAAATTAATAAATTTTGAAAAAAGTTTGCAATTGATATACGGTTGAAGATACAATCATAAATATAGATTTTTTCAACAAAGACTTTATCAGAATAAAATCCTGGACCTGTCGTTCAAACTGTGAAACATTTTAAATCTTAAATACACAAAAACGGTTTTGAGATGAAATAATGTTTTATTCTCGTTATGAAGTTTTGATTTCAAAGCTAAAGTTTTTGTGATAACCTTGATAATGTTTCTGTTCAATCAATAGGTAACTTTCTTTGAAAACATATAATTCCGTTTAAGAATTTCAATATTGTTCACGTTCTTTAAATTTAGTTGAAATCTGGCTTGCATAATCAAACATGACATTTGAAACATCAATGAAAATGCCTAACTGAAAAACGTACCAAAATAAGATTTGTTTATTTTTGCAAAGACCTAATAAATCTCGCGGATTTGCTTGAGTCAATTTAATAGGCATTGTTTTTACAAACAACATTAATCCCCTTTACATAAAACGTAATCAAGTTAATTCAAAACGAGAAATGTGTTACACTTCACTGGTTATAACATTTTGATGTATCCAGTCAGGCAACATTTTTCTGTTTTATCGATAACTGCATGGTGTTTTCAATGTTAACATGTTCCGGATAAGAATGTTTTCAATAGTTTCAAAGATAACATTTGGTAGTTGAGTAACACGTTTTGAAATCTTTGTAACTTAATTTGACAGCTTTAACATGTTAGGAGATTTTATATGGGTAATATTTATATCACTCTAATCTATTGCTACAGGATGAGCGGAATATGCTTTTATAATTTCTTCTGAGTTACAACTGTCAAACGAAATATGTCTTTTAGAATGTTTGTTTTGAGAATTTGTCACACGTTATGATGAAGGAGATATTTTCTTACACTTCTGACAGCAGTGACTTAGGGCCATTAATAGTAGCCTTCATCAAATAAAACCCCACGAATCCTTGACCTAAAAACCGAAAAAGTGTAATTCAATTTGATAGTAAAATTAACGTCAAAATTAATAAACGTCCTTCACAAATGGTAGAACATGTACATTCTGTAATAATCTTTCTATCATTAAAATATTATTGAAATAGTTCCAACCCATATAAAAACATTCAACGAAGCATTTGCGTTCATTGTGAACTTGCACAAACATCTGAATATCAATTGACTTATACTGGATCTACAATAGATAATACTAAGTGATAAAAGCAAATTTGGTTTTGTAAACATAAAAATGTTCTTGATTTATGTTGAAAAAAGTCATCCTTGATTTAACACAATTACAGTAGAGGCATTTTGATAAAAAGGAGATTGATATACTAATACATGTAGATTGTTCAATGATAGACTTATAAAAACACCATGTCAGATGATGACGAACTCTGTTAGCATTACATGTTGCCCAAGAAAAATTAAATCCAGAAACATTTTTTAAAGTCATTATGATACAACTGGCATTACATTTTAAACTGGTTTTGCAAAATTCACATACATTTTAAAATTTTGTTTCAGGTTTTAAAAGGTACTTCATAAAAGTCATATAATAATGCTTTTGTTTTTAGAAAGAATGGTTATGTTTTTCCAGTTGAATTAATTCAGGGGAAATGAGGTTTGACAATTTTTAAGTTTAAAACGGTCTCTTTCAAATTTGTAAAAGAAAATATGAGATTTTTTATCATCGATTATGACAAACACTTATATCTTATTTCACTTCTTTACCGAAAACTCCAGTCTATCGATCATTGATTACCTATTGTCAACCAATTTACACTTGCATATGAATACTGAATCTTAAATAAAACAAAATATTGTGTAAATGCATTGATTTCTTAAAGTACACTTTAACAACTTTGACAAATTTCGGCTTCCCGTTGCAATGAATTTCTTTTGCAGAACATGCAAGCTAATTATGAGCTGCAGTTTAAAAGATTTAACATAGCCGATAAACGTTTGTAAATCTTTAACATCAATAATAAATTATTCGCCTAAAATTGAATGTGTACCTTACAAAACAATCTGACAGGGATGTTTTGTAAAAATCAAAAACTTGATATGGCGTTGTCCTCATTGAAGAATAAGTAAAAGAAATTAGAGATTTGTAAAGGAAAAACGAGAACGTTTATAACAATAAAATGTAATTCTAATTAATGAAATCGATATGAATAATAATGTTTCAAAAAATCGGAATTAAATTTTTTTACCCTTTCGTCTGTTGAATGAAGGTAAGGTTAAGAAATGAGTTCGACAATTATTGTCATACTAATAGACAAAAGGACGACCATGTACATTGAAGATACAGTATTGCTCTTGATGACCAAACGGAGATCAAACTACATGCACGCGAAGGTGAAGAAACTTTCGGGATGCGAAATCATGCAACTGTACGTTGACTTATCATATTAATCATAACTGGTCGTTGTTTCATAGGCTTCAGAAGGTTAGGATAAAAGGTCCTTATCAAGATTGATGTTGTGGTGAGAGGATGCTAGTCCACGTAACCGTCTGGTACAATCACTTGCCAATTTTATTATAAGGGTTTCAATTAATCTTTACGTGATTTGACTCAGGAATGGCTATTCTATTTTAGATGCCCACTAACACGCGCACTCAAACAGCGTAATAGGAAGGGCAACGGTGGAAGAGGTAAAAGCAATAAGTGCAGCGTCATAGCAGAAGCAAAACATATCTAGATTTATAGATTATTGGCAGACCTAGTAATAGCAGAAGCAAAGAACATTCTTCATTTCTAACAACTGGATATGGAAAAGCTTTGAACTTGTGAACACATGTTAAGCTGTTTAAACACTTGAATCTCTTATGGTCAGACGATGTTTGGGAGGAATAATTCAGTGGATAGCGTGCTCGGCTTTTGGGTTCGAGTCCCGCAAGGAGTCTGACAATTTGTTCGGCAGTATAGAAATGTTCTACACTCAGTTAAATTTGGGTGCATGGCTACACTGAATTTCAGTTCGTTAGTTCCAGCAGATGCTCGTAGTTTCCATTGGAGGCATGTCAAAAATAACGTTGCGGACCTTTTCCCTGCGAAAAAACTAGCAACCGATATTTAATGCCGTGAAATACTTGAAAGCGGCGTTTACCCAAAAACACCACAACTTCTTTAAATGTCACCTCCCTACAATGTCGAAAACATATTTCCAAGTTCGACCAAGTTCACAGATCAACATAAAGAAACTCTCTTTTAGAAATAATGGATTACTTTACATTATCAGCAAAAGTTTCACCTAAGCTCAGCGGAAAGAAGGTTAGAATTTACATGTCTCAAGACAAGGAGTGATGCAGCACAACTACAACATTTTGCTGTGTCGTTGATTCATCATTCCGCTGTCAATGCCTAAATGTTAACTTCCTGCATCCCTGCTTGGCATCATTTAAGCAATGATGGAAAAGTCAACGTTGTTTCCTATGAAAGTTCCTCGGTCTTCCTGCAACGCGATTGCTAGTCATGGAAATGTCTGAGTCCTGCTGTAACGTTGGCTTGCACGTCGATCGAGTTCGAGTTTATTCCATTAGTTTTTCTTTGAAGATTGAATGTAAACTTTTCGTTAGAAAATAGTATTAAGACACTAATTTTTGTTTTTGGTTAGCGCGTTCGGCTTCGGATCAAGAGGTCCGTGGTTCGAATCCCGCCAGGGGCTCGGCAACTTTGTAGAAGAGAACTGTTCTACAGGCAGTAAGGTTTGGATGCAATGCTACACTGAATTTCATTGAAGTACCTCCCATAGTTCGGTAGTTCAAGCCGAAGCTCGCAGGTTTCACCTAAATGCATAGCCACAATACTTTTGTGGGCTTTCCCTCTGCAATGATATTAGCATCCGTGATAAAAGTGAAATACTCTTGAATGCAGCGATAACACCCAACTCACCTTAACTCACCGTCAACCAGTCAAAATTCGTGTTTTGAGTGCAGCACCCTCTTCGGCAAAAATACTTATTATTATATTATTTCTCATAGGACTATCGCGATCCGTCGTAGCAACTTTGGCGACAAGCACAGAAAATTGCGGGAAATGCGGCACGGCCTAATTCTGGACGTTATTGGGGCTGGTGTAAGAATAGCTTCTAAACTAAGAAAACGATGAAATAAATCTCCTTTTAGCAGACGCTTTCAAAATCATAAAACAATAGCTTTAAAGAAAGACACTTCATGTCACTATTATTATAATGTTGTGTAACTAATTATACACGAGTTCAACATTTGGAGAAAAAAACCAAAACGGTTTCGTTTAAAAAGTTAAAACTTTACATGTCAATCAAAATAATCGTAATTCAGAAATTATTTGTATCTTACCCACACATTATGTATTGTATCGTCCTTGATATGATTTCCTTAAAACGGCAACCCAATTACGGACAAATGTCTGTGCCATACATCACAGGAGAAAGTCAATTAGTAAACGCATATAGAAAACCTTTTCCATCAATCTTCATGTATCATGTCTAAAGAAGTTTTTTTAACCTACATAATTGCAATTAGATATTTAAGTCGCGTTCTAATTTAAAAGAAAATGTTTTGATTATGTTTTTTTCTACCATTATTTGTTATAGCCTAACTCCGTTTCGTCTTTTAAAAAACCCCATAGTGAGTCCATTGGAAAGAACAAGATATTATTACACTGAATGTTGAACACTAATGATATTTTTTATGCAACATTATCAAATTATTCGTTTACATTCGATCCCTTTATTTACAACAATTATTTGAAAAATGTGTTGTTTTCGATTTAAAAAGATTTCCTATAAAAGCTGAAATATATTTAAAAGTTTTCAATGACACATTTAAAAACATATGTAATCCTTTCAAGAGTTTCACATTCCTTTCCCTAATCACTGCTGGTGTTGGCAGTGAATAGTTCTCTGAAAATGAGCTAACACAGAAAAGGGATCTCTTGCAAGACTGGCGGTATCTAGTATAATCTTCCGTCAATTTGATAACAGACAGTTTCAGCCCTCCTGTTTACTGAACTCAAATTTAGACAAAACGTTAGCAATAAATGTTAAGTTGTTTTCAGCTTACATGTATTTTGTCAGCATGTATTACTATGGCTAGGTGGAATGAACCGGTGAATCGATTGCTCCATGGTCGAATACAACTATTGAGACACCATATTTGTCCTTGGGGTAATGTAATGTTTGTAAATGTCACTTTAAAGCAAAGCATCACGTTGTTTTTAAGAAATTGTATTTCTTCAATTCTTCCCGAAAAAAATAACAGTTCATTCGAAATGTATTGGTGTCAGAGGGTCATCCATCTCATTACTCAACCCTTTCATCTGTAACCGTAAACGAGGTGATTACCTTAACAGCGAAAATATCATGGGGTCATTTTGCTGTGAACATCTTTTAATCTTTTGCCTAAGGGAAAAGCATTCAAATCAAACTTGCATTCAAATTCAGAATGCATTCAAATTCTTAATCAAACTTGATACGCATGATAGCACATTTCTGTACTAGGTTTTGGCATACATAAATCAAACTGGGTACACATTTCTTCGGTAGTAGAAATAATCTGACACTAAATTACGTCTTCAGGGGAAATATTTCAACTGGCCCGACACTAGAATTGGACACACTGTCACCTTCCACAAAAGACAAATCCAAACTGGGACTACAGCATCTAATCAAATATATTTGATAATGTATTTTAACTTTCTGAACGACTAAAAGGGTTTCTGATGGTTAGAAGATGACCTTGCAGAACGGCTATAGTACAAAGATGTAATGATCAAATCGAGTTATTAGATTTGCATTATACATTTCTCTTGAGGCTTCTAGTAAAAAAAAAACATTACTGGACAAGATTAGACTTTAGAGTTGTTATGTTATCTACATCATTTATAGAAAGTGTGAGTTACTTATACAGTTTCTTTGACACGATAGAACATTTGAGACCATGAGATAGAAATGAATCTGTTTTAAGTATCCCCAAACATTCTTTTTAAGTCTCCTGACGAAAAGACGAGGTTACGATTTTACCATTTGAAAAACATCAACCAATCTTTACCAATATTTTTCAATTGATTTATACTTTACATTTTTGACAGAAAACTAGTTTAACTCTTTAAAAAAACTCTGATCTGTCTTTCAAACTTAAATTTTTTAAAATTTGAAAAATGGTTAGGACATGAAAGAATATTGTTTTTTTGTGTTTAAAGCTCAAACATTTTGACAACCTGCACTACTCTTCTAGCAGTGCTTATTTTGTTTTAAAACATCAGATTCCCTTTAACCTGTATAATGCAATTAAGGCATGTAACACCTTTTCCTGGAAATAAGAATTATTTTATTCGGTGAGATTTTTTTGTCGTTTTGAACAATTTAAATTTTTACTATTTTCACGAATTTATCCTCTCTACTTAAAACGTTATCAAGTAAATGCGAAACTAGAATAATAATATGCTTAACTGACCTTCTCGAAGTATTCGTCCGGTGTGCGTCATAATAGAGCCTCAGTGACTACATGGTGTTTTCGATATTCAAATGTCCCGGATATAAAATGTTTTTAAATAAACGTTTGGAGGTAAAGAGGTGCATGTTAATTTAAAATCTTAGTAATAATTTTAACGGTTTGTACATAATGCAGCAAAGATATCTCACTTTTGTAGACATTAAGTAACTTTGATTAACCGGGA
The DNA here is from genome assembly GCA_921293015.1 of Phorcus lineatus. Classification (NCBI taxonomy): domain Eukaryota; kingdom Metazoa; phylum Mollusca; class Gastropoda; order Trochida; family Trochidae; genus Phorcus; species Phorcus lineatus. Next base: position 44,289,033 of record OV121092.1, on the reverse strand, counting down.
TTTTAGTGATCAGTACATTGGAACATGTTGTTATGTATACAACTAACTTAGGAAGATAGATGCCTTTGTTAATTTTTATCAGAACCCTCTACAGTATCATCATATTTAGTACTTTCTCAAACTTTTTTGACATTTGTTAGTGCCGATTATTCACCTGTTTATTCAATATATGAAAATATAAACTTCATTGTTTAACATGCATCGAATAGAAACCAATTGTCTTAGAAGTAGATCTTTTGACAATTGAAAAATTCTTTTTAATTTTTTTAGAGGCAACTCTAAAAAATGTATGTCTTCTCAATGAACTAAAAAAACCTGTCTGACAAACGATGGTATAAGATTTATCACAGCAGATGGAGTTCGGATACAGGCACTGTCTCACGTGTATCTTGTTCAGTATGTGAGCTATCATGAATTGGGAGAACACATGTTACCAATTCGAAGACGATCTTTTTAAGTCATATAAAACGTTTTATGTTCACAACAACTTCGGTTTAATTATGTAATGGTTCCCTTCCTAATTTCACTTACCTAAATGATCAAAAGGCTTTCCCGTCAAAATTGCCGAATGCATGTTTAAACGTGAGATCGCGTTGGTTCAGTAGATGTGTGACCATCTGAATATGTATGTGCAAACAACTATATAAAACATAAACGTGCTATAGTGCAATAGATAAATTTCCTTATTTTGGCAGATTAGCCAAATTTTAAAATCAATATTTGAGGTAGGATTTACGTGCTCCTTCAGGGAAAATAAGTTTTTAACTTTTCAAGTTAAAACAAAGGACACATACCTGCATAAAACACTTCTCAACCTCTTACAATGTATTTTTTAAAGGTTTTATTTCTAAGGTACTTACTACAAATTTTATACTACAAATATTAATGAATATTTCAGATCAGAATATTTTTACTTTCACTTTTTCTTCTATAGGAAATTTATTTCTGTTTTGATGCCCAAGAGGTCCCAGTCAGTAATGCTTCCTTTACTTTATTTAATAATTTTCTTATCTTACCTATGACCGTATACGCAAAATATCTTATTGCTTTTTTCTTCTTTAAACCACCGTTGATACCATCTGGCATTAACCTTAAAAACGAAAGCAACCTGTGACAACATCCTTTGATAAGAGGATTGATGTTATTTATGAGATTCGTCAATAACATTTCTTATAACATGCTTAAACATGCTTCTACATCAGGAACGTATTTAATTGTCATTTATGCGACACTAGTTCAAAATAAAAAATACAAACTATTTTATTATCTTAAAAATTATTTCGAAATATACTTCTTTTAAATAAGGTATAAAATGACCTTAATGAATATCTACATTTTTTGCAGAAAGTTGGCCAAAATGTGTGTAGTATTTTCTTGCAGATATAAGGTGTAAATATCAACTCTCTACTGATAGATTATAAAGTAGCGTCTTATTTCGTCCATGCAAAGGATTTGATGTTTGGATATGATTAATGCCTTGATATTATCATTTACGGAGGAAGGACTTCGTTATATGAATATTCAACATGTTGATTCCGAAAAGGCGATGTTTCCACATAGTTGCCACATACGTGTAGATTCTGAAGTTTTGATCTAGAAAGTGAAAGCTGGAAAATTGCCAATCAGAAATGAAACTATTCATTGACAAATTGTGTCAATGAATGATATGTTGTTTTCAATGGAAATGCAATATATCATTGAATTAAAATTAATGCATCAAGTCTCATCGCAGAAATTGACACAACATTAAAAAGATGCTACTGACATTAACTTCCGTATCGAATCACTTGCTGTATATAAATGGTTAAATTATGATTGTGTTATGAATTGTGGTAGAACGATTGCAGTTGAGTTGAGTTGGTTTTTAACGCCGCTTTCAAGATTATTTCACTTATATCTCGGCTACTAGTATTATTGCAGGGAGAAAGCCCGCAACACCATTGTGGCTATGCATTGCGGTGAAACCTGCGAGCATCGGCTGGAACTAGCGAACCATGGGTGGTACTGCACTGGATTTCAGTGTAGCATTGCACCCAAACCTGACTGCGTGTAGAACAGTTCTCTACTGCAGACAAAGTTGCCGAGCCCCTGGCGGGATTCGAACTACGGTCCTCCTGATCCGAGGCCGAACGCGCTAACCTAGAACGATTGCAAACAAACTTTCTGAAAGTCAGTTAAGTAAAACCGATATATTCTTGCTCTGAACAAGATGCAGCAATGGGTCTGTAATGTATTCGACATAAGTCAAAAACCTTTGAGCTTCATAAATGTAATAAATGGACCATTTATGACACTCACGTCAAAAAATGTATTGTCAAAATTAAGATATCGGTTCATCACTTTATTGCCCTGTTTCAAATAGTTAATATAATTTTTCATGTTTGACAGATTAGGTCAAGGTGACATAACGATTGTGTTTAGATATAGCAACACCATACTCTCAACAATTTTCTTGCTTTATCCTACTTGAGCTTACGTACAATTCAATTGTCAAATAGATATACGAAATTGTTGTTGTTCAAATATGTGGATAGATGGAGAGGCGCCATATAACGATCCACATTACTATTCCGTCTCAGTTAAATGCTGAATTCTGTTTAACGTTTAAGATATATCACAAATACAAATCTTATTCTCATGGTATCATCAGGGAAAATATCTATGCGAATGACAACTTTGAGGGTAACAATGATCACAGCAATAACACCTCATTGGATAATATGAAAGAAACTTAAGTAGAAATTTGTCACCTTTCTTCTTGCTTTTCGCGATAAAATGATGCTTGAGTTGTGGAGTTTGTAAATATATTTGACACGGCAGTGTTGGATAGGCTAACTAGATATACAGATGCTTTTTGCTAAGACCCATTATTAAGCCGAATGGCAACTAACACTCTTTATCTGGAGTCATTCTTTCCTCCATCGCATACAGTTCATGTATTCATGAATAGAAGACCATAATCGATCATTAAGTAAGGTTCAATTAATTGGATTTGTATGTATAATTACATTGGTCTGACCACATACTACTGAGGACTGATTTGTTTTTTAAGAAATCATTCACTTCTGACTACAATTTGCCATTACATCTTAAGTTGTGATATTTTGTGTTTGCGTAACGGAATCATGTTGTCATTGGTCCAGAATTGTTTTTAGTATCGAACATGCGAAGGAAGTTTTTGTTCACATTATATACAAATATCGTTCCTTGATCTCCTTTCTTTGCAGAATGAACAAAGTATTTTAGTAACTCACCTCCAAATCTGTTTCTTTTCAAAGTATACAATAAATCATCATCATTTTTAATGACATTTTGATTTAATTCATAATCTAATACTGAAGCATTCACATCCTAGTGTTTCATCTAATGACAGTCTAAAATCAACTACCAAACACACAGTATTTTACTTCAATGATAAACTTTAGAACTACAAGTTATCACGGCAATGATTACATCAACATGGGTATGACCTTCCATGCATCCTATCAAAGCAGATCATTTTTTTCTCTAAAGATATTTTTGGCTACCTTAATTCGGTATAGATGCTTATCAATAAACAGTTATCATGAGATATATTTTATTTCTTATTTCACATGAAATGTTTATTTCATAGGTGGTTTTTGCTGTAGTTCGAAGATTCCAGTTCAAAAAAGTAATTTAAAAAATGCAGAGTGATCTTTTTTCAAGTACGTCATCGGATTTAGAAGTTGTATATATACATATATGACGATTTTCGTGTGTACTTTGGCATTGTCAATGTTGTTTAGACAAACAATATTTAAAGACTGCAGAAAAGAAACAAATGTAAAGGGACAGTAGGGAGGTTTTTAAGTACGAAAAGATTAAATAAAGGTTTCCAAATGCAAGACAATTTTCCATCAACAGAAGCGGTTTTAAATGAACGTAACGTGATCGGTTAAGATGTACGCGAATTCATCACCCCACCTCACATATAAATGACTGTCAGTGGTGTTTGTTTGATACTTCCTTTACGACTAAGGGTGATCTTGATGAATAATGAGATCTTATCGTCCTCTTAAGATAATACATTTGACATACACTAATGTTTATTGTGGACATTTAATGAAATAAATATTTTACAGAAAACGTGCCACTGCCCCTTTAATACAACATCTTTTGTTGGAACAGTGTATTGTGGTCATGGTGCAATCACTAGATCGCTTGATTTCCTCTATGTTCAATGCTAATATCTACCGATCTTAACTATTAAAAAGATCGAAAAGTGGATATTTTGATGATTAAGCTCTTCGTCCTATACGCCGACAAGACCATATCTCTTCCGCTCTCCGTCCATAACTGAGAAAAATCATCACGTAACAGCTTTATACATGCACATTTGATTGTAAAGCTGAAATTCTGTTGTTGTTTATTTACTTCATTATTCTATTGTTTCTTTGAATACCGTTCTCCTTGATATCTAATGCGCTATTCTATCATCTAAACTCCTTTGAGAAAATTTAATATTCATAATGTGCTTAATATCAGCCATCGATCATTTTTGTAGGCCGAAGACCTCTGTAGTTACACTAAGCAGACAGTAAACTCGATAACTTGTGAGATTGCTCTCTAAGGAAACTGCTGTGTTCAGGAATGAATTTAGAATCGAAACTCTAATGTTGGGGTTTGACGCTGTTATATTTCCTATTAGAGCGACCAATATCTTTTGAGGATTTTCTTGATAACAACTTCTTTTTTTGTAAATTTCACGACGTTCCGGAGTGTATAAACATATACCTCTTCATGAGGTTAAAATATAGAAAGAAGAAAACATTAAACAAGTGAGGAAACCATACAGAGCGATACATTACATTATAATGTAAAACGATGTAATACAATGGGGCTTTGCGGAAAAATAATGAGGTAAACCACACTTAAGTGGTTAGATATTACACAGAAATGCTATTCGGTTATGGAAACCAATCCTGCTCTCGTAATTTACCTAATGTAGTTACGCAATTAAAGAAGTTTCTATGCAATGTATATTAAAGATGAAATTGAAACTAAGGTATCAATGCATACACAACCCACCAAACTATGTCAGACTCATTTCCGATCGTTAGTATTGCATAAGAATGTCCCAAGTAATGTGAGATTCTTAACCTTGGTGCCATTGCTTTAAGATTGTTAAGTAGAGGTTTGTTCTACCGAGGAGGTTGAAAAATGTTTTCGGGGAGACGTCATGTTTATAGTGTTCTGATAAAGTTCAGCGTTGTTCAGATAGCTGCAATGGTAATGACTGTTAAAAGTTTCCGTGTTTCAGTTAACAATGTTCAAAGATATTGCTCCCTGTTGGATTATATTATGATATGGTAACCGTTCCATCCTGCAGAGTGTTTAGCTCGATAACTGATCCGTCAAAGGGGTTGTTCTAATTGGGATTCTACATGTAGGCTGTAAGTGTTGAGCTCGTAGGAAAAATAATGGATGTCTACAAAGGGAATCATGAGTATGTACTAATTAACAACGTTAAAAGGTATATGAGCAGATTTACTTTTATTTAAATCTATAAAGTTAAAACTATGTATATTTTAACTTTGACAAGCCGTTTCCTCCTCACATGGCTGCTCCTTTGAAGACAATTTAAAAGTCGCTTAACTTCGTTTACATGACAAGTATATGGTCCGGGGACTTGAATATCCGAAGGGGCGAAGGGCAAATCTATTTGCGTTTCCTTGCTTTATATAGGGGCAGAAGCACGTTTTTATTTGAATTTTATTTCTTCAAATTTTCCACAATAAATATATGTCAATGCCAAATGCCTTGCAGTTGGTAACATTTATATTCGTTTCTTTAGATAAGTTCGTCTACCTAAAACCCCGTGTTACCGCCCTTTTAAGACGGGGGTATTCATAATTATAATTATCTTTCTGACGACGCACAGAGTAGGATATCTCTGGAATATAAAGGAAAAGAAAATGATTTTTGCAAGAATGGTTTATGTGTAACATGTACATTACAGGAAGCGAAGTTTTTGGCACAAAGAAAGAAGTAAATACCGATAAGAAATGACAGTAGAGGCAGTTGATGATGTTCGTTAGGGAGAGAAAATTCGTAAAAAGTTTATGTGCTCTGTCGGAAATTTTGGAAATCTTGGAAACCTTTCCAGAGCACACAGTGGCAGTATCAGCAGCTGCAGCAAGAAAATATCTCACAAATGCCAATACTTTTTTGTTCCGCAAATCTTGTCGCTATTGCATTGTTTATGAGGTGTGTAATACTCGCAAATATTTTCTTTTGTTGTAAAGTTGAAGGTGAAAACGTTACTTCAGGATTCCAAAAGAGGTACATGTAGAGGGGCTGTAGATACAACACGATAAAGAATGTGACCGAACAGCAACTTCACTCTGAGAATGTGAAAAAAAAGGGTTGTAATCCATTATCATGCAATCTATTGTCAAGTAGCGCTTCTCGGATGTCTACATAGGCTGGCCAGTTGGAGTTATTGCCATTGAAAGCAGAAATGATTAACAATGTAGGCCATAAAGAGGACATGAGTGTCGTTATCATCTCTTACAATATTTGCCATTGGTTACTGAGTGCATGTAACATCAGATTTGTCATGACAGAGGAACAATCCGACTGCATCTTCAGATGGAGTTGTGCACGTAAGATGATTGAAAACACATCGGCCACCTAAAGGGTGACGGAGATGTTTCTCCAAATCATTGATGCAGATGTTGAGTTTGTACCAGAGTTGGTCGCGGCATCAGTAAATTTGCACAACATATGTGACTTTCAAAAAGGCCACAGGAGGTCAAAGATGGAGGTTGTAAATGTGAGAAGCAAGTTCCCCTAGACCCAGTCACTAAAACAAAACTTCGAGAAACACTCATTGCATAGTTAGCACTTGAAAGACAGTAATGAATATTTAAGACTTTGTCACTCTTTCATTTTTTTTATTCAATTAACAAAATTTTTGTCACCCATATAACCGTATCTAAAGCTTTTCATTAGACTTGAGAATAAGGATTTTGTTTCGAAAAATAATCAAATTTTAGAAATAAATTCTTTCATACAAAAGGATGGCCCAGCTATTCCATTTCTATCGCGTGGGTAGGTTTGGTTGAGTACCTACCTTGAGTATCTTACCTTTCTCTTACTCTACCCACACTGATTTGATCAAACGACTGTGGTTTTAAGCAGTGGGCATTACGAGTGGACACCGGAAGAGTCTATTTTCTGATATGCGACCCCACCCCTAAAATAATTTATAAAGCTTTGACATGACATTTTTGCCGAGGAGCTAAATATTCTCCAAGGGGTAAACAGATTTGCCCCACCTCTCGACCTTTGGCAAATTTTGTCTCGAAACAGCCAAGCAGACAGCAGATATTTAACCCATATATGTACTGTTTACAATACCAAATTCGCCAATTGGAAGCAAATATTCTCCAAAGGTATTAAATGCAAACGGAGCATTAATTCGAATTTATGCTTCTTGAAAAATTACACCTTCACCCAGAGTCTTTATCTTTTATGACTTATCAAGCATTGTAGATGATATCATTACGACAATGCTTTCCCCAAAATAATGGTTTACCAAAGAGACCAATAAATTAATAAGTTTTTATAAGAAAGTTATGCTCTCTAAAAAAGCATTTGGGAATCTCATCAACACAGCAATCATTCTGCAGTAGAGAGAACTGTAACGTCTAGATTCTCATATTAATCAGGATCGGACGTGGATACCTTGCGGTGCTGTTGTTATATAAAAGATAGCTGTATACGAGGTTGCTCAACTCAGCACCGCCGTTCACAGATACTCCTCCGTTCAGGAAATTTCCTAGCCACATCTCTATCACTAATCTCTCCCTTGCAGGTTGTTCAAACTCTGATGTTGTTCTCTCACGAAACCCGTTGCATCAAGTAACTAGTTCTTTGAGGAGCATGTACTATCGTAAACCCTTCTCTACTAACAGAGGCTGTTATCTACGAGACTGTCCAGTCTCCAGACTGCGTAGTCACAAGACTGTAACTAGACGCGTGTTGGCTTACCAGTTCATTCATACTGAACATATTCGATTGAAATTCCTCTGAGGGCTATTTGTGGAGAGTCATTTCTTTCCTTCAGTCGAGTTGGATATTTACCAGTCGCTACAGGTACCGTCCTCCCTTATTACCATTATTTCTCTTACTCGTTACATATGTTTTGTATACGCAATTTTGAGCCGCGTAAGAAGATAATTGTTAGAATAATTAATAACTATATTGATAAAAGTACGGTTGGATTTCTTGTAATTGTTTCCGCTTGACATTCTATCTACTGCCTTCACCTTCGCATTGAATCTCTTTTCTGTAGAAATGCCTAGTCATACGACGAACTTCTTTGCTGTGTAATGGTTTTACCGGTCATATGATAAGGTGATGATCAAAAAAAGTGAAAATTAGTAAGTAATTTAAACAATTAGGTTTGCATGTACTCTAGCTGTACATACTGTCTTCCAGCAATTCTACCATTCTAACGAAACTGTTGAGATATGCTTCCTAATTATATATATATATATATTGAAAAATACGAAGTCAGAAGTAAAAACAATCCATTTTAATGGCTAGCGCTTTCAGCTCAACGAGCCTCTTCAGGCCATACATATAACGGATAATGCGTTGCCGAGCAAATGTTTTCACCAAGGTTAAATTCTAGAACTTAAATGTTTTGCTGTACATGTATCCTATTGTAACCTATATTGTGACGTATTAATGTAGTGACGTCATGTTGTACACGATGACGTTGCTCGGCAACGCATTATCCGTTATATGTATGGCCTGAAGAGGCTCGTTGAGCTGAAAGCGCTAGCCATTAAAATGGATTGTTTTTACTTCTGACTTCGTATTTTTCAATATATAACGCCTGGGAGCTGAAGATCAATTTCAAATTGGTGAACTTTTTTCATATATATATATATATATATATATATATATATATATATATATATATATACATGTATATATATATAGTTATGAAATGAAAAAGTACCTGATAACTTTCAGTTAGCAAAATAAACAATGAATGTAATTATTTGCAAAAGCTTCGTCTTCTGTTCTTTTTCTCTACACTCTCGGGTATGTAACAAAAGAATTAAGTAACGTAAGAAAGTGAGGGTATATGCATATTAAATAAGTTGACTATCGATAAAAGAAAAATATCCTTATAAGTTCTTAGGTCGTTTTATATATTATTTTCTCTCCTTGTAGATATTGTTATTATATCATAAACATGAAAAGCTTGGGTCTTTTGTATGATCGTATCGTAAACGAAGTGTTTTGGTTATGAAATTAACCACTACGGAATTGACGAAAATATGGTATATATGTAATAACTATACAATGTAGATACCCCTTCTGCGAAATTGTTTTCGTATGTGTCATGTATGTTATCATAATGCTGATTGTTTCAGGATAAATATTTTCTTCTATTCTCTTCGAAATTATTTTGTGTACTAAATGTAACTTGCATGATGTATTCACGCTATGAAACATGTAAAGTTAGTTTGAATGATCACCATAAAGGCCTTAAAGATACATGCAGAGATAAGCTTTTCATATAATTGTTGCTATTGAAACTGTTTCATATCTTTACGAAAAAAATCATTTCTGTACTTTATCAAATAACGTAATTAAAAATAAATGACAATATCAACTATGTAATTGATATACGAAATGTTTCTTTAAATGTCAATGTAAACATAGACATATATAATATAACATACTTAATCAAATGGCAGTTTGAGAAAAATGATTAAGTGATGGTTTTGACCACTCTGTTTATTGATAAAAGCAATTGATGTGTTATGGATTCTATTTCTTCTTAGTCTCTGTAGACTGTCACTTATGTGCTAAAATCACACGTCATCGTTGACAGGTGATGATTATGCTGAGCGTGTACTACCGTATTCATGACAATGCGCCCAATAAGTAATTGTTTAGCTACAGACAATGCTTGTGTTCAATCCCTTATCTTTAAGAGTTGTGTTTAATAATCGTTTTACCAGCCGTGATCGAAGTAGGATGTTTTAACAGGAGGACCTGTGTAACGAATACTCCGATGAACAGGCGAGGAAAGGAACTTCGGACAAAATACATAAAAAGGAAAGACGAAAATGATCTCAATGAATAATTGATAAAATTGAAGGTTGAATGCACAATCCAATATGTGAATGTAAAAATGCTAATTGAACTGCCACTCAACGGTATTATGATATAATTCCCTTTCAGATATGATGCTTTAGTGTTAATTTCAGTGTTGTGTTGGAAGACGTTATGTTTTTAGATTCGCAAAAGCGACTATTCCACTTCTCGACTTTTTACCATCGTTACAAAGCATGCCAACAACCGACATATGTTGCCTGTATCGTTTATTCTAATTCATGTTAAGGATGTGGGTTTTTTTATTCAATGTAAGTATACAAAATATCTTCTTTTCCAAAATAATATGATATGCAGTCGTACTTAGCAAAACTGCAGAAACAATCTTATCATAAAAACTCTCTTGTACGCTTATCTAACTAAGTTTAAAACTTTATGAGTGGTGGGTGCTAACGGTATTGTAGGAAATGTGTACCATGCTATAAAACAGGATTATCATAAAGGGATTCATTCCTTTTTCACCTCTTGATTTTGCCGCTTTTTGTAGCAAGAAACCTGTTAAGCATATGATTGAGTTCTGCTTATGCTATGGAATAATTTTATGAATAGGTCATCTTTAACATGACCGTATAAACATTTAAAAAAAAAATATATGAAGATATCAAAGATATTAAAAAGCAAAGCATACATCATTTTTTAGATATTTTAGAAATAATCGCTATACGTCCATGCATAAAACTGGATAAAAACACCGAAATAACTACTTTCAAAAAACGAATTAGACTTTCCCTACATCTAAGTTGTTAACCGTGTACGGATAAGCTCAAGTCTTATTCATGTCTGAGATTTTAATCTAACTTCAAAGTTTGCCTACTTAATTATCTTACTTAAGTGAAATCCTTAACTCTCAACAGAGTTAGCGGATAAATAATAAAGACATAGTTAAAGCAAGACTGAACCTAGGCTAAAAGACCTTCAAGGTTTACTCATATAAGCTTTAAAAGTTCTGCAGCATACATGTAATTCCTATGCTTTCGAAAGAACAAGTGAAGCAAAATCTGAAGATCAACCACTGTATGTAATTCATATGAGTTATACCACAAACTATCGAAAGTCTGATATTTCAATCCACAAAATCAATTTTCATATCTGAGATCATTTCTTCTATGACCCAAATTTACCCTGAACTCGTCGAAAACTTTGAAGTAAACATTATTACAATATACAGATAATTAAATAGAAATACAATACAATACTCCGAAAATGTCAAATTTATGTAAATTATATGCATTTAATCAATCATGTTTATCTATTTTATGGAATCAAAGGTTAATTGCCCTTAACTGCGATTTCGAAGCATGCTATGTATGCTTTTTAAAAATTCCATACCGTTTTTTAAATTTCATCAAAGGTCTGTTATATGCACTACATATGCAGTATATAAACTTCAAAGTGTCATTTCTGGCAAAAACGCACTTAATGTCATTTATGCTGTAGGAAATATACTTCATGGCAGCTTTGATGACACAGGGTCTGAAGATCTAGCATTATGGCAAGTACCAATTATATTTATTGCTGACCAACGAAGAACTCAATACAATAAACGTGCGTACGTCCACATTAGAAATGGAGCATTTCCATGAGAGGAAGCGATAGCTCGGGGTTAGTGACTGTAACACGAGAAGACACATGTCTATGGCTTTACAAATCTTTGATGTGGTCTCCAGGGGACATAACTCGCCTATGAATGCCAGAGGTCAAAGATCATTTGCTGTAATGTCCGCCCAATTAGACAGCAAGTAGATTGCTAGCTAGGGTATCTTGTTTGCTGAAGGAGATAGGTTTACTAAAACGGAACATGTCTCGCACTGATATTTCCATGGCAGATAACCAATGCTCCATGTCAAAGAATTTCGTAGTTAAAATCCCTTAAAGCTATAGCTTGATCAACTTTGCGCAAGGTCTGTTCTGATATTGAAGAATGTAATTTAAAGTTTTAAAAGTTTAACTCCTGGCACCAGGCCAGTTCCAAAAAAAACCCCTAACCATCACTCGCATCTACTGGCTGATGTAATTATGGAAAATTGCAGTCTGTCGAAAGAATAATTTTTAATTTCATTTTTGCTTGGTTTTAAGAACAGATGCCTATGTGTTCAACCCCCATCCCCTTAATAAAATCATCGTTTACTTAGATTCTTTACGCTTCGCAATTTCTGTCATGTTAAGGGATGAATAATGAAGTGAAATAAGCATGTTCAACCTACGGCATCACATGAATCATTACACTCCGTCGGGATTTTGCAAAATTCAATTAGAGCGTTTTTATGATTATATACAAATACATAAACGTTAAATAAAGGAATAAGTAAATATTTACGTAAGTTGTCCTATTGCTTATTTCACGCATCAACAGACCTGTATTACTTTTGTTACATAGATAGATTGGGAGTTCACGAGACGAGTGTACATTTTGATCACACGAGCTAGAGCATGATCTTTTCAATGATCACTTACACATATTTCGACGTTTGATAGATACCCATAGCCGTTCTACCATATTACGTTTTGGCACTTGAAACTCAATATTCAATTATGACGGCCTTTTTCGGAGACGCCGATTTCAATTATTTTACGACGTGTAAGGCGGAGAAGTGTGCACTTCCGCCCAATCCTTTTTGTGATTAATTTGATGAGTCCACATGCACATTTATGAAACATATGAAACCAATTGGGTTTATTTTTTTTCAAACGATTACATTTTCGGTAGACGCCGACAGTAATGAAAGGAAAGAGAAGAAAAAGACGCAGCGTTTTTGTTATTTGTCATTTGTGGTTGTGACACTGATGCAGTACTGTGGTGATACAACTCAATGATCCACTTCTGTAACGTGTAAACGTGTTTATAGGATTGCCTTCTTGTATTTTGCCTAAACGCTTCAGCGTACAGCAAACGGTCCGTTGGACAAATATTTGAGACATGTTTTATCATTTTAATGCAATCTTTTTTTTTCCCGATCAAATTTGTTTTACGTACCTGTAGACTCAATACAACTATTCATAATCATTAGAGTAAAAGTAATAGGTTTTGTGTACTTGATATTGCGGTTATTGAGATATCTTCTGCCCCTTTAAGCTCAGAGTCCCGTTTCTCGGCTAAAAGATGCACAACCAAGAATCTTGTGTGTCAATACTCCTTAAAGAAAGTTTAAAAAAAAGAATGCTTCAATTCAAAAGAAGGTTTTGTAAAGTTGTCTAAAATCAAACGTTAGGTTTATCAGATTATACCTGAAAGGTGATTTGAACTCGTGAACATTATGAAAATCGATTACTTTTCAATCATCTCAGAAATCAGGCCATGTTGAATATAGGTTCAAGTGAATTTCAAAACCAATTATACTTTTGACGGAAATACATTAAATGTATTGCTTCTGTTTACGAAGTATTCATAATTCTAGTTACTATTCGTCGATGACATTTTAGCATTATTACAGAGACCCTAACAAGAGGTTTGGTTTAGTTGAATTGAAATGTCACATTGACCTAGTATAAAAGAATCGACATATTCTCATTGACCTTACTCTCATGCAACACTGTCGATCTTAACGCCAACAATTAGGTTAAGAAATAACGCACTTCAAAGAACATTGAAAAGTGAAAGATTTGCAAAGGGCGAGGAATAGGAAATATTTCAGATGAATTATAAAGCATTTAACTTTTTAGCAGCAACGTTGATAATCACAGTACACCTAATTTATCCCAGAGTGATTACTCTTCCAACGTTATTTCATATTTGCAACAAGCAGGTCATATCCCTCGGTTATTTTCTCTCTTTAACCTGCTAGTCGTAAAGTCTGTAATGGTGAATATTCATTTCCTATCAAATACTGTCACCGACTGATTTCTGGCTTGTTCGAAATATGTGGGCATCGCAAAGGTCAAGGGAAGGCAGTCTTCCCAACGGTTACTTGGAGAAGACCGAATGTTCAGTTTGAAGCAAGATCGCTGATTGAACATCAAACTTTGAATACAACCAATGAGGAAGAAAATGATTGAACTCAAATGTTTGGCGTTTCATTATGGCAAAATATATATATATCATGAGCTTGTTAGATAAAGCTTTTCTTCAAACCCACATTCATATGTCAACGGTCAATGGTGTTATATTCAGTGAGTCATTATTCACACAGATAACTAACAAAAGAAAACGCTAAGATATCAAAATTGAAATCTTAACTAGAAATTTTGTAAATGACAGTTATGAGAAAGTGAATACAGTTTATCTTTTATCATTTGTTTAACATTATCTTTAAAGTTACATTTTCAATTGATCTTTTGCTTTGTTTGAGTAATAATGTTGTGCATATAGTTTTCTACCATTTATATTTATGCGTTTTCGTTTAAAATAATTAACTATTCAGAATTTTGAAAAACATGTATTTAGTTTAAAAAATGAACTAAGAATATTACGTATGTTCACATTTCAAATATGATATGAAATTATTCATATATGTTATATGTGTTATGTTGATTGTCAACGTCTTGGTTCCTAGCAACGAAGACGTGATCTATTGATTAACTACTATCCCTGATTATTAAGAAATATTAATATACAAAAATATAACCGCAAAATAAAGATAGGGAAAAGTAGAGAATAACAGACTGTTTACGATATCGCGTCTGGTATCACAGAGCAGAATGTAATATATTCATTGATAACCAAAAAATAAGAAGTTTATATGCAAGACTGCAGTTGGCTACAATAAAATGATTGCGTCATCCCATAACCATTAGAAAGTAACTATCTTGGAAAAATGCAAGTAAAAACAAAATCATAAAAATTACACGCAGGGAAAGGCTTTTTGTTAATTGGGCAAGTAATATGAAACGATGATTACATCAGGGAGCTTGTTCGGAAAAGTGTCTCTCATTATATAATAAACAAGTACATCCATTGTGTTTTTATTTGTAGTTAAAATGTCATAGAAGAAAGAAAGAAAAAGGCAAAGTTCAATGGATGAGGAGATCAAAAGCTCATAAAAGAAAAGCAGAGCATTCAATATGTTGTTTGTTTGTAAACGGTTACATGTTCTACTTCTAATTAATCTGTTTTCTCTTCCAGTCGTAGCTGTTGGGTTATCAGAGCTGTGTAATTGTACCGGCTGTGGCGCGAAACAACACGGTCAGGACAACATCGGCTCATCCAACCTAGAACCAGACTCGCTCGGAACAGAGGCTTGACAACACCGGAAATGGACCTTCGTGACGATTTTCTGAATTACCAGGGGTATTCGAAATCCGGTGAATTCTTTGGGATGGTGCAATTTTACTTCAGCGTTTCGGATATTTCCGGATGCGAGTTGGTGTGAAAGGAAATCATTCTTTAGGATAAAATCATCTCACCAGAGTGAACTCTCAAAAGGAGGAAAATGGCAAATTCATTGATTTACGGACTACTCTTGACAATGGCTACTATTTCATTGGCAGCGGTAAGTTGTTGAAACAGATATACATATATCATATTACTTTGACATAGCTGACTATGATCCTTATAAAGTAAGCAAATATCAATTGACAGATGGTTCCCAGCACATTTACGGTTTTCTTCATAATCAATAATGTCTCTACGCGTTAATAAGTTTATTTTTCTGAAAATAATACGTCATATTTACGTTATTTATTGTGAATTTTAGTTGATCAAGACATCATTATTTCAAACTTAATACGTTTTAAATAACATTTAGGAAAATATATATTTGTTATCATTGTATGACAAAAACTCTTTTTATGTATTTCTTACCGATTTATATTCAGATCCATCTATAGAAATAGTTCCGTGTTCAGTAGCAGAGTTAAAACTCCAGTCGAGAGACCAGTAGCAGAGCAAATACTCGCTAGTCGAAAGACAAGATCATTTCACACCGTACCTTAGTGAAGTTCTATTGATTTCCTGATTTTATTCTACAGAGTATTTTCATATCAATTCACCATGCAAAATAGACATTAGGGGTCCAGAAAATGCCAAACAATAATCATGGTATGACATGTTTAAATATTGTAATATCATTGTATGCTGATTGAGCATCTATAAGCTTAAATTTGAGATTTGATTTTCTCATAATTTCATGAAAATTCTTGCCAGGTCTCCCATCACAAAGTAACTTTGACTTTTACTTTTTATTAAACTCAAATTAGTCAAAAAGCAAAAGTCAAAAGTCGCGGCGAATTAAACGGGTTAAGCAACATAACTTCAGATCATATAAGAAGCTTTGCATTGCATCATAATACAGGTGCGTTATACTGAAAAGATTGCAATTTTATGCGCTCGTGAAATAGCCAAAGGAGCGTGGATACGGCAACAGAATACGTTCCCGTGGCAACAGTATTCACGTGTCATGTAGAAGGATGAAGAATTGTAGTTAGGATGATGGTAAAAGGAAGGCGCCAGACACAGGTACAATAACGACGACTGATAAGAATGTAATTTGATCCAAATATTCAGAAGAAGTGTTTGACGTGGTGAGAGCGTGGCCATAACAGACGTTTTTAACGTTTGCATGGCCTTCATGCCTGACGTCACGTGAGGTCAGTTTGCATGACGGAGAGTCCGTGCTCTCGGATAATAATGGGATTTCTCAAAGGAATATGATGGATCCGGTTATCAGTTATAGAGTCGACGGGTAGAGATATGTATTGATTTCAAGAAGCGTTACTGCATTATTTGAAACCAAACTCTTTTGGTTCGCTTGACTGGTCACAATCTGTTTGTTTTTACAATCCAAAGTTTCATATATAGAGAGTAATAACTGTATTTCCGTTCAATAACAGTATATGAAACGAATGAGAAGTCGGTGTATACCAATATATTTCACGAGCTTTATTAGGGTCTAAGTTTAGCATTAACGAGAAAATTGCTGACACAAAATTTGCTTTCACTACGTTACGACGTCATAACTTTAAGGCATCGTGGCGCGTTTTCTGATGAAAATTATAGCATCCGACAAAAAGAAAAAATATGTTTCCGATTGCTTTCCGATCTTTTTGTATCAACAAAAGGAAATCTTAAACGAAGGCAGCTTTATTTCCTTAGAACTGGAACACTGTCATGTGTCAATGCTAAACTGGGCGTGTGAAGCCTTGAAAATAAAAATTCGAATAACTGTCACGTTTGACAATATTAGAATATAGAAGAATAACATTTCCCCAGAAGCGGTAGCATTTATTCTTCAGAACAGAAGACTACTGCGGTTGTAATTCGTTTATTCACGATTGATTTAGTAACTTACACATTTAAAAAGAAACAAGCTTTAAATCAAGAAACAAAGTGGAATACTTAACTTTCAGGAAAGGTTTAATCTGGCCCTTATTGGAATACACTTAGACATGTAATTTCTATATAACCAAAAAAAGCTCCCATTTCTTGACAGTCTAGCGTAAAGGGTCAGGTCAACTCGACCGGAAGTGGTTTGCCGGCATCAGCCAAGTATGCGCTTCTCAACACGACCTGTGAGAAACCTGATAGACTGGTAGGTACTTTTTACTTCTTGTCTGACTTCTTGTTGACTATTCATGTAGATTCTCTATCAGTTACGGTGGCGTATCTGAGGTCCAACAACCCTTTTACATTTCTGAATCCACCGCTCATCCATCAATAGCCATACACAAGTATGACGTATGGGTTGCAGCAGATTGCTAGCGTAATCAAAACAAAGCAGATTATTGTTAGATTTTGGATCAATTACACTGAATCTAAAATACCAGCAGAACACAACGGCGGCATTTAACTCAATCGTAAAGAAGGTAAGGTTTAAAAAGGCTTTATTAAGAATTTACATGGCAGATATAGTAAAGACCATTTAAATCCCCGATTCAAACTCGAATCCCAAGTTCCTGTCGTCGGCGCAGCACTAGGATTACTTAGGGAATATAAAATGCCGGTAATACGTTGAAAATCCCCGATGGATAATGGTCTTCGTTATGCTTCAATTTGATGAGTTTGCTATATAAAACTTAAAAATATGTTTGTAAATCAATGACAGTAATGAAAAGGTAAACATTAACTTGTTTTACTTTATCTATTGATTTAGAAGAGGGGATTAAGTTTAAATAAGATATTTCATGGAGATCATTTTTGAAATTGTTATTTTTCAGAACCACACTTCGATACAAGTGTTTCGGCTGTGTTTCGCCCGAGAGAAATGTAAAAAGGCCATCAGATCAACACCACGTCCGACATCAGGTACGTGCATTTATTGATAGCTTCAATGAATAGTAAGTTGGAGAGAGAGAGAGAGAGAGAGAGAAAGAGAGAGAGAGAGAGAGAGAGAGAGAGAGAGAGAGAGAGAGAGAGAGAGAGAGAGAGAGAGAGAGAGAGACAGAGAGAGACAGACAGATAGACAGACAGACAGACAGACAGACAGAGACAGAGAGTAAGAGAGTGAGAGTGAGAGAGACACAGAGAGGGAAAGAGAGAGAGAATGAGAGAGAGTAAGAGACACACATAGAGAGACGGACAGGATGAGATCATTGGTAAGCACTTTAAAATATCAAGAAGTCCTTGCACCTCGATCATACTCGTCATCAGCATAACTTATAACTAAAGACCTAGAAGAGTTTTATATTGCTTATGGAAACACTTTAACAACCTCTACGCAATAGAGGCAATGACAAACATAGTATTTTAAAAAATACTTTGAATCGTTTTTGTAATGATATAAAATGGCACAAGCCATGTTTTAATAACACTTTATTGTCTAAGAGAAATATATACATAGGGTAGAATAAGAGACTAGAAACATTCCATAATATGTATTTAGAGTAAATGCTGAATGTCTGATTGGTCTCGGATCCTCTATAATGCATTAATGGACTGTTTCGTATAATGTGTTATAGTTAACTGGTGTTCCACACGACATTGCCATCGTTTATTCAATCTTTGTTTTCCATTGTCTTAGTTTAATGTTGAATTTATGGTCACAGTAACCACATACAGATTTATGCAATTATCACTAGGACATGTTGCAAATTCATTTCTTTATTTTCTACATAAACTTAACAGAAAAACTGTAACTATTAACAAAGAGGACAGGTCGCGGATAAGGTGTACTTGTTCGGGATGGGAGTAGATATTGTTGATTTATCAATTTTTAACGTAATAATAACGTTCAGGAATCATAACAATTATTTTGTTGAACTTTGGCTTTTAATCTACTTATGTTTAATGTTTAAAACGTAAACTGCTTTTTCTCACTGATACACAAATCAAATGGCTTCCTCATAAACAGTCTTTATTTTACGTCGGGCTTTGTCACTGAAACGGAATGTGTACATTAACGACTTAACGACGATAACAAAACAAATTCGTTGATGAATAAAGGTGACAAAGCTATTGTTGCATAACGACTAATTAAGAATGTTGCCTCTCATATGTAAATAAAGAGAACATGTCCAGAAAATCTTTTTTTTGTATAAAGTATGAAAAAATGCATTACCCAGAAAATATCTTTCATCCATCCAAAATAAAGAAGTTGTGCTTCAGAAAATCATTTTCAATACAAAAATAGAAGTTTTTTTTTTTGCTTGTCCTCTTCTCGGAAGAATGAATTACCTGTATATTTGCACCTGCCAGGTGTGTACTGCAACATGACCTGGGACAACGTGATGTGTTGGCCCTACACACCTGCGGGGACGGTAGCTAAAGAGAACTGTGCCGGGCACATATCCCAGTTCCTTACAACAGGTGCGTGAAATCACCTTCAGGTAGCCAATCAAACAATTATGTAACCATGGTAAACCTGACTGTTCTCTCGTTATTCGTTCTGAGTTAATTGCTCGACTTTTAAAAACTTCCTCTTAGACATAACCATGTAAGAAAGATCTCGAGCGTTGTCTTGTTGGAATGATCGTTTAGTTGTTTAAAAATGTCGGTAAATGTCACAACAACCTTTAAGAACAAACGAATCGACCTTTGAGATTTTAACAATGTATTTGTTTGTTCATCTATCATCATGTATCTAAGTCATTTTCATTTACTTAAGTATATGTCTCATAAATTAATTTTGAATGGCATCGCATATTATGAGGATATAGGTGATCAATTTTGTCAATAATCATAATTTTTCATAACAATTTGTGTTATCAATTGCGTTAACATTACAAGTAAATCTTGCTTGAATAAGCGGTTAAAGATGTTTTCAACCTTTATCATACTGAGAAAAACCTATTCGTATACGAACATATTCGCGCCCATTTTGAATAAAAAATTGGATTGGTTTTTCTGTATTGGGCTAGTATTTATTTATTGGCCGACTTTGTCAATATTGACATAATCCTAGTGCAGGGCCATTCGTCAAGTCACATGACCCATATGTAACCTCTGTACAGACCATTATAGATTATTGACCTACAAATTGATGGAAAGCTAAACTAGTTATCCACAATCTGGATTTGTAAGTTATTGACAACATAAATCATCTTCGTAATTCTCTTTATGGTATTGAACCTTATAAAGAAGCAAAGTTGCAATGGTATTCATTATACAATAAGAACAACGTACGTAAAATATTCAAGAGGGGCTTTTACAAGGGGTGTGAAAAATTGAGAAATTTAATGTTTGTACGGTCAGTGACGGTTTGATATGATGAAATGGTCATATGATATGATGTGAAGGTTCCATATTTCTTTGTAAAAACATTAATCCCAAAAGAGAAGATTCTGTAAAAAGTGGAAAATATCTTTATTTGTGTTACTAGTTCTCCTTGTCTTCATGTATTTGAGCAAAAGGTCAGTTATTAAAATCACAAAGGAAAATTCTATATGACTAGGAAAAAATTATTTCCTTACTATTACTACATGTTGGCATATTCTCAAAGTATTAATTCCTTTTATTTGTAAATAATTTTACAATTGCTTCAATAGTACATTATTTAGTTTTCAAGATTTTGTGTTTTTAACTTACAATCAATTTGATATTGTGGTATTTCTAGATCCGACATTTAATGTTATATTCATGTTTGTACATTTATAATGTTTATTAATGACACGAATTGTTCAATTAAACGAATTTAATTAAAAAGGATGTTGAATAGTATATAGGAAGAATAACTAAAATAGCTTTAATATCCTTTTGAATTTTCCATCAACAAAAATTCTGCGATTCTCGTATGGTTTAAGTGCTAAAAGGCGATTTGACATATATGACAAAATATCATAGAATGAGAGTAGTAAGCACTATAGCTGTCAAGTTGAATTTAAAATATTTTTTTTATGTTTTTATGGTGTAACGAAACTAAATTGTATCTACAAGTGAAAAGGATTTTAGGGAACCGAATTATTTATTAGATAGTGATAGAGCACACAAAAGAACAATACTATGTTTATTAATCATATCAATTCAGTATAATATGTATGTAAGATAATTATATTTTAGTAGCTGAGTATTTACTATGTGATACTTTGGATCCATTCCCAAGCAACCTTAAAAGACCGCAGAGTATGTTGTTGGAGTCAAGTATCTCAAACTTTATAAATTGTTTTACTTTATCGAGAAGAAATGGGTGTAACTGGAAATCAGTATTCTAGTGCTTATTAGTTCAGTATAGTGACAATAAACAGATTTATGTCGTGAAACTTGACAATGGCGCGCCGGTGACTCAATAGTAATTTGTGAAACTAATTTACAGCAGACACAAAGACAAATATTGATTGGTAATGTTTAGTAGGTCATGTTACTAGTATATAGGTAAATTAGATGCAGAATTTCGACATCCTAACGTTTCAATGGCTTCTTTTTAGTTATCATTGAAGACATGAACAAATAATAATTTTGACATTTTAGAGATAAAGATGCCAAAGTTAAGAGGGGCGATTTGAACTTAACTAAGGTAATATGTTAATCAGATGAGCCACATAAAAATGAAAAATAACCCATACTCTGTGTCACTTTAATAAGGCTAATTAAAGACACCTGAATACTTTGTTTAACGATGCAAGGTTTGTTCATGACGCTAAACTGAAAGTTTTAAGTTTATTCAATTATAGCTATTATTCACAATTTGACACTTACAGCAAATTGCTACTGGTATTTATTTATCATTAAGGAAATCGCCATATATATAAGATATAAATCAACGCTAGGCAGATAACAAGTATCACCAGGTTCAATTACAAAAGCTGTATGGTTAACTCGTTACAAAGTTCAAATCAGCCAATCAAACTCGCCTTGGTTTGGTTATTGGCGACCTCGAGTTCGCGTAATCATGTATTATCTTCAATAGTAGTAAAACTGTAATTTCCAACTATTTGTTAAACGTCTATTACAAATTTATATTTACATAAATTATACAAATGTTGGGTTAAACCGCTTCTAGTTGCATATATGTTGGTTGAAAAAAGGTTCAAGTTAATTACTTTCTTACCTTAAGCAAAAGCGTGATAAACGTATATAGCTTTACTTTTCTTTTAGTTCTGTACATAATGAACATTACTCTATAATTATGTAGATTCATATTACAAATATATCACCAACGCTTATATATTACTGGTCTGAAGTCAGATTTGAGCAGATCGTAGTTTACGCTGATAATATTTTTGTCTGAAGAATAGAACTTCGTGATGACCATAGTAACTAAAGTGTTAATTAAGAATTGTACATTTCATGATGGTGACTGTGTATTAACACTCACAACTGAATTATGTTGGCACTCAGTAAGACTTGAGCTGATCAATTTCAATTAGGTCTATTTCTTTCATTGCTGTTGCCAATATATCATTTCATGATAATTCTTTAATTGCTGATTTAATGATGTTAATCACCATAGATCTAGTTTACAAGAATGCCATTCTGTCGTCAGCATATCATTATTCCTTGTATCGGACCATTCCTTTCTGATGCCAATTTTATAATTTTAATTATATGAGAGATAGAGAAAATATATGAATTTAGACAGATAATGTTATGATATTTAGTTTAACAATGAAACTGTTATATCATAGCCTGTTTATTCACAAATATAACTCTTCTCAGCGTATGCAACGAAGCGGTGTATGGGAGACGGGATGTGGTACGTGGACAGTAATAACGTCACTTGGACCGACTACACCAAGTGCATGAGGAAGTCAAAGACGGACGCATATTCAGAGACGGTCAGTAGAAGTGTACCAGTTAGATATAATTGGACGAATTTTATCAAACTAAATGAGAATATCTTATCATAAAACCATTTATAATATTTCCAATGTTCAAAATGAAGCAAAACATGTAACAGATATGCCAATACACATCTTATCCCTTACGTTTAATTTTTCGACGAGCGTCCACATTATCCTGATCGCCTTCGCTGGATGTACCTCGTATCGCCCACATTATCCTGATCGCCTTCGCTGGATGTACCTGGTATCGCCCACATTATCCTGATCGCCTTCGCTGGATATACCTCGTATCGCCATCGTTTGATTTCTTACAGCTATTTTAGAAATAAGAAAATGCGTAGATCAGTATTCCTCCCCGTATGCTACTGCAATTGTTGCGGGGATCTTGATCATTCGTTTTGCGATTTAAGGAATATGTAGTGAAAGAAATCTGGAGGTTGTAAGATATATATATCCTGATGAAGCACGGTGGCAAATATCAGATGTCGTATTCTCCCATATGCATAATGCGAAAACAACGCTCTATCACTTTTTATATCGTCGAATTTAGACCTTACGCCTTGGAGGGAATTGTTTCATTACACATGGAGTCTTTGTTCCTCTGACAATTTACATTAACCATGTTGTATTGAAACAAATTACATAGTGGTCAGAGGTAAAATTACAATGTATACAGAAAAAGAGGAACATCAGAGGTGCAACAATGGTTTAACGAAAACTTTGGGACCAAATCTTTAGAATTTGAATTTCTTCCGCAACGAATAACGCGTGGTAACGTGCCTAAATCTATAATCAATTTAAGCCTTATAAATTTACACGATAATAAATCAGAAGAAAGATCTACTGGTGTCATTTCAGATAATTGCATCATGAGGGTGATGATACTGTTTACAATGTTATTGTCCGAGTGCTTTTTATAACAAGTATATTTTGCAAACAAAAGTGGGTGATATTCAGAAAATCGTATCTCTTTCTATCTGGAATCTTTTATGGGTGTTTTTATGTTAGCTTAATGAGGTTTTTTTGAGATGAGTTTCCCTCAGTTTATAACCAGCAGTCTCTTATTCTTACAATGAAATATTCGCAGACATCATGTGCTTTCTGTACTGTAGTGGCATGAGGTATTGAATAAGCTTTACCATTTTGGCATAACATAAGAGAAATGACACTTGCAGACGGAAATCCAATTTATTTAGATAAGTGGACCGGAGGCCAAGTGACTATAAATTGCAAACTTACCATATGACGCCGATGTATAAATTTTTGATGCAAGAAATAGCTTAATTTAGAATACATATGAACATTTTCAGATCGTAATAACCTCAATGAAATCTATTACCAAGACACGTCCATGTAATTGATAAGGTTAAATGTAGACGCTGCAAACCCTACTACACAGATTATCCGTCAATCTTATTCAACACTCATATTTCCAGATGCGCCATTCAGTTTCCTATACACGTTTATAATGATTAGTCGAAGAAGTGTCTAGCCATACATATTAAGAAGTTAAAGGGCTGATTTATATAACATTTTAAGTTTTTGCATTTAGGATCCCAGTAAAACACATACATGTAAAACCCTTCAAGACATATTTCTGCTGTCCTATGAGAATTACAATTGAACATGTCATAGGATGGTGTCATTTTATCTTCTCAATAAATAGGACCTTATGGTTGAATGATGATTGGATAAGCCTTTCTTTACTAAATTCTTGAAATTTGGCGAAGGTAACGAACCAAAAATTTGTTTAGTAACTGCAGCATGGGCAAGCACTTATAATAATTTCAATAATACTGGAGTATGTACAGAATCTTATTACGATAGCAATCCAGCTGATCAACCGATTAGGCCTTGCTAAAATTTTCATTTATACACCTGTTTCTAGGTTCATGCTTTTATCAGGTAATGTTCCTATATTATAGATGCATAGAAATATCCAGTTCATCATAAGAAAAGGATACACCACCACCACATTTTCATTTGTATACTTCTGCCTTGGTTCATGTCTGTAGCAGGCAATTTTTCTTTATTACAGATGCATTCGCACATGCCGACAATTCAGTTGATCTACAGACTCGGGTATGGGATATCACTCGCTATCCTACTCGTGGCAATCTTCCTAATGCTGGTGTTCAAGTGAGTTCTGAGTCTTTTGACTGCAAATGAAAAATATGTACTCGTACAGGAAATAATCTCTATTGAGGTAATCTCTGAAAAACTAGTTATTTCTACAATAGAGGCTTATACATCTTGAATAGGTTAAAGAGAGACCTAAAACGGTCCCCGATTTTGATGAAAACGCTCACCTATATATCTTACCTTTCTCCATACATTGTTATCACATTGCGAACCTGAAGACCTTTTCTTTATTAATAAATGAAGTCCCGGGAACCAAAATATCATAATTTCATTGATATAAGGAGATACATCTAGCATTCACTGGCAACTGAAATGTGTTATTGTCGTTGAGACACACGAGACAAGGAAGTGAGTACAACCTCAGGCAAGTTATCTAATTGTTAAACATTGAGCTGCAGATGATCCTATATGCCAAATGGTTCTTATCATGTATATGCTGTCTTGCCGGAATATCAAAACTGCATGATATAAAACATTTCAGAGAAATAAGGGATTTATCAAATCTTTGAACCAATATGTCATTCAGAGGTGTCATAATTCACTGCAGATGACCTCACCGTCATTGTGGGTTTTATTTCATGTTATGATTTGTGTCTTTATGTATAGTGAAATAATTGAACATTCAGTGCACACGACTCTTCATCTGGGCGTCTGTCAGAAGAAAATTTGTTGGCATTATCTTCTCATGCTATGATCGTCTTCTGTATTGTAAGACGTCAGATAATAAATTTGGCTGTGAAATAAGATAAAACTTGACGTGTTTTCGCAACTTCATTATTTAAGGATTGCAGAAGACTTCACTGTCAGAGAAACATCGCTTTGCATGATATTTTTATTACATGCTACGATCTGTTTTCTAACTCGGACCGATCAGATAGAATGAATTGTAATAAAAAGTTATGAAGACATAGCTACATTTGTGCATTACAGAAGGCGACACTATAAAGGGAATATAACCTTCTTCTTAAATACCAACGTCTATGTCCTTGCTTGTTTTGAAAAATTAAGATTGCATTGAAAGAACCTTCAGTCTAAAGGGAGCCGGTATATAAGTTAAATATTCTTGAAAACGGCGTTAAACCCAACTCACCTCACCTTCAGTCTAAAGATACTTCATGTGTGAATTGCAGAAGACTCCACTGCCAGAGGAACATCGTGCATGTGAACCTGTTCGTCTCCTTCGTATTACGTGCTATAATCTGTCTCCTCAAAGACGAAGGCTACAAGACCATTGAAGTCCACGACGACTCGAGCGTAAGTAAATTGTAAGACTTTATGCACAATCAAATATTATGGATAACAACATATAACTGCAACTTTTCGATAGAGATTCTTGAATAGTTTACAAACACTATCAGAAAAGATCAGTCGTTGCCAAAAAAAGTTTAGCCTTAGTTCTTTCCAAATTCTCAGATGGCTAAATCCAATATTACCTTCAGTCACCCAAGTCAGAGCGTTATATTAATGAGGCCTGTAGTTGTTCGGGGTGTTATCTAAACTAAATAAGATCCTAAAAATGCAGGTGCATCGAACATTATCATGTGTTCTAGCCAGAATTCCAGCAATAATTATT
The DNA here is from genome assembly GCA_921293015.1 of Phorcus lineatus. NCBI lineage: Eukaryota > Metazoa > Mollusca > Gastropoda > Trochida > Trochidae > Phorcus > Phorcus lineatus. The sequence continues at coordinate 44,262,068 of OV121092.1, read as the reverse complement.
TATAATGGTTCATTGTGAATTACAGCTCACATGCGCCTGACATGACATAAAAGTCACAATATCACTTTCAAGTATCACTTTGGCATGTCCCTACAGCCATGGCCATGTTTCCCTTTAAAGCATTGATTGATTGCGATAAAAGCTATATTGAATACATACGTTTAAAAGATGAAAATGAATTCGTTCTCGCAATTGCTTTTTCATCACCTAAAGTCTATGAAGATGTATTAGTCCAATTGATTATGGACAGCAAAACAACTTACCAAACAAATACAACTAGTTATAGCTATCATGATAGATCAACTTGAACTCAAAATACGCTGTCTTCGCGTAGGAAATACGTTGAATTTCCTTAAACAGCTTACCTCGATCAATCTGAAGTTGCACCTTTTGGAAATGAATGTCCAATATAAAAGTGGTACTCTCACTATGAGTTAAGGTTAATTCTGTTGAATTCATCCATTACATATAGCAAGGTTTTCTGGATAATGACTTCTCAATGGTGATCATACACAACATTCCGGGGCTTATAATTACACCTTCATGGATTAGGGGAATAACAACTTCTCAAACATAAAGTACATTTCTACTTACTGTGAAGAAATTATAATTGAAGATATAATCCTTTCTCTTATAACTAAATTTCGAATGCGATTAAAAATCATTATCATTAAATATATGTAAGTGTTTGAGCAATCGCTGCATTTGAAAGAGAAAGTTTCGCAATACAAGAAACGTCATTGGCCACGTAACTTGAAGTCGATGACCGATTTCACATTACTTAACTCATCAAATGTTGATTTGACATTATCAAGTCATGATGATAAAGCTTTTTAATGGTAGGAACGATTTGTTTCATGGTAATTAGTTTAAGAAAAACTTGGAGAAAAATCAAATAGTTCATTAACCAGGTAAAGCAAAGAGTTTTCCCAAATATCAAGGTCCCCCAGTACCAATTGTGTTTTCTACTTCATTACATAATGAGATTGTGACATATCGCCTGAAACATGTTTATGTCTATCCTTTCGTTTATGATCGGTCTTCAGTATATACTGGCTTTGCAATTTAAGTTACGTCTTTTGAAAATCATCTGACGAAAGTGGCGTCGTCAGTTGCATCAAAAATATAAAGAAATATAATCATAGAACACACAGAATGAACTAAAACTATTTTTTGCAATGAACGAATAGAGAGTTATGATTTATTTACTTTCCTTTGTTATTTAACGATTTACTTTTAAAAATGTGCATACCACAATATATCTAAATAGAGGTAGTATTCCTCTATATATATATATATCATGTTTCATGTACTTTATTTCCCATCACCTGTGTAACATACCTGACTAATGATTTCTAAAAAAAAAAAAAAAATTCCAAAACAAATGTAAATCTTTGGTAAAGTTTATCTCGGGATGGATGCTTGATAGAATGGGCTTATCTGAAGAAAGTAAAGTCAGAAGGCACAACATAAAAAACTGTACTGTACACCCAAAATATGTATACACGTACATAGGTATAATCAACCCAAAGACCAAGTTATCTTTTGGACCCTAGGTAAACCAAATTACGCTATGAAAAAGTGTAGGTAAGAGGTGTTAGGCAACCCTGACATTTATTTCAATTTCAGTTCGGCCTTTGACACAATAGATCACTCTGGTATTGTGTCTCGTCTTCAAACCGAATTTGCCGTGGAGGGTACAGCATTGGAGTGGTTCTCGTCCTACCTCCGAGATCGTACACAGTCTGTCCACATACAAGATGTGTCCTCATCTCCTGTCTCCCTAACCTGTGGTGTCCCTCAAGGTTCGGTACTGGGACCAGTGCTGTTCACCCTCTATGTGAGACAACTTGGATCCATCATTGAGGACTTCAACATCTGTCGCCATGGCTATGCCGATGATGTTCAGCTGATTAGACTTTTTGATGCCAATCCTCAATCAGCTGTAACAGCTAGTCAAGACTTAACATCATGTTTCACCACCATAAAATCTTGGACCTTGATTAACAAGCTGAAGCTCAATGATGATAAGACAGAGGTGATACAGATCGGCCCAAAGAGCAAGCAGAAGAAAACTGGACTCAGTAGTTTTGAAGCTGGTGATGCAGATATCCGATATGTACCCGTCGTAAAAGATCTCGGCATATACCTGGATTCTGAGCTGTCCCTAGAACACCAAGTTGCCCAGATTTCAAGAACATGTTACATGGTTCTCAGGAATATCGGTAGCATCAGGCACCTACTCACCAAGTCGTCAGTTTCTAAACTTGTTCTCTCGCTGGTCACCTCCCGTTTGGACTACTGTAATAGTCTCTTTGCCGGATCACCCAAACGACTTATTGACAAGCTTCAGAAAGTACAAAATCTGGCAGCTAGGATAGTGTCCCGGACCGGCGAACACGAACACATCACTCCAGTGTTGTACTCACTCCACTGGTTACCTGTTGAATACAGAATCAAGTACAAGATCCTCTGCCTCTCCTACCAGTCTCACACAAACCAAGCTCCCCTCTACATGTCTGAACTACTGCAGCCTTATGTACCTGTCAGATCCCTCAGATCAGAAACTAAACACCTGTTCACAATCCCTAAAGTAAGAACTGTGCGTTATGGGCAAAGCAGGTTTGCTTTCCAGGCCTCTACAGAATGGAATAAACTTCCAGAGGAAATCAAGCTATCCTCCTCACTGGACTCCTTCAAGTCAAGAGTGAAGACTCACCTGTTCCAACAGGCCTTCAAGTTGTGCGCCTAGAGCATACAGACTGTGTGAAAACGGCGCTATATAAATAGACTATTATTATTATTATTATTAAATATATTGAATAACTCGCCACCAAAGAGTCTGGAGTAAAGGTTTTACATTACACCTCAACAGAAAGAAACGATGCTGAACTAAAGATAATGTCACAATTCGTCCACGAGTTATCAATTGAATACTACACAAACAAAGAAAGCCTTATTTCTAGAATTTTTCCCCAATCTAATTCAAATCAAGAGTAATTGAATTTTTTTCACTTCCTTCGTTTCTATAGTAAATTCTGAAGACTTCGCCGGTACAATCAGACATCAAGGCTGGATATTATTTGGAATAACCCTCAGAACGGGTTCAGGAAGTTCATTTCAAGCAATTTAAGGTTCACGTAAGGAAATGTATTTCCAGTTTGAATCTAGACGTCTTGTCATTCATCAAAGATTATTGACTTCCGGGAAAGGAACCATGGAAGGAACATGTACGTTCAGATTGTCAATAAGCACTCAATCAAGAACACGTGACACCAGCACATATTTGTCGGAAAAGATTTTATGGTTCATACAGTCTTGAACTTCTATAAATGTACAAAATGATTTGGAATTTGGAATATCATAAATCCTTTTCTTTTGCGGAAGATCCAGACTGTTAAAATGATTGTTATTGAATATAATATACCATATAATCTCTCGAGAGTTCAGTACATATAGGAAGCATGAAGATTCATATTTTGTCCATGAAGATTTGACCCTCATCATCTAGAATGTTTCAAAATACATATTATCGATGAAGACCTTGTAGTTTATATACTCTCGTTTGTTCAATACATGCCGAAAAATATAATATTTTGACGATAATACATCTAATTTGTTCTACAAGATCGGAACATAGAAACGCTTAAATACATGTCTTGTCGATGTAGATCTTATTACCACATGTGGTCTCACATGTTCGATACGAAATCCATTTAGAAATTTGATGATTAACATATTCTATTCTGCAATTTCCACAATTGCTGACCAACGGTTTCCTTAACTGTATACGAGCTCCTATGTAAATTCATTATGTAGGGAATTTCAAACTAGCTATCATTTCAACAAAGTACTTTATAGTAAAAACCTTTGGGTCAATTTGAGAAGAGATTATTTTTACACTACATATTCAAGAGACAGATATGTGGTAATCAATGGACAATTTTGGCATTCCTCAAAAGAGGCATGAGGTCGAAATTTTAATTTGTTTTTATTATCTCTGCAATGAAATATCACTTTAAAACTTTTCGGCAAAGATAAACAACATCACCTAATTTTAAGGCATATCTTGCGTTTTACACAGAATATTTCGAAATGAAAATTTTAAAATTAGGGAATATGACATGCTTGCATTTTGGAGCCTACTGTTGTGTAAATCCCGGCCAGATATGTTCCTGTAATACTATGATTTAAGTACGCGATAGGAATATGTTCTTTTTTCATCTCCTCAAAATATCGTAACATTTGGAAAATGATGATAGAATAAAACGGTATTAAGTGAAGATGATATAACGTGATATTTTTTGTAAGTTGTAAAGTACTTGGACGATAACTGGCTAATCAGCTGTATACTGAACGTTCAGAAAAAGTTTATGTTTACTCGTTCAATAAATGTAAGAAATGAATTGAACATTTCGAAGATCATACAATATGTTTCGTTCTATTTTGTGGGACTTCTTGATTTTGATTATATCCAGTATGATAATACCAATGTTATATCACAATTCTGAACATGTTATTGTCGAAGACAAGTTTTCTTTATGAAACATTTTTACTAAATTTATACAATTTCTGTAAGCTTATAAGATTTTCGGAAGAACTTATAACTAGCTTGAAAAGTAACAACATGATATTGTGAGAAAAAATCTCTTACCTTTGATAAGATCATATTTTTACATGTTTATGTTGATAACGTGTCTTTCCTGAAAAGCGTTTCAGTGTTGGTATCGAAATAATGTCTTGAAGGCCGAGCCTTGTTTTTAATGTCGTAACATTTTCTGGTTCCGCCTTGTTCTTGAAAGAGTAAATCAAAATTAAACTCTTGGAATAACCTCAAAGTTATGTTAAAAAATCAAATGTGTTAGAAGTAACAACATCAATACTTCCTGATTTAATCAAATACAACTTCTAATGGCCTCTACTTTCTGCGATCTAGAACACAGCAGGGTGAGAGTCCTCGTCTTTATACGTCACGTTTATGAAATGTTTATGTGATTTCTCGTACAGATCTATGAGATCTACTGCATGCTCAATATCAGAAGTAATTCAGATTCGGCTCTATTGGAAGCATGAAATGACCTGACACTTCTTCCGAGGGTGTAAATGATTAAGTGGACATTGCTTTTTGACACAGACTGTGGGGGTGACATTGGGGCAGAAATTGGAGGTTTCTAGAGGCAGTAGGTCACACAACCTTAACGAAGACTTACATAGTTTGATCGGGCCAATTCACTTGTCCTCGTTAAGCTTGGGCTTGATCAATGCCTTTTGGAAGAGGTTTGTTAGAGCTGCTTGAATTACGAGGGGGCTTCTATATATAGTGTTATTATCATGACAGAAATGAAGCGTTCTGAATTGTGCAATCTTCTGCAGCATGCGATTTCACATTAGAAGCAGTCACAAATGATGTGGCTTGTTTTGATGTTACATGTATCCAAATTGAATTTAAAATGGTATATATATATATATATATAAGGTGAAAGTTCAATCAAGTGTACAGTCTTCATAGTTAAAAGCGTTGATAAAAAACAACAGCACACAACATTTTCTCCTACATGTTTCGATTTACTCTTCAGGGAGAATCTCCCTGAAGAGTAAATCGAAACATGTAGGAGAAAATGTTGTGAAGAGTAAATCGAAACATGTAGGAGAAAATGTTGTGTGCTGTTGTTTTTTATCAACGCTTTTAACTATATATATATATATATATATATATATATATATATATATATATATATATATATATATATATATATATATATATATATATATATATATTACGCAATTACGAAACCAGCATGGTGTTGGTTAGATATGCATTGGTATGGGTTTGATAGTGTGCCAATCACTGAGTAGATGGAGCGAGATAAAATGTAGAATGTCAGTTTTCTTCACAATCATATCGTATCTATCCCTACATCTCATAATATATATTACTAGTTAATTATTTGCAATTAAGTGTTGCTAAATTAAACGTTCATTTCAATTAAAATGTTTTCGACAACAGATTAAAAAACTTACTTTTCAGGGAGTACTTTTTCAAGTATCTTTCCTTTTTGAGAATTAGATTTGCTTAAATTGTTTTGAATTTCAGGAATTCTAAAGTAGGTTCTATATAAGGCCATTCATCTTCAAACATTATCTCCTCGAACAACCTTGCAGAGAGTTTGCCTTCGCATTTGGTTTTCATTTTCAATCTGGTTGTTCGAAAATGAAAGCAATTTTCTTTTCACAACAATTGACAGGTCTTCCATTTTTAGAAAACTTGTTAATAACACAAAATACTAATCAAATCAAGCGAGATTGATGATTATATATGCAAATGACCCAACTTCCAATAACCGAAATAAATTCTGTTCAACAATGAAGGAATATTTAAATTAAAAAATTAATTAATTAAAATTTTAAAGAAAGACAAATGTCATTTACGTTTGGTTTAATTCCATATTTTGAAGTCAAATGTTTAAAGGTTGATTAATTACTTTACTCGTGCCTCTAAGACATCATTTGTAGTAACGACATACATGTATGTTCACACTGAAATTTTAAATCAAACTATAAAAGGAAAAGCATTAATGCTTACCTCAATAAGAGCAAAGGCAATAGCGACTGACATGATAAGGCAAGCTTGAAACCAAATTGTTATAAGTAAAAATATTATTTACACTTACTTCTATGACAGTAATGACATTGTCAACATTGGGACTAAAATCAAACAGTATTACGGGGTTAGACATCATTAGGATAAAACTTTTAAATAAATGGTCAAATTGTTTTACATGTCATTAATTCCTCGCTCATTTTCGACTGATGTGATTATTAAAAATGATTATTTATACTTGTCTTCTTTATAGCAATAATGCAGTATCAACAGTTGATCTTGTTAAATATGAATCGTAAAAAGGGGATTCAAGTCACTTACTTTTGCCTCTCTTTCAGCAATGGCAGTGTCGACTGATGGCTGTTCTCCTACACTACACACTTGGAGCCAACTATATGTGGATCTTCGTGGAGGGTCTCTACCTCCACACCCTTATCATCATATCCGTCTTCTCACACACCCGGGTCTTCAAGTGGTACATCGTACTGGGCTGGGGTACGTAATCCTTACATAGTTCTTGACCGCAGCCCTTTCTGTCTTTAGTGCAGACTTTCTACTTCTTTCTAGGCTGGATTACGTACTCTGTACATCATACTAGGCTGAGGTAGGTAGTTTCAGCACCGTTTTAGGCTGGGTTGCGAACTTTGTAAATCATTTTAGACTGAGGTAGGTAGTCTCCACATCATGATAGGCCGGGTAACGTTATCCGTACATCATTATAGACTGAGGTAGGTAGTCTCCACATCATGATAGCCCGGGTAACGTTCTCCGTACATCATTATGGACTGAGGTAGGTAGTCTCCACATCATGATAGGCCGGGTAACGTTCTCCGTACATCATTATAGACTGAGGTAGGTAGTCTCCACATCATGGTAGGCCGGGTAACGTTCTCCGTACATCATTATGGACTGAGGTAGGTAGTCTCCACATCATGGTAGGCCGGGTAACGTTCTCCGTACATCATTATAGACTGAGGTAGGTAGTCTCCACATCATGATAGGCCGGGTAACGTTCTCCGTACATCATTATAGACTGAGGTAGGTAGTCTCCACATCATGGTAGGCCGGGTAACGTTCTCCGTACATCATTATAGACTGAGGTAGGTAGTCTCCACATCATGATAGGCTGAGTAACGTTCTCCGTAAATCATTATAGACTGAGGTAGGTAGTCTCCACATCATGATAGACTGGGGTACGTTCTCTATACATCATCATAGGGGTATGTATATGTAGTCTCCATATTGATCTAGGCTGAGTGCGTACTGTTGACATGGATTGCTGATGGTACTCACTGCGTCGTTTTTGGCCAAGGTACGTACTGTCTAAACCTTCTTACCTTTGGTGCGGACTTTCTACATCTTTCAAGGCTGGATTACGTACTCTGTACATCATACTAGGCTGAGGTAGGTTGTCTCCAAATACTTCCAGGCTTGGCTTTGTATTCTATACATCCTTATAGAGTAAGGTAGGTAGTTTCCAAATCATTTCAGCCAAGGGTACGTACTCTGTACATCATTATAGTCTGAGGCAAGTAGTCTCCACAAATTTAAAGGCTGGGATGCGTACTTTTCACATCGTTCTAGGCTTGGTATGAGGTCATTGTTCTTGGTTGGGTACGTGCTTTCAAAATCTTTCTAGGCTAGGTTACTATACATTACTGATCATTCAAGCGTTTTAAGAAATACCTTTAAAACTTTATGTATTATTCGGAGTTGCTTTAATTGCTTCAAAAATAAAGTTTTCCTCCAGCTTCAATCAATTCCTAGACAATCTTGATTCAAGACCAGAGTCGGCGACCATTGGTCACTTGGCCTATGGTAGGTGTTTTTGATTGTATTTATATCACTGAATCCAAAAATTTAATCTCAAAGAATGTCTAAAAAAGTCAAATCATTAATATTATATCAATTCATGTCATTTTCATGTTACTTTGTAACAATATACACACGACTTCAAAGTTATTTATTTGAAATTGAAATAGTTATTTTTTCATTGTGCGTCAAATAAGAGGTTATCAATACCAGATTTTATCATTTCATAAACACGTGTAAGTCAATTAGGCCAGAGACATAAAAAGCCAGCATGATCACATAGTTTAGTGATATGGTAAAATAAAAATTGTTTGAACGCTTTCCATGCATAGTGTTGGTCTCTTACGATGACAATCCCCATTCTAAAGTACTACGTCCAACACGTATTTGATTTGAATATTTTTTTCGGAATGAAATTCTTCTAGAATTCAAAAAAGATGTAATTTTACATCGATTTTGGTAATACTTATTGATTTATTCTGTCGTTTCATTTTAATAAACGAGTTTTAAAACGTCTTCCCTTCGCAATCTTTTCCAAGATGTATACGTTTTAGAAAGTCAGATTGTTATTAATGAACATTTGTGTAACCTAACTGATAAATGGATTATTTCAAAATAATTGAATTTGTATATTTCATTACTTGCTCAAAGTCAAAGATGAACGTTCGTGAAATTTTATGTTTGCAATCGGAGAAACCAATCGAGAAAGTTTTTAAATTCTATTCAAGGCAGACGAAAGGTGAGCGATGTGACCAAGGAAATGTTCGATTTAGATTGAAAATGTTTGGCGCATCGTACTGAATCGATTTCGAATGCTAACTGAATCTGAAAATAGTAGGTGAGAAACTGGAATAGTAAAACGGAGAGGACTGTTCAAAGTTACCATTATGTTGAATAAAATGTTCACTGTAAGTCAAGACAATGTTTTCAAGAAACTTTTAGTCACTTGAAACTCAACTTTCAATCCTCTATATCTGAAGAAACAGCCCGGCATGTTCAGAGTATCTTGCGGAGTGTCTATTAACATGGCATTCTTACAAAGCAAATTTGTAGATCTCCAAACGATTTTGGTGTCCATTTGTTGTCAAAATGAATTAAGAAAATTGCCTTATGGTTCATAGTTTGATATTAAATATTTTACTGTAATCATGTCCCAATTAGCGAAACAGACAATCAAAAATACTTTTTTGTCAAACTCATGCTGGTGTTTTACTTTAATTTTCTGTTGAAATGTTCTCATAACTGAGTGACATCACTAAGTGATGGCTTTCTGAACTATTTGAAAACAAAGCATATATGAACTCTTACAAGTTAAGTTATATAAGTGAATATGCCTCCCAAAAAACCATTGGTAATACAGTTTGACGTCAACTTTAAAAAAAAAAGATGAACAGAGAAGCAGATTTTAGGGAGGGTTATTCCTTCTTACTTTAAACCGTCTTTGAAGTTCACCTCTTATCTATAAGCAGACACGTGCGTTTAGCTTCTGATCACATTAACAAAGATGCGGATCTGTGCAAGCAGTGATCTGTGAGATGATGTAAGTATCGGGCGCTGATCCCCCTTCAGGAAACCACTCAACTGTGTATCTTGGTGATAATTCTGTCTGATGATGATTCGCATGCTTAACCGCAAGGGTAGTAATTTCAGATCTTTGCCCTCGGCAGATGAATGGTTGCTACTTATTAATCTGAGGTTCAAGATGGAAAGCAACTTTTCTTTAAAGATTGGCTGAGACACGCCAAACTTTTTCGAGGGAATTGGTGTGTCAAATGTTATAAGAAACTGGACATTTGATTTACATATGTGACCTCCCCTATGTTATAAACTAATAGTCGCTAGCATGACGATTTTTCCATTCGAGAAGCGCTTTCTTACTTTTAACATCGTTCTTGTCCTCTCACTGTACCTTTGACATATATTATATGTCACTTCTATTATTGGGTCGGGGCAAAAAATTATCTCTTAGCTATTCACACTTCATAAATTGTCAGTTGGAATCAGCAACCGTTAAATTAAGTTTTCATTGAAAAACGATTCTTAGATTCGATATTACTTCAATATGTTCTTAATGTTACACTGTTTGTACGAAGTGCAAAAGATTATTTCATCATTGAATTTCATTATCTGTTAAAATTAAATAGTAATCTGAGCAGATCAGAAGTGTGATTAAATATTTCGATTAAATTTGTGTTATTTTGAAATACTTTAAAAAAAATAAATATGTACATCTTTACTTCTGAACTGATGAGCGATGTTTTTGGGCAGTTTATGAATTAAAACATGTTAATAGAACTTTATGTCTTATTTCAGTGTCCCCAGTATTGTTTGTGGTCCCCTGGATTGTCGTGCGAGTTTACCTAGAAAATACATGGTAAGTTACCCTCACAATGACATTCAAACATTATTTCTCTCTCAAACGGAATCTTTTCACCTACCCCCGCGATAGATTAACCTTTAACTTTCAATGGTTTTTAGATGAACCCCTTTCATCTTTCAACTCGTATGGAAACTTTATCCCGCTTATCAAATATACTCAGACAGAAAATGAGATAAGATTAGTTTCTTTAGTATTATTTGCAAAATATCTACAATATACGGAGTTTTACAGCGTGGTATAATCCTATTCATTCATACATGTTCTCTTTGAATAATTCAAAACAATTGAAAGATCATCTACGTTGATATTATGTCTTAACTGGTAATACCGAACATGATAATTTATGTTATAAAGGGACGGTACTGTCTGGTAATTTTGTTGAAACGAAATGCAAGGGGACAGTCCTGGTGTCATTAATACATGATTCAAACAAAATCCAATTAGAACATGTGACTTGCGGTAATATTTTGACAGCTTTAGATTTCACATCTGTTAAAAAAAAGGAAGCCATGCTACGGAATGGCAGGGGATTGTTGATGACTGTAAGGGTTTTTCTTTACTTTGTAAATGCGTGGATATTTTATCATATATGTATTTTTTTTATAAATGGCTGATCCTTCTATAACGCCAAAAAGAACCGCCCCTTTAAGGGTTACGAAAAACTGACTGTCAGTGATGTAGGGTTTTGTTGTTCAGGTGCTGGTCGACTCATGTGGGCGGTTATTACTGGATTTTGAAGACTCCGATCATCGCTTCTATTTTCGTAAGGTTTTGATTTTATCATCTTTTTTAACGATTAGATAAATCTAAGTCCAATCACTTGCCATGTATATATTCTATCTAATAATGTCATTCATGTTCTAATGTACCAACATTTGATGGTTGAAAATAAACTGTCTGATGATATCAGCGTATGATAGGAGCTATCAATACAAGTATACTGATGTAGCCGAATGCTCAAGTTATGGTCTAATTTCCATCAACATAAGTCATGGCAATTAACGTGCAAACGTCTTTTGTGAATAAATACGTTTGAATTTTTTCCGTAATCGACTGAAGTACCTACAACCATTATTCATAAAATTTATCAAAAACTAAATTATGAATGATATAAATACAATATAGGTGTAAAGTTATGTTTTTTTCTCAATGTGGATGACAAGTAATATGTGACTTATTTTCAGACACACGTCGGTTTTACAATAGCATTATCCTTCCTTTAAAATAGCTATTTCAATTAATCTTTATTCAATACTAAAAGGCAACAGACCTGTTGTACAATTTGAAAGATAATACGAAACAAAGCAATTCAATATGCATAGAAATGATGATGTGATTTTAAACAAAAATGATAAAATGTGCTCACTGATTTTATATGCGTGGTATATAAACATTGCAAGATTCTGAATTACAACAAAGTCTACAGTATTATAAATATAAGAATGTATCTCTTGTGGTATGGACATGATATGATTCTTTAAGGTATTTTTATGTCACCTATCATGTAATGGAATCACGAGCAAAAAATGGTATTCATCTCCAAAATAATTTGTGGATTTATAACAAGTTGAAACCTCCCGCATTCCCCATATACTATTGCATCGCATGTGTCAATTTTATCCTTAGAAACGTCTTGCGTGTTAATAAATGAATTCTCTCTTTTTTCTCAAAATATTGATAACCCGAATTTTCAGCCCCGTATAAGAGAATTAGACTAATTTTAACGTCAAATATTTAAGAATAAGATGTTAGATTCACGTTTCCATGTCCTATTATATTTTTCGTAATACCTATAAATATATTTTCTGTGCTTGGATAGACGCGTTCTTTACATGGGGTTGACCAGGAAAGATGATTTGCAAAGTATACACCTGTAGGTACGAGGTTGTTGATTCTATCCAGTTACCCTTAAAATACCATTTTTGGTAACTGGACAATTTATCTCCTGTATTTGTTAGAAAAATATTATTCTTTGAAATACTATCATTTGCTGGAATATGCTCTTTAAAATCAGATATTTAAAAATGGTCGATGGTTACTAGGTTTTATATAAGTTTTTACCATTTCAAAAAACAAATTTAGATTAAAAACTTTTAGTTTTTTTTAAGAAGCTGTTTTGGTCGTTACAACGGCAGTGGTAACATGTGCATAAACAATGATTGCCACTAAACTGTAATGCCTTGACTAGATTGTCATTATACAGTTACCACTCACAAGTTCAAAACAGCAAATAAAAAGTTGGAGTCACATTAGATGTTATTGTAGGGTCGCCGAATATGTGCAGCAGTATTTCTAGGTATGGACCTCGACAAAACTGTCATAAATAACGTTGAGCTAAAGCATCGAGTTAAAGGTATAGATTAAAAGTGGTTGCATGTTTCCTGGCATTTAAGGAAGGTAAATGGTTTCGTTAATGTTGAAGAATTACCGACGAGGTAATAGGATAAAGCGTACTTATGATATATGAGGGATGAACCAAGAAATACTTAATGAATTCGTATAAACGAGCAAAAGCGAGTTTGATACCAAATCATTCTCGAATTTTAAAAAAAAAAATTAAATGAAAAGGCACGTATAAAGCAAAAAACGAAAACTGTTGGGGTCATTTTGGCTCAAACACATTTTAATTGTTTAACTGTAAGGAAGAACATTCGGGTAGCTTAAAGTTTACATAACCACAAACATATATTTTCTTTGGAATATGTGAATGTCTGATTACAATATTGTAAAGTGCGTCAAAGGTCTCTTCTCTAATATGTTCAGTTTGGTAATGAAAGCCGTGTTTGAATGCCACATTTGATGGGCCGCTTAGATCTATCTGGCCACAAACTAGTGAATGCGTGACTGGTCACACGTCCTTTTTGTTACGTCATAAACAGAATCATTGCCTCGTGATCTATACATCTATCGTAACAATATCGCAAAAAAACCCAATAACTAACGATTTTCAGAGAATGATTTCCACTCAGTTAGATAAATCATTTGACGATGTAACACTATTAAGCGTTTGGTGTTAAAAAGATATCAACATCAATGGTAATTAAACAATCATTAAAGGCGGTATTTCAGTTGAAAAATTGATGCGCCACTCTGTACAGTCTGTTTATTACGTCACACCCGCGCGAATATTATGGCCCCTAGCCCAGGTGGGTTTTTCACAGCCGATAATTACGCTGTATAATGAAAGGCTAATTAAAGGTGTTAATTGGACAAATTAACAAAATTCAAGCCCAGTTCTTATTTTGTTGAAAAATCCTTGAAGGAAAATCGAGAAGTGATAAAGTCGAGATGAGCGGTTGTTTAACAAAACATATGAAGTTCGTTTGAGATCTGCTTCTTTTCATTAAAATTGCAATTGGTAATTGTTTTTCTCGTTTTCGTGAGGTCACAGTGTTCACTTTATAAACCTGCTACTGTCCCTTTAAAATCGAGATGAAAACCAAAGTAAAATCAAACATTGAAGATCCTATATATAGAGTCTTTCACGTTCAGATTATCTCTGTGAAACGTTTTGTTAAAAAATTCGTAATTTGGTCACAATTTCTCATCTGTTGTTTTCGACAATAGAGTTCCGCTCAATATCTTTAAAACTCCCAGTGATTAGACTTCTTTTAATTTAAATCTCACCTTGTGTTTTGCATTGTAATTTCGGTTACGATGTTTTAAGCAAGGCAGTGGTACAAAAAGTCTCTCTGCTGTCAGTTAAACTAACAGTTTGATAATAATGCTAGATTTAGGAAAACCAAGTCAAGGTAATTTCCTGTATAATGACAAAATTTTCCCCAAAGAGTTAAGATTGCCCATCTTCTCGTAATTACCAAATCCATTTATCTTCACACTCACCTTCCCCAAGTTCATTATGTTTCTAAAGGGTGTTGAATGTATAGGCAATCAAAGCAATGCATTACTTAAAGCGGGTCACTTTGATGACTGAATAAAATTTACTTTGTAAAATGTTATCGAAGTAATTAGCCAACCGAGACATTTATGTAGAAATAAAACAATGAATGTTCTTTGTATAAATTATTCCTTAAAAAAGATGTATATATGACTCAGGAGTGAGTGCATGTCACTATTGAAAGTAATATCTAAGTTCATCTAATGAACATATCACACACACATATATATATATATATATATATATATATATATATATATATATATATATATATATAATATTTACGTAAAAAGTAAAGTCAACGTCTTATGACTTTTTGCTCATCAAAATAATATTTTACTATGGTACGACAAAGAGTTGAACATCCTAACTGGAAAAGATTCTCTTGCGTCGTGAAACATTCCAACGAATGACATTATCAATTAGATTAATGTTTGTGAAAACAGAGGTTTTTTTTATCCTGATATTTTATATATTTATTATGTTAATTTCTAACAGTCACCTAACCTGTATCAATATTATAAAAGCAATTAAAATCAATGCCACTTGATGTACATGTTTAACATGAAAAAAATAATTGAAGATTGTTTTCGGTTTATTTCAATTGCATCACGCATACTGTGTTATATTACCATTTTTGTAATTACATCATGCAGATTTTTATTGAATAACACATTTTCCATTATGATATGTATTTCTGCCTTAAGTATTGTCTTATTTTTACAACTTCTTTGTCTGAAATATATTTTTTGGAAATGTAGAACTTTCAGAGACAATGTCGAAAAAGGATCTTTGGACATCATGTTCTATAAGATAATAGGGTATAGCTTTCAATTAAAAACGTTTAAACGGCTTGCCATAATAAGAAACCGCGCTACTCGCTGTAGCAATTGTATCTTTAGAGAGCTAGAGAAATCTTTCTCCACAATAATGAGAAAAATGAGAATAGAAGATAAAATGTTTAAAAGCTTTTTTGATATTTAAGCTTCTGTATGTAGACCGAATTTCATATCTATTTTTATGATTAATTCATTTATCACATTTATAGATCTTTATTTATGTATCATTTTTTATCCTGCAAAGAGGGGGGAGGGGGTCAAATTAATGTAGTGCCAAGAGTAATAACGTCGTTATAGTTTACGTTATGGTGCGACAAAACCCCCAGTATACTACTACCAGTTGCTACTGATGATGCACTAACTAAGAAGGCTGTGGATGAGCCTAACTGATGACTAAGCAAATGGAACACGATCACTAAAGGATGATCGTAACGTGAGAGTGGTGTAATTTGTTTTCAAAATATCTCGTTTTATTTCACTTATGCGAGATAACAACCAAGACAACAGGAGTCATGTCATGGACACTCATGTAATATTCTCTACGTATTTTGTTCAACCATTTCTACAAATAATTCTCCCACCTTTATTGGAGAAGTTACATAACAGATTCATCAAGGGTGACAAAAAACTTTACAGCATGAGTTGGAAAATACTCGATGAATATTAACTCTGACTCATATACAATTCTCAATTAGGCCGGAGACAATTCATGTGATCAAAGCAATGCGATTCATTACTGTTTGTCTTCCAGGTCAATTTCTTCTTTTTCATCAACATCATCCGGGTTCTGTTCACAAAACTTATGGCTGACAACAACAGGGACTCAAGGCGATACAGGTCAGTATAATTATTTTCGAAAAAAATAATTGTTCAATTTCTTTAAATTAACATTAGTTAATACCGAATGTATTATTCTCAGAGGGTCAAAACAACACGGCCATTCGTAGTTGTAGAAGGATAATCAATTCTTATGCCAAATCAACTTTTTGCTATTTTCGTGTTAACACCTTTTAATCATTTGAGGTAAGGGAAAGACTTCGCATAGTTTAACCGACCATGGCGTGCTCGAATGATGACTGCTTTTTTTGTTTAAACACATTGTCTTGCAATTTGAAACATTTATTTTCGTTTTCCTGAAATCAATTTATTTATTTTAGAAAAAACGTGCTTCCTCCCATGTATGTGGTCAACAGTCTGAGTAGAACCCATACTCATTTTCGATTTAAATAATATTGAAGTTTGATAATAATGTGGATAAATTTCTTTATGCCTCGTTTACACTAGACCACGGTAAGGCCACGATTATACCGATCTGATACGAACCAATTATCGCAGTAGATCTTTATGATCGTGCCACTTTTTATTTATTTTTTCGTTATTGAACGTTCTGTTACGTTTTGATACGTTGCAATTCGACCTAGTACGCATTAGTACGAGTTAATATCCGACGTGTTGCGCTTCAGGGAAAATGTGTTACGAATGCTTGACGATCTATAGCGACCGTCACTTCATTCAGCGAGTTCAACATGGAGACATGCGAATTGGTAACTCTCCTCTCTATGGTGTCTGGGTTAGAAGATGCATCGTTCTCATGCAACGGGAAGCGTTGGCAATTTTGGAGCCCTTTCCCTTGCCCTTTGCTTTTTGGGGTCCCATGATGTGTCTTGAATGACGATACTTGTTATGCTACTGACAGTTAGATCACAATGGTTGTCGCCTGGCAGCGTGAGACAATTTATAGGGAAAATCCCAACGCAACAGAACGTAGTGCAAAACTTGAGAGCGTTATAGATCGTGACAGAGCGTAACAGAGCGAGGTACAGCGTGGTAGAGCGTGAACGGTATTCGTAGTACAGCTTACTAAAAGGTCCGCAAACATGCCTATAATGTAGACAACGTGACGCAACGCAGGAGATCGTAAAACAATCGAAATAGAGCGCAATACATGTTGTTAGAATCGTGGGGACATTTGAAGTAACATCTTACACGATGTGTTACGATCATCTTGATACGCTCCATTGCGCATTTGTGCGCTCTAATACGCTCTAATGCACTCTGTCCCGATGATAACGCTCTACTACGCCCTACCACGTTCTGAAACGATCACTAAAAAAATCGGCATGATCGTGGCAAAATATTAAACATGTTTAATATTTTGACATGATTATAGAGATGCCTCACGATCATTGAGATCCGTTGCGATCACCACGATTTCTATCTGCGCTCCCCCATGCTTCATAAGTTGAGTTGCGATTTACAAAAAAAAATTGAATCGTGGCCATCGTGGCCTAATCGTGGTCTAGTGTAAACGAGGCATTAATGAGACTGATTCATTTTTCAACTTTTGTTTTCTGTGACGCAGGACTAAGCATTGCAAATGCCACTTATTTGGTTATTCAGGAAGTCAAGTAATGAAGAAACATTAAATCATCGATAAAGGCGATCGAGCTTGTTCAAATTCTTTGACGAGAGGTAGACAAAACAACGGATCAACTTTTTCTTATAGGCTTACTAACAGAAAATTAAAAAACGTTAGAGGATTTTTAAATCTCTCTCTGTTTTACAGGAAACTGGCCAAGTCTACCCTTGTCCTGATACCGCTGTTCGGGGTGTATTACGTCCTTCTGATTATCATACCAGACCAGTTGTCCATCAACCTCAAACTCTTCAAGTTCTATACGGAAACTGTCATCAATTCCTTCCAGGTAGGCTGCAGGCTCGATAAATCTCCCTTGCTTCTAAGAACAAAATGTTCATGAAGTTTCTCTATTTGACACTATGACTCAGGAGTGAGTGCATGTCACTCTTGTAAGTAATATCTAAGTTACAAATTCATCTAACGAACATATCAAATTAACATCCATACACGAAAGAAGTGTGGTGAGTGGGCACTCAGATTCCAAGAGATACGGCCGGATTCAGATTTCGCTTGGAGCTTTATGTTACCGAGCTTATTTTCAATTCTATGAAAACCAACTTTCAAATCTAACTTTGAAGGAGGTAACTTCAAGAACAAAAGACTTATAAGGTTTCAAAGAAATCTAAAAAGTCTTTGATTTGCTTTATGACATCATAATTGTTATCATGCCATCATAAAACATTATACTTTAATGTTTTCTGTCGCTGTGTGTCATAACGTTCAATTGATTGGAGTACGAACATCTAAGTGTTCATGTGTCACCTTGAAATACTAAAGATATCATATCTCATTATCATATCAAATATCTTATTTACTGTTTATGAAATGTACATTTTGCAGGGAGTGATCGTCGCCTTCTTGTTCTGTTTCCTAAATGGCGAAGTAAGTGAACTATACCTTTCTAAATATTCTTTTTATTTCATGTTTACAACGATGAGTTTATTGAGGCATATGCACCAACAAAATTATATGTCTTCATCAATCAGTCAATTACTACTTCACACGAGGTTTTTTAAAATAGTTTTCCACCTAAGGTTATGTTTTAGGAGTTGACTAATACTTTAAGACATTCATTCAAAATATCAGAATTTTAATTACAAACAACCAAATTACCAAACAAATAAAATCATCTAATCGTAAATTTAAAACCTTCATTTCCTGCTGCATGTTTATTCAAATGAAAGCTGTTCGCGTCCATCGTCGTTTTCCCAATAATGAAAAAAGTTCATATCAACCAAGCTATATTTATTTAGTGAGTGACTAAGTTATTATTAGCGCCTCTTGAGCAATATTTCAGACAACAGGAGCGTGACAATAAATAACCTTCAAATATAAGCAGAGTGTTGATACACACGTTAAAGAACCATTCTTCAAACTCTATTTTACCTCCACCGCTACCATTTTTGTAATAAGACGACATTTTCCTTAAACGCTCTTCAGTTACAACCCCAGAGAAGGCTGTTTATTATTAATGTACCGACTTTCCCTTGTGTATGTTTAAATCTAATTAAAACTTTCATTTCCTACACACACGGTGTCTGATGCAATTAGACTCTTAACTTATTTTCCGTGTAATCTCTTGCCTTCTTTCTTCTTTAAGAATCGCTTAGTCGTCAAGTTTTTATTTTTATATATTCTTTTTCCATTTTATACCATACATATCGCATAGAAAGGCAGCGTGCACATCATAAGTCGTAATGTTATCTAACTTTTCTTATTTCGGTGACATTGACGGTTACCCTGTGACAGAGATTGCGACTTTTATAACAAGAAAAGCTTGTGTTTTATTTTCAAGTTCAAGGGATTGTGGTTGCTTTACCCGTAATTGGACGATATAGTTAAATATAAAGTACGACATATTTTTTACATGAAGAAGACTTATAAAGAATAACATCTATACAATTAAACAGCGTAAGAAAAGACTTATGTGTGATAAAAAAGGTTTCCATCAATTATTATGTTTGTTGTACATAACACAAATGCTTAACTAGTATTAGAATCTTATTGCAACCATCACTGTTATGAAAGTATGTGTAACCAAGAGGATGTCATTTATGATAATTAAAATCATTTCATATAACATGTGGTAAGGGCTGAAATCTGAATTATTGAAATTATGTACAATACAATGTTCAATTGAAGTTATTTAGCACATGACTTGTTTCGATTGATTTCATTCATTTATCACAACTCTTAGTTTCTTTTTAAATTTTTCATTTTTCAAATTCAAACGCCTTATAACATAAAACCACCAACTATGCATACTGCAATGGGCATTCAAAGACAATTGCAGACATTACGTCTATTTCTTAAGGCATGCGGACGGAATGATCGACAAACAATTCGATAAGAAAATTACATTGTTCAGTCGTGCCTTTGATGTTTGTCCCTCTTTCTCTTTAATGTTATCACTTTGCCATAATTACCTTAAGTCTTTTTTGTTGACCTTTGTAGAGAGAGAGTTCAATGGGGATTCTGTTCGTGGGCGAATTACTCCGGGAACTTTCTTGTTTATTCGTTTATTTAAATACTACATTATTGTTACACAGTTACGTACGCTTTGCGTGGAGTTATTTTGGTTTTACATTTCGAAATAAAACAGAGAAGACATGTTGTTTAGTTTTTATCATGAATCATCTGTAAACAAAAATATATCCTTTCTCAATTATAGCCGTATTTAAAAAAAACTATTCCAATAAAACCAAGATGGCGGACAGGAAACGAAAGAACGTGAAGTTTAAGGGATTAGGTCATTATTTTGCAATTTTCATCTCCAATGTATTATGTTTTACAGGTACGCGGGGAGATCAGGAAGATGTGGCACCGTCATCGTTTGCGTCGGGATAGTCGTCTTCCTGACAGCAACACGCGCACTTCTCGCGCTTTCTCGTCCGCTGCATTCTTCCCACGAGAACGGGGTGCATCCATTACAGCAGACCGGTTTGCCATGAACGAACTGGCTGCCAATATAGACACTCATCCTACCAGCAATGACGATATGGGTATTGTGTTCGAAGCCAAGAGTCACAACCACGTGACAGAAGGTAACCATGACAACGGTATCCATAACAACGTGTGTCGAAATCTATCCAGCGTATCAGAGGGCTCGGAGGAAACTTCGCTAATGTTGAGACAAAGTGGAGTTTCGTAGATATTTTTGTCCACTTCAAAATCAAAGTAGCTGTGATAATATTGTATAAACAATACAAGAACTATGATGTCAGTGAAGTGCAACAACAACGGAAGAACTTGAAATGAGATTATGATATTCACTTGCCAAAGAATTGAAAAACAAAAAGGTGTATACGCATTTATCTCCTTTTTACTGACTATTGAAGTATGCAATCGTTCGTTGATGGTGATGACACTGACGTCTAAAGTTTGAGAAAAGAAAGTTGGTGATGTACAAATAGCTGTTGAGCTTATTGTGTACGCCAATCTTCTTTCATGTTGAACTGAAGGCGTTCATTTGTTCTTGACAATTGCCTCTCTGTACTTACCTGATGTGTCGACGCCAGATTTATTTATCATGGAAGAAGTAAGTTTTGTCAACGTACCCTACTTTACAAGTAAGTGTATCAGATTTGGTACACACAGGTTCGTATCTAATGAATTCTTGGAGGTAAATCATCGATCACTGATGTAAGAAACGTCGGTATTATATATACAGTGTTTGTGTCACAAGAAGGAAGCCAGTGGAGCTTGATATCGTAAATATTGATACATACATGTTTGTCGACTTGGTTAAATTCTTGCCAAAGAAAGATCGATTTCGTCAACTGTTATACCGGTGAATATCGGCGGATGAAAGGCCTGTAAAAGGACCAATTACAATTACTATGTCTTATCATCTGGCACCAACACATACCTGTTGGATTTATGTGATGAAGATATAAGTGATGAAGATTTCCCCTCCTGACTATGTTGTACAGTACATGTTGAAGACGTAGTCTCAGCACCGTCCATTTGATTTACGATGGGATATCGGATCGCAGTGTCCATATTTCTTTCTCAAAGGGGCAGTTTTCTAATAATGTGTGTTGTTTCAATATGAAGGTCACAGCATATCTGGACAACTGCATATCCTTTCGTCAGGTGATCTTGTGTAGCCAAATGGAAATAACTAATTTATCAAGTACCTGTGAATCTCATTTAAAGTAAGCACGTGCTCTGAACATCTACCTTGTCACACCATGGGTTTTAGTGCCACGGCAAGCTGATTGTTAAAAT
Organism: Phorcus lineatus; assembly: GCA_921293015.1. Classification (NCBI taxonomy): domain Eukaryota; kingdom Metazoa; phylum Mollusca; class Gastropoda; order Trochida; family Trochidae; genus Phorcus; species Phorcus lineatus. The sequence goes on along the minus strand of OV121092.1, from coordinate 44,239,889 downwards.
TAGTTTCTTGCTGACAAAAACTTTGTGTTTACGCTTATGTAACTGAGAGAGAATGTAAACCTGTACTGTATCAAAACCGTTCGTCAAAACGTTACCATGACATATACACACATTACCAATAATAATTATCTGATTTCTTGTCTGAGAATAAATGGTACAGCACTGACATTGTCAAAAGGTAATACGACACGGAAAAAACTATACTGTATGATTATGAATGTATTTGTTGTGACGATGATCATTAACGTTTCTATCATATTTCAGCGACAACAGTCGAAACATGTAAATTTGTACGATATGAGGAGAATTGTTGTGTGTTTTGATATATGAACTCTTGTCAATATATCTTAGGCCATGAAGGCATGTTCTTGGCCTCTGTCCAAATTGTTCTTGTTTCCTCGGAAGCATCTCTGGTGTAAATGGTAATTGGTCTATATACCGAATCCTGATACCGAATTGGCAATTGCTGAAACTTTAGCTTGCAATGCAACATATACGCTTTCCTTAACAGTATAAAAAAAACCCTAGTATGTCGAGCACTAAATAACAATATTTAAACTGACATATATATCTATTTTTGTCTTGAAACGAAAAGATTTCCAACATTGTAATTGAGTGCGATTGAGTTAAAAAAAAGATCAAAATTATGTTTTCAAAACGATATGTTTTGTATAATTAAGCGTCAGCAAAAAAAACTTTTTGTACATATAAAAATTCGAAATTTGAAAAAATTTGCCTCAAAACATACCATGATGTAATCTTAATTTTTGCTCAAGCCATCAACATTGCAATACTATGGCGCCATCGAACTTACTTTAAACGGCCTGAGGGAAAAGAAACAACAACAGTGTCGAGACATACTATCTATTTGTTTGCCACTGTAATATAAGTAATAGCTCTTTTGTTTGTGAGTGGTGATAACAATTATAGATGCGCTTTTTTGGATACCTTTTAGATAAATTTGTATGCTCAATGAAATTAGTTAAGGACCACCCGATTTTCAATACTGAGATATTAAATAGTTCTTACAATGATCCATATGAAGCTTCGACATTAAATGTTTTTGTGGCTCTTAACTTTATTGTCGTATATATATTTGGAACATTCATACGTGGACTAAGTGAGTCGTGGGATAGGTTAAAGGAAGGTCATTCAGTGTCAAACTGAGACTCGAGACTCAAGTTCTCTGATTTAAAGAACGAGTTATTGACTGCCTCAATAATCGTACAAACAACTCGGGTATAATAACCTGGACATGCATGTACATAACAAATATATATGTATTGTTTTGTTTTGTATATTAATGCGCACAAACTTTATCATGTACCATATAATGACTTGCTGGTATTAATTGTGTTAGCCAATCTTCAGATCATTATTTCTGTCACGAGTTAAGTCTGTCCGTTGCTTGTATTTTTTGTTGACTTTAAAATCAATGTAGAACACTTTGTACGGGAGATGTAGGGATCTCGTGAAAAGGAAAGAAAAGACAATCTTTTTCAAATGAATTCCCTTTCGAGGCTATTTTTAACTTATTATAACTTATAATAAGTTTTGATAAGCCACAGGAATCCGTTTGATTTGAAAATATTCACACTAAAATCACGCGCAAAGATTTCGTTTGATACCGCGACACCGTATTGTGGGATTAAATAATGAGATATCTTATCCTTGGATGAAAAAGTATTCTTCGTTTACTAACATTAAATAATGGTGTGTCCGATGAAATACAATTTCAAATATCATGCTACAGTGCCTTTAACTCGAACCCTTTGGTCTCTGTTTCAGCAAGACAGAACTCGCGCTATTCGTGATCACTCGCTCATTTATGTCTTGCCGCAATGTGTCAATCAATCAATGTAATCAATGGTTCGATGACCTGCCGGAGATTATTGATTGAACGACATGTTCAGACACGATGCTAAGGTTTTCAAATCAAACAAGGCTTACACATCATGAAACTGGCGCGAGTTATGCTTTGCTGGGGAAATTGTTAATTAATTAACGCAACGCTTGCTGAAGTTATTTCAGTTAAGCATGATATATGTATAAATATATGTCATTGTTCGATTGATTTGTTTTGATACTCAAAACTTTATATTTTAAGCCATAGTGAGGCAACAGTTCTAATAAATTAAGCATTATTCAATATTTGTTCTGGGATAATGTACTTAACTGCTTAAATTTATCTGAGGAATTATTTCTGACACAAGTTTTGATGACATGATTTCCCCCCTCTTTGATGTTTTAAAAATTGTTTCGACTACCAATAATATTGATTGCATGTTATGTGTTCATCTTGCACTTACATTTGCCACCGTGGAGTAGCCTACTTGTAGAAAGGTCTTAACAACGGCGTCGTGATACCTATTTTGATTTGGTGTTTGTATAATTAGTGTACATCTCTTCAAAGTAATTGTCTTGCAGTTTAAAAATGTTTCTGCATATACCTATTATGTGGAACTATTACATTTCATATCATATATCAAATTAATGACAATCGTCAAATATAATTGAATAAAAGAGGTAATGATAATACTTGCGCAGTTGTTAAACAAGTTTGCAATCTGTGTTTTCATTGGGTCAATGCTCTGTTATGATGCTATGATAACACAGGTCTCTGCAGTGTGGTAGAAAACTCGGGCCATTCTCCGTAATTGGGTAATTGAACTCTTGCTACTAAGCGCCAAAACTGATAGGCCAAATTTCATTTGAGAGACCTAATGTTAATCTTGAAGTTTGGACAACCACAAATGTTCCTGATGTATGACAATAGTTCAGTCGTTCGTTTGCTCAGTTGAAGAATATATAAGTAATGTTGTTTATATTTTGTGTCCATGTCATGAATGCTAACCATAGCGTTAAATTGTCATATGTCTTATATTTTTGTCAAATTATCCTCATCAACACACAGTTGATTTTACCTGCAAAATGCTGCAAACTTTGTCGTGTTCTGAATCAAGAGGAACGTATAGTCAACGCTTGTGTTATCATCGAAGATGGGCTCATGTGTTTATTTCATTCCCGGTCAGTGGGAATCAAGTTCGTAGGTAATTTGTGATTGTGTGTTACCTGTACATACCTGTGTAGTTGTTATTTTATATACTAAATTGTTGAGTCGTGTAGAGACATACACACGTGTGAATTACATAAACTTGCCTTTATATACTGTTGATGATTGTTCTGTTGTTTGTTATCGTTCATTTGTTCATTCGTAACTAGTCAGTGATCCATTTTAAATAGTGGGGGTGGGAGGGAAGGGGGCGGGGGCGGGGTGTCAAATGGTACAGGAGAACTCTTAAGAATCTAGAGACAGAATGTCTAGCCTACACTCTCAACATATGAAGAAGCGCTGTAAAATCACTCGCAGTTGCAACATATTTGTCATATGAGTAAGTGTATACACGAAAAAGTCAGGATCATTTTTCAAATTAAATTATTGCGTTCTAGATATTGAATTTTTAAAAATCATCTGATCTCACAAATATTATAAAAAAAGACATGTTTGCTTTCGTATCGACAAAATCTTCACTACACCTACGAGTAAATTTCAACAAGAAAGATCCAATATTGGCACTTCACAAGGGGAGGCTACTCGTGTCATCGTATTGAAAATGACCATGCAGAATGCAACTACGTTTAAGAAAATTCGTACTGCACTAGATGCTGATAAGTTGAAACTCAATTATAAATTGTTACAAAAACAAATTTTTGTTTTTTTATTTTGAGATGACATGTCTCTCAGCATTTACAAAGCATTGTAGAGCGTTGTTTGGCAAATTATTTGCTTTGAATACATTAAACAGAAGTATAATCATATAAAAATCAGGATACCAATATTGATACATCCCAAACATACATTAACAACAGGATAAAAAATGTCAATATCATGTGTATCAATGTGATGTGTAAGATTTCACACCAGTCTCCCTTATGAGACTGAATAAGAATCTTCCCACAGTTACCTCTGTTACAAATACTAATAGTGAGAAATACAGGATCGTGATTATATGCAAGCAAAGTAACTTGCGTAATCCGCGAGTTTGTTTAAATCCGAGCTTTTGAACTGTTTCGTTACTATGAGAAGCCTAGGGGTCAATCACCTGTGCGCTATGCACTCTTTTTACATGACAACATTCGATCGGAGATGTTAAAGTGAATACATCAAGATGGTCAATTAACATGGAACTAAGATAAAGCTTCATAGTGAATACATCAACGTGGTCGATTAACATGGAACTAAGATAATCATTCATAGTGAATACAACAATGTTGTCCATTAACATGGAACTATGATAAACATTCATAGTGAATATATCAACGTCGTAAATTAACATGGAACTAAGATAAACATTCATAGTAAATACATCAACGTTGTCCATTAACATGAAACTAAGAAAAAGTTTCATGGTGAATACATCAACGTCGAAAATTAACATGGAACCAAGATAAACATTCATAGTAAATACATCAACGTTGTCCATTAACATGAAACTAAGATAAAGTTTCATGGGGAATACATCAACGTCGTAAATTAACATGGAACCAAGATAAACATACATCAACGTTGTCAATTAACATGAAACTTGAATAATGCTTTACACGGACTACATCAACGTTGTCAAATGACATGTTACTAGATCTAAGCTTTATACAATACACATCTATAAAAGTTTTGAATAAAAACGTAACTAGTCAAAATCTTTATACGAAATCTATCAACGTTTTCAGTCGACGTGTAACTTTAGCTTTATATGGAATTAGTGAACGTTACTGAACATTTTACCAAAACTGTTAATCAATACTACTATCAGTTCTTAGATCAGAAATAGTCCTGGCGCTGTCACGCAATTAAACGTTCTTCTGGAACTTGAAGTTTTATGGAACCTTGAATCTTGAATCTATATATTTTTTCAACGAGCAAATTGCGATAGTACAGATTATTGTACGTCTTGTCATACCCTCAGAGTATTGGCACGATTAGTCATCAGTGACCATCAAATCAACCACCGAGGTCTCGACCTACAGAGGATGTAAAAAACCGGTAGCTATTGTTATTCTGTGAAGAACAGCTTTCAAAACTGAACGCTTTTATTAGAACTCGTATAATTTAAATGAAATTAATGAATAAATATAACATAGTTATTTTTGGTATCAAAATGTATTTTCTTATACTTTTCAAGACCAAGAAACATGCACGATCGCAACCCATGCCCTAGGATTCAGGCACCGATCACAACCACCTACTGGACTTTATAAAGTAGGTCATCAATTAAACAAAAGAAAACCTGTAACGAGAATAGATATTCCTGAGAAAGCCTCTAGAAAGCCCAGGGCTGAGTTAAGGTAGAAGATATGTATGCTAGATCTCACAATGTTGACAGGTGAAAAATGTTCAAATATTCAGGTAGGCGTGAGGAACTCGTTTTGATAACGATCTATTCACTTATCTTGATGGTCTCCAATTGGTCAATCCTAACTAGATGGGATTGCCTTAAATGTTTGCAGACAAACACACTTAAAGATCTAAAGGCGGCTCTTTGGGAGTGCTTAATGTTTAGCGTATTTGTAAATGATAAGTCTTGGTCTTACAAAAATATTATTGTTGAATTATCATAAATCAATAGAATTGCAACATATTACTTAGGGTAACATTGACGTTGCTTCAGGTTTGACAATTTTAAATGAAGCGCTCACAGTAAATTAAGAAGAAGTACCTTGAGAAATATGACCATTTATTGGCGGTTCAGGTATGGAAAGCCTTGCTACGGCGTGAAAAGGCAATGCAGAATCTACACTATACGAGTATAATGTTTTAAAAATTTCATTTTGATATTTATAAAAGAAACGGTGTTTTTTTCACATTAAGAAAGAAGCAAGCTGGTGGATAACAAAGTCCCTTTCGGTATAACCAAATTTGTTATTTATCCAGTCATTTTAACAACATTTATTTTTTTAATTTCTAAAGATTCTCTTCATAATTAACATTCCTAATCAATAATGAAAGTTTATTTTAATTGAGTTTTCTTAAGTGCTTCAATTGGTTTCTTCTGTCTAGAAATTTTCAAAAAATTCTAGCTATTCTGAAAATAGCTAAGTAAACTCGATAGGTAATTACATGCATTAAAATCATTAACAAGTATTGTACACTTTGAGTTATCGTCGCTCATTCACAAAACCTCGTTTTCAGCATTCACACCCCTTGGGGGTGTTTCAAGTCATTTTTCACCCAGTTACAAGGGAATAACTCTCTATTGTTGAGCATCTGTGAAAATGGAAGGCACCGTTAAGTGGGTGTGAAACTGTTGTTAGATATTGATGTCCTGTTAGTTAAAAGTTCGTTTATGTACTGTATCAATCATTCAGTCTAAATCTATGGTTGTCATATGCTTATACCATTGACAAACAAAGCACATATTTATATATCGTCCAAAAGCCAATCATTAAGTATACATATTTGTATATAGATTAGGTTATATCGACCTACGTGAGCACAGCAACGATAACCACCTAGATGAGAAGCTATGTCAATAGCATAGACAGACATTCGAGCCTTTAGTTTACTCACTCTGTTTTAACCTCTTACATGTACGTGTTGTAAAATTTTTAGGTCCTGTAGATCTCTCTGTGTCTATATGTCTATCCCTCTTTATGTGCTCATTTCATATATATTTTTCTGTATATGATTTTGTTATAATTGATTATATATGATATATGTATCAAATATGTTTTGTATGTCTGTAAAACTGAAGGCGTGTATATATATGTATGCATGCCTATGTATGTATGACATATTTGTCTATCTTTATTTGTTTGTATATATGTCTGTTTGTATGAACTGTCGTGTGTCCATCTGTTTGGCTATGGCTACATATCTGTCTGTAAGCTGAAGAATTTCATTGATAATTAATTTCTGTATTTTTCTAAATGGCAACGCTTTTGTAAAGATTCTTAAAATAGTATCCAACTTATGTCGCTATGACTTTTCGTATGTCAATAGTTACAAATGCCTTTATGTATATTAACCAGCATAAACATTATGTGTGTCTTTATTTATTATATGTCCCATTGTATATATTTTAGTTCTTGTAAGACAGGCAAAAATTAAAACATATTTTCATTCCAAAAAAACAAACAACATGTAATATACAAGCATGCTTCCCTAACTCATGTATCGGGTACAAAAAGATCAAAAGGTCATTTTTATGTATGTACATATCACCTTCATTTTAAGTACTTAACTGTAATAATAGTTCTAGATAAGAAGACAAAATTCCTTGAATATCCGATTATACAACCTTTCCAATTAATCCTTAGACCCTTTCCGACAGAAGTTGACAAACATTTTTAAAATACAGTCTTTATTTAATACTTATCATTCTAAATACAAGATTAGGTACTAAAATATAACCACAGGGAGGCACCCGAATTAGGTATGGTAATAAGAGAAAATTTCTAGACGTTGTTAAATTTCTGTTATATCATATTCCCATATCAGTGAGGACACGACATCGACATGCTTAAGAGGTAACGTATACCCGTATGTTTAACTGCAAAAGCGTCATGTGTAAAACGAATACACGCAGGAAGGGGGCCATGCAAAAGCATGTACATTTAGATACTCATGAATAATACCTAGTCCACAGATCCGAAAACCTGTTTTATAGAGCAATGTTTTCGGATTGAATATATGGACTAGATATTATGTACATGTTATCTTTACGCTGTTGCACAAATCCTTTACTGCGTATCCGTTTTACAAGGGAAGCTTCTTATCATATTAAACAATCGTTTGAATAGGTAACATCTTAACTACAAATAAGGAACAAATAGTCTATATGAATAAGACGGCGGTAAGCAGTATACTAGTATTCTGTAAAAGTCCATTGTCAACACTATCTATGAATAGGGTAAATGCTCCACAGTACAACGTCTGTCCCGTTTTTGCTGGTGAGAACCTCGGGTAAAATTGTAGCATGGGGATACGTCTTATGAAAATGATCATGACTTTTATTTACGTTATCAGCCACGAAAATGACATAAAGGATCAAATATGTACACAACACTTCCAATGTTATCTTTTTCATTACTACTAAAAACACACATTCACGATGGCAAGAGCTTTTTGTGTTTAATATTTCCAGTACAAACTTGTATGTCTACTGAACAAAATGAGGTATGAATAACTTAACTTTATGATAAATTGTAATTTATCAGAGTTTTTACTCATTATTTGATATATATTAATATTTTCAAATATATACTTAACAACTTTATTCTATGTGGATTTTCAATCCGGAGTACTTATGCTCTTCTTGGAACTACAGGGTATATATCCTTTAAATATACTAGTAGAAAATGGCTTGAATATATTCACTGCCCAGCGCCTAATAAAGAGGAACTCTTCGATTTAAGGTTTACCTAGATGATCCTGTCGATGAATATCCCCTCGTTATAAGATCGTGACACAAAAGCATCGTTGTTTACAGACATCTCCACGAGCAACAAACAAAACAGTGTCACAAGAAGCACATATAACCCATAAGTAGTGTATTGTTTACTGAACTATAGAGTCGGGTGAACTTAGTATAATCCCTTACTGTCCAGAGCGAGACATTGCGGGATTTCGATGACATAATTTCTCGTAGTTGATAACGCCTTAATATATATGTTCTGTAATAGCTGCACCCGTCGGTGGTTTAGTAAGTTAGACGTGTTCATGACAATTAAATAATCATAATTGCCTAATCACGTTACAACAGCACGATAAAACACAATCTTATTGACATAAGATCACCATTGTGCTCCAATATTTCCCTCAGATAATAGGGATGTGCAATGTTGGACCTTATTCGAATTCGGTAAACAATACAAATATCAATACCTCATTATACAAGGTGTTACAACTATTATCAATTTTAGCAAATATGTTGGCTATCGTTCATACATGATTCCTTGTTGTTAGCCATTCATTATATTCTGAGGACTATCGAACTGTCTTAAACTGTGATTTATTAGATACCTTAGAAAGGTCAAAGGTTATCGCATTTACACGGTTGAAAATGTACATGCCAATAAGCTAGGCTTTCTGTTTGCAATAGCACCATATGAAAGGCTGTTGTTATATTTTTGTTGTTGAAAGAGAGATTATGTTCAAGGCTATATGAAACCCCTCTCAAACTATCAAACTATGTTAAAAAAGAATAAACACATATTAGAAACAAAAGGAAGAACACATAGAAAGTTTAATTAAGCATTATTATGAACGGGAAGAAGTAAATGCAGAAATCAAGTCAGGTATTGAATAGAACGTTACAAAAGTACTAGATCGTACATTTACTGTAACTTTTACAGGTACATTATGAAGATAAACTTCAGAAATAGTTTTAAAATGAATTTCTGCTTTTGAATTTGTATAAAACATAATTCAATTCTTTTTTTTTTATTTCGGTTTTGTAGGCCATTGGCCCATGTACAATTGTAATATAATTCACAAAATAAGAGTAGCACATAAAAGTTTAAAACAGTAGTTAAGTTATTACAGAAGACATAGCACGCTTTCTAAGAGCAAGAGCTTCCTTAATATAATTTGCACATTTAAACAATGAATTACTACATTTGCTGCTAATTAATTTAAGATAATCTTCTTTTGTGTTACCCTGTCTACAAGATGTAAAATAATTTTCTCTAACTGAAGAATATGCGTCACATTCAAACAAAAAGTGAATTTCATTTTCAATCAGGCCACAGTCACACATTTTACATATTCTATTCACATTAACACCACGAATATTACATCTCAGGGGAAGTGCATGTAATCTTAATAAACAAATGGTTCTTCGGATAGCTAAATGATTAATAGAAGATACATAATATTCAATATGTAACAACGATTTAACTTCTTTATAATATCTAAGATGTACAGACTCATGTATTTTACCAAAAATATGTTGTTTATTACAGTCGACAATTCGATTCTTGAAATTAGATATAAAACATGTGATATCACCAACATCCTGACTGTACCATACAAATCCGAAACCAAAGGAACATAACAGATACTTAACTGATGTTGCCCAAGTTATTCTGCCAACTGAATCTAGTTTCCTCATAAGAAGATAAGACTGTTTTGGATAACGATCTTCTGACATCCTTAATAATTTACACCAATAATTAATGCACCTAACGTAATAATCCACATAAATGCTTAATCTGCCACATTCTGCTAAAATACTGTTACTAGAGACCTGCTTTCCAACACCAAGTACATATTTACAAAAATTAGTATGAAATATTTCAATAGATTTCCTTTCCTCAAATCCCCAAATTTCAGAGCCATATAGTAATACGGGTTTAACCTTACTATCAAATAACTTGAACATCAAACCAACAGGCATATTAGGGTATTTAATAAACAACCTTTTCAAAGAAAAAAGTGCCTTACTCGCCTTACTAATTAAATTTTGTACACACTTCGTCCAACATAGCCGAGTAGAAAATAGAATACCAAGATAGTTATAGTACGTTGAAGTCTTGATTTGAATGCCATTATAAAACCACTTTTCATTTGAACGAAGATAACCACCATTGCGAAATACCAGTACCTCAGTTTTATCCATATCAACCTCAAGACCCCATGAGCTACAAAATTTATGTAAAATATCTATCTTTCTTTGTAAGCCTATCACTGTGTCATCAAATAAATTAAGGTCATCAGCATACAGTAATGAAAGTAAGTCCAAAAAATCTGACCCAACAAAAATACCCCTTACCCCTGAATTTTGCAACATGCCCTGAAACTCTGTTATAAACATTGAAAATAGAAATGGACTTAAAATACAACCTTGACGCACACCACTTACTGACTCGAAATATTCATCGATGGAAGAATGAGAATGCCGAACAGCGACCAATATTTTGGAATACATATCCCGTAAAACAAAAAAAAACAAAAATAAAAAAACCATAATTCACTCCCCCTCAATGTATTCTTAAATATAGCATTATTTAATATTTTTATTTACCTTTTACAGTTTACTCAGTTAATTGAAATACCACAGAGCCTATATTGACTGTTGATCGCATATGTCATTAATGTCAAAGATTTAACTTCAGACAAGTTTATTGAATATTGCTACATACAATATAGGACCGTATAACGTATAGAGGATTGATGATAAAGAGTTGTACAAGGTGACACAGTGTGGCTAAAAGCTAACAAAAGGTTCTAAATGTAATGACGTAATAATTGAAAATAAAAGAATTGAATTAAATGTTAATTCACTAGCTATTGTTTCAAACCATAGGGAAGACCGATCGGCACAAAACCTATTCATGAAACTAAACTGACCTGTGAGACTTAGGCTCATTTGATGCACTTAAATCAGATTCAATAATAACTTTTACCGAATAGAGTATTACTAATAAGTCAACTAATGTGAAAACATCAATACATTAACACAAGACATTGAAGTCAATAATCTCCGGTTTTAAAAACTCTTTATATGCAGTGTGATCGCAACGTGACAAATGCACTCTTATATAGAGTAGTACGCTTGCATTATATTTAGAAAAGATAACAATGTCGTAGATGATTTGTCATGTTCGTATTGTTCGTCCCGTCAAACAGAAAACGAATTTCATATATTGTTAGTTTGTGACGCATTTTTAGCTTGTCGTAAGAAGTATTTTAATTGTATTAATGTAACATATCAAAAGATGGTTAATCTGTTAAATTCAAACAATGCTGACGTCATCAAATCTGTCGCAATTTTTGATCAAAGTCTGTCAGGATGCAACTGCAATTGTACTTTGGGCCACTGGGCCTTCAACACTGAATTAACCTGTCTGTCTGTCTGTCTGGCTTGCATTATAAAATGTTTCTTTTATGTTTGCTATACCTTTGTGAATGCGTCTTATATATACCTTTTACTACAATCCGTACTGTTCATTGCACCCTTGTAGAAACGTCAAGTAGTGTTGAGTTAGCCTTAAGATACATGTAGTTAGTAGATGTAGTTTTAGTGTGTGCTTTGTAATTTCCAAACGTCCTAAAATATACTTTTAGCGCTACAAACAATAATCAGAAAATATTTGCAACGTACACGCCCACCATATGTAATTGTTCATGCTTTATCCTATCGCCTGTATTAAATGGATTTCTTGTATGATTGTATCAAATGCGTCATGATTTCATTTCCAAAACCCGAATAATTAAGGGTTTTTCATGCTAAAATGGCCACCTACAGTTTTTTGCTTCTTAAGCGACATTTTATCCTATGACTACCGGCAATCAGGTTGAACAATAAGATGTTTTACTCTCTGAAGATGATATATTTTGCACACATTAATAATGGGAAAATTTTAACAAATACAAAAACTACAACAACGCCTTAACTACATAAAAAAATATCGTCGTTCTCGTCTGTGGAGTCTTTGAATTTGCTTTACTGAAATTAAACGTTTCGATTTATCAAATCTTTGTTTCAATTACTATCTCGTCCCGAGACTATCACTGATTTGAATTGACGTTTCCATGTAAGTTTTTTATGGTCAATGTGTCCTTGAATGCTATTTCTATACACGAATATGAAGCACTATATTGATCTTGAACAAGTTTGCTAATATTAACATGTTATCAATATTTAAACATGGAGGACAATAGGAACACATTATCTGTGACTAGTCGTCTACCCTTTCCCTCGAGACTTGTCTGTTCGTCATAAAAACAAGGGATAGATCAATATACATGTATATGTTAATCTTGGCGAAACTTATATGTAGAGTTGTTTGACAACAAGTATTTTGTTTGGGTGCATAATCAATCTAAATCCAATATCACAATCCAGTCTATATTTCGCATTTGACAAAGATGGAAAAACTGATTAAGATCATAGATCCAAATTATTGATTACTGTTTCAGTATTGCGTCACTAAATGGTAAATATAAGTTGATCAATCATCAGTTTGTTTCTTAACGGGATCAATATCCATTGAATGAATATCACTGTCGATTGATTACTTAGTTTCAAATTCATATTTATGGTATTGTAAAAGAACTTTTATATAAACTGGAGAAAAGGCCGTGTGCTCATTTTTAATCAAACTACACTCTTCAAAAAAAGAAAGGTGTCCGTAGAAAACTGGTTGGTTTTTTGTTGGTTATATCAACACTTTTTACAAATTTGTATTTATATGTCATACTTGAAAAGACATATATTGGTAGAAATTAATACATTTATTTCAATACACGAGGTATAATAGTATACAAACTTGATGGTATACACAATTCATTCACGATTGAAATTATTATGCAACCACGTGTCTACAATCACAGCATCAAACACTGTTTACATGTCTTATTTATGGCAATTAAACATCTAGATAAACATGAATCGATACGTGTGTACTGTACGGAAACAAAACTGCGTCAATCGAACAGGAAATTCAAAGGCAATAATTAATAAAGATGTTACACCTAATGAAACAAAAATCGTTCTTGAACAATACAATAATAGTTCGGTTAAAGGTAAGTTTAGTTTCCTTACGTTATAAGGTTTTATTCATCATCCTGAAGATAGTCATTATCAGCCTTTAGGAAACTATCTGCAATTTCAACATAGCGTGTTATTACACAATGTGATCCACACAATGCAGGCAGTCTAAAGAAACAATTAAAATCATTTAATTGGTTACGTTTATCGATCATCTATTATGACAGTAAGGCATTTAGAGATTACATTGAAATTGAACAAATATTTACTTACAAGTATAATGCAAACAATTATCTGTGTTTATCAGTGTTTACATAAATACTTTTCATAAATGTCACCATCGATTTCATCAATATAGAAATGAATCATCCTTGCTAGAGAAGTGTAGAGCCTGGGAAATGGGGCTCTAGGAGGAGGAGTTTGGGGGTAGGGGGTTACGGAGGGGGTGGAGGTGCTGTGGTTGGGGTGAAATATGCAGCGACATACGTGCGTGTAGGTATGCAGAGAAGATCAACGTTTAGGTCAATGCTTATGCTGTGTATTATCTGATGTTGTCAAGTACAACACAACTGTTGTCATAACTGGGTTTCACTGTTTTGACGACTAATCCTTGCAATGTGACGTGACATTTGTCTATCATGGTGCAACGCGCAGTAAAAATCATTATGTGTGGTTTTCTGTTACAAAAAACTATCTTATTTAGTGTTATGTCACCCCTATTGATTCGTGATTGTTTCGAGAAGACATTCTGAGAAACAAACACCTTTTAATTTTGAGAATTGAATTTAAAAGAGTTTGCACTGTTTAAATTGTGAATATTAAGCCTTTAATTTTAGCGTAATGAAATAAACATAAAGTCGAAAGATTCAACACTTTCATTTGACTTTTAGATTACCATTAATATCTAAGATTGAAATTGCTTCTTAACTGCACTGGCCAACAATTTCATAAAACCACTGGAGTGTAACCAGATCCAGCCTCACCTTGTAACGATTACTTGTCGTAAATTGTAGGTCCTCTAATTTTAACTGTATTTTCATTTTGTATATCATCCCTAACAGCTGGATAGCCTTACAACACTATGAATAGAAACGTAAAAAAGAAAATGTACTCGGAAGAACTTTCTTTTCAGTTGCCTTAAGTAATTTGTTTTAAATTTCGCAATTCCCACAGTTTTACAGGAATGTGTTTTGTCCTGAAATGACACCTTTGCTCAATATGCTATTTGAGAATGACATGTATGGTTTTATCAAAACTTTATTAATTAGTCTTTCTCGATATGTATTGTAACATATAAATCAAACATGAATGGTAACGCTTGTGTATGCTCTTCGTAAGTTTCAATTATCTTGCTCGACTGCTTTCCGTTTTACTCAATAATGAATTGTTGTTGTATATGTAATGAGAAAAAATGTGAACAAATCTACCATCGCCGATTAAAGTAAACATGTTTTGCAGCATTCAAAAGAGCTCTCCCAGTGAAGCCATTCACCGAACTCTGAACGTGCTTCTCATTTTCGTCATTTCTGCTTCATGCTTGACGTGTTCACTGAAGAACGCACGATAATAAGGGACAAAGAATCATTACAAACAGGAAGTGACACAGGGTATGTTTCATCAATTTTGTATGTTGCTTATAAAGAGTCAAAATACCATTTGACCTAAGGTTCAAATCGTATACCTACAACTACTACTTGTTGATGAAATAACACCATTTATTTACGTTTGTCATATTTGACTCAAACAACATACTCTGTGCCCCTTTAATACTTGTAAGTTAATAATCGACGGGTTGTAGTTTCGGATTCGGTTTGACACATTAGCAAAAAGTTTTCATGATTGATATATCAGTTTCAAAACACTTACTTCGTCCTTATTCAAAGATGTACTCGGCCTTGTATGACTAACAATTTTAAAGTCACACCTCCTCTGATTTGGGTAGTCAATTGTAGAAAACAGCCTTGTAAAAGCATTAGCGTGGCGTCATGAACAGTGATTGCAGAGCGACACTTAAAAAATCGATATGTGAATAAAAAACATTTCGATGTCAAATAATTTTTAAATGTGTAATTACCACAGTTAAGTATCAGGTAAAAACAAAATGTCTGGACGTAAGGCAAAGTAATTGTCTGGGAACATTTTATATCAGTATGTGCCGGTATATATAACTATAGGTTATTGTTGCCTCGCAGCCAGAAATGCTGTCGACATGCAGTCCAAAATCACCACGAAAAAACTTAATATTTGTAAACTTTTAATGATGGATTATCATTATTTATTGTAAAGCATCTTTTGACCAATTTTCACCAACAAGTTTCACATGTGTACAGTCTTCTTTAATGATTTATTGTTTCATTATTGATTTAACTGCATCGTTATTGTCATTACATGAGTTGTAATACTATATGCATCAATCATTTTTCAATTGTTTTAATTCTAAGCGAACAATTGAAATGCAGTGCTGCACCTAACGGCTAAAAGTGAAAACTGCACATACACCAAAATGAATCAAAATTCAAATAGAATATGCCTTCAATGTAGAAATAGCCATAACAAATATGAAAAAGGCATGACTGATATTGTACAGGTATAAAAATTGCAGATCATAAAGTAATGCTCAGAATATTCACGGACCTTTTTTCATAGGTCACACATTCCATAGGGGAAAATGAAATTTTATCGCTGTTTTCCGTAAAGCAAGATGGCCGACATTTCAATAAAGCGAGGTAAAGAGTGTGTTTTTAATTTCTTTAGGATATGCTGTGACATCCATCAATTGAATAGCATTTGGATTTGTGATATTGATGCATATCAACTAATTAATGTCATTTTAATGAATTTACAATGTGCACGAGTCGGATAGCAAAGATAGAAGAAAGAACACCGGGATTTGCACGTTAAAATTTAGACTATAGCAGGGTAAAATTCTTCAAAGGCATTTAGAAGTTGGTGTGATTATACTAGAAAATTCTTATCGTTAAAACCTTTTTTATTTGAATTCTCTGGGTTACTTCTTGTCCACCTGAAGAAGGGTCAAGAAGTAGCCCAGAAATGTCGTGAGAAGTCAAATGAAGAAGTTGTTATCCATAATCTAGTATTATACAAAGGTAATTTCATCTTCCTTTTATGTACTCGAGAAGTTTGCACATGCCCTTGCCTTTGTAAATTGCTTTGAATAATATTAACCCATTTATGGTACCAACTAAGAGTTTCTAGAACACTTAATTAAGAGCGAGTTGCAAGGCAATATCACTCCATAAATAATTAATTGTCATTAGTGAACGCGTCCATTAGGTCATGCAGCATTTTGAGAGCAGAACAAATACGGGTATAAAGTGGCAAATAGTCGATACACTCCATTTACCATAATCATCATACTTAAGCAAGTATGTATCTCTTAACCTAACCAATCAGCTTTTTTATTTGATACAGTTGTCAGAGGCAACCAGATTGATGATCATGGTGATGCGTCCATAACAACCCGCTATTGTCTCTTGTAAAGACGTAAATACTGCCTCTGTCACGCGACAACGTCAATCTTTCTCACAAGCAACTTTAATGTACTTAACTTTAATCTAACCTTACATCCCTTGGACCTTCGAAGCCTGTATTGTATACTACAGCTCTAAGTTTGGTTTCTCAAGAAATATTTTGGAACAATTTTCATAGATTTTGTATCAAATAATTTTTTAGGTCAACTTTTGATATTATTTCGAAATATTTCTGAATAACATCGGATACATTCTCTGGAACCAAGTCTCTGATACCAGCTCCTTTCTTCGGAATTTTGGATATAAAGTTACCTGATATCATTTCAAGATGGGCGAGTGGCAGCATGGTTTGTGTGGATGTTTTGACAACTTCGGAATCTGTATCATTACCTACTTCGTGCCATGTGTTACGGCGGGGAGGAACGCCGAGGCCGTTGGGGAGAGCTGCTGTCTGTATGGCTTTCTCTCCATGACATGTGTCGGGCTCTGGTCCATGACCATGGTTAGGGGCAAAATCAGAGAGGCCAAGGGAATTGAGGTAAGAGAATCGAAACGTTATATTACAAATCAGGTACCTGATGGAATGTTTTGGTCTATTTTATGTTACTATATGACATCTTTCAGTTTATGATCGGAGATTCCAAAAGTGGAGGAATGTGTTGACAGCGGAAACTTCCACACATAAAGATAGTGGTTTTGTTTGTGGTTGTTGTTTTTGTGGTTTTGGGATCTGGTGAATATGAAACATTTTTAGAGATGACATTGAGATGTTAAGTAAAGTGAAGCAAGGTTTACAAACATAAGGTACAGCACATATATAGTTTTTCCTTAGAGTTTAAGTCTCTGATCACGATCATTTTCGATACATGATCAGAGAAGCTTGGTGAACTGATGGAGAGGGTTTCAAAACGTTAAATCCGCATTAAAGTAATATCATCTTGGTCCCTTTTTAATAAATATGGGACATTTAAACACATGATCAACAATGATTGAGGCAATGAGGTAAGGGTTTCAAAATATCAAAGTGTGCTCATTAAGTTATTTGATGCTGGTAAGATTTCAGTCTATTGCTTATAAATTAAAGGCATTATTTTCATAACATCAGAGAGGCTTTATCAGAGACAAAGGCAAGGCTTTCTTAGCGTTGTAGTAATACTCATAAGCAATGTTTTGGATGATAATGAATATGGTTAGCCTCTTGTTAATATATGAGGAACATTTTATCAAGGGTTTCAAGGGGTTCCAAAACGTAAAAATTGGACGGTCTTGAGTTTTAGTATCTCTGGTTAAGACATTTGGGTGATAGAATATGTATGTGTGATTGTACGATGTATTAGAATTTAGGTATATAAGGCTTTCACTTCAGTATGTAGTGTCCTAATTGGACGGTAAGGCATCTTAAGCCTTTGAAATTGAATTTCAAGATGTTTAAGTATTTAATAGTTACAAGATCTAAGAATCTAAAGGAAGGTGAGCGGTTTTGATATAAGCACCTTGACCTGAATTGCAGAGCTTCAGAACAATGCATTAAAGTTTGTAAGAATTACATAAAGCCAAAGTTATGGCATTAACTTATCAAATTTTCAATCACTGTTCTGAAAAATAAAATAAGAATGTCTAAAGGAAAATTACCCTGGTCACGATGAAATACGGCATTTTGGTTAAGTTCAGTGTGTATGGAATACTGCTTTGACCTGAATATCTAAAAAATGAGCTTACATTAAAGATGATCACTTCTTCAACCGGAATGAACCCATGCTATACTTACTTTTCCCAATAGACCCACTATTGTTTTTATATAACTATTGTCATGTCGAAAAAATAAAAGAAATCATCTATAACCATCATACACTCATAGGGATGGAGCAGATTAAAGTTACGAAAGCTACAGACATGATATTGACACATAACATAACAGCTGAGACTAAAATTGGATTTCGTGACAAAGAACTAGTCAACTGGCATTTGGTATATGAACAAAGTAAGGTTATCAATTTGAAAGAACGGCATTTGAAAACAACGGTAACAAACCGAAAGTAAACAACATCATGAACATATTATGACCCCAAAATCTATTCTTCAAACGCTTTCACAACATTCCAACAATGCGACACCTGCTGAAGACAAGGTTAGTCAAAACGTCTTCTGGGGCTACTCACTGTACTAATGTAACAACAAATCTCTACCTCCTTCAGTTTGGGGTTTTCTTTTATAATCTACGATCGAGACCAGACAAACCATACAGAATATCGTTTTGATAGAAGGTTTCCATATTCTTTTTGTTCATAAATAGTCAAATTAGATCTTGCAAAACATTGGACTTGATAATTATTTTTTGTGGTTTTGTTAAGCCTGAAATTACTTGTTGCATGTTATCGCACTATTATCATTTAACGATTAAACACTGATGAAAATATGCACCGGTTATACACGGAAGACTAGAAAAGAAAATATTGACAATGGCCAAAGTCAATGAAGGGTATGGGGAAAGAGTTGATATCTATTCCGCCTTGGCAGGATTATCGATTAATCGAGGTAAAACAAAAACACACCCTTAGAGCTCTTGGACGGCTGTAAATAATTGAATTGTTGTATCAACATTGCTTCGTGAACCGTGGCACTTGGGTTCATTATTTGTTTGATACAAATAACTCAGCTTTATTGTATTTCAACAGAACGAAAAGTGATAGAAGAAATTGAAACTCTTTGAAAATAGCACCGTTTAACTATTTTGATATCGATGACGTTATAATGGTGTCCGCCGCATTGGCCACGAAATACTAAAAAAGAAAGAAATGAAGACTTTGTATGTATGAGCGCAAAATTTCCAAGCCGTTATTAACCCTCTTGTTTCGTAACATATGACTTCACGTATAAACCGTTTTTCCTAATCATAAGTTCAGTTCAGTTCAGTTCAGTTCAGTTCAGTTTCAGTTCAGTTTTCCTAATCATCAATAGTATACATGTATCATCTGAGGTCATTGCAATGTCCTTTGAATTGAAAATGTACATCATCCATACTTACAATATTTATATCAAGGGTATAACTGATGATGCATGGTACATATCTTTCATGGAAAAATGTCTAAGCCTACGCTGATTTTGTTAGGGAAAAGGGATCACATCCGCTACAATAATTATTGTAGAGTGGAATATCATTTAGGCATAAGCGACACTTGCCACCACTGACACTTAAACGTGTAGCAACTAGAAGAGGATACATGCCTAGTTTCTACACTAAATTATATTTGACACATGCAGTTATTTTTTACAAGAACACGCACCTATACCTGTACCTGTACCCGTAGAATAGCAAACTGAAACCGCTGTCTGTAGACAATGGTACATCTACGCTGTTTCATCAATATTGATTCTCTTCCTGATGTATAGAAATCAGGTCAACCCAAACAAAGCCTCTGTGCTAAGCAAATGAAATGATGGGTGATATTGTAAGCAATCAATGAGAAACAGCAAGTTTAAGAAGAAAGACAATCAATGGTTAACAAGACGCGGTATGATTTAAGAAGATGATAAAATGGACTTTCAAAGGCATCTATCCCAAGTACAGTTTCATTCGACGGATTGTTGACCACTTCAGACACCAATCTTTACGTAACGATAGTCCAATGCTTTTATATGCTTTTTCGTTGTTTACATCTTTTTTTCCAAACTGTGTCACATATGGTCTGATATGCACATAAATCATTTTGTATTACCTTCGGGTCGACCAAAATATCACAAATGTGACACTATTAGATCAATTTACACAACGGCCGTACACATGAGCAGAGTTGCGTGTCCAATTTGAATGTACACCAATTGCATAACCTATCAAACAGAGTCGTTCCGAAACTATCATTAAGTCAGCTTTATATGAGTTTTCAAAATGACTTATTAGCCCTCGGTATCTGTTTAATATTGACTAATCTCAATCAGAAATCACGACATGACACCTTGAATTTGTGACTATACTGAACCAATTAGCATTGATATGAACATTTTCAGATGCAGTTAGAACTCATCAATAAAACACACCATTAATTACGTTTGGCATATGTGAGGGGAAAAATCAAACTGGCATTTCAAAAAGCAAATATAGCGATACCCCACAATCAGTTATCATTGGTGAGGTTTGATATTTTTGTAACGTATAATAGTTCGGGAGAACAAAGCACACACCAAGACGTCGATCACAGCTTCCTGATTGCACATTAGCGTAATGTTAAATAGTCACGTATAAAAGCGTTTATGAAAGAACTGCGTTTTGTCAATTAATGGTTGATACATATATCCCTTACCTAGTGATCGATTTCACTGGCATGTTCATGTACAAATGACAGTGATATCAAAGGTTGGGAATTATTCTATCACACAAACTGAAATGCAAAATCCCAAAGCTCTATTATGGTAGCAGTGGAACAAATACCAAGCTATAGAGTCAAAACCCTATACATGCAAAGTTTAACCTGTTCGATTTTTTTCTAGTGAAAATAAAAACGTAATTTAGACTTTGTGCGGTTTTTAAATGTTTCTGCCTATTAATTCTGCATATCTGCGTACACTGATGAAATAGTCGCTGAGTTGATGAAAGGAAGATACATAACTGATCTTATTATTGTGATTAATTGTTCTACAATTCTAATTCATCTGACCTATTTCTATGTAAAAAGAAATTGTGGGAATTAATTACACATAAATCAAGGTAAAATCCGAAATAGTTAAATATTCAAAAAGAACTTTCAATCATAGGCAGTTTACCAAACGTTGGCACATTCGTAGGCGAACTGTGACGTGACGTCACAATGTGATAGTGATATTTTGCCACAAGGTATAGCAAGAAAGATATCAATCCTGGTATAAATTGCACTTACTTGTTATGAATAAATTTATTATCCGAGGAAGTTTGTATATTAAAAAAACGAGTGTGAATGTGTGTATTACCCGAGCGATGTGATTTCATAAACAACAGTTTTATAACGTCACAAATGGAAAAACAAACTGCTTTAATAGTTTTAGTCACAAGATATAATGTTTACGCGTGAATATATGAAATATATGTCACTACCATATGAGTAAATAATAATGTAAAGATTCCTGTTCCAGGGCAGCTGCATCAACGACTGTATACTGATCCTGTTCTGTACGCTGTGTACACTCACACAAGAGGCCCAGGTAGGTGATATACTTCTGTACTCCCCAACTGTACGGTATTCTGTAACTATGCGCACTGGTACCTTCTTCCGTTGAAGTCATTAACAGTTGATTTCTATCCATATACATGTACATGTAGGCTCGTCGATTTTCAGGATGTGAGTGGGATTTTCTGTTAGGGACAGATTTACGTTTTAAGCAATTACGATATTCGTGTAAATGTGTACAATGTAAAGATACGATAAATAAAGGTCACCTCAGCTCCAAAAAATATACTCACGAGCAAAAGCAACATCTGAAGTACTAATGACATGTACTTATTTTTATTTTAACTTAAACTAAAATACAGTTACATCGGAAGCCTATCAGAGTAAATTCAAAATATTGACAACTGATATGTAAATGCTTCATGCATAAAAGAAATAGTCGCTTTGGAATCTTGAGAGTCAAAAGATTGGAATCAGTCTATCTTAAGCCGTCGATCATCAAAGATGCATTGACGAGTTTAGTCTAAAAAGGTTTTTTTTACTCCACATCTTCAATGAAGTGAATATCCATATCATATGAAATGTTAACTTACATCATACTGAACATGCTTTATAAACACAATTTGCATCTGTCTGGTGTTATGACAGATGGAAGGACAATTTCTTGAGAGGAAATGATTATAATAAAATTGTAAGCCATAGTCCTAAGTGACCTTTTGAAATAGATTATCTTTTCTTTAAAAACTTTATCTGGCATTAAACGTTTTTATAGATTTGAACTTTCCTGGGAAATTTGACAAGCAGAATAGATATTCGTAGAATAATGATACAGTCGGATACTCAAGTCCTGTATCTACTTCTTGTATGAGATATGTTATAGTAGGTAACGAACTAGGTAGGACAAATTATATCGATATCTTAGTGAGGCATATTTACGAAAAAGCTTGAGTGTATGAAAATGTAGCTTATATATAGGTCACTTATATTCCTACAATCAGTTTTTGTGGAGATAAATATTTGGAGCATTTTGAATTATTTCAGTTTATGTTTTGTTGTTTGTAACTAAAAATTCCTGTGGAATTTATGAAATACCTGTTCGCCTAGTATAATCATTTCCAAATTATATTCCGCAAACCCTTCCGGCAATGCGTTCAAATTAACATACTAATAATGTGGGATAATACCTGTCTTTTAATAAAAGTCCTTTGAGTATAGAAGCTTAAAAAAAATTTCGTCTTCGTAAAGCCTCTCTGTTTGATCTTCTTAGACAGATTGCCATGACTGTTTTTCTTGTATGTGTTCTTGCATTTTCATCAACATACGTAAGAGGACTAATGTGACGTCTTTGCAATGGTAATAAACCACGACAGCTTTAGCTAGTTCAGGCTTAAACTTACGGTTAATTCAGGTAAAATTAATGGAGCATGGGTATGTTGTTATCGACCTTGTTACTTGCCAATTGGCACATTTACGCAGCATTAACTTTTACCTTGAATTTGAAGATTAAGGTTCGCAAATCGAGAAAAATGAAGGGATGGAAATATCAACCTACTATTATCTATAGAAAAAAAACTAAACAGGAATAAAACCGTTATTTTTAAAAACAATTTTCACATTTTTCATAAAATGTATTTTGGCTTGGTTCATAATAGAAAATACAAATCGTTCATTAAGTTTATATAACCAGACTTGTATCCGTTGATGAATGATTTACGGTTATACGAAGTATCAAAACATAAAGTTTCATATATGATGAAGGGAATAATGTAAAATGCATTTGGTCTGCGGATAAATGCTAAGACACTTTTAACAAACTGAACAAATTTTAATGTCCTAGATGTAAGATAAATCAAACCAAATCTTTAAATTCAAATAATTACCGACTTAACAGACAGAAAGTCATCGTTTTTCCTTCAATCTCATTGAAATCAGGGAGAACCTATCAATCGTAACACGCACTTTACTGCTTAATATGAGTGGGACCTTGTTTTAGACATTTCACTTAAAAAAATTCAAACATCCAGCGGGACTCTCAACTATCAAAACACGCCGTACTCTCCGTTGTTTAAAGATATCCTAGATCATCATAGCACTCAATACAACAGAAAAGGCAGCAAATAATGAGTAATAAGTTCCCTCAGAATTTAATGAGACTGAGTTCATCACAAGTGCATTACCAAATTTTTCATTGCATTGCAGGAAGTGCAGGGCATGAGCGCTCAATCGATGGTTCGAGAGTAGAGAGCAACTTCCGTCTGTCTGTGTGTCACGTGACCTTCATTGGTGAATAGAAGATTGACAGACAACATACTTTAATACCTTGAAAATTTTCGTTTCGAATGATTCAAATTATTTTGATTCGCTCCCTGATAAGTATTGTTTGATAGAATATTGTCGTGGTACCAGTCTGCTGTTCTCTCTACTGCTGACTGCTGTAAACACGGAACATGACAATGTTTCGACACATTAGAAGAACTGAAGTTAGTCAATCATATGTATGAAGATCAAATGACTACACTTAAACTAAAGTCGTTCTTTAATATTCA
Source organism: Phorcus lineatus (assembly GCA_921293015.1). Classification (NCBI taxonomy): domain Eukaryota; kingdom Metazoa; phylum Mollusca; class Gastropoda; order Trochida; family Trochidae; genus Phorcus; species Phorcus lineatus. Next base: position 44,215,221 of record OV121092.1, on the reverse strand, counting down.
AACCGAATTCTACCGAAGGGCATCATCGATTTATCAAAACTTCAGAGATATTAATTTTTTTATATTTTTTGAAAGGACAATATAGTTCCTGAACGACAAGGTAAGTCATAAGGATTTTGTTCCTGAATCCGTCGGAAGTCGTTGAAGTTATACTTGTATAGGACATAGGATGTTACATAGTCTTACGGCCGAGGTATTTGAAACTATAATTGTAAGCTAAGAACATCCGACGCCACATGGATCTTGTTCCTGTCTCTGTTCAAGTCGTTAAAATATAATTGTGATTTAACGACATAGGCATTACAGAGATCTTGTTCCTGGATGTGCCCGAGGACATGTGCCTGTGTCTCGACTGCTACTTTTAAATGGATACGGAAAGATTTAAGCTGAAGTATCTGGACAACTCTATTTCATCTGACTCCTTCTACAAGGGATTGCCCGGGAAACTGGTCATGTCTATCAACGGAATTATGTGCGGCAAACAATCAATTAAATAACTTCACCTTCTTGCTAGAAAATTATTACGTTCGAAAGACTTAGTAACAACTGGGTTACAATGAGCACATTTGCTGTAGAATAACTCTTATCTTATCTTATTGGAGTTTTTTATCTCCAAAATTGTATCTGAAAATAATGTTGTCTTTATTTCAAGCACTATAGACGCAATTAACGTGTGTGAAATGAATCCTTTATAAATTTATTTTCATTTTTATAAGTTTATCTATCTTTAAACGTTAAAATCATATGACTATATTCTTAATAAATAATATTTTATTTCAAATATTATTCTACTTTATTACCCATATGGTTAATCATTAGCGGTGACATATTTTCAATATGAGCACATGTGCACATATCAATTTTGCCTTGCAACGATTGTTTCAGCGCGAGTTACCGTATTTTGGCGTCTATAGCGTCATGAAACCATTGTTCAATGCATTAGCGGACCGTCGTAAGAAATAAAGAAATTATTACCCTAGGAAATGTGTTATATGACTATTACGAAAACTATGCGAATTGGTGTATAACCCTCGCTCTCGCTCGGGTAAAACAAAAATTCACACTCGTTTCGTAAAAGTCATATGTACACTTTCTCGGGTAATAATATCCATTTATGTAGCAACATAACGAATATCGATAATACCACAAGTGTATGTGCTAATGTTAATGTGCAAAATATGTCAATGTGCTAATCGCCAGAAATTTTCAGTCAATTTGTAAATTGCCTTAATTTTAAAGTCACTTTACAAATTGGCCGAAATTTCCAGACAAAGTGCACTGGACCGCTGCATATTGACTGACATATGACCTATTGTGTTTTGACAACATGACGACAACAACTATTCACAAGTTGCACAACATGTAAAGTAATTGAACAATATACCTTGAGAGATACTGTTGTAAACTGCAGGTAATGATGCCATTATTTGATGAGTAAGATCATTTTACATACAAAGGAAATGCAACAGGCTGGAAGACTTTTTGAAATATTTTTAGACCATTTCAATAGCAAATGAGGGATATTCTCTGCTGACGTAGCAAGATTTGTTCTCTACGAATTATAGCTTTTTTTATGAGTAAAACAACGAGAGGAACTAGACCCTTTACACAACAAATTTACTGAGGTTAACCTTATCACATAGTATTTAACATGCTTAGAATAAATACAAATGTAACTACCTTTCCATCACGTAACTGATCCGAAGTAAGCCCCTTTCTTTTTGGTGGTTAATAGAATTGTAGTCCAGCTTTAATTAGTCTTTTGTGCCTGATTTATGCTTTGTAATATGGATGTCAGATAGGGTAATCAAACCATTGTCTACAATGTATTATTCTTCAATTTCTTAATATTCTTTTTAAAATTGAACGTTTGACACAAGCTGTATAAACTGCAGTTTGTGCAGAAGGCCCGTTTTATAAAGGACCACAGATATCACCAACACCGTGTGCTCTAAACCATCGATTTGTTATATGTCATAACAGCCAGGTTAACAGTTTAGGCCCAGCAATGTTGTATGAACTGGTCAAATACTACTAAATCAATATCTCAAGTGTTGTAACCGAGCATGCGAAAGTGAAAACCCTTACTTTAGCAAGTCATTATCACGAATGCAAACGGTGAAGCACTTCCAACATGCTTATCTGAAATGTTTCCTTTCAACGCATGTTAAATGTATGCGTTTTAGTTTTCTATCTTGTCGATATAACGTTTTATGACATTATGAAGTTAAAGACGCTGTATAAGACACTTATAATGTAGCCGTTTTAATCATAAAAATTAGTACTTTTTTAAAGTATTTGTATTGTTAATTTTTAATACCAAGCTATATCCTGTAACTATATATCAAAGTCCAATTGTCAAACAACAATAAAACGTACAAATTGCCTGGAATAACCCATGGCTGTGCTTTAACAGTGAAAAAGTACAATGTGAATTCAATGAAGTAATGTGAATGGTATTAAAGGAAAGGGAAAGGTAGTAGAAGTATGAATAGCAACGGGGGTAATGTGAATGGTAACGAAAGTAATTATAATTTGAATGGTAATAAAAGGAATGAGAATGGAGACGAAATTAATGTGAATAGAGACGAAAGTAATGTGAATTGTAAGGCAGGTAATGTAAATGGTAACAAAAGTCATGTGAATAGTAATAACAGTTATGTGAATGGTCACGAAAGTAATGTGAATCGTAATAAAAGTTATGTGACTGTTAATGAAAGTGATGTGAATGGCATTGAAAGTGATATGAATGTTAATGAAAGTTATGTTAATGGTAATGAAAGTAATGTGAATGGTAGTAAAATTCAGTCTTATTAATGACATATCATGAAACGAATGGTCCAACACGACCAAATCCAGTGACGGTCGCAAGCTGTCAAACAATTGCAATTCTCTAAAATAGGGTACTTACCAACACTAGCCGCGTCGACATTTATGACACAAGAGCCAGTCCATCTTATCATCTTATTCATCATGTTTATCTATCAATGTCTTCCATGGATATAAGTAAAATAATCTTGAAAGCGGCGTTAAACCCCCAACTCACTCACATTACCGTAGAACTTATATCTCCATCAAGAGGAAACCTATTGATGAATAAGGATTCCAAAGATCGACAAAACGCTGATAAAATGTAATAGTGGCAAGATGCAACAATAACCAACCATGTCTGACAAAGCAACAAAAATAATAACTGTTTCGCATCTTCTATGGTGATGATGGACATGGGCATCCACGGGGTCTTACCAAGAAGGCGTTGATAACAGCCATTTAGCAATATTAACATCGCTACCACATGCACAGCAAATAACTCTTTCTTGGTGATTTAACTAGAGTATGAATGCATACATGCATTCCTCTTCTCTTCATATATTGGTACTAGTTACTAGTCGCGACATATTTTGTCAAATCAAGTTTAAGGAAATATGTCTGAAATCAATACTATTAATTTCAAGGTAGCACGTTATGTACTAAGCGAGTCACTAACAGTGACAACAACCGACTTTGAACCAAGCGGTCTGTATTTCAGACGCTGGTATCTGATAAATTACGGTATTTCATTGCAGAAGTGACACATACAAGCACTAGAATTTGAAGGTCCTAAATACATCAACCTTCAATTGTCACACGTACGTGGCTAGATGATAAAAGGCAATGTGGTTATTCGAATAAATACGGAATGACTGAGATACATTTATGAAATATTGTTTATTTATAACACATGTCGACTTCATTGGAATACTCGCACATGTATGATATACCGGGTGCTACTTAACGAATGTGAGGGTTTGTACATCAAGTTTCACTTTACCCATTCAACGCGAGTCCCGAGACTTCTTTTCTGGAGCAAATAAGTTTTAATTTGAAAAGTAAGTGAAGGCGGTGGAGTCACAATTCGTTTAATGCTCAACCCTCGTGTAGCTATACGTAGCCAAGGCCTTCACGTTGTGACCATTGAGTTTACAGGGCGGCCACGGATCAATGACCTATTCTGTTCAATTGTTGCCATACAGAGTCTATATACAAGTGTATGTTTGGAATTAGACAGCTTACAAACACGCCATGGAATACCAAAACGGGTGACGATACAGGGAATCCACGAAAATCTGTCCAATCGTATGTTATATTTGCAATATCACCCTTGGCAACGGGTATGGCATAACAAAATTTCTGAGCCGAAGGTGTCACTATTTAGTCCCGTGACAGCTTGGCCAGTCAGTCAGTGTTCCTCCAAGAACTCATATACTCACCCACACCAGTCCTCGGTCGGCACCCTAACTCACAAGCAAAATGGGAGAGTGGTCTAACGGTTTGTTCGGATGCTTCAACGACTGTGGTCTCTGCATCATCACCTATTTCGTGCCATGTTACACTGTGGGGAAGACAGCAGAGAAGATGGGTGAAAGCTGTTGTGTCCACGGCTGTGTAACTCTCATCGGGCCCGTTGGAATTTACTTCAGAGCCAAGATCAGAGGCAAAATCAGGGAATCCAAGGGAATCGAGGTGAGTCCAACATTTCATGATTTTGTGGCCATTTTTCTAATTCATTCGACTAACCTCATTTTAAAGGCATTTTTTAAAAACAAATTGTACTCATGCATTTGATCTGTAGTGACTTACCTATCGGTTTAGCTTTCTCTCATTCCATTAAGTGTACAAAACTGAAAGGTGAAAATCGGAGGAGTTAATCGAAATACGTACCACTTTTCTCTTTGTACATTACTTAGCTCCAATGTATTCAATATCAATGGGCTAATCTGAAATTGTTTGTATTATTAATTGTTCAAGGTTCGATGGATAAATCGGTTTCATTGAAAACTTGATGTGAAGAATAACTGTCAATAATATAAAGTTATATAAAATGTAATTAAGTAAATTTTTACGACTGATTATAGATATATAGATTCTATGTCCAACTTGTTAATCTGCTGAAATTCTGCTGTCTTCTGTATTTACAAATCATCAGATAATATTAAAACGAAAACCTTCAAACGATTTAGTGATGAAAATGTGCACGTCATCCCCAAATTTGTTTATTTGCGAGGTCCCGTTGTCAAGGCCTTACTAACGCTGTGTAAAAGGAAATATGAGATCAGGTCACGTGACTAACCAGCGTTAATAACTGAAGGGGGGTCTTGAATCAACACGCTCACTCACGGGACCTCTTGTATTGAGATGAATGAATATTCCTGGGATATGTATAAGAACACTTATTTCGCCTAGTTGTAAAGACCAATTATACATATCTTTTAAGCATTTCGGCATTTTGTCAATATTGTCGCACGCTTTATTTGATTATGTTGATTTTTGTTGTCTTCAGTTTTTCTAAAACCTTATAAAAAAGTTTTTACTTTAAAGCTCTATAAGGAGATATAAGGAGATAGAATAATCGTCTTACCACAACATCATATAGAGATTGCAGGTACAGACAGTTGGTCCTTAGCAAATGTTTTTATAAGGAACAATGGATTTTGATAAAGAGTAAAGATCCTTGTCATGTGTACAAATTATGTTTTAACATGCAAGTTGGTCAAATAAGGTGATATTCTATTCAGAAAATAACTGTCCGTTACGCTATATACTATTATTGAATAGATCTTAGTTGTTCAGATATGGTTTTATACAGGGTACAATATGATCACATAGACTTCAGAACATATTATAAGAAAGTATCGCAAATGGCGATACCAAACATAAAACATTATAGTAGCAATAAATGTCACGAAACAGACCATGTGATAACCATTATTGTTTGTTGGTAAAACACCTCTTCACCCCGTTGCTAGGGACGCTTTAATACGGTGTCATGGATTTTCTGTCATGTCCAGTTAGCTAATCATATCAAAATAACCGCAGCAATTGACTAATTCGTATCGTTAACCATTATATAGTGTTAGGTGCGAATAAGGAAGAATAAGCTTTTATTAATGAATGAATTAATTAATTATTGATTTTTTAAATTAAATAATAGTTTTTAAAGAGCTAAAGGTAATAATGACTTTTGACATCGGATATTTTCATATCATTTACATTTTGCATTATGGTATTTAATTTTTATTGTAACAAAATTCAAGTTACGGGTGAAGCTTATTAATTGATGTTGGTGCAGGGACGAAGAAGTTCCATTGTACAAAACATTCACTGCAAAGTAATGATAGATAAACCAAGAAGATTATGTATCCATGACAACCCTAAAATGTAGTCTCTGTGTACATCTATTGATAAATATACCTATTTTTGTATGCAAATATTGATGAATATAAAAAATGAACAGAACAGAAGTGAATATGATTATTTTTTTCATAACCTACATAATCAATTATGCTTTGCATAGTATACTCTTTCCATGTACTTATTTCATAACAATGGAAAATAATAATTTAATAAGAGCGCATTTCAGCAACCCTAATAGCTACAGCGTATTTAAAGCATTGAACATTTTCAATAAATAGGAACAACAGACTTACTTCATTTCAAAACTAGAGTTTTCATTTTTATTTCAAGAGTCCACAAAATGATGCATTCGTTTATCTTTCTTTTTCAAATGTTCTTCTTTATTGTTTCAGGGTTCATTCTGCAACGACTGTGTCATGCACTGGATCTGCGCGCTCTGTTCAATCGTACAGGAGGCTCAGGTTAGTTATCTGTTCAGATTACCGTACTTAACAGAAAACATAGGGAATCTCACCCACATATCTTCTATTATTACTGCAGTGTTATATTTATACGGCGATATTAAACTAGTGTAATACCGCTGCACGTATCACGTCATAATATTGTGTGGTTGTGACGTCACAATGTTAGCACCGCGGTCACAATGGCGGCCAAGTCGAGGAAATGTTTCGTTCGGCACACTTTCGGGAATCATGCTTGATTACTGAGGTCAAGTAATAAACAGAATACTAAACTTCCTTCAATTTAATACAATTTTTATTAAACTCGTTAATGATTTGGTATCAAACTCGCTTTCGCTCGTTTAACACTTAATCATTAACTCGTTTGATAAAAATAGAATTAAATGGAAGGTCGTTTAGTATACTCTATATATCAAATAAATCCAACACGAACTTATAAAGGTTCCGAAGCTCGCTGATGCTAAGCTTACTGTTATAATTTGAATGTTGATGTATTTAATAAGAAGACAAGGTGTAGGTTTCTATTTATAAGCCAATATAATTTTTTTATGACGTTTCCATGCAAACTGTACATCTCTGTACACTGCAATAACCTAAAATACCCAAGAGTGGTGATGTCATAACATTGTGACATCATATCACTGCGACGTCATTATTCGATGTATTAAAATCATTATGAAATGAACACGGTTTTGGATGATCAGTTGCAGTTCAAAGTACTTCGAAATGGTTTTGGGCTGCGTATGTCGGAAGAGTTCATTTATTAATAAGATGACGTACTATCTAGAAATATCACCCATGGACTACGAAATGATATGGAAATTGTTTTAATTGACCAATTGGTTTATATTTAAAATTTGAGTATAGTACTAGAAGTACTACAAGTCTACAAATATATTGTTTTGTACGTTGAAACATTGTGAACTCCCTTAAACATTTTGTCTGTTGGTATTAAACACCTTGGATGTCTACTAGATGTAGTTATTTCGATTGCTAAACTTTGCGAGCTGTGTAGTTTCTTTGCATACCTTTTTCAATGATTTAGCGATGTCGTGACCAAACCTATATAAAAGCATTATATACATTGTGCTTTGATGTTAATTATTTGACGTGTTAACTTTCATGTGCAGGCACAAAATATCATGAACTATAAGTTGTGATACATTTTGAACATTCTGAAAGGTCAAAGTTATTCAAGATATCAGGACCAAGATTTATTGATTGATGGCATGAAATCAGAACATTAAAAAATAAAATTAAGTCATTTCATATCGGGTTATGATACTGTTAGATTGGGAAACGATATCCAATACATTTAAAGACGATAATAAGTTTTTTACATCATATTTGATTGTGACATATATCCATTTTAGTAATATGATATTCAGACTATGAATGTAGAAAGAATGACATAATTGCAACACACTGTACGGCAAAGGGTTAGACCAGATTCAGCAGGTGTCTCTTACAGAATGTTAATACTCTTTTGCTGTATGAGATAGTTATGAGTTGTACTGGATAGGAGGCTTAATAAACGAGTTAATTCCCTCTTGATTACTCTTCCAGCTCTTGTTTAAACCTTGATATTCTCAGATAAGTTAGGACGTGCATTGTAGAACAGATCGATTCTTTGGATCTGACCTTCATTAGAGAGGAATAAATGCACCGATGCATAAAGCAACCATGCATTGTCCATGATCCCGATAATGTCGTCGGCCTTTGTGTGTATAGTGGTATGTAGATAATGAACCGTGCTGTTATAGACATTCAAATCCCGTGTGTATTGTTATGAATATGGAAGGGAAAAAGTTTATCCGGGTGTGCTAAATGTGGTCATTGATGCTAAGAGGCGCATTTGATCAATGGCCACAACGGAATAGGGAAAAGCGTTGATATATGATCATACTTAGACATAAATATACACGATAGGACACTGATCATGCAGGTATTTGGTGGTATGTAAGTTTAGAAATTATTACGGATTATTTCGTTATTCACGGACACACTGAATCACAGCAATCCTAGTTTTTTGTTTATTTTAAAAAGTTATATTGGTTAATACACTGTACTAACTTCTTCTCCTCATGTCCACAGGAAGTCGATGCTCTTGACCGCGGGTCTGGTGGCCAGCAACAGGCAATGGTCAGGCAATAGACTTACAACCCCCAACCGTCCCTCCGTCCATCAGTCCAAGACCATGGCTCATCTGTGATATAAACATTCCGACCACAGACTGACTACGCTGTATATAGTGAACCTCCCGCTCCGCCTTCATACATCTTTACCAAATAAGCGAGACGGTTTCACATCTCGCGAGTATTTTATTGTGTGAGAGGAAGTGTATTGTTTTGAATAAATATTTTGTTTTATGTAAATAAATTTATTGAATTATTTTATCATTATCCTTGAGGACAATCATTTAAATAATTCATAATTTACCAATCTCTCTGACCTCATATTTATGTAAACCTAATATGCGAGGATATTCTATTTTGTGAAAAAAAGTTTATTGTTTTGCAGAACATATCTGGTTTTACGTAAATATATCTCAATACTTTTTCCACTTTCTTCTGGTGTATTATTTCAAAAAGCAATAATTATCCAAAAGATTTTAAATAAATGCATTGTTTTATAAGTATTCTCTTGTTCTGTTAAGTGACATTTTAACAGAATGTATTCCTGTTCGAAATTACAAATGATTGTTAACTACTTTATGACACTGTTATACCTGTTACGAAACATTTCCTGAAGTATCAAATCATTCGAAGAGCATAAATTGTCATTTATTCCAAATTGAAAACAAAACGACATTTTTTCAGATATGTAATTCGTATTATATATAAAATATCATATTATGATGTAAATCACAACAAAAATCTGTAATAAAAAAGGAGATTTCTACTGTCATCGATCAATGAATAATTGTTCGAGTCTGCATAACATAGAAATAGTTTCACAAGTACTTATACAAGTCGTCTCGTGGACAATCTCAATCACTGAATATCAACCAAATTCAGTTCAAGGAGACTGTTTTCCACAAGCTTTACGTATGTTAGAAACTTATGACAACTGGTAACGTTAAGAACAGAGTGAGTAAGGCAACTCATATATTCCTTTTCCAAACTACTATGTCGTGAAATCAGAATCAGGAATCGGATCATCGAAATTTCAAAAGTGGGAAGGATCACTGTTGGATCCTGACCAACAAATTATTATCTCCCATCATAACGCAGCTCGAAATTGACAATGTCACACAAAGGTTAAGGCTGATATTTAAATGATATAGCTCCACTCCAAAGTACAAGTACTAATATTCACAGGTGAAACTGACCGGGTACACACGTGTTGTCATGTTTATATAGCAACCAGTAAACAAATCCAGTATATTCTTCAAGAGGTCGATACTCGTAGCAAGCAACAAAGGATATACGTTGGTTGTGATATTGGTTACGAGTCACCTTCCAGAGCATGTGTCGTGTTTAAACGGAACTGTAATACTCATGCAAAGGAGATAAAAGGAGTAGTTTGTTTGTCTTCAGTTGCTTAGCGATCGCATAGTCAATTTCGCGATAGTGATACTGTCACGCAGGTGCGTTTAGGGTATTCAACTCTGGTAACTAATATGACGAAAACATACCCGAAAACTATGTTAATTTTGCTTTTGAAATCTGTACCATAATATGTAAAGCACAATCCACCTGGTAAGCAAGACGTTCAATGTTCATAAAAAAAACCCTTTACATACATAGCATATCAAAATTAGTACAGGGCACATGTACTCGTATAGTTTTTTGTATTTTGATAGAATTTGATGTCAAAATTCAAGGCTTTCAACTGGTGAAATTTTGAAAGGAAATCCAGCAGAGTGAAACGTAATTCAGATAAAGTCCATGTAGAGAAGATACAAATAATATGGGTTTACAACGTTTTATGCTTATGATGTTAAAATCACTTGTTTGAAAACGGTGTAAATTATTACAACGAAACGTCTGATTTCTTTGAGATGAATAAGTTGTATATCCGTGGAATGTGTACTTTCTCATCAAACTAACTTCTAAATTACCACAGAAAGAGAAAAATCAATGGAAATGAAGAATTCAAACGAGTAGAAAATGTTTCAGGTTTCACTATTTCAGGTTTGTTATCTTGAAAATATAATAAAGGGATATAGCTAAGTGAAATCAACAACTTTTCCAATTACATGGTATTTAGTACACCATTGATACCAGCAATCGATGGTTGGGACAAAGGAACCGTGGTAGTTCTTGTTTGATGATTCTTTACAACAGATGCATTTTAATGCGTTGTAGCACATTTCAAATTTCTATCTGTTTAATTTTTTTCTATCAAATATCGACATGTGCACACTATATCATTTTCAGAGGGTTGAACTTTGCGTTACTTAACCAATATATCCATAGTAGTAGAAAAAGATACCAATAATCAAGCGAAAACTTCAGAGTAAACACGTTTAAATAAGTCAAGTTCATTAAATGGAATCGTGTAGACAAAAACTCGCTTTCTTTCAGTATTCAAAATCTTGCTACAGCGCCTTAAATGAAATTTGGAAAAGTTAGTTATTGATACATTTATGATTTTATGCATCATTTTCTCTTAAGAATGAACCTTGTACATACATAACTGGTGATATTTATTAACCAATGGGAATACCTAAAATATTTACTGTTAAATGGAGTTTATATAAACACGAGAGGTAGTCTAATTACCGTGAGTCTAATCATATTACATGCATATTTCCATACAACCACAATCCTGCTTATTACGGAGTTTTGTAAACTGTAAGATATACTCAAAATAATACTATAAACAATAATTATTTCTTATGAAAAAGTCTTTGTTGAAATATTTTTATGCATGGTATTTCAACAGAGGAGTCCCTATTTTTTGATTGATCATAATGTGAGGCAAACAACCGAAGGCTAACAATAAAAACTCATACTGTTTATGGTATCAAGCTCAATATAATGACTGCAAAACTTGAAAGAAATATATTATATCCCAAAAGGACCGTTTCAACAGACAGAATTATTGTATGTATTCATGATCTTATGTTTAATGGTTTTTAAAAAATATTGAGACCCATGTGAACATTTATTTAAACGTCGTTCTCACATGTTGGCAAATCGACTTCAAGTTTCAACTTTAATATTTATCTAATATACACTTGAAGCCAATTCCTTTTTCATTTCTTATTTTGATAGTATGGGGAAGTTGTACCAAAACAGTTAACAAATGTGAAGTAATTGTACACCAATTGATTCAGTATTCACAAACAAAGTTATTTGATTTTCAACGTGAAGCATTCAATAACTTTTCAAAATAGATAAATGAATTTATCTTAAACACGAAATTAAATGTCACCAATATCAAGGCACTAATTTTCAAACAAAAGAAGCAGTTTTAAATCTCAAGTTCATGTTCAGTTTAGCAATGCAAATTCATTTCCCAAACTCGAAGGCTGTTCACACCTAAATGGCCACCGGTAGCTTTTGCTTGATATGGACGACCTGGTACAGTGATAAAATGCTTGACCCTCCGAAAGTAACACCTTTGGTATAGCTAAAGTTTATTTGCGAAAGTTAGACTTTAAAAAAGTGCTACTGCCTCTTTAAAATCTTTGCTAAAAATTTATTTTCAGATAAGCACTTGGGACGGAAATAATGATCCCCCGTAATAGAAACTGGCACTATAAAGAAACACACACAAAGTATAACTTACGCGTTAAATGCTGGAGATCACATGGAGATGTTCGTATAAACATGCTGGAACATGCAAAGGGGGAAAGGCGTACTGTACGTCCTACTTTCTTTCATACGCCTAACGTTGCAATATGTTTCTTCTAATTACATGGTTAAGCACACCGTCATAGCAGGTCACCAGAATGTTTTTATAGTTGCTGCAATATAGACTTGGTTATGAGTTTTAGAAATAGCTAGCAAAAAAAGGTTTTAAACAGGAGCTAGTTTTTTAAAAATGTATTTCTTCTTAATGTTTTCCCCAAAAAGTAGGGTATGCCAAATGTATTTATACAGAAGGTCACTACTCAACCCGGTCAGGTCGACACTGTCTTGCAATTGGTGACATTTATTATTGGTTTCGTGAGTTAACTTTATTAACCTACAAATATTAGCTACAATTTACATACAAGTTATAACAGTCATCGGTAATGTCTATTTATACGTTGCTATATTGCGAAATTGTTTGAAATTTCTTATCGGCGCTGTTGATCAAAAGATTATATCGCATATCTTCTCTCCTTGGTTACGTAACAAATCAAAGAAATGAAATATATTTAAATCCCTTTTTAACACTTGTTTTTGTCGATCGTTATCAAATCTTTCATACATGTAACCATCAACCGTGGTTAAATCCATAGATTATCAATTTGATCACTATAAACTCCTTTTTTATCTTTTACAAGTATGACACCGTATTTCGAAATTAGTAGTTCTAAGGAGAAGGGTATGAGACAAATCACTTCGATTTTTCCAATGGTTTACTCCATTAAAATAACAGAAAGTTGGTCAGCCTTTTATTACAAGGAAACGTATTTTGTGGTTTATTTACTTCAAAGCATTATTGATAATCCACTGAAGATATGCTTTGTTCGAAAAAAATTAATTGTAGTGTTGCAACTGAATTAATTAGCCAAAAATGTTCAACTATTTCGGATAAAAGATTAAAAAAATTCAAGGAAGGTCAAGAAATGACTAAGCATTTTATTAAGTACTAAATCTCACAATATTTCACGACAAACTTACTCAAAACAGTCATAAAAGCACTGTAACACGTCTTAAAATTTCCCAATACACAACAAATAGTTTTAGTTTATTAAAATCCGTATACTGCATGCGGCGTGTATGAACACCTTTAATAACCATTTTAAAAGGGAAAATTGTTTCGAGTAACTAAACCGAACTTACGTTCATTTCAGGAATCATTTTATTGATTAGAAATTTTTTCATACAATTAATAACAAGTGTATTCCGTATCGTAAGGTCGATTTATTTGCCTAAGAAATCATGCTTAAGTACCCTTATGGAAAACATTTTATTATATCATGACTCCTTATCCAGCTTATATTAGAGTCGTGAACTAAATCACTGTCTCTGGATCTGGTAACACAGGTCGCTGCTTTATGACGTGTGCGTCAGGAACTGGTCAGGCATATGAAGCTTCATGAGTTGATTGAATATCCATAAAACCTACCCTGCCTGTTGAGATACGTTGTAAATCAATAACATCAAGTGCAGGCTACCCGGGTATAGATTTAAAGGTCAATCAAACCATCCAGTGTAAATGGGGCCGTTCAGCCTGGATATTTCTACAGGAATATTTCTGTCTGTACACCGGTGTTATATAATGCTCGTAAAAATAATATCCTACTGTTATTCATGTGTTTCATTTCGATACACTTTTAATAAAACTCCTCATAGCGAGAAGACAGGATAATATCCTTTACAAATGTTATTCATTCACTTTAGTTATTGGAAAGCAAATTGTATTCAAAAGATATCGCTGTATGTTGCAGAACCTTTTTAAAAAGCTGCAAGTCGTGACAACCACCTAAAGATATACCACTCTAAACGTGGGAAAACATACACGGTCCCATGGACTGCAACTGTTATTCACAGCGTAATTGTCCCTATGAACACATAAAATGTTGTAACCTTTACCTCATCCACAACCCAGAACCTGTGATGTAACGTTAACATCAACCAATGCTCAACAAACCAACACTTCACATGCACTCAGCATTAAATACTTCTTGTATACACTTATTTTGGAGGACTCTTTTGGGCAAGAGTTAACATTCATCCTCTTGGTTAAAACTACCCTAATTATATAGTTTTTATAGGGGTCAACTTGCCCTCTAGAATACTGAAATGAATCTCCCTGTGGCTACGTGTGCTCAAGAGAATTATCATATTGTTAACTTTGTCCAGCCAAGCGTATTCTTCTTTACTATTACCGCTATCACGGTAAGCTTATCCGTCTCGCTTGCTTTAATCAAGCGTAAAGCCAGCCCTTTGTATAAGTACTTTCACCTTTACTTAACCCTAAACAAATTTTATATCAACAGTAGAGAAAATGTGAAAAAACAAACTTCTTAAAAAAAAAAAATTAAATTGTCATTCGTCATATGATAAAAGTGTTCGTTTGTATATGCATTGCAAGTGTACGACTGCGGTAAACGACTGTTGGCATCTCGAAAACGTATCATTTTTTAAAATATTTTTAATGTAGAAACATAGATTAGATGCTATATTCCTTTATAACCACTAGTCGGAGATTCTGATGGAATCTTATCATGCTTTTCAAGTTTATGTATGGTCAAGAACTGGCACACAAATGATTTCTTTATCACAGAGAGGGTCAAAAAAAGGCGTTATTCTCATACGAAACATGGTTTATGATTATGGCTTTACTGCTCCGGATGAATTTGGCCCGATGTTCCACCACCATACATATTGCTATAAGGGAGGAAGTGGCGACTTCCACGCCTCTTCAACGGCCTTAACAACTCTCAGGTTGTTGTAAAAATCCCTCCCTTAATAAACCAATCATGCCCCATCTGGGGAATAACATTGACAAATATTCCGTCTGTTGCTATACAGGGAATATGTTGAAACACGGTTGATTCTAATAAGACTGCATGTAATA
This sequence comes from Phorcus lineatus, assembly GCA_921293015.1. NCBI lineage: Eukaryota > Metazoa > Mollusca > Gastropoda > Trochida > Trochidae > Phorcus > Phorcus lineatus. The sequence goes on along the minus strand of OV121092.1, from coordinate 44,199,901 downwards.
AAGACGTGAATTACAGATCCACTCCGTGATAAGTTGTAACCACCGTAAATATGAAGGTACAATGTCGAAAACGATCGAAAACCGGACAGAGCATCCTGCCTCAGGGTAAGACGTATAGCTGACGCTCCAATCTTCGTCTTACCCTGAGACAGGATGGGTAGTGGAGTGTCAGAAACTTATACAAAGAGGCCAAAAGGGCAATCAGTAATTGATGGTGTTTATGGTACTTGTATCCACGTAAATTGGACTTATGATCTCTGCTTCTTATAGGCTGATTTCGTGGAAAACCAAACCTGATGAGGGATCCTTCTGGAATGAAAGTTCAGATGTTTTGAATTTCTATCGCCAAATATGACGTTTGGATTCGTATCAAAGTAAAAGGATATGTCAAGAAAATAAAGTAGAGGTTCTTAAACCCCCAAGTAGATAACATGTCTGTGCATGGACGACATGCACGCAGTTTGTGTTTAATCTGAGATCTAGATATAGAGTATTTCAAAATAATTATTTGGCCGCCGAACATTACACTTACGCTCGTGTACCACCACGTATGAGTTGTACATATCTGCATACATGCCAAGGGCTATTTGATATATCGTCTTTATATCATAAATTCCAATCTATCCACTTGAGTGGCTTGCACTATTTATTTATGGAGGGTCACAGCCTGACACATCCTTGTATATTTTCTGACTTATTACAACAGTTATAAAAAGGACATACAATCGACATAGAAAACGGCGTTAAACTATTGATATCGATTCCTGGCAATTATACTGAAATTTATTCAAATAAGCATATCTGTCAAATAGAGATGACCGAGAATCGGATCCACTCGACGGGAGAGTTTTATCGGGAATTTTTATTTATGTTGGTCAGTTTATAAAATATTCCCAAATATATAGTTATAACACGGTCCACTTGGACACTAACACTAGAGGCAAGTGCGATTCCATCTATTTCATTCAGGAACCGTATTTTGTAACGAAAGGTATATCAAATAATAATAACAATAACAGCTTTCTAGTATCGCGCATTATCTACACAGCATGCACAAAGCGTAGAAGTATTGTTACCCTAAAAAGCACTTCGATGCAACATATTAATCGCTTCGCGTGACCATAGAGGTCTATACTTTCCAGTATTCAGGTACCAATTTGTACAGCTTAGTAGAATGAGTGCAATGTGGATTAAGTGTTTTTCCAAGTGAGTCACCACCGTTCCAGGTTACAAATATTTGTTGTTTCAACTGGCATATGCACTTCGTCGTCAGTTTTCTTTTTAAACTCCACTTACTCATAGGAATTGGGGAAAAAGGGGTATAACACAGACAGACAGAAAACATTTTCCTGGGGAAGAGCAAATCAAAGCCCTATGAATATATAGCATGCATGACTGTTCATATAGTGCATCGTCACAGCAAACTTACACAAGATTCCTGGTCGCTATGGTGTACATTTAAGCGATAGAGCATTTTGTCACCTCACTCAAAATGTGTTCCCACCCATTGTCGAATATTAATTCGCCGTGACAGCGAAGTGCACAGAAGCGTGTATACTCGATAATGACAGGCTCGAGAACATATGTAGGCGGCCTTCCTATATGACTATCATTTGTGAATGATACTTGAGTGACAGTTAGGAAATGAACTCCCATGGAGAAAATTCCTTTAGCTTTATGTATCTTGTTTCAAAGTTATCGATTGACTTATAGAACGCCTTGTGTTCTAAGGAATGTGTGGAAATTGGTATCGATTGTCATCCAATCGGGCAAATAATATCAAAATAATTCATAGAGGATACTAAACGACCTTCCATTTAATACTATTTTTATCAAACGAGTTAATGATTAAGTATAAAACGAGCGAAAGCGAGTTTGATACCAAATCATTAACGAGTTTAATAAAAATAGTATTAAATGGGAGGAAGTTTAGTATTCTGTTTATTACTTGACCTCAGTAATCAAGCATTATAACCGAAAGAATACTGAACGAAGCGTTTCCGAAGCTGCCATTGAGATGTCGGTGCCAAGATTGTGACGTCACAACCACACAATATTATGACGTCATACTTGGAGCGGTATTACACTAGTTTAATATCGCCGTATAAATATTACACTGCGGTATCTTACACGGGCGAGTAATAAGTTAGTTTACATTATGCCTTTCAACGCACAATCATGATCATTATCGAAAAACCGTCCCAATGGACTGGTTAATTGCTTATCTCATATCACTAAGATAATGAGTTAGTGACCCAGTCGATATATTATCTAACCTTCGTCTAAATGAAAAAGACTATCTGCAGATGAAACTGAAAATGGTTTACAGACAGGTAGTTATATAATATATTGGCGGATACAGGGGAGGTGGGTGGGGGATGATTCGGGGGTGCGCACCCAGCTCAACGAGTTCCAAATATAGTAAATGTTAAGAGTCTGTTTTCTCATACATGATAAAAGTATACAAAGAAAGTGCAGGGCAGGGAACTTTATTCATTAAACATTCATACACAAATTTAAGAATCAGCATCATAGTTAACTAAATCGTAAACACCAGTAGGAAGCTCCTGTACTTGTTTTTAAAATGTAATACTTAGATCGGATAGATTTATTTGAAAAGTAAAGGAAAGTTAAATAAATAAGTGATATTGTGTTAGCAGTGTGCGTTTTATTTTACTTATATCTGTGAGATCATATTAAAAGATTAATATCTGATATTGTGTATCATTCTTCACACAAGTGTCTCTTGATATCAAATATATCAACACAAGTTGACAAAAGTTTCTACTTTTATCAACGAGTGTTGATATATATGATATCAGACGGAACGAGGGTGAGTATCTAATTTTTTATCATCCGAAATTATATTTTTATCATTTTGTTTCAATGAAAATTATACATTTCTAAACACGGCACTATCCTAAGTCTCCCAGTGCGTTGATGTCATAGCATTGTGACGTCGTCATGTTTATGCATTGTGATGTGATAACTTTATAATACAAAACACGTGTGGTGTCATGAAGTTGACGGCAGCAGGGCATTGTTCAAAATCTACTGTCAAAACGATATCTCATCTCCCACTAGCGATATGTCTCTTGTGGTACACCGTTTTGGATGATAATAGTTAATAATTAAAAAAAAAAGAATTTTTGAGAACACCCCCTGAATAGAATTGTACTTCTGTTAATAGTATATTTTTTTGAGAACACCCCCCGAATAGAATTGTACTTCTGTTAATACTATTAACAGAAGTACATTTTATTCAGGGGGTGTTCTAAAAAAAATAAAAAATAATAATTTAGATTTTTTTATCTATTTTTTTTTTTATAATGATCCGAGGGCCTGTGTGTAGTACTGCTTGTGATATATTTTATCCATTAACGGTAAATGAAGAGCATATTTAGATGCACTTTGTTGATTAGAGTTTATTCCTGCTCCATGACTGTGATGAAATTAGAGCTGACAATACAATGCGTATGGTCCGAATTAGCCAAGAATAGTTTTTGCCAAACTGCAAGGCCAAATGAAAAGAAGTAGTGGACAATGTGTCGCAGACTTAGTTTAATAAAATTGTAACGTATTGCAGCAATATTTTGATCTTATTTTGATGAGATTGCACATGAAATTAATGTACTCTAATTTTATTTCATCGGGAATTTCATTTAAATGAAATTATTTAATTCAATACTTGAATAAGAGGAATAATAAGAATAAGAATTCACATTTTGTAACAAACATGAACCTGAAAAAAAATTGAAAGTAACAAAATATATGCCTACCCAAAACAGGACACGTATTTTGTTTAAATTAAAAAAAATCCAGATCCTTATTAGCAAATAAGGTTTCAAAACCTCTTAACTATTTTGGTTTTAACATAAATTCGTCGGTACTTAATCCGATCTCAAACATATTGATATGTACGTATAACACGAACATTGAACTCTGAACATACACTGCTTCTATAAGCAACTCAAGGGAGGTAAGCAATAATCGACAAACAACCAAAGATGGAGATGTCGGTCTGGGTCAACAGTTTAAGAAGACTTCATAGTTGCAAGCTATCGGCATTGCTTGCACGAAGAAAGCGACATGGGTGCTGCAGTGAGTATACATTGGTCACATATCTCTACAAATAATTTATCGATTCTTTGAATGGAACCTCATGCAGCCAATGCTATTAGACAGCTTTATTCTAGGTCGCAACAACTAAGTGAAGAGTCTGTAAAATATTGACTTGCATGTGGTGATGTGGAATATATTTTGAACAGTTATTGAAAGTTTATTCAATATTAACTTCACATTCACATTCAAATGTCGGTTGTATTTTTTGAAAATATTTATGAAGTTTGGTAGTTTTCATGAAGAATGAGTTTTGCATTTTATCGTTAAGAATTTCTATGAAATATAAATTCACGTCAAGAAAAGTTAACCTAATTATAATCGAGGCATGTCCAATTAGGATTGACTTAGACACACACGTTCATCACGTTCGCCTTTGACACATTTGAAACTTGAAACTTTACCATGTTCACTTTATGAACTTGGTGATGAATAAACAATTATTTTAACCTTTCTGCTGATGAGGTTATAAAGTGACTGAAAGTTTATAAGTTATTCAAAAGTTTTCATTTTGTATAAAAACATGAATATTTTTTAACTGCTTATGACATTAATGCAGTATCATCAAATATTAATTGACAACATTTTCCCTTAATTAAATGCATTTTAGTTCAAAAGTTATGCGTCGAAATAGATTAAAACTGTTTAGATTTCCATGAATATTTCAATTACAATAATGTTATGATTTTTTAATGTCCACTTTTCATTCAAATAACTTGTAATTTAGGAACAATTGTAAAGTTTCACAGTTCCACAAATGGTGAGAAAATACATCATACATATTAAACACCAAAGGGAAAGAAAATCGAGAGGTAAAAACATGTCTTTTGTTAGTCAACAGTTTTCTGCCATTAAAGAGCCAATCCGTGAGTTGTTGGAGTCATATATGCCAAACTTAACAAAGGTGTCATTTGATCGCGAAGTATCGACTCTTACCAAAAAGACACATTTTAAAGCTTATTGTTTTTTTTACAGTGACAAAATGAAGGTAGAACGTCGCAATTATGATCGAAAACCGGACAGTGGCGAGCGTCAATTAGTCAAACATAATTGTGGAGACTTATCTAAAACAGCCAGGAGGGCAGTTAGGAGTTGATAGTGTTTGTTAGGTTATATAAGTAGTATCCATGGATATTGGACGTGATATCTACACCTGTGCATTTATAAGGCTGTTTTTAGATTTTCATGGAAAACCTGTATTTGTCATATATATGTCTTTTGGACATGAAAAGTTAAGATGTTTTGATTTTATATCACCACATATGACATTTATATTTTTATTAGGTTCGTATCAAAGGTAAATAATATGTTATGAAAATCAAGGAGTGGCTCTTTAATTCATTTTAAACAAACAAAGCCATTTACAATTGAACGATATCGACAATCCATTTTTAACAACTATTTCTCATTGTAATATTAATATAAATATAATTAAAATAAAAAGTTGAATGTTTTTGTTTCTTTTGGTGTTCATTATATAATCTTAATATCTTTGATTCCCTTTATAGTATCTAGAAGGCGATTCTCAGAGGAGTCAACTAACCATCCATTAGCAGGAATCAGGGTTCTTGACCTTACTAGGTATGTGTTGAATCCAGTGTTACACCTTCCTTTGGTCAAGTGTGTCACTTGTAAATAAGTTAGATGAAATGACTAGACGAAGAAAGATATTTAATCATAAACATGTATATATACCATGTTCGAAATCTAAGCCACCTCAGCAACCATGCAATCATGTGCTGGTTCATTTCAGATTATAAAGGATTGTAGGAGAAGATGGCAGCATTGTTGTATAATTTTAGATATACTAATTTCTATGTTTCAGAGTATGTACTTAGATATTCTTCATTATGCAGAGTAAGCATATACTCACTCTATGGAGGAGTAAGCATTAACTCTAAATGTCTTGAATTTCAAAATAAAGAAGTTGTTATCCAGAAAATCTTGTCTGCCCTAGATTTAATTGTCTACACATTTCAGAGCTTGTCACATTTTAGGCAGACTGGTTCAAACAACCAGGCCTGTTTTCCAGTAAGGAATAAAGGTTATTTAAATCTCTGTGTGCAAATGTATAAGGCTTGAAAAGCTTATTTGTCATTGACGTCACCACAGATTTTAAATACAGAAATAATCATTCCAGGTGGATCAAAGCAAGTTTAGCTGCCATTTTGATATGAAATTAGTTATATCATATTTTTTAAAGTAATTTACAATTTACATATTATTAATTGGTCTCAGATATTTATTACCAGGAACCTTTGTTTCATACTTCTTCTTTCTAAGGTAAAGCTGTTTATCTGTTGCTTTTGGGATGCTAACTTATTGAATTAAATCATCATTTTTCAATAAATTGCACTCCCTGGTCCCTGTAGTGTGATATAAGTAATGTGATATAAGTAATCTCAGGTGTATAAACATAGTTGACAATGACATTCCCTGTTCTCCTTTTAATTGTCATGTGCAACGTGAGTTAGGGTTTTACATCCAACATGAAGTTATGGTCGGATTTCAGCATTTGGATCTCATAAAAAAAGGCAATTTTATGCTTGCTTAACCAAGAAAGAATTGACAACAATTTTTTAGACACTAATAACAATGTTAAAGTAATGAACAACAATGTCAAAGGAATTAATAACAATGTTTCAGGAATTGATAACAATGTTTAAGTAATGGACAGCAATGTCAAAGAAATTGATAACAATGTTTAATTAATGGACAACAATGTTATAGGAATTGATAACAATGTTTAAGGAAGTGAGTATATATTATTTCCATATAGAAATGTTCCAGTAATCATTACACTGATTAAATCATTGATAACAATATTTTAAAAAAATTGATTATATATTTCAGGAGTTGAGTACAATATTTCAGAAACTGCTTAAAATTTTCAAGAAATGAATCACACGTTTGATGTTCTCTCAAATTGAAACGGGCAATTTGCTTTCAACACTTATTTGTGTAATACTTCTACTAATATATGTACACACACAGAGTGCTGGCGGGGCCCTACTGTACCATGCTGTTTGGAGACTTGGGGGCGGAGGTTATTAAAGTAGAGCGTCCAGGTAGGAGTCACTGACAAATGTCCTCAAATCCTATCTTGTAAATTATGTTTGATCAAATTTTCTCCTGACTGAAGTTCTTCAAGTAATTTCTCCTCTAGTGCCCATGTGCATTACAAAGAAAATATGAACCTTGATTTTTTATCCCATCTATAGTAAATGAAAATGAAACTAAATGAAAAAATGAAACTAGTTATGCAGGTTAGGCTATCCGACCGCTATGCAAAATATTTGATTTATTTCGAAAGTTATGAAATTTGCAAATTCAATTAACTGGGTTATTTTGGTAATTTATAATGTACAGTCCTTGTGTGAAAAACGTAACACCAGGTTAGTCTCTTTCCTTTTGTTTAACATTTTCTTAAAATTCATTTGTGGAATAATTTGGGTGTAACTTGTGTCTAGGCACTGGATGTGACACTAGAGGGTGGGGTCCTCCGTTTGTTGGAACAGAGAGTGCTTACTTCCTATCAGTCAACAGAAATAAGAAGGTAACAAATGTATTGACATCCAATCTTCGGGGAATTAAAGTACCCTATCCCCCACCCCCACTTAAAAAAGACATGACCCTCTCAAGAGGTAAGGAGGGTTGTTGTTGGAAGGTGGTTTACCGACCAAAGAGCTGTGATTGACATAATAATTTCTAATGCTGCAATAGTATTTACAAGTTGATTTAGAACATTGATCAAGATTATTAATGTATAGAAAAATTGCCAATGGAATCATTCGAAGATGCTCATTGAAAAACTAAGATGCTCTATGGTTCTTCAAATTCTTCAGTTCCTGGAGATATAGAGAATCTCACCCAAGTGTCTTTTGATATCAAATATATCAACACGAGTTGAACACAGTTTGGGATGATAAATCTAATCTATCCTGCAGAGTGTTTGTGTGGACCTGAAGAAACCGGAAGGTGCAGAGGTAGTTAGGCAGCTGGCAGGGTCATGTGATGTCCTCCTTGAAAATTATCTACCCGGGAAACTCGCTGGGATGAGTCTTGGGTACGAGGATCTGAAGAAAGTGGCTCCACACCTAGTCTACTGCTCCATCACAGGTGACTGGTTTGGACATGATAATATATATTCTTACACCCCTTGCAAAGTTATTTTCTTTGTTTTATTTGAAGTATATATGCCATAACTTCCAATCTGCAGGTTGGTTATCTTATAACTACCATGGTCGGTTATGAGTGAGTAGGTGAGTTGGTGAGTTTTTTTTACAACATTTCAGTTATTAGAGATATTGGTTAGTTATGAGGTGTTAAATTTATGCAAACAAATGGACTTGTAAAATTTGGAAATTTCAATAAATTAGAATTACATGTACATATGATATATATGTTTTATGACGTGCCTAAGTGTGATTCCCATCCGGGATCTCTCTGTTGACAAGCAATGCCACTACCACTTGAGCTAAAGATGATCCTTGTCAGCTGAGGTACATTTTGTTGCATCATATCTACACTGATTTTCACTGGCTTATATTTATAGGTATTAGGTTTTATATTTCTGATGTAAAGGATCTAGTTTTTAGCTTTAGAATTAAGATAGCAGGTGTGTATTGTAAATATTCTATTGGACTCGTTCGGTCAGAACTCATAACCCGCAATAACTAAAAGTATAACGTTTATAAATTCATTGTCTATAATTTATTTAGTTGAAAATTATTTTAGGAATGTTCCGCGGGAGTGTAAGCCAAATAATAACCTTATTGCCTTGCGTTATGGCAATAAACTCTGCTCAAGCTACTCCTTCGCGAGTTTATTCGCCATAACTGCTCAACACGGGGTCATTATTTGTTATAGAACATGTGTATAGCAAATTTATCCTTATGCAGTTTCAGTGTGGGGTTGAAAAATCTTTACAGGTAATCTCATTACTTCACTGAACATTATCCTAAAGTTTGGTAGTAACTATCTACAAAAAGAAGCAAGCCATTGACTTTTCAGTGGATTTTCAGGTAATTAAAGGTAAATTTGGTCAGTGACCTGCAACATGTTAATTTAATCCCTTGTGCACATTTCATGCTCAAAGTAAGTCAGAACTTTAATTTTCTTCAATAGCATTAAGCTAAAAATATGAAAGCTCTTGCTCTTTCTATAATGCAGCGGACTGCGGGTAAGTTTTCAGAATTGCTCTGATATCCCATGAGAATATGGCCAAACAGGTCACTAAAGATCACGGGAAGGTTATGATGTTATAGCAGTTGGTATTGAAGGTCTCATGTCCATCATAGATCCTGCTGGTTTCTAAGTTGCTTTGTTTTCCTTGCAGGTTATGGCCAAACAGGTCCCTACAGATCAAGAGCAGGTTATGATGTGATAGCAGCTGGAATGGGAGGTTTAATGCACATCACAGGTCCTGCTGATGGAGACCCATGTAAAGTGGGCGTGGCTATGACGGATCTCTCAACGGGTCTGTATGCTTTCGGCTCTGTCCTGGTGGCTCTGATGCATAGACAGAAGACAGGGCGTGGTCAACATATTGACTGTAACCTGCTCTCAACACAGGTATGACTTGAATAGATGGGAATTGGGAGAAAAGGACATGATCAACCTTCTCAACAAGGAAAATTCATGAACATGCTTCATAAAACTCTATCATTGACATATTTAGGTTCAATCTCAATGAAATCTGATCAAGGCTAACACTCACACCTCACTGCAAATGTGATCTGAGTATTGCTCCATAACAGTCGATCCTGTCAGGTGACCTTTCACCTCAAATCAGTCACCAACAATGCAAGAAACCCATCAGCACAAAATTAAGATTAAGTGGGCCTCTGAATGATTCAGCTCATGGACGATGAGGGAACACAGACAACGCCGTCTACGGAGCAGTACTCAGATCCATAACACAGCAAGTAACGAGTAACGGGTTCTATCTGATTTCACTGAGATTGAAAAATCCTTGCTGCCATTTGTCCACTGCCAGTGCCTAGGTCTTCAGTGTGCTGTGCCTTTGTTAAGTAATCAAATCAAAGGATAACTTGAAATTGTCAAATATCACATGATTGGTGCAGCACTTTTCAAACAATAAATTGTGACTTAGTGCTTAACCTAGCCAGTAGGACTTGAGCAACTAATGCATCGCTGCGGAAGTTGGAGTAGGTTTGGGTGTTTTCAGATTTTAAACTTCTGTTTTATGGTATTATTCTAAAAATCAAAATTAAAGGCACAGCGTTTTAACTCCTCTGTACAGAGTTGAAAATTAAAGTCATGTTAATAAAGGATTGACATCCCATTCAGATAAGGCGTGATTCAAAAGAAAATCAGTTTTCATTAACATTTGATAATTAAAACATTTATGCAAACAGAACTTTCTTTCAAGAAATGCACTGGTATTTATGTATCAAATATATCTCAAAGTTACATGCAGGTAGCTTCACTGGCGAATATTGGCTCAAACTACCTGAATAGCGGACAGGAGGCGAAGAGATATGGAACTGCACACGAGAGTATCGTACCTTACCAGGTGAAAATGTATCTTAATGAATGTCTTCATACTTAGAAGTTCTTTATTGTTGGGTTGACTTTATTGAAAGGGAATAATGAATATGGTATAGCTTATCATTTTCAATTGTACATGAAATCTGAATAAAAATTATTTCAAGATGATAGATATATGTATATGTGCAAGAAATAATGAAATAAAATTTTTATAAAAGATTGGAATCCAGGTAAAAGTCTAAATCTCTTTATTTCTTAGTGCTTAGGTTTAGTTGTATGTAAAGTAGTAAGGTCTACCACTTTATAAATTTCTGTATCACTGACTTTTTTTAGAAAAAAATTCATCAAATGTCAGTTTTCCATGTTTTGATCATTTCCACTTTGTGATACAGTGAAGATGATCAGAGTATGGAAGCCTTGGTAATCAAGAATGCAAGGGGTGAGACTGAAGGCTATCTGTGACTGTTTTAGCACTAACAGAACTCCAAAAGTTTGAATTACGTTGTGAATCAATCTCTTTAAAATCAGCTCACTCATACCTCTCTGCATTTCTGATATGAGGACTGTTTCTTGTCCATCATCCTTCACCTTCTATGAATTCAACCAATAAATGACTTGCTTAGATGTCAAATTGATCAGACCATTTCCTGGCCTTGTTTGCAGTTGTTGCAGTTCTTTTTGAGTGAAAGATCGCTACACATAATCTTGAGGGGTCCATCTGATTTTAATGAGAATTTTATGAACACTCTTTGTTGCCAGGCTTTCAAGACAGATGATGGGTACCTGATTGTCGGAGCTGGAAATAACAAGCACTTCAAACTCTTGTGTAAGGTAGGTAGTTGTTTACTGAAATTTATTGATCAGACATGATTTTAAAAATAAATTCTGGTAGAATTTCTGCTGTTTTTGTAGCATGCCATTTATGAGTAAATTATTTGAAAAATGGTGTTTATAACTTTCATCAACTTATCTTTTTGTGCAAAATGCCAAGTTATTGATTTTAGTCAATACTTGATTACTTGGAACTTTTGTGAATACATCTATAGCTACATTTGTAGATGCTTTATAAGAAAACTGTCCATTTGAAATATACTCTAGATGATGTTATTTTGGAGTTAATATTGGAATATGACAATAAGGTATACAACAAAGTATAAATTGCTTTCATTTGATTTGATTGCTTGATTAAGGGAAAAGGAAAATGTTTACAATAGAACATGAATTCAGAGTTCAGTGAATCATGAAACCTGTGTTAATCTTTATCTGTTATCTTTTAATCCAGTGTGAGAAATTAGCTTGACAAGTAGCCACCCAAAAAGAGATGTTCTGTGTATAGAAATGGCAAAGTTATAAAGTCATATATATGGTCATAAAGTGACCAGCTTTGTCTAAACAAAATAATAATAGGTTCTCACATGCTTGACTGGCCTTATTCAGTACATTGCTAAATGTTGATAGAAATTATGACATGGTGTATTGTGGTGATGTAATAGTGATATATAAATGCTATTGTTAACAGCTGATGTCACTGGAGGAGTTGTCTACTGACCCAAGGTTCAGTGACAACAAGGGAAGAGTGACCAATAGAGAGGAATTGCTGACCATCCTTGCTGACCGGTTAAGTTTTGTATTTTAACTCATTACCTGCTGTGTGCATAAGTCTTAATGTTTACTAAAGAGCTTTAAACATTAAAAATTGACAACAAAGGAAACTTGGGATCAATCAATTATTGATATGCCTCATGCAGCTTATATAAAGTGTTATTTACTTTATTAGATTGAACATTTTCACTTTGCACTTTCAACAGATACCAAAATTATATGTTTTGTCCAGGCAACCCATCCCCTAAAAACTAACATAGCATATAAAGTATAATCATGATGGAGACTGAAGTTTGTACATTTGGTCTTTATATCTCCCTAAATATGGATATTACAGGGTGGCTGCATGTTTGTAACTAGAGGGGGGGGGGGGTGGAGGAAGACTGGAGTTAGAGAGGGCAAGGGATCTTTTTCATAAAGATGGGGGGGAGGGGGCGGGGGGGTCTTGAGGCTGAACTATCGGTTGGCCCCCATTCATGTTATAGGAGACTCAATTATGTCTGAAAATGCAAAAAAAAGTTTGTGAAATGGAGGGGGAGGGAGCTGCCATATCCTATGCCTATGCTTGACACTTATTCTATGATTTAGATAAGCGTGTTAAGCAATGAGATGTCTTACCCTCTCAAAAGAATATTTTCAATAAAGTAATATCTTAAAGCCAATTTCATTATCCAGAAAACCTGCTACAGTGGTAATTTGATCAGTATTTGCTGTGTAGGTATTCATTGCAACTAATGGCTGAAATATTGCCTAAGCGGCGCTTAACTATAACTCATTCACTCACTCAATATATTCATTTCATGTCCTTTTAGTTTTGCTGAGAGGAGCACAGAGGACTGGATGTGTGTGTTGGAAGGGTCCGGGATCCCCTATGGTCCGATCAATAACATGGAGCAGGTTTTCTCAGATCCCCAGGTAATCTTGTTACTTGACATGGAGATCAAGGTGCTCCACCACTAACTTAATGTTCTTAGGAAACTCTTATATTATTTTGATTATAGGGAGGATAGGGGTTTGTTAATCAGTTGTATAGTAGTCACCTGCACATATCCAAAATGCATAGATTCAAGAAGTTTCAATGAAAACTGGATATACTATATAAAGAGAGTCACTTAAATTGTATGTTTAAAATTGTTTTTAAATGAAGACATGGGTTTAAATGCTTGTCACTTGAATATGACTTTGGATTTCTTCTAATTTATCCTCTGCTCATTGTGATACAAGCAGTTTCCAAATGTGATAAATAAATATTTCTATACCATCCTAATTTCATTGTAAGACTTCTGCTAAGTATTTTGTGACATTACAAAGGTCCTCCACAATGAGATGATACAAGAGATGAACCACCCAACAGCGGGAGTTGTGCGACAACCAGGTGAGCTCATCTTCGGTCAACCAGGGCTTTATGTTCACTTACTCTTCACAATTCACCCTGAGGATTTTCATCAGGAAAATTTGTACATTAACCCTATGACGGACCTTGGTAAGAGATCATGGAAGTAGATGTTTGTTAATGCTGAGTATCAAACAGAATCTTTTCAGGTCATGCTTAAGAACTTGATTTTGAAATTTCAAAGAAACCTCACCTTTTATTGGCTGTATAGACAAAAGTCTGAGCTTCAATTCTCAACACTTTAAGACTTGAGTGGGAGGTTTGCAGGTCAAGTTGACACAGCAGTTTCTTTTGTTTACTCATATGAAGGGCAAATGATTTAATAAACAGATTTTCTTGATTAAATGGCCTTTTACAAAATGTATAATGTTTACAGTTAACAGAATAACTAGGTATAAAAAGTTGAATGTAGAGTTGATTCAATATCTTGCAATATTATTGAAATAGATGAGCTGCATATTGCAATATATCGCCATACAAAATTGGTGCAATACTCGGAGCTAATTATAACTGTCCAACACAAATACAAGATAGTACCTTTGCTTATGCTGCTAAACCCAAGTCATAAGTACTTAGAGGATATTTGACATTTCTCGTCGAATACCATGAATATCTCATCGAGTGAAGTAGAAATGATATTTTCACGAGTGGCGCAGCCACGAGTGTAAATATATAATTTTCTACTTCACGAGATGAGATATACATGGTATTCGACGAGAAATATCAAATGTTCTTTTTATTATGTTTCCAAAAACCCCGTAAATGACCTAACTATATGAATGGAGAAGCTAAATCGCTTCGCTAGCGCGGCCGTTGCATGACGTCATTAAATTGTTTCTTGACGTCACAGATGACGTCATATGATTGTTGCGTTATTTCACTGAGTAGAATACCATTATTATTTCACTCAGTGAAAATACGGATTTTATTTTCACGAATAAATGGCATATTTCACCATTGAAAACATAATAATAGCTGATATCTATTCTCAGGAATCAGTATTCAAACTTTTTCACTATACAGATGCAATAGATCAAGAGGTAAAGGGGTGAATTGATAGAACAAAATTATCTCCCTTTAAAATCATGGTTGGTCATCAAAATGAAATAAAAATAAAATAAAAATCAGTTTCAGTTTCATTTTAAGTCATTGAATTCCATGGTCTGTGATAGATAAAGAAAATGTTTGACATGAGACCTGGTACAATTTAACCCTCCACCTCTGCCTTTAGAATCAGTTAATTAACTCTAGGTGCGAGTAGTCCTTGGCAATGTGAATGATTCTCTGTGTGTTCGCAGGTCATGCTGTAAAGTACAGTGAATCCAGTACTGTAGAGTTTCAACCTCCGCCCACACTTGGACAACACACTAAGGAAGTGCTGCAGGGAATTCTGGGATACTCTTCTGAGAAAGTGAAGAAGTTGGTTGATATTGGGGCCGTGCAATAACTGAATGCCATTGATGCCACATAATGTCATTGTTTAACGTTACATTTGTCATGAAGTTTGAAAGTTCAAAAACTATGTTCGTTTTGGACTGCAACTTCTTACATTTCTGATATGCAACTTCTTTCTACTTATTAAAAACCAGATCCAGATAATTTGCCTTTATTATGCTGATAGCTTTAGAACATCATTAAAACACTTGGATTGATTGGGAGCAATAGATGTAATGGAGACAAGTGATAATGCATGTATATATTTTGTTATATTTATTTGGATAGATTATTTTTGTTATCGTTATATGTATCTGTAGGTGAGTGATTGAATTTTATTGTATAGCGTCAATCTGGATTGATCTCTATGGAATTGATTGAAATGAAGTTGAAAAGAATGATTACATGTATGAAGTAAACTTTAAAGCATGATTTTTCTATGGAAGTATTTGCTTTTGTGATGTAGACATAGTTTCAGAGACCTATCAATCATTAATTGGTGGTACCTGAGAACATTTTGTATTCAACCACTTGCGTCTATCATGAAGCTGTCTCAACAGACAAAAATTACAATCTTTATAGTTTTACCTTCCCCCCCCCCCCCCAAAAGGGGTAGTTCTGTCTTAAATTCCTGTAATCTTCTCTGTTCTAAAAAAGAATAAGAAGATGTCTAGAATTTTAGACGATTGGTTGCATAAAAAGTTAGTTGTGCAATCAGCGATGCTGTTTCAATAGATGTCATTGAAAGACCCTCAGCTATTTTTGTATTCGTAAGCTAAAATTTATTCAGATGTGCACTTTACACTTTGAGTCTTCATTAAAAGCCACTGTCGCATTATTCAGCGACTGCACCATTGCGTAGGCTTGATGACATAAAATATGTTATCCATGCAGTGTTTTCATTGGCTGAAATATTGAATGATAATTTATGGTGCAATATTTTTCTGCTAAAGGAACCTATAAGAAGACTGAGAATAGCTCGTACTACAGAAGTGGTCTGTATGAGAATTCATGACGGACTACCATTTTTCAAACTAGCTCAACCTGTGAATAACCACCCTGTGTATTCCGACTCCATCCTTAAACTTCCCACCTATCAGTCAGTCTTGTCCAATTCCAATGGACTATATACACACATCCTCAGATTCATGAAATTGTTCAAGCATCTACATTGAACTACCCATCCATTGATGAAGAAGACTATCCATCATCCAATCCTTCAGGTGGACCATTCAATCTTGTAGGTGGTTCCATCTCTATCTTTGAACTGCCTACAACTTGATCATTCAGGTACTTCCTTCTCAATCTTCCAAACTGACCATGGAACCAGCCAAAGCTTTTAAATACCCATTCTCTCTTATAAATAAATGTTTTGTGCATTTATAAATCGCGTTTGGCTTCCGATCAAGAGGTCTGTGGTTCAAATATCGCCAGGGGCTCGACAACATTGTCTGCAGTAGAGAACTGTTCTACTGGCAGTCAGGTTTGGGTGCAATGCTAAACTGTATTTCAGGACAGTACCACCCATGGTTTGCTAGTTCCATCTGATCCTCGCAGGTTTCACCGCAATGCATAGCCACAATGTTGTTGCAGGCTTTCTTCCTGCAAATGATACTAGCAGCCCCTATATAAGTGAAATACTCTTGAAAGCGGTGTTAAACCCAAAATCACCTCCCCTCATTTTTAAATCAAAGGGAAATTACCTCAGAATGCATTACTCAGGTGGTTTTTTTCTTACATCGCATATGTATTTGATGCTGGCATAATATAACCAAAAATTGTGATCATGATTATCCTTGTATGACCTAGATTAATGGATGTAAGCATCTACATACTTAAATGTGTTTTAATGATGATGATATGATTTTATCTTTTAGATTTGATAAATTGTTTATAAATATATCATCTAATAAAAATGAATTCAGATTATTTCATTCAGCCTTTCTCCCTTCTTTTTAGATTGTTTAATATCTTTCACAACTAACTTCCAATATGAATAAGGTTTTGCTTCAAATATTGTTCTTCACTTTTGTAATGGACTTAATGCTTTCTTTACAATTGCTGGCAATCTTTTTGTTTGTTGTTGCTTAGGAAGATGAATTTTCAGCCACACAGTTTGGGCCACCAAGTTTGGGCACCATGTGTCCAATTCTTTTCTATTTGAAAATCAGAAGCCTACAATTATTTTTCCCATTGTTGTTGCTCTTGTTAAATTTTTGGGAGTCAGTTCAAGAGTGTCTGCAAAGGTTACAGCTTTAAAACAAACGAGTTAGGATGGGATTACCAAATACCAATCATAGAGTTTAGAAAATGAGAAGAACGCAATGATTTAAATTATATTTTGAATTATTGCCCCTGTTCTGTTTTGCTTATCTGATTTAGGACATAGGAAATATGTTGGGATTTAAAGTAATAAGCTTATCAATGGGAGATATGTTGATGGCCATGCTTTCTTGATGCAAAAATGTATCATGTTTAAATGTATATGTATCATCCTAACTTGATATTCTGTCCGATGGGGCGGCTCTGCAGTTGGGATGATAAACATACAACTTATGGTGGATGAAATGTCTTACCCAGGGACATACAATAGCTTACCAGGGTCGGCCCAACCTTAGCTATCGATCTTAAATTAAGGTTAACCTTAGTTAAGGTTGTTTCATACAACGGGTTAACCTTAGTAAAGGCTTAGGTTTAAAACTTAAGGATAAGGCTAACCTTGAGAGATAAGGTTGTTTTGTGCAACGGGACCCAGGCCCATGTCACAAATGTTTGGTGCCTCCTTCAGAATGCGAACCAAGGCCATTGGCGTAAAGGGCACGCATGCTTATCATTGTGTTTTACAGATTTAGATACATCTATTAGGAGACCATGAGACATTATACTGCCCGTATAAATATGACATTTTATCACTCGCTCAAGTAAGATACTGCAGTGTAATAATTTAAGGGCAATACTAGTGCAATGCGACTGCACAGATAACATCACTATAGTGTTACGTCACAATGTTAGCACCGCCGTCACAACGGCGGCCAATTCGCGAAGTTATTTTCCGCAAATAATCGGTATTTATACTTGATTAAGAGGGCGAGTAATGAAGAGTATACATCACTTCCTTTCATTTAATACTATTGTCATTAAACTAGTATTCAAGTCTCCCTTCGCTCAACTCGTATTAATAAAACCTAGTATTAAAAGAAAGGTCGTTAAGTATCCTCTATGTATCTCAAAGGTGCGAGTAATAAAGTACTAGTGTTATACACCTTAATAAAACCTAGTATTAAAAGAAAGGTCGTTAAGTATCCTCTTTGTATCTCAAAGGTGCCAGTAATAAAGTACTAGTGTTATACACACCTGAGCTAAGTTACAAGAAATAAAAGAAATTCACCATACATAGAAATCGATGTCATTAATTTTTTTATTTCAGTTACATGAAAAAATACTTCTTTTATTTTAGAGTAAGAAAATAGATGAATGATATAGTGTCGTCCTTTCATATAAGGTGAAAGAAGAAAATACGTGTTTATGATACAGGTAGAAATACTTGTTTGTGTTCCAGGGTAAGAGGAAATGCATGATAAGTATTACAATTACTTTTTATTTTTTTATATACCTTTGCATTTTAAATGATGTCGATATACGTTTTCTCAGCTTTAACAGCGATTTATTTTTTCAATAAAGATTTAGAGAATGTGCGGTCATGAATTCATTTATACCAGACTAGTCACAAGAACAAAAACTCATGAACACTTCATAAATGACAATCGTGATATGTCCTACATAACCTCTTTATCGATGATTGATGAGAGTACATTTTGACACCTTTTTGAACTCTATTCATTACTTCTAGAATCCGAATATCTCACCAACATCAAACCCAAGTAAAGCCAGTCTGACCAGGATCTGAAGCAAGGAGTTCTGCCGCTGTTGTGTACTGGAGCCTGCAACCAGAAAGTACAGAAGTTTACTTCCAATTAATCACTAATGTTGGTTTTTACAGTATTATTCAATAAAACATCAGAAAAAATCTGCATCCAATTATGATTGGATACATTTTGATTTGCAAACACACCAACGCCAACTAGATGGTTAGCCATCGTTACCAAGGTTACTATAAAAATGAACCAATCAACCATTTGCAGAGAATATGCAAGTATAAACTATTGCAAGGTTAGATAGAAGGGGATGAATAAGACTTAAAGGAATTCCCTTTTAAATGTACTATTGGACCAGTTTGATTTTTATTATTAGTAATACAGAATATATTATCTTCGGAGCGTCAAATATCTCAATGCACTACCCGATTATCGGAAGTTGTAGAAGAAATCCACATACCAAGCAAAACTGTATGCGGTCATTTTTTTGTGAACATCTTTTAATCATCCATTATAGAAATGGATCCGAATAGCGTTACTTAAGTTGGTGCGTTCGTTACTTAACTCCTTTACTGGTTACACAAGATTTGCATTAGAAAAGCCTTGTATTGGCAAAGATCACTTTATAGGTGCAGCATTGTCTTTAAGGTCCAGTGTTGTTAAGGCTTGGCATCTCTCCGCTGTTTAAGTGCGATGGGTCGCCGCACCATCTATATATGTTTCTCTTGTTCCAGCCTATACTCGAAGGTTTCATTGCAGTTCATTAACAAAAAAGTGTTGAAGACTTTCTTCAATTTTAATGATAGCCGAATTTCATAAGTGAGAACTATTTTGATAGTGATTTTAACAGCAAACCCCACCTTTTAAAGAGATATCTGTATTACAGGACATTTCTCTTAAAATAATCTCAATGTACTTACTATTGATACATTCAGTGCCGTTTATAGAAGGGAAGTATGGGAAGTTACAGCGACACCGGTAGCTTCCTTGGATGTTCTCGCATATGTTTGGACCATACACACTGATTGACGGAAAGGATGGGGGTTGACCAATGCACGGGTTTGATACACATTCGTTGATATCTGAAGAGATAGAATAAAATGTATATAATATCGTCAGGGACCTTTCATTAAGAAAAACGCATTTATTCTAAAATAAACAAGGCAATGAATTGCAACGTTTCATTGAATACTCATAAAGTACTATATGAGTGTCCATGACATAATATGTTTACGACACGAGTGCTTAATATTAGTATTTCCCGAGCCCTAATATAAGGGCACACGTGTGATAAACATATTATGTCATGGCCTTGAATATGATATTCTGTTTATTACCGAAGTAGAAATATCAAAGAAAATAATCAAAATCAACATCTTCTCATAGGCATATAGGCCCATTTTGAACTAAACGTCATAAGTGAATTTTGACGTCAAAGGATTGTTTTGCCCTACGGCATCGAATGAAAAATGTGACCCCTGATATGATTACCCTCGTAGGAAACATTTAATTTTTCGTACTGAATGAAATCTTTAAATCGACATTTGTTAGCACAACGGCAATGCTTATACTACGCTCACGAAATTGTTTAAGTAACAAAAAAATATATTGAGAAAGAATATTTGTCAATATAAAGAGACTTAAGTAATTTTGGTTCAGCTGTTGTCAGCAATCAATATTTCCGATTTGTGCACAAGCGACTCTTACGATGTTTCTTATCCCTTTGTGACTTCAGCCATACCTCATTTTCATAATTGATAAAAGCTTAATTGTTAAGAATGATGATGGTGTGTTGCATCAATAGAAAGATGCAGTGCATATTTCCTCGTATGCCCTTACAGAGAAAAGAATAACGACCTTATTGGTACAGCTTGTCATTTTTCATTTTCTAACGCCTCGACCCTCTTATCATTCACCACTTATGATTTTCTAATCTACATGCGGTTTTTAGTTTTATATTTGAAGTCTTTAGTAGAGGCGGGATAGTGTAGTGATTAGCGTTTGGCTTCGGGTCAAGAAGTCGGTGGTTCGATTCCGTGATTCTGAATTTTAGCGAAGGACCACCCATCGTTCGCTAGTTCCAGCCGATGCTCGCATAGCCACATAAGTCTTGCGGGCTTTTTTCCTGCAATATTACTAGCAGCCACGATATAAATGAAATACTGTTTAAAGCGACTTTAAAACCAAATCACCGCTCCACACCTGATATATTTAGTCACAAATAAATCACCTTCGCAGACGGTATCGATGACAGTTGGCAGGAAGCCAGGTCGACATTGACACAATAGGGTTGTCGCTAAGCAATCTCCGTTCACACAACCAGTATCCCTGCAGTCTGAGAATAGAAAATAAATAATCACATTGATTATCGTTAGGACATGATAGAGGAATATGTCGACACGATGTCTACCCCTACTGGGGTGCATTAGCGAGCCAGCTACAAGTAAACGATTTGGTTAGATAAGAGCATATGATAAATATCTTTTACAAAAGTGAATAATATATGGTTGAAGTCATCGTTAAGTCATATATTTCATCACTGTTGCAACAAGGGTTCTTGTTGTGAAAAGGTCAGAGGCAAACCGACGGACACAAATGAAAACTTTTACAATTAAGCGTAAATGAGGTAAATGTAACCAACAAGTGCAAACATTACATTGTCATATTCAAGAAAACAGTATCTTCTATAGAACAACTCTTATACATGTTCGAGTTGAGTGTCTTGTTGGATTCGTACCCGCACCGAAGAGACAGACAAGAGTCGCTGGTACTGACCGTACCACAGCACCAATTATCAGCATATGTTGGACATTAGGGGACAACATTAATGTGTTATTATTATTATCATTATTATTATTATTATTATTATTAGTAGTAGTAGTAGTAGCAGAAGTAGCAGTAGTAACAGCTGAAGCAGCAGTAGTATTAGTAATTGTAGTAGCAGTGGTAGTAATACTAGTAGCATGAGAAGTAGTAGCAGTTGTAAGAGTAGCAATAGTAGTAGTAGCAGTCGGAGCAGCAAAAATATACTAGTAGTAGAAGTAGTAGTAGTAGTAAGAGCAGCAACAATATAGTAATACTACTTGTAGTAGTAGTAGTAGTAGTAGTAGTAGTAGTAGTAGTAGTAGTAGTAGTAGTAGTAGTAGTAGTAGTAGTAGTAGCAGCAGCATCATTACCAGGTGGGGGATCCCCGAAAGCGAACAGCACGAATGTTTCAAAGAAGAAGATAGCGACTATTACTACTGTCGAGTGAGCCATGTCTTCTGTACACAGTAATTATCCTACTCTCTTTCCTAACTTCTCTTATATATATAGTTCATTAAAGCCAAAAACAAAGACAATTAATCTATACTGCTATTGATTATTTTTTCATACTTTCTTTTATGTTAGTCGCAATTGATATTTAATTAATAATTCCATAAAAAGTAAGGTGTGACAACGTCAGCTAGATAAACAAATTGACCTGTAGTTGACAATGGCGTGATTGGCAGGTATATATTTAGTACCTGAACTCACGATGTAAACATTTTTTAATATAGTGAAAGTTGTATTTGAAAGGCGATGCGAGTTATGGTGAAATGTGTATGTCTGATAGATTTACGAACATTACAAGGATGCAAATCACGATATGTTTGAAATACATGATGACAAATATGGTGACATCCAGTTTTCGCTTGGATAGCTCCGTCTACGACTACGAACCCGGTCGGGTAATAAGACGTGTGACCTTTTGAAGTTTTGAATTCTGTGTAAAATAATATTTGTTAAGGAAACTTTGAAGAAATGCATTTATACGTACTGAAAAGCATTTAAAGAAAGAAATGTATCATACTTGTATACATATAAACATGTAAAGCCACTATTAGACTCTTTTTGGCCGAAATTGGCCATTTTTAGGCAAATGAGGATACAGGCTCTTACTTTACCTTTCTTTCGATGGAATGAAATACTTATTGTTATTTACAATTGACCTGTAATCATCAATACAAAAGTACAGATGGCCGAAGTCGGCTAAGAAATACAAAACATTTAGTCAGCTGTGCACAAAATGGAATTGATATGGGTAGTCTCTGCAAGTCTCAGCAAGCCATTAGGGGTGGCGTCAGAATAGGCATGCGTGTGTAGATTGGGTTTGAAAACACAACTTTCGATAATTGGTTTGTCTTTACTTTAGACGGTAGGATGACATCCTCTGGTTGATGGCATCTCGCAAATTACTTGTAAAATTACCCCTAAATTAACTGGTCTCAGACTAGTAATAGCTTATGCATTTTGAGGTATTCATCGTTTTATAGTATCTTCGAGTTTGAACATCCGCTTATGTCACCATGTTCATGTACAGCTGACACTTGGGACGCGTTCACCAAATACATAAATGATGAAACACACAATTAATGTCCTTAAAAGGTTAACCTTCAGTTAGGATATTCATTATGATTAAATCTAAATTTTGAAACACCATTTTAGGAACAAGAAACAAATAACTTCCAGCAGAAGATGGTAAAGATATATCCCTGAACAAATATTCACTTATTTTTATTCATTTTATTTGATAAACTAACCAACCATAATGTTTTTATCATAAAGAACTCGTGTATACTTGATGTATGTGTTGTATTGGCTCTATATATTTTTCTATGATTAATGAGGATGATATTTTACTTGTCTGCTTATCGTACTTAAATAGCTTAAAACGACTGGTCAATCGGTCAATTTTTTCCTAAAAGACAACATTAGTTTATTTTAAGCCATTTTACAATTGTCTTAGATTAACATCGACTAATAGAACTCCTTTTTCATTTATTTCAAAAAATACATTATATGTTAGATACTAATAAAGCATCAATAAACAAAGAATGATGCTAAGAACGTATTCAAGGTAATTAATACATGTAACTGACTAACATATCTTACACTTCCACTGCGTTTTGATTCGATTGTAATATTAAGATGAATATTTTGCTTTGAATAAAAATTAACAAATGAACAATGTGGAAACAACATAATATTGTTGTTTTGTAATTCTGTTTTCTTTGTGTTGTTTGAGCATAAACCTTTTTGTATATTACACGTTGTATGGCAAATGCGCCTTATCGTGATGTGCTCTTATGGAATTATAACACGATAAGATGATCAATGCTTACCACCTGTGATGATGATGTTTATGTCATATTTTTTTTAAGCGACAACATAAAGAAAAGGATATCAATTAATGGAATGACGACAAATCAAAATCCGACTTTTATAAGAAGGACAAATATTCAGAAGATTATAATGAAGCCAGATCATTGAGACATCTGTTCGCAGCCAACTATAAGGAAGTTTTTTTTTCTCCATAAGCAATATAACAATTTCCACATAAAACTAAATATAAGGCAAAAAATTATTATGATTTATGTTATTATGATTTCAACACGTCACATCAACATATTAACAATTAAAATTAACTAAAATATTTGCGAAGAACACTTCCAAGAGGTTAGCATAGCTTCATACTGTTACTGAAATAATGGCAAAATGTACCCATTCAGCACGGAAATAATGCTCGAAAAATCTTTTATTTGTACGAGAACAACCGTGATCTATTGGCTTCGTATCACCTAACAAAAATAAGAGATCGTTCAAACTTCTAAGCATCGCCAATAGGAGGTTGATTTCTCAAGGTGGCTATCTTCAAGCATAAATGGGTTATTGTTTATCTTGCATGTAACATTACGATGTTAATGGGCAGAACATTTCCTGGCTGACTTCCCAGTGGCTATCATGATCTCATTACTACGGGGTTACAAAATGAATAGTTATCCGAACAATGTTTATTAAGGAAACTATTCACATTTCTTATTCGTCTAACATTCGGTTTCCTTTATGTATAATTGTTTACTTTGCTTGCAAGAAGAGTCTTCAATTTAGTGACTTTCTCTTTGGAATGGTGTGTATTGAATTTCAGACTTTTAAGCACTATAGATTAAGTACTAAATATGATTTTACACACGGTATATCAATATTTGATTTTTTCAAAGCGTTTTCTGAATATCTTTGGCTCTTAAACTGCTTATTACAACTATAAAAACTTGTTAAACGTCCTTTTGGTCAGCATATAAACTGTTACACCAGAAGCACAAAATATGAATTACGACCATTATTTAAATGAAGGCACGACATTGTTTCTTAATCCCGTTTCTCTCTTCAAGGTATGCCACTGATGTATATTTAACCAATTATATTGAAGTTTGATAATATATTAACTTAGATTGAACAAAAAACATTGTAAAATACAAAAAACTTAAAAACCTATATTTAGAACTATGTCTTTGAAACGAGTTAATATTTTTGTAATAAATGAGAATAACATGTGCGATACTGAAACATTCACCAGTTTGATTAAATAATACAGAGTGGAGGAAGGTTAGGGTTATGTTTACACCACTTAAAACAAGTATTGTCGATAGTGGGCTGAAACTAACATTTCCAAGACTGATGTCATTTTGATTGCAGTGCTTACATGTTAAGACAATATCTCCACACTGACGTCTTACATGCAATAGTATTATACTAGTTTCGTTTTAATGTTTTACATATTACACTGCAGTATCTTATACAGGCGAATAATTGGTAAAACATTTGGGGTTTTTATATTGTAATTATATTGCTACTTAGTCGTAATTTTTATTCAAACGTTTTGAAATTTCATTTTTTTAAAAACTTATTATCACAAATTTAGATTTGACGAAACCATTCTACGATAATATCTTCAGAATAAAAGCTTACTGATATCGAGAACTATCTGTATGTCATAAGCACTTACTTTTTCATTCCTCAAATATGGGTTTAAAATGTGTCATTGAAATAGCTGTATCGCATTTGTATAGGAAATCGCCTGTAAATTGATACCTATTTAATCTTATTGGTAAATTAAGAAGACAAAGATTTCCCACGTGGCGACATGGCTTGACCTTCTGGGCTAAATCAAGTTATTGTATCTCGGTTAAGAGTATTTGTAATCTACTTTCTAAGTTGCACTAAATGTATTTGTAAATTAATTTCTTTCACTGTGTAGAGGTGTAGAACCACGGTAATGGATTTTAAGAATTATTCACTTTTCAATACAAGCATGCTATAATTCTTTCGCTACCTGAAACATGAGGTCTCCAATTTGAATGCAAAGGGCATACCAGAGGAAAATTCGACGATTTTTGAAGGAAATTTAAAGTTAATTTTTCACGGTCCTTAGTGGGCTTCGCAAATGGCTCAGCTTACTGACTGGGGGAAATTTTTACTGTAAAATGTATTGCCGAAAAAGTATCAGTATTTGAGGTAATAAGTGTTGGGATTAATATATTGTTTATTTATTTCCTTGAATGTGAAGATTACATTTTGTAAAACAATTTTGAAAGAGACATGAGGTATTGAATTCGTTATATCCCTTTGCTTTTGTTATAGTAATATATGCTGTTTTGGAGACGTTTACTTTCGACACTACATGTTCCAGTGTCCAAAATCTAAATCATAGCATCAGATGAATCCTCAAATGACATAAAGCATATCTTGCTATAAAAAATTAGGGTAGTCCTTCTCTTATTCTACTGAGTATATATTAGTTCTATTAATATGAGTAAAAAGCAGCCAAACGAACCCATTAATGTTATCAAGTGTATGGAAATTTACAAATAATACACTCTCAAAAATAAGAAAAATAATACATAGAAATACAGAATGTTTACAAAAACTTAACAAAAAGCATATGGAAATAGGAATGCATTGGTGTTGTGCAGCAAACAAGCGAAAAAATGATATGACATATTGTGTTTTTTGTTTTTTTAGTGATTGTGCTTTTCAAAACACGTGATGTTTATGTGTAAATTCCGTGGTGTTGCTACAGTTGTAATCAAATAGCAGAAAGTAGTTTTCGTACATCGATTTAGTTGTTCTCAGATTCTCGGATGTCAATTTCTGATAATAATGTTAGTCTGTGGCAGATGTAACCCTGACATGAAATCAAGACATGCAACATCGAACAGTGACGGGGACTCGGCATGTAAACATAAAAGGCAAGGTCAACGCCTGGTGTAAACTGCTCCCTGTGTGTGACTGTTCAAGCTGATTGTTATTTTCTCGGTGATGGTTGCTTACAAATGATAAATGACAAATGACAAATGGACAATGATTGAAAGTCTGCGAGTCAATGATGTTCATAAATCCACTCCTCATACTAATAAAATGTATATAACTGTCTAAAGCTTTGTCAAAGCCAGGTTTCGTGGAAACATAAAAAATAACATGTTTATTATGAAATAAAAAATAGTTTCATTTCAAGTAGACCCTGACTGAGAGGTGATTGGTTATTCAATCGAATTTTGGAAATTAGGGCTACGACGTTACGACAGAGGTCAACGCAATCAGCCACAGGTGGAACGTACGAGATCAATATGTCATTAGTTGAACATTAACGGCGTGTGTAATAAATGTGTGTAAATGTGTTTGTGTAATGCTTCTACTCCTTTTCTGTTTTTCTCTTTCTATTTTATAGATAATTTTCAAATACATTTTGGCCATCCTTATCTCCCCATGCGTCTGTCTTTCTCTTCTTGTCCGTGTCTGCTTTGCGGATTTTCTTTGTCTTTGGCTCTAACTAAACACTTTATTGTTGTTATAATATAAAATAATTTAGAAAATTCCAACTAAAGGTTTCTTTTCGTTGAAGTTCCCTTTCAAGCACAATCTATCCCTTTAGTATTTTGGCAACATCTTGTTTATCTTAAAGAAAAAAAACATTTGCAATTTCTGAATTCTATACATCAGCATCACACTCATTTTATTCTAAAATCGACGCCGATATGGACATTAGTGCCAACAAAAGGAAAATCAATTCAATGTGTGTCAATTTCGTCAGGGCAACAAATAAAGTTTTGATATTCCATCACTAAGAAATCGCGGTATCAGTTTTCTTTGATCTTCTTTTATAATTCCATTACAGAATCACACACTGTTACTTTCCCTCAAATTTAAGTTGCCGATGATAATTAGAAAAAAAATTGATCATCAACAATATCTTCATGGTTTCATAAGAGAAACACACTTTTGTTATTTTCTTTGGATTGGCAATTTTTCAATGATAATTGGAAGAGATTGTCAGTCGTGAGCGATATCTTGATGCAAATTTGAACGGCTCTGACGTCAAATGTCAATTCAATTGTTTAAGGCATGAGCGCTGACGTTTTGAAGTAACATAAAGATTTTAGTAAAGACAACCCCCTTGTTTGCATCAGGGTTTTGTAGTAAATTTTGACTACTCTGACTGAGAATGTCGATGCCCAATTAGACAGATTTATTTTAACATTTTTAGGTGTCAGCTTTTAGTTTTGGTGATTTTCATCTTCAATTCGTTAATTTTAAATTTGAAAGGAATATATTTAGTCTTATATTCAAACAGATTTAATGAATTAAAGGAATGTGAAAATTATTTAGTGAAAATAGTGTGCAATTCAAAGAATTCAATGACGATATCAGTGATGACAATACCCTTGTTTGCAGCACTATTGATCATGTCAATATGACTGTCAGTAAAAATTGAATATCGTTAAGTACTTAAACAACATATGCGCAATATGGTGACACCAATTCACTCATTTTATTCGCATATAGACATAAGTTTCTAAATTAATTAAAGTAATGTATGCACTGTATGACCATGACTTGTAATTTTTCAAACTGATGACAACTTTTAATATATAAAATGCTGATTTCCCCTGAAAATGTGAAAGGTGATCTGTTTTATTAACAGGTTTGAACTTTTTTACCATCGATAGAGTCTTAGACATTATCATTCCAGAGAATAGTTTTAAAAGCACTTGAATTCTAGTTGGGCTTTTCATTTGAAGTGATGTGTACGCTGTAGCCTCGAAGTTTAAACAGTGAAAATATATATTACAAGCATACTTTGCTCACGGTGACCCTAATACAGAAAAAGTTAAATATTTAATGCAACTTTCTGTATATTATGACCATCTTGTGATGACGCTTGTGTTTTCACATTTCAAATCAAATATCATATTTAACTTATTGATGGCTTTTTAAAACAACACCGGACGGTCAAAATACTTGATTTTAGCACCTCAAACAATTGTACGGGTTCTCTTCTATGTTAGTAAGAGTGTCAAACTGTGAAGACAAATCCACGATCTGTAGCTGTTTTAGACTAGCTATATAAAAAAGTGTTTTCCATGAGAAACGTATAAGGCATTGGCTGAGATCGATGCATGGTGTATGATTAATCATTGGGAGGATGATTGATAAGTTATGTTTCTATGACAGGATTACAGAAGGAATTCGAATCAACTGCGTTTCAAACTAGTCTGCCTCCAATGCAATACACGCCTGCTACGTCGTCGGAGTTGAAGAGCCTTTATTCCATATCTTTGACGGGTGTGCATAAGTGGCACTAACACCGGTCAGTGGTACTCCTTGCCTCATTTTACGTTGCTGACAAGAACCAGAGTTCAGTTTGAAGTACAGCTGATTATCGAAATCCAATCTAGAACTCGCAAGTTTTAAGTAATGAAATCATGGCTTTTGTACATTTCCTGTAAAGCCAACGTTTTTGGTCAACCAGATTTGTTGTGTCTTCGTCGCTATCTCGGCCACCCAAATCACCATCTTTTTATTGCTACAAATGAAGGAACGTCTATGAGTGTTTCCTCCAAGACATTATGTATTTTATGAAGAAACTTAATCATACCTTTGAACCCTTGTAAAAACAGACCCACTTAGATACCTCTCCTGTAAAGTCTTGTTGCAACCAACCATTTTACGCGAATACATTGAAAGTCGGCGTAAGACCCCAGAGAATGTGACAGTTATCAGTCATAAAACAAAACATGATTACAAATACGGAGGCTTACCTATAAGTAGAACAGTATTTGGGGCTATTTTTGCATGGGTTATAATAATAAATAAATTGTACATTATAAACCTAGAACCGGTTAGCGTTATGATAAAATGTTAAAATTCACCTTCTTATTGTTTCGCTTCATACAATTTCAACAATAAAACGAAATTTAAATATTAATATAAAACAAGAAATTTGATCATGACACTTGAAAGGATTTTCTAAATGGAAATTCCGAAATTAAGACTAAAGTTTCTTTTGGAAAGATTAGTTTCTCGTGGTTTTGAAACAAAAGTGAGCGTAATTTTACAGATCTAGACTACGAAAGCAAATTTAACGTTTCTTTAACTAGGTGCATATTCGTCACTCAGTGCAAGGACTTTCAAAAAAGATAAACAGAGAAAAGTTATCCAAAATCAATCTTAATCGATTATGTAACTTGTCTTAATATCGATTTCTTTCAATGAAATTAGTTCTAAACAGAACAAAATCGAAAATAAAATGTGAGTAAAGTTATAACTTTGATATAAAAAAATTCAAACTGTATAACCGCACAAACGATTTTATATAGTACATGACACTGCTGATCTAAAATTCAAAGGAATAGTTGAGTTACTAAATAAAAGAAACGGAGATAAAAAAAAAATGGCTCCATGGAGATTTCATAGGGCAATATAAATGTATGACTAAGCTAGTGTTGTATGAAATGAACATTCCATCAGAATATTTGTTATTAGTAGTAATCGATGTGATTGTCCTCTGGTGGATATTCAATATTCCCTTAACCAAACAGTTGGGCTGTGCAACCCACTTTTACTCAAATGAACTCGGATGTTATAAATCATTTTTTTGCTTTATCACTGATCAGTTATAGAAATTGATAAAATATGATATAGCCTTGTAGTGAAAAGCATATAAAAATAAAGCTTGTTCATGTCGGCGCTGACATCGAGAGAATGGTAACCGCGAGTTCTTGCATGTATTTCTCAATGGATCGCCTCGGTAAACATATACCCTATGCTTCCTAAGAGAACTGTCTTAATCTCCAGATATTGATAACTACTTTGATGTTAAGAAGATAAACTCTGTATTGACATAACCCGTTATATTAAGGTGCTGCTTCTGTTAAAAGGTGTGCGATGTGTGAAACTGAGCAACAGAAAATCCCGGGAGACAGAGATCAGTGATTAGATAAGAAGATGGAGAGGACTAGCTCATTGTGTTGCTTCCTGTGAGAGGAAATGGGTCAGCGAGTTCTACTTGAAATAACAATCATTGTGATCACTCCCCTGCTGTGACGTTACTTAGGATGATAGAAAGGATGATAATTATTCCTGTTGATAGATTCCTACGACGTTAGTAGCTGTCTATTTACCCTTTAATAATTGTAAGGTGTTTTGTTAAGTTTTGATTGATATTTGATCAATGAGATTCTATCTTGTGACGAGACTGACACATGCATCATCATAACATTCAATTTTAAAATATGATAATTAGAGCCTTAAGGGAAATATCATCTCTGAATTATGTATCTCTTGATAATAGAGGTGAAGTTTGTGTGCCATAACAACAACTTAAAATTACAGCATCTCCTCTTCTTCATTGATTTTCCCGGGTTATCAGGTAAAACGAGAATTCTAACATGACATGAAATTAGATTGAAATTACTGCTTTACGAGTTCTTGGTTTCTCAGAACAATTTTGGAGTACTGATTCACTGTCCAAATGCATTCGGGAAACTTCCTGTTAACATAGAAATGCAGACAACTGCAAAATAGATTTCAACATGGGACACTTTACCGACGTTCTAGAAACCTATTATTTAGAGGAACTTTAGGAATATAAATCCATTCTGTTTTTTATATTATGTGGATTTCTGGTAGTGCATTGTCTTACCCTAAATTTAATTTGAAACAAAGCTTGCTTCGTACTGCAGCCATTCGTCGAATGAAAGGAAGCGACGGTATTCTTCAATTTAGCAAAAAGCTTCTAAAATCTCTAAATGTTCCCATTTCCTGGCATAGTGTCTCAAACCAGCACAAGAAAGCTTTCTTGCCAGGCTTTCTCCACGTTCCAACAGTTCACTTTAAATAAACAACTACTTTTAGAGTAAGATCTATCAATTTGGGCGGTCCTTGTTTGTCTTTTAGGGATGATAAATTGACCTATATATCAAAGTGAAAATCGTAAATCTTACAACATAAATTTTTGTCTCTTTTTGATATTTTCCTGAATGGAAAAAAATGATGTATAACGTCTTTAAGTGGCATTTTAGAAGTTCATTTCACGCTTGACAACGATACAATGATACAAAAATCTGTATCGAAACGTCGCAAATCTCAGAATAAAGAAGTTGACATCCAAGACTATTTGTATTTGATTTGGTCTACGTTGGTTGAAGTGTGGTCCTTATAAATGGAACTATAACGTAAATTTGCAAGCTAGTGGAACCGGGCTGTACTAGTTTAACCTTATCACATTGGTGTTTCGCAAAGCAAAATAGTTCATGATTATTGCTCCATTTAATCATGTTAGAATACAAGCTCGCTTTGAAATCAAATTTAGGTGTTAAAAAAATTGCACCACATACAGCCCCAAAATATCAAAACATAATAGATTTTCTCCAAATTTTAAGCAAGATTCCAAATGATTGTTTGCTTTTGAAAATAAAACATAAACTTATATTCATATCCCAAAACTTAGTAATTATGAAATCAACCCTTTGAAATAAATTATAAATGCTTCTGTTATTTGCTCCTGATAAAAATCTTATGAAGTGTGAAGACGACCATAAAAATATCCTTATCACCGACGGTGCCGAAATTAGCATTAGAAATTACTGGTTCCTTGTGTTTTATCTTAAAAAAGCCTTTGGTCAGCAATGTCCACTTGAAATAACAATCATTAGAAGAAAACGATCAATTCCCCGCTTGGACGCCACTTAGGAGAGAAACAATGATCCATCCTGCTGACGTAGATTTAATGTTAGTGACCCACGTTCCAAGTTTTATTCATTGTTCTTAATGACAATTACTATTTGTGACTTACTCTCTAAAATCTTCTCTTGATCTTAAAAAAAACATTTTTCCAATTGACATCTTTCATTCAAAATATAGTTTGTTCCGAGGGATCTCGTTACTCAAACTCATTTTAAACAGTGTTAAGATAGCGATATCACGTACCAATCAAAATCTTCTTAGGGCACTTATTAATAAATTTTTAAACATTCGTGTTCAGGAACAAGATTCGCGTAGCTGAAGCAAAACTTGGTAATTCAATAAATAAAATATCTTGATTGAAAAAAGTTGCCTCGCAATAACATATTGTTAGATATGCTTTCTTTTATATTGATCGCTTCATTTATCAAGGCACACATGCTACAGGGATTTTATCACATAATATATATGTTTAAACTTTATAAGGGCAAACGGCTGTACATCGTACACATATCTATAAATCTAAAACCCAAAGAATATTTACATTCAATTTTCTATGTAGTAATAAATTATTTGAAAGGGAGATTGAAACAATTTGGTCACTTGTTCCGATACGACTTCAAAAATCAATATATAATGCAGACTAAACTTAAATCTCTGTAATTTATTCCACCACGATAGTTATAGTGTAAGCACAGTAAGTCATTAATTCAATTATATCCCGATGGCAAATTGATTTATAACTAAATGTACCACACAGTTGATCAGGCTCAATGTCAATTGTTGTCCGTCCTTTGAGATTCTACTTCAACAAGCATGACCTGTGATATACTACTTAATTATTGTGCGATGATTATACTAGACAGGCCAATATGTCTTCAAAGATATAACGGAATGTAATGTTGTGTAAATTTGAAAAATATTTTTTAAGAATTCCCGAGGTTTCTTTTACATGTACTTGATGTAATAACCACTTGAGTAGTTCAACAGGCTGATATTGAGATATCAATGTACTTCATGGTAGATAAAGAATAACCGAAGTGCCTCCGGTATCACAGACACTCAATTAAGTGTGAAATAAGATTGCATAATCGACAATACAATATATTGTATGGTTTCTATTTGGAAGGGTTATACGGTTTTTAGTTTAGATGTTTAAGACAAATCGAACCTTGATAACGAATCTTTTTATGTCACCACCAACATGAAAAATAACAAATTGCCGTAGAATTGATTAAACATGAAACAAGCCAGTTGATTATCTAGATTTGTAACCCCATTTATTACAGAAAAATGAATATATTGGATGAATGCAATAAACCATAAGAATGATCTTACTTTACATCTTGACACTAGTATAATAGATATGTTCAGTACAACTGGATACGACCGTTTGACTTTGTTTCAAAAGAAATAGGGCAAACTAACCGAGATTCGGACAGTGCATCGATTCAAATATTTTGAAACACTGTATCGTAAAGGATAATCTGAAAAAAGTAAATATTAGAAAAATTAACTTTTATAAAAGCAATATTATTTGGGTGTTTCTATCTTAAAATGCAATATTTTAAATCAAGGGGAAGTCGCCCGAGTTTCGGACAGCTCCATCTAATCGTCTCGCATGTATCCCAGGCTTAAAATACTTATCAAATGATTTCAGACATCCCAAAAGACGCAGTGATTGGTCCTTTTACAATAAATCAAGATTTCTAGGGAACATGGAGAGAGCATGCTTTCCGATGTTAAATTCCTAAATAAACGCTGCCGGATGCGTCATTACAGAATTATGACGTCACATTTACATTTGTAGACATTTGGCGGGTGACGACCAAGCCTCAGTCAGATTTCCCCTATCTATCAACATGAAATATGTTTAAATGATTCCCGGACTATTCTGTGCTTGGGTGTAAGATAAAATCAATGGGGACTTTAAACATACTGTGAAACATAACATTCATGACATTTGAATCTACCTTAAATTAAGACACTCTACGTTTTCTCATTCCTGTTGCAATAGCGTGTCAACTTTTGTCCGTATCCACCTCAAAAATATTTGTCTGCGGCCCTTTAAAAAACTTATCGTCATGAACACTTACATTATGATAATAATAAAAATATATCCAGTAGCGGTACTGTGTACTGTAATATCCTAAGTGAATGTTACTTTCAAGGCAGCTACCCTAACCTTTGCACGACCATATAGATCCAAATATTCAGGTACCCATTTTAATTGATTGAATACTTCAAAGAGGATCGGAAGCTACTTTGAGAGGTTATTGTCTGTCAGAAGAAATAACACTACAGGTTTTGGAGCCCTGTCCTTTTGAATCCAAAAAGAAGAGTAAAGAAAGATACATTAAGTAGAGAGTTGCCTTGTGTGTAGCATGTGTAGCATGTGTAGACACTACCTTCATCAAATGAATATGCAGACTTGATGTCTGTACTTTAGAAATAAATTGAATGTGTCTGTGTCATGTTGAACTGCTTGTAAAGTAAACAAGCCTCTGATCTTTTAATACACAAGGTATAGTTACATTCTATCTTCTGATTTTAATCATGTTCTTTTGGATGCTGTAAACAGCGCTTTTTAAAAAGTCCAAGGTGAAGTAAAATCATCGCCTTTGGGATAACGAGCTCAGTTACACCGCATTTAATATGTATTACGTGTGGATTAATCTACTAAAAAGGCAGACTACAATGTCCTCATGTTGCCCATTAGCTTGTTTACCAAGTTTATCAAGTTTAATTGTAAATTGATGCATGGCAATTTGACGAATCGACCAATCAGAAGTGAGTATGCAGCACTATAATGATATACGTAAAAGAAACCTGTAATTTGGCACGTTAAACACGGCGTCTCTAGGACGGGGAATCAATGTAAAGAATATATGAATTTTCTTCATTTCCGAATTTTAGGTCTCATTTAAGTGCCTATATAAACGTTCTTTCTGTTAAGTAATTAATTCTATTACTTGGTCTTATCCATGTTTCAAAAGACGAATCAAATTTTTATATTACTAAATGCTATAAAGTTTTATCAAGTTTTTTCTTCAAAGTTTTTCTTTCAGGCAGTAGTTTTCATTGATGATAAAACTTTACAATATCCTTTTTTAGATAAAAGTTTGATCTGATATGTTTTATTTTCATCCAATCACCCAAAGTTTATCAAACCTCAAACACCATATATTTGCTTAACGATTATGACATTTCCGTTGGATAGAACGTAATAAGTAACGATTATGTCCCACAACTTAGACAGACATATGTCAGACAGCCACATCTTAGACACTTGAGTAAGTGGTTAATTAACACAACACCCATGGCTGAAATGGAACAGACCTAATTAGTGTTCCCTTAGCTTACACTGAACAAAAGGGGGATTGATTTTGAAGTAATGAGATGTTTTTATTGGAAAATACAAGGGCAGAAGACCGAAGTCGAGTTCAAGTTAATGTCAATTAATGTTGATATTTTAATGTTTAAATCAATATTCTAAAGATTACTCTATTAAGTCTGTTTAAAATACTATTACCACAGACCAATAGGTCTATACTTATTTTCTGTATTTGAATGTTATTTAATGAAACCACAGAGGAAAAGTACTTTATTTGTTTTAGCAAAATATTGAATCCATGATTAATGTTTGAGATACTTGTTGATAAATTTGAATATAGACTCTATGATATTGTTCTTTTTCCTGATTCTCATGGACTGGTCCGTTATCAGATATACTGCCGATGGATTAGCCGTGCATTCAACCATAAATGCTGTTGTTTTAGGCTCTCTAAGATATGGCTGTCTAAGTTTTGGGACGTTTCCTAAGTAACGCCGCAACATTGGAATGATTACATAATTTTGGATAATTAAGGGTTTATGATTGGGCTTATTAAAGAATACTTACTTTATTATGGCAGAAATAAGAGTAGAAAGACCTTGTATGTATGTTTCTATGCATTGTGCACTACGCTCAGTTGCAAAAACAAACATCGGAAATTTAATTAAACAAATAATTCAATCTGAGACAGCAGAGTGTTCAATATACTTAGTGCTGAAATGTTCACAAATTCTTACCGGTTATGCACTAATTGTATCTGAAATTATCATACATAAAAGCATTTTCTAATTATTTCTTTAGAATTTATAACTTTACACGATATTTTTTAAGCTTCAGGTAATGTGGTCGACTCTAGGAAATTGTCACTAAGAGAATGTGCATAGTATCAAAGTTTGGTATTTCGTATATGTATATCATTTTATTTCTTGAATAGAAGAGTATATCATTGTGCATTTCTTTTAATCAAAGACAGGCGATATTTGCTTTACAGCTGCACATATAAAGTTTGTTCAGTTACTACTCTATCTTAGTGCAGATATCATGTAATTTGGGTTTCGTTTGAACGTTAATAAAATAACTTCAGCATAACCGACAAAGCATCTTTCATTGTCAGTGGGTAAAATAGCCACGTAATGTGAGATTGTCTTGTCTCAAGTGCAAAAATTAGAATTTTGGCATAATCAAAAAGACAGAAGGAGTAACATTTTCGAATTTCCGATTTCCTTAAATTTCGATTAAAATGTTCCATTTCAACTCTCTGAGAAAAAACTCAGCAAAATCATAATGCCTTTATGCAAAAGAACAAACAGGACTTGTGTTTATATTTCTTGATCACTTTTATGAATAAAAATAAAAATTACTGTTTTCGAAATTTTGACCCCTGGTAACTTCAGTGACCTGCCAAAATCTATTACGGTTAACTATATACGATGGCATACGATTGCGTTAAGGTGCAATGGATTTTCTCTTCTCTATTGGAAATTCAAAATTATTCGGGGTTTTTTCGCAATGCTACTATGCCTCAAAGATATGTCAAATGACATGATATTTGCACTAGGATATTCAGGTATGTGAACAAACTTTTGGTATGCAGCTGTAGAAAAGTGTTAGAAGGTAAACATGATCAAGCAAATATACTCTTAGAACTCGGGACTAGTTTGACTCGAAACCCAACTAGTCGATAGACAGTGTAATCCGCTTCAAGATATTTTCTGTAATTCCGTCTGTGTCAAAATCTTAGACATTTCACCACAAGTTTTTCCTAGTATATCAATTGTGTGACATCAGAGAACTCGTTCAGATACTGTGTTTTAAATTCAATTATAGTAATATGTCTAGACACTGTAGATAAATATTTTTTCAATTATGAAACTGATATACTTCACAGAAGATAGATGATATTTGTTTAAGGGAGCATCTGACTTTTCTCTGGAAGTAATGTGTCTTTCAATTTAAAAAAAAGTTTCTTGATATAAATGATTTTCTTTGGATCAGACAAGTCCTGTACTTACTTATTTAACGTTGCATTTACTATGCTGTAGGCAGTACCATTTCGAATTTGTTTTCATGACGCTGATAACCTCACACGAAGAGTTTGTAAAACTTAAGGAGAAACACTTCAAAGGCAGTTGAGAACTCTCCATGTTTTTAATCCATTCAATCAGTTTTTGAAGATATAATTGCCACCATATTCAAATACAAACAAGATGTTTCTTTTGGGCGAGTATCCTTTTACTTGATTTTTTTACGAAGCCCAGATCGTGTAATCAAATTAAAGATAATGTAGATGTGTTCAGTGCTTTTTACAAGGAACGCTTTTGTCTTGGAGGAATTTATCAATCCAGTCAGCGGGTCATATCAGTATTTCCACAGGGTCACGGGGAGCAATCGAGAACCGAGATCCAACACATACATATATGATAGAATAACATTTTACATGTCACAGGTTGCGATATATGTAACATGACATGAAAAGATCAGATGATTTGTTGCCTTTTCCAGTAGGTTTTATATCTAAATGTGAATGTACTTTCTGTTGTGTCTTGCGAGCTAACATCTTTATTTCTTTATAAGTCAAGTGTGAAAGAACACCGCGTCATACCAAACTACACGATTGGCAATAAAAAAATTGATAGTCATTGGCAGAAATCAATGGCAACGCTATACCTCTTAGAAAATAACGGGTTATTACATTGATTTCCTTTAAAAGTACAAAATATTTTCAAATGTACTGCTTTTTGTATCTGAGGAATTAAACTTAAGCATCATGAACTACAAAACTAATCAATACTTATTTTGATAAGTAGAACATAAAATGATTACAGTTGTTCTATGAAGGGTCCAGTTCCTTATGGACATATCCCTTATTAAGAGGAGGTTTTGTAAGGGAGGCTTTGTGATTATCATTGTTAATCTCTATGGTTATCGGCACTTATCAATAGCATTAGTTCATCAATCTTTTTCTTTAATTTTGTTCATAGCTAACCCAATATTTATTTATATATAAACATAAGCAGAATAATGAAATCAGAATGATAACCCTAATAAGGAAGGCGCTCTGTTACATTGAAATCTTGAAAGTTGTTTATTTACAGCTTAGGCTCTGCTCCGAAAGCATTTTAGATCTTAATCCATTTCGACGTCGTGATTATCCTTTTGCATTTAAGAATATTTCCACTTTCTAACACAGATGTGAATGAATTTCAATTTCTTTTCAGATATCTGACACGTAATTACCCTCATGTACAAAATTTACTCACCCACGTGCATCAGAAGTCTTCTACATTTCTACAGGACTTCGTATACACTAAACGCCAAAAGAAACGTTACCCCTCTTTCTTTATCTATTATGCAATAACTGTTAAAGTTACGATGGAACTTTTTGCTGCCTGTGTAGCCAAACAAAATCAGATTATATTGCAACAAAAATATTTGATAATATCGACTAGTATTTCGGTTTAAACAACAAAGCATAAGACTGACAACATTGTCCAGTTTTCGATCATCACTCAAAAACAACAAAATAGTGTAAAATTAATGTTTTTATTGTTTTTTAAATCTATTCTAAAAAATAGTATGGCCGCCATTCGCATCCAAACATGCCAGAACACGTGTCCTCGCGGAATGGGTCCATTGTCTGACGAAGGCTGTTGGAATTAAACGCCATTCTTCTCTCAAAGCGTTAATTAGTTGCTGACGATTTCGCGGCTGTTGCTGTCACAAGCAAACTCTGCGATCGAGATAGTCCCATAAATGATCGATGGGGCTAATGTCTGGGGATTTGGAAGGTCATGGCAAGACGTTAACGTTGTTGGCATGCAAGAAATCTCATGTCAATCTTGCGACATGAGGTGGTGCATTGTCCTGTTTGTAAAGTGTGTTTTGGTGACACTCTAAGAATGGAATAACCACAGGACGGACAAGCTGGTCAATGTACACCTGTGCCGTCATATTCCCCTCAACGATGATAAGGTCAGTTCGAACGTCGTCCTCTATTCCGGTCCACACCATTACACTGCCTCATTCGAAAGGTATAACGTCGTGAAAACAGCACGGAGCCTCTCTTTCACCTTGACGACGGTACTTTCTCCTTCTTCTATCGGTATGGTGGATCGTAAACGACTCTCATCCGTGAACATCACTCGCCGCCAGTTCCGGTTCTGCCACCGTCCGACGGTACATCCCCATGCTACCCTGTTTAGCCGGTGTTGCCGCGTCAACTGCACACCTTGCATTGGTCTGTATGGCCGTAAACCTTGAAGACGAAGCCTTCTTCTCACTGTAGCAGCACTTAGTCTTCGTCCAA
Source organism: Phorcus lineatus (assembly GCA_921293015.1). Classification (NCBI taxonomy): domain Eukaryota; kingdom Metazoa; phylum Mollusca; class Gastropoda; order Trochida; family Trochidae; genus Phorcus; species Phorcus lineatus. The sequence goes on along the minus strand of OV121092.1, from coordinate 44,159,504 downwards.
GAGCAGTCCTGGCTGACCACGTCGCCGGCAGAAATCGGTCCCTCAGATGTAGCTGACGTAGATAGCGATCTTTAGCTGGGGTTTTGACGCGGGGACGTCTACTTCTTGGTCTATCAGCGGTGACCTAACGAGGACAGTCCAGACTTCTTTCAGACAATCATGGACATAGTTACGAATTATGATAGTGATGAAATATGTATATGCGGGGACTGGAATCTTATTCAAAACAAACTATTAGACACTTATAATTATAAACGCATTAACAACCCCAACGCAAGAAACAAAGTACTTGAAATGATTAACAAATTTGATTTAAAAGATCCTTGGCGTGAACATAATTACGACTCAAGACGTTTCACCTGGCGGCAACCCAACCCCCTCAAACAAGCTCGACTTGATTTCTTTCTGATTTCCCATGGGCTGCTATCCTCTGTAAATAATAGCGATATCCTTCCAAGCCTTAACTCTGATCATTCACTTATCTCCCTTTCCATAACTTGTTCCACCTTAGCAAGGGGGAAAGGCTTTTGGAAATTTAATAATTCACTCTTAAGAGATAGAAAGTACGTGAACCTTGTAAAAGATACAATCACATCAACGCTAGAACAATATAAAACCTCAGAAACTAAACCACAAAAATACTCAATTGATGATCAACTACTTTGGGAAACTTTGCTTCTTATGATCAGGGGTAAAACAATATACTATTCATCAACTAAAAAGAAAATTACAAATGAAAGAGAGAAGAAACTAGTATCTCGACTAAGAGAATTAGAAGAGCAGCTAGACTTGAATGATGATAAGGACACGAAGCAAAATGTGCTTGAAGAAATAAATGTTCTAAAAAATGATCTAACTGAAATTGCCGATCATAAAATAAACGGAATACTCATGAGATCGAAAGCTAATTGGATCGAAAAGGGAGAAAAACCAACCAAATACTTCTTAAAGCTAGAATCTAGAAACTTTTTAAACAAGTCAATTAGTGTTTTAGAAAAAAACGATGGAACAGTTATTACAGAAAGTAAAGATTTGATTCATGAAACGAAACTTTTTTTTGAAAAATTATATACCGCACAGGGCTATTCCGACGTTAATCTGGCCGAAATGTTTAAAGATAAAAACTTCAAGGTTTTAAATGAATCAGACCGATATAGCCTTGAAGGGGAACTAATAATGAGTGAGTTATCGTTCTCACTTAAAAACATGAAAAATGAAAAATGTCCGGGGCCCGATGGTTTTACTACCAATTTTTTCAAATTCTTTTGGAAAGACTTAGGAAAATATCTCCTTAATTCACTAAACTTTGGTTATGAAAACGGTAATTTGTCAATCTCTCAAAAGCAGGGATTGATAACATGTATTCCAAAAGATAATAAACCAAAGAAATTTTTGAAAAACTGGCGACCAATCTCTTTACTAAATACCTCAAATAAAATTGGTGCCGCAGCAATTGCAAACAGAATTAAAAAGATCTTACCCATTACTATCAATGAAGATCAAAAAGGATTTATCACAGGAAGATATATTGGAGAAGTAACGAGACTAATATATGATCTAATGGAACATACCGAATCTTGTCAGATACCAGGATTACTTTTACTCATTGACTTCGAAAAAGCCTTCGATTCAGTAGACAGAAATTATCTAAGCAAAGTTTTAAAGTTTTTTCAATTTTGGACCGAGTATTTCATTGGATAGAAACATTCTATAATGATATTGAATCAAGAGTCCTTGTTAATGGATTCGCGTCAACTCCCTTTAAAATAAGTCGAGGATGCCGCCAGGGGGACCCACTAGCGTCTTACATCTTTCTACTATGTGTAGAAATCTTGGGTATCATGATACGAAATAACAAAAACATAAAGGGAATCAAAATTGGCAATATAGAATATCTTCTTTCGCAATTTGCAGACGATACTACTCTTACATTCTGAAAAGAGTCTCTATGCAGCTTTGAATACTTTAGAACTTTTTGCACGCTTTTCAGGACTGAAAGTCAATATCGATAAAACAAAACTGATATGGATTGGTTCAAAATAGAGATCCCGATATAAAATGTGTAACAAATGGCATATTGACTGGTCACAAACAAATTTCACTCTTCTAGGCATAAATTTTGATATTGACCTAGATAATATGATTGATAATAACTACAACGAAAAACTCTCCCAGATTGACAGGTAAATGAACATTTGGTCAGCTCGTACATTAACCCCCTATGGTAGAAATACTGTTCTCAAATCACTTCTACTACCGAAGCTTAACCATCTATACCATCTATTCTCGTCTTTGTCAAATCCAAGTAAATGCATCATTGAAAAATTGCAAAAAAAATGTTTTAATTTCATATGGAAAAATAAACCAGATAAAGTTAAAAGAGATGTGGTGGTGCTTAACCCAGAACATGGGGGTATAAAAGTTCCAAATATTAGAAAAATCAGATCATCACAAAAACTAAAATGGATAAAACGAATGGACAGTAATGACCTTAAATGGACATATCTATTTAAAGATAAACTGAAAATGAAAACTCCTTTTTTTATTACAGATAGTGGCTTGATTCAAAATGAGATAATACCCTACTTCTCAAACTCCTTTTGGAGAGACGTACTCATAGATTGGTCATATTTTATAACAATGAGTAAAAATGAAAATGTAAGTGAACATGAAATACAATCACAATGTCTATGGAATAACGACAATATCCTTATAGGCAGAAAAACGTTTTTTTATTATGAGTGGTATAAAAAAGGTGTTGTTTTTGTGAATGATATGCTAGATGAAGAAGGCAGACTGTTAACGTGAAGAATTTTCCAATACATTTTCGATAAAAACTAACTTTTTAACATACGAATCGGTGAAAAGAGCCATAATGACCTACACCCGATCATTTAACATAGACAAATTTAATAGAAAACTTATTGGCCCTATTTACCCATTTAACAAGTTGAAAATTGATACCATAATTGGCGGTAAAAAGTTATATGCCTTTCTCCTCAACTCAAAATTTGTTCGTCTTCCAAGTTACTCAAAATGGGAAAAAATTCTACAAAGTGAGTTTACTGAAAATGACTGGAAAATTTTCAATATTATTGCAAATAAATGTTCGAGAAGCACAGATCTAAAATGGTTGCAATATAGAATTATTCATAATATTCTTCCAACAAGAAAATTTCTTTATAGAATTGGATATACGTCCTCGCCAGTCTGTCCATTCTGTCAAACAGAAATAGAAACAATGAACCATATGTTTTGGGAATGTGAACCTATTTTCAGATCATGGAAAGAAATAGAATCATGGCTAAATTCTGATCAATTAGAATTAGAATTCACAAATAAAACTATTATTTTAGGAATGAAGGGTAAAAATAATAATCCTATAAATGCAATCATTTTATTAGTCAAACAGTGTATATACAGATGCAGTATTAATGCTTTTAAACCAAATTTGAAATACCTTAAAACGGAAATTGTACGTTACTACGATGAATCAAGATTTGTTTTTTTTGTCAACTTCAACAGAAGAAATGTTTTTTCGATATTGGTCAACTTTAGATTTATTACTTGGTAGATAGTCTTGTTTTGCTAGCATAATGAATTGAAGGAGCCAAATGTGGATTTGTGTATATGTTTTTGTTTATCTCGTTACCTTATACAAATGTTATTTTGCTTGTATCACAAAATATGGAAAAAGAAAAAAAAAAACTCTGTAGAAGCATTGAGTTTGTGCAAATGCTGCTTGAATTTTGCTACGTTTGAGCGTTAATGCGTTTGGGTTATAAACAAAAAAGTCAAAACTTTTAATTTTCAAGCAAAAATGTTGACAGAAATAATCGTTTGTGTTCCTGAATACTTTAAAGTCATTTTACAACACAGTAAACTCGTTTCACTAACTTAAATTACGAGAAAAGATATTTTATGACTATAAAAACATTTTTTCTAATTTTCACACTTAAACTTTCTCAACAACATCATTTTTCATCGTTTACAGGTTACAATGTCCAGCATACAACCTTTTTGTCTAATCACAAAAGTAAAAGTTTACTTTCAACTTCTTCTGGACATCTAAATCAGAATTATTGATTACTACCAGCCTGGTCGAAAACCGGACAATTTGGATCTTCATAAGCAAGATGCATTTCGCCACAATCTGAATCCATCAGGAATTTGAAATGTGTTATCAGCATAAAGCTACATTATTCAGCTTTCTTTTGAATCATTCATTTGTTACATATCTTTAATACTTAAAAAGTTATTTAGAAAAGAAGAGGGGTAACGTTTCTTTTGGCGTTTAGTGTATGGTCATGTGTGTTTAAGCTAACAATTTGTCATCTTCTTATTCAAATATTGTATGTATTTAAATGTTAGAAATGCAGTCATCATGAGATAAGTAACATCATGGACACTAAGCGTTGCACAAAAGAAATCAAAGCATGGATGACAAGTAAAGTACTAAAACTGAACGATGACAAAACTGATGTGTTGCTTGTTGGCAAATCAGAACACCTTAAGGCGATCACTTCAGAAAATGTAACTGTTGGTTCAGCTGATATTGCTTTCTCTCCCATGGTCAAGAATCTAGGGGTGTGGATGGAATCTGACCTCTCTATGCATGCCCAAGTGGACAAGTTGTGCAAAATGTGTTATTTCCATCTCCGCAGGATTGGAAATATTAGGAAGTACATCACCACCAACAGTGCTAGTATTCTAGTCAGATGTCTAGTCACTTCTCGACTTGACTATTGTAATGCTCTTCTCACAGGCCTCAACAAGTATCAACTCAATAAACTGCAGAAATTACAGAATACAGCTGCCCGCATAATTTCTTTGAAGTCAAAGTCTGAAAGCATCACTCCTATTCTCAAATCCTTACACTGGCTTCCGATTGAATCCCGTATTAATTTCAAGATTCTTGTCACAGTCTACAAATGCCTTCACCAACAAGCTCCATCTTACCTCAGTGACTTAATCATAGTATATATGTATCATCCCAACTTGGGATCGCGTCCCATCTTAAGATGGGACGCGTCCCAACTTGGAATTCCAAGTTGGGACGTCCCATCTTGAGATGGGACGGCGCATACTTTAACATGTTCATAATATTCTTATTCTAATGTTGAATTTAGAAATAACATCATAACATGTATCATTTAGATAAGCGCTTTAAGGCCCTCGAAAGATATCTTTATTTTATGTTGATTTTCATGACTTATTGGCTATATCTATCTCTCATCGCATACGAGTCTTTCATCATAGTACAATACGATTTCAAAAGTAACTCTTATACAAAATTTTATAAATTATTTCATTATATTCTTAAAAATGATTAATTGTGACAGCATGTTAAGCAACTAATAAAAAAGAAATGTACACTCAAAACCCACTCTTAGTGAATAGCAAGAATGCTAATGGCATGGCATGATTTCAATGTGCTCATCGTGTTTGATAGTCGAATCTAAGACTGTATGTTTCTTAAACATAATTCACAAACACTAACCTATAATTGGTGTCCCGTCAGTGCTTATAAGATATGCAGTAAATAAATCCAGTTATGCCTCCTCCTATTTCCGATGGAACCTGATCTGATCAGTGTCGTGGTGCAAATGGCAAACATACCTGCCTGGTAGTTCAGAGAAGGGTGTGGGGTGGGTGGAGGGGGTAGAGGGGGTCCGAAAGAAGGTATTTTGGTAAACATCCGGTTCGGTTATGACACTAATACCTGTGTGTCACCTTCCAATTAGTGACAAGAATGGGTACCAATTGTACATGAGCATGCTTGTAACACTGAGGTACACACCGAGCGTTTGTTGTTTTAGTCAATGATTATCATTCTTATTTATCAAGGCATTGGCCCCTATCGGCATTATCACTGATAAGAAGCAGACATGATCAAATGTTTATTGTTATTGTATTAAAAGTTATTCGATGAAAGTGTTTTGGCCATCTTCTGTGTTGGAATGGAATATGTTAGATAATGAAACTAGAAACGTAGATTCCGTTGCTTCGTTTAAAAAAACACTTTGACCGAAATATCTCATGTAATGTACATCATGTCTTCAGAAATATTGGAACAAGAACCAACCAAATTATCCACTGTAAATTAAGACTTGGCTTCAGCAATCTAAACGCACATAAATTTGATCGTTTTTTACAAAATATGTCAACTTGTACTTGCGGTCATCATTATGAAGATGTCATTCATTATTTATCTATCTGTCCAAATTACACGAAAATTCAGTCAAAGTGTTTTTTTCTACGTCAATGGTTATGATGTTCAAACCATATTATTTGGCAACTACTCTTTATCTGATGATATCAACCTAAACATTTTAGAATCTGTTCACGACTATTTTACCCTTACAAACCGCTTTTCTAGTTAAATATTTTACTGTTTCTGTTTAAATGTGTTTTGTCTATGATGATGAATGAACTTTATGCTGTATATATATTTTTTGTATGGGGGAGGTATTCAGATAGGCTGTATAGCCTGTTTACCAATCCCTTTCTTTTGAACTAAATGTTTAAACCAAAGTTTTTTTGCCAAACTGAATATAGTTTTTTAATAAATTCATTAACAGAACAATTATCATGTAAAGTAACCAAAATGAAATTTAACATCATTAGAAATACAATGTTTCAACTCATTTCTTATCAATACTACAAGAAGATTATAAACGGAGTTTGTTGACTTTGAGTTCATTAATAAACTTTGTTTACCTTCACAAGATTTTTTGACACAAACCAGGGTACAGAGTATCAGTATGAAAAGGTTGTTTTTATATGTACATGCGTCTATCAAGGCTTGTTTGAAGCGTCGAATTAAGAGAATTGTTGTGTGTTGTTACTGCTCATATGTCGATCAACTGATCAACTATAAGTCAAATAAGATGAGTAGGTGAGAGGGAAGAATTACATTTCAGTGTAATATTGTTGTTTTACAGCTGAAAGTTTACTTTACTAATCGTTTTGTTATCTTAAATATACTACTTAACATGTCCCCCCGAAAAAAGGAATTAGATTTCTAAATACACATCAACGAAGTTTTATTGATGTACAAACAATTATCGAGTTATTTTGTGCTGACAAACATGATCTAATGTGTTATCTTCAGAGGACTAAACGATTCATATTGTTAATGCTTATACAAATTTTATGTAGAAACTGTCATTTCTTATACAAATTTGATATTGAAATTGTCATTGCTTATTGTAAAATATTATCATATTTCATTGTATGAGAATATGCAATATGTGTAATCATATAATGGTTAGTAAGTATAATACTATGATTTAAACAGTATTTTATTTCCATAAAACATGTGCTACACAAACTTCAGAATATATTTTCAAAAAGGATGAACAAACAGGCAGCAAATTCCCTATATAAATTCAAATAAATAAACAAACAATAAAATGATTAAGATATCAAGTACATTGATGGAAATATACATTTGCAATTATCAATACTAAACTCAAATTTATATTAAGCTTTGTCTATCTTACATTTGGTACAAATTTAAAGAAAGGGCTTTAAAAATCGTTTGTTATCATTTATGAAATGATAAACAGATATTATTAGGAATTTGTCAACAATCTGCGACAAAGATTTGTCGCCGTTAAGATAGATTTTAGTATATTGATATGATTTACTAGGGTATATTCAAGCCCTAAGTTGGCACTAGTTGAAAATATCTAAAATGTTGGGGAACCAGACTTTGATAATAGGAACTTTTAATTTCTTTTACATTTGATACAATCAACCAAGTCGCCAAGTAGACAAGATAATAATTTGTTAAAACAACATTGGCTTATGGTGTCTCCATATGTTGTTTTAGCCTAACACTACCTACGTCGGGCAAATTGGTGCCCAATCATTCCGATTTCGTTCTCTGTCATGCCAAGCTGTCACATTAACACATTCAGTGTATTCAGTGCTGGATTATAACGATGGAGAGAACCTTAATTTCTGCTTATAGACGGTTTTTGCATGGTTTTTCATTTCTTTGTATCAGGTACGTTTTTTAAATATATATTTTTCAAAAAGTAATTTATCTCTAGTGTTGTAAACTTGGATCTGTATTAGAATAACTTCATATCTTTGTTTGTTAAAAGTTTATACCACCTTTTTGTAAAGAAACTGTGAAATGTGGAGCCGTTTGGTTTCTCTCTGTTTACAGCTGTTCGATATACGCATGTATTGGTCATTTGAAAAATGCTGAAAACTATTATCTAAATATAAATCTATATATTGATCTGATTTTGTTATGTCCCTTAACAAATGTGATTCAATCAGTAATCAAATGGGACTTTGAATAATTGTTTGAGTAGTGTTGAATCGTTCGTACTCGATAACAGATGAAACCGAGTCAGAAAGTGAAGTAAATGAACATCAAGTCAAATTTTCTTCATAGATGTGAAAAGAATGAACAAAATTATCTAAAAACATGTTTTACTGACACAATTCATTATGAAATATGAATATTATTAACATGTTTTAGTATCCCCCGACCCATCTCAAGATGGGACGTCCCAACTTGGAATCCCAAGCTGGGACGCGTCCCATCTTAAGATCGGGCGGATCCGCAGTTGGGATGATACATATACACCACCCAGAACACTCAGATCTCAAAACCAGCTCCTACTAACTGTCAATTCGTTCAGATTATCCTCCTTTGGTAAGAGATCCTTTTACAACGTCGCCCCAAGACTATGGAATCCACTGCCGCTCCACGTCAATCTAATTTAAAGACCTACATGTTTTCCTCTGTTTACCATTGACTCTATTTCCCTTTTCTTCGCGCCATGAGCATGCACAAGTGTGTGGAAGAGGGCGCTATATAAATGCCCAATACAATACAATACAATAAGAACAATTATAACACTTCATAACCACATGGCAGGTTAAGTGCATTTACATTGACTGGAAACGATAAGATAATTTGCACGCGTGGCCCTTTCCAGTATCCAAAAGATCATGTAAATTCTGCTTTTTACTCTATGCAGACATTATCATGTATACAATATCAATCATGTTGGAAAGAATTTGCATAATAATTAATTATATGATAGGCACAAGAAAAGCAAGAAACATTTACAACAATGGTTACATCAATTCGATAGGATTTGCTATCTTACTGAAACATTTTTGATATCATTCAGGTATTGCACACCAGAACAAACGCCTCAAATCGTATATTTATTTATATCAAAGACATAATTGTACCTATCACGTGTATGTTCTCTCCTTTATAGAATACACTCTTCACTCCTCTACTTGCACATAGTCCTGGAAACGATATGAGAAATTCGCATCTTGATCATTCAGTTGTGCCGTTTTAATATTGAATTAATTTTTATTCGAGATATTCAATAAGCTATATTTAACGACGTCCCTCATGTATTGGATCTGTCTATGCAGGAAAAGCACAGGTCTTTGAGTTGCGACTGACAAATGCCCATGCATGGTTGACGAAAATTGGTTTCTGGATTAAACATCGTTACTACTCATCAGTCCTAGTTTACTTTTGTACTTTTCATCTTGCAGAAGTGAATAGCTTTTTCCAAAAGAGAAAGGGCAAGATAACTTCTCACAATAAACAGAGTTTCCTAAAAAATAACGTCGCCATAAGTTTTAAAAAAGCAATTACTTTGCAGAGATTAATTAATTGAAACTTGGGGAAACTTTCATCATTGTCATAAAAATTATAGATAACTTTCTCATAAAACAGGACAATTTCCTTTCTTCTTTTGATTCTACGTTTTGACTTTATTACACATTTGAAGAGAAAATAAAACGTTTGATTACGTCAGTAACAGTGAGAATAATGTAGGATTTAGAATTCCCAGAAGTTGTATCTGCCTTTCAAGTCTAGTCGACATGTATCATCGATAGTATGATCAACATTTGTTTTTGTAAATTATGTCAAGAAAATACTTCAGCCTTGATAGAGTATATTTTACCAGAACAGCAAAAGAAATATGCCTTAGAGACTTTTGAGATACTCATGAATTATATCTTTATTTCCCTTTTAGAATTGATATAGCGAAGAAATTCTTTCAAAAATTAAATTTTTCTGTCGTCTTGTTAAATGTACCCGTTTAATCTTAGGTTTCTAATTAAAATTTGACACAAAGAAGTAAAAGAAATAAAGATCACTCGCAAACTTGGACGAAATTTATGATTTTAAACAACTTATGTATAGATGTTCTTTAAACATATAGATTAATAACACATATTTCTTTTGATGATCAGTATTCGCCAATAAAACAAGGTTTACGTAGGTAGTGAAAATTGACATTGTTATATAAGTATGACAGTCTCTGCAATAATGTTGCTCTAGATAAGTATACTTATTAACTATATGATATCAATTTCGGCATAAGCCTTCTTGCGCTTTCGTTGGTCATGATTCTGTCACACCCTGAGGCAAAGATGGTGATTTGCTCAATCAAAAGGTTCACGAATCAGGATATCACTTTTATGACATTGTATGATGCTTAATTTATAGATCTCTTCGTTTTGACACGATATCAGGGAACCATTTATCTCATATGTCAATCATTCGTTAAAATTAGTTCATTCATAAGAATCCGAATTAACGTTAGATTGCCAAGATACTTTCTAGTTGACAACTGTGTCAATAGACGAAAACCAAAGATATTTCGAAACCTATCTGCGTTCCGCAGAACCTTAAAGCTCAATAGTAGAACTGCACTCGATGACTTGCGCAGATTGGCTTTGCCGCATTTTCCGTACTTTTCTGAGCTTGTCATCAAGGCTGCTGCGACAGCTCGCAAAAGTTCAATGAGAAATATATGTGAATTGCAACTTTTCGCTGAAGGGGGCGCTGTACTCAAAACACGAATTTTTGTCATTGTAGTTGAGGAAGCTGGTGATTTCTGTTTTCGTGAGAGAGGATTATCATAATTGATTCACCACTTGCCATTTGAAAATTAATTTGAATCAATGTGCTTAGAGACCCCAATTCTCAACATTCAAAACCGAATCGATTTCAACTATATGATGCCAAGAGAGGGCTATCAAATCGATACTGTTTTAATAAATGAAGTAAATGTTGCATTTAATCCTTATCTTACGAGTTCTGAATATAAGTAATAAAGGGAATATGACTCTTTTGATCCTGGAATCGACCATGAATTCCCTCTATCGTCATGATTGAGCCAAACATAAGAAAAACCAAATGACAATAACGTGAGTTTCTGGTCACCCACATGTCGAGGTTAATCAATAACAACATGGATTCTAACGCATCTATAAAGATTTGCTATAAGGTGAAAGTTCCATGCAAACTCCTTTCTACAATGTCGATTTCTTGATATAAACTGACGTGAACTGTATTGACAAAAGTTGAAATGTTACAAAACACATTTTTGTTATGAGCTGTTCATACAAGAAAATGGGATTTTCAGATTGATCGTCGACAAAATACTCAAGTTTTAACATCTTAAGCGATTACTGACATCGTTCAGCTTCATATAGACTAAAAATTTACATTTTTATCAGAAACGTACTTTTCTGAGTTTTCAGTTTCCAGTTACATGTTGCTCGGAAATAAACTGAACATTATAGTGTCCCGATATTTGACTTCAGGTTTCAAAAGGATTCACAAAACCTCAGTTTTCATGTTGACATGATCAAATCCTGCTTGATCCTAATAGATTATTTTGTAATTGTACTTGCCAATTACTTTTACAACACTGACAAGCTTTTAAAGTATCCACATCAAAGTTCTATATATTCAAAAGTTTTTACATGAACGAATTTGAGATATTGATATATGACTTCACCTCTCAACACTGACGCTAATGACGTCTACATCCAATACATCCCTGCACTATCTGTTTATCTATCACTGTCATCTCTACGTCAAGGAGTCCCAGTTAATTTACAGATATTGCTTATGCTCAATAGTCCCTGTCAATTACCATGAAAAGCGCCCGATGCCAAATAAAGTAACACTGGCATGGCTCTCTTATGTAACTGTTCAAGAATATCAAGAAGAAGTTATACATCATGTTGGGAATGATGTAACGTTCAATTCTTTAATTGATGCATTGTTATATTTGAAATATATGAATTTGACATTATGTTCATTGGCATTTACGTCGATATTCCAGTTTTGTTTGCATCATCGTTAGATGACATCGTTTAGCTTATTTCACGTTATCCCTTAAATGACGAATCGTAACACCCGCCTAAAAAAGGTTGTTATTCATAACAAGACGCAGTGGAGAGATAACCATATTTGTGTTAATGTACCCTTAAAGATAATATATCCTCATAGGGGGTACGATTAGCGGAAATACTTCATAACACAGTTAAGAAAAAAAATCAACAACTATTTAGGTTCACATCCACCTGAAAATAGCAGAAAAAACGTGTTTTATAAACACTTCCGGAAAACAGACGCGAAACGTTTTATTAGCCAATCAGGTGCTAGGAGGGTTGTGACGACATAGACAGGACTCGTTAACGACTGGCTACATTATAGATTCCAGCGGTCGTGAACGTATATATTTTCACTGATTGTATTTATAAAAAAAAACCTAAGTCACCAAAGCTATTAATATCAACACATCGACATATTCTGTTTGACATTAATTATCTGTTGTTGTTGTTGTTGTTTGTTCGGGTTGTTAATCTCCGATAATGCCGATCGAGTGAACCCAAACTGATATCTGCCGCCATTGTGACTGTTTTTTGTTTGAACACCTCGACAAATCGACTATCCCCCTGTGTAGTTGATTGACCATTGTATATGTAGAATACTTGTTACTACTTTGTGCCATTTGAGTCAACTCAATATCGCAACTCCGTGTTTCTGCTTTGCATGACTGTAACGATGAGATCCCGCTTTCGATGGTCTGTCTCTCGGCAACTTCCGGATCTCGTCATTGGGATACGAGGTTCCGAGCAGCTGTTTTTCGCCTTATTACTCAGTTATTAGTGATAATGAAGATCAAATCTTTGATGTGTTTAGTAAATGTACCTCTTGATTCGCAATTTGCCACCTTCATAAAAAGGTTACGTACGCGTACTAATGTATTTTTCATAGTAAGGATACAGATTATTGTTCTTTTGTGTAAGTAATGGTCAGTGTTTGAGATAAAGAGTCTGGTACTAATCTAGAGTGACGTAGGCCAATATTGTCAATAATGACACAACATTTATTGTTGATTGTGATGTAAGTTAAAGCCTGCTTGGAAATGTATCGTAAATATGAAATTCTTTTTCAGTTTTGACTATTTAAACCAAATAAAAATATTAACGCCGAAAAGCATATTATTTCCATTTCCTTCAGTACTTTAGTACCGGTATTTTATCACAGAGAGGATTTTAGTTACCTAACACTACTTTTTCACACCAGACAATATAGTCATAAAGTTATTACCTAACAGTCTACATGAAATGCCACACACCTGTACATTATGGCAATTAAGCAATAAACTTAATGACCTCAGCACCTGGCACATTTCCAATAGGTAATACACAAGGCACTGATTAGTTATCCTGTCTAAACTTTATCCTCACCCATGATCAACAGCCTTTATTGAAACTTGATGAAGGTAATTAGGTTTGTCTATACACGTGACACATGACAATACATTAACAAATCTATCTTATTTCATTCTGCAATGTTTATCAATATATAATAGGTTATAAGTTATCCACTGTAAGGCTACATCAAATGGTAAATGTTTCTCCGGGGTAGCTCTTTTACTTTAATTTTACTTTTTGAAATGACGCTGTAGCAAGAAATTTAAATTTTTCATAAATGTTATAACCCAAACTGTAGTGTCAACATACAAACATAAGTGACTTGCCCACATTTTTGTATGTATCCTTAGAGTAATCAGCACCCAAAAAAATGATATATACCCCAAAACTAGTAATGTAACAAACTACAAACCTGTCACTGTGTATAATTTACAGATCTATATATATATGCACATTATTTCATTATAGTCTCCAACATGTTGAAATAACTATTTAGTTCAACCCGATGAATTTTTCAACCCCATATGCAATCAAATACTAAAAATTCAAACAGTTAATGGGGTTTGAATTAATAAATTCTGCGACTAATCTAAAGAGACATTAATTCATAATGCAGATAAAAACTCAACATTCGTCTGCAAAATCATCAATTATAGTCAACTCCCCAAAAGTTTCATGATTATTTATCCCACCTCCCCCGGAATAGAATTTTGAATTAGCCTTTCTTTCAAATTCCTTACCCTCTTTCGTTCCCTCTTCTCAAAGTATTCCGCCCGTTTTCTCTTCCGATATGGTTGACTGTCATATCTCGCTGGACAGACGGGTAGCGGGCATGTTATCATCTTCATTTGTTTATTAACTGTTCGTACGGCATTTTTGACGAGTCTTTTCCTTTGTGGGGCAAGTCCAAAGTCACCTTTGAAATCGTAGAAAAGATCATAACAGTCCTCTGCGAAATGATCGGAGCAGATAACAGACCTGTCATTGGGACTCCACTTCCCTCTTTTCTGACTAACAAACTTTGTCCAATTCGCGAATTGACAGGATCCTTCGGAAACCGATGCAGTTGAATGTCTCCTGATTTCTTATTAGTACAGTTGGCAGCAACGCAGGAAGAAGGCATGTCTCTATCGCAATGAAAACGTCGACGAATGCGACCCATATCTGCATTGATTTATACTTGTTTACAAACAAACGCTGAGCGAGTCCTGTCTATGACGTCACATCTGCCGAAGGAGAGCTCAGGCCACTCTAGGGACTTTTTTAATTGGGCTTTCGAGGTTGCCAATTTCTACGCGCTTTGAACCGTTATATCTTTTTAATTAAAGGACGCATCTAAACTCTGTTTGGTGTTTTATTTACTTGAATGTATTGTCTTTATGAAAATGGGGATTGAAGTCGGATACAAAACTGGGATATAATATCTTTAAAACGCAGAATGAGTTCTTCATAAATCGTCATTGTAACGTAACTTTATTCCTGCAGATGAGTCATGTTTTATGTATATACTATGACCCTCCTGAGTAAATCCGATTTGTGGCATAAGACTTTTTGTGGATTTGTCTTTAGAAGTAACTATGTCGTTCTGTCCAGACAGATGTCTGAATCATCAATAAAATAAAAAAATCTCCTGACGACTGACGACCTTTGCAACAAAATAGGCTTACGTGCTATTTCTTCTTTCAGGGGTTCTTGAGAACATGTTAATTAGTTTATTTGTATAAACACTTTTTATTGTGAAAGATAATTATGCTATGATTTGTAATAGGCCTTTTTACGCTTACAACATTGTATGTATGACTTGACATTTAAACCTTAAATAATATTAAGCTCACACTTTATCCGCTTGGTTTCCTTTGCTAACGCTAATTGGCAGTTGAATACGAAGATACATACGGTTGAATTACTACCCATGTAATTTCGTGAAAAGGTCGTTTGTATTCAAAAAACGAAAGTTTTTCCATATTAATGCCCCACGTTCTTAATCAGAAGAAGTGACATATATTTCAGATATGTCGAATGCACATATCACTTTTGGCCAGCTAGGGTTGTTAAGTTCGAGGTGCTGATTTTCTCATCTGTGACATCAAGAAAAATATGTTTATGACGCCACGGTATCTGACAGGCGCAAGAAAACTATGCTACTTTGTGAAAATTTTATTACATTTGAATGGATTTCAATCAGTAAAAAATAAATTATTCCAAATGTGTCATATGACTAAACTAAAATCATGAAAATGAAAATCTCTCTCTCTTTCGTTTTGCATATAAATGTCAAATTACACAAGTAGTAATCTCATTATAATGAACAATAAACATTATCACTCTTCAAAAATAAAACTTGTACCATTGAATCCGTTGTAAACAATAAGTAAGTATACACTATTCAGTGTATTGTATACTGTATGTCAGCATATTTCCTTCGACAGCCATGTGTCATAAATTGAATTAAAGTTTATAAATACACTGCAAACTTTTCAGTTTCAAACATGTTCGATACTCTAAAATAAAATATTGCTCTTTTTACATACCCTAGGGGTACGTTTTAAGACGTTATATAACATCCAAACTCTTATACTATTTAGAAACCAATTACGCATCCTTTTTTCCCGAGTTCCACATACATGGTCGTATTTCCTAACAGTGACTTAACAGCGAGAGGAGCCATTAAGACCATTAATTGCATTCAAATAACTAACAACAAAATGACTACCTTGCAATCAAATATGTCAATAGCATTTACAATGTTACACTCCAACTGTAGGAAATAAGATTTTCGGTTATAAATGTATAAACATGAAGCATTTTCGCTCTTTATCTGGTATAATTATGTAAATACTTCGCTCGAAGGAACTTTCAAGAGCATCAACGTGATTAAACGTTTTAATGATATGATATATCCGAGACGTTTTAGGATAAAATTGACTCTTGGGAGTTGCTCGTTCAGGGACTTAATTAATGTAGAAAGATTTGTCAAGAACAGAAATACCAGAAGTGTTTTAAGAGGACAATTCCATATCATTGTTGATATCGTTGAAAATTTCTCTGGGTGTATATTGATCTAAACATGAAGTTTGGAAATAAATCATCCTTAGAGTCCCAGGAGGAAAGACACATTTTATAAATAAGCAACAATAACTAAATCCTTTCTAGATAGGTGTCTCATGTATGCCAAATGTATTTGGAGTAATGCTGCAAAGCGTCTGTTGTAGTAGGTTAGAAAGGGTTTTTAAGATACTGTTTGATATATGATGTTAACATAACTGAAACGTAATATAGTTAGCTTAGATTTGATTAAATGTTCACTATGGTGAAACAGTTTGTAAGCGTTGCGAGGATTACATTTTTTGTTACAGGATGTTGTACTGAACATAGTGGCACTATGCTTTCCAGCGAAGAATAACTGTGAATGTTACTTTTCTACCGAAATGGAAATGTCATGCCAAAACATCAATATTCTTTTCATCATTCTATGCCTTAAAATCCTTTGACATTTTCATTTCAATGATGGAGACATGTTAATGTCAAGAGGAACTAAAAGAACCATGAATATACACAATGTTGCTTCTTCATTTAAGCATTTATGTAGCATGGACGAATACATGCTTTAAGACGTTTCAACGTGTTTGACATATAAATGATAATGGTATACCTCTTTTGTTTGACTTCTAAATAGAACTAATATTTAAATGAGAAAGGTGAATATTATTCTTGGTATGAGCATGACTACAAATACATGTTGCCCCGAAGTAGCCTTTCACGTTAAATACCAATTTAAGGGGAAATGACAAGTAGCTAAGCTAAAGAAAGACAAAAATATCGTTTTAAAGGGAAAGTATCCTTGTTTTTTCATCAGCATTATTATTGCATTTTTGTCTGATCATTATTCATATTCCTTTGAACAGCATTGTTTTACTTTCTGTAAAATTAGTTTTGTTTTTAAAATATTCTTTATCTTTTAGGATGTAAATATCATAACCAAATAAAAAGGTATGAAACAGATCGCCATTGAAAGAATATTTATTTAAGAATGAAGAACAAAGTTAAGCAACCCCCCCCCCCCCCCCCCCCCCCCCCATAAACAGACGATTAACTTAACGGGTGGTTAACTTGTTTCCTTTTATGTAATTGAAACTTTCATATAATTATATGAAACTTTCATCTATTGATATGGAACTTTCATCTCATTATATGAGACTTTCATCTAATTATATGAAACTTTCATCTCATTATATGAGACTTTCATCTAATTATATGAAACTTTCATCTATTGATATGGAACTTTCATCTCATTATATGATACTTTCATCTAATTATATGAAACTTTCATCTACTTATAAGAAACTTTCATATAATTATATGATACTTGTGGTTTCATTTAATTAAATGATAGCTTTATATAATTAGAAAAAAACTCTCTTCTAATTAGATGTCGAATACAAATATTTTTATGTATAAAACATCGTAGTATGAGATGAAACTAATGTCTAATAAGACGAGGTTAACATACAATTAGATGAAACTATCATGTGAATAGATGAAAATATCGTATTTTTAATTGAAACTTTGCCTAATTAGATGAAACTATCATCTAATTAAAAGTTATGTATCTTTTTTTTCACCTCTGACAGCAATGCGCTTCCATGACATGCAACTTTCATGTGCCTCGACTCTCTATAAAAAATATTCTTGTAAAATATTCTGAATTTCCTGAAAAAAAACCATCAAACAATTCCATTCAGTCCTGGTTTATTTGTTTTCTGTACTTTTTCAAAACAGAAGAACTTCCTAAAAAAGAAAACATGACTTCTCATAACTAATTTCCTGCAAAATAATGGCACTGTCAATTTCACATCAGTAACAAAAGAATATTATCAAAACTTTGGACATTTTTACAATGAGTACATCAAAAACAAACATTTTTTTTGTCAAGAAAGAAAACAAGTTTCTTTTTCCTTTCGAGTTTATAAAGAGTATCTACTAGATTACAGAGGAACAGAAACATAAAATGTATTACAGCCTTTTCAGAACATGAAAGTAAGTTAATTTCGATCTAGAAACCGTGTTGTGACCTGAAATCCTTTTAAAGAAATGTTTATTTAATTATTTTCAATTTTTTCTCCCCATTTGAGAGGATTCGTGAAAGACAACCATTTAGTTTCCGATTTGAAATCAATGCGACAAAGTAAATGAAATGATGAATCATTAGACCATTGTATGATGCTATTTAGATTGAGAATCCTCAGGGAAATAATAACCCGGTGTAGGTGCATGGCCGTGAAACATTCTAATCCCATACGCTGGATATATAGAGCACTTCACCTTTAAAGAATGACTAATGAAACTGAGAAGATTGCATGGACGAAAATAATTATGTAATTCATTTCCCATTGAAAATTTCATTTTTAACGAATCACAGAGTTTTCATCTATGGTATTTGCTCTACCCTCTTTGTCTTTCTATTTTTCAATCATTTGGTTCCTATTTATATCATTGCACACTGTGTATATAATGAGCATGTTCTGATCGACATATGCACGATAAATACCATGCAGATACCGTTATATGTAACGGTATCGAGTTTCGTCGATACACTTACACCAACGTGTCAGTAGATATCAAATTATAATTGAGTGCTTATAACCCAGCAATGAGAGTATAGAACTTGATTAATCATGTGGTTAAACATTTCACCGCTTTTGGTTCATTTGCAAAAATGGCACTTCATCATATGGTTTCACTTCTGTGTAATACAGCGTACATCATGCCTGTATATTCGGAAACATTTTTCACAAACGTGAATATATTTCATGTAGCAAAGAAGTATCCTAGATGTTCTGAAAGGATGATATCAACTTTGTTACAGGATGGTCAATCAAATATTACACTTTTTCTCACGAGGCAAGGATTTTATACGCATATTCAGAGGGCTCTAACGGTTACCTCAATCAATTGATCAAACTGCTTTATTATGTCAATCTGTATATAAATTTCTTTCTTTCCAAGTAGTTATTGCAAACCTCTAACAACAAACGATAGAAAATGATTGCCAGTATACTGTCAGATATTTATATAATCATATACATAGTATACTTTATAAAGTTAAATAATCGTGTGTTTTCAGAAAACGTTTATATTATGCTAAAACATTTAAAAAGAAACAAGTTACCTCATATGACTCAAACCTATTGTTGGACAACAACAATAAAACAACATTATCCCACATCTTAAGAAAGACCAAATGCAAATGAAATTAAACCTTCATTCAAACATAAATAGGCTATATTGCCCCTCGCGTTATAGTGATTATGTTTTTATAGACGCTAATGAAAATTATTATACGTTGTTTATATGATGTGACATAAGTATTTTGTAGACTTTTGATCGACAGACTGTGATTACGAATGACAGAGGCTATGATTATGTTTTAATATTTGAAAGAAAAAATAAGCCTTATTCAAAATAAGGAAAAAATCTTTAAGCTATAAAACTTTTTGATCTAATGATTTGTTTTTCCTTATTGGATTTAACACTTGATTTCAAGCTCAGCTTTTACCCCTGAACGTTCATGAAACAAAAAAAAGATACGTTTTTCCTTTGAAATTTTAGATTAATACGAAACCTGAACAAGTATTCATCACAAAGACATCAGACGACGAAAACAGCAATATTTAACATACACATGACCAAATTATGGAGGCAAATTACTGATGACAACCTTCCCCCCAAACGTACAATAAATCGACAAAATGTTGCTTTTGATGGACGAATTGTGAAAATCTAATTGACCAATTTTTGTTTGGGAGTGTAAATGTCATGTTCTTTTGCAGGACAACAATCCACTTAACAAAGCTTAACTTAACTGCACGGACCGCTAAGTATTAATGCAGATTTGAATAGTTAAGTCGCTACACATCCAAACCTAATTAAAAACTGAAGTGTGAAATATATACTTTGAAGTGTCTAGTATTGCATGCTCCCTAGTATACAGTTATTAGGTCAGTTACTTTAATAACGAGGCTACATAGATGTTGAGTTTGCTTTTGATGATTATGTCAATGTGATTGACTTCATCTTCTGAGATGCTACTGGATAACGCCAATATTCCTCCTATATCAATTCTTGCATTACACTGGATAATCTGATTTCTGAACTCAAGTCCACTCCTCACTCGGAAAAATGATCAAAAACCAATCCAGATTACCTTCTTTTGGTGCATTTCGATTCCTAATTATAGTTAGTTTATCTCTGTGAGTTCGACACAGGGTTTTATCAATTTGTTCCAATTGCATTAATGTTCATATAGGACTCAATTGGTTAGTTTTTATATTATTCAAAGAGTATCAAATCTTTTTAGAGATTTCTGAAGTTGCTTCAAATCTATGACAATTTAATTTATTGCTTGGTACTGGTTCTACCGGGTATGTGTTGACACTCACAAGGTTTATTTGACCTTTTACAGATCATATATGATTCACCATCACACCTTAAAGCTTGCAAATAACAACAAAGTATAGAATAAGCAAGTTTCCAATTGTTTTCTGTAATTAACTTGATGCATATAGTGTTGAATGTGATAGCATTTACCAAAACGTGAACTAAATCATATAAGAAAAATAAGTACAAGCAATACACACTTGTTTTCGAAAATAACCACTTTTTAAAAAAAAACATTTCAAAGGCTTTACAGTACATTCAAACAATTGAACATAGAAAATAGATCACCACATTTCCTAACAGATGATGCTGGAATATCATTTTGCAGAACCGTGTTTTGAAATGTCATGTTTTTTTGCAGGACAAAGATCTTTGTCGCCACTGGGAAATGTATGGCCTCTTAATATGCTTAGAAATACAGTTGTAGATATTTAAACGAATGATCGATAAAGAAATAAGAGAAAGAAAATTGAATATTAATGTCACTAAATACATAATAATAGGGTGGGATGTGAATTTCTGATAGTAAAACAACAACATGTAAAATGTAGTTAATAAGACGACTTTAAAATATGATGATACATTTGTGAAAGCTAAACTTTAATAGAACATGCACCTTGCACCTTGCACTTCTTTACAGAACACAAACGCCTCATTTTGCGACTGTTTCATTGCACAGGCCTGTGTGACAACAAATATGTTAATCATGCAATCGTTGTTTTCATTGGCTGAAATATAGCCATGTAGTTTAAGTTGCAATATTGTCCCGCTAGGGGAAACTGCCGGAAGCCCGAGAAAACCTCGAACTTCGAGGTTGTATAGGAATATATGACGGAGCTACCTCTGTTGGGAGAGAATGCCCTTGAGCATAACGCCTTTTATTGCATGCTTTTCAAAGATGATTTTATCATTTATGATACATTTGCATTTCATTGCAACGCCATATACTAAAAGAGTTATGAATATAAAAACATTCATTATTGATGTGCCAGGGTCATATGTTCATATGTCACCATGGACCAAAGAATACTTAAAATATAATTTACTCTTATTTGTTTTTGATAATTTATTGAAGCTAAGGATATCCTGACAGAAACCTCAAACGAAGTAATCTTTATTCCTGACGTTTACTTTAAACTAAAATTGAGTATTCAATATTGCTGTTCCATTTGCAAGGTTGAATGATTATTCACTTTAAAACCATCGGGAAGTCGGTCAGAAACAATTGTTCCAATCTACAACATGCCGCTAATGGCTGCAATATTGCCCAAGCGGCGTTTAACAATGACTCACTTACTCCAATCTCCAATCAATATAATTATTACATGCATGAATAACCAAAGACTTACTGATGCGTGCAAATAGTCACCAAGAGGAATCAAATTCCCATATCCTATGCTAAGGAAGTAGGGTTTTGTACGATATCTAATCAAGGTTAATGAATATTCAGCCCATTTATCACGTTTGTTTTTGCTTCAAGTTACATGTTTTAAGCTTATTTTTACGTGGCGAAAAGATACATTTATGGCTGTTACAGTATAACACTATCATTTCCTGAAATCCTGTTTTTACTCAATTTTCTTAATTTTTTAATGATTTGTGTTGTTAGATTCTATTCTCCTGTATTCATGTCCTAAATGATATCATTTCTCACCATCATATTTAATTAGTCAAGTGGAACAAAGTCGAGACTACATTCGAAAAGAAATATTTTGTTTTTCAATGTAAATGTATGACAAGGCCATTGATATTGCAATAAGGTAGAATTGTATTGTCTTCACTGAAATTGCATTTTTACTTGCTTCCTTTTCATAACATTTTTTCCACTTGGCCCTTTATTTTATAATATCAGATTTCCTGTAAGAATTTGAATACTCCTTTAAAACGATATTTATGAATGAAAGATGAAAAGTTTAAAACACAGTGCTGATATTTAACATATATCCGGCATCATCATTTAACGAGATATTGGTAATGCTTCAAATGATAATCATCACTGAAAGTATTATTACTGAGGATTTAATTCAAGGGTGGTTCAACATTTAATCAGTAAAAGATCTCTAAGAAAACTGATACCGCAAATTGTTGAGTGGTGGTATATAAAAAATAATCAATTTCCATTAATTGACACTGTGTTAATATCAAAAGTGGTGTCGGCATTTAAATATATACAGGAAATCATTGCGATGTTGCAAACATTATTGAAGGAATATCAAAAGGATATGTTTGCAGCAAATCATACAAAAAGACATGCTGTCTTTGAATCAAGTTTTGAAAAAAGGCGAGACGCGTGTTTTTTTAGATGAAGTTTCAGAATGACTGGAATACGCAACAGGAGAATGTGATTATAGTTTCAGTGAGGTGGGCTGTCATCACTTCGATAACGCATGTTTGAAGAAATTTTGACCGGCTTTATTTAAAGACCTACAAAATCCAGGATACTGAAAGGCGTCATTATGAATGGATAACAGGTTAATGCCATTATATTCACGGATCCATTATGCCCTGTCCACTTTTAAGGATATTGTTCTTCACAAATGTGAATTTTTTCTTTTCGAAACTCTTCTCTTGAATTATGATGCTCATATGCAACAAATGCTTATATTTTCCCAATTATAAAACAATATGAACCAAAAAAATCTTCTTTCCAAAAAAAAATCTTCTTTCCAGTGATCAAAGCACGTTAAACCCCAACTCACTCACTCTTTCCAGTGGAGTTATATTTTCGTCACTATTTTGAGGGACATTCGCCATTTATGATTTTTAAAAAAAATTTCATCTCACTAATAACTTACAAGTCTTGGTCAGATAGCGCTTAATTCCTTTTTATCTTCATCTAAAAATAAAATGAACGATTTTGTGTCACCATATTTTTCATGCGCATAATAGTAATATGCTACATTTAAGTTTTGTAATACTTGCCTGAAAATCACTTTGACATATTTCAATTCAAAGAAAAAAAGGGGATTATTTTTTTTGAAATCATCATTGCATTAATTTACTTTGGCTTTTAACAATATTTTTCTGCATTCTGTACTATATCTGTTTTGATAAAAGAATAAGAATATTCCTAAAAACATCACATAAAAATGATCAAATATTACTTCAAAAAACGTCACTGTTCATGCCTTAAAAACTTTGAAATTTAATCTCTCTTATTAATGCATTGACATTTCACGTCTGAGTGCTTTAAATTTGCTAGAAAAAATGCTGATGATTGACGATCCATTCCAATTTTCATTGAAAAACTATGTTTACAGAGAAAATATCACAAGCGTGGTTCTCTTATGAAATTAGGAAAAAAGATCAAAGAAAAATGATGCAGCTATTGCTTGGATACGGAATATCAAATTGTTATTTCTTGCATTGACGTTGTTGGAACATCTAAAACTGTTTATCCATTAATTGGCACCAATATTTGTACCCGCGTTGATGCTAAAAAAACATGATTATTTCTTCATATTTGATATAAGATTTATATAAAACCTGTTAAAACTGCTTTTGATCCCAAATTAAAATGGATGCAATGTGGGCTCCTCTACAGAATATTTCCAGTTATTACTTTTTTGTTCAAAATGTATTGTTAATGGCAATTTTTGTACATTTTGTCGGAGAGAGCCTCAATCCTTCTTCCATTATTTCTGGAGCAGGACCATTTCTCCCAATGGTTTCAACTCAATTGCTCTCACACAAGCAGTATTAATCTAGTATTATAATTGATTGTTATAAATCTAACTGATTATCATCTTAATAAATGCTACATGGTCAATTCATTAATCTTCGTTATCAATTCCAGCATACCATTGGTTAATTGGATGTTCTTGAAGATATTGCAGATCTTAACCAGTTGAAATTTTTTTCTGTACTGTAATTTACTTTTTAATCAGGCAAAAAACACCGACCACCAATCCCTATATCCTTCTTTCAGAAGCATTTCGAATCTATTAATATCGTTATATGTATTTCACTTATTTTAGCTGGTTACATGTTGGCTGAAATACAATCCATTTATACGATGGTATAAATTTTTGGATGCAAATATCAAGTTTAAACATTAAATGATTTTGTTTGTTAAACTAGTTGATGAATTAACTATCCTATGATACATATTATTAATCTAGGGAAATATTATGTTTAATCAGTGTGTGAAATCGCTACGTTATCTTTCGTTAACTCGATAACAATTATTTCTTGTTTGGCGTTGGTTAATAAAGGCATGAGTTTAATGCTTTACCAAACAACCTGCATTAAAAACTGAATGTAAACACATGAAAACAGAACATTATCCTTCATAATAATTCATTAATCTTAAAAGGAAAAGAACGTTCTTAAACGCAAAGCAAATCCTTTGAAATTATCAAAAAAGTGTGTAATGGTCTGAAAAACCAATAACCAAAAACGGTATACAAAACGCCTTAGATGTCAGTACCTTCTTACAGGCTTTGAACAACCTTTAAGTTTAGCATTTGATGCGTCACACTGCGGTATAGGGTAAAGAACCATTACTGTCCTAAGCTTCAAATCTTTGAGCATCCATGCAACTATCACATGGTTCTTTTGTTGATGAGATCTTGTCTAACTTACTCTTTTATATAGCACTGTTTGTTCACTTTGTAATTGTAACAGTGAGATGACTTTTAAATTTAAAATATACATTTTGTAGTGACACAGAGTATGTATCAAAATAATCATGTTGCTTAGGTACTAATAAATATACGATATGTCCTTCATAAAGTTAAAACATGTTGAACAATTTCATCACTTACAGGCCAAAGTAATTATATTTTCTTGTTTTCAATGATGATCGACACTCGGCAATATAAACGTGATATGTCTTTAATGCTTTCCAAAGTTGATTTTTAACGTGAGTCAGTCACCCTAAAGGCTATGTCAGCCGGAGCCTATGAGCTCCTAGTAGGGGCATCAAAGCTTGAGAGGTCGACGGACTGAGGCCAGATCACATTTGAGTCGTTCTAATTTTTTCTATTACCTTGGTTTTCCATTCAGGCATGGTACATGTATCATCATGGGCAAAAGCATACTTAAATAAAAGATAGTTTCTTAATGTTAAGATACTGTTTACTCTCAAGGCTCAAACCACTAACGAAGTAATTACTCGAAGTAAAACGCGGATTACTTCTTCTTTTGAAATAAGTTGAAATGAATACTAAATATTGGTATATCAATATTTCTTTTTCACAATCACATTCAAACCATGTGGCAATTGGGAACATCATATCCATCCGGAAGTCGGTCAGAAACAATTGTTCCAATCTACAATGTAATTATAACATGAATGAATAAACAATAAGTTACTGATGCATGTAAAATGCCACCTTGAGAAATCAAATTCTTTTCAGCTAGGTCAAAGAAGTGGTAGTTTTACTATATTTCGTTAAGGCCAATAGATATTTAGATAATTTGTCACGTTTGTTTTGTCCTTCAAATAACAAGATTGTTGGAGCATCTCTTTTCGTGCTTTAAGAATATATGTTGGCATTATTGCAGTAACAATATGACACTATTATTTCCTAAATAACATTTTTAAATTTATGCTATTTAGTATTTTTCCTTACACATGTTAGAGTCCTCATTTCTACATTTTATTCTTAATTGATATTATTGTTAAACATTATAATCACATTAGCCAAGTGGCAAGAATTATATATTTGTTATTCAGTATCAATTAAAAATTAAGTAATAAGGTAGAATTTAAATGTCTGCGATGACATTAGCATTTCGATTTTAATTGGCATCTTTTTTCACAATAGTATTTGTACATACCCCTTTATTTCATTATATCTGATTTCAAGTAAGAGTTTGAATATTCTTTTTTTTTTAAATGTTAGTTAATGAAAGATACGAAACGTTAAAACACCATGAGGACGCTTAAAGTTGTTAAGACGTCAGGCATCTAAATTGTAAGCCAAAGTAGTCAAATGTGGTATGAAACATTGTTGCTCATTGAAAATCTATTCCGATTATCACTGAAAATATGTTTCCAAAGAAAGGAAATCAAATGAAATTATTAAAAGAGATATAAGAATCTGATACTGCAAGGTGGCGCCAGTAAAGGAGATCAATGCGATTTTGCTTAAATATATAACTGGATGTGTTTGAAAAGGAACTATTTGCAGCAAAATCATAGAAAACAACCTTAAAGCCCAACTCACACTACATACGATCGACTACGATCGCTGTACGAAAGTGTCGTGTAGTGTAAAGTGTGGTCGTTGTGCTGTTATTGTGTGGTTATCGTACAGTGATTGGGCTGATCGTGCTCTTTGCCCAACACGATTGGTTCAAATCGGAAACATGTTCCTGATTGCAGAAAATCGTGTTGTTGGTGTGTCGATTGTGTAGTGTTGTGTGGTGATTGTGTTGTGATTTTGTTCATCGAGCTTCGGCATTTGGGCACGATGACAGCTCGTACAGAAAACGAAGTCACAAGAGCACTTTACGATCAGGATGCAATCCTTACACGATATTGAATTGAACTTGCACCAATTAGAGCGTTTCCCATTAAAACGTTTTCATCACGTTTGCTTCGCTTGTCTTACTTTCAGTCAACATGTCAGCACAAAGGACGCTTTGGTACGGATGATCGCCACGTTATTGCCGAAAATTCTTTCCCCGTGAATTGACTGTATTCTTCAGTTGCAGCCGCGTCATTACTGCGCACACAATCAATGGTCGTATACAAGGTCTTCCCAAGCTTCCAGCATGTTCTCTTAGCGGAAAAATATTGCAACTTAAACATCCTTGCAATATTACAGCCAATGAAAACTACACATGCATGGACAATATATTTGTCGTCACATAAGCCTATGCAAAGATGTGCTGTGCAAGAAGAATCAAAGTACAAAGTGCATACATGAGGCGTTTTCAACGATAACTGCACAAGTAACTTTGATTGCATCAGATCAGATTTCGACATTTTTGGACCGTGACATGCTTGAATAAGAAAAGATATTGTATAGGATATTTTTACGGAGTTACCTCTGTTGGGAGAGAATATATATAAATATGCCCTTCTTCGACATTTTTATTTCACAATGTGTCTATTAACATATATTGTATTGTGTACTGATTAACTTTTGATCATTCCTTGTTGTAAAGACTAAAATTTACCTGTTACAAGTACACCAAACAATTACTTTTGAGATTATTAGATATTTGAAATTAATTTTTGCGCAGAATGCAAAGTTTAAAGATGCATAAATGGGCAATATTTGTGAAAACTAACAATGAATTTTCGACATGAAAGGATACCTTTAATATAAGTGATAGGGAAGAAACACGGTTAAAAATTACATGTACTGCTGCAAGGTTAGGATTCAAGGTATGCTAAAATGAAACAAGAACACAACACAAGCAAAATTGATATGTGGGAGAACATCAAAGGTATGGTAGACCAATGAGCTGTATACTGCCAAAATCGCATATCTGAAAAATGAGGATTTGAAATCTTCATGCTATTCTGAAGATTTTTGGCATAGTACTGATCAAATTTATGTATAATTTTCATACGCAATCGTACGAAAATTATAGATAAGTAAATCGAAATCCCGAACAGCCTAGTCAAAGTAATAATGATTTCACTAGTAAATGGTTTATAATGTCAGCTTTGGTTTTCTTTCCTGTCAGAATGAATCGTAGATGTTCAATTAAAATGAATAATTTTGAACAACGCAGGGAATAAGATACCCATGGGGATAATTGTATTGCGCTAGGCTCACGCGACATTGCCCTCTCAGGCCAATTGTAAAATATTTACCATAGACTTCAGTTTTTGGAATGATAACAATTAATGACCTTTTATTCTAAAATGTTAATTTGGCCGCTCAATATTCATTATGAGCATGTAGAAGTGTAGGGTGTTTCATAATTTTCCTGGAAGCGAATTGTAACGTACAAGTCCTCAATAATCGATCGTCTTGGCATTTTCGATGTAAATAATGTTAACGCCCTTACGTGGTCTGACAATTCAACTGCGATGAATCAGAAGGAATGCCTGTGAAATACCATCGGTATCTATTTGCATAATGCAAGAACATGAAATTAAAAAAACTCAGGATAATTGCCTGAAAATAATGTTACAACAAATAATATATAAAGGTTAACCTTTGTAGCCTCTTATTAACTCTAACATTAAACACATTTTGAAATATTTCTATGATTGTTTGAAGCATGGGATATACAATTTGATTTACTCCAACAAAATTCTATGTTTTTTTAGAAATCCAATAAACATTTTACTAAGCATGAAACTGTTTGTAAATGATGGCCAAATTCTTTGACGTTATGTGTCGATTTCAAAACGAAAACATAAGACCACAATGCTGCCTTTTTCAAGACATTTCAATCTGGATGAAGAAACTAAAACTTATTTGGTTTCATAAGTGATATCAATTGATGACAAGGATTACATATAAGAAAGATATCATTTATCATATTATCAACAGTCTGTATGACACTGTATGTTTTTGTCCTTCTTAAATCAAATTACATAAACACACATGCTTAATTCTTTATGAGGGTTTAAGATTTTGCCTGTGAAAATTTACAAAACAGTATTACATCAGCCTTATCTGATATCAAACGTCTTCTCGAAGATAAATGCAAATACAAGTTCTGAAATAATCTTTTAGAGCTATTTTATACTCAAGTAATCAACCATACCAGGTATCACCAATGTCTTAGGAAGAAAGACTAAGATAGATAATTTAATTTTTTCTTGACAACATGGACATTCATTTTCAATATTATAAGTATAAAAGTTTCCAAAGTTTTCATTGAATATCTTTTTGGCAGTGTCGTTATGTTTCAGGAAATTATCTTAGATATGAGTAGGTTTTTTGCTCTTTATATTTTACAGGAAGTTCCTTTAATGTGAAAAATGATAGACACTAATTAACCTGGGTCGATAAGATTGAGCTGATTTACTGAAAGCATGGGTGACCTGCACTACATGTGTTTGGATAGATTATTCCCATGGGAGTCGGTGTTAAGGGTTCAGAGTTTAGCAACTTCATAGTTGAAACCGTTGGAAGGCACCGCATTCTTAACAATCTGTGCTTCAATCATTTGGCAGTGTGTATCAATTTGAATCCTTGTTCTTTGAAATGTTAATTCATTGAGAACAATTTGTTTTCTTATTCTGTTTCGGAATTCTTTAATTTACCTACATGTCTACATCAAAATAGATAATTGGTCATTGCAACGGAGAATGATAGCACAGGAAGAGCTATAAAATGACAAACGAATATTTTAAGTGTTTGCATACAGGCAAATCTAACATGATAAATATATTACATTGTCATCGTAATGGGATGTCTTTGAAGTAATTATGTTTTTGCTTTGTTGCTAGGAATAACAATTTGCAAAGATTTCTTAAGAGTACGCCTCTTGACAAGAATAGGTGTCGCATTTTATCTTGAGTTGGATATTTCCAAAAATATGTTGGAATAAGTTTGCTTCTTAGATTATAATAAAAAGGGCAATTAAAACAAAAATGTTATTCAGATTCAATGTTTGGGACGATACAAAGTTGACAAAATCTCTCTGGTCTAGGAATATTACACCTCCTGCCCGATTCAATTAGTGCATTATGATTTGAACAGCAAAAGTGAATGAAATTGATAACATAAACTTTAACAGTAACTGTTTCATATAAGCTTAGGTAACTAAACTGATTATTTATAGTCCGATAGAATTCCAACTTCGAAAAAGCCTCCAAATCTACATTCCAACTCTGCTGCATTATATCAGTTCACCTTTCCTTGAACTGAGAGATAAGTAATGCGCTATTACCTACGCCTTGCTGTAGCCAAACTTCGCCAAAACCATGTCTAAAAAGTAATGATTTTACATTTAATGCCCAACAGGATTTGTCATTCTCTACCTTTTGATATTGGAAATTATATGTGTGCTTCAAAATAATGTTGTCCGTTTGCGACAGCAACCTTAAACAAAACTTGATTATCTTAACAAAGTAAACAACTTTGACATTGGATCTACCTAGAATACCACGTGCTGACAACATTGGAGTACCTCTATTAAATGATAACAATAACTTGCAGAATATATCGTGGATATTTTCAATATCAGGTGACGGGTGGAAAATTAAACTCCTGACTTCAAGCCCGTAAGAAAGAATTGACAGAAGTTTAGTATCAGGAATATGCTGAGCTATTTCGATGAGGAGTATAGAGAATTTGCCCATTTTATAAATTAACAACTGCAATACCTTCCAGGCCTGTTGAGCAAGAGTTTTCTGAGTTAAGAACCAAGATCTGACGATGATAGTTTCCTAGATGTTTATGACATCCAACCACTTCCATCTTGGAGCCATTCAGCCAAAACATTTCGCATGAGCGTAATTTCCCTCCGTTAGGAAATACCACAACCTTACTTTTGGCAATGTTGATTGTTAATTTCCATTTATCACAAAATTCAGACAATAGGTTTAACCTTCTTTGCAAACCAACAATGCTTATATCCATAACTGCAATATCGTCAGCAAACAAAAGGATATAAATTTCCAAAAATGCCAAAGTTACCCCATGTTGTCCATCGTAAGACATATGCTCGACAATATCATTAATAAAAAGAGAAATCAGTAGTAGTAATCATACAATGAAAAGGAATTACAAATCTCTCGGAGGAAAACCCGAATTTGTTTTAAATGTAATTGATATATGGCATGCAATATTGTGACATTGGAAAATGAATACTGATGGAAATATATGCAAAAATAGAAATCTTATTGTAACTTAATATTGAAACACTAGCTTATTTTTTATGTTACAATGATTTGTAAATGTATCATTTATGCATGATCAACAAAATGTTTAAATGCTTGATTAATCGTTTGCGATTTAGCAGACGTCACTGGTCCTACTGCCTCCTAACCTTGGTAACACGTTGACGAATATATAACTGCTAGTGCGAACCCAATTACTCAACGTGAATTTTTTTAAAGCATCAGTGAGTTATCATGTTATCATAGTTATCATGCATTTACAACGGACGTTGGCAGTAAATCTAATGGTGACTTCGCAATGACTATTTAAAATCCATTGTGAAAGGATTCAAATAGAATAATTATCCCGACAGTCTTCATGGAGTAGAAATATTGAATAACCTACATATATGAAACCTTATTTCTAGTTAGATGTTAGAAGGAGGTATGAAATTCATATTTAGGTTAACTTTTTTGGTATTTCCAAGAGAATGCTTTAAGAATAAAAATCATGTCTGAAGAAATAAATCATGTGATAATAAATAAAAAAATATGTACGTCTATGCTTATACGTCTATGCTCTCAATTCATAATTGTCACATGACTTGGTGAATTCTCGATTCTGATTGGCTGATTCGAAAGATTTCCCTTTGTTGTATGACAATGAATAACCGCAAATGAACTAGGTCGAATCACCTCAAAATGATAGATCATGTCCATTAATTTCGGACCGACTGAAGTTTTAAATGTTCTTATTATCATAATATCAGAAACTTACTAAATGCATTAAGTGGGTATCACATCTTTTTTTCAATATGATTGAAGTTTTTATTTCATAAAGAAATTCGCTACCTTCGTCGATTATAACCCTTGTATCATGTGATCACTTTCCTTCGTTCCTATGTCATGATGTCATAGAGGCCGACCGTTTTGACATTACAGTGGACTTAGGCAAGATGAAAATATGTCATCATGAGGTAATCCATATTTGCAAACAAGTTACATACATGTATATGTCTATCTCGGTTAAAATAACATAGTCAATATTGTAAGATTCCAACTTTATGAGGGCCAATGTTCGATATTGCATGAACGCATGTCAAAAGTATATCAAGCCGGGAATTACCTTTTTTTAATACAGAAGTTGATACCCAAAAACTGTCATTGTTATGATTCAATGTGTGCAGTGTAAATCTGTTTATTCATAGTTAATTTCACAGAGCTGTCAGACGTAAGACAACACTAATTCATTAGTTGAAAGCTTTCGATGTGCCATTTTGTTTAAAAAATAAAAGCTTCAATCACTTACTTCTTAATGCCTTACAAGAAGCTCAATAAATTAAATTAGATTGAGGGAATCATCAAAAATACATTACGTAGAAGCTAAGTGGTCGTGTTTAATAGGCATTTCTGACAAGGAGAACATTTCAAATCTTCCAATGAATTCAAATTATAACAATGCGTCCAGACCATAAATAAATTTTCAACCATTTGATGTTCTTTTAATCTTATCAACTGGGCATTAACATTCACTCTTTAAAAGTTTAAATATGTTCCTGTAAAAATTAAAGAAAAACCTTTTTATCTATTACACTATCTGAACTTAAGTAACAATCATCCATTCCAGATTTTATAAAAAGTTTTAAAATAGAGAGAAAATAGTACAATATCATGACAGCAATGATACATAGTTCTAAAGTTATAATTATAAAAGGTCTCAAAAGTTTTAATACGATATTGCTCCCAACGAAATTCTCCTACACCAGAAAAATAAGGTATCGTCTGTAAAGTGGAAGACACGAATAAACTTCAATCTGACAAGCATAAATGAATTTTCTTGACAATGGATGTAAGGGATAGTCAAGTCACTTTAAAAGAAAGGTGGCTGCTATGAGTCCCAGCTCAAAGCCATTCGAAATTATACATACGCTACATGTACATGGGTAAATCCATTCAGTAAGACAAATAGTGGGATAGAAATAAGCAAACACAAGCAACATATTGCTTAAAAATGACAGAAGACTCATTAGAAAAAAACAAAGGCATAGGTAATTCATATGTTTATGATGGAACCCTGGGGATGAAAATATACCATACTTCTCAGCGCCAAATAGGTGGTATAGGATTAGAGGTATAAACTCACTGGGGTCACCACGGGTTCCCTCTCCCACCTCTAGTTTGCCTAAACTGATAATATCCCCCACGGTCCCGCTACAAATCACATACCTATGTTATCTCATATACAAATATATCGTTGACATTAGAATGAACCATTCTCCAATGCTGTCTGTATTTCTATCAGAAAGGTGGACATCACCTCCTCAGAGATGTCGTGGCAAATTCTGGTGCAACCTACTTCTGAAAATTGGATTATAATACGATTAGCCCGTTTCCCTGTTCTTCGCTGAATGAACCCTGCCATACCCTCCTTGGAAGGATATCGGACGAAGACACCTTAATAGAGGACATAGCCAATTCAAATAAGTAATTGGCTCCTGGATGTTTTGTACAAACTGGTAAGCGGTAACTCTTACCAAGTCATTAGATCATATGTGAAGAATCAATAACTAAGGTGTAGGTGACGTAGGTGACGTCTTTAACTTGTGTCTGACCAGGAAGGAGATCCATCCACCGCATGGCCCTTTCGACCATCCACTTAACATGAACTCCGATCGTGTCCACGTGAAGATAACGACCACATCCTAAGCGGTCTGCATTTTTACTCCTAAATGCATCATACTTCTATCTTCCGCAAGATTTGATGGTCTCTGTTGGAATGCCCTGCAATGCTGCGGTTGTTACTGCCCCAATCCGGAAAGAATGCGACCTGAAAACACTGTGATGGACATCAAAGAACACAAGACATTTAGATAATTATGCTGTGAATTGGTATCTTGTTACTTGCTTCCCATCATTGTGAATGAAATGTGACTGTTGTGATAAAGAGGCCGGTCTGATAACCAAGCACGATTTCAACAAGGAGATTGGACAAGTCTACATTTTTCCATGTCTCCCACATAGTACTTGGGATTCTGATATGTTGTTCCTGTGGTTGAGGCGCAAACTTTCTGAAACACTGGAACTGTGCTTGTAGAAAAACAACATATAAAGTCATACTATTGTAATAATACATCTGTTTATAGCATTTTGCAATTATTGAGCATTGATATAACTCAGAGTAGAACCTTCGTGATAAGGATTTATCTACCGCTGCCACGATGTCACTGCTGTGAATCCGTCCTTCATTTCTTAATTACGCAAGTTGATATGATTGTAGTTCGAGAAGGCTCTGTATTCTTATCAATCAGTGGTTCTGGTCCTCAAGCGGTGTTTAATCTTCTGAGAGAGTTTGAATTATTTAAGTCATTGCTGCGTATGAAATGTCCCCTTATTTCTTTTTGTAATTGTTTGCTCAATGGAGTTTAGATTCTAATATCGTTCCAGGTATAATGTTCACATTGATAATGAGTCAGT
Organism: Phorcus lineatus; assembly: GCA_921293015.1. Lineage (NCBI taxonomy): Eukaryota > Metazoa > Mollusca > Gastropoda > Trochida > Trochidae > Phorcus > Phorcus lineatus. Next base: position 44,124,328 of record OV121092.1, on the reverse strand, counting down.
TATGAACATAAATTAAAACAAAGGGAGAAAAACAGTGTTTAGAACAAAAATCAAATGTTTGTTAAAAATTGGGTTGGTCTTCCTCTTCTATATTTAAGGATTTTCCGATAAAAAGAGAGAGACTAACTATCCAGAGACAGTTATCCGCTAGGTACCTTAGTTTCAAGTCTGTCCTCTTGATAATGATTTGATATTGCAATGGTACATTTCTGTCCTCGAATTCTATCTGAGATATTAAAGTAATCCATTTTGAACAGAATTTGAACTAATAAAGATGTAAATACAAATCCATGTCAGATGATAATGCGCCCTTATTTCCCTGGAGAATGACAATCGATTGATTGCAGGGCTAATCTAATTAACTTATAATCTAGTGTACTCACTGCAAATAGTTATATTCTAATGTAATAACTTAGAGTATGGGGGTACCTCACTGTGCCCCATTAAACTATTAGATGTGTGGCAGTTGATATGTGATGATAAACATCGATACCATTAAATTGCACTTAGATTAAAATTTCAATCGCTAAATAAATACATCAAAGATCATTCCCAAGCATGCGGATATTTCCGATGAATTTAATCTGTTTTCAATTAAATTCCATTCAAATTTCGTGGAAGTATTCACAAAATAGCCTAGCTAGTTTCCTTGCGACAGCCAGATACAGTGACGACAGCCAGATACAGTGACGTCATAAACAATGTGTAAAATGACGTTACAGACGAGCAAATAGGACACTCTCGCTGAAACAATCGTTGCCATACGAAACTGATATGTGCACTTGACACATCTCAAATATAGGTCACTATGATATGGTTCATAAATATGAAAAAAGGACAAATTGCGTCATTTCAATACATGAGTCATGACATGGACGCATAATCTTTTTTTTAATATTAAACATTCATAACACCCAGGTTCTCTTTAAAACATCGATTTGTCTTCCATTTTTTAAATATAACATTTTAACTTCATATAGTTGTAATACGTGATTATCTCTTATATTTAATAACTGCTGTAAACTGATGCCAAGTAATACAATAATACTCTATAGATTTCCCCAGTGGCAGCATGCTCTCAATCTTCGTGGCGATATCAAATTCCTGAATCATTGGTTAAATCTCTTTGTAATCTACTTCTTGAGTTGTATCATTTTCATATGAAATGAATGGGTTTATTCCGGTCAAACGTGTAGAAATAGCAAAATGAGCAGTATTTGCAAGTGTCGAAATGAATTCATTTATACACAGTCCATCTTCCATGAGAAATCAAATATAACATATATACTATACAGATACATGTACATTATATAAACATTTCCTTATGAAAAGCAATTGGGTTTTTTCTACATAGGTTGTGAAAGGTGGAAGATATTTTGACCTGTGTATATGCATAAAGGTTAAGTCGGAGAATATCTAAAATACTTTCATTTCTGAATAGGATTAAACCTTTCAGATCAAACTTCACGTATTGAGAAGATATGCAATCCTGACTTACAAGCTGAAGCGTTGTCCTGCAGACAAAAACACACCACATGACACATCCCAATGCGCTTCTGCCAAATTGGTTTACGTATAACACTAAAAGAATATGCATAAGCGTGTCCATTTATCGTTCGAGTGTTATTAATCAGTATTATGCCCATTGCTTTTTTAAGGAATGGTGGGTCTTTCTTGTCAACATATGGTTGAAATCAGAACATAATTGAATGTGGAAAATTGGGGAATCTTATTGCATTAATTATTATTCAGTTGTAAAATGGTCCAAGTGGTGAATCCATCATTCTAACATGACATAGAAACTATAATGAAATAATGCTTTCTGATTGGTTCCTCATATCAATTTTAGAGTAATAATTACCTCTAAATATTCTCCGATTCACATTACTCCGCGCACGTACGAGGGATGTCCCAAAAATTTCCGGCCTGACCATCAAAATCAACGAACCATTAAAATTTTTATGACTTATTTTTCGACATAATCACCCTTGACCTCAATGCATTTGCTCCAGCGTTTTTGTAACATCTGCAACCCATCTGAAAATCTGTTCTCATTACGTGACCTCAAAAACTCCTCTACTGCAGCAATGACGTCATCGTCAGTCTCAAACCTTTGGCCACGGAGCTCTGTTTTCAGTCGAGGGAAGAGGAAAAAGTCTGAGGGGGCTAGGTCTGGAGAATAGGCAGTGTGGGGAAGAATCCTGAACCCACAATCCTGTGCTGCACTGACTGCAATTTGGGCGGTTTAAACGGGAGCATTGTCCTGCAACAGCAACATACCATTGCGTAGTTTACCCCTTCGTTTCTCTTTGATTTTTCTCGTAATTGTCGTAGTCCATTTGCGTAATAAATGCCATTGATTGTAGAACCTTTCTTTAAATAATCCATCATTATTACTCCCTGAGAGTTCCAGAAAACGGATGCCATGACCTTCCGACTGGAGGAACAAGATTTTAACTTTTTAGGGGTGGGTGATGTGCTGTGTTTCCATTGCATGCTTTGGCTTTTTGTCTCAGGATCAAAGTGATGAACCCAGGTTCCATCTTGAGTAACGACATACGCGAAAATTGATTCTGGTAATGCGCGATACTCGTCAAGAAGTTGCTGACTGACCATGACACGTTTTCGCTTTTGGTCCTCAGATAACATTCTGGGAACCCAGCGTGCTGATACCTTATTCATACGTAAATGTTCATGTATAATTCGTTCAACTGATGTTTTACTGATGTGGTGAGTATCAGCTAAGTATCTGATAGTCACTCGCCTGTTTTGCATTATTGCGTCAAGATTTTTCACCTGAGGTGACATCAGATGGACGACCAGGACAACCCTCGTAAACAAGCTGCACTCGGTGAACTCACTGTTTACATAGACTTGCAGACAACGTTCTGTTGATGAAAGTTAAGAGACAAATCCATTCTTTATTATTTTTGGGGTATCATGAAATGCCTTTTTTATCACTACATTAAATTCAAGTTCCAACCGAGCTCACCTCTTTCCGTAATAGCGATTTGTCGAATGAACTAAAGTGACGTACGTTGTTCTTCATTCTTACACAAGGCTTCCATTTCCCTTGTGACCAAATTTCCTGGCACAGTGTATTCAACTATGACACAAAATAAAGGTTTGTTGTCAGGCTTTCTAAAAGTTTCAAACAATTCACCTGTAATGAACTACTTTTAGAGTAACGTCCCTTGATTGGGTCAGTCCTTGTCGGTCTTGTAGGGGTGATAGGTCGACCTGGGTATAACGTGAAAATCGTAACACTAACAATAAAAAATCTGTCTTCCTATTGATATTTCCTCAATGACTTAAAGATGAGTTATATTAAACATCCTTTTGGTGTATGTTTTGATATTTGAAAATGGAACGGTACCGTAGTATCGAAACCGTGTAGGAACTGGTCTGTACTGTTTTGACCTAATCAAATTGCTGTTGCACAAGGCAAATTAGTTCCTCATTATTTTTCTAATTAGTCATGTCAGAATGGAAGCTCGGTTTGAAATTAAATTTAGGGGTAAAAAAATGCACGACATACAGCCCCAAAATAAATTAAAATTTAACACGATACGTTCATTTAAAAACTGCTCTATTTGTTTGAAAACATTGTCTTGATATATGAAACATTCATTTTCGTTCGTTTAAGTGTAAGATCACTTTGTCTTAGCTACTGTCCCTTTTGTTAAGTTAAAAGTACACAGATGTATGCAATCGTTGGTCAATTTGCGTGTTACATTTTCCTTAAATACTTTATATCTCTGTCACGCGGTTCGAGCGTGCGACCTTTTTCCCGCCTCTCCTCTAATGTACTTTTGTAAAATGTCACCGATTATTGTATATATCGAAAGTACATATTATGTACTTTACATTCACGTATCTATTTTTATCATTCATGTCTTTATTCGCCGACTGTGGCTATTTTTATATGTTCAAATGTCATTTTCATGCTCCATTTATCAGCCTTTTTACATGTAGCATTAATATGCCAATGCTCATGTTATATATATTTAAATCTACTTGTAGTGGAGTTTGCGCCCTTTACAATAAGCCATTGTAGGGCTCCATAACTTAAATATTTATGGAGCTAGGGATAATTTAGTTTCGCAAAGAAACACAGCTTCGCGATATCCTTAAGATAAGCTACCATCTTCTCTTGGACCACGGCCAGGTTTTCTCCGAAGTACGAACGGAGCCTATAAATAGCGGGCTAAGCTCTGGTACCAGTAGTCTTGACTTGATCCTTGCGGGGTGAGGTCACGGGTGGACCTGGGACGCTGGAAGTAAATTGGTGAGGTTGATATTCCTTTATTTTTTCTCTGTACCTTTCTGGAGTATGTGATCACTTCCTTTAAGAACTTACAGTTTTAACCTTACCTTCTCTCCCATTATTTTATAAGTTCTACTATACCTAAACTAGTGTTCTTATTCATTTACTCACTCAAGTAGTGATTAGGGATCATCTAAAGTACTGTGTGCTTGTTGTTTATTCATCCCTATTTTTAGTCCACCCGTGTCCCGTCACTCCCCTTGTATATTCACGCCAAGTGTTAATTTGTCCTATTGATGCTATCTCGTTAAGACGGCCATTAGCTTATCTTGTTGTTACAACGTCTGGGGGTATGCTAGAGTGATTCCTTACAGTTTGTCTATTTGTTTATTCATGAGTTGATGACTTCCTTAATCAGTTGTTAACTCCTGTTGAGTGGATTACGGGTAGCTTGTTGCTGTACCCGGTTATCGTCTTGTTTAGACTGCAAATAAATCACTTGATTCACTGATTTGCTTCTCTCTAGTTATCATTGGCTTGATTATTTTCTTTTCTTATCTTTCTGTCGGATAAACGTCTGAGTTTAGATATCGTTACACCGTGACAATCTCGAACTTAGTTTCATTTTGAAATTAAAAATTCACATCTGAGTTATCAACATGCAATTTTCTCGTCTCATTTGTAAGACTATATGAAAACATTTCATCTTGGACCCGCCTTCTGGTGGCTGTATCATATACTATAGGGAAGGGATGAAAGCAGACGAAAGAGTTAACATATGCTTGTAAAAACATTCGAAAAAGATTGATATTGAAAAACATTTTGTTTAAATCGAAACACAAATTACCTCCTTGGGGTGTCAGATGCCCTTTAATGTCTTATTTCTTCCGTGAAGGATTTCTTTTTCATAATTGACAAATCGTATAACTACAATGTCTACACATATAAATATGATTGATTTTGACATTGGATCAGGACACATCAGGCGTAATTGAATTAATGCTACACTGACGTTTTGAGAAAATATTGTGATACGCATTACCCTGTCTAGCGATGTCATGGATATCGTGTCAAATTGGACCTGGGTTCTTAATGAATATTTGCTTGATTATGCCTACCTTCTAACACTTAGAAAAATCGCCCATTTTTGTTTTTTATTTTTATATAATTATTTTATAATTAGCAGTGATATACTCTATTGTTCAAGACATTGTATGATATGCATATTAAAAATAGTACACAGACGAGAGTATGATATTCCAACACCTACTCTTAGCTGAGTATATCAGAATATATCGTTAATGAGAAAATGATGTTATGTATACTATACTGCTAAAGAATTGGCTAAATCTGCTAATCCTGCCCTGACAGTGGTAATGTGTAAGTTTAAGTCTGTTGGTGGTATGGCCTACAGTGTTTTTAACACATTATATAATAACTTAGTACAACCTATTTTGTCATACGGTGCAGCTTTGTGGGGAACTAGGAATTTTAGTTGCATAAGCGCAGTACAAAATCGTGCTTGCCGATTTTATATTGGAGTTGATAGTAAAACCCCCAATTTGGCAGTAAGGGGTGAAATGGGGTGGACCAGTACTTTGTCAAAACAGAGGCTAGAAATACTGAGATTTTGGGTAAGGCTACACCGTATGGCATCTAATAGATTGCCTTTCGTTATTAGTAGCTGGTCACGGCGCCTTGCCAAATCATGGGATAACATTGTGATCTTTGTTAGAATCGTTGAATCTCCCAGTGATAAATTTGCTGCATATATCTAATTGTGAACTGGCTACATCAGCTCAGCATATACAGTTGTTAGATCATCAAGAGTGGCTACGTGAACTGTGCAATGACCAGGGAAATCCCAACGGAAATAAGCAATTTAAGAACACTGTTATCCCAGAACCATATGTTACTTCTATATTGCCTGGATGGCACCGTAGTGTTCTAGGTAAGCTACGTTGTGGTACACTTCCACTAGAACTAGAGCGTGGTAGATTTTCCCGGCCTGTGACACCGATTGTTGATAGGATTTGCCGCCACTGTAGTCGTCAGGCTGTCGAAGATGAAGTTCACTTCTTAGTAAATTGTCCATATTACTCAGATCTCCGTATATGACCTGTTCCAAAATGTTAGTATTTCGTACCCGAGTTTTACTCAGTTATCAGATATTGAACAAACTATACATTCCTTTTACAACTAGAAACTAGTGTAAATCCACGGACCGCCTTAGTTAGCCGTATGTATCGGCGTAAGATGTCAACTCAATCATGATAATTTATAATACTCTAGCCCTCCCATATTTGACATATTTCTTGTATCCTAATCTTTAATATTTAACTTGTATACACAGTGTTTTGTGTGTCTCATTGGCCATATGGCCTGGTGTTTGTATATTATTTTATGTTTTTAAACTGTCACTGTACCCGATTTTATAAACATGTGACACAAAAACAAAATATTTTGTCTGTCTGTCTGTCTGTATAATATATTCACATATGCTACATTACACAATGCCTTTGATTCCTGCAGTGTTACAAAGTACATATTATATAAATTAAAATGTCCACTTATCTTATTTACAAATGTGCTTAATACCTTTGATATACTTTTAAAGATAATTCTTTCTTGTGATATCTTTGTAATCTTCTTATTGCCTCACTTTAGTGTATAATATTCAATAACTACCCAATAAACTAGGTGAAATATAACAATGAATGTTGTCTTTATATTTCGTCTATGTTGGTGAATTTATAAAAGGTGCCCAAATTTTAAATCATATATATCAAACGTGTGTATGATGCCTGTTTCCATATCATAAAGTTGACAAGACTTGTGTTGATAGGAAGACTTGAGCGTTAATTCTTGGAACTGTACACTTATGGCTACCACGTGTGAGGAAGTGGTTAAGCTGCGCTGATGCGTTTGCGCATACAGCGTAATCTATAAATAGATATCGTAACATCCCTTCTTTCATAGAAATTTATGAAACTATCAAATGTGAAATGTTAATTAAAATGAACTTTGAAATAAAGTTAATTAGCAGTCTGCTTCAAATTAAGAGTCTTTATCCTGCTTTAGGAAAACCATTAACACAGTCTTATATGACTTAACTTAAACACATAAAAACAGTTACAGTCCATATGAGTAGGTTGCAACAAAGTCTTTCAAGTAAGACGGTGGTCTGATCGCTCGGTCACTTCGTCTCGGATAGGGTTTTCCAATGTCTGGTTCACTATTGACCACGGGTGGAGTAGGTGGTTGTGGACTGATTGGAGATGAAAGATGGTCATGTTGTTCTGGTGAGGTGAGGTGAGTTGGTGTTTAACGCCGCTTTCAAGATTATTTCACTTATATCGCGGCTGCTAGTATTAGTGCAGGGAGAAAGCCCGGAACACCATTGTGGCTATGCATTGCAGTGAAACCTGCGAGCATCGGCTGGAACTAGCGACATGTTGTTCTGGTAGCATAGTATCAACTGGTCTGGTCACCGATACATTGGCCTCTGTTGGTTCTGGTACATGTTTCAAATGACGACGATTTCTTCGGAGCACTGAACCATTGTCTAAGGTAACATCATATGACCTGATGTGCACTTGTTCGTTGACAGTCCCCTTCTTCCATTCTGGATCACCCAACCTGTCTGGCTGTATTCTCACCGAGTCGCCATCACTCAATCTAGGGAGGTCTATGGTGTTTCGGTTGTAGTATCTGGCCTGAGTTTCCACCTTCTGTTGTTTCTCAGACATGGTCCTTGTTGCCAGTTGGGGTTGTAACAACCTTTTTGCTGTTGGTAGGAGTGTCTTAGTGCGTCTGTTGAAAAGACGTTGTGCTGGTGAAGTTGACATTCCTTCAGTAGGCGTGTTTCGCATGTCCAACAGACCTAAGGTTCTTGACACAGGTAGGTACTCAGCCATGTGGATTTCTTCCGTCTCCATTTCCACATCTTTTGTTCTTTCTGTCTCGTTGAGGTATGCACGAGACAAGGTATCGGCAAGGAACATCTCCTTGCCCAGTTTGTAGGTAACTGAGTAATCATACTTCTGCAAAGCGAGAAGCATGCCCTGAAGTCGCTTGGGTGCAGTCACTAGCAGCTTCTTATGGATTGTCTCTAGTGGCTTATGGTCTGATTCTAAAGACACTTGACGTCCATACAAGTATTGGTTGAATCGTGTGAAACCAAAGTAGATGCTCAACAGCTCCTTCTCAATTTGCGCATAATTTCGTTCGGTCAGGGTGAGCGCTCTGCTTGCATAGGCTACTGGCTGTCCATTTTGGAGAAGAATAGCACCTAGTCCTATATCCGAGGCATCACATTGAAGAGTGACATCTTCTTTGCAGTTGAAGTATTTGAGGACAGGCGTCTTTGTCACTGCCTTCTGAACCGCTTCAAAAGCTGCATCATGCTCAAAGTCCCAATTCCATGCATTGTCCTTTCTTGTCAGTTGGCGTAAAGGCTCGCACATATCTGACAAATTCTCCATGAATTTGGAGAGATAGTTCACCATTCCAATCACACGTTGAACACCTTTGATGTCCACTGGTTTTGGCATCTGGAGAATGGCTTGCACTTTGCTATGGTCAGCTGTCAGCTGATGTCCAATGTAGGAGATTTCTGTACGTTTGAGTTCAAGTTTGTCTGGGTTAAGACGTATGCCTTTCTCTCTGCATTTTTGCATCAACTGAATGAACCGTCCATCATGATTTTCTATTGCCTGTTCAGTGGTTGGGCCTTCTCCTGAGATCAAGATGTCATCAGATACTCGAAAGATACCTGGTAGGTCCTGTAGAGCTTGGTCTAGTCGTTGTTGGAAGATTTCCGGTGCCGGGGATATACCAAATGGTAGTCTGAGCCACCGATATCGACCAAATGGGGTGCCAAAAGTGGTGAGATAACTTGAGTCCTCATCTAGCATCACATGCCTGAAACCATCTTTGAGGTCACATTTTGAAAATACTTTGGCATCCGCTATCTCTCAGGCAAAATGTCATTCATGACAGGGAGAGGATAATGACATCGTTTCAGTGCCTTGTTAAGAGGCTTCGGGTCTATGCAGATTCGCAATCGACCTGAAGGTTTCTTCACGACTAGAAGACTGGACACCCAATCTGTTGGAGTATCAACAAAAGCTACAGCTCCTAATTTCTCCATTTTTTCCAATTCCTGCTTCAAGTTCTTCTTAAGGGCATGAGGAATTCTACGGAGAGGTTGTTTAACTGGTGTAACAGTAGGGTCAATTTCCAACTTTTGCAACCCGTCAAGGTTGCCCGGAGTGTTCTGGAACACATCTGCAAACTCTTGCAGAATGCCATCCTTAGTGAGGGGTTGTGTAGACTGAACAGCAAAAGTCTGTGGTTCACTTTTCTCATCAGTCACACTGAACAAGTTCTCATGAAGCACCTTTATAAAGTTCATCTGTTGGGCAGACCTTGAGCCGATGAGAGGTACTCGGTCTTCTGCCACAACTACAAATTTTCCACGATACTTTTTTGAGTTCCTAGGATTTCTGAGATGAAGCGTCGTTGTGCCCAAAGACTCCAGTTTACTTCCATTGCACATCCTTAGGTTCACATGACTTGGATGTAACTTGGCAGATTCCGGCAGATCCCTCTGAGATATGATGTTGCAAGTTGCCCCTGAATCGACCTATAACTTTACAAGCGTAGAATCAATTTCCAGATTAGTGAAACTCTTTACAGGATACTCCTCTGTAACCGAATGGACAGATTCATCTGAGTCTATAATTAACAGTTCTTCCTCAGAGTCTGTGAAACATTCCTCTGTTACCGCATGCACTCTTGATTTCTGGCGAAAACGGCAAACAGATGCAAAATGTGAAAGATTTCCACAGTTACCACATTTTTCACCACAAGCAGGACACTTGTTCCGCTGAGGTGGATGCTTCCCTCCATAATACTTGCACTTGTGTTTAAGTTGTTTGTCACTGAACTTTTCCTGGTCAAAGTTTTGTTTCTTTTGATGTTTGCTACCATGGGACTTGGAGGGTTTGTATTTTTGTGTTTGTTTGTGAACAGCATGGATTTCCTCTTTACTCATCGCTTTGACTTGAGCTGAAGTAGATTCTGTAGCACGACATATGTCTATGCATTTCTTAAGATTCAGTTTTGGTTCCTGCAACAGTTTCCTTCTTGTTCCAGTGTCCTTGATACCACAAACAATGCGATCACGGATCAACTCATCCTGGAGTGCTTGAAAGTTACAAGAAGCTGATAGAGTTCTCAAGTGGTTAGCGTAGGTATCTATGCTTTCAACCGCTAACTGCATTCTATTGTTAAAAATATACCGTTCATATATCACGTTTGTGTCTCCAAGACAATGTTTCTCCATTAGAGTAAGCACTTTGTTCATATCCTTCTTGTCTGCTGGAGATTCAAAGGGAAGTCCATTGAAAATATCTAAAGCCTCTGGACCAATGTAGGTAATGAATGTAGCAAGCCTATATTTGTGGTTGTTTTCCTCAATCCTAGCCATGATCTCAAATGAATCCCATACTTGTCGCCACCTTTTCCAGTTTTGAGCTAAATTACCTTTGAGTTCAAGTTTAGGCGGTGATGGAATATTGCTTTGAAATGGAGTAATAGCCACAGGTAAAGGTACAAGTTCTTCAACATTGCGTGAAGCCATATTGATAAATATAGAGTTTGAAATTATCAAGATCGTCAGATTTATCACTGTTTTATAGTTTTTCCATGTACAGCGAATGTTTATGATTTTAATCAAATCGGCGTGCCATACATATAGATCAAACGTACGTGAGACATCTTTCTATCACTCTACGTTCGCTAAAGAATGATTAACATAATCAAGATGTTATGAGAATCACACATAAAGTCATGAAGTGGCATAAAGTTATTGAGTATGGTCACAACGGAACATTGTTGAAAGTTTTGAACGTTGACCGGTAAACAGTAATGATGTCATACGAATCAAGTTGTTCTTGAAATGACTAAACCCACTTCATTTGGCACTATAGTTAGTTGATTTGGTCACTGAAGAGCAGAGTAACCGTTGGTCACTTCTGACACCATGTTTCCATATCATAAAGTTGACAAGACTTGTGTTGATAGGAAGACGTTTATTCTTGGAACTGTACACTCATGGCTACCACGTGTGAGGAAGTGGTTAAGCTGCGCTGATGCGTTTGCGCTTACAGCGTAATCTATAAATAGATATCGTAACAATGCCTATTAAAGTTAAGTAGAATGTTTGAAACATTCGAAAGGTTGAATTGACATTGTGAACAATTGATTGATTAAACATTTTGAAACAAAGATGTCCATCGTGATTTGAACGGTACATGAAGTGCTGTCTGATGCTGAGAGTTTGGGTTCGAACTCTGCAAGGGACTTGACCTGAAATAATACATATATCTTTGCAAATAGCGATATACCAAACATAACAATATCTCAAATTATTTTATATTGTCGGTTTCAGTCAATCTCGACATCAGACAAGAAATCTTAAAAGAATCTTGGAATTTACCTAAATTTGATTTAAACAATTATAAACTTTATTTATCATTTTGATTAAGATATAGAAAATAGAAGAGTAAATCAACATTGTCTTTTGAAACTATAGCATAAGAATTTCAGATTTTAGTTTTCCTCATGTTTATCCCTTTAGCCTGGAACGTTGATAATTAATTTGTATATCAATATATAACATTAAAAATTCTATCACCACAGATATGTCACTATAAGTACATGGGTGTTTGTCTGAAACTGCCTTCTAAATAAATTGCATATCTATATACACAGGTATCATAAACTATCATAAACTCTTGCAGTGGGAATTGTTAGTTGTTATTGAGCATTGAGTAATAATGTGTCGGGGCATTAATAAGAAAGCAATACATTTGCAAATCATCCATCCCTTGTGATATTTAGGATGGTCAATCCTTTGGTATTGAGTGCAAGCAACATAACACCAATGATGTGTAGACGTCTTTAGGCGTCCTTAAGAACTTGCATAAGATCCATTCAGTTAGATTGATGTACTTTATCAAAGGAAGGAGGTTTACCTCCGACATTTATAGGTTTGATAAATCAATTAAAGGCTTCAAACCCCTGAAACAGCAGAACTTGATACGACCGTTGGACCTGTCCGTTCAGAAGGTTTTCACAAGAGATATTTATCATTATGAAAACTGTTTGGACAAGTTATTGTTTATATGCCTCACAGGAGAACTTAGTGCTTACATAAGAACACAAAGGGGTTTGTTACAGATAGTATTGTTTAAAAAAAAAAGCTGTGTTGAACAAACATTCCACCGAGACGCTCTGGATCTTCTAATTCCTTGTGTTGGTGTAATGGGTACTCATTTCTTTGCCGCAAATATCTGACCCTTTACAATAAAAGTTTTAATGTAATGAATGTCATAAACTACACTATAGGAACACATTAGTATTCATCTGTTGAATCTAGTAAGTAAAAACTATATTATGTCTGTCGTTGCTTTCCCATTATGGCGTATAACATACGTAAAAATTCCGCATAGAGCAACATGAAAAGGAATTTTAACAACAAAGTATGTGGCCTATATATACATATGTAAATTAATCCTTGACACTTGAACAGGTTTATCTCAGAACACGTCAGAGACATCAGCACTAAGAGTGATGACCTCCACCTTTCCACGCCCTGAAATATCTTCTACAGGTGCAGTGAATCAGGAATTACACCTGTAAAACCCGAGTAATCACTCCTAGGCTGTGACGATACTCCGGAGAAAGGATAATTACTGGCATTGATACAGTTCCAGCTCGATGTTTGTGGGCTAACAACACTCATTCAGGTTAACTATGATACTTTCTATGGATGGAACGATATGGACCTACCATATGGGGAAAATAAGCCATTTCCATTTGTATGAATTTTTTAAAGGACCTGATCAATAACTCTTTTTGATGATGAAAAATCATATGATAGGTAGAGAAAGCACGGAATTTACGGAACCACGGAGCCACGGATGGAACTGAAAACATTATGTCTCCCGTAAAGACTTTTGCGGGGTTAATAATTAGTACTAAAGTTATTTTTACTCTTGTCGACTTTTCTTTACTTGTAATGACTTAGCCATGTGATAAAATACCAATGGAAGTGTGGCTATAAGACAAAGCTACCATTGCCTTTTCATGCTAATTGATTTGCCTGTGCCCGAAGTGAGCATCAATTTATTTAGACATTTAGAGACTATCCGACTCCGTTTTAGATTTTTACATGTGATATACATAATGAAGTCATGAATGGGTATGCAATTCCAATTGCTGTACACAGAGCATGACATACATCAAATTGTCTTCTAATCATGGGTAGGCTAAGATTAGTTTTTCTTCATCGTTTGCAACTCGGAAAGTATTTGAATTGTGCATGAGCAACTTCCAACATCAGTTTGAGATGTCATCTGTATTTTTTCAGAATGTCCCCCAATCGTTGGATATGATATCAAAATGGAAATTGTCAAAGTAACATAATACAAAACGAATTGAACATAAATTATAACATGTATTTAGTATTCAAAACATTTAACTATATGCAAACACAAGTACAGATAAGTCCTGGTGTTTTTCTGTGGATACTGGCATTAATATTGACGTCAGTTTAGCCAGCCAATCGCGACGCCTCCGCTGTGCACTGTGTCTAACTGAGAGTAATACATCAGTAGTCAATCTTTCTAATTTGATAGCTGTCATACTTCTTGTAGACACTGTAATTTGTTTATTATGCTTATGACTAGGTTTCGTCTGCACTAAACCCGTTACAGAACATGCAACGAGAGGGGCTGTGGTCAGACCGTGTTGTGAAGTATGTCCCGGCTGGATCGTGTTCGTATCCCGGTAATGAATATTATGAGACTTTATTCTACCATAATGCTTGATTAAGTGAGAATGTATCCCAAAGAAATGACATTGTAATTCTTGAATCCAATATGTCCTTGAACCGACTATCATGATCTTGTTTTCATTAGTAACATAAGGCACACATAAACACTGCATGAAGGCTGAAGAAATGCAAACTTTGTCGATAGGGGCAAACTAAAAAGAATAACCATGGTGAATTGATTTAGGAAATTAGAGCATAAAAAACAACTGTCTCCCTTATACCAATAAATATCTTTGATTGCTCCTAAATTCAAGTCCAAGTATATGTGGTGTTACAATTTTCTATCTGTGACTTTCTTTTTTAATGGCCATTTCACTTTGCTTATTATCAATGATATGTTTCGTTATTCTCTTATCTTTTTAACATCCAGAGAAATTATGACTTAAAACGACTTTCATTACTGATATTCGAATATTTAAGTATTGTTCAATCTGTTTAGATTATTGTATACTAGCAAAACAAAGTTTATAGAATTGATGCCAAAAATATTTGTTCGAGATTGAGTGACAGGTTATGTATTATATGCGAGTTAGCCTTTAAAAGAAATAAATAGCACTTGAAAGTATCAAGGCCTGTTTTGGACGCGTTGCCAATTAATCACTCACCGAATCCAGACACACTCAAAGTTTCAAGGTTTGACTTATGTAAATCAGACAGCTTTTATTCCATTAGCAGAGTTAGAAAGACACTTTTGAAAATTACTTGCTTTTTGATGTAGTGATCTATGAATCCTTTAACTAAATGATACGTGTTACCTATTTATATCCGGACTAATAAAAGTACTTTAGATATAGCTTGTGACGCTATGAACATATCTGGTTTTCACTGTGCCAGTTTTACGTTTGCAACTTGCATCACTATCCGTCCTTGAAAAATGCATATAAAGTCAAATCAAAGGCAAAACATACGCTCTCTGTTTTAAATTATGTATGAATATTAAACAGAACTTGACATGACTCACTTAAATAAAACACTGCAAGATCATATAAAAAAATGAAAATTAATTTCATGGGCGTATATCATCAAAAGAACGTTGTCGAGTTAGAATTATGTTTAGGAAAGAAAAAAGTCGGTTTCCAAGGGGTTCCTAAGCTTCTGCAAGTTTAGCAGGAAGACTCTTTCCCCAGAGCCACAAGCTCAGTTGTAGTCTTTATATATCCATTGAACTTCGTATTTAGGTGATTTCAAGGTATAAAACCACTCTGATAGTTAGTTATAAAGACTATAATAGTTTCCTAAGATTATATTTCGAGCTCATATAAATTCAGATGGATGGCATACTCCTTTATTTATTAAGTGGGTTATTGATTAGGCTTTGTAAGTGATTTTTCAGCTACTTAACATGCGGATGATGTTACACACATAAATAGACGTATCAGCAAGGGAAAGAAAAGGAGGCAACATGGGTGCAATTAAATATAGTAAAAGTTAGACAGTGGAATTGTGATCAACAAAGATTTCGTCTTCGCTGTCTTGTTTAGCTTTGTTGCACTTGCTGGTAACTTAATGTTCTTACTGAAGCAGCTCTTCGTGTCACGCAGACACACAAATCTCCTCTCCACAATGTGGGACTAAGTCACATGGGGGATTATTATATAGAATCTTGCAAAGAACTCTAGTGCTGGTTGAAATGGATTTGAATATCTAATTCATAACACTGCATCTGAGAGTCTAGTTAGTATGTGATATAATTGTCAAAAATAAAAACAAATAATTGAAATAATTTTTCACTTGAAAAAAATATGAAAACAGACATTACTTCAAATATAAGAAAAATAAGCAATTTGCGTTTCCGGAATGAAAGAATGGCGTCCTTAATCTCCTTATTTCATAATGGCACTTCTAAAAGTAGGGTTATTTACATATATGGTCGAATTAGATCTAATCAAAACTGAAATAAAAAGACGTTTAGAATATCGGGGAAACACACATCTATCTCCTTGGTTTCTACTCTGACTGCCATAATTTATTCCATTGAAAGAAACAAACCTTTGAAAAATTAAATACTCTGCTCTTCCTGTATCACTACAAAAGCACAAAAAGACAGGTAGTTGATATGCATGCATAAGGATTAATCGACTTATCTGCAGACTGCATGGCGTAAGGTTGCAAATTAACTCGTATGCACCAAGTTCAATCGTGAATTGATGACAAGGCATGTTGACGAATCAGCCAATCAAAATCGAATATACAGCCCCATAATCGTACAAATTTAAGGAACATGTATCTTGGCGTTCACGACACGGCGTCTCGAGGGCGAGGAATCACAGTAAAATACAAATATTCTTTCATTACATAATATAAGATTTTAGATACATGTAAGTGACTGCATGTTTTTTGTCCGTTAACTTATTCATTTTATGACTCGATCCTATCAATGATTGCATCCATGTTTAATAGCATTCTGTCGCAAAGAAATATGAAAGTTTTGTGGCAGAAAATTGCAATCTTATAAATTTGTATTTTCCATTTGAGTAAATGTGATATCCGATATTTATTTTACGTTGATCACTAGATGTAGTTGTGTTCACGACTTGAATTTTATATTGTACTAAAAAGAGATACATAACCGTACCAGTGATCTTGAATCAATTTCATTTGTTAAAAACTGACAGTCTGATTGAACCGGGAAGGAAAGACTACAATAGGTCTATTCATGGCCATGCAATTGGTTTAAACTCACATCAACCGACATTACTCACTTGTCTCAGTTACAGGAAAAGTTCAAGGTTTTAAAAAGAGATTATTTGGTCTTATTACAAGTTGATGATTAAATTTTAATGGATCTTTTTATATAAGTAATATGAGTACCTGGGCTTGTTCTTCCTCATGGGACATACTGTAATAGTCCATCAATAAAAGCATGAACAATTATCATGGTATATATGATGATTTTATATTTTAGGAATATATTTTCCTATATTCAAGTTATCCTTTGTCGTTGTCATCAGGGAAGCAGTTCCAATGAGTTTCATAAATTCAAATTAATAATGTGTGAACATCAATAATGATCTGAAACTGTCATTATGTATGTGGCATGGCTCCCAATTGCCTTACGTCTTGCTTATACGATGTTTTTAACTTAAAAAAAATTCAGGTAAATGTAGGCACATAAGGTATTGTTACAATAGTTAAATTAATATTGATACACGAACGTTACAATATTCTGGAGAAAGTTTTACCTTTAAAGTATCAAGTTACATTTCAACATCTTTAAATGAAAATAAAATCAGATCACTCTTTTGAGAAAATGTTTGATATGTTTTTTTTTTCAAAAATAATTAGCCATTCCCAGATTTAAATGGGGAAAAGTGTTATAAACCAGCTTCTTTGAGTGGCATTTTAGAAATTGGAATGATGAAGAAAATAGGAAATTTATGGATTAACAACTTCTTTATTGCAAAGAGATGCGACGTTTCGGTGTAGATACTAACACCGTTATCAAGCAAGTGTTATAAACCAGATTTTATGTTGCTAGATCTCTCGCATGCATCACAAGGTTGGCACACGTTGACGTATTGTTAATCAAAACATATACAGTTACAATCAAATAGTCCATATTCTTGGATCGATTACACTCCAGGCTAAAATTCTTTGACAACCTTGCTTATATAATGCATATCAAACACTCCTTACATTTATTAATTATCGAGTTAAATCTCCGTTGTTATCATTCAGATACCTTTGGTGTTTAGGTAAACATAGGATATTTACATGATATTTCATTTTATTTCATGAAAACAATACAAACTATTTCAACACTTGTATATATGTACCCTGAAGTTAGCAACCGGTTCCCAGTTCCGACCCTATGTACCCTACATTTATGAAAAGCTGACAGAATTTTTTTGTCAAAAGATGATACGGTGATGTGAAGGCTCTTGAGAACCCAGTATCTCCTGAGAACTCTAAACCTTTGATATGCAGCTAAGATTAATATCCATTTAAGACCTGTAAGTCATTACAATTGTTAAAGGTATATTCCATCCGGATGAACTCCGAATCTCAAGGGAAATACGTGAAGAATATTAGTGATAATGAAATAAAAGATACCAAGGTATTAGTGGGAAATGGTACATATTAATGAATTCTTTCTGAGTAATTGTCAGTAATGTCTCTAAACAAATCTGGTTAGTGTGCCAGACGGTTGTAAAGGTTAATGGATTTGTTAAACTTATAAATGTCAATGATAAACCTTCTTCCTTCGTTAAGGTACAACTGATGTAATGACAGGAATCCTATGAGGGTAATCAAGGACTATAAAAACGTCTAGATCTACACACGTACTTGGTGATATGTTCCACTAGACTCCTTGCACTCAGTACCAATGGATTTATTATAATGACAATTCTCAAGGGCTTGATGGTTACCAAATATTATCTTGTTTTATTACCAATGCCCTCGACATACAACATATGGTCACATGGACCATGGCACGAATTTTCATTATCGTCGTCCTTAACGTCATAACCATAATTATCTATCGTAATGAACCTAGATCAGGCCATTTGAAAAACGTCCTTGGCGACATGTTCCACTCAATTCATTACAGTCAGTAACAATGGGTTTACTATTATGAAGATCTAAGAGGATAGATGGTTAGCAATACCTTGCGTCATTACCAAAGCTCCCGACAGATTAAATTTACACTTGTGCCATGGCACTAGTTTTCGTTTATCGTCGTCAGTACGTGTTATACCCATAAATATCACTCGTAACATCACTAGTTCAGGACATTTGAAAAGTATCGAGTCCTACACAGAAGCAGCGGTATTACACTAGTTTAATATTGACATATACATATTACACTGCCGTATCTTACATGGTCGAGTTTTAACAATTTATATGAAATGATTTTAATGATTTATATCTGCTTACAGATACCCTTGCATGTTCGGAGGCAGAGGAAGACACATTTAAAATTGGACAAGTGAAGTGTTAATATACTTTATTATCTTCGCTCAAGGATAACGGAATCAAGGTAGAGGTACAAAAAATTCTACCTCTGTCTGAAAACTGTAATAAACAAAATCGTAATACTTATGGTAAGACACAATTTCATTTGACAATTTCGTTTTACACTCTCTTATATTAATATTGGAATTCTATTGTAGTATTATAATCATGTATAATTGCTAAGTTTCATGATTATGCTACGTGTTGCATGTATAAAACTATCAAATACTACATTGAACCTTTATCTGATAAAATCGAAATGAACTGAATCTGATAATTAAAAAAACGTCAATTCGAAATGTTTTTCCAAACATCAAACTTTGATATATGTTTTCCAAAGTTAACAGTTTTTCGATCATGTTCATCAAGGAAGGATTAAGTATCAACTTTATCAATTGACGCTGAAAACGTCAAAATTCCAATTTAACTGACGATGTATCGACATTTATACGCTAACGCAACAGCAACACGCAACAATTTTGATGGAAAGCGTTTGATGACGAGATCATTGACGTTATCATGGTCCTATTCATAAGTTTTTCATGAATAGCAAGAGAAAGTCATACATCAAATGATGTTACATTCATAGTGTTAATTGATGCATTGTCGTAATTGAAATAATTGGATTCGACATTCCTTGTTATCAAAGTGTATATTCGTTTTAGATAGTGCCAATGTTTGATCTTATTTATGACCGTTTTGTTAACTTTGTATCCTTAAATCACTAGGCATTTTATGGAAATCTTTTACCTGTCTTAGAAAGTGTTGGACTGGAATCATTTAAGTTGAAGCATGTATATAAATGCACTCTGCTTAAAAACTTCTTACAAGAAGAAGACAATAGAGAGATGTCCCATGTGGCCAAGTAGCTCATCGTGATGTGGAGATTTGTGATTCTCCGTGAGCCAAAGAATAACCTTAAGAGCTACTTCAATAGCATCAGCTGTGTTCCCAGCAGGTGCAAACAAACTGAACACGTCAAGAAGTAAAGTCGAAAAGGAACATTGCTCGTTTAAAATCAGCTATTTTTCTCCCACTTGATATTTATCATCACATTTCCTTCTCTTTTCCTCCCCTTACTGTCATCTCTTTCGAATGGCAACAACTAAATACTGCTGACATCACACTAAACTCTACTTACCCTCTCTTACTAATGGAGACTCCTTTGAAAATAAAATAGTGGTGTAAATATATCCGATTAATTTGATGAAAGAGCTTCCAAGATACCAGACAGTGTAAGCCTTCTTAAGATTTCTTCACAAAACATCATTGTATCGTGAACTTAATCCTGCTGATGTGTCATGTTCTAATGGTTATCATTGCACGTGCTTCCGAGCCTATCCCATCTGCAAAGTGAGACCGTCAAAATCAATTATAACACTGTGTCCAGACAAATAAGTGATTTTTAAATACAATTTCCTACCATAAGAGATGACCTTTGACAGGAAAAATCACACTATGTAAAAATGTCATTGTTTTTTCCAGGAATCTTTTGAGAATATTTCAAATAAAGATTTATTTTAGTACATAACGATATTTATCGTGAAGAAACGTGGCCATATAATTTGTACATCTATGTTCAAAGAATTGAATACATGATTGAACGTTTGTCAAATACAATTAGTGCATAAATTTATGTGGAAATCTAAGGAGAAACATCTGTTTTGATACGCTTTAATTACATTAAATCTAAACTAATGTTAATATTAACTAAAGCGAGATTCTTCAACTGTCATTTTGTTATTAATCATTTGAATTGTACATGTATATTATCTGTATTATGTTCAATATTTATAATTGCACTTTTTTATGTGGGCTTGAGGCCTTAAATACAATAAAATCTCTGACCTTGACCCTGCCCAACATTATTATAAGGAATGGCCATTGTTCTCAACACTTTTGGAAATTGTTTACATCCGGATTCATCAAGGATGTTTCATACATTTTCGTTTGGCTGAAATAAAAGCCAAAATACCTGTTTTGAGTTTACTTTCGAAATGATGAAGAATATTTTCCCGTTTTTAATTATTATAGAGAAACCGCCGTATTAATAAGTAAAAACTTTGCACATAAATGTTATGAATACTAGTTAATTCATCTATTGAACACTATCAACATAGTTTGTTCCTTGTATCTGCTGTAAATAAGTTTCTAGAATTAAGTTTGAATCATTGTCAAATTTTCGATCATAAATTGCCTTCATATTGAACTAATCAGCAATAAGATGGTGATATTCAGACACAACCACTACTTCTCGATACAACAGCACCATTAATAACGCGTGACATATTTTACTCCAACAACAAACTCCTTTTTAATCCCTTTATGTTTAAAGAAACATTCTTTAATGTATAACTCGATCTTTTTATTGAAGATTCCGAAATCTTATATAATCTTATCTAAAGGGTAATTTTAGATTGAAATGGAGAAATCAAAATCCCAGTTTCATCTGGAGGGATCATGTCCACATTGTTTTGGAACGAAAGTCAGCTGCATTTTACAAAAATAGTCCATCTTGTCTTACAGTAAGAGTATCAACTCGTCACTCTGTTCAAGGATTCTTATCCTTATCCAGCCACGCTTTGTGTATACCGGATTTAGGCAACCCGGTAAATTGTTTATTCTAGAACAGATAAGGTAATACGCCTGGGAATTATCTACATAAAATAGAAGATATCAATCTATTTCGATTATTCCAATGGGCATTATATTATCTTCTTGCAATCAAATTTGTGATATCCGAAACAAAATCTAGAATAAAATGAGATAAATGAAACTGAATTTACGATTTGATAAACTACATGAAACCTCTGATCTTAAATTCAAAGGGATGGTTACTAAATAAGGTTCGTATTTGGTTATTGAAATGAAACGGATCATCATTATCTACATGTATATCATAGCTAACAATAGATGGCTATTATATTGAGGATACAAATGTATTAAATGAGTTTCCATGACAAACTATGTTTACGGCTTTATATTAGTATTTCCCGAGTGAGAGCGTTGGATATACTTATATTAAAGGACGACTGTCGTAAACATATTATGTCATTGACACGAATACGATATTTTTTATTTTTATTATCGAAGTCGAGAAATCAAAGACACTAATCAAAATCAACACCCAAGCATAGGCATAGACAAATTTGGAACACAACGTCATAGACGAACTGTCACGTCACAATGAAAAAGTGATATTTTGCCCTAGGACCTTTATTATAGTGTTTATCCCACGTGGCTTTAGTTCTAAATTGAACTCTCAGTATTCATAATGAAATATTTTTGAAGCGTGAAACTGAACATCAGGAAAACCAGGCAGACCGAAAAGATCAGCTACACAGAAGATATGGCCCAGTGCACAGATACGCATTCAGAGATAGCCGTGTCCCCTCGCTGCTTCCTGTAGCAAGCAGTGGGGCAGCAGTTTCCTCTTAGTAATCATTGTAATCACTCCCCATTGTGGAGGTACTTAAGGAGTAAGGGTAATCATGCCAATAAAGATCATGACTGAACATCAATCCTTAGCCTAAAGCTTTAACTCTTCTTTCTATCAAAGGTTTAAGTGAAAGGGAAAACTACAAAGTACAACATAAATCACCACTTTCAGTTTAAATGTTTCTGCACAGTATTGTATATATAAATCTTTTTCAAATGATGGTTACTTTTTACAGATTGATAAAACTAGCTTAAGGAACAATATGGACAAAATCAAAATTCAGTATCGTGTATTTAATTACATCCATGGAGCTAATAATTATGAACTAAATGTGTTCAGAAACGTTAACTTTGTTTTTATATAGACGCTAAATATCCATGTAAATCTTCATGTAACATATAGTTGGTTTTTTTAGAAAGGACATGCATTGGTAAAGCTGCGTTTTCTTATTCCGAACTTCTTTATTCTGATAATATCCAATTTTCAAGAGTAACTGCTCTCGCCTTAATCTTGCCTTAAAATATTGAAATTATTATACAATGAGGACTGCAATGAGGTGAGAAGCTATACTAAATCCAATCTTCAAATCTTTCAAAATATACATGCTATAAGACCTATAAAAATATTTCGAAATTATTGATTATCAAGTGGTGTATGTCAATTTAGTTTTGTCCATTTTGGTGTGTTTCCGAGATAGAATACTAACATCCTAACAAAATGATGCCTTGGCGATGCATTAGCATGTAATAAACTCTCCTCTTATATCCCTTGAGATTAAGAGTTCATCTGGTTTAAATATGCAATTTACACTTATATGGACTCTTAGGTATTTAGTCAGATATCAATCTTACCTGCATATCATAGGTCAAGTCTCCCTAGAAGAGAGTAAGTTCTGAAGTGCCCCATCAAAGTCAGCACCATGTTTTAACCTAATATTTCCATTTAAATTGCTTTCAGATTTTCACAAAACTTTTGTAAATACAGATAAAAATTATCAATGTTCAAGAACAAGAATGAAAGTTTGTATAAGAATAATGATATATAGATATCTTCATTGGCCTCCAAGTCAAACATACGTGAATGATTATAATGGATATTGAATTCCACAAAGCTGCTTTTCATTTATTAAGAATGACTCTGACGCGACTGGATATACTTTAACTAAATCAGTAAGTTCTTGTAAACGCATCTTACCTTAAAATGAAATCAGTCCACGAATGCTGAATATTTCATTGCAATTATAAATTTGTAGGGTACTCAATGGCTTAGTGAGTTCATTTTCTGAGATAACTGGGATATCATGCAACATTATATAAGGTTTATTTCGTAAAATTGCCCCCGCTTGACTTTTGGAAAGTTTAAATCAGTTTTAGGAAAATGTATCATGCTTTTTATTTTTTTTATTAAATAGTGACTTTTTCATTTTCATGTTTATGTTATTGTTGTATCACTTACCCTTTGAAAGTATGTCTTCAACCCTTAAAATGAATTATTTTACATTAGTGTTAACAGTTTGAGTTCTAGAATATTTCATCTCATTAAGTTACTTATATAAACAAGAAATAATAAAATGGAGAGCCGTTGTTTTCAAATGTGTTATTTCGCATTTGTAGAAATTGTAAGTAATGAATGTTTTATAAAGTATAATATGACACGCAAATCATAATATTTAATCTTGCCATAATCCCAGAGTGTAAATAAGAAATTACACATTACGAAACAGATACTTTTAAGTAATTTGTATTTATGCACAACATTATGCAAATTTGTAATTCTACAAGTAACACGTCGGATTTATGTATTCCCATTAAACGAAATTTATTCATGATTTTGACAACATCATTGGTTTCGTTTCAGAAGAAGTTATATTTCAGATTTCATATCAGTACACTGGGCTCAATGATAATTATTCATCAGATTTCGCTTCGCATTCACAATGATTTCATGCACCTCGTATTTCATATATCTTTATTGACATGACATCCTCGATCATTTGTTTGAATAACAAATATTGGCTGTTACATTGTTAGTTTCTTGATATCAATCGCAATGGCTTTGAATTCTCAACATATATCCTTATTTAGAATGCTAACAGGAAAATCACTTCTTACAATGAAGAGATGAACAAAATAAAATTTTTCGCCTAAATAATTTGTCTTTTTCAACCATAATACGAGATGCAGTTTATGCTTTTTACAAACTTTGTGTGATTTGATAAAAAATATAACTCATTAAATCACATCCGACCTTTTTCGTAGAGAGGAAATTGTGTGCAAGTTTTGGCTAATACTAATATAAACTGCCTGAAGCTAACATGTATTATTGCCATAACACAGACTGTTTCTTTTGAAGAAGACACGTGACAAAACTACTAGTTGATGACCTACTTAATGTGCTTCATATTTTTAAATAGTGTTAAAGCTGGATATAAACATGGCCATACCAACGAGGGTAAAACATTTATACAGGCATTAAAATAAAATATAATATTCTGTAAGTCGAGAATATTTGTCGTCTTTACAGCGAGTCTACGGCATAGAGGCGCCGTGTCTAAACTGCAAAATTACATGTTCCTTTTATGTAAACAATTTTGGTGATGTAAATTCGAATCTGATTGATTACATGTCAAATTTCCTTGTATTAATTCTTGATCGTACTTGCTATTCCTACTTGAAGCAATATTAGTATGCATTAAAACTTTAAACGTATTGCATCTTCGCTAAAGTTTCCTTCAAATCCATCGGAAATTCAAAAACGACTTTGAGATGCGAGAGGTTTGTGCGACAATCATCCTTGGAGCCATACATATATTTTCTTCCAGAAATAACGTTATTCTTCGTTTTGCTATTGTCTTACCCTAAATTGGTAATACCTTTTGATAACATGTTCATATGTCAGAAGAGGATGCCATTCAGAGCTTCTCAAGAATCAACATAAGAAAAGCGAAAGGTCCTGACAATGTTTACGGCATTGTGTTGAAGGAATGCAGGGTTCAACTGTGTAAAGTATTTATGAAATTGTTTCAACTCTCAGTTGATACATACAATACAAAAGGAACTCAATGACTACCGTCCTGTTGCGTTTACATCAATAGCAATGAAATCTCTTGAACGCATTCTGCTCAGACATCTTCGACAGGCAGTTGCCGACATATTGGACCCGCTTCAGTTCGCCCATAGATCAAGGAGAGGAGTTGTTGATGCTACACTGTCACTCCTCAACAATGCCTACAATCATCTGGAGACACCCAAGTCTTACATCAGATGACTTTTCCTCTGCGTTTAACACCATTCAACCGCATATCATGATAAAGAAACTGTTGCACATGGGCGTCAATTCCAATCTAATTAAATGGATTGAGAATTTTCTTGTGGACAGAAGCAGTATGTGAAGGTTAGCAGGACCGTCTCAAGTACACGATATGTTAGTACTGGAGCGCTGCAAGGCTGTGTAATGTCACTTTTCCTTTTCACCCTCAATACTAACGATTGTGTAAGTTCTAATTCAACCTGTTCAACAATAAAGTTTGCAGATGATGCTGCAATAAAAGGGAAACTAAACAAAGATATTTCTGAACAGCTTTATAAAGATGACATAAACAATTTCACAACTTGCACAGATAACTATTTACTCTTTAATGCCACAAAAACGAAGGAACTGGTTATTGACTTTCGAAGTAAACCATCTAAAATTATTCCAGTGAGGATTAACGGCGAATGCGTTGAGACTGTGTCGGAATATAAATATTAAGGTACCGTCATTGACTCTAAGTTAAACTCTGATATTGCAGCCTTGTGTAACAAATGTCATCAACGACTTCATTTCATGCGTAAACTCAGATCTTTCAATGTAAACTCCTCTGTCATGTCAACATTTCATAAAGCATTTATTCAAATATTTTAACATTTTCATTCCACCGTTGGTACGGGTCAATCTGTTCAATTGAAATAAAAAGTTAACAAAATTGTAAACATTGCGGGTAAGATCGCTGGTGTCAAGTTTGACTGTTTAACTGATATATAGGAGCGGCAGATCGTAAATCAAGCTGTTAGAACTATATCTAACCCAACTCACTACCTGCATTCGGAATATCACCTTCTCCCCTCAGGCCGCCGCTACAAAGTTCTAGTATTGAAAGCTAAGAGAGCCCGTACATCTTTCATTCCAAACACAATATCTCTATTAAACAAATGTGAAAATAATTGATTCATGTACTGATATAAACATCTTTTGTAATTGTATAAATGTTGTTAAGCTCTGTGGATGTAAAACAAATTCCTGGAAAGGCAATAAAGTATTATTATTATCATTATTCAGTAGATTCATATATATATATTTGGAAATGTGTGTAATTTTGCAAGGACTGCCAATACTAATAAAATGCAGAAGGAGTATGTTTTCCCTTTCTTACAGAATGCTGTTTTTAAGGACTAAAAGAACATGGAAGCATAAACATCGAAATTGTAGAACGAGTGAACGCTGATTAGATATAAATTGCCTGGTGTGTTTCTTCTGTCTTTCGACAGGCAACAACCTTTCAAAGCACTGTTGTGATTCTCTTTGACAATGCCATAATTGAGGGTAGGACATGGGTCACCTATGTCCAGATTCTACGACAGTTGGTGTACATAGGTAATTTCACACCATTTCAACGTGGTTTTATCTTATTAATTTGAATTAATAAATCGTAAGGGTACTTTTGATTTTCCACTGATTTTGTTTGAAAACAAAAGCGTTTAACATATGTTGTATACTGAATTATGTGAACATTCAATATGATTTAATGGAAAGGCTACAACAACCAATGCTATCTAATCATGATGGATTTCACAGCAAATTGCTGATTCTTACCATTTAAAATAAGACTATCACTGAAGTCATTAGGGAGCATCACTGGGTAGCGGTTAGAATGTTGGCCTTTCACGCCAAGGACCAGGTTTCTAATCCGTGTGGATACGTGCTAAACATTTCTGACCTTTGCTTTACCCGTTGTCAATTCCTTGAGTAAGGACACTTCATCCACATTGTACTCAGTCCACCGAGCGGTGATAGTGGGTACATGAATACAAAAATTATTGATCTATTTGGTCGTGCAAAGCTTTGCTGCTTTGAAAGTACCAATCACAAGGGTATAACGGTACATAGTACGTAGTACCACCACTGGGTATAAGTTGTTATCATCATAAGATAGGTCTACAAGACAATTACTTCTTTTAAAGGGTCCCAATCATATACTTTAGGTCAATATGAACACAAGTAGCACCACTCGATCAGGATTGTGAAGACCTAGAGGGTCTTGATTAGAGTTAGTTTTAGATTTCATGAATGTTATTTATCACAATACGTTTAAATAACCATTATCTCTAACATAAACTATTTGTGCTCTTCCATGAGTCATATTTTACATCTTTCATGTTAATAAATATCTCATGGGAGAATCTTTTAAACCGACATAGGTCCAACGGTCGTATCCAGTTGTACTGTGTCAGACGGTTTTAGCGATAAAGGGATTTGTTATACTTGTAATGTCAACGCTAAACCTTATTTCTTCGTCAAATTACACCTGCTGTAATTACAGGGGTCCTATGAGGGTAATCAAGGATTTTAAAAACGTTTACACACTTATTTGGTCATATGTTCCACTCAATTCCTTGCACTCAGTACAAATGGATTTCTTTTCATAAAATCTCTAGGGTATGAATGGTTACCAAATATTATGTTGCTTTACTACCAATGCCTCCCTAAACGTAACATATGACTATATGGGCTGTGGTACGAGTTTTCATTATTGCCGCTTTTAAGGTCAAAACCATAATTATTCATCGTAATAACCCTAGATCAGGCAATTGTGAAAGTTTTGGGTCATTTGCCACATTCATCATTCAGGAAATATTTTGTGAATAAAGTTATTGTCAAGAAACTAGCTTAGCCTAGAGTAAAAACAAGGTTTCGACTACCATGAATAAATTTATCACAAAAACATTAACACACAAATGATATTGCACACAGTTCATTCACCGAACACACGTTTCACTCACCTTAAACCTCGCTTCCAACATCAAACAACACATGCAAACATTCCTCCCCAACACACATGCTCAAACTCAGTTCACATACACGCTCCGGTTTCACAGAACATTCACCTATGCGCAACGCTATTCACACAGTTCAATTACCGACCCACATTGTTACTTGCATCATCATATACACCCGTCCACATTCTAGCAATCATTTACATAAATCGTTCACAAAACATTTACTAATACATGATTTCATTTAAACAATACACAGTGTACACAAATGATACGGTTCCACCATGCGTGGGAATGAGTACAAGTCAGACACTTGTATGACAGTTCAAGGTCCTCAAGACTCATGAAAATAATTATGACTCCGACATGAGCCCAAACAGTTCACCTCAACACAGGAGGAGTGTTCAACATCTTCGTCAGACACGAAGGAGGAATTCCAAGTCATACACTTGACCGAGTAGCAGTGCCAGCGCACTAACAAATACCTACGACCTGATGTCCAATAGTTCATACATCCTATCCATGTGGCAACATCCAGATACCAGGGTTACCGAACCCATCAGTCCGTCGTACAGCTCCACACACCGTGGATACACGGTGACGTCATAACTTGCTTCGATGACGTCACCCCAAAACAAGGGCGTCACGTGTAGTCTCAGGTTACCGTCCATAAGCACGAGTCAGCAATGTACTCCCTGGACTACTTCGTCCCAAGTTCTCCACTACAATGTAATTGTCAACTTAACAAAAAGACACGAGCTGACATTTAAGAACACTAGTGTGAAATCTTTATACACACTACATTTAATACTAATTGCCACCATGGGTTAACACACAACATTACACTCACTTTGATATATAATATTTCACAACATTTGTTAACATTTAACATAAAACATGATGAATTACATCCAACCATACATACTATTGTCAAACATTCATAACTTCATTAAACTATAACATTCAAGTTTAAAATAATCATTCTCACGGCTCATAATAGCCCTTGTAAAATTGGCCACTCCCTCAGCACTCCTTCATGCGTCTGACACTCGGTTACATTTTCTCAAACCTTTTATACTCTCAGTGCACGACTCTGCCATGCCTCACGTGCACTGTACAAACCACTGGTTGCCTTCGTACGACGCATTCTCTCCACAATGTTAAGAGCTATTGTGACGGTTATCTTACCGCAAATTTCATAAGAAATGTCTTTAAATCCTGTGAAAATGTAGGCATCACTACTGTACCTTGTTTGTACAATAGTACTACCCATTCCCTATAAGGCTGGTGACAAACTAACTGAATTAAACATTAACGTGTTTATTGATGTTTTCCCAGCTTCAATATATAATATTATTATGGCAGTAAGTATCATACTTGAACTTTGATAATAAATACAGAAATGTAGAATTGAGTCACAACTTCTCTTATCAATTTACAGGGCTCCAGATAATTATTTGGACTCGGGGGTATTTCACTCCTCAAAATAAAAATTAAGGAGTAAAATTACCACATGATAAAAAACTAGCGGTATTTCAAGGTTTATCGTTTTCAGATCCTCATTCCAAGTTAGCATCTTTGTCGATGTTAGTCGTTGATTATATTTTCCACACGTTTAATCTGTAAATAAAGGGGTGATTTCTCTTTGACGAAATATAAAATTGGTACTCTTTGTTTTCATACAGGTTGGCATCCAGTTGACTACTATTCGAGATGTAAAGATCAGGCATGTAGAAATTTTATTTTGACAAGTCTCGATTACTCATGTAAACAAATATCTGGCTCGTATTTTGGGAAAGTTGTGCGTATCTGTCACGTATTGATTTCATTTTTAATGCGTATATCTGAATTACCCGTGCCTATTTTACGCAGATACGCATCTTATCTGGAGCCCTGAATTTATGATAAATGATTTGCAATATTCATATACATGTACGCTTACATATACCTGTTGATGTATATGAACAAAATGCTAAAGGCCTAAAACCTCTGATTTGTATTAATGCAGGGCAGTCACGAACTATTCAATACCAAGTCAAATCACTTAAATCAGTAATAAGCAATCCCTTTTAATCCGTGAATGGTTGGAATAGATGACGACAAATTATCTGCAATGAAAGCATACACCATGATTTAAATTATGTTTGTCCATTCATAATGCTACGTCCATTGAATTTTTAGTATCTTGAAAGATAAAAAGTATACTTTTTAAAACTGGGTTACAAACCAGCTGAAAGCTATGCGCTGTTACCTTAAAGACTGATGTAACCAATCAAATAGTTTAATCGCCTTTGTTTGCTATTAAATCTCAGCCAAACACAGAGATCCATCAAACTGCACTTGTTTTTTTCTCTTCCTACTTAAATCAAAATGGCATTTACACCGTCAAATTTTCTCTGATGTTTAAGATTATAACAACTTTAGAGGCTTCGTTCTGTGTTTTAACCTTCTTGTGTCACCATGCACTTTCAAAAGCTCAACACTTTATATGGCTGTGTTCTTGGCTTTGAACAGTTGTGATAACATTTGTTGACATGATCGCTCATATAGGAAGGACTGCAAATAACTGAAGTGGAACATTCAATTAATCAAATAATATCATTCAAGACAACATAATGTTCAATACGTTTACCGGTAATTGTCACGGTGTAACGATATCTAAACTCAGGTGAGACCCGTTATCCGACAGAAAGATAAGAAAAGAAAATAATCAAGCCAATGATAACTAGAGAGAAGCAAATCAGTGAATCAAGTGATTTATTTGCAGTCTAAACAAGACGATAACCGGGTACAGCAACAAGCTACCCGTAATCCACTCAACAGGAGTTAACAACTAATTAAGGAAGTCAACAACCCATGAATAAACAAATAGACAAACTGTAGGGAATCACTCTAGCAAACCCCCAGACGTTGTAACAACAAGATAAGCTAATGGCCGTCTTAACGAGATAGCATACATAAGACAAAGCAACACTTTGGCGAATATACAAAAGAAGGGAACGGGGCACGGGTGGACTAACAATAGGGATGAATAAACAACAAGCACACAGTACTTTAGATTATCCCTAATCACTACTTGAGTGAGTAAAAGAATAAGAACACTAGTTTAGGTATAGTAGAACTTATCAAATAATGGGAGGGAAGGTAAGGTTAAAACTGTAAGTTCTTAAAGGAAGTGATCACATACTCCAGAAAGGTACAGAGAAATATAAAGGATTATCAACCTCACCAATTCACCTCCAGCGTCCCAGGTCCACCCGTGACCTCTCACAGCAAGGGTCAAGTCAAGACTACTGGTACCAGAGCTTAGCTCGCTATTTATTGGCTCCGTGCCGACGTCAACGAAGACCAGGCGCCGATCTCCAAGAGGAGATCGTAGCTTATCTAGGGATATCTCGAATCTGTGTTTCTTTGTGAAACTAAAATATCCCTAGCTCCATAAATATTTAGGTTATGGAGCCCTACAATGGCTTATTGTAAAGGGCGCAAACTCCTCTACAAGAAGATATAAATATATATATATCATCAGTATTGGCATATTAATGCTACATGTAAAAAGGCTGATAAATGGAGCATGAAAATGACATTTGAACATATAAACATAGCCACAGTCGGCGAATAAAGACATGGATGATAAAAATAGATACATGAATGTAAAGTACATAACATGTACTTTCGATATATACAATAATTGGTGATATTTATGAAAGTACATTAGAGGAGAGGCGAGAAATAGGTCGCACGCTCAAACTACGTGACAGTAATGCACTAATTTAAACTGAAATTATTATATAAAAGCATTTTCTAATTATTTCTATGTCATTTCCTGGGAATTTATAACTTGAAACAATATTCCTCAAGTTGCAAGTAATTTTGCCTTATATGTTGTCAAAAACCAAACAATGTTGAAGCCAGTGAAGTTGTCTGTAGCTAGGAAATTAGTGTCATTTTGATCACTCTATTGAAAAATCTGCTTTAGAAAGCTTGTGATATAACTTTTAAGAAACATGTGCAACTTTGTTTAAAACCCAAAGACACATGTGCCCAGGTTAT
Source organism: Phorcus lineatus (assembly GCA_921293015.1). NCBI lineage: Eukaryota > Metazoa > Mollusca > Gastropoda > Trochida > Trochidae > Phorcus > Phorcus lineatus. The sequence continues at coordinate 44,091,677 of OV121092.1, read as the reverse complement.
AACCCAGACTATCAATTAGTTTTCGTATTTTAGGTCATCCATATTGTCGTTTGTTTCTGATGCTGTCTGGGACACAGTTTCATTCAGCTGACCCAATTTCAGATGTTTCATATGAAAGAAAATCATCGTTTAAATCTAAAACACATCAGAAGGAATGGCTTTCATTTATAAACCCTTTTGATCCAGAAGCTCAATTTCGGCTAGGGATTTGATAAGCTCCATCTACTGGTATACCAAAACTCACTTGATTGAAAAACCAAACACTTTCAGTGAAAATATTAGACGGTGGTGACAGCTCTTGGAACACCATAGTGTACGTGCAAAGCAAAGTTATATGTTATGTAGATATGCTTATGTATGAAAATTAGAAACAAGACATGCTGCACAATTTAACATGATATTTAGTGTAGTATGTATGATTTAACAATGGTCTGATGTAGTCTCATCGTACCATAGGCATAAACTGTATATATATATACACACAACAATCTAAACCAGATAAAGAAACAGCATAATATGTTATTTTTTTTATTTAATTTGTATGTACACCATTCAGATACATTTTCACTTATATTGACCATCAAAAGCAAGATATGACGAGATGTTTGTTTTAGATTGTCTCATTTAGCAGGTTGTAAATCATGGCATGTTGTAAAGAATTCTCGTTTGCAAAGATCTGCGTAAAATAACATTTTGTTTTTCAAACTATAAAGTTTATTTAATATATGAATACAAAACATCATTGTAAGAGATTGGCTTATGTATTCATGATGGATATATACATTTGGGACAGTATGATTTTAATCGTTTACTATTCCTGAAGCACAACATTCTTTACAGATACTGAAACCTGCTCACACGAGGAATTGTAGCTTAGCTTTTTGCATTATTGTAATGACAAAAGATCCAAAAATCATTTATGTTTCAATGCTATTTCATGCATATATAAGCATGTTCAACCATCTTCAAAATTCTTATTTTAAAGAAATTGTATCCTTTGATATTTGATATTAAAAGTGATACTCTAAACTGAAAATGGCGGAACAAAATGTTTCTTTGTGAAAGATGACTTTATGGTTGTTTTGAAACAAAAGTCACTCTCATTTTTTTCAGAATAATCAAATATTTAAGTAAATATATAGATAGGCATATCAACTTGCGACTCCGTGCAAGGATTTAAGAGAAATATAAAGAGGGGGAAAATGCCCCCCGTATTAATCATATTCGATTATGTCATTGGCCACAATATCAATTTCTTGCCATTAAATTAGTTGTATCAAAACAAAATCTAAAATAAAATTTGAGTAAAGTTATTAGGTTAATATAAAAAAAATGAAACTGAATGACGGAACAAACGATAAACAAAGTACATGAGACTTCTGATCTGAATATCAGGTTACTAGAGGAATATCTAACTTAATAATTGAAATGAAACACAAATCAAATAAATGGCTCAATATTTTACTAATTAAGTGTTGGTATGAAATAGACATTCCTTTAGGATTGCTATTATTTGTATGAATATAGTTAGTAATAGATATAAGTGTCCCCTAATGGATATCCAATATTCCCCTTATACGCCGCACAGTAAGGTTGTGCATTTGGTAATCACTATCAGCCCAAGGGGTCTAACCAAGTTCTACTCAAATGTGCTCGGATGTTATACCTCATCATTTTCGTCACTGCTCACTTTTATAACTTGATAAAGTATGAATAATGCGCAGCAGTCACTAGCATACATGTATAATCATCAAGTCTGTTTATGTCGGTGTTGAAAGTTTCTATCCATCGTGTACATGGGGAGAATATTAAGCGAGTGTAACATCCATTTCTCAATAATTATCCTCTATAGATATTACCTGACCTTTCTGAGAACCATTCTGAATCTCCAGACATTAACTATTAAGAAGATAGAGGTATTAGCATATCGCGTTTTATTATATTTCCAACGATGAAATTTATTTATCGGTGAAAGTAAAATCCGTATGTATTAAATTAAATAATTAGTTTCTGTAAGTGACAAATGGATTGAGCTGAGTAACAGAATGTCCAGGCAGACAGAGAGCTGTGATAAGATAAGAAAAAGGAGTTCTAGTTCACTGTGTTGTTTCCGGAGAGGAGGACACAGTAATGTCTAACTAAAGTAACAATCAATAAGATCACACCCCTGCTGTGACTTTACTTAGGAGAAAGGACAATAATTATTCCTGTTGATGGATTCCTCGACGTTAGTATCTGTCTATTTATCTGTTAATAATTGTAGGCTTCTTCAATAATGGGTCAGTAGATAGGTGATACATGAGATACTACTTTTAGATAGACTACATCATACATCATTATATTATATTATATATATATATATATATATATATATATATATACATGCCGTGTCTTATTAACAGATAACAGAATGATACATTTATCTAATTTTATCTCCTCGTTCATTCACGTCATCATACATGAGATACTGTTTTTAGATAGACTACATCATACATCATTATACATCATTATAACATATATATATATATATATATATATATATATATATATATATATATATATATATATATATATATATATATATATATATATATATATATGATACTTACAAATACATGTAATGATTCCATATCATCAGAGTCTACGGACTAAGCTGAATTAAAGGATGTCGTATTTTAAAAAGCTGCTGAATTTCGAATAAATCATGTTTATGTTCTAATTAGTCTGGTTTAGATGTTCTGAAAATTTCACCATTGCAAGTGAAACAATGGCACTGATTTGAAAAAATTATTTGAACAAAATGTGTTACATTAAATAAGCAACTCCTGTTGTTTAAAACTATTTCCGTGCAATTGGTAAAATGTGTTTGCCATAAAGTGAGATAGTTAAACTTATGAAAGTATACATGTTAAAGTGCATTTAAGATAGCTTATGTGAAAAAGTCAACCTGAACAGGGGGAAAGTATTCTACCGAGATAACAGATCTACTTCATACAAATAAAGAGAACCATTTAGTTTCTACTTACTATCAAACGAAAACAATTGTAACCGAGAACAAAACAATATGGTTACCTTCTCTTGTGCTCTTTTATAAAAGAAATATCTAATTCAGACTGAACTAAAATAAATCTCTGAAATACATTCCATCAGGATAGTTGTCAGGTATCATAGTTGAAATAGTTGTCCCCGTATGGCTAAGTGATCTATCGTTTTGGTATACCACCAAGTTGAACAGTCACCATGTAAACTTTTATGGGTCCTAAGAGCTTCTACATATCAAATTTGATACAGAATCAAAGGGCGAAGAGTACAGTAGACAGACCAATATTAACTAATATGAACAAATGACAAAGTATTTTAAGAATTAAAGAGGTTACTTTGTTCTTCTTACTTACCATTCAAATCAGGATGGTATCAATTGACCACTTTTAAGCTAGTCACATATCTATACTCTCACTGATCATAGATGTTTACGCTTAATATCACACCCACACGCGACGTCCTCATCTATCAAATTATCTACTTCCAGAGGATTTTGAATAACCAACATGTTTCATATGTTACGGTAGTTTTTGCTCAGTTTAGCAAAATGGGAAATAAGATACCAAAGTCGACACTATGACATTTTCTTTTTTGAATGAGTTTTATAATACGTTCTTTAATTATCAACCCCCATAACAATTACCAAATCTCATTTTCTATGAAAGGATTTCAATTTCAAATATTTTACAATAGTCTTGTAAAATGCATATGAAAATGTATACTTCAAAACATACTCGAGTAACCTTTGGGAAAAATGTGTAATGGCTAATATTTAAAATAATTCTGTTTGATCTGAGGGTAGGAGAATTAATGTTCAAATATAGAACACCTACGAAATTGGTACAAGTCAGATGATTTACTTTGATCCACTACAAAAAAATTAAGGAAGTCATGATCAAATATTGAACAGCTACGAAATTGGTACAAGTCAGATGTTTACATTGATCCGGTCCACTACAAAAATAAACTAAACCCGAATGAGTTACTAGTATCAGTAAATATATATAAATGTCGGACATGTTGATGTTCATTTTGCGTGAACTTAGTGTAACAGAAATGTTTGTGAGATTACCTCCCGTGGGATTCGAACCCGGGAAGCCTACGCTCTGCCGATTCAGCCAAAGAGATATCCCTCTGGCCAAAGCCAGTAGGATTGTTTTTATTTCACCCTGCCACATTAGCATTAACATGATTTCATTGTTCCCTTAATACATCCTGGTAGTGGTTAGGATATTGGTGAAGGTATTGGTCCCTGTGTTTATAATGTCAGCTAGCTTAAACCCGCATTGTCAATTTTAAAAAGGGGGGAGAAACGATAAAGCATTTCTTGACTTAAATGGAAGATAGGGTGTCAAAAAATACATAAAATTAAATAATTGCTGCACCGACCATGGGCTTGTTTTAGGTATTTCACTTTATAGACATAGGCATTGTTTTCTATATGGTATAACCATCATTGGTCTACTGAATTCTGGTTCTGAATCATGGCGTCTATCTGAAATATCTTTTGTTTAATTCATAGGTATAAAAAAACAAGAAATCTATAAGAATTGTACATTATATGATAGTACAGTCATTAGGAGATTAAGGCTGAAATATTTCTACTGGTAATGTAATTATTTTGAAGTGAAGCCATTAATGATAAGCCGAACTAAATAAATTGGAAATAATCAGTTGAAAATGATAAAATTTACGTATTGCCTCAGTTGAACACTTTTAGTTATTTTGTCACAGCTTCATGGTTAGGACGAAAAAGTTGTTACATTCACTTTGGAGGTGATATGGAGCTTATCTTAAGTTGAACATCAGGAAAACAAGGTTGACATATAAGGTTTGTTACCAAGAAATGATGAATCATTGCTCAGAGAAACTGTGTCCTGGTGTTGTTTCCTGTGGTATGCAGCGGGTCAGCAGTTTCCAATTATAAAATCAATCATTCGATCATCCCCAGTTGTGAGGTTACTAAGGAGAAAGGTCAATAATTATTCATGCCAATTAAACCAACTACTGGCCATCAGTGCTTACAACAAAGTGCAGAAACTTTCGTATTGACTAAATCGTCATGCAAGTTAATTATAGTTTATGATTCAGAAAATATGTGAATAACAATAACTCGATTTCCGTATTGCAAACCTATTTATTGCGATCATATTTGATTTTTAGGAGTAAATACACTCGCCTTCATCAGGTGGGTTGTTGAGTTAATTGATATTTGATACATATATCCCTTAATGTACAGAAACGAATACCATGTGACAAGATATTGAGTTTAGAAAGGTAAAACAAATGAGAATGTTATACTATAAGGATTCGTAACAAAAACGTAAATTGTAAGACATAACTACATTTGTATAAAGATTTTTGTCTTCATTTTTCAAAATAATACGCACTTTAAGGCTAATACATATTAGAAGTATTTTCGGATTTATGCTCACAACAGGTATTTGATGTCAACTAGGCGCCTATCTTTGTATTCTTAGATTGTTTTCCCGATAAAAGTACTTTTAACATCATGTTGATGATAAGCTTTAAGGACATATTTTAATTCTTTGGAAGTAAAAGTAAATATTTCTTGAAATTTGTATCCTTTTCTAATAATACTATGATGCAATATAATTGCAAAAGCTTTCGCTATTAATTCTCTTATTTCCTTTGAGATTCACAGCTAATAATTTATCATTAAGGAAATTTCGCTGTCACTGCCTTCAGATTCTCATAGAAGCTTGGACGCTCTTCCAACTTTGTTAATAGTAGCATGGTTGTATGTACCAATATACAGATATATACCAAAGTAACATTGTTAAAGGAACTAAGGCCATCAGTTCAGAAATATGGAATCTTTCACTGAAATCTCATGTTTGAATCTACTCTAAGGCCATGATTGATAACATGAATTTTGAATACATCTTTGAACAGAAATAAAAACATGAAATCTTTCACTGGGATGCTCTTCAATAATTGATAATAACTGTTCAGGAGTATGGTTGTATAAACGTTAACCAAAGAATGATTGCCAAAGAACCGACGCTAGAAATAGGGAATCCTTCGGTGCAATTTATATTTTGATAAATTCTGTGGCAGCCTAAGATAAGCGTTTCAATTATACATAGATCTTGGAACATTAATAAAAACATTAATCATTTTGTTAGTCTACGTGGAACAAATTGATCATTTGATACGAGAATTTGAAGCCATGCATATCTAATATGTTACATCACTTTTGCAAGCATTATAAAATATGGTTTTTGAAAATCAAAGTGTTATATGATATTCTTTATCTGGTTATTCCGCAATGGTAGGTTTTCAAAGAATAATTGTTAAATATATCCATATTTAATAAAAGTTTTAAAACTGAAGTTCAACCAAATGAAATTTGTATATTGAAATGTTTCCAATCCTCTAGCAAGATGAAATGAGATGGAGATGAAATGAATAAACCCATAACAATCAATGAACAAGCAATGATTTATTGACGATTGAGTGTGGAATTTCACAGATATCATCTATAGGTTTTGATCTATTCACAAGCTCCAGCGAGAGAATAAATCAAAATTGAAAAAAATATTGATTTGCAATAGTTTTTCATATTTATTACTAAGGAATTTTGTGTTAACTTACTTACCGAAAACAATAGTAGACAACTGTCTATTGAAGTCATTGCGCCCCTGAACATGTGATGTTGTCACCTACAGATGAAATCACTTACAATCATACTGAGAACTAATGTAAAAAATCCGAGTAGTCCACACATGTGTTCAAAATGTTGTTTTAGCATGTAAATCCTCTAAAATGTCTACGCATCTATAAATACCTGTATAGGTAACATCTTAGGAATCCTTGAAAATTCTAGAGTAGGTGAGATCTCTACGTGCACATCCCCTTCAACCAAACTAAATTTTGTTTTTCAGAGGCGTGGTACAAAGTGGTAACGGCCTTCCATCACTCGAGGTGATTCAAGCTACTCCACCTGATCGCTGTAAACTGACAAAATTGGGTGACAATCAATTAATGATCAGGTCTGGTACAACTGGATTCACCTCGAGTGTTAGGATGCACTTAACTAATACATAAGGGCGCTCTAAGGTTGTCGCTCAGGGTTTTAAAAGGTCATCACTTGAAACCGGCAGAAATTCAGAAATGACATTAATGGAAGCCCTTCTAACATCCTAATCCTTCTTAAAGCATTGCAATGTTTTTCCGTCAGTCAGTAATTTTTGTCAGTCGTGTCAAGTTTGTTTTGCAACTCAGATGCCACCATAGTTAGTTTATTTTCCCTGTGATGTCCCATGACAAAAGATCTCTACAAAAATCAAAAGTATAGATCCTATTTCTCATGAAATAAGAAGTTCCATGCTTGTCGCTCAGGATATAACTGTAAAGAGGTCTTGATGTCAAATCAAGGAACCCTTCTTACTGTTTCTTAAACTGTTACACTGTTTTTCACCTGTCTTCTTCATGTGGATGTTGCTTTGTATCTAGACTGAAATGAAAATAATTGTTTTGGTTTTTTTAAAAAAGAGTTTTTAATGTGTAAGGCCTGTCAAGTTTGTTTCATTCCCAAAAGCAGTGAGTAAATATTTTCTTGTTATATCCTTGTTATTTGCAAGAACAAAGAAAACATTTTATCTATTTTTTTCCTTTCTTTCTTCATTTTGTTGACAAGCAAATGTTTCTTTTTAGGTTGTTTCCAAATGTTTGCTTTTTATGAAGACCAAATTGGAACAAATTATATCATGCAGATTTATATGCTTCTGTTAGCTTCTCAAAGCCTTTCATTTCATAAATACATCTTTCTTAACATCAGTGCCTGGTAAATAAATACCGTAGCATTCTAGGTGATAACTCCATTCATACAATTCAATTCAATACAAAATTAAAAAGAGTACTTGTAACATCTAATGCCCAACTCATTTTCCCTTCTTTGTCATAAAGTAAAATCATATTATAGCACATTCTCAGCAGACGATAGGATAGCATACCTAAAAGTTATATTCAACATTTAATAACTAATGTTCGTGAAGATATGATGAGAGGGTGTCTGGCACATTCCACATATACCATTACACTTGATGTTCTATTCTTTACCCCAAGGAATTTCTTACAGGCGAATAAGTGTACCTTTTCTATATAATCAAAGTATCTTAACCCCAACATTTCGGCCACATAAAGTAAAATCGGTTTGATTCTAACATCAAAGATTTTGAAAAATCATAACTTACTTGAATCCCCAAGTATCTTCAAATGTTTCAATTGATCTACCAATATCTTTTGTGCTTGAACAGCTGCATATTTTGTATGTACCGACATTGAAATATGATTGAAAAAGTAAATGCCAATATATTTATAAGCAATAGTAGTTTCTATGTTATTGCCTTAATAATACAATTTTCCATTTTCGATCATTTCCTTCCCTTCAGGAGGAAAACTATTCTCTTTTATATCCATATTTACATTTAGACAATTCTCAACAGTACTTTTTAAATTCATTTATTGATTTCGATACTACATACTTCGTGGTGTTTAAAATGATAAAATCTCTAAAACATTTAAGAGCAGTTTGAGATTTGAAATCTGTTAAGTGTTTAAAATCAAGAGTTCTGGCTATAGTGGACCGCATGAGTGTATAATAAAACATTAAATATAACATTAATACAAGACACATTGAACTGATGAACCTGATTTAGAATTTTGATTAAAATAATACATATACATATCACATATAGAACACTGATAACTGAACATATATTAATTTGATTTTATGAAGATTTCTTAAATTGTCATTAAGAGGGATAATGGAGACTCATTTCAATATTATTTTCAAAAAGCGATACACAAATGAGTTTTCACTAATACACAAAGGTTTGTTTGATACCTTAAGCTTTATGAATCAAATTATCATTCTCTTGCTGTGTGCCAAGAGGGCCAAATGTAAAGGAGATCCTATAAAACGGTGATATGTTTGTTCGAAGAAGTGTTGGATTGACGAAGTACAAGAGGTACTCTTTAAACTGATTTTGAATTTCCAATTGCTTTGGCTTATATATTTTTAGATGACATATATTTTTAAGTAGCACTCTAAATTGTAGCAGGTGGAACGTCGTACCCTTGTACACACTAATGGGTTTTATACAGTCTTGAATGACAATGTGGTGAAACTTTGATTTGTTTGTTCAAACCAGTTTCTCTAACTAGGGTGTAGATACTAAAACTTTACTTGACTTCACTTCTTTGGTAAATTTTCCAACATAGATGATTTTCGCTTCGATTGAACTTTTATTCCTTTCTTTTCTTTTATTAGTATAAGCAGATTAACCTCAATACAATAGAAAAAACTACTTTGAGAAAGTGACTTACAACAACCATAGATAGCAAACATGAAATATATATGTGTATATGAAAGTGTTTATGTACCATGGTGCATGAAATATAACTTGAGAAAATTCATTCAATAAGTACTTACTTGAGACTTGAACTTACTTTAGACTTGAATAATACAACTGAATTGCACCTCAAAACTTACATGAGAGAAATGTGATAAGCACCATAATTTGCAGTAAATTCAATGAAATTAGGCAAATAACACATGAACTACTTTCGATTTATCATAAAATGACTACAACTTACTTGAAATTAATATGAAACATGAAAAATATCAAAACAATATCCTAACAGTAAACCTAACCAAAATATAATGAGTTTGATGCTATATTTACTAAAAATAGAAACTAGTATAACTCACCATTACTGTATTCCCACTAAGATGACTTGACTTAAACTTAAACTTTAAAAATTTAACTTCATAAACAGCCAAGCACACAGGCTTGCTGACTGCCATACACTGCCATGTGCTTTTCATTAAGCAGGGATGCCAACTGTCAATAGAAGGGCCACTGTCAAAACATCCACCCCTTTTGGATTATCTCCCTTTAAAATAATTGACTTAAGGGAAAAATCCACTACCCTATTCAGGTTCATTAAAAAAAGAAATCTAGTCTAAACTTACAATGAAAAACAAATAGAAATACTTTAAATTACTAAAAACAACCTTTTCTTGGAAAAATAGTGTAAAAAAAGGACTTTGATGAAAAAGGTTAACTTTGACTTGAACAAAAGTTTTGTTTCAAGATGAAACTTAAAGAATATTAGAAATTAACCAAAAAACTAAACAAAAAACCAACAAACTTTCTTTTTGGCCATCACATAGGGATTGTCAATAAAACCTTGTTAACATGAGGAAATTTGTCATTTGGAGTAGCAATATGTTTTGACGCCTTTAAAATATCTTTTTATTGTCATTTAAAGACGTAACACTTTTAACAGTGACTATTTGATAAATTTTTCATCCCTATGCGTTTTCGCTAACTGTGAGATGGCTCATATTTCCCTTGTTTATTTCTATGTAAATGACTTCAGCAAGTGTTTGGCGTTGGTTCACTTGTATGAGTGATGTAGCTTCCTAAACATGGTGCTGATCCTTTCTCCTGTGTAACTTAAAAGCGTTGGTGTGATCATTATAATTTTTATCATAAGTGAAATGGCTCCCGATAGAAGATACTTCAGGCTCGGAATGATGGAGTCTCTACTCAGTCCTGTTTTTTTATGTGAATCGTTCTGTTGAAGTGCATTTTTACAATTCATTTTAATGATGAATTACGTATGTTTATTTTGTTTTACTCAGAATCCATACAACCGACAATTCATATATCACTTTGATCGCTTCATGACGCTATCACTTCTGAACTTTTATAGGATCACAGAGTGATGATTGGGTCGGTGGCTCTGGTGTTTTTGAAAAATATTTATATGCAAATGCCCTGAATCGAGGTTTTATGTGGTTAAATGCTGCTTTTAAGGGTATTTCACAGCTGCTAGTACTTTTGCAGGGAGAAAGCCGGCAACACAATTGTGGCTACGCATATCAATGAAATCGAACTTGGGTTAGAATAAGTGAACCACGAATAACACTGCGCTAAGATGCAGTGTAGCATTCACGCACACCTTACTGCGTGTAAAATAAATCTCAACTGGGGGATTTGAACCCCGGATCTTATAATTCGAAGGCTAACACGATAACCACTGCAAATGTCGTGAATGCTCTTTAACACCAACTGTTTGTGTTAGCATGTAAGCACAAATCTCTCATGTGAGGCATATAAACAATATTAATTCTACTCAAACAATTGTATTGTTGACAAATAATTCTTGGGAACACTTTTGTTGTACAACGTTTTGGTGTTTCTGGCTGCTAAGGAAATAAACCTATTCATCAAATATACACATGTCAAAAATCTCAAACGTCTTCCATTTGATTAACTACAACTAGTGTATGTAACGAATCCGGTGTGTAACTTCAAGGACTTATAAAGACGTCTATACGTCTCTTGTGTAATGTTCCACCGTAATTGCTTGCACTTACTAACGTTGCATTTATCATCCTTAAGATCTCAAAGGATGAATGCGTTCTTGTATGATCTTGATTTATTACAAATCCCCCCCATACTAAATGTGACTATGTGACTATAACATTTGCATTCACAGAAAAGCATTTGTGTAGTACGGGTATTTGCAATCAATCATGATCGATCATTGGAAAAGTAGTGAGTTTTTCCCTTCGACAGTAACAATCGGTAGAATAGCTGTTTAACTAATTGAGCGATCTCCAAATTATGGTTGAACTTATTTTACCTTCATCATCATTATTCTTCATATCCAAAATATCATGCCACTTTATCATAGCAATAGGGATTTAACTTTAAAATTGTTTTCTTGAATGATATCATAATTAATCTCATCAATTTATACGAAATGATTTGAATGATTAATATCTGGTTCCTGCTCGCCGTTGATGTAAACCCACGGGCAAAAGAAACTATACCAACATTGTTTTGATGTTATCAACATTATCAGATATGTCACATAAATAATGTAATACTCGTTTTGAAGACAATTTAACTGACCATTATTTGATCGAAATTAAGAAAAGGTGGCACGTACAGTTAATGCAGTAGAATGCAATGAATGACACTGGGGGTAAATGTCAATTTGCAAAAATAAAGAAATCTTTTTAGAGACTACAGAAAACGCTTTTATTCACAAAGGAAACACTGGAAAACTGTCAGTATCTGGTATGGCCTCCGTTCCTTTGAATACAGGCCTGCACACGTCGACGCCCAGAATTCACAAGGCGCCTGGTGACGTCATTAGGGACGGCTTGTCATTCTTCAACGAGTGCCTGGATAAACGTTTGCCGACTTGATAGAGGTGGATTTCTCTGTTTTATCTGCCTGTCTAAATGAACCCACAAGTGTTCAATCGGTGATAAATCCGGTGATCTCGCTGGAAGTCTCTGGTGACTCTGGCTGTGTGGGGGCGAGCATTGTCTTGTTAGAGGATTACTCTTGGATTTCTCAGGGGTATTAAAAGGAGCACCACAGGACGTAAAACGGTGTCGATGTAGCCTTAGGCATTCAAAGTACGGTCAAAGAAACAATTTCTGTTGTATGGTCCCTGCACATTCTACCCCAAACCATGACGCTACCGCCGCCGAATGGCACAACCTCCTGGACACAACACGGGGCGTTCTCTTTCCTCTCCGACGATAAATGCGCACTCGGCCAAGCTCTGTGTAGCTGGAACCTGCTTTCATCTGTAAACACAATTCTTTGCCAGTTCCTGTTCTGCCACCACTCTACCATTCTTGCCCACTAGTGACGGTTACGTCGGTTACGTCGGCTCAGCATCATCCCGCGGAAGGGCCGGTACGCTCGAATGCCATGTTCACGAAGACGTCTGATCACTGTCCTTCTGCTGATAATACGGTGTAGCGCTGTTGCTGCTGATGACGTCACTGTGACGAAACGATTGCGTAGGTGAATCGTGCGGATGTAGCGGTCGTCGTTTGCGGTTGTGACCCTGGGTTTTCCACTTCTTGGCCGGTCCTGGGTCCCACCTGTCTGTACCATTCGTGTGTGCAGTCTGGTTATCGTAGTGCGGGTGCAGTTGAAGATACGAGCAACGTGGGCGTGACGTGCGCCCAACTGCAACATACCAATCGCTCTCTCTCGTTCCTCTGTGGTAAGTCTCGGCATGTCACTTGTTGTGTTCGTTACGACTGAGGTCCAAAGCATGCAGATTCGTGGTTTTTATACAGTTCGGTGCCATATGAACGTGATGCACATGCATACCATTTTGCTCAAAGTCCATATTTGGTAAGAAAAATGATTTTTTTCTCAGTAATTATGAAGTTGCGTTCTTGTGAGATAGTTTGATAATAAAAATTCCATTTCAAAAGCTAGTTTCAACTTTTTAAAACAAAAAATATTTTGGTATAGTTTCTTTTGCCCCTGAGTTTAGATGCAGAAGGCAAATGAAGACATTCACACATGTAAGTGTAGTTATATAAGTTTTGTAGTAAAACGTTGTTATATCAACTTATATTGATATATCAATTGTATAACCCGGTCAGGATAAAATAACAAAAAATGACAAATGATCATTTCAAGTGGTTCCTTGAGGTTTGATGAAGTTTTTTTTATTTCTCTCGACATACCTTCTTCTTTTGTAGGTGCCTCAATATTTCTTTTCTATTCATTTGGTTTATGTAAACAAATTGCCCAATCAAAATTATGGCGTTGATTCTAATATCATGAACATTAAGTTTAATTTCCGAATTATAATTTTTTTCCCCCAAAGTCTAAAGTGAAAGTTGTCTTTACTAGATTTACTTGATATAGAATGCATTGAAGTGTTTGGGTTTATGTAATTTTTATCGGTCTGTTGACATAACCCTTGACATGTGTTTCATAAGACACTAATTGTCTTAGGGTTTCGCGCTAAAATACGTATATCGAATAAATGTATTTAACTTTATGTCACAAACAGTTATACACCCCTCCATCTTCTGAAAATCAAGTTCATGCACATTGTAAAGTTCTTAGAATCGTTTTTTTAAAATGCTAAATAACTTAAAAAGGTTCACAATGAATTGGCACTTAGTTGTCGCTTTACACTTGACACCGTTTCTTATAACTATGGATGAGCAGGTCGGGTGAGGGGTAATATGCCATCTAAGGAAATATAAAGGGCAATACCCTCAATTATGAAATTGTGAAATTAAAAGGTATAACTAGCAAAATACCCTTTTACAATACCAAGTAAGTTCTTCTCGTAAACTCGAAGGTTTAGAGATACTTCTCTTGCATGTATATTGTCTATGGACTCACTATCCAATAGAACAGTACCTTGGCAATCTAGCATTTGATGATTCACTATCTTTTAAATGTTTCTTATCATTTGGATTTCCCAAACTACATGGTACATTATTTTCTGTCATGTTGCTGAGACAGTTGTATTGATTAACTAGTCCTTATCACGAGAATACAATTTGATCAAATTTATTTGTTTGTTCCTGACAACTGTATGACTAAAGGCGTTATCACTATTAGCCTCGTGATGTGATATTGTCATATATTTGATTGATTAAATGACTACCGAAATCACAAAATGACATACCTCGAAATTAATTTCATTTCTTTAAGGGCACTCTTTTAACGTATAGTCTTATTTAGAGCCATTTATGGAATGATGTAGAAAAATAAAGCTATTGCGAAAAGCCTCATGCAAACAGAATATTCTACGTTCCCTTGACTCGATAAATGCAGAACAACAGCGGGCACATATGCCATAAATCTATATTATGTACATTTGAAGCATGGCATATACAACATTCCATCGCTAACTTTAAATCCCAGCTTCACAGTATAAACCTATTTGAATCTTTTTTACTGCCAGGTGTAACATTCAAATTATAAATTTAAAAACAAATAACAACTTTAAAAATAACTAGAAAACTAGAAAAACAAATTAAATTTTAGAAACAAATTTCAATCATTACATACATGTACTATTCACTCAAAAATATGATAGCATTTATCAATGACTAACCAGCCTGTATGACTTTCTTTTATTGCTGTTCGCTAACAATCTAATATAAGAAAACGCAAGTTTGACCTAAAGTGAAGTTGAAATAATCTTCTGTTACCCTTTGCAAAAACCATCCACCCCCTACAATATGTCATATAAAAAGTCAACAACGTCTCAGAATTTTAGTTTCTATATTTTACAGATGCTCTTGACTTGTGTAAAAACCGAAACCTATGTCAAAATAAAAGTGAAATGGTGTTATTTCAAGACAAGGATATCAATCTTAAATGTGAAAATCATGACATTTAAAAAGATCGACTTTGATTTGCTCCACAAAGTATTTCAAGGAACTATCTTAGTTGATGTTTTCCTCTGAGAAATGTAGGACACAAATAAATTAGAACTGAAAAGGATGAACGTTTTCTTAGTTAGAAATGGATTTCTGATGCAAGATCATTCAAGTGGCAAGATAAGTATATCACCAACTGTACTCCATTTTCCTAATGTAGGGAATGACTTATCAAGTTCAAATGACCCGATCTAGTGATGTTATGATTAATAATTGTCAGTATGACTTTACAGACGTAAAAATAAGACAACTCTCGTCATGCAGATGTATGTCTGTACATGCATACGTGATAAACACTGGTTATGAGTTAGGGCAATTATGATAAAGCAATAATTTAAATAAATAATCTAATAAAGCTAAGCATTCATCCTTGGAGATCATCAGGATGATAAATCCATTGGAAATGAGTGCAAGCATTTGAGTGGAATAACACCAAGAGACGTTGATTGCAGACATAAGACTCTTAACAGTGCAATAGATGTAGTTAATCAAATGGGAAGAGGTTTGTTTGTGTCACTTATTGTTTGGTAAATAAGTTTATCACTACAACTTGATACCCTTTATGGACCTCCGGTTCAAAAGGTTTTCACAAAAGCTATTTATCACCTTGAAAAATGTCTAATATATGTTTTATAGCTTCACAGGAGACCTTAATGCCAACATGGCAACACAAGAGAGTTGGCATTATAGATAGTCTTCATTGTACACATGTTGTGTTAACAAACATTCACGGCACCCGCATATACCTATTTTTCAAACATAACAGGGCTTCATCGTAGTGTATGTGGGATTCATTTCTTCCCTTAATAGTTCTCTCTGACTCCTTAAAATCTTTAATTTACGTTCAGAAGAGATATTTCCATAATCATAATATTAAAAAAAGTACAAACAAGAACTATGTTACTGATTCATTCAAACGAAAATCAGTTCATTTAGGAACTAACAGCACTCGTACAAATGAACTATTGTCCAGTAGTTGTTAAAGGGATTGATTTTTAACTAAACAAGGAAAAATATCATCTATTTGCTATTCGTAGTTATCTGTATGTATTGGATAATATATGACCGATTGAGAGGTCATCTCGAAAAATAACTGTCAATAGGTCACATTTTGACATGTTAAAAAATGATAGATAATTAAAAGGCGTCAAAACACATAGCTATTCTAAATTACAAATTTTTTCATTCATGTTAACAAGGTTTTATTGAATACTATAGACGTTGTTCTGAACAAACAACACACACCGACATGTCATGACATGTCAAACATGAGGTATAAGACCAATTAGCTATAGATTGTTCAAGGTTATAGAATTCCATCTGCTACGATTTAGAGTGTAACTAAAAAATACATGTCATATTAAAACATATTAACCTAAACATGAAATTCAAAATCAATTTAAAGAATACCTGAGCAAAAACCCTAAAAATTTGCTATCTGTCTTTTTGCAAATGCCACCAATCAGATAAGTTAAAATAGTAATTTGAAATGTCAAAGAAAATAGTACAAGCATAGAAACTATGCAAAGAAACAATGACAAGATTTGTGTGTTTTATTATCAGCAGAAAAAAGATGGCAATGTCACATTGATTGATGTTATCATTCTTGTTTTTTTCCAAATCATATGTATGCAGGGTCTACATGTTGATTTTCCAAATTGTAATTGACATCATTAACAATTCTTCTATTCCAAAGCTCAGCTCAAAAGGAAGGAGAGTATGTGTTTGTTTCTAAATGTTTCTAAATAATTGTTTTGATCCTGTCCAAAATACACTACAACATACCAGTTTTACGAGATAATATTAATTGGAGTGTCTGTAACCATTATCCGTTAAGGTGTCAATGGATGTTAAAAACATATTTTAGAAAGCCTCATTAAATTGAATTAAATTATGTTCAATTATCAGTGTTCTTCGTGCTATATGCATTGGGGTTTTGGCTCTGATTATTTCAATAACATTTCTAAATCAGATTCTTCAACTCATGTGCTTTGCATTAATGTTATATCTTATCATCGTCTTATCTGTTACATTACAGCTAGAACACTTGATTTTAAACACTTAAACACATAAACATTTGATATGATTATTATTTCAAATGTCAAACCAACCTAATATCTTCTTAGATGTTATATAAAATTTCAAGAAAATGAAGTATGTTGCATCCATGCTGAATAATATTTGTATTTCAAATACATTTCATGTGTTAGATATGTGATTCATCTTTGAAAGTATGAAAATAAACGTGAATGGTATAAGGTTAACTAACGTCAGATTCCCATCAATGTTAGTGAAGAACGTAGTACGTCAGAGATTTTCAGAAAGATACGTTGAGAGAATACTGTCTGTCAGGTGACTGTCCACTATAAATGTTTTATGTTTGAGTAATGCACTAACAGTTTTGGGGATACACCGTCTTTTTATTCAACCAGACATAACAGGCGTGACATATTGAGTTTAAGTTCTGAAAAAGAAGCAACATTTGGTTGTCAAAGAAATGAAGAAAGAAAGGAATACAAATAAAATATGAATAATGTTCTCTTTGGTCATGTAAATAACCCATTTTAAGACGTAAAAGGTAAAATAAACCCACTGCTTTGGATTAAAACAAACTTGACAGGCATAAATACATTAATAAAACACGTTTTATGAAAAACATACTTTGGCGTACACGTATCTTATCAAACGATTATTTTAGTCTAGCCTAGATATGTTCCATTTCATCCACGTAAAGAAGACAGTTGGCTCTTTCAGAAAAAAAAACATTGCTAATATTTTAACAACATTTAGCTTTAAGAAGTGTTCCTGGATTTGACATAAGATCTCTTTACATGTATACCCTGAGGGACAAGCATGATTTTGGTGATCTAAAGTGTATTTTTAACATGAGAAGACAAATGCAAAATAAACTAATTGTGATGGAAATGTGCATCTGAGTTCAAAACAAATTTGACACGACTGACAAACATTACAACATAACACTGCAAGCTAATAAGTTGCTTCCTGAAAATACAAATTATTGTCGTATGTTTGAAAGAAATGTTTGAAGGTTGTCCAGTTCGTAAGAACATTCGTACGAAGAGAACGGTGGTTCTGTCGGAAAACCACAGTAAATTTAAGAGAGATGCTAGAAGCGCTTCAATTTACATCGTTTTTAAATTTCTGCCGGTTTTAAGGGAAGATTGCTAAAGGCCAGGGCCTGCTTTCACAAAGCTACCTTAACTAAGGTTAACCTTAACTCCCATACTTTAACATTCCACTAATTTTACCTTAAGGATTTACGATCACCTTAGGGCTTTGTGAAAGGAGGCCCTGATGTACAACCTTAGAGCATGTAGTAGTTAACGCTCGAGGTGAAACCAGTTTTACCATAACGGATCATTGATTGATAGACACCCGATTTTGTCAAAGACACAGTCAATCAAACAACGATCTGGCTGAGTAACTGGATTCATCTCCAGTGAGAATGCAGAAACTACTTTGTATGACGCATTTAAAAAAATCAGGTTCAGTCGCAAGATGATGACAATACAGTATATCATTCAGTCTAGAATTGTTCCAGGATTCCCATGATGTGACATACACAGGTGAAAATGATTGCGTAGACATTTCAGAGCACTTACATGCTAAGACAACATTTTAAACTTTTTGATCACATATGTACGTAATATTCGAATGTTTTATTTGATTCTCGTTATAATTCTTATTGATTTCAGCTCTAGGTGATATATTTACTTTATTCAATAGCGACTTTAAGAGACAGTTGTTTCCCTATGAATTCGATAAATATATCACAAAATGTGGTAATTATGAAAACATTTGCAAATCAATTCTGCCTGTTGAACACAAAAACTCGCATGCATTCATGGGGTGAATGCGAACGAAATACATAAACCTATGAACAATGTGTATGGGAAAGAAACCCCTCAATTATCTACTGGTGTAAAATGGTCAATGACAAAGTTTAAGCGGGGTCGCAGCTCCTTGGACGATGACCAACGATCAGGCAATTCTATTAACACCATTACAAATGACAGATTACATAGACAGTCTCAAAGACAAATGGGTAACGTCCATTGAGGTTCAGGGAAATTGTACTGAAAAATAAAATCAATATCTGAACCATTGGTTTCTGTGTTATTTCCATTTTTTTTGTTGCATTGGTTATTGTCTATAAAACCACATTCTTGTTACACTTATTAATAATCCTCAAGGAGGCTATATACTTCTTTTTATTGCAATCAGTCAAATATGTTGGAGTTGGAAACCAACAAAATATATTTACATTTCATTTATTCTAATGGATCATTTCATTGTTATTTTGTGAAAATCGCTAAATCTGTTTAGATACTCGTGTGTACATAGCTTTGATGAGAATCTGAAAGCAATTACATAGAGATTTCCGAAATGATCGTTCTATTATTAAAAGATGATACTGACACGGCAGCGGCGCTTGAGAAGGCACCCTATCCTTCGGAGTTTTAAACTATGATATGTAGCTAAGATGAATATCTATTTAAAAACCTATTAGTCCAAATGGGAGCAAATTGTATATTCCAGCCGGATGAAGTGTGAATCTCAAGGGAAATAAGAGAAAAGTATAGGTAAAAATAATTCAGTGATATGGCATCGTAGCATTAGAAGGGAATGATACAAATTTCCAGGGATACACTAACAATTTAACAGGCGAAATGAAAAATATGCCTTTATTGTTCTGTCATCAGGGAAACATGATACGATAAGATGCCTAATTGGCATCGATTACTTGTGTACTGATAAATCCGAAAATACATTTTGTATGCATTAGACTTATTGTTTTGTTTGAAAGATGAATACATGAAAAGTACCTCGAATGGATTGTCCTTTTAACAATGAAGCTGAAAACAAAATAGAAGCTTGTAACTGCGGTAATGTGTAAGTTCTATCAAAAGTGAGACTGGTTATATATAAACTCAGATATTTACCCCAAAGATATATTTGATAATACATGCAATCCTAATATAGATTTATTTTTCTAGTCTTTTAGCTATTTTCGCAAAAATGAACGCACGTACCATTTGTAACTGACAGGTGCCAAATAAATGTCTACTCTTCAAAATAATGACATTAATTTTGTCATCCTGAATGACTTTAATGTCACATAATAAATTTTACCTTTTTTTCGTTCTCTGATTCAATCTATGAATTCAATAACATTTATCGGATGTATAGGTATAGGAGGTAGCACGATATCAAGTGATAACACGAACGTTTTGGCTGTATATGATTTCAAATCCAAGCGAACTCATGATAGTATTATCATGTAGGAAACACTCCTTTATATTGTTTTCTTACTAACCGGAATACCTCAGGTAAGTCTAGATCCGTTGAAGAGTTTGGAATTTACATTTTATTGTTGCCGTTTCATCTTCAATTAAGGTCATGAAGTGCTTTTTCTTTATTCCCTTCATTGTGCCGATTTTAAATTGACTATGTTGACTTTAGATCACTGACTTATTAATGGCAGGTTCGTATACATTTACAATTTCCCTTAGCACTAGCGAGAACTAGTACTATGGAGGTAACAGCAAACAAAGGTTAGATGAAGCTGATGTATATTGAATTCTCAAAGCATACAACATATTAATTAAAAAAAATTGAGAACAGCTTTTTTGGATCATAATAACATCATCCGACTTATCCCCATTTTCTAGCTGTTCAAGATTTGATCATAAAATCATTACCCTTTTAACAAATAAAACCATAATTTTAATCAAAAGTCGTAACACTTTTCTTGCCAACAGGTTACTCCACTCAAGATTAGTTTTACTTGAAGAAACCATGATCATGTACATATTACAAATTGTAAAGAATTGGAATCCTTTCATGAGAAATGAGAGGTAATTGTGACATGAATAGATAACTGAAGTATATTAATTCATCCAAAATAGAAAACAATTTTGATTTCATTATTTCTACTTTGATGTATTATTCCCAATTAGCTAAAAGTTGTGTTATCATATCAAAGGCAGAAACTACAGGAACAATACTGAAACACGTTGGTTATTAATCATCTGCTTGGAAGTACTTCAATAGATGAAGACCTGCATGGCGTGTTGAGGTGATATTGAGGGTGAACATCTATGATCTCTGCCTGTATTCATATGTCACTCACTTTTAGGTGGTCAGTTGGTTCTATCACTGATTTAAAGAGCTAGTAAAACAAACTGATCAGTCTCTAGAATACTCGTTGGCCTATTATTAGGTATCACATCCCCGGTCATGTGGGTAGAATTTGCGCCTCTTAGGGCGGATAAAAATTAATATGTAGACTGTTTAACTGAGTGGTATATTAAATGATATCAAAGAGCCGCGTGGGGACACTTTTTCAATGATTTACTTCACTTCATACCTGACAAATATCCAGGAGGAATGTTTTGTTGAGATTTATTATAGCTCAGTTTAAATTTCAAATTGATTTATAAAAGTACACAGGGACAACGTGCACTTGACGGTATTGATTTGATCTCGGTTTCAGTTGTTATCATTTAATAGAAAGTAATTTAGTTAATTTGAATTTTAAGAAGTAGATGAGTGAACTTCCATAAATATTTCCTCTTTTTCAGTTTGACCTTTTCAGAATCAATAATCACTTACCTTAAAGGCACTGTAGCAGATACGTTTAGAAAAATAAAGTAATCTTACCGAATGGAAAATATATTTAATTGCCAATGGCACGGCAATAATCTTAATCAATGGGAGTTGCTTATCAAATGTAACAATCTTTTTCCCAGCAGAACAAACTTGATAAATGAACTTTTGTGTCACGAGGACACGGCAGGTATTATATATCATTCTATGTTGTAACGAAACATGTGGTACGCTCTTTACAAACAAATGACTTAATTATCACCTATCAATCATCACATTACAAAAGAAGCTTACAATTATTAAAGGATAAATAGACAGCTACTAACGTCGTAGGAATCCATCAACAGGATTAATTATTATCCTTTCTCCTAAGTAACGTCACAGCAGGGGAGTGATCACAATGATTGTTATTTCAAGCAGAACTCGCTGACCCATTTCCTCTCACAGGAAGCAACACAATGAGCTAGTCCTCTTCATATTCTTATCTTATCACTGATCTCTGTCTTCCTGTAGTTTCTTTTGATCAGCTTCACACTTCGCAAACCTTTTAACAGAAGCAGCACCTTAATTGTTTACGCCATATAACGGGATATGTCAATAAAAATGATGTTATCTTCTAATCGTCAAAGTAGATGTCTATGTCTGGAGATTTCGACGGTTCTCCGAGGAAACATTAGTTGAACATACCGATGCTATCAACTGATTTATACATGAAACTACACTCGGTTAACAATCTCTCCATGTTCATAGTAAAGATAATGGTTCAAGATCGACTTTATGTTTAGAGGCTAGTGACGTCCGAGTTATAATAATACTTTACAAATTTATAAAACTGATCAGTAGACGTAGAAGTATGTTACACCTTTAGGCTGATAATGATCACCATGTGCACAACGTGAGTGGTGTATACAGGGATAAACGAATAGCCAACAGAGGACAATCTCATCGATTGCCTTTTTTATTTATACAAATACCAACTATCTTGATGTCTTATGTTCATTCTATTCAAACAATAGCTTAGTCAAACATTGATGTTTTCCTAAGAAGTCTCCATAGAGCTATTTATCTTATCTGCGTTTCAATTCAATTATTATTATTTTAATAAATGTATTTACTAAATATTCCTTTAAAGTTTAGATCAGCAGTATGATTTACCTAATAAATCCCTTCATCAGTTTCGCCATTCAGATTATTGAGGTTTTTCATTGCAAGACATTATGATAGTGATATGATCGAATAAGACGAGTTGTTACCGCTACTTAGAGAAGATGCATTTGCTTCCGTATGTTATGACGCTGACTTAAGAAAAAGAGCATCATATATTGTTCAAATATTCTAACATAGACTTATCGACAACGCATGAAATCAAGCAAAGAACCAGCAAGAAATCATGATAAGATGTACTAAACGAGACGGTACGACGTCAGATATGATAAGTGATTTATATGCTATGAACTTCCATTGAAAACCGCTGACCACAATGGCACCACGCTTTACATGTGCATTATCATTTTTCTCTGGCTCTGTCACCAACTTTCGATACATTCACTTAAAGTGCTTGGTTTTGACAAGTGAAGTGTATTTTACAGAAGATGGACCACACCGAATCGCGAGGGTTGTAAGACCGAAAGCCAATCATAATGACAGGTATGAGACACACATAGCTGCTCCATCGTATGCAACAATCACATGAGAGACATACGTGGCCAAGCAATGACGACACACAGCATTCTGGTAGACAAAACAGTTGGCATCTCAGGAATAGAACAAAATACCAAATATTTCATAGCTTGAGTAGTTGGGATAGGCCAGGAGCGATTTTATTTTACCATCACTTAAGCTGTGAAAATGACAACGGTTTTAGCACGATAAGCGTTGAAAAACATCATGGACACATGTAGTGTGGTGGGTAGAACACTAGCCTCTCACATCTACGTTCCAAGCACCAAATATTTGTGACTAGGACCATGTACTGTGTTTTGTTCCAGGGCACAATACTTCAACCACATTGCACTCTGTCTACCAAACGCTACAGATGAGTGCCTGGAAACAGGAATGTATGTACATACACAGTTAGCGATTAATAGCTGCATCGAAACTACTATACCTTCAAGG
This sequence comes from Phorcus lineatus, assembly GCA_921293015.1. Taxonomy (NCBI): domain Eukaryota; kingdom Metazoa; phylum Mollusca; class Gastropoda; order Trochida; family Trochidae; genus Phorcus; species Phorcus lineatus. The sequence goes on along the minus strand of OV121092.1, from coordinate 44,067,619 downwards.
TGATAATAAAATTTGTTTGCTTTAGCATGCCTATGCAAGGAATAGCTCAGTACAAATGGACAAGTATCATGTGGTGGCACATGGTACTTTGCCAGTTCTGTTGACTGCTCTCAGTGATTCACAATTCCAGGCTTCGCTTGCCAAATGGACGGGTCACCCGATTCATTGCTGGATAAACTGAAGGATAACTCAATCCATGCCCGACCTTGAAACAAGAGTTGGCTGATGACACCTTGGGCAATTTAAATGTCCCTCAGTCATTTAGCAGAACATTACGCATTTGAAGTGATGGCATTATGACAGATAAGCATGAAGGGCTTATTGGCCTGTTTGGCTGCGTACTCCAAAGGAGTCGAGAGTGAAAAAAGGAATGGTGTTTGTTATTACACCTGGGATATTATGTGTACGGCGCTGTAAACACACCTTACTTATGTGGAGTCCAGCACCATAAAATTACCATCATTATCATGGAAAAAAGAATTTGCTCCGAACTAAAGCTGATCCTGAGAATTTTCGAAAACGACTTATAACATGGATGGCTATAGGTTTCCCCCATCTTCCCCTGCCTGAGGGTATTTTTAAACGGTTCAAACGGTGGGAAACCTGGTGTGTTGTTCAAACGTGCCAGTGCACTCTAAAGCTGTTTCCATGTTAACACTGCATGATTGTAGGTTTCAACTTTATCAACAGAGCGGCAAAATGCGCTGTCATTTATTTGACTGACTAGTCTTACAATCAGAATAAGAACTTAATTGTTTTAGTATCAACTTTCAACTTGTAGGTTTCAACTTTATCAACAGAGCGGCAAAATGTGCTGTCATTTATTTGACTGACTAGCCTTACAATCAGAATCAGAACTTAATTGTTTTAGCATCAAAACAAATGGATATTATACTAAATGTATACTGCTGAATATTTTTACGATGGGATGTTACAACGAATATATTTCGTTACGCCTAATGAATATGTCATTATTAAACACTTGGAAAGGTTTTTGCAAAACGCGGCTGTACATGACCATGTTCATAATTTCAGGACACATTCTGTTAATGGGGCAGTAATACGGTTTGTTTTGAGAAATATCCATATTATCAATTTCTAAACAATGTGTTTTGATTAAAAGAAACAGTTTAAAAGCGAGTCCATGTGCCTGACTCAAAATTCACACAAAAATAGCCGTCAGCGGCTTTGGCTTGATACTCAGAATGTTCTACTGCCCCTTTTATTGTTTGGTATGTTTGCCAACAAAGGAATGTGCCATATCATAAAGCCTTATCATTCATGTATTTATATATGTAAATTCTTCCTTGGCAAAAATTAAACTGAGGTAGTAAACTTGTGTCCCGGCATGTACGTCCCTCAGAAAAGAATGATAACTGGTGCAATTATCGACAATATCGGTCATGATATGACGCCTTCTGATCGAACTTCTGAATACAACACTGTCCTTCATGAATACCACTAGTTAATGAAGAGACCAAAGGGCATACATAATGAAGTAAAATACCTTTTGTGATCATAAATTGCTGTTAATTACATCAGCATTTATTCTAATTAATTGATAAAATGACCATTTATTTAAATTGGTTATTATTTGATAACGGTAAATACTTTGATGATAAGGTCAATTGATGTAATGAGCTTATTAAATTGATTTCGAATTCTTAAGGATTTCTCCTACACCTTATCTCATATAATTATTTGATATATTGATCTGTGGTTCATCATGAAAATGTCGTAGGGCTTTAAGGCACATTTGAAATGAACTGTTCTTAGACAGCTATTGACCGCTACATTTACGTAAGCGTTTTTTGCGTATAACAACAGCCGGGCTGCCGTGGAGAGCTTTCTTGAGACACAGGATGCGAGGTTCTACAAGAATGGCACAATGGTCAATGATGTCAGTTGAGACTATGGTGATAAATAAAATGCAAAAAGTGATACTTTGATCTTCTTCTATGTCATTATATGAACCTTTTGATCTACCCTCCTACTCAGTTTTGTAATCTGTCTCTGGCACAAGTTTTCTTTGGAGGAATAAGCACGGCAAAGTAAACATTTAAACTTTGAAAGACTAGACAATCTTGAAATGAAATAACCACTAGATTCTTATATGATGTCTTTGATGCCTTTTTTTATAATCCTGAACACTACGAGATTGGTAAATTGGTGATAAAAAGAGTCGAGATAATGAAATAAAATAGTTCATTTTAACTTCAGTTAATCGCCGAGAGATATGTCATTCAGAAATATACATCTGCCAGCGATGGTTTTCCTACTTACATTATTGTGCCTTAGTTTTACCGATTAACTGTAGATGGTGTTTTTTTCTGATTATATATTCCGAAATTCTATAACCCATGAAATGACTTTACGGTGACCTGATTTATCAGGGTAACTATATACCGGTATTCGTTAGCAACATTCTCATTGAATAATCTTTTGATTGTATTGATAATCAACAAAAACTATATGTTCTACTTACCTTAACATTTATTTCACTTACATATAATTTTTCAGAAAATTACATGTTTACAAATAGTTATCTCACTTGTTCAGTCTTGTAAAAAAAGTGGTAACATTTTTACAGTAACATTGTTAACTTATATCTTATTGATGATTATTATCCAATACATGTACATACAAAAACTATACTTTATTGCGGAATAAAGGATTGGCGACGCCTTTGATCTTTACCGAAACAATGCTAGAATGTACCATAATGGTTGCCCTGATGGACAAATGTATCTTTTATTCTGCAATGTCCTTAGCCATTTGTCATGGAAATATCTATACACATATTTCACATATATCAAAAGACACCCAATGACCTAATAAATTTGGCATACACTTCATAGTTTTGATCAAGAAAGAAAAATTGTAAAACAGCATTGAAATCAGTTAGATAACTGCCTCCTAATAAAACGATGTCTACTTGTGCACAGAGAAACTATTCCTTTCCTTATGGATCGATAATATTAAGTAGCCATCAGGGAACAATTATATCAATTATTTACACTGATGATTAACAATTATTTTCTTTTTTTGTGTGCATTTAATACCAAGATTACCACATGCAATTATTGATGCTGTTTTTCAAGTTTTTAAACTTGATGCTCTTTTTCAAGTTTTTAAACAACTACCAATCAAAATACATATAGCTAGTAAATATTAGAAAATCAGATTTATCAACTTCGAATAATCTATTTGTTCACATGCATTCTTGTATTTCGTCACACTATGCGTAAATTTCTGGTTTGGGGCAATATTTTGATTAGATATTTGTCATGCGAAAGGTGGATAGAAGTGGAGCTTCGAATTCATATTGCTTTAAGAGCTAGGGATGATAAGTCTTCCGCGTGAAGACTTTCAATTGCTTTTGCAGTATGAGAAAAAGGGCCTTCTCTTTATAATGCTTGTTTTATGTATTTTATTACATTTTAACATTACAATGACAAATTTTGATACAAGTATTCTTTATAAAATTGATAACTGAAAACTTGTTCACCGTGACATAAACAGAAATCCCTAAAGTGTGTTTTATATAATCCTCCTCATATGTCCGCAGTCAATATTTGATTATCATTACATGAAATAAGAAAAAATACATCGTATATCAAATAAATACATCAACAAATCCACAAAGCCTAATATACCGTGTTCTGCGAAAAAATAAATAATAGTACGTTTTTGATTAAACGTAATTATTTATACTTACCTGTTGACTAGACCTACTATGCCTGCCTCCTCTAGGCATGCTTTATTTCAACCTTATTACCACAGACGAAACTTGAAACAGTGGAGTAAGGGATGCGTAAAATCCCCCTCCAAGGGCGGTAAGTCAGTGGTCTCGTGACGTCACTCCCAGAAGCCTTCACTCTCCGAACAGGCCCATAAAAAGCAAGGCAAGACAGACCAAGCGGGGAGGATGGGCGGGACTAGTGCGTAGGTCTAGTCAACAGGTAAGTATAAATAATTACGTTTAATCAAAAACGTACTATTATTTAAATACATATCTGTTGACTAGACCTACTATGCCTAGAATTCCACTGCACGGAGGTGGGTCAGTAGATATATGGGAGAGACGAGACCAGCGACAAGCCCTGAGTGTAAGCTAACCTACGAGTCCTCCACCCTGTGGTGAGGACAAGGTACAGCCCGGGAGACACTATCTCTACCGCTAAGCGGATCGAAGAGACAACCCAGCCACTCAACTCCTGATTAACACTGTCCCCGACCCCTATGGGGGAAAGTGTAAATAGGAATAACCGACAAAGAACAAACGATGCGAACCGAAGTATGCAAGGAGCATCGAAAGACACACGGGACCCTCCTCCTAAGAGGACTGTCCCCTTCTCGGTCTGATCGGGTGGACCACCTTCGCCTGAGCGAAAACCTGCGGACCCAGCCTTGAGATACCTTCGAGATCTGATGTGGAGAGATCTCGTAGGTAATGATTGGCGAAGACCTCTGAAGAACGCCAACAACACCCCGCCATGACGTCCTAGACCGCGATGTTACAGTGGTAAGCCATCGTGGCTGAGACTGCTCGGATCTCATGCGGGTTGGAACGCGACGGGGGTGGCAGGTCAGAGGCCTTGTACGCGTCAATGACTGCTGACCTATGGTATACACCCAACGCTCGCTTGTCCAGCTCTTGTGTGCTCCACGGCGAGAGAGGCAAGAACAGACGACGCCTGCCACCCCTCATCCTGCGTGTACGCTGCACGTAAACCCTCAACGCGCTAACCGGACACAGCGAGAGATCTATCTCTCCCGATTCACACCCCAGTGCCGGAATAGAGTGTGTACGGCCCGCCTCACCAGCTGCTTGGTTCTTGCAGACGAAGTCGGGAGCTAAACCAAGTGAGGCTGATAACCCCCCCCCCCCCCCCAATCGTAGAAGGTCCGCCTGTAACGCATGGATTTCTGAAACCCGAGTTACGGAGGCCATGGCCACCAGAAAAATGACCTTGATGGTGAGAGGGAGGAGGGGAACGTCGGAGAGCGGTTCATACCTATCGGAGCGAAGGTGGCTGAGCACGACAGCTAAGTACCACTCGGGTGGACGAAGCTTAGTCCTGCCGTCCCGCTTGAGGACCGACACATCTAAACCCGGCGACCTCTTCTTAAGTACAGAGAGGATAGCCAACAGGTTGGTGTTAATTGATGACGCCTTAAGATGCCTGGTGTTGCGTAGGTACACCAAGTACTCTCCTACCTGAGAAACGGAGGCCTCCGCCGGGACGAAACCCCGCTGAGCACATAAGGAGGCGAAGGCCTGCCACTGGAAATCATAGAGTTTCCTAGTGGTCTTCCTATTAGAGGTAGCTATGGCATTGGCGACACACCTAGAGTAACCACTGCTCCTTAACCCTCTCTTAATACAAGCCACGTGTGAAGGCAGAACACCTGAGGGTTCTCGTGTCACCTTCCGCTTGGCCTGCTGAGGAGCAGATCTCTCCGTGACTGAATCAGAACAGGGTACTGATTACAGAGACGCCGGAGAGGAACTAACCACGGTCGGGCTGGCCACCAGGGGCCGACCAGAAGAAGTCGAAAGACCCGAGTTGTCCCTATCTTGGCTACCACCTGAGAGAGGATGGCCGGCGGCGGAAAAGCCTAGGCGTCCATCCCCTCCCACCCTAACGAGAGCGCGTCTAAGGCCATCGCTCGAGGGTCTGGTACTGGGGAGACATAAGTCGGTAGCTGATGACTGAGACACATCGCGATTCAGTTGCCACTCCGTTGGGGGAGGGGCATCGGGTCACGACAGCGCGTCCGCCAAGATGTTCTTGGCCCCTGGAATGTGGACTGCTCGGATGTCCAACTCCATATCATCCACTAGCTCGAAGAGCCGGAGCGACACGCGAAGCAGAGACTGGGCCTTCGTGGACCCCCGCTGAACTGTCCGTGTGGACTAGTAGACAGGGGCTTCGCAGGGGGACTAGCCAATGCATCCAACTCGAGGACGTTGATGTGCGAGTTCTTCTCTGACTGAGACCAGACTCCCGCCACCTACTCGTGACCCAGATGCGCCCCCACCCCTGAGTGAAGGCGTCCACGAACAGGTGAGCTGAGGGGGGACGAGGCCGAAGAGAAACCCCGGAGAAAAACACTCTCGTCTACCCGCCCCAAGCTAGGAAGCGTTGCAGATCTGGAGTCAGAGCTATGGCGTGACGACACCGCGCCTCACCGATGTGGGGGCTCAGGAACACCTGTAACGGGCGGAGGAATAACCTCCCTCTGCGGGTCAGGTCCTGAGCTGATGTTAGCAACCCCAACACTCTCTGCCACTGACGTAGGGAGAGTGACGCATCGAGAGTGAGATCCATTAACCAATTGTCACAAGCCATCCGTTCCCTCGTTACAAACAATCAGAAAGCTTAGTGTCTAGGAGAGCCCCTAAGAACTTCTGACGAGTCGCCGGGATTAAGTCCGACTTCTCTAAGTTCACCTACCATCCTAGACGACGGAACAGGTCTATCGTGAACCTGAGCTGTGCCTCGAGAACGACGGGAGAACGGTTGTGAGCGAGCCCATCGTTCCAATGTTCCAAGGTTAGTTGGAGCCGGTCCCGTGACAAGGGACGCTCCCTTGGAACACCGGTAAGAGGAGGAGGAATCGAGACGGGAATGCGGAAGCCCTGACGCAGTATTCGACAAACGAACGGTTCTAAACCTAAATGCTCCCAGTTGCTGACAAAGCACTGAAGCCGACCCCCCACCGTCGGAACGAGCGGAGGAGAAAGCTGAGGGTGTGACCACGAGTCACTTCCTCCGCTTCCCCTTCTGAGGGGTACGGCCTTCGGCCCCAGGATGGGGGGACTTGGGAGATTGCTGACTTATGGATCCGCGGCCACTATCTCCCCGCCGAAAGTCAGTCCTGGCTTCCTTAGGGGTAGATTGACCCTGATGGTAGTTAGCCGCCGTACGTTTGGGCGTCTTCTGACCCCCCGCGAGCCGACTCGTGAGGTCTTGTTGTTGAGCCTCCTGTCGTGTTCTAAGTACATTGGGGATACGACCCCCAAAGAGAGATTCCGAGTTGGCTGGGGCCTGCCGGAGGAAAGATCTCTGGTCGGGGCAGAAAGATGCAAGTGATTGTCCCTATGCAGACTGTCCCTATTGTCCCTATGCTAAACGCGACGCCGATAGCATGATCTGCGTGAGGTCAGCGGCCACATTGCTGAAGCCTTTGAGGAGCACCAGGTCACCCGACTCAATGCTGCCCGCTTGGCGCAGTTGAGCATCGCCTGACAGGTGAACGTCATGTGATTCCCCAACCCCAACACTGTGCGAGCCTCTCTGTCGAGATGCGTGAGCTGCGTATCAGTAACGCGATGGGGTGCGTCGGGGGAAATCAAGCGAGACGAGCCCTGATCGAGAGCAGGCGGGACAAGTTGAAAGGGAGCCAGATGCAGTGGCAACTGACGCCGGCGCTTGTCAGACACTACTAACGGTGGTAGCAGACGGTTAGGATCAGCAGACGAGATGACATGCTTCATATCCTCCACGGCGTCCAGCAGGAGCCTGTAAGGAGGAAGAGCGAGTCGCCTGGGAGGTGTGTCCCCATCCCACTATAGAAAACCCTTCTGGCCACCGATGAGCGAGGTCCGGAGACGCGGACCTGACTGAGTGGTCCCTCCGCGAACGAAGCCACTGCAGTCAACATGGCGACTAAGTCCACAGCCGGAGGGTCATCCGATGACCCCGTACCTCCGCATCTGACACTATACTGATGAATGGAGGGTCGGATACGTCCCCAAGGCGGGCCTCCCAGCCATCCAAGTCCGGAGAGCAGTCACGAGTCGGTGACACCACCGTGACACGACGCGTGGGAGTGTGCGAGGGACGCGAAGACGAAGCCAACCCGGAGGCCCTTAAGAGAGCGTGACACGAGTCATGTGACAAGCTGTCCCCCTCTGAGTCTCGACCTATCGTAGTAGCGGGAGCCCCTATCGGACTCTGCTCTTCCGGAAACTACCTGTGAAACTCATCCGTCCGTTCGGTGATTACTACATCCTCCCAATCGAGCGTCCAGCAGAGAAGATACCATGTCCTTGACGGACGCAAGAAGCAGCTCCGGTTTGAACTTTTCAAACTTAGCTGTCTTCATCTTCTTCTTGCTCTTGGGAGTAGTGGGTTCGACGACTTAAAGCCTCAGCGGAGACGTACACCTCTCACCCTCCCGACACGAAGGGGGGACAGAGAGTGACGAGCCCCAGAGCGAGAGCAGGAAGAACCACGAGGTGAGAGGGAGTCCCTCGAACCCCTACCGGATTCTGCTCTTCCGGAAACTCCCGGTCAAACTCATCCACCCTCTCCTCCGGAGAGGGGTGACGAATAGGAGAAAACTCTCGATCGCGACCCGATTCACCTGTCGAAGCTGTTCGCTTCAACTCATAAGCCCTATCAGTAACGGACTTGCGAATGACCGAACCGTAGGCCTTGAAGTCTGAAGAAGAGAGAGAGAGGGGCACACTCGTTGCAACGAAACCCCTCCTCACACAAGTCCTTACACTTCCTACACAGCAAGTGCGGGTCCTTGTTAGCAGACTTCCGACCTCCGCATTGTGTACAAAACGCAGAGTACATGGCGAAGCTAATACGGAGGTAGTCGACAAGATGAACAAGGCGAAACCAGCGAGTGAAGACCGGAGTCAACGACGCATGAAAGCCGGACCAGGTGAGTGACAGTCGAGTCACTGACGTGCGCTAGACGAGGTGAGTGACAGTCGAGTCACTGACGTGAGCTAGCACTGACGTGAGCTAGACGAGGTGAGTGACAGTCGAGTCACTGACGTGAGCTAGCACTGACGTGAGCTAAACGAGGTGAGTGACAATCGAGTCACTGACGCGAGCTAGCCGAGGTGAGTGACAGTTGAGTCACTGACGTGAGCTAGCACTGACGTGAGCTAGACTAGGTGAGTGACAGTCGAGTCACTGACGTGAGCTAGACGAGGTGAGTGACAGTCGAGTCACTGACGTGAGCTAGCACTGACGTGAGCTAGCCGAGGTGAGTGACAGTTGAGTCACTGACGTGAGCTAGACGAGGTGATTGACAGTCGAGTCACTGACACGAGCTAGACGAGGTGAGTGACAGTCGAGCCCCTGACACTAAGTAGTAGCAAACCTTCCCGATAACTAACCACTCAAAACACAACAAGTGCGTAAACTCACAAAACGTAGAAACGACGAGACGCTTAAGTGAGAAAACCCGCAAGTCTAGACGACGGAGACTATCGGGAGGGCCGAATACCGGAGGCTCAGACACCGGAGGGTCCGACTATCGTAGGGTCAGACTACCGGAGGCTCCAAAACCGGAGGGTCCGACTATCGTAGGGTCAGACTACCGGAGGGTCCGACTATTGTAGGGTCAGACTACCGGAGGGTCCGACTATCGTAGGGTCAGACTACCAGAGGGTCCGACTATCGTAGGGTCAGACTACCGGAGGATCCGACTATCGTAGGATCAGACTACCGGAGGGTCCGAAATCGAAGCACCCCCGAAGACGAAAGACTAGTGTCAGCCGAAGGTGAAAGCCAACCGAAGCAGACGACGAGCTGTCGGAAGACCCACCTGACACTAGACGACGAAAGAACTGCCGGAGACCGTACGAACCAAGCAGTCACCCGACGAAGCCGGAGGGCGGAGGGTGGAGGCCGTACGACCCAAGCAGTCACCCGACGAAGGAGAGAGAAAGCAAGAGACACGAGTTGCACGTGCAGAGCGTGCAGCTTCAAGCTTGGTAGCGCCCAGCCTAGCACATGTCAACAAGGTCACTCACGCCCTCAAACCTACAATAAACAACAAACAAATATAACGCCGAGCGTGTAGATAAGGCGTAAAAACAAACCCTTTAATTGAATACGAAGTAAGGTTAGCAAAAGCAGCGAAGAATAACGCTAGAAAAGCCCAGAGTCGAGAGCGAAAACATAAACAACTGTCTTGCTCTGCAACTGAGAGGAGAGTGAAGGCTTCTGGGAGTGACGTCACGAGACCACTGACTTACCGCCCTTGGAGGGGGATTTTACGCATCCCTTACTCCACTGTTTCAAGTTTCGTCTGTGGTAATAAGGTTGAAATAAAGCATGCCTAGAGGAGGCAGGCATAGTAGGTCTAGTCAACAGATATGTATTTAAATAATTGTTCATATTGATTAATAAGATAACTTGTTTAAAGTCTAGTCATCTATATGGAATGATTGGAATCATAAATGAAGACATTACAATTTTGATAAAGCATTTGTACATCATTAATTGTTCCCAAGCTTTATACGTCAATAAATCCACATGAAATGATAAACAAATTATTTCACCAGTAGCAAAAAATCCCCAATAGTAGTAAATATAACTTGTCGGTCCAATGACAGATAGCGATCGATCATTAGCCATGCATCTCGGCAGTGCACTGCGAGATACCGGATTAGACAGGGAGCCATTATGAGATGACTTATAACGCTCCTACATACCTCTTGTACCACAGTTGGAGCTCCGTCGTTGAAACGGGGCGAAGCAGTCCATTGGATGTGTGAAGAGTTGCGCTAACGCTTGAATGGTGCTGAGCTGTAGTGGATAACAAGACAGGTCTTCAACTTCATTTCTGATGGACAGTTGGTAAGTCTTGATGAATGAAGAGCACTTAAGGAGTAGATTATCATTATTAGTAGACTCCTATCCTGGATCATAGTTGTCATTAAATCACTACGAATAATCTCCGCAAACCATCTATCATCCCTTCTTTTTAATGTAAGTTTGGACTCGGATATGAATTTGATTCTTTCTTTCATTTTCTGAGGTCTGTCAGTAATTTTAGTACTAAGGTATCAGATTATATTTGAGTTGATTGATTAACAATGATCATTATGGATAATATTTGACATGAACCAAATGTTGAATGACTTACTAAATTCTACCTGGATTATTGATCAATCAATTTGCAAAGATTTTTAAAATTCTAAATTCATAATAACTGATGTCTGAATAAGCTAATTCCATTATTCATTCTCTGGTTTTTCTTACATTTATTTCAACTTTTAGATCACTTTGCGATAGTTACAAACCATTATTTATTAAATATACACTTTCATAAAAAAGGAGTAAATCCAACGCCTCTATATAGTACTAAGCTTTTTACTTTTATGAAAAATCAATTTACAGTTTACATCCAACTCTCTTAGATTCTGACACCTTTTTCTAGCATCACTTGTGACAGCCTTGCACTTAAAGAATTGCTAGAGTGTACATTTGGTTTAACTTAAAAGACTCCACTAAATCGAGTATTGATACAACATGGTATTTATGTACAAGTGAGATTATATATCCTTGTTATACCTCTTCTTACAGAACACACTTAATTTATCTTCTTACGGGCATACAAAGCAAACAAGTAACTTATTTTCGGATACCTTAAATAACATCAGCTGATATCATTTCATGATATAACAACTCTGAATATTAGCCTTGAACAGTTAGATTTTTTGCAATTATTATCTAATTGCTAAATTATTTCAAATGTCACATTTATTATATATGTTTTAAACTCTTAAATTTAAATGTGATCTATTTCGTGTATACGACAAATAGGCTGGTTTATTATAGTACCGTTAATGGCGTGAAACACAATTTAGGTGTGTGAATCGATGTTACTATGTTAAAACGATCGATTAACATTTAACTGACATCTCTATTCCTTGTTATTTGTCCATTTCATGTTCATGTTCATATATGTTTCGTTTATTTTGAAGAGATTAAAACTAACTTGAAAACTGCAGTAACTCAGAAAGGTGTTGATAGTGTTGAAGAGGTTTAAAGGCCTAGGTTTAAAAAAAACTGACTAGACAACTATGTTTACTACTTTCAATAGAATATTCTCTACCAGTAGTGTCATAGTTGCTGATCATCTCTATTCTTACAGTACCTGATGTCTTCTAGATATAGGATACGTGACAAGACACCATATGTTTATGTGTGTTCGGACACGATTGTACAAGCAGGAACTTGTTTTGCCTACTTCCATTTTATGGCTGTAGTAGAGTTGTCTGGAATTCATATAGAGGCAGTACTAGTTGATGCATGGAACAGCGAAACCTCCTGGGAAAGGCAACATTTACGACTGACAGTACGAAACTTCACTGCCTTGAACAACGTGATGAGGCTTAGAATTATTCATTACTTTCTTAAAGTGTCTCTGATTGTAATTACTTATTGATTAATGATTTTCTGTAATGTAAAACTATTTGCCACGTAAAGTAAGTAATAATTAGTTTACACGCTAAACGAAATACCAGAGAATATAGACATTAGACAGTGGGAAATCGGTTCGCTAGAAGTGTCGTTCGTTTGTCATTATAAGAAACATTGGGAAATCGGTTCGCTAGAAGTGTCGTTCGTTTGTCATTATAAGAAACATTTGCATTGTAGCTTCTAAATTAACATCAATATTATTTCAAAAGTTCTAGTGCGTGGACTGATGCTCATGTTTGAAGGTATGTGTTGCTCTTGACAAGTATAGCGTATTTATATGCAAATCACAGTTAACACTTTTCACTTATTTGCGCAAAATTTGAACAAAAATATAATGTTCACTTGAGTGAAACACTGGTTGTTCTGAGCGAAATCTTGGATGAGAGATTGATGAGTGAAAGAAATGTTTCTGTGAACATACAGATAAATTAGATCGTTGTTCATGTAATATTGATGTTGAATCTTTCACAACATTGAAAGTATGACACGGTAATCTAATAAATCGTAGAATTACATTAAAATTTCCTGAATAGCAGTAAATCATGACGTAATTCGGCCGTCCCGACAGACTCCAAAAATGTGATATGTTGATATCTTCACTGTGTTGACATGGTGAGAGGCGTATACCTTGTGAGGCAACGATTACATGTTGATGGATTCTGTTTTCTTGTGAGCAACGTCTACATCAATCTTCGTTGTTTATATTGCTAGATGTCTCTCTTTAGGCCTACGGAGACAATATTCATGGATTAAGATGATGATATTAACGAAACCTTATTCCAATATTTATAGTGTTTTGTGGAGTCGCTCAGGCACCAGTCCCTCATTTCTTTGAACTCTGTTTAAATTGATCTTATTTAGTTTTAACAAATGTGACAAAGTAAAAAAATGCCTTAAAAGTTCATTCATCAAGTTTTGGAATTACAAATTGAAGAAAAAAGATTTCCTAATTGATCGCTTCTTAAATTCGAATTTCAAACGTAATTACTTTCTACATTCAATGAGTCATTCTTCTTGATTTTATCTTGCCTTAATGAGTGTAGAAGGGCTTTCTTGAAATTATGTTCATTCTTGTGTTAAAAGTGATACATCCTTTATTTAACAAATAAAGGAAATATAATGAAGAATTCAAGTATACTTTTGATTTTGACATTACAGATTTTACACATTTTCAAAGTTTGATCGTGCTTAACTAAAAAAATAAGTCATGTAAAGTGTAAAACATAAGCTTAAGATAGAGTACTTGATCATGACTGAAAAAAAGAAGAAATTTCATTACTCTTTGAACTGTATAATCAAGGTCGTTTGTTAAATTTATGAGCCTTTGCGGGCACGAAATATTATTTTGCTTCACCATAAGCATACATCTATGACCAAACTAAGTTTATCACAGTTTTCTTTTAAATTCAACCTGTTCTGAATCGATTCATTAAGAAGTGGCCAATATGACAATTTTTGTCTTCATATGTAAAAGTTCACACTCTAGCAATTAATAGTTCGCTAAGTCAAGTCAATATTCGTAAGTTTCATTGCAATACATTGCCACAATGGTGTTGCGGGCTTTCTCCCTGTAATAACAATAGCAGTCGTGATATAAGTGAAATATGCGTTGAACCTCGCCTCAGACGACGATACCAGAGAACCACTCTAGACAGGATATAAAGCCAATACAAGCATAGTGTGTCACAGTAGGTTCTCCCTTGTCATAAAGCCAAGACTTGTCTGAGCAACTTACGCTCAAAAGACATGTAACAAAACAAATGAAAATGTCAGTCAGGCGATATCCCATGTTTAATCTAACCATTTCACGAAAAAACTAATGACTGAATAAACCTTATATCAATATCAATTCTCGGTTTTCCATTACATTTTTACATTTAGAGTACTTCGGTTAACATTTACATTTTTTGAGTATGAAAACACAGCACAATAAGTTCACCTTTGCAATTGGATAACCGATTTATGGATCTTATGTCTTATATCTTATGGTTGTCTAATGAATATAAATTATAATCTGATATAAATTTATTATAGTTACACGTATTTATATAAATTACACTGCTTATTATATACATAGCAATGAAAAGTATGATACACTGAAAATAGAATCCAAACAAAATAATGGAAAGTCATGTTTCACTGCAGTGAGAAAAGAAGGACGGTATCTATTACCTCCCTTTAAAACACAATTATCTCCCGTTGAGGTTTAGAACGCCAGCTACGTATCATGGCGTTGATTAAGACTGACAGTAAATGACATGTCGCAATGTTTTCGGTATATAACTGTTAAGATCTTGCAGTGTCAGTATTTTCCTCAATATTTGAAAAACTTCTGATGGGCTTATTTAGTTGGTGTCTTATGTCATAATGCATTTTATCGGGGAAAATCTTTGATTGTCATAAACAGTTGCGTGTTAGGAAATCATTTAACACAGAGCAACATGGGAATTCTATATATGCCACTCCCTGCCCATTTTATAGTTGTGTTGAATACCCCCTCCGACAGAACTAAATGATTCAGAGACCAGCCCGACCTCCTGGGAAAGACAAGGTTTTGGACGTTGTGAGGTTATAAGAATCAATTGTATAAAGATTGACCAGCTGAAGCTTACATGAATAGTCTGTCAAAGTGTTTTTTATTACACATCATGATCAATAACTAGTTCAATATAATCAATTAAAGAAAAGAAATATAAAATCAGAGATTTGTTACAAAGTTAGAAAGTAGCTTGAAATGTACATGTGCGGTACTTCAATTACTTAGGTAGTTAGGATATTAGTCTACATGCTAAACAAAAATACTAGAGAAAGCAGCTATTATTGAAGTTAATCTGTTTAAACTATCGTATGTACCCCATATCATTGTAAATTGAACCCGATCATAGAAAAATGGAAGAGATAAAAAAAAGTAATGAGTGAGTGAGTGAGCCAAAATGTTATTGTCTACTTTGATAATGCATGCAAATTTGTGTCGTTGATTTCTTAAGGGATGACCAATTACTGAGATTTGTAATTTTTCTCTCCTGAACACAAATCTTAGACAAATGTTTTGGTCCAAATGCATTAAACCGTCTGAATGTTTTTCTGAATCTCAATAACTAATGAAAACTTTTTCCCTTTGAGTTTTCGTTTGAAGAATCATGTCCCAAATCGTAGCCACTGGAATTTTACCTCGCATGAAGTGTACGTAAAAACAGTTGGACACGGCTTTAAAAGTCCTCTGTATTAATAATTGCATTCCATAATTCGATAGCAATGCCACTATTAACAGCAGAAGAGCGTTTGGTATGCTGAAGACTCGGTCGACTGTCGTAGATATCTTACCATTCTATGGCTGCGTAGACGTGCTTGTAGAGCACTCAGACGTCGAATTAATCCCCAGACGGTGAGAAGGCTCCAACAATTTGGACTGAGGCCATACAGGCCGATGCAAGCAATGCAGTTGACATGCCAAATTCGACACAACAGGTTTGCTTGGGCCAGAAATGTACGACGTTGGCAGATCCTAAACTGGCAGAGGGTGTTAAGTTAAGGTTAGACACCCCGTCAAGGGAGTTATGGATTATAACCTCGAGACGAAGTCGAGAGGTTTAATCCATAACTCCCGTGATGGGGTGTCTAAACGTCTTACACCACGTGGGTTTGTTTATTGATAGGTATGATAACATTTTCTAACAATTAGGATCAATTTAAATAGTTTTAAATTAAAACGTTCCACATAACCTCCCTAGGGTATTTAGACATAACCTTTCGTATGGCATCTGATAAAACTATTAGCACATCGTTTTCATATTTTGCTTTAAATACAACATTATCACGGAGGGAATTTTCAAATATTGGCTCGAGGCTAAGCCGAGAGACAATATTTGAAAATTATCGATGTATAATTTTCGAGGGAAGATACCAAGTCCAAGGCGAAGCCGAGGACGTAAGGTATCTGACAGAGATTACACCACGTGGAAAACACGAAATAAATATTTTCCCATCGTAAAATAACGTTTTCACATCTTTTACTATTACTGTATATATAGTATTTAAAAACCTAACATGAAGGAAGATGACAAGACAAAATGCACCCCTATCACCATCGCAGTCTCCGTGGTTGAATGGATAAGATCGCTGCTCGCTGTTCCGAAGATTCGCGTTCGAACCGCGCTTCAACTCTTCCTTTCTACTCTTATTTGTAAAACTTCGAAATTTTGACTGTCACGTCAGTCGAGCAGGTACAAGGTGATTTCAGTCAGAACATTTGACATAACATTCATTAAAGGTGTTAATATCCCCTAATTGGAGACGTCAAATGGCATACTCGGGAGTTATGTCATGGATAACTCCCTTGGCACTTAAAAATACCCGGGGTTAAGGTTGGTTATTGGGAAAAATGACTCCTCAGAACAATAGAAATAACCATCCCTAGTGGTGTAATGTCCAATAAAAGTCGGTTCCAGCTGCACAGAGCAGACGAGAGAAGAAGGCACAGTACAGGGTTATCCCTTTCGGTAAAGGCAGCATAATGATCTGGGCGGAAAACGCGACAACGCAACCACAAACCTTGTTGTGTTAATGGCAAGTTCACCGCTCACAGGTATATAAACAGGGTCCTACAGTCAGTCGTGATCCCATTTATGAAAAATAATCCCAAAACACTTTTCAAACAATTTAGACAACACTCGACCTCATGTGCTAAGACAGACGTTACATTCCTCAACGTCAACAACGTTAACAATTTGCCGCGGCCTGCCAGATCACCGCTATCAGTGACGTTTCGCAAAATCCAGCATTGGTATCCGGATAGGATGGTTATCCGATTCATATCTGTATAAACAGGGAGTTTGAAGAGTTAATCCCTGCCCCACACTGAGACACGAGTTGATAAACTTTTGGTGTCTCCTCAGGCAAGAGACATTAGTTAATATGTGTCTCACCCATCAACATTAATTTAGTACCTTGTGATGGTTGTATTAGTGATGACCTTTTAGCTCTGCAATTGGCTTCTTGAATTAGACAAGGGTAATAATGCGAGTATGCATTCGATGTGGATATGTGCGCTACATTGAAACCTTATTATCAATATACTAATTGGCTGTTTTCAGAGGCTGTCATTTTAGTGGAACATATTCAAACAAAGCTGTTATAATTCAATACATTACAATATAAATTGCAGAAACAATATAAAATTTACGGTTTTTCAATTCATTACAGTGGTCAGTGATACAAAAACCGATGAAAGCCCTTGTGGGTAATATTTGGATACATCTTTTGGGAGAGATAAAGATTTATATCTGCACAGTCCATTCGTGTGATGTATATAAGGAAATATTAATTATTTAATATTAATATTAAATAGTTGGGACATTTATATCAATTTCTTACTACACTTGTATTAATAATTGTGTCTATTTAAAACCAGAATTAGCCGAGTTAAATACAGATATAGAGGATACAAAACGGCCTTCCATTTAATAATATTTTTATTAAACGAGTTACTGATTTAGTGAAAAACGAGCGAGCTTGATAAAAATAGTATTAAATGGAAGGAAGTTTAGTATTATGTTTATAACTCGACCTCATTTATCAAGCATGATTGCTGAAAGTGTACTAAACGAAACATTTTGACGCCATTGTTGCTATCATTATAACTTCACAACCAATAAAGAATGTTAACATAAGTTCACAATCGGAATTTATCAATGTTATAGATTTCATTATTTCTTTTGAGCAAGGTTTCACCAAGTATTGATATCTATACCTTAACGTTTCATACAGGAGTATATTTAATGTAGGCAAAATGTGTCAGACGCCTAAAACTTATGTCAATAATGTCAATACTTCAATTATGTTCTCATTCAGAAAAAAGGAGAATATGTGAATTTGAAAATACCAACCACATACAACATTGCTACTTGGTTTAAACATCTTTTTTATTCAAGAAGCATCTGGTTCGGCCAACAAGCAAACCTCTGCTTATGTGAATTCCTCACCAGCACATACATCAGATAAATAAATGCACAAGAACTAGACACAACGTGTGACAATATAAAGCACAATCAAAATAAAGTATGTGTACAACAAGTGCTTATATACATGTTCTTTGCAGTTTGACTTCATTTAAAATAACACTATTAGCGGTACTTTTCTTAGCGATGTATAGGTGAAGGGACTTTACTATTTGAAAATTGACATCATTAGTTGTCTGAGGTGTTCCGCACAACACAGTTTGGAGGCTATAGCCATTTTCATAGAAAAAATTAATTATTTCTAGCAACCATGTACTATACACAGGTAACAGGTAAACAGGTAATGTATAACATCTTCAATATGATACCCACAAGCGCATTCAGGAGTGTTTACTTTATCTGAGTTCAGATCACTGCACACAAACTTAAGTCTATATAAATAGCTACTGTGTATAATTTGACAGAAACGACTTAATTAATTCAGATCAAGATAATTGCTATTGGTTACATTATTTTTAGCAGAGATTTAAATTTACTTATTGTGTTTGCTTGCATGAATTTATCAGATAATGAATTCAACATCTGTATCGTGTTGGGCAGGAGAGATTGTTCATATAATTTAGTTATAAAGTTCATTATCTGTAACTTAGACTGGTTTCATAGATTGTAGTCACTGTTTTCAGAGAAATATATTGCAGAGGTAGTCTGGTGCGAGGCCGTTTATTATCTTGTAGAAATTCATATGTTTGATATCTTGTCTTCGATCTTTCAACTGTTTAGAGTTTGTTTCGAAGTATAGCTTGTGATGACTGGTACCTTGTAGAGAGTGCAACTAAATGTAATCGCTTTAGAGTGTGAGACTGATCGATCGTACAGTTATCCCTGATCATGATGTGACAGCAATAGTCAAATATCGGTAAAGCAAACGATTTGTACATGATGTCAAGGGTTTCCCTTGAGAGACGGTATTTCAGACCTTGGAGGCAATTTATCATTTGACTAGCCTTCTTAACAATATCTTAAATATGAATTTTCCATGTGAAATTTTTCTGTAGCGTTATGCCAAGATGTTCATGACTCTCGACTTCATTTATTTGGATTTGATTCATATTGAAGGTAGGAATTTATCTGCCCAGATAGCTATTCGCGCCAAGTCGTCGTTCAGACAAGATGCAGCAATATAGTGATCATCGACAGTTACGTAAATGGAAGTGTCGTTAGCAAATAAGCGTATATGACTATCAATGCCATCAACTCTATCGTTTATGTATACGAGGAAAAGTAACGGAACTTATAGGGAACCTTGTGGAACGCTAAGTACAGCTTTATACTTAGAACTGTATCCATTAATGACGACTTTCTGTAATCGATTTTCTACATAACTTTCATACCAGCACAAAAGAGAGTCACAGATGCCAGTTGTTAAGTTTAGAAATGATGCCCTTGTGCCATACCTTGTCAAATGTCATCGCTACTTAACCAGTAATAAATTATCATGTCACAAGGCATACATAAACGAAGTGAACTAGGTTTTGATTATACACTGCCAGCTGTTGTCACTTATATGAACTGTAAGTAGCCATTTACTATAATTACCCATTAGTCGGTAAATGCTCTGCTGATTGACTTGATAAAGAGTGATTTTGCCCATTTCATTTTCATTAAGTCAGAATCCGCCAACTTAAAATTGATTTGATTCACAATTTGTGATAAGCACTTTACTTTAATTCAACATCAACCAATCGTGTTATTGTGAAGGTCAGAAACTACAAAGATTTCTCAAAATGAACATTTTGAATTAGTAAGACAAATGAAGGAATATGTTTAAGCAATTTCATAGGACCACGTCCTTTGCTTATACCACTTTTGATAAATCAACATTGAACCGCTTTATCTTCAATGACATACGCACTGTCAAGATCAAACATGAACACTTAGAAAATTGACCGTACAAGAAAACCTTGCCCCCAATATCATTTAAAGATTGTAATGTAATTGCTGAGCTCTCTTAGATCAGCCGGAGCACCTCATAGAAATCAAAGGTCAGATGAAATGTTGATTCCTGTATGGTAATACTATAATAGCAACCAATGATTGATAAAGTGATGTTTCCTGGCTTAAACCTTTTTTATGAGATTGCCAACAGTGTAATTTATTAACGGATGTTAATGCCTAGCTAAGTACTCTTTCACTACATATGCATAGAACACTTTTTTCTGGGATATATATTGATTTTGCAGTCTTAACTTTGTTCATTTTATTTACTTCCTAGCTTTTCAAAATTTACTTATACAATTAAGGCCAACTAACAATTTACCATTTCAATAAATTAGCCATCACAAATTTTTCTAATACACAATTGACTATATTAACGATTTCATCTTTGATATCATGATCGATTTACAAATCTTTTAAGTATGGTATTTTGACTGATTTCAAATGAAAATTACAATTTTACTAATGGTGTAACTATCACATCTCTTTTGTTATTTCGTATGCTAAATTGGACAGTTATGGAGAATTAATGAAGAAACGTTACCGTACCGTTTTTTGGTCGTGAGATAAATGCAGTCGACTGTCAAAAACATATTCTAAAAGACATAACAACAATGATCATTCTAAAAATAATTCTATACAACAAATCATATGTTAGAATTGTGAACATTACAATATCACATTGTTTATCAAACTAGGACAGATGATATGTTCGCATGTTTCAACTAACATTAAGCTATAATAAACATTGATATTGTATATGGGGCCATGTTTAGTTTTCTTTAAAAAAAACAATGTTAAGTGAATGCAACTTCTGTATTGAAAACCTAATAGGTTTTAGTTTAAAATGACAACCTATTTTCCGTCTTCTGTCATGTTGATGTGCGCATCGAGAAATAAATAAATATAAAGTCATTATTTTGTTAATACCTGATATTTGAAAAACATTGGGTTTTTTTAACTTTGCTGATATCGATTACCTTGATGTTCACTATTCTAAGAATATGATTTATATAGTTATACACGATTCCGTTCTTTATAATATTTGGAACAAGTAATTGTTTCAGAGATAATATTTTTAATTTTGGGTGTAACAGTTGAACAGGTGCGAGTTTATACAAAGTTAACATGCCTGAGTCATTAAGAGATACATACGTTTGCATACAAGAACCCAAGACAACTAGTTTTCACAAGATGCTAATAACTTCCTCTTGTATGTTGTGGTAAAGTTGTCTGGAATTCCTATTGAGACAGAAAAAGATGATTCATGGACGAGCCCAACATGGGAAAGGCAACAGTTAGGACCCAATTTAGAAGGTCACAGCTTTTTACAGAGTGTCGGAGGCTCTTATAATATATAATTATTGGCCAGCTAATGTATTATTCAGTACTCTCTCAAAGTGTTTCTGATTATACATGATTAACAATAGCCAGTTTTCTATAGTGATTTAACGTAATGAAAGATGAACATAGGCAATGGTTTGGAAAGCTGGTAAATTACGTGCCCAGTACACGTGCCGGAACTTGCACTTCCTACTATAAGAATGATAAGTTTGTATGCTAAACGAAATACCAGAGAATTAGTCAGTGGGAAAAGGTACAGTCCTTCCGAGAGCATCATTCAAAACATTGAAGGTTGTTGTTATTTAGGGTTCAGAGAAGCTTTAACAGTGTTCATGGATGTGTGGCTAGATGTTCCCTGCTCAAGCCAAGTAAAGCCCATCTCCTGCTCTGCAACCTGAACACATATGAAAGGATGGGAACACAGGCTGTGATTAACATTTTCTTCCTGAATTTAACACTATAATTGACATTCAAAACACAATCATATTTTCAGCAAACATTTCTAGACACAAATTCAATGGCATCAATGAGATATGGGGAAAATGAATGTTTATAAGGTGAAGAATGTACTTTTAGTAAAAGTTTACCATTTTAGAACAATGTAAAACAATCTGTAAAACAAAGTTAAGCAATCATCTCTTGTATTTTTCCATACTTTCAGATTCAAATATTATTTCGGCAAAAAGACACATTAGGAAAAGCGGTTGTTTATCAAAACACAATCAGGAGAGAAATTTGATACCTATACTATTATAATATAATAAACGCTCGAGATCTGTCATATAGTGATAACATTATGTATTTGTTTTTAGGGGCGAGTAACATTTTTTGTTTACCAAAACTCGCACATTGTAAGAACATTACAGTTTAAGGGGGAATTAGCAGCGTATAAAATAATGTCAGTGATATGGCCGGACGCATGGTCATGATTATGTTTTGCCTCGTCGGGTGCATAGATTGAAGATACAGAAAGAGTTAGTCAAAACCTTAACTGGTGAATTATACATTAGTTTTCTGTCTTAAAACAAAGATCTTGCATTGAGATAAACCAAACGGGTATTTATCAAAGTAACACAATCAGCAAGAAATATAACACATATAACACAAGATTAAACAATATTCATAAACATCTAAATGTGCTAAAGTTCATAAAATTGACAGCAGTGTAGACCAAATTTGAAATAAGTAAACCTGTCGCTTACTGTAACCCATACGCAGTTGTGATTAGGTTGAGCACATTTAATTATTTTTTTTTATCCAAAACTCTCACCTTTTCAGAAAATAACAGTTGAAGAGGATTTTTAAGCATAACAAATTGTGTTCATTATCCGTATTTTCATTGAGTGCATCCACATATGTTTGACTTCGAGACATACATATATGGTATCTTATATCCGCACTGGTTGAATTATATATCAGTCGTCAACACAGCCGGCTAGAAAACTCTAACCAAAACATGTTCTATACAATAATTGAGCAATCTTCTCTTCCAAAGTTCTACCAGTTCTCTATGACTAATTACTTACCATGTTCATGTGCTTGTTGTACCTGCACGCCTTCTTTATAGTAGTAATATAAACTCGTCAAAAAAAGAAACTTGACGCTGACTTTCAAAGTTCAATATAAACATTGACATGAAAACTAAACCGCTGTTTGAAGAGCTCTGTTCAGTAAATTTTATTCAGAATAAGCATGATCTTGAAATGCACAGGTGCACAAGTGTTTCAACGTCACAGGGGTGCACAAATGTCAGTATCGGGTATGGCCACCATTGGCATTGATTATTGTTTGGCACCGACGACCCATGGATGCAATCAAGTTGTCAATCACAGCCTGTGGAATGTTCTGCCATTCGTGCTGAAGTGCTGCAAGAAGTCCTGAAAGTGTTTGGGGTGGTGGATTCCTACTGCGCACGCGTCGATCCAGTTCGTCCCAGAGATGCTCAATTGGTGACAAATCTGGTGACCTGGCTGGCCATGGCAATGTCTGGACATTGTTACGCTGTAAAAAGTCATGACAAAGACGTGCAACATGTGGTCGAGCATTGTCCTGCTGAAAGAGACCACCATGGACGTTGACGTGAGGAATAACGTAAGGCTGTAGGATCAAGTCCCTATACCGTACTCCTGTGAGGTTACCCACAACATGCACAAGGGGTGTCCTAAGACCGTGACGAATTCCGGCCCACACCATGACACTCCCACCTCCAATTTGGACTACCTCCTCAGTTGACAGCATAACGTTCTCCACGACATCAGTACACACGTGCTCGTCCATCACTTCGTCGAAGCAGAAAACGGGACTCATCAGTGAAGAGAACGGTTCTCCACCTTGCACGTGCCCATCTCATCCTCTGTCGACACCACTGGAGATGTTCCGCCAGATGACGTTGCGTTAAAACGGGACGTCGAACTGGTCGTCGTGGAAAAAGTCCAGCCTCTCTCAGCCTGTTGTGTACCGTTTGGTCGGAAATTCGACGCTGGCCTGGTATCTGCGTTGTTGTTGACGTTGCTGTCCTCGTGCGTTCCCGAAGGTGTTGCAACACGCCAAAGTGTGTTGCAACATCTCGCTGCGTCGCTCCTGCTTGCAGTCTGCCAAAAGCGTTGTTGCGTTGCGCTCTGTTCAGTTTTGGCATTCTTCAAGTCGCTGTACCGATGTTGTGTAGTCTGAATGAACAGCGGCTGATATGGCTTTTTATACCACTAAAGCAGACGTGTCTGCATGTAAACCTTCATGATCCCATGCTGCACGTGCTTTGTCAGAATATGCATTTGGACGAATCGCTCATTTTCGTCCCTGAACACAACGTAAACTTTTTGGGCCATTGTTTTTGGTAAATTTACACTTTTGAGCAAGCCTTTCTTTAAATCACAGGTATGTATCATGAAAAAAATTGTCCCGTTTCGAAAAAATCAATTTCGCATGAATGTCATGTTTCTGTTTTTGAAGAGTTTATCTAAATGCAGAACAATATACCAGAGAAAAAGTGAGATGTTTGTATATCCTTCTTTGAGCATATTTTTTTCAGGGTTCAACGTTGCTTTAACAATTCTAGCAAGTGCTGATGCACATGTATGTTTCGTGATGTTAGCTGCTCGCAACAAGTAAAACATATAGCCTGCATTTGCCTCCTCAATACACATGTACTGTATGGGATTACAGGCTTTTGGTTAATATTTTAGTCGATTTAAACTATCATCAACAATCATTTATCTCCTTTACTTGAACACTTTAATTGACATTCAAAATACAATGACTTTCCACATTTCAAGAGTAAACAATGTCTATATAAAAAAATCAATAACATAATGGAGAAGGTTCTTAAACACAGTTTCTGTTTATAAGCTGTAGTACGTATTCAACTTTCCATTTGAAAACAATATTAAGAGGCCTAAAAACACTACTAAGTAATCATCCCTAGTAGTTTCCGTAAAATTCCATAATCATATATGCCTTTTGTAAATAAAAATTCTTATGCCAAACGACTGTTGATCAAACTAACACAATAATTATTAAAAATGAACTGTAACACATATTACAACATATTTAAAAAAGTGGGGTTTTTTTTCGAAAAGTTAATGTATTTTTGGATATCACAACAAGAACTGTGAAGATCAAATATAGTAAACTCATAGTTTAGTAAATAGTGGCTCATCTGTCTTTAAAACTGTCTATGCCCTCGCGGTAGAAGTCTTATGACAGGCCCCTCAGTCACGACTCAGAAGCTGCCTTGAGTTCGTCATCATCGCATACTCTTACACAAGGCAAGTGTGATTTCAAACTGCTAAACAGATAGATGTCGCTTAGTGCCAGAGCTGGAATGCGCGATGCTCAGTTTTAGAAATGATTACAGGTGTGTAAATTTCGAGTAAATGATCGGGAATGGTTGTTTATGTCGCTAAACTGTCGTCAGATGGGCTATCTCAATAATTACATCAACGACGATGTCTTCAGGGGTGTATCAATTCTTGACTTCCCTCGTACATATCAGTGGTCACGCTAGCAATAAATACATTTCTTTGGCAGCTGGATAGAAGACTCTAACCACGAGACTTTCTCTCAAGCCTTCAGCCCAAATTCCAAAAGAATACATTCCTTTTCAAAACTATACAGTCACGTTTTATTAAAACCGTTCTTGACAGCATTATAAACGAAGAACAAAAAGGATTTATGGCAGGAAGACATATTGGTGAAATCACTAGACTTGTATATGACTTAATAGAATATACAGAGAGCTATCAGATACCTGGATTATTACTACTTATAGATTTTGAGAAGGCTTTTGACACTGTAGACTGGATCTTTCTAGATAAATTAAAATCCTTCAATTCTTTAATTTCGGAAATTCAATAAGAAACTGGGTGGAAACATTTTATAATGATATTGAAACCTGCATATTGGTTAACGGATTTGGCTCTGATTTCTTCAAAATTTCAAGGGGATGTCGTCAGGGAGATCCCCTATCCCCTTACTTGTTTATATTATTTGTTGAAATATTAGCTAATATGATTAGAAATTACCCAAACATAAAAGGCGTACAAATTGATAATATTGAGTATCTATTGGCACAATTTGCTGATGACACTACCTGTATGCTTGATGGCACTGAACGTTGTCTGTATGCTGTTATGCAAACACTAGAACAATTTGCACGTTTCTCAGGATTGAAAGTTAATGTTGACAAGACTAGGATGTTGTGGTTGGGATCAAAGAAACGTTCTAGAATGAAGCTGTGTCCGCAGTGGAAATTAAATTGGGACCAAGATTCATTTACATTACTGGGAATCCATTTTAGTCTAGATCTTTTCGATATGACCAATATGAATTATGATGAAAAGCTCCTAAAATGTCAAACAATAATTAACTTATGGTCCGCCAGAAATCTCACTCCTTTCGGCAGAAACACAGTACTAGAATCACTTATTCTTCCAAAACCTAACCATCTCTTTTCGACAATCCCATACCCACCGGAAAAAATCATTTATGATTTTCAAAGTAAATGCTTCAAATTCATTTGGAAAAATAAACCCGATAAAATAAAGACAGGCCAGGCCATATGTAGTTCAAAAGACGGAGGTTTTAAAGTTCCTAAGATAAAAGAGATAATCCAAACCCAAAAACTGTCCGTTCTGAGACATTACTATAAAACGCCAACACCTTGGGAGAACTTAATCGACCAAAACTTACCAAAAATAAATTCCTTCAGCATCTTAGAATTAAACTCTTATCATTTGAAGAATGAAATCATCTCAAACATCAGAAACCCGTTCTTTGTAGACCTAGTCTCATCCTGGTTTGACTTTATAAAACATGTTACACCTCAATCGGAAACAGACATTCTGGCATAACCGCAACATTATGATCGGAAATAAATCCATTCCTGTCGAAACATGGTCCAAATACAACATGATGCCTTTCAGATGCACTTCCCATACAAATATTCAATGGTTCCAATACAAAATCCTGCACCATATCTAACCAACAAATACTCGTTTATATAAAATGGGATATACAAAATCAAATCTATGCGACTATTGTTCTGACAAAATAGATACAGTGCATCATTTATTCTGGAATTGTGATTTTGTGAAACCATGATGGAAAAAACTGGAAGATTGGCTCTCAGACAAAGCTCAAATTAAAATTCATTTCACTAAAGAAAATATATTAATTGGTTATCTGGAGAGAATCAATGACCCATTAAACATAATTATCCTGATTTTCAAAAAAACTATTTTTGATTATAAACAGAAGAGACTGCCAGACTTCCAAACTGTATTAACAAAAGTCAGAGATTATTATTATGTAACTAAATGTGTTGCCGAAATTTCAAATAGAAATGATGTGTTCTTTAAGTTTTGGTCATCATGTCATTTTTTGTTTATGTAATTATTTTTTGTGATTGATACATGTATATATTCTTGGAAATAAAATTATAAATAAAAAACAAACAAATAACGTTTTATAAAACTTGGCAGCTATGAATGAAGCAAAGGAGTCAACAATCAATGTATCGACGAAGGCCGTCATGGATTTCTTGTCCAGACAATCCTTTCCTTAACAAATACTTGATGAGTGCACATCATTCAGTTTTCCTATTTCCTCACCCTTACGCACTTTGGAATGTGACATCTTAAAAACTACTCTAGGAATGGTTGCAATATTTTGTCGCTAGCTTCAGAAGGTTTAAAGAGAATTTGGCAGTATCGGATTGTTATTTCATGCTTATTCAACGAAAAATTATATAATCACATGAAAATAATGTCAAATTAGATAAATTTATCATAGAATTAGATAAAAAATTCTTAAAATAAGATAAAACAGTTATCTAATAAGAGGAACATTTCATCTTATTGGATTAAACTTTTATCTAATTAGATGAAGCTTTCAATATGCAGTGGTTGCGATAGTGGTGGCAGAAACCAGTTTTCAGAACTCCTTAAGCAACCAGTGCTCACATCAAAAGTCAAAGGTCCGTACAAAAAATTGTATAACTTGAAAAGTTTTGGTATTTTTAGGCTCTTTTTTGTTATAAATCATCTGAAATTCGATCTATGGAAAAGTTTTTCTGAAATTTGTCAAATGTCAATATCACTACGGGGTCACGACTTGTGCATGGTTTCCCGCAAATGACTTTTCACTATTAACACGTTTAATCATTATATTATTGTAGTCAATAAAAGTGATCATTGATTGTGTAACCTTGAATGTAAAAGGTCAAGGTCAAAAGGTAAATCTAATTCAAATTCGTGTTTTCCTTATGTATATCACTTCTAAATGCCTTTCAAGACTTTATCCGAAATATATAGATATCAATATAAACTTAGAAATATAAAAATAGACCCATTTCCCAAAGATCTCTATTTCAATTAAAGTTAATCAGTGTTTGTTGCAGCATAAGCACATTAGTTTATGGACAATCTCCAGCTGATATAATCATATACACAGATTTTGTTACGTCATCGTCATTACATCTGTAACGTAAATGTCGACCATATAACCTCTTTTATCAGCTGTGAATATGAGTTTGTTGGCTGGTACACTATAGACTTTTAAGATTAAACTTGATTCAAACTTTTTTCAATTTTTCAGCATATTTTGTTTCCACAAAAGTAAAAATTCATGAATCAGCCTCCACATGACATGACAAACAAATGGAAATGAAAGCCTCCACATTTTTAAGCTTTAATGATGTTTTTCGTTTCAAGTCAGTTCCTGATGGAATATTTTAATTGTCCATGATCGTTTTCATATTGCACTTTGCAATTTGCAATTCTTACACAATTATACAACCTTGACTTGACAATTGATTTTCTTCATCCGTTGTAAAAACAATTACGATGCTGCTTCCATGTCAGATAGTGATCGATCTTCCCATGTACACTTTCAGCCACTGCAGTAGACCACACTAACAGAGAACCACTCTAAAAAGTTCTAAAGCCCAAACAGATGTCGTGTATAACAGTTGGAGCCAAACGGCCAAAGAGCCAAGGATAAGCAGTTTCTGTACTGTGAAGAGCTTTTCGATAATACATGGTGCGTGAATGATACAGAGATGTAATGGATGAAAGGATAATTCCCAAGATTCATTTCTAAGGATTGGTGAGTATTGAAACTTTACAATTATTTACTTATAAAGGCATTTACCTTCATTATTTTTTGTACATTGGAAATCACACTTCATACACAACTGAATAATATTTGATTCCTTCTATTTGAGACCATGAACTGATGAAAAGAAGTGATAATGAAAATTGAAAGCCATCGATAAATAAGCCTTGTATCTTTTCAGAATAGAATTAACAACGCTTAGGCGATGAATTAAATTAGTATAAACATTTTTGTAATATATTTTTTTTCGGTTTTTGTTTAAAAGATAGAAAAGGATTTTGTGTCAAACAATATATTTGGTAAAGTTTCAAATAACCTTCACAACAATTTTCTAAGTTGTAGCAAATGATGTTTGGTCGCAGTGGTCTCTCCAATAGTCATTATTGACAAAGTCTGTCATCACTTCTTGCTGAGTTTTAGAACTAGGGTGTGTGATGGAACACAATACATTTATGCATGCCGGGACAAGAGGTTAGTTTTCCCAAGATGCTAATAACTGGCACTCAGAGGTTGTGGTATAGTTGTCTGGATACTTGTTCTGACAGAACTAAATGATTCATGAAGTAGCTCAACCTTCTGGGAAAGGCAACAATTAGGACTCTGAGTATAAAGGTCGCAGCTCATTACAAAGTAACAAAGGCTCAACAGTGTATGATTTGCAAAATAATGCATTATTCCATATTCTCACAAAGTGTATATGATTTTACTTCAGTATCACAAACCATTCTCAATAATGATTTAAGCTGAAGAAAAATGAATTCAACACTGGTAGGAAAGCTTGTAATTAGTTGCCAGGTACATGTGACGGTACTTGCACTGCTTGTTTTTAGTAGTAATAAGTTTGCATGCTAAACCAAATACCCGAGAAATAAACACTCGAAAATGGTTTGTGTCAATTGATGTTTGTAAATCGTCTTGGAACATCATTAAAACTCTTATTGCTATAGTTTCGTGAGCTTCCATATTGCACGTTTTTGGACACATGTTCGAGGTATTTGTTGTTCTAGGCAAGTATAGCAAAACATCTTATCAAAATGACACTACTAATACTTCACTAATATCATAGAACCCATCATTATGAAGGGAATTTCTAGTTATGGTTGTCTAAAGTCTGATTTTCCAGTATTTTATTTTCAGTCATCTCTTAACCCTTATCATGTTTTAGATCGACTTTAAAATAAGTGTGCAACTAAAATTTGGAATTCGAGGAAGTTTTTTTCATGCAAGTTTAGTCTCATAATGAACTTAAGTAAATATTTTTTACACCGTTCGAAACACGCTTTATGTTTCATGTTTCGATCTATTTTAATATTCCTCATTTAACGTTACTAAAATCAGCTATGCATTTCTATTGATTAAGCTACCCCCAATTGCAGTTAACCGTAGATACGAACAACCATTTAATCATTCAGTCAATCAATCAATTAATCATTCAGTTAACCGATTGCCACAGATTGGATCAACAAGGTGTGAGTTATATGTTAGAAACTTTTACTGTAAGGGGGCAATTATTTGACGAAGCGTGACGACAGCTACAAGTCGCTACTTGCCACTCATTCAATATCGACCCCTATATTCAGTAGCCCATATCGTCCTAGCTATAGATGATATCAAGGTCAACCTTCAAAATACCATTGACCATGAATATATCTTTACAAACGAAGTCCTAACTGACAAGGTCAGCTTGTGATGCAGCTACGACTGTTGTTAACAAAGGGAGCTTATGGGTTTATGTAGATCGGCCGAAGGGTAAGGATATTTCAGAATTCTTTGCCCTAGGGTAAGATGGAAATAGAGCTGCTCATCTTCCTCTAACAGGTTGGTGGAATATTGCACATTATTGTATTAATATCATGCGACTTGTCATAATGAATATTGATCCCACCTAGATCATCGTGTAGAACTCTTCATGTATGTATACGGTATTGTAAGAAACAAGGTGGAGTAGTATTTATATTCCAATTCATTACTTAAGATGATTGATATTTAATTATTACATTTATGTTTATATATTCAGATATTTTTACTAGGGTCTATCAAACATTTCAATGAACTTGTAAATCGATTTTACCACAATGTCACTGTCGATGTACCCTAGATATGTGTTTAAAATAGAAGAAATCATGGCTTCATAATCACTTTCTTTATCAAACAATAGGGACGGTTTCTTGCTTAAAAAAAATTAAAAGAATTTATATTGGAACTCTACTATTGTGAAATAAAGAAGTTGAACGTTCATGGAATGGACTCGTTTTTCTCATAGGATTCATTGCAAGGACCTAAACAGATTTAAGCATATATGCTGCTTAAAATTTATTATTAATAACAAAGCAAATATGGTACATTCGTATTCTAAGTATAAATATAACTTTCAAATCATTAATTGAACTGTAAATGCGATATCTCTAAACATGTCAAAGGTATACGCGTCATGTTATGTTCACTGGTATTAATAACAAGATAACTCACTAATCCCAAATCGATTTAACAGTGAATACTCAAATAGCACTGACTGCAGCATTCCTGTAAGTTCACTCCTGTACATTGGTAGGTAAGCACATCGAAGATGAAATGTATAGATATCTGCTTAATTTCTGCAAAGTTCATTGGATTGAAAATTAATATAAATTATTCATCATGAATGTATTAAATGAAAATATCTCACTCAAAATTAGGAAAGCTTATCTTATTTTTATCAAAAGCAATGTTTGGTTTAGTATTTTTTCATATAACGGTTAAGCTTACATGAATATCTATAACACAAATTCTGAAGAAACTTCCTTGAGAAAACCTTTTCAAACAAGCAAATGGTTTAAAGGGAAATTTATTTATTTACATCGATGTTAAGGTCGGAGCAATAATCACACAGTGTTATCATTTATACTTTCGGTAATTAATTGAACCCTGCATGTGATACGTTGCTTGTTTTCCCCAGCCAATGTTTGCAATCAATTGAAGTGTATTCTAAATTGTATTATCAATGTATTTGAATATGTACAATGGTTTCAAGATTGTATGGCGTCAGTGTTTACTCCTCTCTCTTTTGAAATACATGTCAAATGAATCTCTGATATAATATATCGTCTTATTTATTGAATTTGACCGACTGACGTGTCAATTATACATTCTGGTTCCAAATAAATAAAGGTCAGAAGATGCTCTGATAAGCGGTCTAGATGGATGTTGGTGATTATTCCGGTTAACAACCATTTAACGACGTGGCTCCAAAATGTTCTTCTTGTGCGTTAATAAAACGGTTGTTAAATGGTTCATAAAACAAATAGGTTCAGTGCAAAATGCTAAGCTGGAAATTATCCAAATTAATAGTTAAGTAAAGTCACATAGAAAGATATGAAATATACAATGGAAATGGTTAGATGTTCACTCTGTGGAGCCAAATCGGCACAACATATAAGCTTACTATAAAACCAATCTTTAGAAGCGGAACTAGGACTCACCTTTGAATCATAGCATCAAAGGATAATAATAAGAAACTTAACCTGTAATTGCCTTGCGATTACCGTTATTATTTTCTTTGTGGTCGTATTATTCTTTTCGTTTTTTTCACAATCGCATCTAGTTTCTAACTAACCCCTTTTTGCTGGCAACACAAAAGACCATTTCCACTCTTTACTGTGCCACATGAGAAGCTGAATTATATAATTTCAAAACTAAAGAATTATTCCTTAAATCCTTTACATTTCAAATTATTTACAGTGATATAAAAAAACAACCTTGATTCAATCATTAAACCAAAAAGAAATACTTGTTTGCAATCAGTGAGAGAAGGCACACACAAGTTATAATGTACATTAGTGTTTTCATTTTTTTTTTCAAATTTTCATCAACTTTTGTGTGCAGTATAATGATATAACGTCATCGAACATCTCAAGCAAATCATTTTATTCGTGGACAGGCGCACATCATGTCAACATATTTATCATTGCTACAATAACATAAGGTAATAAATGTATGTATATACGTAAACAGTGCGTTGACTTGAACATATTTTCCCGTTAAATCTTATACAGGTCAGTCTGATAGAATATCATAGCTCGCTTTGAAACAGTATATGTTAAATTACTTATATAGAAAGAATATTACCACTGTAAAAAATGAGATATTATCATTATGACTTTCGAATAATGTCATAGTTCTATATTTGTGAAGGTAAATAGTTTCTACAAATTTCCTATATGTCATATTTCTAAGCATGACACATCATTTCACAGAGATTCGAGAATAGATATGTTTCGTGTTTTACAAGTATTACGAATTACTGAATGAATCTACCGAAATGTCATTATTCATTCGAACTGATTGTATCCTTAACGCTTAAAATACTTTAGAAATTCAATGGGAATAGTAAAAGACTTAGTGACCAACTTAGATAGGGTTTGAGTGACAAATGAAACGATTGTACCACTTTAAGGGTCAATGCAATTGCCTTGAATCAATCCAGGGCTGGTTTATGTCATTCCAGGTCACCAGTAATGTGGCACCATACATTATAGCAGCAATGTATCCATCCATAAGAATCTTACAAAACCACACAAATTTGGCTTGATATAAATATGAATCATGAAGAAAAAAATAATGAGTACAGGTAGAAAATCTTTGATATAAAATAGGAGCTATATGCATTAACCGATATTCTGAAATTTGATGAGAATGCAAGTTATCACTACTCACACTCCTTTGTGGGATCGACAGGCTGGTTTGTGTCATTCCAGGCTACCAGTAACGTGGAGCCATACATTATAGCAGCGACGTAACTCCATTCACACGAATTTTACAAAATCATATAAATTGGATTAATACTGTAGATATAAATATGAATCTTACAGAAGAAGTAATTATAACTAATGGGTATATGGGTATAAAATAAGAGCTAAATGCAATAATCGATATTCCGAAATTTGTTGAGAATGCAGGTTATCAATTAATACGTCTTAGATAGTTTCTGCCAAGAATCTTACGATAATCGTCTACAGTACACACGGTAATCGCTCTGACAGATGTACCCCTTTCACGCTTAACTACAAATACGATTGATAACAAACAGTAACTGTCAAGATGAACATGATATGTTGATTTTCACACGCCGCTCACCTGTCACTAGTGCTAGACGTTCCCGATCATATAGTGTGACAGCTTATGTAGATTATTTGTAAATGTGTCAATGGAAGCGGTAAAACGTGACAGGAAGAGACCGCGACTACTCTGATAGGGTTTTGGTTTTATCATTATCTCTAGAAAGCCATAAGATGACGCTGCACATTGTATGAAGTTTGTCTCCTAGACCAGAAGTTCAGTTATTAAAAGTGTGAAGAAATCAGATTAAGAACGACACCTTTTAAATACGAACAAAAGCATTCTAATTACACAAACTACCGCATGTTAAGGAATCGTTTTCCAACCGCCGTTATCTCAGTAACAAAGTGGTTATTGAAATTTGAGAGATAAAGAACACGTTTAGTGGCTAGACATTTGTAGTCGTAATATTCACTTAACATGTTTTCGAGTCAGAGAGGTCATGCCTCGATTTTCGAAATTTCAGATTATTTGCTACCAGAATTGAAATAAAATCCATGTGAGAAAGGAGCTTACAAAACTAAAATGTTTCAAAAGCGTTAGCAGAGAAAGTTTCAAAATGTATTGATTACGATAGTTGCATTCTTAAGATGAACTTATGTGTAAGTTGTATTTATCCGTCGTGGATTTAACCATCATGCTTCTTTTGTGCTGACATTGAGGCTACGTGCTTCCAATACATTGTAAAGTAACCAGATTATTTGCTACCAGATTGAATGCTACATAATGAAACTCGCTCTCACGTTTCCCTTGCTGCCCCCACATCATTGATTACAGTGTCATGTTCATTTGATTCTGACACCAAAGACTTTGTGATGTCTGTCGAGACTTGCGCATGCGCCACGTTTCTGTTATTCTGAAGAGTAATGATATAATACATAGTTTTCCATAGTTAGAATCTGATGAGCGCTGCTTTGAAATTGACAACTTCAACTTCGTTGTAAGTGGAATCGATGATACACATTTTCGCACTTACAATGAATGTAAGGTTGCCGATGATATTGAAATCCATTCAAATGTGAATATTTTGCAAGTTCATGCAGCTATAGCTATGTACCCCTATTGTTTGTTTTCATGCATCTTGAATTGTGTTTACTACCTCAACATCCTGCTCGGTCATGAATGTTGTTAACGAGTTATGTAATGATAGTTAGGGGAAAAGATACTTGCGGTTTTTGAATAAGGAAACTTGAGGTAAATAAGAGAAATAATGGTGGGTAACGAATATGGAACTGGTACTTAGGAATAAGGTACTTAGGTTCGGGAGTGAACACATTATGTTCAGATAAAATTATTTGATTTCAGAAGTAACGGAATCACGGTTGGATTAGGAAAGTTGAAGAGTATAGCTAAAAATTGAGGAGACTAGATTGTAGTCGGTCTTGAAGAGACAATTCATGTTTGTTTTGGTCTAAACAGTATAGATATTTCTACTATGTTGTTTTTTTACAAAGTTTCATTAAAGACCATTTAGGTGCATTGAACATGAACATTAAAAAGCATTAATTTTCATATATTTGGCATTGGGGAATTCACATGTTAAATAAATGGTTCGAAATTAATTGGTATGTTGGAATTTTTTAAAGCTATCACGGCCAAATAACATGAAATTGAAATACAGAGCGTTCTCTAAACTGCATGAAGCATAATATGCTTATCATTTCCTTTTTTTAAGATTTGGCATGTCATGTTTTAAGTGTAGGATAAAAACATGACCCGCGGGCATTATTGAAAAGTATGCTCAATGACCGCGGGAAATGCCAACCGGCCAACGGGTCATGTTTTAACCAACTTATAAAACGACAGAAACAGCGGGAAAACAATTTTGTACTGAAATATCAAGTGGTGGACACTGTAATGAAACGTCATTGAGAGTAGATTCAATGTGTTTTCGGTTTTGAAATGCATCGCGCCAACGCAGCGGCATTAACCTTGGTATACGTTGCACGTGCGGCCAGCATTTATCTGTAGTGGGACATTGAATCGCGTGATTTTCACTTAGAAATGGTTTAAAAATCCCTAGTTCGTCAAATAATTTTTAAGAATGATTAAAAGATATTCTTAGCCTTAGTTTACCTAAAAATAAACATAATAATATAAAATAACAAACCACTCAAACTCAGAACTTCGTTATAAAAGGGACTCACTCAGAGCTGTCACATAGTCAGAGTGTTGGTTCCAGTATTCTGGGGTGTGAACCCTGCGGGTTCGAGACGGCATATCTCCAAAAACATTTGCAAATGGGAAAATAAATATGTGCTATTTTTCAAAAGTAATAGTAATTCTACACTATGACTTTAAAAAACAAAACTCAATTATATCGATTGGGCATTATGCCCGGGGCAGAGGGCATTATTTAGATAACCCGGTAACATGATTGAATCAGGTTTGAGGGAAATTACGTAAAATAGTGTCCCGCAAGAACAGTGGAGGGCATCACTGGAGGTTTATAACTAGGATTAATGACAGCAATAAAAGCACTAGACCCATAAACGTTTAAAGTAATGAAGACATAATGAAGTCTCCCATAATGGCATTGTTATAATGAAGATCGATGGAGAATCAATATGCCCAATAGAACGTCAGTGTAGTGAATACGGGTGACCATTTAATAATTACCATTATCATGAACATTTGCACGTAACTTGAGAGGCACGCCTAAGATAATATTTTGAAACCTATATTTATTTAATTTCTGGTAAGAAACTCTGGAATAATAAAATTAGATATTGTTTAGTATTATCATCGCGCTCTCTTTGGAAACATTGTAATCATGCTAAAACAAATTTAATGGGTATCTAACCCAACTTTTTCAAGTTATTCTGTCTCCTATGTTTAAATGACCTTAAACGTCGAATACGCTGTGAAATAGAAAACATACTGTGTTCAGAATGTAAACCAAGCAATGAAATCCAATCTTCTAATAATATGTGATAAAGTCAGGTGACAAGTTAAAATGTTGAAGAAGCTGAAATGACGTTGAAATAGCAGTGCCGAATTCCATTATTAAAAGGGGGATATCATATGAGCGTACATAACATACCATGGCTACGACACGAGTGCCTAAATGTTAGTATTTCCCGAGTGAGAGCGAGGGATATAATGATATTCAGGCACGGGTAAAATGAACATAGTACGTAATCAGGCCTACCAAAGAACAAATCGAATCGCATCAGAAAGCAGCGAAACGTCCACATAAACATACGAAATAGCATCACAAATAAGCGATTCACATCGAAAAGTTACGAAATACATTCACACTTAATTAAACTATTCATAATTTGTTTTCATAACATCTTGTTTTTACAAGAGTAAAAATTTATATATCAGCCTGTATATGGCATAACAAAGAAACTGATTCAATGAAAGTTTCCAGATTTTGAAGCTGTAATGGCTTTTTGGATTTTCAAATAAGTTCTTTCTAAAATATTTTTAATTTCCATGATCATAATGCTTAATCATATCTTGTGTCTAAAACTCTTACACGTGTATATGATTATGACAAGAAAAACAATTTGCTGCTTCCATGTCAGATAGTGATCGACCATGCCTCCTGCATCTCTGAGGCACGTTTTTAGCCACTGCAGCAGACCACATGAACCGCTCTGATAAGCTATAAAGCCAAAACAGACCTTAAGTATAACAGTGGGAGCCCAGCGGCCAATGAGCCAAGGCTACGCAGTCTCTGTATTGTGAAGAGCTTTACAATAATATATGGTCTTTCAATGATACAGACATGTAATGGATAACGGGATATTTCCTAAGATTCATTTCTAATGGACCATTGGTAAGTATTGAAACTTATTCTTGAATACTGTACTTTTTAAAGTAGGCATCTGGCTTTATGAGAATTTGTATTTTTGATTCATGCTTTACACACAACTGAAAAATATTCGATTCTCTTTATTTAATATTAGGAACTATCTACCAATCTTTTCAAGAAGGAATCATAAAAATCGAAAGTCTATTGGAAATAAGGTTAGTTCTTTGTGTTATTAGAAATGTTTTGGTTTTTACATACTAGTCTTGTGTCTCTTCGGAATATAATTAACCACGTGAAGACGATGAATTAAATTTGTTTTGAGATTTATGTTATCTTTTGTATTTCAATTGGTCAAGGTTTTAGAGATAGTTTTGAATTTTGTGTCAAACCGAATACTGGTTTCAAATAAACCTTCACAATAAATTATTACTTTTCTAAGTTGTATTATGTATGATCGAAGTAGTCTCTCTAGTAGTCGGTATTGGCAATGTCTGTCATCACTTCTTCAATGTCTACATCCAACGAGACTAAGGTTGTTTTCCCAAATATGCTAATGAATGCTACTCACAGGTTGTGGTATAGTTATCTGGGATTGCTATTCTGACAGAACTAAATGATACATGTACTAGCCAAACCTTCTGGGAAAGGCAGCAATTAGGACCCTGAGTAGCAAGGTCACAGCTTATTACAATGGGACGAAGGCTCATTTGTATAAAGATGGACCAAATAATGCATTATCCATTACTCTCAAAACATTACATGATTATTGATAACAAGCACTTTATAATCAATTAAAGTAACGACTTATGAAGTCGGCGATGGATGGAAAAGCTGGTAAAGTACTTACCAAGAACTTGTGTTGGTACTTGCACTACTTCTTTTAAGTAGTAATAAGTTTGCATACTAAACGAAATACCAGATAAAAAGTCACTGGGAAGTTGGTTGCTTTGAAGTGATGTTTGTAAATCCTCCTGGGATCATCATTTAAACCTTGTCGTTATACTTTACTTTAGGTTCAAACTAGTACGTGCTGATGCGCCTGTTCTTTGTGATAGGTTGCTCTTCGGAAGTAAAGCTTAATTTCTCAGACTGTAACCTCCACACGCATGTTTTTGACGCGAACATCGGATTATTGATTATTTTTAGTTGAAGTTAAAATACCATCTAAATACACTCATTTTAGGAACAATGATATCTAAATTTTAATGACTTTTGACATTATCTGCAAACAATATCTTAATAAATAAGACGCAGAAAAAAACATTGGGAAAATACTGAAACATGGTACTTGTAACAATTTGTAGAATGTACTTCAATGTTCATTTAGGAAACTATTTTCCTAAAGACAGAAATAGAATATCCTTACTTTGGTTTATCCTGAGCACTTCCCCCTCACCCATTCGCTGTGAGGTTAGTTTTCAGAGGTTTGTTTTCCCCGAGTGAATACAAAAATCAAAGCTTGCAAAACTGTTAAGAAGTCGGCTGATGTGGTGGCTGATTTGTCCTTGATAAGGGATGTTAATGCGGATTGGGGATGGTTAAGGTTTTGGTGGACGGTCATTATTAAGATAATGTTGAATGAATAAATCTGACTTTAACATGAGGCGTTAACGTCTTCGACTACTCTGACAGATATTTTATACAGGAAGTAAGATTCCTTTCTAGCTCCGTAAGAATATAATTAGCACCTACACAAAACGAATTATCAAACTTGCAATACTATTAATTCACGTATGTCAAGGAACCAATCCTTTTGCATTGATTTTTTTACAATTACAAAGGTAACAAATCAAAAGATTAGAATGTTACAAAAAAATGTAGATAAAAATAAACATTTAGTTACTTCTCAAGCAGAATGTGCACATGATTTCTTTTTGTAGTAAACGTTACAGATTCCTGGTTGGCAATGTTGCTTTTCACAGGGCATTTAGACACTATAGAATGTCTAGTTAGGCTTGTAGAAAGCTTACATTTCTTTTAAATTTTGTATTCAGAATTCTCTGTCTTTTTCGAGAAGTAGCACCTTTAACGTGTTTAACTTCAAGTACTAACTGAATTCGTACCATTTTCATGCATATTTTACCTGATGACGAACAAGAGTAAATGTAATTTTAACAAGATGAGAGAACCTTTTTGAAGCTATTTTATGTTCGACATTAACAGTACCCAAATTAACTGCCTATCTATAATTATTAATCGATATACCCTAAATGCGGTTTTATTATACATTCGATTCAATCATTTAATCAATCAGTCAATTAATCATTACAGGTAGGACCACCAATGGCTCCAGTTATATGTAACAACTTCTTGATGTTATTTGCTGGGTATTAAGCGTGACGACAGCTATAAGACGCATTATGCCACTGATTAACAACGACCTATTTATTCAGTAGACCATATTGCCCTGCATGTAACTAGGTCAACCTTCACAATACGATAGACCATTAATCTCCTTACAAATGAAGTTCTAACTGACAATTTCGGCTTTTGTAAAGCATTGACCGTTGTTAACATTGTCAGAATACAAGTCCATCAAGATTCACCGAAGGGTATGGATATCTCAAAATACTTTGCCCTGGGGTAAAGTGGTATTAGAGCTGCTCATCTCCTATAATAGTTTGGTGGAATATTGCACATAATCATATTAATAGCATCTGACTGGTCATAATGAGTATTGGTCTTTCTATCTTCATCGTGTACACCGTATGGCATATAAAGTATACTAAAGATCATCAATATTTACCAGTTGCAAATAAGTTCATGTATTCAGATATCTTTGAATATGATATATCTTATATTTCAATCAGCAAATCAACTTTTCTTCAATCAAAGAAAACACCAATTATTCAATAGCCCATATCGTCCATCCTAATATATATGCCACTTTCAAAACCTCTTTGGTCATTAAATTCCAAAACCTGAAGTCCATGACGGAAAATGTCAGCACATATAGTTGAGCAGTCATCTAGATCCACCGAATGGTATGAATATCTCAAAATACTTTGCTCTATAGGAAGATGGAAATAAAACTGCTCATTTTCCTATAACAAGATGGTGGAATATTTCACTTGATTATGATACTATAATTTGGCTTCTCATAATGAGAATTTACTTCCCCTTGTTCACTAATTAAGGTGTTTACACTAATGCACACGTTTTTCTTGTTACTACGTTAGTTTGAAGAACACCTTTCATCTCCATCCTCATCATCCCCACCACCATCATCATCAGAAATACTTATATATCTGTGATACACTCAAAGACGCTTGACCTCTATGATGGTACTTTATCGCTGAGAAAGCTCCAGGTTGCTTGATATGTCGGTTTAATTCATTGATATAGCCCTAAAGTAATTTTCCAACTGTACTTTTTCTTCAAATCTCATTAGCGCATCATTGTCT
Organism: Phorcus lineatus; assembly: GCA_921293015.1. Lineage (NCBI taxonomy): Eukaryota > Metazoa > Mollusca > Gastropoda > Trochida > Trochidae > Phorcus > Phorcus lineatus. The sequence goes on along the minus strand of OV121092.1, from coordinate 44,026,206 downwards.
TCTGTTGTATCACCATAAAGTCAATGTAAAGTGTTGCCTTTATAGATTCCAATACCCGTACATACTTACGTTTAAATGATTTTCATTTCTAGCTCTAGTTTGATCGATAATGTTCAAAACAATCGATTTCCACCAATCTCATCTCCTTGTGTTCGGTCACGTTCATGATGAAGGCACTATAAAGAAAAGCCTTTGAAAAGTTAAATTTCCAAAGGTCCCTACGATTTAAGTGTTTATGTACGATAATTATCTCAAAGGGGTAGAGCAAATAAGAAATGATGGCTTCAAAACCAACTTTTTGTTATCATACTGTTATAGAAGTGATTGTGAAATCACCTCCAGCGGGATTCGAGTTCTACACTCTACCGATTCAGCCGATGAGATATCCCTCTGGCCAAAGCCAGTAGGAATGCTTTTATCTCACCCTGCCAGATACACCACCTCCACGAAGTGACTCGGCCTCGAATCCAGTCATTTCGATTTATCAAGCACCTCGGTTCGACGTACTCAGGGTTGAGTACTGAGTTTCCCTGGCCCCACATTGGGCGCCAAATGTAACAGAAGTGATTGTGAAATCACCTCCAGCGGGATTCGGGTGAGAGTCCTACACTCTACCTTTTCAGCCAAAGAGAAATCCCTCTGGCCAAAGCCAGTCAAAAGCTTTTAATTCACCATGCCACAATACAATGGGTACAATTTGTTGCTTATAACTTTCTGAGAAATTATATCGAAACATTGCTATTATGTTATAAAGATGTTGGTCGTTCGTAGATTAAATGTTCTGTTATGTAGTATTGATAACAAGATACCTTACCAATACTAAATTGATTTAACTTTGGACACTCTAATGCAGCTGACTCTGCAGCTTTTGTGTAAATTCACTCTTATAGGCATGTGAGTATGGAAAAATGTTTGGACAAATGTATAGACTGTCATTTTTAAAAAAGTTCATTGCACTTGATTATCAGATATTCATCATCAGTGTATGAAATGAAAAACGTCGCTCAAAACAATGAAAGCTTATCTTTTTTTTTCCAAATCTATGTTTGCTTTTCAAGGGCTTAGCATATTTCATCTACTGGTTGAACTTACATGAATATCCACAACACTATTGATAGACAAGCTTGATAAGCACAAAATTATACAAGAAAAATGATAAAGAGGCATCATATTTTAATTCAAGTCGCATATGCTACACGTAATAAATCCCTAGCCTACATAATGACGGATTTGTGATGGTGGCGATAGGTTCTGCAAGGCTTATCAAGTGTTAATTATATGCATATTTTAGCCTCTGCTTGTTTTTCACAGCCAATGTTAGCAATCCATTGAAGTGTATTCAAAATTATATTGTCAATGTTTTTCTCAAATTATGACGGTATCGCTCCGTATCGATTTCAAGATTGTATGGCGTCAGTGTTTACTCCTTTCCCTTTGAATATACGTGTACATAAATCGTCTTGGAACATCTGATTCATTAAAACGCTTATTGCTGTAGTTTCGCGGGCTTCCAAATTGCACGTTTTTGGACACATGTTCGAGTTATTTGCTGTTCTAGGCAAGTAAAGCAAAATATCTTATCAACATAACACTGCTAATATTTCACTAATATCATAGAACCCATCATTATGAATGAAATGTCTAGTTATGGTTGTCTAAAGTCTGATTTTCAAGTATCTTATTTTCAGTCATCTCTTAACCCTTATCATGTTTTAGATCGTCTTTAAAATAACTGTGCAACTAAAATTTGGAATTCGAGGAAGGTTTTTTCTCATAATGAACTTGAGTAAATTTTTTTACATCGTTCGAAACACGCTTTATGTTTCATGTTTCGATCTATTTTAATATTCCTCATTTAACGTTACTAAAATCAGCTATGCATTTCTATTGATTAAGCTACCCCCAATTGCGGTTAATCATAGATACGAACAACCATTTAATCATTCAGTCAAACAATCAATTAATCATTCAGTTAACCGATTGCCACAGATGAGATCAACAAGGCATGAGTTATTTGTTAGAAACTTTTGCTGTAAGGGGGGCAATTATTTGACGAAGCGTGACGACAGCTACAAGACGCTACATGCCACTCATTCAATATCGACCCCTATATTCAGTAGCCCATATCGTCCTAGCTATAAATTATAAAAAAGGTCAACCTTCAAAATACCATTGACCATGAATATATCTTTACAAACGAAGTCCTAACTGACAGTGTCAGCTTGTGTTGCAGCTACGACTGTTGATAACAAAAGGAGCTTATGGGTTTATGTAGATCGACCGAAGGGTAAGGATATTTCAGAATTCTTTGCCCTAGGGTAAGATGGAAATAGAGCTGCTCCTCTTCATCAAACAGGTTGGTGGAATAGTGCACATTATTGTATAATGAATATTGATCCCACCTAAATCCTCGTGTACACAGTCGAAGACATCTACATAAGTTCTGCAAAGTTCATTGGATTAAAATATCAATTTTTCATCATGAATGTATTCAATGATAAGACCTCACTCAAAATTAGGAAAGCTTTTCTTTTTATCAAAATCCATGTTTAACTTTTCAAGGGATTGGCATTTTTCATATAATGGTTAAGCTTACAAGAATAGCTATGACACAAATTCCGAAGAAACTTCCTCTATACAACCTTTTCAAACAAACAAAGAGGTTAAATGGAAATCTATTCATATTGGGCTTTTTGTCAAAAGGTTGTCGTTGCACAAAACAACTATTAACCTTAGTGCCATCCTGACTTGTTCGCAGATAGTTGCTGATCAGTTAGATCTTAAAGTGAGTGAGTTCCATAAAGTATTTGATTTCTTTACAGTTCATCACATTGAAAGTACAAAATACAAAAAAATGGTGATTGAGGTGCATCGCATTTTCGTCACACATATATATATATATATATATATATATATATATATATATATATATATATATATATATATATATATATATATACACTACACGTTATGATTCCGTAGCTTACAGAATGACGGATGTGAGATGATGATGACAGGTTCTAGTCGTATCAAGTGTAAATTACATACAATTCGGCCGCTGGAATGCACACTTTTAATTGTCGTTTATCTAGGGATGGAGATGGAATCCATGTAAAATCTTTTTTCCGATTTTAATCAGGTAGTAAGGTGATTTGCACGTTTGAAAAAAGGCAAATGCCGTGAATAAAGTGATTAATTAAGATGAAAGTTGTAGAGGAGTCAGGTCGATGTTAAGGTCGGAGCAATAATTACGCAGTGTTATCCTTTCTACTTTAGGTAATTAGTTGAAACTTTGCTTGTTTTTCACAGCCAATGTTTGCAATTAATTTAAGTGTATTCTAAATTGTATTATCAATGTATTTTAATATGTACAATGGTTTCAAGATTGTATGGCGTCAGTGTTTACTCCTTCCTCTTTTAAAATACGTGTAGAATGAATCTTTGATATAATCTATCGTCTTATTTATTGAATTTGACCGACTGACGTGTCAATTATACATTCTGGTTCCAAATGAATAAAGGTCAGAAGATGCTCTGATTAGCGGTCCAGATGGATGTTGGTGATTATTTCCAGTTTACAACCATTTAACTACGTTGTTCCAGAATTTTCTTCTTGTACGTTGATAAAACGGTTGTTAAATGGTTCATTAAACAAATAGGTTCAGTGCAAAATGCTAAGCTGGAGATTATCCAAATTGATAGTTAAGTAAAGTCACATAGAAAACTATGAAATATACAATGGGAATTGTTAGATGTTCACTCTGTGGAGCCTTTGAATATACGTGTAGAATGAATCTCAAATATAATCTATGCTCTTTGTAATTGAATTTGACCGACTGACATGTCACTCACACATCCTAGTTTCCAGTGAATAAAGATCAGAAGATGCCCTGGTAACGGGTCAAGTATAACCATTGGAATGCGTGGTTCCAGAATTTTCTTCTTGTACTTTTAATAAAAATGGTTGTTAAATGGTTCATAAAAACTTATACGTTCAGTAAAAAATGCTAAGCTGGAGATTATTTAAATAGTTAGTAAAGTAGAGTCCTATAGAATCAATAAAATATACAATGGAAATGTACACACTGCAGAGCCAAACCGTCACGACCAGTAAACCCAATCTTTATAAGTGGATCCAAGACTCACCTTTAAATCTCCGCATCAAAAGAATGATAATAAGGAACTTAACCTGTAATTACCTTTATATAACCGTTGTTATTTTCTTATTCTTTTTTTTATACGTACATTTGAGATACTAACTAACCCCGTTTTGCAAGGCAAACGAAAGACCAGTTCCGCACTTTACTCTGTCGCATTAGAAGCTGAATTATTAAAAATTATAACTATATTAGCTTTCCCTAAATCCTTAACATTTCAAATTATTTCCAGTGATATAAGAAAAACAACCTTGAATAAACCAAAAGAAAGATCCAATTGCGATCGGTGAGAGAAGGCACTTAAGTTATAAGAAAGTAAATCTACATTAGTGTTTTTATTTAGTTAAAATGATATAACGCCATCAATCATCACCAGAAAATCATGTTTATTCGGGGACAGGCATATATCATATTTGTCAAACACATTGTTTATTGCTAGCATAACATAAGGTATCAATGTATGTATATACATAAAGATGGCGTTGAAGTGAACACCCTTTTTCCGTTAAATCTCATTAAAGTCAGTCTAACAGAATATAATAGCTCGCTTTGGAACGGTTTGTCCTAAATTACTTACATAGATAGACTATTACTACTGTACAAAAGTTGGGATATTTACACTTATTTTCGAATAATGTCATAGTTCTGTATTTTTGAAGGTAAATGGTTTCTACTAATTTGCGATAATCATTGTAAAGTCCTAAAGCATGACAAAATATTGCAGAATAATTATGTTTCGTATTTTACAAGTATTACTAATTACTGAAGGAATCTACCGAAACGTCATCATTCATTCGAACTGTTGGACAGGGTTATCATCCTTAACACTTAAAAAGGAATTCAACAGTAATAGGGAACAATAAAAACCTTTAAATTAAATATATGTTTAGCTGACCAACTTGGCTGGGATTTAAGTGACAAATTAAACGAATTTTAAGGCTCAATGCGATTGACGGGCTGGTTTATGTCATTCCAGGCCACCAGTAACGTGGAGCTATACATTATAGCAGCCACGTAACTCCATTCACACGAATGTTAGAAAATTATATCTATTAGATTGATACTGTAGATATAAATATGAATCTTTAAATTAATTAAAACTAATGGGAATATGGCTATAAAATAAGAGCATTAATCGATATTCCGAAAATCGTTGAGAATGCAAGTTATCAATACTCACACTTGTTAGTACGTCTTAGATAGTTTCTGCCAAGAATCTCACGATAATCGTCTACAGTACACGCGGTAATTGCTCAGACAGATGTACCCCTTTCACGCTTCACTACAAATACGATTGATAACAAACAGTAACTGTCAAAGACGAACATGATATGTTGTTTTAACACGCCGCTCACCTGTCACTAGTGCTAGACATTACCCATCATATAGTGTGACAGCTTATGTGGATTATTTGTAAATTTGTTAATGGAAGCGGTAACACGTGACAGGAAGAGACCGAGACTACTCTGATAGGGTTTTGGTTTTATCATTATCGCTAGAAAGCCATAAGATGACGCTGCACATTGCATGAAGTTTGTCTCCTATACCAGAGGTTCAGTTATCAAATGGGTGCAGAAATCAGACTAAGAACGACACTTTTAAAATACGAACAAAAAAATTCTAAATACACAAACTACCGCATGTTCATTATTTAGCAACCCAGGGAATTGTATTCAAACCGCCATTATCTCAGATACCAAGTGTTTATTGAAAATTGAGAGATAAAGAACGCGTTTATTGGCTAGATATTTGTATTCTTAATGTTCACTTAATCCGTGAAAATGTCAGAGAGATGATGCCTTGATTTTCGAAATTTCATTTTTAACCTCTAAACCATTTGCATTTGTACAGCAGGTAAATGCTGATAATGACTAGATTTTAACACAAACGTACATTTTAACAATTATTGACTTATCCTGTTTTTATTAATATTTTTAGTTCTAGAAAAAGAAGTTTACTTATTGAAGGTGTCCTCTGCCGATTTGCTTTTAATTGAAAAATTCCTTTGGTTTAATTCGCTGCTATTGAATTGTTCTACTCATTAAGATAGGGATAAAGTTGGAGTATCAAGCAAATAAGCAAATCAGCAGGGAAAGCGTTGGTTGTATGCAAGCAGCATCATCCCATTGAGGTACAGTTTTTATAACAAATGAAAGTCGTGTTTTCAAGGTCGTGCTACATTAAGAAGGTTGCATACTTTACCAATAACTATACCAATGTTCGTCGATAGCGAAATCGAAAAACTTCTCTAGTAACATTTAATATTGTCGGCTACATAATTTTTTACTAATAAAGTTTTCCAGAACCAAAAACACTTATGTTGTTGGAATAGGATATTTACATTTGTTTGTGAAGGAAGGGAAACTATGGATTGGTGTGTATTTCCTTACAATATATTGTAGCGCTAACAGATTATTATATAGAATGGAAATAATACACATGTAATATAGGAGTTTACAAAATGTTCCAAAAGCATGACCAAAGAATCTTTCAGAATGTATAGATTACAATAGTTGCATTATAAACATATGATGGATTTAACTATCTTGCTTCTCTTTAGCTGACATTGAGTGTCCTTGTTCCAATACATTGTAAAGTTACGAGATTATTTGCTACCAGATGGAATGCTACATAATAAAAACTTGCTGTCACATCTCCCCCGCTGCCCCGACATCATTGATTTACAGTCATGTTGATAGTCATGCTGAAACCAAAGACGTCTGCCGAGACATACGCATGCGCCACGTTTCTGTCATTCTGTAGAGTAATGATATTATTCATATTTCTTCATATATAGGGTCTGATGATTTCATTAGGAATCGCTGATACACATTTAACACTTACAACGGAATTAAGGTTGCCGATGATATTGAAATCCATTCAAATGTGAGTATTTTGCAAGTTCATACCTCAATGTAACCATATTATGTGTTTACATGCATCTTAAAATGTGTTTACTTCCTCAAACTCCTGCTAGGTTATGAATGTTGTTTACGAGTTAGGTAATGGTAGTTAGGGAAAAAGATACTTGGCGTTCATGAATAAGGAAACTTGAGGTACATGAGAGAAATAGTGGTAGGTATCGAATGTTGAGATAAAATTATCGGGATTGTGGGCTTTAAGCTTTCAGAATTAACGGAATCAAGGGTGGAAAAGTTGAACAGAAGCTGAAAACTGAGGAGAAAGGATTTTAGTCGGTCTTGAAGAGACATTTCATGTCCGTTTGAGGCGAACTTGTATAGATATTTCTACTCTGTTTTTTTTTTTACAAATTTACATTGAAGACCATTTAGATGCAATGGAAATGAATATTAAAAAACATTAACATTTTCATATATTGGGCATTGGGGATTTAATATGTTAAATACGTGGTTTGAAATAAATCACTATGTATGGATTTTGTCAAAATATCACGGACAAATAACATGACGTGGAAATACAGAGTGTTCCTTAAATTGCATGAAACATAAGATGCTTGTCATATTCGTATTCTATGATTTGACAGGTCATGTTTTATCTAAGATTATTTACACCAATAAAAGAATCTTAGAATTAATGAAGACATAATGAAGTCTCCCATAATGGCATTGTTATGGAGAAGATCGATGAATAATGAATATGCCCAATAGAACGTCAGTGTGGTTGACACGGGTGACCATTTGATAGTTAACCATTATGATGAACATTTGCACATTATGTGAGAGGCAAGCCAAAATTAATCTTTTGAAACTTTTATTTATGCAATTTCCATTTTAAAATTTCTGGAAAAATTAAGTTGGATATTGTTTCATTTTATCATCGCCCTATCTGGAAACAATAGAATTGTGCTAATACTAATTTAATAGGTATATAATCCAACTGATTCCAGCTATCACGTCTTCTATGTTAAGACTTAAATCGTCGAATACACTGTGCCAAAAACGAACATACTGTGTTAAGAATGTAAACCAAGCAATACGAACCACTCTTCAAATAATTTGTGATAAAATCAGTTGAAATTTCTAGAAGCTGAAATGACCTGGAAAAAGGAGTGTCGAATTCCATTATAAGAATATAGGATATCTAACGAATGTCCATACCATACTATGTTTGAACAATGTAAAATAAGTTTAATTGGGACCATTCAAATAAACTTTATTTGGTACAAAGTTTGAAGAAATAACGACACATCTGAACTGAAACATTATCTGATAGACGTGGTTTTGTTTGACCTAATATTTACCAATAACGGTCGTTTCCATTACCTACGCCATGCCTAAATTTATTCATATCTTTTTATAATAATCCACGAATTCAATCTATGTTAACACGTATCTATATACATGTCATTGTACATTGTGTTCGCTGCTGCGATAACTCATTTAAATTCAATACCTATTTTCTGATATACATGCACACAAAACAAAAATAACATTATCACAATAACATAACGCGGAGCTAGGTAACAAACAAAAGTATTAAGCATGTCTTTCATTAAGCATTCATTCTGTGAGTATTTGAAATTAATATAGATGCTTTTAACTTAAATCTAGACGCAAAATGAAAGGAAATGATACTAAAAGTATTCACTCAACTGAAATACGATTAGACATAACTGCCACATGTTACAAAAGATTCCGACAAATTACATAATTATAAAAACTGAGAGAACAAACATAGGAGAGAAAGCAGAAGAATAATGTTTTCACAACGTATCGCCTACAATTTAACAATGTTTAATTAAATCAATATTTCAGCATAATAGGCTATTTAGATGCCAAATCATTAACAAGTTAAAAACAATAGTTTTGAATTGAAGACAGTTTAGTATTCTGTTTATTACTTACTTGCAATATTGTGACTTCATACGCGCAGCGGTATTACATTAATTTAATATCGTCGGTCAAATATTACGATGCAGTATCTTACACGGGCGAGTAATAATAATGTCATATGAAATGAAACCGATGAGCAATCAATATAGGGATGACGATACAATACTAGGCATACTAATACCGACAGGATACATAAAATATTGATAAATAAATAGATAGTATTATATGGGTATTTTCATATCACATCCTGTATCAGCCCGAGAGCTTAAGCTCGAGGGCTGATATCGGTCGAGGGCTGATACAGGATGTGATATGAAAATACCCATATCATACTATTTTATCATATATACTTACAAAACAACAAAACCAAAAATAACTGTAACAATATCAAACTTTAATTAATAACATTGATAACAACACCTTTCTCGCTGAGATACCTGTTGATGCTCAACTGAAATGACTTAAAGATTCGGGCTTATATATCTCACCATTTTGCTTCTTAGCCAGTAGAAAGAATCTGGCCATATACTTATCTAGTTCATGTGAAGGTAGGTTTTCGGGTGCCCATTCAAGCTGACAAGCCAATCGGAGAACTTTTTCATGTCACCTGTCGTCTTCCTTACAGTGTTAGGGTTTCTCATTCTCTTTACAAATGCTTCTGTGTCAATGCCGTTAGCTTCTATGCTCACTTGGTTTTCCTTTTCTTCGTCGACTGCCGCTTCCATGATCGTATCAAGCTGAAATATCCGATCAGTAAGAGACTGCAGCGTTCTTTCCGCGATATCGGCCATGTTGTAACGTCAGCTGTACAAAGGGACACAACTCTAGGCTCTAAATACCTCGCGACTTCGATCGTTTTTTCACGTTCGTTGCCTAGCGTTCCATGTTCAAGGTTATCTTCTTTGCGGGCTGATACAGGGTGCTTGAAATTCGCACGAGTTTTTTTAAAAGTAATATGACACACTTCCGAGGATAATAATTTCTTTATTACCGATTCTACTCCATTTCAAAGGCATGGAAAGTTTTAGTCAACGGCATTCTTCTCTCCCGACGGCTCGCTACAGTGACGTCGCGAACAATGATTTTATGACGTCACAGACCACGAAATACGGTAACTCGCGCTAAGACAATCGTTGCTATAGGCAAAAATTATATGTGCACATGTGCTCATTTTGAAAATATGACAGCGCTTATGAATAACCATATGGGTAATAAAACACAAGATAACTAGTCGCATGATCATCAGTTGAAAACACTTTCTCGTGATCTCCTATCCTTAACAACCCGTCTCAATATAGATCTATGCTCTCAATCATTAACAATTCTTTAATTACACTCGTGCATAAAATGTCGTAAAGCAGTAAAAGTACAATAAGAATAATTTACATTAATGTTATATTTGTATCAATAAGTATACTTATTGGTGCTTTCAGGGTTGGTACACGCAAGACTGTGTATTGATATTAGTGACATACACGCGAGACCCACATACGGTAAGCTATGATGTGCGGTGTTTGTTTACAAAGATTAACAACAGCGACAAAAACCCAGTGCGAGGTGAAAGTAGACGGCATCTGCCCACAGTAGACAGTTCATATTCACATATGGGTTGGGCAAATACAACATTTATGGTAGTCGCACCTCAACGAAACATAAAAGTACCCATTTTGATCTTCTTTCAAATTGAGCAATTCTTTCCACTAGTACGAGAGACAACATAAACAGGCTATATAGCGTACACACGTTTACAAATTCAAGCTAAAATATCATTTGGGCCTGTTGTTGTGTTTAAATGAAATGACAGGCATTGCCCGAATAAAAAAAAACATTTGTTGGAAGGTGAGAAAAATGTTCTTAGTTTATCGACATTATTGAACTCCGTAAAGATTACATTCAAATTCCCTCATTAACTGTGAAGAAGACCTCTTTCAAACGAATGCAGTTGACAGTGTAATACGTTATGGTGTTCATCTTCATTTAAAATTTCATTAGCATAAAAACGTTTATTCTTTTTTTTATCCCAATTTGTGAACTTTTTAAAAGCAGATGAGAAAGTACTTCTTTTCTACATCCGCTCTCAATAATTTCCGGTAAATCCCGAAGAAGAGGTGAATTAAATTCAAAACATTGATGAAAGTACCAACGTATAAAATCAAAATCGATCCCTGCAGTTACCGTAAACTGATTATTGCAACTGGAGACCATCACAAGACAGAAGGGACCTCAAAGATTATACACACGGTGTTTAGGTTTAAGTGTTTAAGATTAGGTTTTTATTCAATATTGAAAGCGAATATTATTTTATTCTGAAACACTCATCTTTGAGGCTAAAGTTTAAAAATCAATATCATAAGGTAAATCTATTCAATCAAAAGTATTCTAATATATTCTAAATTTAAAGAACACATTGTACAGTATCTTGTTAATAATGGTGTCTTGCGTTTCCTCGGCTGAGGCCTAATTGTATACCTCGAAATCACTGCGATCCGCTGTAAAGTCCACAACAAGACACAAGACGTGTCAGACACATGCGCGGTATGTGTCTGAACTTACAACTGTCTAGATTTATGACAAAAATGAAAGGTTTGATCAAACAGCTAAAGTCGTATCAAAGAGACATGGTATTCAAATTACACCCTCTTTTTTCACTCTATCCTTTCGAAAGGTCCAAAGATTTTTTTACCAATGTACAAAAATTCTTCGAACAGCATGGAAGACCTCCGGGTAACAATTCACTTAAAAGGCGTCAAAAAGTTTTAACGTAAATCTATTACATTTATTACGGATAAGATGAAAGGTCATCGGGGTGAAAGGTCATCCTCAAATGTCAAGGTCTTTATAATCCTTAAGGCAACTTTTGTATGTATAAACCTGTTATTTTAAAAAAGTGAATTGGTAACCAAAGCTTTAATCTAAATTCGGAGATAATCTACATAAGCAAACGCACCTTAAATATATACTATTTGTAACATTTACTTCAGGAAATCTATTGATTAGTCCTACTTCCTAACATAATTGTCCTTTTAATATAAATACCCCAAACCATATGCTTTTAATATTGTTAAGATATATACGTATAACCAATCAGTTTTATATATAACTTCCAATTTTTTGATGTTATCTTTGACTATTGTTAAATTAAAGAAACGTGAAGAGTCGGTAACAAATAAATCATTACACTTTGAAGTGTGTCTGTTGACTTTCACGTAACCCGTGCAAATTTGTGTTTAAACCTCACTCTCGCGCGTTGAAAAAAACAAATCCGACTCGTTTCATGAAAGTCATATGCTACATTTTCTCGGGAAATATTTGTTATGTATGTATCGTAAAACATTTACCCTTTATTAATCAATGAAATGAAATCAATGAATGAGTGTTTTCAGAAACGTCCTTTGTCAACGTTTTGATTTGGATAAGTTAACCTTACCTTTATTAAGGATGTATTTTGCGGATCAGGTGGCAAAGTGTTTATGATCTATTTCCAACAAGCAGGATACACTCAAATGTACTCCTTAGCCCCTTTTTGTGTGCCTAGACCGGAAGAACATGTCACTTCTATGATGTTTTGTATGTTCAGTGTTGATATGGCTGGCTTATAACACATCTAGAAAAGGAAGTGGTTACTTTTCTTGTAAAGCAAGGAATATAGCTTACAATATAGCTCATGGATTAAACTCTTTGACAATTCAATTGTGACGTGTTAGTGTCCGACCCCTATCTCCAGTTTAAGAATAAGTGTTAATACAGTATTTGCATTAACACCGAAACAAAGGGCATCAACATAAAAAATTCTTGTATTTATTTTTCTAATAAAGGTTTCTTTAAATGTTCGACTTAAACGGTGACCAAACTTTGTACTATTGTTAAAAGTGCAAGATAATATATGTGAAAAATATTGAAACACCTGACACTGAATTTGCAGAAAGTAAAACTTGATATTTCTTCGTACTGATATGGCTTGTGTCTTTGGAAATGGAGGAGATTGAGATGTACTTCTCTGTTTTATTTTGTTCATTAATCATTGCTATAGATTGAAGTAGATTATTATTTTAACATTTTGATTGTATGAAAGAAATACAGTACACACTCTATAATCATAATCTTTTTTCAAAATATTTGTAAACGCGTGACTTTGAAGATACACTTAAGTGTACATATATCCAATGTGAGATATTTCTTTCACTGCATTTCATAAATATTCATCGGAAACGATTTACCCGGAATTAGTGAGGATATGACCCCATTATAACGAAAAGCTTTGATCAATCATAGACAGACTGTAAACTCATCTTCAGAGTCAACAAAATATGACAATTTAATCGAATGAAAATGAAATAATATAAGTCGTCCTTTGTTTCATAACACTGAATAAAAATATCTTCCAGCGCATGAACACCTGTCAGTTTCAACCCCATAGTAATCTATAAATTTTTCTCTCCATATTTCAGATACTTGAAACGATGGGAAGCAAGAATTCTCTCCTCAACTATCTGTATCTCGGGTGAAGCATGAGAAACACCATGGAGATTTTGGACACCACAACATCTGGATTGGCAGTGACAATTGATCTGGGGTCCCTAACGCCATCATTAAATGTATCGCAAGGTACCCCTCAACTACCCTACAGCAGAGAGTCAATTAACAACTTGGAGCGCTATTATATTTGGGGAATACTTATTCTTGGATTTCCTGGCAATTTTTTCAGTATCATTACAATTATACGGATGTCGCGGTTCAAATCATCATCATTCTACGTAGCAGCGCTTGCAACTGTGGACAACATAGCTTTAGCTCTCAAAGCAGCTTTCATGGAATTACAGTACCACCCAAACGTTTTCTCTCAAGCGGGATGCAAGCTTATCTGTTTCCTCGGACTTCTCACAGCAGCGTTTTCTAACTGGTTACTTGTTGCCATGGCTGCTGAACGATTTATGGCGGTTCGATTTCCTCTAAAAGTTGCCAGCATGTGGACTCTCAAAAGAGCTGTCATTCTAACACTTGTGCTATTGTTTATGCTAAGCTGCATCCATCTTCACCTATTCTGGACAATAGAAAATGACGTATATGGATGCAAATATGTTGAGGATTATACGCATTTTACAGAGTCGTATTGGTACTGGCTCAGTGCGTCGTTATATGCTTTCATTCCATGCACCGTGTTAATCTTATTCAATTTTCTCATTATCCATCGAATACAACGATCGTCTAGACTTCGACGTCGACTTACCGTTGAACGTAGTAGTCTACCGCCGTCAGCAGCCCCATTGCACCCTAAGCGTCTATCATCTGCTGCTAATGATAACCACATAACTGTGATGCTTGTCAGCGTGACGGTTGTCTTCGTGATCCTCACTATACCGCGCTGTGCTGTGCTTCTTATCATAATTGGAGGTGCACCAACTTCTGAGGAGGAGAAAGTAACCCGACAGCTCCTTGAGGTAATTACCTCAATGTTTGCGGACTCAAACCACGCTATCAACTTCTTCCTGTATTTTATTGCTGGCAGACAGTTCAGATACCACTTCATTAGGATGTTTGTTAAAAGGAGACAACCCCAAAACTATGTCACCAGAAAGACCACTATAGGTAAAGAGGAAGAACAGGAAACCGCCAGCTGATCAGAGACAATGTAAGGATTCTTGGACACATTTGAAATAAATAATCAAACCTTGGCATTAAGGTAACGTTCGCAACGATGATAAGGTGCGTGCTTTGTGGAAAAACTTGCATCAGGCCAGAGCACCAGATGAAAAGACAAGGTTACCTTGAGTTAGCTTGTTATCAAGAAAAGACTTCTAGTCGTTGAAATTATGAAGACTATTTAACCTTTTGTAAGTGTCTTGCTTATGGTCGCTGTACTTTAGGCTTCGTAGAAAAACAAGGACGAGTGTTATAAACTCTGTTCAGTAAGGGTCGAAATCAGAGAAATCACACTTCCAGGGTCAGATTGTTAGTTAACACTTAACGATGACAAATGTGCTAATGCATTTAAAGCATTGGCTTCACATGGCTGACAATTTTGGTAGCTGTAATATCTCATAAATCATAAATCTGTATTTGATATACTTTGATATGCTGTCATCTTGAGATGTGTATAGAGAAAGACTTTCTATGTCTCTACTCAATTATATCATTGCATCTGTTGGGAGACTTTGACTTTTGATAATTAGTCGCATAGTTAATGGAGTGGTTAAGTGAAGTTAATCATTTGTTTTCTATTAAGATATCGCATCTTTTGAAGCAATTTGCACTATCAATTGTTTTAAAGATAATCATTTCAAAATATGTATTGGCAAGATAGCTCTTTGATAATCGATCAACACTAACTATCATTTATCTTTAACTGCCATTATATCCATTCGAATGTACAATTGATCAGTTAAGTTTATAAAACGATTATATGCCTAATGTTGAAGCGACAACATTCTATATAAACATTGAAGTGTCAATATAAATGGTTTCAAATCTCGCATTGTACTATAACGCCCGTATTACTGCATTCTCTCCCAACAGCGGTAGCTCCGTCATAAATTCCTGTACAAACTCTGTCTCGAAGGTTTCTCGGGTCAAAATGTAGAACGCTGTTTGGATGCAATCAAAGTTAGTTGTGCAATCAGCCACGCAGTTTCAAAAGTTATCATTCAAATCGCTTAAGTTAATTCCGGTAGCTTTACAAAAGTTAAACTTTATTCGAATATGCACCTTGCACTTTGAGTGGTCTTTTCATATTGCGACTGCATCATTGCATAGACCTATGTGACAACAAATATGTTATTCATTCATTCGATGTTTTCATTGGCTGAAATATTGCCAGGTAGTTTAAGTTGCAAAATTGTCCCGCTAAAGGGAAACTGCCTAAAGCCCGAGAAACCTTCGTATTAAGAAAGAGGTTGTATAGGAATTTCTGACGGAGAGAATGGTATTAATGTAGATTCGGAATTGTTAGATAGATAGAGTATAATAATCGTGTGAAAAGCAACCAATTATGTCAAGTTAAAACAATCTTATGTACTAATCGAATGTCCAACAGACATTGATATATTGTCATGCGAGTTTCCTTTGGTGAACTTCATAATCATACATACCGGTGTTTAGCATCAAAACGATAAAAGCGGAAACATTTTGTGATAACCAGTACATTTAGATTGGTGTAATACATGTTTCCATGTCATGAATAATAAATCAATCTTATTCATCCTTTCCACATACTATGATCATTGTTTCGCTTTCGTGTATACTCTAACCTTCTTGATTTGTTTTACGCCTAAACCAATAAACAGAGCATTTACAGAGATGAATCAGTTTCATTAAGATGCTTCTATTTGTCTCGTTTAACGTAAGAATAAATAGGAGACAATATCTGGAACATTGTTCACTTTTTTATTCATTGTACCAGGTGAAGTGTTGGATAAAAGTCTGGGTGAATTTGAGTTTGAAGGTATATTTGAGAACCATTCAAACCATAATTTTGAGGACTCAGTAAAGACACATTTGAGTCATTGAAGCGAAACACGTGACAAGAAAACATGTCTTCAGCCATTTCGGTAAATGAGAATTTATTTCATTTTAAAATTGATCAACTCTAAGGTAGGCAGTAAGGTTGGTATATGATGTAAACTGATACGTAGTTTCGTATGTTTATCACAATGTGTTCACTTAGAGAGCCACTCCGTGAGTTGTTGGAGTCATATATGCCAAACTTAATGAATGGTGTCATTTGATCGCGAAATATTGACTGTTACCAAAAAGACACATTTTAAAGCTTGTTGGTTTTTTACAGGGACAATATGAAGGTAGAACGTGGCAATTAAGATCGAAAACCGGACAGTGGCACGCGTCAGATAGTCAAACGTAATTTTGGAGAGTTATCTAAAACAGCTAGGAGGGCAGTTAGGAGTTGATAATGTTTGTTAGGTTATATAACTAGTATCCATGTATATTGGACGTGATATCTACACCTCTGTGCATTTATAAGACTGTTTTTAATTGTTCATGGAATACAAATATTTGTCATACATATATGTCTTTTGGACATGAAAAGTTAAAATGTTTTGATTTTATATCACCACATATGACATTTAGGTTCGTATCAAAGGTAAACAATATGTTACAAAATCACGGATTGGCTCATTAAAGTATTAGTAGTTATATGCGCAATCTTTGACGACTAAAATATCTATAATAATTGCTAAATTACCAGAAATTCTTCTCTAGTAACTCGAAAGAATGTGAATGAAAAAAAACCCGACCCTGATCCCTATTACAATGCACTGAGAAACAGCCAAGGAGTCCCAAATAAAAATAACACAAATTGTAGTTCTTAGATAATGTATAGAAAAGTCTTTCAAAGGCAGATTATTCATGTAAAAAACATTGATTGTGAAACTATCACCACTCTGTGCATTGATACACGCCAACACATGCCTCCTGATTGACGTCTTCGGCAAGCGGGTGACGCGAGGGGATGATTGTTCAAGTACCTGCCCCTGTTCATGTCCGTTCATGCTCATATTTTCCATACTTTTCTATTTTGTAACTACTAGTATTCTTTTCATTGAATTATCCGACATGTGATTGTTTTGGTTCACATTGAGATAACCCATGTGCACTATCAAAAGCCATACCCCTTAGTGATCTTTAAGTAAACAAATACCATGAAGGGATAGTTCCTAAAATACACAAATTAAAACATTTATAGCAACAGAGTCGTAATTCACACTCAATGTCGACCATCCTCCCCACTGTGAATTACAACTTATAGTCAAGTTCCGTTATAAAGACGATGAAAGTTGAACAAATGCACGTACATATGAAATCCTCATGTCTAGCCGGGCTGCTTTGAGCAAGCGGATTCTATAATGTTCAAAATGTTGAATTTCTTTCTGACTGGTGCAGTACTAGGTATGGACAGTACACTGATACGACTTCTCATCGGCACTCTTCTCCATACTGCCTCTACGGAAATGCTTCCAGAAAGTGGCCTTGATCGTCATTCGTTTCACTCAGCATCAGAGTCATGTCGCCAAGTTCTTCATCGGCTTACCATCAGACCACCTGGATGTCGACCTAAGGCTTTGATCAGGTCTTCCTGTCGGGGAACCTGTCATTCCAGAAATATCCCAGAATGGAGTTATGAAGACCAAGAAATTAAGCACATAGAACACTGCACCTGCTGCAAACCCTTCCTGAAAAGAGTGCGTGTTGTTCAGTTTACCTGTCCAGGGAGACCGCAAGGTAAACTCAGATTCAGGATGGTTGGGGCGACTGATTGCGCGTGTAGGCCATGCGCAGATGCAAACCCAGAAACAGAACAACCCTATGAAGTATGACCAATTTTAAAGGACCACGCCTTTCGGGTGGAGACTGCGTAGTGTAAATTGTACCTGCCCGGCTAAACCACAGAGAAAATATCAGAATCGGGATTCTTTCGACGACTATTTGCGCTTGCAAATGTGGATATGAATAATCTATATCTAACTTTGTCAGTGTTCTTGGAGTTTTAATACTTTTCTGGTAAGAACCATTTCTAATTCATCTGAAAATAAACCTTTTCTATCCTCGTCTTTTCTGTATTTATGATTTGATTGACAAGTTGAAAAGCAAAAAAATCTTATCTAATCTAAACTATGTATTGCAAATCTTTAATCGTGATGAAGATTAAGCGTTATGAGTTACATGAATTAAGAGGAAAAACTTTATGAATTGATCAGATTTTATATGTACTTGTACTCTGGGATCATTGCAACAGATAGGGTAAAATTATTTTCTTCGAAAAAAAAATCCACATATAACGATCATGTTAATATCTTTTTATATGTTAGCCAAATTTACGGAAATGCGGAAAGCGCTAAAATATCTCAACCCGTATCAATGAACTCACACTGTCTATCGTTTACATAACGGTCTTGTGTATTAAAACTGATGGATAAATCACGTTAAACATGCCAACTGGTTGCATTCCCTGCCATAAATAAAACTTGAACTGCTGAAAAAATGGTAAAAAACGAGATTTATAACAATTTTGAAAATGAGAATATTCTTTCGTTGAAAATGCCAATCATTGGAGATACAATCTTAACATATTTTCCGATTTATTACCTTGCCAATGCAAGTAATACGTCTACAGGTAGGACGGTCAAGAATATACTTTTCAATCAAAACAAAACAAAAATAAAAATGTTGACTTCAGAAATATGCGATATCAGATAACTATATTCTCATATATATATTATATCAAATAAATTTGGATATTCACATACATAGAGAACAAAGTTTCAAAATTGCATGATACATCTGTGGAGAAAAAAAACGACAATAGGACTAAATGGACCCCCTTCACATAGAAACTAAAGTTTTTTGTGACTTAGTATCTTTAAAATAATCATACAAGATGACATTTTGAGAAAAACGTAAAGGAACTGATTTTTCACCCAAAATAACTATCTTCCGTTTGTCAAAAGTATGCGATGGATTCTGATTTTAACTGTCATGAACAACAATTTTGTAAACAGGTATAAACAATTATTCAAAATAACCGAAATGATATCTTAATGAAATCATGTTCTTAAATTGCAAAATTATGATTCTATCATATCATACAATTACTTTTACTGCAATGTGGTCCTCTTTACTGTCAGACAAAACTTACTGGTGGAAAAACTTGGGGGTGCTTAACTTTTTTCTTTATGTATATTTTGAATCATTCTGTAAGTGAATGTTGATTTTTCGTTTTCATGTATTTTTATTCGTACGTTTCACCATTGTTCATATAAAATATATTTATTATTATTATTATTATCTTATCTTAATATATAATCTTAAATTTTGATGTCCTGGAAATTCACCGTTCAGATGACGAAGCATACAACTATTTTATATTGCAAAACACTTATAATTCAAACTAGACATGTAGGTTTTTAGTAGGATTGTTCACCAATGTATGAGGACTTGATTGTGACGTCAAATATCCTAACACACATGCGGCAGTTGTTATTAATTCGCCTTCGGAAATAATGCTGGTATTTAGTACATATATTGAAATACGTTTGGTTTGTGCATGAGCTATTTACTGGGTGTTTGGAAATACAACTCTGTGCTGCAGTCAAAATTATATAGTGTTGCTTTCTGACAAAACGCCAGTTACTCTAACGGTTCATTCTCTACCGACAGAGGTAGCTCCGTCATAAATTCCCATACAACCTCTGTCTTAATTCGAAAGTTTCTTGTGAACGAAATGTAGAGCGCGGATTGGATGCAATCAAAGTTAGTTGTGCAATCAGCGACGCCATATCATAAGTTATCATTCAAATCGCCAAAGTTATTTTCGTAAGCTTTCTAAAAGCTTAACTTTATTTGCTTATGCACCGTGCACTTTGAGTCGTCTTTATAGAACACAAACGCCTCATTTTCCGACTGTTTCATTGCACAGGCCTGTGTGATATCAAATATGTTATTCATGCTTTCGTTGTTTTCAATGGCTGAAATAGCTAGCTAATTTAAGTTTCAATATTGTCCCGCTAGGAGAAAGTGCCGGCAGGCCGAGAAACCTTCGTATTAAGACAGAGGTTGTATAGGAATTTATGACGGGGCTACCTCTGTCTGGAATTTTCTTTCTTTCTTTCTTCGCTTTCTGCTAACGGTTATATTATAACAAATATTCAGAGTGCTTAAGCTAATGTCACAAATCAGTCATTCTTCCTTTCATTCATGCACAGTGACTTAAATGAAGGATATTGTCAATAATGTAAATTACCTATATGTGCACCGCCCCTCTGCATAAAATTCACAATGCTTTCATATAGAAATACTCTTTATGGATTATCGACTTCGTTATTGTTTCGTGTGAAATGCACTTGACCTATCAGTACAATAAAGAAGAACACTTGTATTATAGATAGACTTAATAATTACCTCGGTCAATAATTGCTTGTACCTTTCACAGTCGATCCATGAACTCTTCATCAGGAAACTTTATACTGAGTTTGAGTCTTATTACAAAACCGTACACAATTACAGAGCTTTACTTTTTACAATTTTTTACCGTTACTTGATCCTTGTTGTGGGTATATTTGTTGTTAGCGCCGATGAAAGATGTCCGTTTCCGCGCATACTCAGAAATTCTACTTATATGTACCGTCCTGATCGGGTCCAAAAATTAATTTGGGCCCAGTAAAATTCCAATAGCCTGACCTGCCATAATCCGATCCGTCATCTTGTTTTGAGGGAAATGACATGAACAAGTTGATGTTATTCTACTAATTTAAAACATTGTTACAATAAACTTATAAATGGATAGAATATCCACAATTGTACAAATTATTTATTTTAAGATTAATCAACAATGCGATGTAATGTCGTAGCGTTTCACACTCGAAGCGTCATTCAACTCACTTTCTTGTTTTATTTCACCGAGTCTGCGCTCTAATCTATCAAGTTGTCATAACTACATCAACCAAACAGAAGGTGGAAACTGCATGTGTTACGGTTTGAATTCATATGAGAACATTTGTTAAATTGTTGCGTGTGAAACCAACACAAAACCTTGGAAAAGATAAGTGAAACAAAGAAGTCATCCCCGGAGAATAAACCATGTTAAAGTAATCACCGGCGTTAATTTGGTTAAGATTGTGTTCACATAGCACGAGGTATGAAAATATATTTTTCTGCATTCACCGATAAATGGTTGCATGATTTTGAGAGTTCTCCTCTAATCAGAATCGCCGAAAAACGTGTAAGAAACTCATTTTTTGGTGATGCAGCAATGTTGTTTTCAGGAACAATACATAAAGATGGACAAATTTCCCTTTTTGGTGAACATGATGATGCTCTGGATAGAGTTCAAACGCCGATTCCGAATTACTTTGTTGTGAAGAAATTTACTGCTTAAAAAACTGTACAATATATTCCACAGCTCTTGAAGAATTAGTACATCCAATCCAGATCTGATGCTTTGACATATTCAGTTAATATAGGAACTTTATATCATAATGATCTCGAACTTGTGGGATTGTTAAAAAAACATTTCATGTTCTGAAATGAAACAATCACAACCAGCCAGGATTTGTTTCCATAGAAAGTTTCCTTATAAATCCACTCAGATTCAAATTGACCGTGTTAAAAGATAAAAAATTGACTCTAGTGAGATTCGACCTTACTCTATCAGGAACTTTCCACTCTACAACGGACTGAAAGCACCCTCGTTTGATGTTAATGGGCTTACAAAATCTATAAAAAAAACCTTATAAAGTATCGTATTATTATTGAAGAATTAAAAAAAAAAGACTTTTTTATTTCAAAAACCTCTGATTAGATAATAGTTATTTTTATGCAAAAGGGACGTTAAAGGGTGAAAAGTAACAGAGTGTGTTTCATAAATAATTATTAGGTTGAAATAATGTTAAAAAAATATCATCTGTCTTGAGTGAAATTAAAAATCGTCCATTAAAGTTTTCTTTACTTCTGAATGCCAAAATTTGGGTATTGACTCGTTTTCAATGTGCTTTTGACAACATTCTTCACTTGTGACGTCATAGAGGGTTTTGTTGGTATCCTTATCTTCGTCGTGTTTGTTTTTTTACAAGTGTTATCAAAATCACAGGGTAAATTCGGTAGGAACAAGAAATTCCTTCCTTTTGTTATCTATAATGATTGTAACGATTTCTGTCAGGGGATTGTCATTTGCAGAAGCCCACGGTCTTTTCGACTGTACATCCTCCCACGGGAAGTTAATTGGATACCTTGGGCTTCTGAAATGATAATGCCTGAATGAAAGCGTAACAATCGAAACATTATCAATGATCCGCTCTCTAGTATTATTTTATGTTTTCTTTGATCTGACGAATTCCCTTAGAGATTCGTGTCCACAGGAACTTGCGATATTGCCTATCATTATTGTGCTCGTATTTCTGAAAGTAAATTCAAAGTTCGAAGATCGCTTTTCTGAGGAAAGATAAGGTAGGAATACAGAAATGAAAATTGCAGAAGTTTTCCGAATGTGTGTGATATCGTAGTGGGATGCATCCCCCGTTAGTTTAAAGACATAAGCAGTGAAGTGGGTTTTTTTAAAATTGGAAGCCGGGGTTTTAAGCATTTAAACTTTTTTGTCATGTAGGTATTTTGCTAAGTAATTTGGGGTGGTATAACACAGTGGTAAGCGTTTTCGGCTTCAGTTCAAGAGATCCATTATTTGAACTTTGTCTACAGTAGAGAATTGGTCTACTCGCAGTCAGGTTTGTGAGGAATGCTACACTGAATTTCAGAATTTCAATACCTCCCATGGTTCGATAGTTCCAGCCGATGCTCGCAGGTTTCACTGCAATGCATAGCACAGGGGTGTTTCGAGCTTTCTCCCTGCAATAATAGTATGTGTATCGTATACTATACTGAATTAAGTGAAATACTCTTGAGAGCAGCGTTAAACCCCATACCACCTCACCTAACTAATACGTAAATATGTAGACTGAAGTTGACGATGAACTGTAGAGCCCATGACTTTTTTTCTGATGCGAACTAGGACACGCGTATAAACACTTTCCTTGCTTATAGTCTCGGTGCCTCAGTCCTGTTCTGACTTGAAGACGTTGTCTCCCTTGGTGAAGGATGGAGAATACTGGATCTACCCTAATGCTCCAACCTTCCTGGGTTGTCCAACTAGGATCTACAGTTACAACATGGCCACCTTATCGCCATAAGAGTACGTCAGTCTGTCTGTGACAAATTCCGGAGAGTTTCCTGACATCTGTAACAAGTATTGTCAAGGTGAACAGTCTTGCGGCTGGGGCAGCTGGGCAACAAGGGACAACTCATTTCAACAAGATAAAAGTTAACATAAATATAAGTATTTGCAAAAGGAAAGTTGGAATATGTAAAGTCCTACAGTATATACAATGTTGTTGACAACGTCTTGCGCAAAGCATGATTACCTAGCTTATTTGACTTAGCGAGTGATAAAGACTGGTGAAAGTCATGCCTTGCTCCCCCGGCAATTTTTTCCTTTTCCGTCTCTCATCAAATGAAAAGACTAACAATCACCTGTAATTCGTCTGAAGCTGAAGGGTATTTTCTTAATAATGGTGATAATGAGTATAATGCTACGGGATAATGCAATAAATAGAGAATACTATATTGGTGTCTAAAATAGACTATTTTACGACATGAAAGGCTTCATATGAGTATTCCTTAACCCAGATGAACACCGATAAATGCCCCCGTAGGTAATAGAAATTTACTGTAGTGTCACCTATTCGTAAATTAATTGGCATCCGGCATCATTTCGAACGCGTTGGTCCCTAGTCCAATTAGAATTTAGAGCACTTGATATTTTCTTTTCCATCAATCAGATGGCAATCACTAGGCATGCGTTTGAAGGATGAATTGATATTAGTAAATATCCTTTTGATCGTAGATATTAAAAAATAACGTAAACTTTGCAAGCACTTTTAATAAAGGTTGTTTTTCAACATGAAGCAGTGACTTTCAAATGACATGACGATTCCATAATGAATAGACAGCACAGAGTGTAATGTTCGTGCAATTTGACCATGATGTAAATTTGATATCAGTATCTATCAAGTATAATACGCTGGTATCTACCATGACTAATAACTTATTGCTGGAATCTTGAAATCTTACTACGTAACCCTATTACAACACGTGTTGTTTGCAGGCATCAATTTAATGCAATGCAAAATAAAATGGGAGGAATTTCTTCAGCAGTTAAGTTACTTCATTCTGTAGACTGCATTTGTTTTCTTGATTCATCACATCCTCCTGAATAATGAGTCGAGTTTATATGTTAATTTTCAATATCGGTACGATGTATTTTAAAACTTATTATCTGAGTCCTCATATCTGCAGTAGAGAACTGTTCTACACGCAATAAGGTTTGAGTGCAACTCTACACTGAATTTCAGCGCAGTACCACCACTGGTTCACTACTTCCAACCGATCATTAGCTACATTGGTGTTCCGTGCTTATTCCCTAAAATCATACTAGCTGCCGTGTTATACATGTAAGTTAAAACCTCTTGAAAACACGATAAACCTCAAATCACCTCGTTTCACATTATTCCTAATGGTTGAGTTTTTCGGAATATATATTGAAACACATATCAGTTTGTGAGTTTGACGTTATATCATATAAGTTTGATAATCGTCAGCTACTGAAAATATAAAAGTATATATAAATTAACCATATCAAGTTGTTAGTTGAAACATTTGAGAAGCATCAAATGGAGATGAAACGTCTTTATGGACCAACGACCAACTTCCTATTTTCAAAGTACGGCAGTCCTAAACTTCTGTTTTTACCATCATCCGACAGTCTAAATTCTGGTGGCCTGTCACCTTTGTGAATATAGAGAAGATTTGATTCGTTACATTCCTGTTTCGTTTTATTTACTGTGCTATTGACGTCTTCAACATTTTTCGATTTAACTCAACAACATTGAACGGTATCTTCTCATTCTTACCTTTTTAGCAAGGTTAGAGAGTTCACACATTTTTTAAACTTTCAGTAAAATCACTTTTTTTTTGTTTCCTAGTTCGGCAATTATACACGTAAATTGTTAATTTTAACCTATTTCTCGGATAGATGAACCGGTACGTATCACGTTGTGTCTGTATTGCCATATACCAATATACCGATAATACCGCGCACCCTTAGTAGGACTAAGCCACGAATATCAAGCCAATCCAGCCGTACGAGGTATTTGGCCCGAAAGAGATCAGGGAATTAGAACGGAGCAAGAGCGGATTACTAAACGTTGATTTAGCAGGAAGGCAAAAACCTTTTATAACCAAACTTTAAATGTAAGCTGCAACTTTATGCATCAAGGAATGAAGAAAGTGGAGATGTAAGGCTAAGAAAGTGGCATGTTAGAGGATCTGAGCTCGACACTGAGTGATTCATAATTATGGGCACAACTGTGTTGCTAAAACAACATATATAGATGTCAGCTAAGTTCATGTTGTGTAAACAGATTGTTTTTAATCCTTATCTAGTAGTAAGGTTGCTGGAATCAAATGTGAAAATATGTTACAACCTACATAATTGTTTAGATTGCATCCTGCTAAATCAGCGTAAATGAATCCGCTCTCACTCTTTCCATAAACCCTGATCTCCTTCATGCCAAAAGCCTCGTATCGCTAGCTTTCGAACCAGCCAAGAAGACGACTCACATCCAGCAACATCAGCACCACCGAGATGAAAAATCCGTTAAGTTTTAAGACAGCAGCTTCACGCTCTTTACATAACTACATTCCACTGGCTGAAATAATAGCAGGTTACCTAAGCCACGAATATCAAGCCGATCTAGCCGTACGAGGCTTCTGGCCTGAAAGGGATCAGGGTATATGAAGGAGCGAGAACGGATTCATATACGCTTGTTAAGCATGATGTTAGATTGTTGTAATTTGGGTGTCCCAAGTTTATAATGTTAAGCATAATTTAACAGAACTAGGCCTTCCCTACTTTAAAATATACAGAATAACAATTCAATATTGACAAATATACTAGCTAAAAGTTTGTAGATAAGATATGATTTTTCTACTAAAAGGATATATATTACATTTTCAGTAATATAATTTCAGTTATACACATGTTGACAATGATTCCCCGTCCCATCTCGGAATTCACATCAGTTGTGACTCAAAACATTAAAAAAAAAACTTTTCAAAATATTTCCAAATTAACATATCAATAATTAAAACATGGAATTAAAATTTGATATTGTTATGGTCTAAGTTGTTACCATAAGCAATATGAACAAAGAAACTTAGGATTCCAAGTTTTGACGCGTCCCATCTTAGGATCCTAAGATAGGGTGCCTCCGCAGTTGGGATGATTGATATATATATTTGAATACAGAATGGTTGGTATATATAAATCCCCCGAGTTTCGTTGATGTTACGTAATGAATTAAATAACGTTAACACATATAATCGCTTTTTAAAGTCAGAGTATCCTCAAGATGAACAACAAATATTTTTGAGATTTTCAGGGAAAATATCTGCATATCAAATCTGCCGTGACATCAAAATAAGAATGATAATTCATGCCTTAAGGCTACTGAAGAAATATCTCATCACGTGTCATTTGCTGTAAACATATCGTTTCCTATGCCATTGTTTTGAGACATTAAAGCCCTTTGTAAACTACTCTATCTCTCATCATCACTTGTTTCAATTTCATCAGAATTGAAAAAGATGTTTAAAATGTTTTAGATATTTAATGATTTGACTTTTAATCCCATGATAATGTTTTGATGGAACCCATTATTCTCAAAAGAAAGGTCTTAATAACATAACGAAATAGAGATTGTAAACAAGGATAGCTTGCATGATAAGGTTATCAAAAGATTATGAATTTTCCGAGTTGTTTCCTGTGTCACTTTAGTTGTTGAAGCATCGATTCTAAAAATACTTGATTTGAACTTTGTTACAAATGAATTTGGAATAGGAAAATATAGCAAAATAATTAAACAATTGTATATTAATTAAAATTTATGTAAGACAAAAAGTGTTTAAGGTTACAATATCAAGCTAATACAAGCTATAATAAAAAAAATCAAATGAGTCACACAAATTAGCTAACTAAACATATTCACCAGTTCTTATGAATCACAGAGCTGATGAATGTAGAAAACAGTCAGTGTGTCTTGATAGGAGATAGATGAATCCGGCTTGTAAATGTATTCAAAACCAATGACACGGCAGATGATCGCAAAGTTGATTGTAAGAATCGAGATGAGTAAGAGTTCTAATGCCAGCCTACATATATACATAGGTTAGATACCTTCCAGAATGATCTTTAAAGTTCCAACAAACTCCAATCAAAAGTGTCCAACTCAAGCAATCAAGAAATAGATAGAACATTCTAGAATAGATGATTCTAGACACTGCCAGCTAAGACTATCAAAACAAGTGTATATGTTACTCACTAAAAAAAAAATATTATACACTCTTAAACTCACGAACAATCACATACTGATAACGACTTATAATCTTACATGTCTATGTCTAAAACACCTCCTATTTCATTAAAAACAGATTAAAAATCGCTCCCCATGGAAATGATCTTTGATAATGCACTGAGCCTCGGGCGATGAGCTTTATAATGCCTTATGCCCCTGGAAACTGCGTGTAGAATGATATCAAATAATCAATAAGACTTGTGTACTCATTCTATTGTTTTGTCCCCACATGTACGTTATTATTCAGTAATAATACAAGGAGCGATATCTATCCTTCAGTTAACCAGTTATTATTTAAGGCAATGAAATGTCGTTATGCAAGGAGCATGAAGCTACTGTCTTGAACTCAAGGGATTTTCCATACGGGTTGTGCCGCTGTTGCTGAATGCGAGTCGTCTCATTGACTGGTTAAATAGCTAGCGATACGAGCGTTTTGGCTTGAAAGAGATCAGGCAAATAGGAAGGAGAAAGAGCGGATTCAAATACGCTGATTTAGCAGGATGTTTCGTGAATCGAACTTAGAACTTGGCAGAGTCACACTTAGTGTTTGTGTATGTTCCAGATTCACATCACGTCCTTCAATTAAGATGTCTAATGACTCTAACAATGACTTTCCCTCTTGTATACTTCAAGGCGCCAGAGCGGACAATTACTTACCATTTTTAGGGAGTCCTGACTTGATACAGCCACATTTCGGTAATTTTATGTGAGGTTACCTATAAATTTCATATAATTGGGCCATTGTCAGTTGTTGACAGCCTATTTTGGAAAGAGCCAAGGTTCATCCAGGAGTGGAATGACAAATACAAGGCTTTATTCAATATCCAGACTGAGCCATCGTTGAATGCTGTTAAATGTTAAAGTTTAATCTGAAGACATGCCTAGCTGGAGATCATAAAAAAAGAAGATTAAACATGTACAATCTCACCTGGTGATAATCAGTTAATGGAATGTAAATATCGTGGGCATATTAGCATCATCAATCTTTAAGAAACAGATATAAAATTATTCTATATTCTTTTTCATTCACATTGAAGATGATCAAAACCTTCGCTTAAAAAATCATGCTGATTGTAGCAATGACATCGAGAGAAAGGATAGAAGCAGAGATAAATAAAATTCGTTAGTGAGTTGTATATTTCCAAAGTGTCAGCCAAGAGAAAGTAATTAAAAGGCAATTCCTGCTTGTAGACTTTTGTGAACACACAACCTTTTCATTACTGAGGATAATAATAATAATAATAATAATAATAATAATAATAATAATAATTGTGCATTTGTATTGTATTTCCGTGTACAAGGCACATGCTCAGGGCACTAAACATTTTACTTTTGATGCAGAATACTAACATGTCAGACTGGATTGGGTCAGTACATTTTATTGAATATGTTGACCTTCACATCATTACCGTTTGTTGTTATCGTTGAAAATATACCTATTGCATTTAAAGTTAAAATAGTGTGAACTTGAAATAACATTCGACTGATACGGAACCAACAGGAGGACATATTTACAGATGTATGGACGAACAGTCAACACGTTGCGGCGGTGTACGATAATTCTGCAACTATTTTTCATCAGATTGTAAAGATGATTGAAAGCATTATTTGACCCATTTACAGGATTACAGACGGCTGCTGTCTTTAGATGGTATAGTTGTGCATGATTTACTGTTATAATTGATCACTGAAGAGCTTAAGCTCAGGTTTCATTTTTCCCACTTTCTGTCACTTGTGTCTGTGCCATGATGGGCAGAGGTCATTGTCCTCATTTCTTCTTTATTACATCTTTCTGTAATAATATCTTGACCCTTATCAATCTTGATATTGCGGATGCATACCCTTTGGTGACAAACGTAAATATTATCTGCCCATAGTTCCATTTGTTATATCTGAGATCTACTTACTTAATCTCCGAATTATTTGCAAAAAACCCATTGAAATTTGAAAAGATGTGTAGTTACTTGTGGCGCGATCACGTGTTTATTAGCTTTATTCTTATAAGAATATAAAACATCCTGCTAAATCAGCGTATTTGACACACTGCACTCTCTAGGGCCTCTCTTCGGAGGGTTCACCTGTTTCAGCCAATGGAATGTCGTTATGCTAATAGCTTGCATTCTCTCCCAGCAGTGGTAGCTTCGTCATAAATTACTAAACAACCTATGTCTTAATACGAAGGTTTCTCGGGGCTTGGGCCACAATATTTTAACTTAAACTACCAACTGGCAACATTTCAACAAATGAAAACAACGAATGCATAAATAACAAGGGTATTAAGACAGACGATGTTTAGGAATTTATAAAGGAGCTACCTCTGTTGGGAGAGAATGAGAGCTTGCAGCTCCCGAATTGAACTCAACAGTGCCGCTATTGTTTGATGCGAGTTCTCTCATTGGCTAGTTAGATAACTAGTGATAAGAAGCCTTTGACTTGAAAGAGATCAGTATAGGATTGTGAAGGAGGTTGAGCGGATTACTATTAGCTAATTTAGCAGGATGAATTGAATAGTACATCGAGGTTGGCACATGGTAACAAATCATCAAGTAATTGAGTGGAACGACAAATTGCTATCTGATTTCCAAGTTGATGAATATTATCGACTTTGACTGCATGGAAAAGTATCAATGATTGTCATACGATGTATTTATTTCCAAACCATTTCAATTGCCACAAAACTATAATCAAATGATTAAATTGGACAATTATAAAATGAGTAAATGATACTATTTGAAATCTTTATTTCTGAAGAAAATTCGTGATTGATTGTGAAAGTATTATTAGGATGAAACGTGTTTTCAAGATTATTGTCCTTAAATATTGGGGGAAAAACATAATACATATAAACATAATATTGCAATGTAGGAAACGCCATTGATGAGAAACGATATAGACGTCACAACAGCTTTGTAGATGATTATATGAATATTAGATTATAGCATCTTGTGCATAATAGCAGTCATTATGTGAATCAAAATTCATATCAAATAACCCTTGATTTTATCTACAAATTAAGAGCATTGAATATCATCAACAATAAACTGGCAACAAATTATTGTACGTGACAAAGAAGACAATGAAGGAACCAACTGCAGTGTGTAGTCGATTCGTGAGAGAAATCAGTCATTTAAAACTGAACTTAAGGTGATAGCACTATATTAATGGCGACAAATCCCTCGATTATAAATGTTTTTGTTTTTTTTATCTTCCAACAATGTTCAAATGTGTGAAAATATACAACATTTATGTGAAAATATGATTTTAACATAAAACCTTATTAATCTTTAACTGTCATTTAGAAGTGATATGATTACGGAGGACATGATTTTCTGGATACAAATTTCTTAATTGTGAAGTTCACATCGTTTCTGAGCCTATCCTTACACCTACATCAGTTGGATTTTCAAAACAATCGATCGTAAATCCTTGTATGAAATGAAAATGAAATGTTGATGATATTTTACATAACATTCAAAAATGACAATATCATATGAAATATTCATCGTTCAAATTATGAAGATATAGATATTTACACAGCAGTGCAAATCGTGCAATTAGATATTTTGCACAAGACAAGGTAGCGTGACTTGAAATACGAAATTGTGTTCATACATAATTGAGGAGGTAAAGTAAATTCAAATGCAGAGATTTGAATAAACAAGGGCAAACATGAGTGATTCTTCGAAACTCGGACTCTAACCTGACACGGCACATAATGAACGGAACGACAGAGAACATTTTGACCCGCAGCTAGTATCGATTTGAATATGGATATATGCATAAGTAACTTGACAATGACTGATTGAATACTGATTAATTCTTCCCAGCGCCCATTGTCCCTAGAATGATAATTGTCAGCGGTATGGCTAAGACAAGATGACAATTAGTTAAAGAAAGCATTTCATTTTGATTGTAACTCTTTCTTGTTATTAATTATGCATAATGATAATAACTGATAAACACACATTAAAACACATTTATGATAATTAAAGAATTCCCTTGAACATCATTAGCAATAGCGGAACTGTACATATGCAATATAAAAAATTCTCTTAGATTTGGTAACTAGTTTAGACTTTATATTAACTTATATTCCGACCAAACAAAAGTAACCATTTTTACAAAGCTTTGGGAATGGATTGTAAAATAGTTTTTATTTATTTTTGTCCTTAAATGTCACTCCTAATACGTGTCCCATGGGTCACGCACTAAAAAACCCTTTCGATCTTCTTCTCCAGAAACAAGAGCCCTATGATGCTGAAACCTTGTGAGCAGACTCCTTAACTGATAGGGATTATACGTTATATATCGGGTGATCCATTACCCTAATAAGAGCCAGAAGAAGACTCCCTTAACATTTTACGTCTTTTTTGTTTTATAAAAGTCTTTTCAAAGCTAAAATCGTGTACTAGATATTCTATACAGATGAGGATTGTAAGAGCGGATTTGGTGATCCTGTGGCAGTTCACATGAAGAACATGGTGACCATTTATTTAATAGTTTATAGATAGCCAGATGACCTGCAGAGCCAATGATTTTACTTTTATTTTCCAAATGACTTTTTTCGGCTTATCAATTTCAAACACGAATAATTGCCACCCATAGCCGCATATCAAATGAGACTAAAAAGATAAATGGGAAAATTGCAACATCTGGAAGACTTACATCTAATACTCTCTAGTTTCGTAGAAGTCTTCTTTCTGCTAAGCCACTTAATCAGGATAAAGAGGCTGTATAATTGCCATATAGCGACACATTTAAAGTGATTTTGAAATGATAGAGATTTACTGCAATAAAAGAAGCAGTTAAGGATTGATCTACATTTATGTGGCAGAATGAATGGGAAAAATCCGTACACATTTCAAATGTAGAAACATATGGATTTCTTCCTTCCACTCTGTAATAGTTTTGTAATTATTCAAATATCCTTGTAATTGAATTTTATGAAGAGGTTTCATCTTAAATAAGGGTAAGATGAAAACGAACGAACATAAATGAGAGAGATAATTTCATTTTTTTCCAATTATAGTTGTGCATTACACTACAAAAAATAAACTGACCAAGGGTTGATTTTAGACGGAATACAACAATTTTATTGCTGTTTTGATTCATTATGGATGAAAGGCAAGTTGTAAATACTTGAAAGAACTTAGCAAGATATAATTTCATGAACTACGATTCGTATTAGATTTGAGCAGATTGAAATAGATTTCAGTCAGTAACTTTGTCTTTCTATTCTGACGTCTCTCTCTTGCCCAATCTTTATTTCCGTATTTTTCTTTCTCTGTCCCTCACTTTACTGATCTGTCTACTCTCTTCTAGTAAAATACATGTGTTAAATGGCTGAAAATTTGATGACATCTGAAACCCTATTCACTCTCTCATTAAATTAATTCTGACACTGACGTTCCACATGCGCAGACAGTCGACATTTTGTCTCATTTAGCAGATTGATTGACATTATTATTTACGGTCGCTCACTGTTTTTGTCACAAATAAATATTTTCAAAATAGCATACTTGCATGACAACTTATACCTTATTCATTGCACCACCACTGTACCAAGACAGCAATAATCAGAGACAAGTCAAAACGATTTAGGAGTAATAGATAATTTCTCTATGTACCAGATGTTGGTGCGTTGAAGGTTTGGCATAAAAAGATGTTTTGCAATGCAAAAAAACCCTTATAGTCCTACGCTTTAACAGAAATGATTACTTTTTTAACTGATTAATTGATTTGTCCAATCAAAAGATTTCCTGATTGAGACTAATAGACCAGATTGAATAAGAAAACTTGGGGATAACCGAAGGAAGGGGTGTAAGAGCTGTGCTCATGTTTGCCCTGTTGAATGCACTGTCTTTGTCCATAGGGAAATACGAATAAAACGAAATCGAAACAATGATTTTTCTTTTAAGTGGAGAAATTTAATATCCATTGAGCTTCAGTGTTTTAAAATGCAATACATGTAACTGAATCATCTATAACTGTGTTTGTTCATCATCACTTCGGTCATGTTTAAACTTAATGGGAAATGTTACGAGTATGAAAGTGCTTAAAGCTGTGAAGAGACGTTGAACGCTAATGTCAAAGTTGTCACATATTTCGTTTTTATTATGATTCCCAGTTTTTGTACCAACCGGATGTATGGTAATCTGTTTCTGGATTACAGTTCCACTTATAGTATTAAAGTTGCTCGCCAATTGCTTAATGGCCCGATCAAATCTAGCCTCATGTTTTCCTTAAACCTGGACATTAAACAAAAGTAACTTGAACAAGATCAACAATAATCGCTGTCCATTATCTAAATTTGCACCAGTCATTTTTTTAATATCAATGTAATACGTCTGTCAGAATACAGCTGCATACCGAAAGTTTGTTCACTTACCACTGAATCGTAGTGCAAATATCATGTTATTTCGGTTTCGTTTCAACGTCAATAGAATTACTTCAGCAAGACTGACAATGGATCACCCACTGTCCATGTGTGAAATAGCAATTCTTGAACTCATCTTGGCATTGTATGGTCATCGTGCAAAAATTCATATTTTGGCATATTGATATAGACAGAAGGGGTAACATTTTCGAAATTTCGATTTCGTTAAATGTGTAATAAAATGTTCGATACCGACTCTCTGAGATTAAAACCGACATAATGACATTGACATTGTGCTAAGAAACAAACGTGACTAGTGTTTAAAGAAGTTTATAACTTATAAAGGATTTTATGGAGAAAAATAAAAATTAATGTTTTCGGAATTTTGACCCCTGGTCACTTCTATGATCTGCCAAAATTGTTATGGGTAATAATGGGGTACGATAAACCGTTGCCTTAAAGAATAATGGATCTGCATGTTTCTATTGAAAATTCAATATTATACGTTTCTTTTTCGCAACGCTACGATACCTCAAAGGCATCTTAAATTACATAATATTTGCACTAGTATATAAAGGTATGTGAACAAACTTTTGGCATGCAGCTGTATGTATCTACTATTTAGATAACAAATATTCTTTCACCAGTCCGTTGCTAAACTACAAGCAGAATGAATCGTGGCAAGAACCTGACAATTACGTTTCAATGTTTTGGATTTATTGGCTATTGGTGACTATTTCCATTATCATCTTAGGAATTTTCTTCACTTACCATACGCACGATGGTTTGTTAATAAATGTCAAACAATATGTTAAACCATTTTAATTGTTATTTATATAATAAAAGAAATCAAATGAAATGAGAAGAAAAAATGTGATATTAACATGAGCAAGACATGAAGGGTAGGCATGAGAAACTTAAGATACGACTTTTGAATCGAGAAGGGGTTTTGTTTTAGATGTGGTTCAATAGAGAATAAGGAAAATTCAGCCAATAATCAAAATTTTATCAAGATCGTAAATATTGTAATATAATTTTAGTTAATAATGAACATTATAATCGTTATCATAGACAAACATAGTAGTAATTTGTTTGTGTTATTCAAATCAAGGTCCTGTTATTTCAGGCTATGAAGAAATGTTGCATAGTATTCAAACATAAGGCTAAGATTTAGTTGGGTTTTTTTTAGTTCATATCTACTTATTTATATTAATCACAATTCATGTTTGTGTTTGAAAGTCCTCAAATTAGATAATCAACTAATTGAGCAGTGACCTTTCCCTCTTGTTTATTTCAAGTCGTCACAGCCGACAACTACAGTTCGATTTGTAAGGATTTCTGACAAGATAGATCCAACCTTTGGTTATTTGATGTCAAGTAACCTATAAATTAAATGTAATTGGATTGTTGACTGTTGTTGTTCAGCCTGTTCGCAATGAGGCAAGCGTTATTCAAATAGTGTTTCAAGAAAATCATTGTTCTTTCTAGAATTGAAATGAAATATAATAATTGTGAAGGTGATGATACAGGGAAATGAATGAATTGAAATAAAACCTTTTCCCTCTTCTATTGAAAAGAAAACGACTTTTTCCACACTAATCACGGGGAAAATGTCCAAATAAAGTGGTGATTAAATGCTGTTGACAAAAGATTGATCATGTGTATTCAGACTACAGCTACATACACATACGGAGAGGACAACAGTAAGGTAGATGGTAAATTTGCTTCGACAAACGATCTTACACACACTGTTGAAAAGTCTACAGGCAGCAGACTCTATAGCTTGGCATCGAGTGCGTTGCTTGTATTGAAATATGGGATACATTGAGCGAGAAAATTTGTAATATGGAACGTTCTAAATTAACAACGAATGCTTTAGGGAGTTTCAGCGGGGACTTTTGAAGGAATGGTAACACAACCTTGTATATATCGTACTGACTACATCACTGATTATGTTTTGGACAATTATGTTACAACAAAAAAACAAATGTTTGTAGTTGTCTGGAAGTCTCAAATAATCAAGTAGCATTTCTGAAATACTCTTTCAAATAAAATAAGAAGGCCTTGTTTTATAAAGAGATACAATGTAGTAAGTATGACGGACGCCTTTAATATGACACCAATTTCTGTTTGTTCACTATTACACTATCAGAAAATATCTTTGTTTTCTAAGGAATTGTTCATCAAAGCCAGTCTCTGAATTAACTTTCTAAAATTACAGCTTATAACATAAAGGTAGTTATAAAAATATAATATTTACAATATTTTCATATATAATAATAAGAGGACTGTGAAACAGCCCTGTCAAACGACTGACGTTAACCCCAGACATTCAGTGATAAGGTGAAACAACCCCTGTCATCAGTAGACATTTTCGAAGGGTTTGTTGCATATATGGAAGACCCAAGCAGACAAGGTCAGTTGCATGACGGCTAAATTACAGCTGGAACAATGGTTTGAAAAAAAGGGTAGTGAGAACTATTGTTACAAGCTTGCGGGACATGATAGCCACGTGTCTACTGGCCACGTCACAAAGCGTTCGACGATGTTTCCTGCATTTTCCTTCTTCGATGATTTCTTATTCTATTTTGTTTCTATAGATACAGTGTAAAATTAGTGCACATGGAGATATATTTTACTTTCATCTATTGTACATCTACTCTATTGCTACCTGTTTGTCATTTATGTTAATGTCAAGTTAGTTCATTTTTGTACATAAATTCATAGATTCGTTATTGGGATAGGTGGTAGATAAGGGTAGCTTGGTTATGATTGATTGCAAATTGGGCCAGTGATCACAGTGCGGAATAGTTTGTTTGGAGATCTTTTCATATCTAGCTAAAGACACAAAGCTAAGTAAAGATTAAAATTATATTCCTGGTTCTTTCTAATTAATATTGAATAGTTTGTTTAATGTAAACATCGGAGAATCTTATTAGACTTAGTATCACTCTCAAAACAATGGTCAATATCTTTTCACCGACAAACTGTCCAAACTGATGGCAACAGTAGATTGCCAACATTTTAGCTAAAAAACTTACCCTGATCATTTCATTTAAAGTCGAGAGCATTGGATAGTAGTTGCGGTACATAGAATGCTTAACTTGGATTACCAAAGTGTCATCCTAATTGATACATTAGGGATGCACTATGTCAGACAAGATTGAGTCAGTAGACATTATTGAGTGTGTTGACCTACAACTATTACAGCTTATATTGCCTCAAAGCAACCGAATGTAGGGCGGTGTCAAATTACATGTTCATGAATAGAATTATTACGAAATGACAGTTTTACAACTCATTTTGTTTTGTATTTTTAAACAGAAGTGGAAATATGTGAAAATTGTTGTGCAACTTAGTGTCAGCATATGCTCTGCAGTGTGGTCTAAATTAAAAACGTTTCTGAGAAACAATCAGGTATAAGAGTAAAATTTATGTAAGAGACAGAATAACCCAGACAATGTTTAGAATGAAAACCTCTGCCTTGACACCCTGAATTGAAACATTTCAAGATGACCAAAACCAATTACACTTGCAACTGATAGTGTCCCTTATCAGTGGAATGATAATTCTCAGCGTTGTGAAATACAGATTACTTTTGATTCCAGAGGATATATTTCATGTCTACTTTCACGAACTATAAATTGCCTGACAACGACACAAGATGCTGTGTCGAAACGTCGTGTTCTCAGAGTAAAGAAGTTGTCATCGATATATTCGTCTCTTATCTGATTTCAAACTTCTAAATGCCACTCCAAGAAGTAATGAGAACTAGTTATTATTTTCTGGTTAAGAGAACGCAGTTTATACTTATAAGTCAGTCTCCATTGAACAAGGATAAAAAAGTAATTTGAATGAAACAAAAAACCTTTGGCACGTAAACCATATTACCAAAGCGATTGAAATGGATTGGTTAACGGGTGTCTATTTATGTTTCGTCCATTAACCAACAGAGTTTAAATCTTACAAGAAAAAACTGGTTCCCATCAAATCTGTGTATTTATTTCAGACTGTTGATGTCTTGACACAGATGACATGATTTACTTTGATAATTAATCTTCAACTTTTCAAACATTTTTTACGTTTGCCTCTAGTAATCTTTCTGTAATATTTCATGCTTCTCGAGGCTCAACACTATAACTAACTGATAAATGGTAAATTGTCGATATGTTAAATATCATTTATCACATTTGGGATTTGCAATTCCTACATTTGATACTTTTGTAAAATACACCAGTTACACTTAAGGAGAGTTGCGAGAAACAAATTTGTTATTGTAGAAATTGTTCAGTTTTTCAAAATGTACATGTCAATTTTATTGTGTTAAAGGAAAGTATGGCCACTGAATGATTTGAAGAGACATCGGCATTAATATCAATCCTGCTTGTGGCATGTTGTGCTATATCAGACCGATTTAATCCACATAGTGTATTAATGAAAAGCGGACGCCTTATGTAAGTACCTCAGGTAAACCAAATCGGTCTTGGGGATATATAACACGTTTTGTCACTGAAAATTATTGGCAGTGGTCAAGGAAACAATATTCAGTAACAGTTCTTGGCAGATTCCCAAGGTTTTTCGACCGAGTTGTAGATTAAAGCTTTTGCTAATATGGTATGTTTAGTAAAACAAAGGAATTAATTTTAAAAATAAATAATGGGGTGTCACTAAAACTTTTTTGGCACTTACATGTTATTTGTCAAGTCGGTAATTACTAATTCATTTAGGTTGTGCTTCTCAAGCATTTTGATCTGTTTGCATGCCATCGTGACGTTAACTGAATGACTATCAATGTTTCGTTCCTGATGGTCACGGGAGACACACTGTTAATGAAAGGACTGGCATCTGTAACTTTCCAAGAATCAATACTTGTTAACTATAGGATCCCTACATAATGCCGTTTATCTCAGCTATATGCTATGCTTCATGGAGAGAGTGCCATGAAATACATAATACTCTTTTCAATTATACTGAACATTCCCTTCTGGTTTAACTATATGTTTTATATAATCCCGAGTTGGTTAATCAAAGGACTATAGGTCAGACGCAAAATAGATCGGTTATTGCTCATTCAAAGTATATTGTATATCATGCTCTTATATAAAGACTGCATATACCCATAGTGACATATATCGTGGGTAAGAGGTCGTATATTGCAGAGAAAACGACAATTCAATCAACATTATTCTTCAAGGGATAGACGAGGTCAAACCCCTTGTCTGATTAAAAGTAATTACCATTAGATCTTAAAACGTTAAGTCGATCTTGTGCACAGTCTTTTTCTTTGTCCATACAATTTGATTACATGTGGATGATGTGTTCAACTTATCTTTGATCTCATATTTCTAGATACATTATTTTTTCAATAATGTTTTTTTTCTGTGACAAGAACACAATAATTGATAAATCGTCTTGATACATCTCCTAATATCTGCTGTGAGTTCTCTATATATTTAAAGTGTATATATATATTTTTTAGAATGCATTATCTATGATAGAACAATATGAATGTACAAATTCGTAAAACTTTCTTTTTAAGAGACTGATGATTAATGATATATTTTTTTCTTTAAAAATCTCTTTTTTAAAGTAAAATTTAATGTACTTTCATCGGTTTGACTTTTCTTTCTGAATTACTTAACTGCACTCACTGAGAAAAGCCTATATAATTAATTAAACTTCATCAATAGATTGGAAACGAAATATGATCATATCTTACACATTATATATATTTAATTTTGATATTAATTATAAATTACATGACAAATGTCTCACTTATTCGTCATAGAAATAAAGTGTACTAAAGGCACATGTATTGACAATATAAATATAGTTACTAAGAACGTTTAAGCAGGACCACTTTGGATGGTTATCCTGATAATTACGCCTCTACTTGAGAAATCTTAAATCATTGGATTGTAATTTATGTTAAAATTACGCGCTAGATTGTAGAAAAATGCATGATTCTACCACTACACTAACAATTATAAATGACAGTCAATTTGTCAAAGTACGTGACATGGTAAATATAGAAGTGTATAAATGATTCCAAAATCCTATTTTGTATATGTAGATTAGGAAGTTCCAAGTGCCTCATGAGTAATTGTCCTAGATAAGCTACAGTGTCAAAGTATTTTCGTTTCGCCGAGGAGAAACCTCTCAGCAGTAGTCGTTAATCAGCAACACAGGTACAGTGATGTTGATCTGTCAGCCATGGTATGTGGCGGTAACTTTTCTGAAATCGATCAGAACTCTTCAGTCTTTGTTGACGTAGGATTGATTTTGACTAGAACAGAGAGGAGGAGGAGGTCCGGATGCAACAGGACAATTCCTCCCACACACGCCTCGTGTAGTAGTACAGTAATATAACACTAATGACCTGTTTTTTTCTACGTCCAACATCAAACCATTTGAACTTACTTACATAATTATTCGTGCGTGTGTTCGACATTTGGTTGATCTCTTAAATTGTCAATGGCGATGAATAACATTAGTAGAGCTAACATGTGATACCACAATGCAAGTATAAGTATACCAGTAGTGTACGTATTTGTTATATCAGAGGTTAATAATCAAAGAATTTGTAGTACAGAAAGAAATACATTAACTAAGTAAAAGGACCTTGATTGATATTCTTGTCCATCAGCCGAGGTTATTTTTGGTTGAACATACATCTATCCTTCTCACAGAGGCAGCTGTTAACAAATCAACGTTGTCTAGTAGAGTTAATTGTTGAACTCTGCGAGCCACCATAGGAAAACTTTCCCTTTTAATGGAGAATGTTTTTCGTTATCTTCGTTATTAATGTAACCAGAGACGTTTCGGTACATTATTCTCTTTGGTCTAATGTGATCTATGACAAATAGGGTTAAAATGAATATTTGGCGAGTATGCAAAATCAAAACGTGTCAACGGCATCTCGCCACTTCCGTTATGTAGTGATGATCGGAAGAGAAAGTATTTTTATATATAGACACGGTTTTCATCAAAGAGTAATCCCAATACTTCGACTCATTATACGTTATTTGTAGACGGACTAAAAAGTCGGATTATATCAAACATTTTTTGAGGCAATCTTCACAAATCACGGTAGTGTGTACCCTATATCGGTACAATAAGAACTAGAAGAAACATTTAAAATTAGATGTTACCCTGGCAACATCGCCTTGGATGCTATATCAAAACTCGTGGGCGGAAAAGTCACTGTGATACGACGCATTTCTGGACATGACCACACATTTAAGAGTTATATTTATTTCACTTTTAGAAATTACTCAATTTCAAAATAATGAAAACATTGTCCTAGGCATCAAGACATTTAATATATGTTATACATTGTGCTGGTTAAAGAGAAGAATACATTATTCCTAAATGTCCTAAATCAGAGTAAAGAAGTTTAGCAAGGCAAATTACTGATGTATTACCTTCATTAAGATTTAAATATCCTGAGACCACACCCATTCTAAATGTGGTTATCCTTTATTATCCCGATGTTCTCAACTTGGGTTGACGTTCGGACAGAACTTTCAGGTACATCCGCCTACTTCATGGGGAAGTGGGGGGATGGAGTGGGAGTGGTAAAATGTTTAATAATGAGGCTACATTATTTTCGCTAACACAGGGAATAAGGCACTAAATGTCTTAACATAAATCAGGTCCTTGAGAGGAAGAAATACATCGTTTGGATCAAGGCTCTGATTTGGTGTGTCGATCTCATGCTGAATTCTCGAAATCCTTCAATGTGAAGATAATCATATCCCACACGAAA
Organism: Phorcus lineatus; assembly: GCA_921293015.1. Lineage (NCBI taxonomy): Eukaryota > Metazoa > Mollusca > Gastropoda > Trochida > Trochidae > Phorcus > Phorcus lineatus. Next base: position 43,984,120 of record OV121092.1, on the reverse strand, counting down.
AGGATAGCAGAAACGAATTATTGTGTTTAAAAACATTCTGACAGCAACGATTAAATAAATGTGTTTTGCTGTCTTTAATGTATGATTACTCTTAAATGAACGTGTGACCGTAATCATAAAACCATTCACTGTAACTTCTACAAGAAATGCAAATGTCGACAAGAATAAATGCTAAATAAACTGAATATCAAAAGTAACATGTCTCATTCTTGAATGCATACATAAAAAATTGAATACACAGGATCGAGGTCTAAGCTTTCACTTTCAATTATTGAATGAGCACGTATGTTGTAAAGTGATAAAATAACTCAAAACGCACGCGAGCATTAACTGAGAAAACAAATTTTAAAGCCAAGATGATTACTAGCTACACACGGAGAGGTTATATGATTGGCTGTACTAACACATCTCTGTTATTGAAAGAGTGAAGGGTGACACATGGAATTGCTCGTTAGACAGACACCGCATTGGCGTTGTAATTGATCTCTGTTTACTTGCCTCATATTCACAAAACTTATATTTAGTCTGCCCATTCTTACATTAAGCTAACCTCATTGATATATGTATGTTAATGTTATGAATTTGTACTTGTATTTTTTTTATGGAATTTACACTTACAACTATGCTTTCATCTACGATTAGGTCATGGCTCTTACAGCAGTTATCTAGAAATAAGTACATCAGATTAGAATCATCATATAAAACTTCTTGTGAACATAATGCTGAAATATTTACAATCAAAACATTTTGCAGTGTTAACATATCAATTTTGAAATTTTCATCAATTATTCAGCCTTTGTCTTACGATAGTATTAAATTCACAATACAACTTAAGATTCATAAACAGTTTGACTGATTTTAATTGCCTCTACTAAATATATTATTTTATTGATTGTTCAATAAATCTATGTTAAAAGCTTTCCTGGGTTAATAAACAGAAGTCCATTAAAGTCTTCTCTGCAATGTTTGTTCATATGCCGTGTCAAAGATATCACACTTGACATTAAAATGCATCCTCCAGCCCATTACAGAGGATCAGAAGACAGATATAAAGTGTTAAAGGCTTTACATGCGGGATGAGTAAAATACAACGAAGTTGATTTTAGAAAGTTCAACTCCAGAGATGAAATAATCTCAGAAATATTTCTAAATATTAAATTGGTTCCACTGCTTACATTCGAAAAGATTTCTTTATATATCTTATAAATAGAAAATAATATTCAACCATCTACTGAAGAAATTGAAACATTGGAATAAAAAAGAAAGATATTCATGTCTTACTAAACATATAAAGTAGCATTCATCACCGCTATCGGTACGGTAAAATAAAGACTGTTTTATTTAACAAAATACATCCTCAGTGAGACAAAATCATCTTGACGTCATTAACATTGTGACGTTTGAGTATTCATGACTACCTGCTGTCATACTATACAATTTAAAATTAATTGCTTTCGAGCGGCCTTAAAATAAGCACCTAGGATTCTGATTTGATTATGTTTAAAATATTATATAATCAGCATTGATGCAAATCGTTCGAGTGAAATTGCTTCTCTACATGCATTACGGCGTATTCCGATAAAATTGTCAACTAGGTTAACTGGTATTGTTTCCTGCCAAGAAATAGGCCCTAGTCAATTAATCAACAGCCAGCCTCTCGTGTCCATTGACCACAATAATTCAAAATCATTCAGGTTAACTAGAAGATGACATGCAAACAGATCACAATACTTGATGTTGACCATGTCATTAGGGTCAGTAATTGTAAAGTATTTATCAATTAAGTATTGTTGATGGAACAAATTGCTATGTTACTGACCAACCTTTGACAGCTGGTCTTGAACTGGGCATATAATGGTATAAAGACGATCGAGGTGTTTTTGGACATTCAATAGAACAGGAAAACAGAACAGAAGTTTATTCAATTTAGTGACTTGAGCTCAAAGTGCCCTTCGTCAACATTACAAACACATTTACACATCAACAAAATTGGATTATTATACCGTGGTTGTTGTTGTATTTTAAATTTTTATTTAAATTTAAATTTAATTGTAGAGATGTTTGGATATATGTTATAAATGGCTCTACCAAGTCTTTGATATGAGTAATAAGTCTCAAACTTGCCATTTATAATAACGATTTATGTAAAAATAATTACTATAGAGGGTAAAACATCTAATATACATTACCATGTGTACTTTTTAGAAATGGCGAAAACTAAGTGACGGCCACTTCAATGCGAACACCTTTTATTATTTAGAATTACAAAAACGACTCCCAAGTTTGAACACAGTCTCTTGAAGTTGATGTTCTGAAGACATAGGTTTCTTTTACTATTTTCAAATACATTTCAGCCTCATGCAAAAAACAGCTACTGTCCTTTTAAGGATCTGAATAAGTGGACATGTATATGTTCTAATCAACAGTATTTGAGCAACGTAAATTATATCCTTATGCGATCTGTGGTATGTATGGACCCATCGATTTGTTAGAACACACATTGTAGATATACTTGCCAAACAAACGGTGTTGTAAATACATTAATTAAATATAACTGATAATGATGTACTACATACAGCGATTTTGAATTTTTATACAATTAAGATATACTAATAACTAAAAGCACATTCTAATTTAATCCGGTTTACTACTTATCTAAATTTATATCAGGAGGAGAAATGTCTTCAGTAATATTTGTTAGGATGCGTAAGACTGAGCAAGCAAGAATTTAAATACTTACTTTTAACATTTTGTTGACATAAGATATCACGTATGTCCCATATCAAACAATCGTATTTTAATCAAAACGTTTTGTTATAAACACATGCACAAATCTAAACCTTGCCTAAAATCTAGAGCTTATCATTTCGTGAATGTGTGGTATCTGATTCATGACTTTTATGCTGGAATGAAATATTCAAATATAAACTTTCATCTTTCCTTTTTTCATTGACAAATGATATTCCATACATGTAAGTAGATTCTTTCTTTTACTAATGAAAGCTTTCCGTTAATCTTATATATATTTGGTTCAACTCCTATTTTTATGATAAAAAAACTAAAACTACTTAACCCTTATCTCAGTGAGAAAACCTTAAACTTTAAGGCAAAATAAATTAAGAAATAATAATTATTTGAATTGTCCAGCTATGGAAATTGAAATGGTTTTATATTAAGTCGGACAGTCCAATCTGAGATATCAAAATTGGCAAGACTGCAATAGTTTTGAAAAAAATTAACGGAATCATATAAATATCTGACAAAAAACGTTATATTTTTCAAATGTAACTATCAGTCTCATCAATGACTGGTAAATGTTATTAATATCTTTGGAGTTGACATATTTTCCTTGTTAGCAAACATAATTTTTTATACTTGATTTTGTATCCTGGTTTATGAATATGTTATGCTACTAAGTCCTTAAAACTGTGAATTTTGTAGTTAATTTCATATGAAACTTACTTCATTTAAGGTAACACTTCTTCCTATAAAATTTTTCCAAGGCATCAAACCAAAAAATTATTGGGCAGAAATGGAAAACTTTAACGTATTTTCAACTAAGTATAGAGTCTACATTGTTTACGGTAGGTATATATCATCATCTTAAATTGTATGTCAGTCTTACATATCATGTCTTATAAATTAATCAAATTTATGCAAAATGTAAGCATTTACTTTCACTGTTTAATTATTGTTTTTTGTAAGAAATCGCACTTTCAATTCTAATTTCAAAATACAAACTCTAATCATGTGTAAATTACGATAATTTACCTTAATGAATGTTTATTGGGGAAATTCACATGCAAACATGTTTAGATGGTTAGTTGGAATACTGGTACAGTTGACTGTCGATTACCTAGCTGATGAAGTCAACAAATTCTGAAGCCATAGACTTATATATTGCACATATTTCTATATAATTAAAAACTTCACATTTCACAGTTTTGTGAGTCACCGTCATTTGAACTCAACCACTAATGATACGTTGTTCAAATCCATGATAGCTGAGACCTACCTCGCATGACTTTGAAGTGCACAAGTCTCTATTGCTGGCTAATAAGGACAGAAAAGATGGGGCTAGCAAAATTATAAGCAATGCATGGGAAGATAAATTTCTATCGGAGTCTGCATGCATGTTTTTAAACTAATCGAGTATATTACCACGTCGGGAGAAGAAAAAAACATCACAATTATCATTCTTCAAATCTATAATTTAAATGATTTATTATGTTTATTAAACAATTTGAAGCTGAAATTAAAATTGAATCAGCAATGAATTTTTAAGAATCTCCGCTTTCAAAAATGACATCAACTCATCAGCAAATGTCGTTATTTCACCAAAACCTGATTATTAAATATGCATATTTTTTAACACATAAACACAAACGATTCGGTTTTATGTTTGGCCATGTTTGAAGCTAGCCATAATGCTTAAAATGTGCATAACGTTTTAAAGCGGCGATTAGGAGCGAAAATTGCGTGTAGGACTTCCCATCCTGTCTTAGGGTAAAACGTATACGCTGACGCGAGTGCACGTGGAGCGTCGACATAAACGTTTTACCCTGAGACAGGACGATGACATCCGGGTGGTTGGGTACCTCATGCATAGGCGAGACGTAATAGTTCGAGAGGTCTTTATCAACGCGGTATCACCAATGGTTCACCAGTATAAGCCAATTCTCGCAGGTTTCACCGCAATGCCTAGCCCCAACAGTGTCCAGGCTTTCTACCTGCAATATAACTAGAAGCCGTTATATAATCATGTACTAACAACATAAAGGTTAAACTGGAATGTCCATTTGAATTTTGCATAATAAATACTCCAAGCGAAATGTCCTTTAATATAATCTTCAAACAACTGTTATTTCTCACGAATCGACACCAAGCTACGATCGGTTCCTTAATTTCCAACGTAGCTGTAGCCATTCGTGAGACAGTAGACCCAATAAAGTCTAGTAATTTAATCTTATCTGACATGTTTGTTCCCAAGCGTATAAGTTAGGAAAATACTAGGAAGCCATTACTTAGTTAAAAAGTGGGTCCGTTGCTGTTGTCATTTAGTGTCATTGATTTGATTTCTAGCGAAATTAAGAGGGTAATGTGTCGAGCAAAGTGGTCCATAATATACAATATAATATATCTTTTGTGTCATACCCTTTTAAATCATTCTAGCAGCCTTTCCATCTTGAATGGAATCGTCATGTTAAATCACCATGTTTGTGATTTCTAACTTTTCTGAGATTTAACCAATTACAACCATGATTAACTACACAATAATGCAAACACTTGTTGAGCCTAAAATATGATTAGTTAGGTTGAGAGAAACTTTACATGATTTACCTGGAGTGGTTATTATATCAGAAAAACAGTGATGTATAGCTGTATAATGTTCAAACTGAGTCTACTGAGAAAGCTTTTAAGCTGCGACCAAACAAACAAGGGGGCGGGATAGCGCAGTGGTTAGCGCGTTCGGCTTCGGATCAGGAGGTTCGTGGTTTGAATCCCGCCAGGGGCTCGGCAACTTTGTCTGCAGTAGATAACTGTTCTACACGCAGTCAGGTTTGGGTGCAATACTACACTGAAATTCAGCGCAGTACCACCCATGGTTCGCTAGTTCCAGCCGATGCTCGCAGGTTTCACCGCAATGCATAGCCACAATAGTGTTACGGCCTTTCTCCCTGCAATATTACTAGCAGCCGCAATATAAGTGAAATAATCTTGAAAGCGGCGTTAAACACCAACTCACCAACAACCAAGCTTTGGAGAATAATATGATTCTGATCTAAAAAATGACACTTGAACTATTCATAATTATGATAATCATCATGGACCATTTATTAACACTAATTATTCATATCATGAAGATTTGGAATGCAAAACAATTTTGACAGATCGTCAACATAACTGAATGTTTACGTTTGAAAAAGAGCACAAAGTAGCACAAAAGTAGCAAAAAACCCGTAATGTTACTGTGATCAGTATTAACACTAAGGGTGATTTCATAAGAAATACATATGTATATACAATTCTCCCGAATATTTTTTCATTTTGAATCCGGGAAATATGAAAACAAAATGGATGTGTTACCGGACAGCATCTTACCCACATGTCAATGTATCTTGTGATCCTGTCTGAATCCATATATCTGGAGCAGTAATTGTCAGCTTGTCTGGCTTGAAATAAACAAGAGGGAAAGGTCAATGTGCATTTCATTGATCATAACGTTTTTTTGACATAATAAGACTTGGAGTGGAGAGCAATTTTCACTTACTAGATTACTTTTCCGGGCTTTTCGAGCGTGCCTCTTTTTTCCCGCCTCTCATCAAATGCATTTTTTTATGCATCATAAATATTGTGTATATCGAAAAACATATTATGCCCTTTTAATTCATGTATCAATGTTCATTATTCACATCTTTATTTACCGACTATGGCCATTTCTATGTCTTCAAAAAGCCCAATTCACCAGCCTTTTATCATGTAGCATTAACATGTCAATACCTACGTTATTCATAATTACATGTAACTTTAGAATTGTTTACCCTCTTTATAATAAGCTAATTTGTGTGAATGTTACTCCGATAGTTTGGGAGGTAGGTCCATTTTAAATTAGCTAAAAACACCACAATTTGTCATGTTCGCTTGAGCTACATGTAGGCCGAAAACTTCCATGGTGGTTTTCAGTGAGGTCCGCACTCCCTCTTGTAAGGCATTTGACGTTACTAGTTCGACAGTGAACAGTCTGGCTCCAGGCCAGTGGCAACGCGCTACAAGAGAGGGACGGCGCCGGATTTGGGACACTCTGGGACAATTGATGTTTAATTGGTGAGGTTAATCTTCCTTTATTTCTCAGTATCTTTTTGGGGTATGTGATCACTACTTTTAGGGACTTACAGTTTTACCTAACCATCCCCACCCCTTTACCTTTAAAAGCTGTACCTATCTAGTTATCTTATTCATTTAGTCACTCAAGTACTGATCTCTTTGGATTATCTAAAGTACCGTTTACTTGTTGTTTTTTCATCCCTATTTCATCCATGTCAGTCCACCCGCCCCACTAGCCCCCTGTTATTTCAAGTTGATCTGTTTTGAGTGATGTACAGATGCATGCCAAAAGTTTGTTCACATACCTGAATATACTATGCAAATATCATGTAATTTGAGATGCCTTTGAGGTATCGTAGTGTTACGAAAAAGAAACGTATGATATTGACTTTTCAATACACATATGCAGATCCATTCTTCTTTAAGGCAAATGTTTATCGTACCCCACAATTACCCGTAACAGTTTAAGCAGATCCTTGAAGTAACCAGGGGTCAAAATTCTAAAAACATTCATTATTGTTTTTCTCCAAATTCTTTCACAAATTATTCACGGTTGTTTCGTAGCACACAGTCAATGTGTTTATGTTGGTTTTAATCTCAGAGAGTCGACATAGAACATTTTATTCGACATTTAACGGAATCGAAATTTCGAAAATGTGACCCCTTCTGTCTATTTCAATATGCCAAAATTCGAATTTTTGCACGAGTGACCAGACAAAGCCAAATTGTCAAACATGAACAGTGGATGATCCATTGTCAGTCTTGCTGAAGTTATTCTGTTGACTTTGAAACGGCAATTAATTGTCTTCTGTTGTTTCAAGGACTGAGTTGCTGTCACGCTAGAGTGATTGTCTTTTGCTTATTTAGGACTCTATTTATCTGTTGATACGGGTTGCTCTTTTGACTGGTAATAGTTACCGTAAACCTTCATCGTCGTATTTTAGTCTGCAATTAAAGCAGTGTAATCACTCATTAGTTCTCTCTTATTTTTGTTGGCTTAATTCTTCAATTATTTTATCTTTCTGTCCTATTAACGAGTCTCCTATAAGTTCAGATTTCGATACACCGTGACGATATTCATTGTTATCCATCATTACAGTAGCTTCTAAAATGCCAATCAAAGTAGACACGAACACAAAGTGTGACCCTTGGACAGTAGTTGGGTTTGTATCTTCAGTTCTATTCTTACAATTTACGCTGGCTATCTGAATTTCAATGAGCGATTCCAATGTGTTAAATGTGTGCTGTTGTGTCACTCCTAATTGCGATTACAAGTGATACCTGACGAAATACAAGATCTTACATATCTTTGGAGCTCAATTTGATTCTCTTCTCTTTAATTGCCAAACAATATAAATCTTGAACAATGTTTTTAATCTTAAGAATACTTTCATATTCATCTTATGCATTATTTTCACATGTGATGTGCTATCTTTTTGCTAGCTTGCTGTGTGATTACTTTTCTGAATAAAATATCGCTTATGTACACCCTTGGTCCGTTTTAATAAATCAATCTTTAATCTTATATCTTCTTGGAACTAATATTCACAATGCAGCAATTATGTCTCCTTCCGGGAACAAACTTACCACTAGTCCTCATATCCTTTTATCAGTCCATTCCAGCCAGAGATGTAATATTCAACATAAACTACTCTTTAATGTCCAATTTACAAGAAAGCCGTTTACTTGTTTCTACAGAGGAAACTAAGATAGCAAGATCATAACAACAACAACAACAACCTGTCTCCTAATTCGTTCAGTTTCTTTTAATCTCGTATTTAGTTGATATGTTTCTTTCTATATAACATTTCCATTCATTTCTAAATATCTTTATCGACAATTTCATCAATCCCATGGATATTTTCAGGGGGCAGAATCAGTTCTTGCCAATCTTGCTTACTTTATCTCTATTTTTCTTCTTCTTCTTTTTCTTCTGTAAGGCCTTTTCCCGAATTCAAAATCGATCTTATTATATATTCATCACCTTTTCTCATTGAAGAACAATTAGAAAACTTTTAGGCTTTACTCAACTTCCTGTACAACTGATGTAGTCGATGCCCAAGAAAATTTTGGTCGCTGCTTTATACCCTGCTGTCAGACGGGTACATACGGTAAATATTACAAATTTTAGTCACTTTTCTCGCAAAGCACGTGCATCCCAGGTACTTATTTTGTCATGTCATCAAATTGAGTGTTCAGGCGACCTGGTCCTGACACTGAGTTATGTTCACGATCATTGAATCTGACAAGTACTAATTCATTATTTGGAAAGGGGATTGAAAAAAATATGTTACAGAAATACGTTCTTTTTTAGTTTTGAAGACACATGCAGAAGTTATACTCCTAATGACACAGGCACACTGGACAGGAAGAGTGAATAAAAATTAACAGAACAAAACAATTACTTGACTTACTTATCAGGTTTAACCGAAGATCACATATAACAACACTCTATTCCTCTATTTGAATAACACAACGTTTACTTATCATCTTTACACGAATGTACATTCAGTTTATTGAACAACCTCTGTCAACAAAATCCTCTTACATCTGGATGTCATTGAACCATTGCAATCAGAATCTTCTAATTTGCTGATTGCTGCCATGGCCGTGGCAATATTTTTTGTTTATTTCAGACCAACAAAACAGTAATACGAGAGAATTTTTGTTTAAGATATGTCAGTGAAAGAACGAACGCAGAATAAAAAGGTATAATTTATTTCAAATGTAAACATGACACTTACATTGTACATTTTGTGCTATAACATGATCTAAAATAGACAATGTTACATACAATTGGCACTCTCAAGTTCAAAGACATATTTTAAATCTTACTCTGTCAATTTGATTGTTGAAAGAAGATGACATGTTATCTTTGAATGTAAATACATTGACTAAACATTATTTGAAATCAGTTTTAATATCCTTTTAATTCCAATTTTTAGTGCCTTAATTGTATATCTGTTCTTGGTTTGTGACCAAATCATTGTCTTTAATAATCTTTAAAGATCTTTAAAGATGAATATCAGCTCCAGTTTTTCAGTGCCTAAAATTGAGTCTTAATATTTGAGTTAATTTATTATATATGTCTTTAAAAGATTAATTCCTGTTCCCTTTTTCCTTTCTCGCGAGATGTATTATTTACATAATAGTCTTGAGATTAACCTTGTCTATGAAGAAGCATTCAAATTGTGCTGCAAGAAAGTGGGAGTAATTGAAAGTCAAAATAAAGTGCATTCTTTGAGGTCTAAACTAACTTATCATTATTCGCGACTCGACCACTCCAGATATTTATCATGCAAATAATAAAGGACACGGGTAAGAATTACTCACCAATTAGCTATATATAGTATGTATCTGTCACGTAGCTTGCGCATTACGTGATGTTCAAATCAATATCAGTTGCATTGATGTTCGTCTTCAGAGCAATGGTATCTCAAGTGAAAAGTTACAGTTTATACTAGTTTGCTTGTCAACCGCCCACTTACGATTACATTTGACATGTAGCTCTTTACATTACATACATTTTAACTTTTATACATGATCGAAAACTTTGTAACTTTAAGTCGAACTGCCTTTAATGAAAAAATTTCAATGAAACACTGCAATAACTTTCTAAAGAATTGTTTTTTCCGTTGTCTTTGTGTGAATTAAAATATATTAGTTTACTTACAAACAAGGTTATTCTCTTAATGTGATACAAAGACATCTACGTAGGTCCTCTCCTTTTCTGTTCTTCATCAGCTTATTGCAAAAGAATGATTGAGAATAGTCAGTTTACTAAGTTAACAAAAATACCCATCTCGTAATATATTAATTTCCTTTTTATGCCCTGTAAATCAAATTTATCGTACATGCCTAATTTCACATTTTACTTAGGTAACAAAAATACACATTTCGTGATATATTCATTTCCTCATTATGCTCTTTAAATCAAATGTATCTTGCATGCCTAATTTCTCTAGTTTGACATAATCCTACATCTGGTCCCTACGAGACCATGTAAGCTGTAATAAATTGTATGTTACGACACTTGATAAAGTCTACTGACTAAATCTTGTCTAAGCTGTTGCGTCCCCACAGTATAAATTAAGAAGACACTTTGGAAGGCTACAACTCAATTCAACTGTCTCTGTATTGGTGTTGATATCTCTTGAGTATTATTAAACTATAAAACACTATACATTGTTCAGTGAAGGTAATAATAATCTATTTGGAGAAGTTGTCAATGAAAAGGTTTTTTCAAATTAGCAAGTTGTTGACTTAGATTAGCACTCGAATGTCGCATAGATTCTCCGTTTGGCCCCTGATTGAAAATTTGGGCTGCAATATTTAATGTTTTCCTAACAAGTAAACGTCTCCTTCAAACGAACGTTTTGTCATGCATTTGTGCCTAGTACTTAAACACGCGTTTGTATTTCTTGAAGTTGTAGTCAACGTGATGTTGGTAGCAGTTTGGAAGCTACATCTCATGTATGTTTTTTTTCAAAAGTTGAAAATTACAACTAACACTTTCTTTTGCAAGGGTGTTTATGTCAATGCGTGTACTAATTTACCTACGAATTTACTCCTGAACAAACCGTGACACACGATTTTTGCATTATCATCATGATTCTAGAAAGAATAAATCTTTTATCGAAGCTTTGAATTTACCATTCGACTGCGTAGAGAACCATAATTCTATCCAAAATAAACTGACCAACACCAGACAATGGGCCAATTAATTGAAATGTATAGGTAACCTGATAAAAAGTGACAAAATTTTTAATGTAGCATGTCAGGAACTGTTACTAAGTTCACAGTAATTGTCAGCAGTGGGGAAATGAGGACTTGTTGTTACTATTTAACACAAAATAACTAGTGCGACCTTTAATCGGTAACAAGTTTGATCATAAGAATTCACATTTATCATGTTATAAATTGTTATACTACAAGGCATAGCCCAACGTTCCCCTAGTGCTGCTTTGACGATTGACCAAACTTCTTTCAACGTCACGTTGCTTCATGCAATAAACTTTTTGATAGAGTAATTTGTCACAAAGACATTTAGGTCCACATAGGCTTATGGTTATTATACATGTTCACAAACTCAAAACGATATCTTCGATAAATAAAATCTCATTGGAAAAATACTTTTCTCCGTGCAGTCACATAATAATTATGACAAACATGTTCTTGTTTTTTGGTTTTTGTTTTATCTCGCCAAGCCTCTGAGCATTGATTATGATTCGTACACTACAAGTGAAATAGTAAAATCCCACAAAACTCCTCACGGCCTTTTTCAGAAACTAGTTTACTGCACGTCATGCTTGGCGTTACACCATCAAATATAATACCGTCAGGAATTAGAAATGATGAAAATAATCTCGACTGACAAGTTGTCTACCCAAAACTGAATGCATAATAAAAAGCAAGACTTTTCGCATCTTAACGAAGCTCCTTCATAATACCCTGATTTCAAATGCCACGTAAGGCTGACGAGGCATGATATAGGTGGCTAAGTTCACCTGTTAATTTTTAGCCAATGTAATATTTTAATATGCAAGGAGCTTGAAGCCATTATCTTGAACTTAATGGATTTTCCCGTCCGGGTTGTACGAGTCGTCTCATTGGCTTATTAGATACCTAGCGATAGGAGGCCTTTGGCTTTAAAGAGATCAGAGTATTAGGAAGGAGATGAGCGGATTCAAATACGCATAAAAAATTGTGTATATTCCTCTCTATATACTACGAACGTTTACTGACAAAATCTTTTGTTGATTGATCATTCCATTGCATTCCTGCACGAAAAACCATGGCCATGTTCTGAAGATGTCAATTGTACATTTAAGAAATTGTATTGGATCGAAAAAACTGACTTCAGACTTAAATGTTGTAATCCATTAGTAGAGAATAGTTCATTATCCTCAAAACGATTTCTTTAATGGACACTTTGAAGCCCATTATCTCCACATAAGTAATGTGCAACAGAACCTAAACAATATACATGTAATGGTATGATCTCACAGGTTTCATTTCCTGACTCGATTCCCTACGATATCATTTATAGCCAAATTGTTAATATAATTTAGCAAAACACACGCTCTCACCTGTGAATTAGCATACTTAGAAAGGTAAAGCATTTTAATCAAACGTAACCTTTTTCAAAGCTGTTGATCACTTATAAATCATTTTGTAGAGAGAAAAATAAATAAACGTTTTCGAAATTTTAACCTCTGCTCACTTCGATGCCAACACTGTTAAAGTTATCTGTTTGGCATAACATTCGATTGCGTTATTTTATATAGGTAACTACGATACTATTGTTTTATTAGGTCATGTGGATTTTTAAAAGGAAATGGTTTAACTTTCAGATGATTTAATCGGCTGAAATCATTTTGTGAAGCTAAGTTGTCAGAATCTGTATTTGAATACATGATTTTCATTTTCTAATTCGCAAAATAACTCTAAAGATATGACGACATTTTCGAAATGCTATTTTGTTTATCATGCATTTCTGCATAAGATGTTTTATGTTTATAACATAGTATTGAGTACAATATACATCATTGACCTATGGTCGCATTGACGAAGAACTAATCGACTGCCTGAGAAATAAATGGAATGCAGAGATAAAATATAACGATGCAATAAGAGATGCATTTTCTAAGTTAATGGCCGCTGTTTTAAAATATTGTAACCGTTTTCTCTTGTCGTGATGGCCTTTTTCTCTAAGGCTAATACCGTTTTCTCTTATTTGCCAATGGCCGTTTTCTAAGCCGCTGATTTATCCAGTTCACCCTATTATGTGAACATTAACACTTCTTGCCGCAAACACTTATTCTGTTTTCGGCATACAGGTATTATTTTTCTTAACGTAAATCAAAACATACTCGTTTCTTTTGACCAAAAAATCTTGTTCCGTAGGTTTATAGGGTTGATGTCACTTTCGCCTAACTTTCATATAAACCCTAAGGTGAAGTGGTTCCGTCGAACATATAATTAAATAGTTAGGGACAATCACTCAATCTAAAACCCTTAACCTTCCTGTTTAGGAAATAATCGTGATTTTGATTGCAGATCTAGAACTAGATATTCTTATGCGTCCTCTCTTTAATGCGTTTTAATTTTGCTTTTAAAGAATCACTCATGTTAGTTTATATGATTCCTTATTTGTAGAGGATGAAGAAGATCAACTTAAACAAAAGTGAAAGTTATTATTGTATTATTGTATGAACATGGCAAGGTGGAATCAGTTTAAAAGCTTTTACTTTGCAATGACCTAAGTCACTGAGATCTTGCCTTTGTAGTTACTTACTTACTTTGCCATTATAGTAAGTAAAAGTAAAATGACATTTTGAATATTATTCAAATTGAAATGTGATGGATGTGAAACGAAAAATAAAATGACAAATAAAATCAGAAACTTAGCTACAAGGTGTATCATTGGATATAAGACGATTTTGTTCAAAGGATCATTTATCGCCTAGGTATGTATAGATAAGTTTTTCTCAATAGCAGTATACCCAGTGTGTCAATGAATTCTCGATTGAACACCCTGAAAAAAAAGCTGCTGGTTACAATCTGGTAAGAACTAATTGTAAATGTTTTAACGGTCTGTTTATATTATCATGTAATAAAATGTGGATATTTATTTGGCGCCTTTTCCACGTCCTAAGACATGTTCAAAGCGCTACCTACATCATTACCCTGATGGAAGTGTACTTTCAAAGCTGCTACTTAGCGCTAACCGCGACCGTGTAGGTCCGCACATCCCTATATTCAGGTACCCATTTTAACAGCTGGGTGGACTGAGTGCAATATGGATGAAGTGCCTTGCCTAAGGACACAACACAGTTTTGGACCCAGGTCACAATTTTTTGGTGTCTCCACCAGGATTCGAACCCGAGTCGTCAGCGTGAGAGGCCAGCACGCTAGCCATATGATATATATTCTAGATATTACAAAATATTTGTAAAGGTTAAACGCAATCCTTCGCAATTGGAATACATTTCATAAAATGGGCTTTTATTCTTTTTTTAATTTCAATTTTTATTATTTTTTTGACATTTTGCACATTCCAATGAAACATAAAACTGTCTTCAAAATGAAGCAGTTTACTAGCAATTCTTCTTAGATGAAAACGGCATGATCCAGGACGCAATGTGTTAAGTTGCAATCAGGTAATAAAGTTAGGTTTAAAAAAAAGCCAGAACTCTACACAAACAGAAACATTTGTAAGTGAACTGTTACCAAGAACGTTCTAATGCGTATAAGTCGGGCTGCTGATATAAACAAGAACTATGTGACATGAAGCGGATTTAATTGGAATATCAAGTAAGACAAAAATAACTAAACGAGGACTAACAATCTGAAAATTACAGAGTCCAAAGTTACTACATTATGAACAACTTTATTAGGGTCAATGTGACTTAATAATATGCAGATCCTTATTACTTTCATTTGTTAAAATGAATTACATGTCAAAGGCATAGCCTGTTCACATACTGAAGAATACATCAAGAATATTCAAAACTTGACATTATTCCATAGATGATATAAACAATCTGGAAGAGAGAAAATGGAAACGTGATTTACAAAAGCATTATAAAATGTCATGCATATCTTCTGTTTATTTTGTTGTGTCAATTTGAACATTTATAACTCTTTCCATAACATATTGTATCTTCAAATAAACATTCTATATTTATTAGAAACCCGTAACACATTCTGTTTTGTTTGACTTCAAATCAACAAAGATGTATATATTCCCAATAAGGATACCGTAAATTGGATGTGGAATGGACAAAAACTCTTTAAGTAATGATAAAACATGATTTTGGGGCGCTTATGGAGTAGAGTGACATCAGTGTAGCATTGACAATTTTAAAATGTAAAATGCGTAATTGGGTGCTTATCTTTCTGAAGTATAAATAGAAAAGTTTCCAAAGAGTGCAGTCTTCTGAGGAACGCAGTTGCAATAGCTTACAAGAAAAAAATAATTGTTATACAGTGACCAAGAGCGTCTTCAAAAACCGAACATAATCAACATGTTTTGACAATGTTTTTTCCAAACCCAATTTGAAAAAAAATCATTCTCGTTAAAGGATCATAATTATTTTTGGAATTACAGATACTTTAAAGAGCAGTTTTGCAAGTATTACGTAATGCTTTTAATTACAATAATTATATGACTGAAACTAATTATTTCATGAGATAAGTAAGACACATTAATATCATTCGATGAAAACAAGCAAAGATTATTGCGCCGGCGTTTCTTTTCAAGTTCCTCTTAATATGAAGATGGTAATTGACTGCATTAATTTGACGCTTTCTGTTAAGTATACTCATTTCATTATAGATGTACCGACAATTTGAAAACTTTCACCTTTGGAACATTAAGACACATCAAGAATATAAAAATAAAATAGAAGCTATAGTCCCAAGCGACGACAACGGGATTCAGCGCTAAATAATTATAATATATTACAAAAATGTAATGAAACCAGTAAAGAACATTTAAAATTCAATCAAGTACAAATATCATGAGTAAAAAAAACATTAAACATGCTTATGTTGCAACTGCAATGCAATACTTTAACCCACCAGTGTAATAATTTGCAAATTTACCTGCATTACTGAATGTCTGCCGTATCAACTTAACACCATTTTGAATATAGCAGCCCTATGTATTAATGAAAATGAAAATATAAAATGACCAATTTTTACGAACTGCATCTTGGTAGTTAGTGTTTACCCGACTGTCATAACAGATAACTAAACAAATTATCACACAACAGAAGCTTGTAACAATTCAAACATTTAAAGAGCTTGTCAAATCATGTCAATGCCTAACCTATTTTAGTACATAAATCTTTATCTATCAAACTATAAAGAAATATGTAATCCTAAATTAAGGCCACAAAGAGCTTGCATGATACCATTTTAACAGTGTGGTAACCATTGTTTCTAATTTTTAAATGTTTGTTTGTAATGGGAATAGATCATTGACGAAATAGCTAAATATCTATTGCTTTCTTTTGACAAGTATGTTCATATTTTAATCATAGAAATTGGAGTTTAGCTTTTAAATAAGAGCTAAATAAAAGCAATATATATCATCAATAGTGCTTTATCAGTGCCCTAGAAAATATGCCGAGTAAAAAAAAATTCATGACCTTACATAAAGTTAAATTTTACAGAAGCAGTCCTTTAATAACAATTCGAAAAGACGTTGTAGCTATAGAATGCTTATACATTTTTATCTATTATGAAAAACGTACATTTCAGATTTGTATTAATTCCTTAGTAAAAACCGTTAAATTCTACAAATTCTTTTATTTACGTCTGATTTTATAAAAGTGGAATAATTTATCCGAAACTGCTTTTTAAAATATATTGCCCAAACAGTGGTCCGAAAAAAACTTTTAATAATGTCTTGTCGAAGCAAAAAATTTATTATGGAGTTATTTCCCGTTATAGTTACATTAAAACGAAATTACACATGACAATTTCAAAGTTCGCTATCTCCTTGTTATGGAACTCACTGATTTAATCTATAATGTTTCTAAGTTTTTTATTCGTTTGTCTGTCAAACGAGATATTCAACACTTGTGTTTGGTCAGTTGTTGCTGAGTTTCGACTTTTCAAACACACTCAGGAAAATCAATGTTTTAAAACAAACTTTCTCACTTCCTCATTTCGGAAATGACTGTTCGCGAGCGGGACTATTCTTTACTCTACGATCTAGGTATGTCTAACTTGCATGTACATGTAGGTTGTTCAGTTTTCTGCCTTTGAATTTTGCGATTTTTTAAGATTCACTAACTTTGAATGGTCGCTGTGCAAAAAGGTATTGAGAATTTGCAGATTCTGAGACATACTTGTTATAGGCCCTTGCTTCAGCTAGATACCAAGAGAGTATTAGGTCTTTTTTTCATTGAAATAAAACGACTCTGCAAATTGCACGGGGACGGACATTTTTATAAATATATATTATACAAATATACAGTTGACAACTTATGAATAAAACACATAACAAACCACACATATCTATCATGATGTGTAGTTGTAAACATGTAGCTTCATATGTAGATTATTTAAGTGTACGCTTCTACAGGTATTTATTTCCTAAAACAAAGTTTTTTTTTATTGTAATGTCCATTTAAAATATTCAAATATGTCACGTTGAAAGGAAATATATAGATTGTTCCTCAAGAGTGATAATTAATTAAATGTGACCTCCGATGGCAGAGTATGTTTTTTGTTGCTTCTACAAAAGTACCTATCAGCATAGCTGTATCAATCACAATGACGAGCTACAGTGATGGGACAGTCATAACTATACCAATCACGATATTGTGCGGTAAATTACCCAAAATCAGAACAGCACTTGGTTGACGGATGATAGGTAATACTGTGGTACAACCTTTCTGACGCGAGAGTGGAGGAGAGATGAGTTTCAAAGGGACAACACTCTTCTACACACGCCACGTGTGCCAGCTTATTTTCTAAATATAGACAACATTACGGTGTGACTTTTCCTGTTAAAGTACGGTGATAAACCGTTGGAAGATTAATGGCATGACAGGTCTAATGACTCATGCATGACGTGGTCGACTTTGTAATTTGAATGATCTCTTTCGGTGATACACCAAATTTGTCTCCCCTAAGTTTAACAGTTTCTGAGAAAGACTGAATCCTGGAATAAACTAAAACAAAATTGAATAACAGCTAATACTACTGAAAAAAGCTTTCTTCTCATTTTATACTCCATACTCGAATTTAATTATTCTAGCTTAAACGGTTATTTCCTTTAGCTCGGAAGTACTGACAGACAAGCGGACATAAGTCAAATCTTGATATATCCAGTCCACTCTGTGACGACTGTTTTAAATGTGTAAGTATGAAATATATTTCTCATTTGCTCACGTAAGAGTTACTTAAAGACATCATGAAGATCTAACTATTATTCAATTGTATATTTCCGAGTTTTAATGAGGGTACAGAATATGAATGTTATCAGACGGATATGAATATTCTTAAAAGAAACACTACGTTAAGTGTTATGTCATATAGTATATATTTGCTCTACACTACATATCAACTTTATATATCATACCACGTGTCGTCATTGCCATATGACCTTCAATTCTGAATAAACTGAAGTGAAGTGATCAACTTTACATTAGGTACGCTAGTCTCGGGCTGAATTCACTAAATCTTTTGAAGAAGATATATCAATCTTCAATCTTCTGTACTTCTGTTCTGAAGAGGCCTGAGGCCTATAATACATTTACAAAAATTGATGGGATTTGCATGAGTTAAGTATTTGCATTAGAGGATATGACATGTATTGTAAACATCATGGTGTTGTGGATGTAGAAAGATTTTGTAATGTATTTTGAATTTTACTGTTCATTACAGTACAAAGTTTGATAATACTTGGATTGGCAAAGGAATACTCTTTAATATATTTACATCGAAAGGAATAAATATACTGGACAAATAAAAAGAAAATGGTATTCGTCTTCAATTTCATTTAAAGTATAAAGTGCATGGATTCTGTCTTGCTTTTTAAAATTTCTATATCTTCCACCTTTGATTAAGAAATCGTCTGAAAGGCATCAAAATCCTGCTAATGATCACCTAAATGTCTCTATCTCAATACATGAAAAATACGTTTTTTTTAATAAATCGCTTGACAAATGATTTCTTATTAAAACCTATATAAATATATCTCTTTAAGGCGAACAGTAAGCGAAACTATGAATAGTGATTGACATTCTACATATTGTTCATTCCAAATTTGTCCAAGACAAATTGTACATAAAAGGTTTCGAACCTTCGATAGCAAATTTCTTTGTCCATTTTTGTCATATACTAACAACATATCATAATAATATTCCAAACGAAACTGATTGAAGGATGGAAATATTTGGTACATAAACAGTGTTAAAGAGGATTGAATTAATACATTGTTTTAGGTTTTTTATCTTATGATTATTTATTTATCAATATGAGTGGCCATAAAATACACTTTTCATTATAATGTGCCAGTAATTCCCTTTAATGCATAAACATGTCGACAAGAACAAATGTTAAGTTAAGACAAGATAACATGGAAAGCTGTCTCTTTTCATAAATTGAAATTACGAAAACTAACCACATGAATGCAGACATTAAAATTTGCACATAGTCAAGGTCTTAACTTTCTTGTATTCGCGTGACCGTATTGTAGCAAAATGCAAAAAGTTGACAATGTTCTTGTGCCATTCACCGTGTCTCAACCTAAACATGTTATCAAAACCATTCGGAGCCGAAGATAATTATTTACCATACAGAGAGGTGAAATGCGTGACTGTACTAACACATCTCTGTTATTGGAACTGTGAAGTCTAACACGCTGAATTTGTCATATGAGCGTATCAGGTTGAAGCTGTAATTGATCTCTATTTACTGGTCTCTTTTTCAAAACACTATAGTCAATTTCACAATCTAAATTCAATTAATATTAGCAAGCCACTGTCAAAGCCTTGCTTGCGCATTGGTTTTACAAGATTGTACTTTTAAAATTTTCTTTACCGCTTGAGGTAGCTTAATTATTAATGATACAATTTCAGATTATGATCATTTTGGCAACAAGTAAATATGGGAAGGACGATTCAAACAGTTTAACCATACAGTTGATATGAAAACATTTAGTTTTTATGGGATTATAATTACAGTTAAAAAGGATAAGAAAACACTATGTGTGAAAAAGTTTATAAAGTTTGATAAAATATACTACATTTGATTACATACAATGTCGATGCAATATAGTCTTAAGTGGTATCAAATATCAGATATTGGATAGTGGATTGTTACTTAGTTGTGAATTGACGTCAAAATTTATGAACTTCATGGAGGTATAAACTTAAAAAAACGCTGTGCAAACTGAATAAATCTATTTTAGCGTAATGTAATGTAATGATCACTTTCAGTATGTAAAGCCTTGAGAGACGGGTTGTCTTTGATCTTGAAATAATATTTCAGAGAAACATTTGTCTGCATGTCAACATTTGCTCTGTAATTGTGTACTTGTCATCTTCCATTGGCTTCAATAGATCAGTATTATTCATTTCTAATGGCGTTAAATCAATAAAACTTATTGAATATCTAAACATTTACAGACGGAAGCTTATTATGTTCACATGTCTGTTTTCGTTCATACTTACCGTTTCTACATAAATCATTTGACAGGTTATTTAGGAAATGACATATAAATGTAGAAACTGATATCACCCTAATGAGATACAGATGCAACTGCATGTTTGTGATAACTAAAATAGTGTATGGATGGCTGTTGTCATTTTAGATAAAACATGATAAGACAGAAAATTAAGGATACCACATTATGATATATCTCTGAATATATTTCGTTAGATCTTCCTCCATCCTTATTCCATATCTCTGAATCTTACTTGTCTAAAGATAATCATTAGATTACTTACAAATCATACATTCCCAAAACGTCAAAATTGAGTTTTAGATAATAAATCCCTCAGGATTGTTTCTGTTTTATACTCAGTAAATGAAACTTTGTGATACTCCAAGAGCATTTTGTGCTTTACGTGAAAACATAATAACAGTTACAACAAATACATCGATACAATTAGGATTCACCCGCTATACCATATAATCTCAACTAACAAATCGGTAAAGCCATTACAATCTGCAAATTACAAATTATGTAACATTAGTTGCGGTAAAACTTAATATTTTTAGGATTCTAACAACAGCTACATGTTCATGTCTCATTAAACTGTAACATTTAGTACGTAGTACATTGTCACGCGGTTCGAGCGTGCGTCCTTTTCCCCATTAATGTATTTTTATGAAATGTCACCAATTATTGTATATATCGAAAGTACATATTATGTACTTTACATTCATGTTTTCATTTTTATCATTCATGTCTTTATTCGCCGATTGAGACTATTTTTATATGTTCAAATGTCATTTTCATGCTCCATTTATCAGCCTTTTTACATATAGCATTAATATGTCCATGCTTATTTTATATATATTTATATCTACTTGTAGAGGAGTTTGTGCCTAGCACTGTAACCCAAATATTTATGGAGCTAAGCTAATTTAGTTTAACAAAGAAACACAACTTAGTGTTACCTGAAAAATAAGCTATCATCTTCCCATGGGGCACTAGCCTGTTCTACCCGACGTCCGGACTGTGCCTATAAAGGCCGGATCCGACCCTAGTCGTCAGTTACGAGCTGGGCTGGGCTTGCTAAAGGACTCTCTCTGCTCCGCTGGGGGCAAGGACGCGGCTAAACTTTGGGTCAAGACGGGACTATTTGCACGTTTGAAGTTGGATTGGTGAGGTCAATATACCTTTATTTATCTGTACCTTTCTGGAGTATGTGATCAATTCCTTATAAGGCTGACAGTTTTACCTTACCATCCCTACTAAACCTATCAATTGGTTCTTATTTATTACTCACTCAAGTAGTGATTAGGGATTATCTACAGTACTGTGTACTTTTTGTTAATTTATTCCTATTTAGTCCTGTCCTGCTAAGACTCTTGTTAATTCAAGCCAAGTGTTGATTTGTCTGATTAATGCCATCTCGTTAAGACGGCCATTAGCTTGTCCTGTTGTTTCACCGTCTGGGTATTAGCGATGCTACTGTGATTCCCTATACTCTATGCTGTCTATTTGTCTTTGACGCCCCTAATGAGTTGTTAACTCCTGTTGAGCTTTTTACGGGTAGCCAGTTGTCGTACTCAGCTATCGTCTTGTTTAGACTGCAAATAAATCACTTGATTCACACATTGCTTCTCTCTTACTATTATTGGCTTGATTATTTTCTTTTCTTATCTTTCTGCCGGATGAACGGGTCTCGTCTGAGTTAAGATTTCGTCACACCGTGACATACATATATTTAGTATGGCAATTAGTATTGGTGCAGTGTTAGTTTGTGAATATCTTTTGTCCTTTTAATATTTGCCTCTGTTCGATATCCTGTAAAAATTGATGAGGATCAATCCTGATTATTAGTTGCATGTTCATGTCTCATTGAATCTTAATAAAGTACGTAGTTTAGCATTTACTGTTGGTTCAATGTCAAGTCTGTGTTGCATTATGTCCACGCTCCTTTTACCTTTCTGTATTATAAAAGAACTAAACTTGCAGTTAAAAGGGTTTTAATTTGTGCTATGGTATGTAATCATCAATGTAAATAAAAAGTACAAAATAGAATATGAGATCAATCGCTTGTTTAAGGTTAAAGAAATTCACTCAAGTGTCTTCTGATATCAAATATATCAACACGATTTAATATTTTTACTTTTATAAACGAGTGTATATATATATTTGATATCAGAAGATACGAGTGTGGAATTCTATTTATAATCCGAAATCATTTTTCATTCCAACTCTGAACACTGCACTTCTAAGACTCGCAATGCGGTGATGGCATACCACTGTGACGTCGTCATGTTTATGACGTCATACCATAATGATGTCATTACTTGATGTTGTAAAACTTTTGATGCCCCACAACATCTCCTGTCGAACACAGATTTGGATGATAAATCATCTTATCAGTAAATGTAAAACTCAACAAAATTGAAAACAAGTTTTCATTTTCTGTTGATAGAAAACAAAAGCTTCCTTTTTAACATATTATAACTTTGGGTTTAACACGTTAACTCTGTAGAATAGTACCCCTGATTGTGCAGGACTGTTGTCACTCACTGCAATTCTCATATATAAAAATTTATTCGTAAAATAACTCTTCTCAGTTTCACTTTTGGGTGAATTTGATTTTATTAGTAATTAACGTTAAGAAATTTTCATATCATGTTTTCACTGATTATCTCTTTTTCGATGCTGACGGTAACGTCATGTCCTCTTGGGTTAATCTCTTATTGTACTTTTTCACTAAATATTGTTATTTCTCATACAACCTGCAGCTGTTTAGTAAGTTAACTTCAGTTTTAAGAGATCAATTGTTTGTCATATTTTAATACAATGCTTGTGTTCAAATATTATAATGACTATGATACCACAATTGTTATAATCCAAAGCCGTCCAAAATTCCAATGCCATTATCAGCTTAACAAAAACGTTACATGCCAAGTTAAGTCGTCTTCCTTAAGTGGAAGAGATCATTAAAGCATGTAAACGTCAGAATAGATTCAATATCTCGTGTCATTGTCATCCAACTGTTTGTTTTCTTCAATTGATCGACTGCATGTTTTGCCGTTTCCGGCACGTTGGAATATTGTTTTTTAAAATGTCAAATTCAGATTTACCATAGTTTGCTTGGTATATGTAACGACGACCATTTAGGGAATACTAGTTAAAGCACTCCTTGTGGTACCTTTTAGTTTTAAATGTGCATATGTTTGTCAACCTGTCTGCAGTGTGGCTTGTTTCCTTTGTTTTATTTATAATCTAACGTCAATTCAGATAGTTAAAGTGCCAATCTTTGATAAAATAAGGTCAAAGCAATTTCAAACGACAACGAGCAAATCACTTTCGAAACATTATTTTGTGACAAAAAAACATTCAACACTTCCAACAAGACAGGAAATTTAATGACAATTTACTGATACATTTATGCAGCTGGAATTAACATGTTCGGATAAAAAGAACTTTGAAAATTTACATCTAACAGGGTTTAACCTCCAGAGATAGTTGTCAAGAGAAGATACATTGTTGTAGCTTAAGTAGATATATTTTTCTTGAATTAACATGGCATTTCCTTATGCTTTAAGGTCCTTCTCGTATATGGCTTATCAAAAATAAAGCAACATACATGTACCAAATAAGGCCATGAAGACTAAAGTTTTGAAAACAAATACAACCCGATAATCATATTTCATGTTTCTTCTAATTGAACATAAGCTGTTGTTTTATTTAAGATTCATTTATCAACAAAACATATTAGGCCATTACTAAATACTTCTATATTCTATATCTGGCCTCCTTGATACAAGTTCTATTCAAGGAAGACCTTTAGTTTTTGGCAACGCTTTGACTTCATTGGTTTCAGTTACATACATCACGACATCCTCTGTTATGTCCTAGATTCAGTTTCTTGTCCTCTTGTCGTGTACAAGAATCAGACCAGAAAACACATATGCAACAATATGTAGTTGGGTTTAAAACTAAATGAACGTCATAAACGGCACAAATTCAAATCATATGGTGGACTTAAACCATAACATTTTACATCTGCATAAACAGAGATGATTGAAGAATTTTATCATGTAATGAAGGACAAAATATTTTTAAACATTATGATTGTGACATGATTGTGAAGTTCTTTTGTAAACTAGCACTGCCAATGTGTAACTACTAATTGTATGTCAAAAGTGACCATTAATCTTTTGGTAGCTTAGATGCTGCAAACAAGATAATTTGGTAGCTGCTTATTAAATGACAAGTGTAATATAAAGGTGTTTTCAAAGAGATTTTATTCATAATTATTCGTATTCATTTAAGAATAACTGACACCTGAGGCTAAATGAAATGAAAGAGCTAAATTGGAGCATGCTATATGAGATAAAGCAACTATTTGAAATTTCAGAGAAGACTTTTACATGGAGAGTTTTTATTTCAATTAGGAGTTAAAGGTTGTAAAATTGCCACATAGCAACGCAAATTAAATGAGTTCTTAGAGTTTCAATGCTTTTTGCATTGATGAGAGAATTGAAAGGAAATGGGGAAAAAAATGAATCAGATTTGTCCATAATGGCATCAAGATTAAGAAATAAATAGGGACGTTTCGTTTAGATTTGTTTTAAAAAACCTTCCAAAATGATTGTTTGACAGAAAGTTTGAAGTGATATAAATTTTAAAAAACAAGGTACCAACTTTTCGAATTAGGCACAACAACACTTCATGGAAGGAAATCCGGTTGGTTTGATGTTTGAAAGAGATGTTTTTAAATTATCGGGGTTTTTTTCTGATTGGATTCTCGTCTTTATGGTGTCCTGTAAACCTGTTAATAACAAGGATTTATCTATTTATAATTGATCTGGATATTATCTGTAATCAGGCCGTAGCTTTAGTAAGTGATGCTGATCAAGTTTCTGTTTCTTTTCATTCCGAATTAGTTTCCTTTGCGTCAATTGTTTTTGCAGTTCCTATATTGATGTATTGAAGGATCAGTGCTTAGTATGATGATAAAGTTATCAAGAAAAGGACAAAAGCAACAAATGCAGGCATGGTTGTAGTAGTTCTGAGAAAAATAGTAACCAAAAATGAAATGTCACTAGTTAACGGAAACTTTAAATGTTGTAAGAGAAATATCTATAATGCTATAAGACACTGTGCAGCCGTATTGCACATTATGTCCATTAAGGATATATTATATAAATATTCTTTATTCATATTAGATTATGTTATATATAGTATCAACAACGGGACATATGGGTAACAAGTTAATAGATATATATACTACCAGGCAAAAGAAAAGTTTCAGTCATTTTTAAAGTCTTTAAAATAAAAGCAAACGCTGACGATTGGTTTATAAGTATAAATCATTTTTCATAAATTCTCTTTAAAACCATCAAAATATCGGGTTCATATCTGGTGAGTTGGTTGGCCACGGCAAAACAGTGACGTTGGCGTTCTCAAGGTAGTCTCTAACATTTCGGGCAGTGTGAGGTCTTGCGTTATGGTGTTGCAAAATCAATCTTCTTGGTAGTTGTTGGATGAAAGGAACGACGATAGGTCTCAGCATCTCATCAATGTATCGATGGCCAGTCAGATTCCCTCGCAGACCAACCAGCGGCGTTGTCATGTTGCCACCATGATGCCTCCGCCTCCAAACTAATGCAGTTTGGCGCCAGAGACTCGCCCCTTGTTTGGTAAACTCGAACCCTGCCCCCGTTCCTGAATAGGCAAAACCTGTTCTCATCTTTAAACAGTACCCTCTCCAAGTCACGTCGCTGCCAGCGGCGTACAGTACGTGTCTATTGTAATCTGCGTTGACGGTATAAACAGGTCAAAGCCGCGAAGGGCTGTAGGCTCGTATACCAGCTAAATGAAGTTGACGAAGGTTTGCAAATCTGTTTCGGAGGTGAATCTGCCTGATGTAACTATCTTCGGCCGCAGTTTTTACCCTCGGTCTTCCCGATCTTGGTCTGTCCTGTGTCTGGCCTGTCTGCTGGTAGAGTATAAAAAACCTTCTGAAGGTGGTTTGGCTGCACTTGACGGTTCTTGCCATTTGACGTTTGGAAGACCACATAGTGAACATACCGATCGCTTGGTCACATTGCGTTTGCGTAAGTCTTGGCATACTTTTGGTGTCCTTTATGTTACTGAATGTCTGCATGTTCCAACAAGGGTATTTATGCAACATTGCTACACGTAAATTACAAATCATGCGTCAAAAACACGTTTTGCACGTGTGTGAAATGCACAATTCCAGTGACTGCGTTCCATGCGAGGCGTTCGTGTAGAAGAAACGATACAGTAATACTGTGCAGACGAAACGATACAAAAGTACTATCATTTCCTGCTTAGAATCAAACCCGTGCCGGCCCTCTTAATGTTTTTATGAAACAATAAAAGTGAAACCTTTCCTTTGCCTGGGAGTTTAAGTTTGTTTTAAGGCCGTGCGACTGACTTATATCCTTGACTTTGCCGTCGATTATCTTCTTGTGTGGATGTTTTAAGATTCTGCTGGGAATTTTCTTTGCAAAATTTACATAATTTAATAGAACATAAAAAGAGAACCTTTAAACATCGGGTTACATTATCATTGTCTCTTTCTCCCGCCACAGGTATTTAATATCAATAAGAAGAAAAAAGAAAACTATTGTTTTTGACATTTTGTGTTTTTGATATTATTATATTCAGTGAATGATCATTGAGAGATCCGCATTTTCCATGCCTTGGAGGCTTTAAATAAGTAAAAATATGATAGACATTGAAACTTTTAGAAAAAGAAGGTTATAATGTCTAAGTGTTTATTTTCCTACCAGTTTTCTTTGAATTAATTTGACATCTTATTTAAGAACTGACATGTAAATCTAGATATCGATATCACCCTGTTGTGTTTCAGTTGCAACTGTTTGTAATTAGAACATTACAACTTTTTAAAAATAACATGTTATAGAAGGCTGTATGTCATTTTAGATAATATGTAATCATCCCTCGTCTCCGAATCGATTCGGAATCTAAAATGACTATCAGAGTTCCGACCTGTCCTGCAATTCAAAACGTTATAGGGTTTCAGAAAAACCTTGTAAGTCTTATCCGAGGACTGTGTCATGAGTCAGCACTTTTAAACTTTCAAATAACACCGGACATATTTTGCTTTATGTGATTGCCTAAACGTTTGTAAAAAATAAGTTGATACACTGAGGAGTAGCAGGTTACGCTTTCCTATCTCAACTGACAACTGCGTCAATCAACTGCAAACTACAAATTAAAATTCATATTAACTCTATAAATTCAAAAAATCATTGACAAATTTCATGGAGTTTTGAATTTTGAATCATAAAACTTTCATCTATTGCAAAATGACATAAAATCATCCATTAAAAGCAGCTTGGGTACATTAATATCCAATACATTTTCTGTTATACAATACATAAAAATGATTAAATTCAGCTTATGTTACAGTTCCATTCATTATGATTTCATAATTAATCAACTTATAAAAGCATTATTTATCACAATAACTTCAAAATTTCTTTCCGCTTTGTCTGTATAACATCTTGTAAAAATTCATGGAGATCAAACCCGATTATAAGTTGACCTTTACTTATACGCTTCGGACAACAGTGGCATGTTCATGTCTCATCGAATTGTATTAAAGTACGTAGTGTAGCAGTTACTGATGGTTAAACTTCAAGTCTGTCTATTGCATTATGTTCATTCCCCTTTTACCCTTCACCTCTACACTAGAATTAACCTAGCAATCGAAAATAGTTTTAATCTGAGGTTCTATTTATAACCATGTATGTAAATGATATGTACAGAGAAGTAAATGAAAGCTGGACTTGTGGACGGAGAAACGGAAGACCTGCTCCCTTTTCTCTCACTATGCCTTTCTTCAATATTATCCTACATCCGTTAAACCCCATTCTCCCTAATATGTCTACTTAATTTTGGAGGATTTCATCCACGTGGTTAATAACTGAAATACTGTTTAAAACCCTTTAAATCAAAACTCACTCCCTCCAAAGGGTGCTGTTGTTATGTGGGGATATTAGGAAAAAGATAACGATTAATGTAGAAAATGAAATATTGTGTAATGCCTTTCCAAGTTCCGCTTTGAGTCTCAATCTTCGATAATAATGTTGACGTTTGTGAAAACACATTAAAGAAAAACTACTTCAATGTTCCAGTCATCCTGCGATTATCTGACATTTCTGATAATTCGTGCTTTTTGGGCCATAAAGGGAACAATTAAGACATCGGTACCGGCTTGAAGTGTTTTGCGTAGACAGATATATAGTCGGGTTTTCAAGTGACTTTAGTCATGTATTCAAAATGTTATCAGTCAGCTGCTTCTAAATTGACCAGTTGATATCGCTTAGGAAATTTGACAGCGATTCCACAATTTGGTAAGGGTAGAAATGAAAATCACCCCTTCCAAATAATGGGCTGGTCGAAATGATAAAAGGCAAGGTTGGAAGCTTGGAAAAGTAGTTCACTCGGAAAGGCGTAGAAGTATTAGGAAACATCTAGAAGTCCACCGGAGTCGGGCAATCCCGCCGACCGGCCGAACAGTAGGCTCGGAATGAACCAAAGAGGGAGCTGCGGGGTAAATATGTATCATTCAGTATAAGGAAAGTTTATCTAATAAAAATCTGTACTAGAGAACTCCATGTATTGTTATTAATTACAAATCTAAGAAGGGCAACGTGATTAACATTTGCTTTTAATGTTTTTATAATAAAACTTATGAAAAAGTAATTGTAGTATAGTAAAGTGTACCTCATGCCAAGCGAGTGACATCCCTAAATTAAATATACTGTAAGCAATGCAGCTTACAACACTGTATGTAGGGAATATTGTTGGCTTTGTTACATGATTGTATAAGACTATTGTTACTTTCTCGTTTCTACTATAGTACATTCGTTTGTAAACTACACTGTACACAGTTCAACTGTCATTGAATTTCCTTATAAAAAATAAAGATAGCTTCAAATGCTTGATAATGTCTATCGTTACATTTTTTGCTTTATGTTTAGACATAATCAGTTTATGCTTTCTTAGATGATGAGTCATCAAGGTAAAAGGAGAGCTGTCAAACCTGTGATTATTTCATGACGACCAGCTTTTATCTCCCTTGAGTGTTAAGAACTAGAGAAGCGACAACTCCTACACATATGTTCTGTCAATGCTTAATAATATATTTCTATTTCTGAACCTTTCTAGTAAGATTTTGTTACTTGATAACAAACCTTAATAGATATTTTTATTTCTATTTCTGAACCTTTCTGGTAAGATTCTGGTAAGATTTTGTTACTTGATAACAAACCTTAATAGATATTGCTAATGTTTTCCCATACAATGTTCAAAACAAATGTTACAAATAACTACTTTTTGTCAGCAGCAAGACGTGATTTCTGTTGGTTGTCAATTTAGTAATCACTTTACATAACAACCAGAAATGAACAATACGAGAGCAAAGATCAAATGTGCATGCATTTGACAGCTTAGCAAGAATGAAACATGTCTACTGAAGACGTCTCCCTTAAGTGGAAGAAAATATTGAGGCATATTAACGTCAAAATAGATAAGATAGTAAGTGTCATTATAATTTCATTGTGTTTTATGCACATATAACAATTTGCTGTTTCTGCTTTAGTGGAATATGATTTACCAATATAATGATAACGTGTGTCTTTATACAAGGCGCACGTTTCAATCTACTAGTGCATGCTCAAGGTGTTACCAACATTACCCTGTTGTAACCCAATCTGACCGACACACTGGTATCAATTTCAAGCTTGGTGAACAGAGGCACATTTGAACTAACTCTCTCATACAACTAGACACAAAGATTCTCTCAAATCCGTGTCTGAGTGTTGTAGGGTATCATCATTCAAACTCTCCGTTTATTCGAAAATGTCGCGGTGAGCTTTACAGCGAGCTTTACCCCATAATGCTGAACTTCACTGATAGCGGTCAATTCAACCATGCACAGGACCACGTACCAAAACATCAACGTCTATGTAATATAATTACAATGGTTGGTTTATTTTTATGTGCATGTTTTTGTTATCACGTCTAGCGTGTGTCTCGTATCTTCTGTCTTATTTGTCATCTACCTTTGCTTCGAAGAGGGAAGTGCAAAACACTCAATTAAAAAAAGCCAAAGCAATATCCAAGCACAACAAGTAAATCTCGTTTATAAACGTTTGTTGGACAAAAGAAAGAACAAGTTATCAAGACTAGGAATGGAATTAGATTTCCCTTATACATTTATGCCAGCTAGATGTAATAATATCCTGAAAAAGAAACCTTCATGGAACCTCTTGGGATATCTGTCAACACATGATGCATTGACATATCTTAAGTGAATATATCTTTATTACATACACGCCATCTGTACTCTTTCTCTTGTTCTGAGGAAAGAACGTGACACTTTTTTGCTCTCAAATACAGCAGGATAGATGAAAAATAGTATAAATAGCACGAAAGTTTGTTGTAATAATGTTCCAAAACCACCCACTCCTACGAGTAGCCAGAGCAAGTAACTTGTGATGTCATTGGGTGGATGATTACAATCGATTAAACAAATAACAATTCTTCTTTTGCTTAGCAGTATTCAATGTACATCCTTTTCATTCGTGAAAAAAACAAACATAAACATGTTGACAAAAAGTAAGATTTGTTGTCATAATATCGACAGATTTGTAGAACATATGCAAAAGAAACAGATCATTGTTCCGTAAAATTATGAACAATCATAATTGATTTGATTGTGATGGAATTGATTTATGGAAACTACCTCCACTGACTCTTTTGAACATAACTACTTGTTTCTATCTCATCAAATCATACAACGATTGAATTTAATGTAACTTTTTGGCTCGAAGTCAAATTGTTTTGCTTGTTTTGAGATTGATTTACGCTAACTACCTCTACTTGCTCTTTTGAAAATGGAAAGGTTTTAAGAGTTAATCTTCTGTCACCATAAAGACAACGTAAAACAGGCATAAGGTTGGGTCTAGTAATCTATGCTAGGCCATTTTCGCCACTTTGTCAATCGATTTTTCAGTTTTAAGAAGGCGTTATGGTCGTTTCAAACACGTCAAGTCATTGTTTTGTCCATGACCGTCCATTTGTCAATCCCTGTTTTCACAGCCTACTACAACCACAATGCTTTAATTGCGCGTGATAAAGATAAACTGTTATTATATATAGACTTGGTAAAGATCTCCATCAATTAGTTTGAATTCCCGGCTTATTTGTAGTCGAAAATTGACAAAAATATTTGAATATCTTTTATCGAGATAGCCTTTTCGCAAAATAAACTACAAGATTTCTAATTGTATCAACTTACTCTTTGGTACTTAAAATTTTATATCTCTGTCAGAGTGTGCACCAGCAAAAAATAGAGTGTTAAGACGTGCAATCAATTATTTAGCCAAAGATAATAAACTAATGTAAAGCGTTACTACCTTCTCATAGATATCATATATATGATGGAACTTATTCGATAAATATATCGTTGATTTGCCATTATTTCCTACGCTTTTGCAGCCTGTGGAGCTGAATCGATTTTGTGGCATTGCACATGTACTACAATGTACTAAAATTAAATCAGCAATTTTAAACATTTTTATGAAGTGATGTAAATCTAAAAAAAGGAAGGTACAAAATTTTCCAATATAACTATATTTTAAAGCAAAAAACTTTTCGTTTCATTTCTTACACTCATAAAACTTACACTGATTATAGTTTCTCGTCTTCTAGAACACAATGGCTTGAAAAAAGTTAATAAGCAAAGATTCAAACAATTCTGCCTGCCTGGATAATATTATCACGCCGGAGCTTGAGGGTGTGAAACTCATTGTTAACAGTTTCTTCTACATCCCGAATTACTATACTTTGTGTCTGTTGTATTTGCAGTTATGTTATTGATGTGTTCAAGGGTAAGTAACAAGAATGAGGAGGAGGGCTTAAATAACAAGAGTTTGCCTTGAGGAGGACAGCAAAGCCAGGCATGGGTATGGTAGTACCATATTCTCTTTTTAATATTCTATCCATTATGAGACGTCACTTGTCAACACAATGTTGGAACGTTGTAAAAAAGAATTCATAACATATAATTCATTATATATAACGTCTTATGCTATAACTTCGTATATTCAGTTTATATCACACAATACAGCGCTGAGTAGTACATATTGTTAGTAACAGGTGAAGAGTAAATAGATTTGTTAGGATTCGTGATTCACTTCTGATATCAAACATTAGGTGACAGTTCTGGTAGAATTCAGTTGGAATTGATTATTGTGTTTGGATGAAACCTTCACACTGTGTGACTGACACATAGCATTGACTATCATCTAGATTGGTAAGATGGGTCATTAGTTAGATTTGTTTGAATTCATTGTTCAATTCTGAGATCAAAGATTAATTGGCAGGTCAGGTAGGATTCAGTAAGGAATTATTAAGGTATTTGGCTGTGGTCGTACAAATATTGTCAACTGACGGAAATCGAATGCAAATACTAAAATGTCGTTAAGAGCAAGCAGTGTTCTGTTAAGGATTCTAATTGAATGGCTGTGCTTGTGGGAATTTGTCTCTACACTGTTTTGTTGAATCCTTTGCAGCCTACTTTTCGTCTTGCCGATTCGTAAATATGTGTTGAAACAAACACGTGCAGATGGATAGTTTGGATTTAGTGGAGCAACACAATATTATTTTTATTTTTAACATAATTCAAGCAAAGTTCTCAAACTCCAATTAAAATTTTCAGAAAGCAGAGTTGATGAAAGGTTGGATTTTGGACCTTATCGTAAAAGAGATCTTGTACCGTATGCGTATGCAGTAGGGAATTCCTTTTTTCTGCTTGGACCCTTCTAATGGAAGTATTGGATAAGACCCGCCACATATTTCTAGTAAATGGATGAATACTTCTTGGCTGATTAAATATAATTTATCAAATCTTATGAATCGATAACTATCTAGCCACAAGGATATAGAGACTTTGACTTTAATCAGCTTTACTAATATCATATTCAGAAGTCAGAATAAAATTTTGATATAGTTCAAGACTCATTACCATTCAACTATGAACAAAAGAATTTATAATTCATAATGACTTGTTGGAATAGTGTGAAGCAGCAAAGGCTTGAATCTTTCGGTAAATAGAGATATATGTCTTTACGGTTTTGTTATATATGAAGTATCCTTCATTTATTTGGTAAAACATAAACAGGTCCACAGAACGTGAATAAATACTTAGCACTTGTCCTTCCTTGTTTCATGTTCATTAAACAAATTGAATAACAATATTGTTGACGTTGTTCTAAGAATAAACACATATTACCCATTCATCTTGGCTGATGTAGAAAGTGCCAAACCACAACACGATAGCTATTACAATCTCCCTAGTCTAGACGTATCACGGGAATTAGTTTGATGCTTTTTTAGAATTCAACCTCGAAAGCATCTGATCAGAAAGGAGTGCATAGAGACACACACAAGATGATGATGGCAAAGAGATAATGGTTTACTAGGCTGTTGGAGATACGAAAATGGTCTGCTAGTGTTACTGGCGGATACATATTGTCCTTATAGGCTTCCGAGTGTCTTAACTTTGTCTCCAACCCTCAGCTGCTAATCTATATAGATTCCACTGTTCATATACAGAGAGGGCTCCATTGGGGGTATTCAAATGTCAGTTGGCCCAAACAAATTACATGTCATCATAAGGTTTGACATTATACTTCCTCATGTTGAAATGATAAATAGATACATTTCATTGCCTAATTTTGTGCACAGTAGATCATTGATAACAACTGAGGCATATAAAAGAAACATCCTGTAGTTAGGTGATTGCCCCAGGTGACTGCATGAGAGAATGGACAATGTTTCTTTTGTTATATTAATTGACAGATTGAAAAAATATTAATATACACATGCATATCAAATATTTTAGGATAGAAACCGTATATTTATGTCGCATGCTTCTTGCTTGTGAATGCTCAATCACCACTTATCTTTGAGAAAACAGGGAATTATAAAATACCTTATCCCTTTCTTGTCGCTGCTGTAGATTCTCAAGAGATTACATAGTTTTCTGTCTACTCATTCAAGCTAGCGATGAGCCCATCGAGGAAATTGAGGGCTAAGCTTGGATTTGATAATAGGTTGCAAACACAATAAAAGAAAAGTATTATACTTCATTAGCTTACATAGGATGTTTGTCGTGAAAAGTACATTAGCTATGATGGTACAATGCAATATGATAATAAAATTTCTTGCATAGATAATAGGATAGTAATATGTTGTGTTTCACAAGGTTAATCGGTACATTTTGATAAATTTGCTAATGGTATTAATTTTAGTAAAAATGATTAACATTAGCTATATAATTTCCATTTTACAAATTGACCTGATGTTTGTTCTCTATTCACCATTAAAACATTAGCTGACATGAACCTTTTCTGAACATAACGATGCAACAATTATGTACTTTAATTTTTTAATATGTTTTCAATAAGTTTATCACTCCTCACCTAAGATAGTTGTGAGAAGAAATGCGTGCACCTGCACTTTTTTAATGATTGAACATATGTTGAGTATATCTTACGTATCATTTGTTAATGAAATAAAATACATTTATAATGCTAATAACATCCATATCATGTGAAAGCCCATGGAATTATTAGTTGGAGAATGTTTGCTTCTTCATTAGTTGAAGGAATTCGTTGCACACATTTAACTTATGTACATGCACGTCAAAGTGTCAAATTTCAGTGCCGTGTAAACTGATTAATGCTAGGGCCGCATAAAGATGTATAGGCTCCAGATTGCTGAAGATTTTATGACGAAGATTATCTTGATATTCCTGTATGAATGTGTGGCATAAGGGAAATATGGTATCTTCATAGGATAGAAACTCACGTTGCTATGCAACAATTTATGTACAGGAAACACTGTGTTAAGAGTTGTTTTATCGTTTTAAGGAATACGGGTACTGATAAACATTAGCTGTAAAGAAGACTAAACAAAGAGAAATTGTATATTGGTTTCTGTCCATCATCTGATGTTGTACTTAATTCAACAGAACATTTTTCCAAAGTCAGCTGTAAACACATTTATGTCGTCTGGTAAGATTCTAAAGGTTGTTCTAGGACAGTTAATTAAAGTATTGTTAATGGATGGTAAATGTAGTTTCTTGCCTGTAACGGTGGAGTTATTATTCATTTTGCTAATGTATGATCAACTTTTGACACTGAGTAATTATACATAGTATAATGAAGAAATATAGCTATTTATGTATGATATATAGGTCTATACCGTTGTGTGTGTCTACATTTCCTACAAAAAGGGTCAGCCAGAAACTATGGTACAGAAGCAAACTAATGAAGATTTCTAAATAAGCATTGAGTCAAGTCTTTCATTGTGAATGATCTCTCAATTTCTCAAAACCAGGATGTTTATTTTTTTTCAATCTTGAAATGTGTGACGGTAACAAAGGAAGAGAAAATTCCTAAATGAATGTTGCTTCCGCTCAATTCCGTCGTTATAAGCCATACATGTATAACATTTTAAGAATGTAGAAAACCATACATGTATAAACACTTTAAGAATGTAGAAAACGTACTCACTCATGAAAGCTAGTCAATCACCGAACCAAATCTTGATCCTGAAAGCAGTTTTCTAAGCCATTCGGGACCAATGTAATTATCAGCCACACGGAGAGAGGTTAAATGCGTGACTGTACTAACATATCATTGTTATTGGAACTGTGAAGGCTGCCACATGGAATTGCTAGTAGGATGGACGTCAAATTGACGGAAGTAATCTCTATTTACTTGCCTCAAATTCAACACACTTAGTCTTGCAAAGTTAACAATCAAAACTAACATATATTCTATAAACAGAATCAAGATTAAAATCGTGTTTTAACTGATTCACTATGATTGTAGGATAAGGACGTCCTTTATCGCATAGATTAACTCACAACTCCAACCTCTCCTCAAAAACATATATATGTTCAATAAATTATTCTGATATAATTTTTATTGTCAGTTGGTTTGTTTATTCGTATTGAACAACGTGTTACGCTCAAGGAAGTAATGCTCATTTGCTGACCATCTGTAAAGCGTAACATATCTTTCTTCATGCACTATCCAGCAAGGGGTTACAGCCATTCATTTAATGATTATAAATAAAATAGATATGTAATCATGTTTATGATTTGCATACTTTACATGAATAAACACATTTCAGTTACTAAGTATGAATTGCATACTTTAAGTAGCTTTATTTAGTTAATAAAAATATTTAATAATCATAATATTAATTATGATAATTGATTTGATTAGCGCCTATGATCCAGAAAAAGCTGCTCAGCGTCGCTGTTTCATGGTTTCGTAATGTTGTGTAGTTTACAGAGTATTTTTTTCTAATTTCTGCTGTCTCGGCCATGCTTCAAGTATGAGACGTTGAAAAAGGCGATCCTGAGAACGTATGGTCAGTCTTCATAATATTTTCAATTGAACAAGCTGCTATGCATTTCGATTTTGTTAGTGTTCGTCTTAAAGAATCATAAAAAAAGAACACGCCTTACTCTTGAATCTGATTAGGACCGAATTTCCTCTTGCACTTTGTATATGAGAGATGGTTCATAATGAAAAAAATAATTTCTCTATTTACTTGCCTCAAATTCAACACACTTAGTTTTGCAAAGTTAACAATCAAAACTAACATATATTCTATAAACAGAATCAAGATTAAAATCGTGTTTTAACTGATTCACTATGATTGTAGGATAAGGACGTCCTTTATCGCATAGATTAACTCACAACTCCAACCTCTCCTCAAAAACATATATATGTTCAATAAATTATTCTGATATAATTTTTATTGTCAGTTGGTTTGTTTATTCGTATTGAACAACGTGTTACGCTCAAGGAAGTAATGCTCATTTGCTGACCATCTGTAAAGCGTAACATATCTTTCTTCATGCACTATCCAGCAAGGGGTTACAGCCATTCATTTAATGATTATAAATAAAATAGATATGTAATCATGTTTATGATTTGCATACTTTACATGAATAAACACATTTCAGTTACTAAGTATGAATTGCATACTTTAAGTAGCTTTATTTAGTTAATAAAAATATTTAATAATCATAATATTAATTATGATAATTGATTTGATTAGCGCCTATGATCCAGAAAAAGCTGCTCAGCGTCGCTGTTTCATGGTTTCGTAATGTTGTGTAGTTTACAGAGTATTTTTTTCTAATTTCTGCTGTCTCGGCCATGCTTCAAGTATGAGACGTTGAAAAAGGCGATCCTGAGAACGTATGGTCAGTCTTCATAATATTTTCAATTGAACAAGCTGCTATGCATTTCGATTTTGTTAGTGTTCGTCTTAAAGAATCATAAAAAAAGAACACGCCTTACTCTTGAATCTGATTAGGACCGAATTTCCTCTTGCACTTTGTATATGAGAGATGGTTCATAATGAAAAAAATAACTGCAGTCTATCGTTCTTGTTGTCTGTAACACTAGACTTGATATCGATAATGGAAACAATCGCCTGGGGAACAGCAATATTTATATGTTACACATTTCTTGAAAGATCTGTCCATGAATCAAGGATGTCTCATGTCATATACGTTCTGCTCTAAACCGTTCATGTTTTCCTCTACTTCCATTGTCATACATTAAGCTGAATGATGGTCTCAGAACCAATTTCCTGGCCTTCAGGGAAGAGTGTTGATCATAAAGTGTATTTAAGTAGGTAGCCCACTACTGTCAGAGCTCAGGATTATGTTGGCTCTCAGCGTGAAGTTTAAGAAGTATGATTTACAGATTTTGACAATTGCTAAAATAACCATACATGCGTTCTGAGTATTTATGTAAGAACGGCATACTTTACAGTCGATAAATGCAGTTGAATGTGGTTAATACGACATCTGTTTTTTCTTGTGGTGAATTGTATGAAGACCTCTTTTCATGTCCTCCTAACATTAGAACCTTAAGTTTTCGTGGACAAAATTAACAAACATATTTGATATTCATTGGTCTTGTGTAAAATCTACTAAGAATTGGCATTTGTGGCATTTTTTATATTCCAAAATGGTATTTGTCATGACATATTTGCAACTGCAAATCTATCTTATATTGTAAGTTAATCATAACAGTCATGTTCTTTTCTTATAGTTTTTGGAGCTTTAAGTTCATATTTAATTGCAATGAATATATGTTCAAACTAAGTTTCTCCTATTAAGATATGAGCACTTGAAAGGCTCAAGAAACGTTTTAATTCTTACAGCATAAAAGAACGCAACCTTTCTACATATACCTGGTGAATGAGTTATTCCTTTCTGTCAAAATGTATTTTAAAAATCTGACTACAGAACGTTTTTAAGCAGACTGGGATGTAGGCAGATGGGGACTGCAAACACAATGGTATGTAACCAGGGAGTCAACGACGCACTTTTTGATGCATCAAATATATCTTAAAGTGTTATGTTGGAGTTTTTTTCTTAAAAAAACCAAGATAACAATCATTCAACAAATATTTACAATGGGTTTTTCGTTCATTATATTATACTTGCAATCAGTTTACAAAACTAATTAAAAACTAATGTTTTTAAAAGCAACTATAAATGTAGTTTTTGGCAAGATATTGCTCTTTCATGACATTTGTTCACTGACAGTGATTAAATGAAAAATCCCATATCCATATCATAAAAGTATAAAAACAATATTGATTTAATGATAACACAAGTTTACGCAAGAACATACACAAGGATATATAAAACAGTTGATATAAAGGTCTGATCTGATGATGAAACGATTTGTTTGATCTTGGGCTTGTAACAAGAAAAATTGAAATAATTGAATACAGTACATTTTAGGTAACGTTTTAACATTTTGATATTGCATATTTTTTTCCGCGACCACTGATAAAGTTTTTGATAATTGACAAGCCACACATCTCTACCTGACAGTTATATATCAAACGTTATTGTTA
The DNA here is from genome assembly GCA_921293015.1 of Phorcus lineatus. Classification (NCBI taxonomy): domain Eukaryota; kingdom Metazoa; phylum Mollusca; class Gastropoda; order Trochida; family Trochidae; genus Phorcus; species Phorcus lineatus. The sequence goes on along the minus strand of OV121092.1, from coordinate 43,944,105 downwards.
ATATTCGTTTTTACCATTTATCCTGGAGTTTGGATAACAAGATAGTCAGGGGGAATTCTTATACTTAACAATGCCACATTAAGCACGATTTTTTATCGGTTTAGTTGTCACTTGACACACGCTTAGGTCTATAGAGGTTGTTGTTCATATACAAACAGAGCTGTTGAATCTGTTGTATAAGAAATGGAAGTTAACACTCCATAGCAGTTTCTTAAACCTTGTACAGACGTGTTGCGTCTATCGTCTTAACCTCTTAATTTTATTTGATCTACATTAAACATTTAATACCGATAGAGAATAAAATCCCAAACGTCATAAGATTTCAGACAAATATTCAAAATATTCTTCCTGAACCAATATATCTATGATCACATCAACTTGTGAGACCTTGTTATGTTACATGATTTGACATGTAGGATTCCATGACATGCTCATCCATGTCAGTAGAGTCAAGAAAACATAGCAAAATCTTCAGAAATTTATGTAAGATTTTTGCAGATTACCAACTGAAACGTTCAAATACCCCAATGTCTTAGTGTGCTTAAGGTGTTAGCCTAAACGACAGTTTTGAAACTAAATTGATGCTCGAGGGATTACTTCGTCCTTCCATTAAAACTGCACAAGACAAGAAAGAGAAACGACTTAAGATATTGAACAATATTTCATTGTTTTCTGATAATTAGTAGGAAGTAATTAAAAGCTAAAATAATGAATGTAATGAATCAAAAAAAATATTCTGGCGACCTTTTTATCAACAAAAATAATCGTCATAGAAATACAGAAACTCTATTTTTTATTTCATAACTATGTTTTAATAATAATAACTAGGTATTTATATGGCGCTAGTATCCAGTTTGGTTACTGCTCAGAAGCGCCTTTTCTTGGAGTCTACACAAAACTGGGAACAGCTAAGAATTTGATTCACTGAAGAGGTGGGTCTTCAACTTTGACTGAAATGTGGTCAGTTCTGAGATTGATCTTATCTCCTTTGGAAGACTGTTCCAAAGAATAGGGGCTGCTCGGGAGAAGCTGCGGTCACCAAAACGTGTTCTGCTGGGTTTTGGAACACTGAGAAGCTCTTGTCCTCCTGATCTGAGTGCTCTTGTTGGCTCATACTCATCAATAAGATCCCGCAGATAAGGCGGTGCAAGTCCTTGCCTTGCCTTGAACACCAACACTAGGATCTTGTACTTGATTCTCTCAGTAACCTTCAGCCAATGTAAGTTCTTCAAGATTGGGCTGATGTGCTGATCTTTTCTTGTCTTTGTCACAAGTCTGGCGGCTGCATTCTGACATCTCTGTAGCTTGTTGATGAGATATTTTGGGATACCGTACAGTAATGAGTTACAGTAATCTAGATGTGACAGCACACAGGATTGGACTAGAGTGGCAGCAGTTTTGGTGTTCAGGAATTTTCGTATTTGGCTGATGTTTCTGATATTATAGTATGCCACTTTGCAGATTTTCGCAATATGTGATTCTGTTGTTAAATCTGAATCAAATACAAAACCAAGGTTGCGAGCTTTGTCAGTTGGTGGAACAACACAGTCACCGATGATGAGGTCTGGGAGAGTCAACTTTGTTCTTACAGACTTGGAGCAGATGATGAGTAGCTCAGTCTTCTCACTGTTCAATTTGAGGAAGTGTGTCGTCATCCAGATCTTAATATCCTCTATGCATAGCGTCATACGATCAAATGCTTCCTGGCCTGATAGCCTCTGCGATGGTTTAAAGGCTAGATACAGCTGAGTGTCATCAGCATACAAGTGGAACGACAGATGGTGTAACCTTGCGATGTCTCCAAGAGGTGATGTATAAATTGTAAAATGAATGGGTCCTAACACTGAGCCTTGGGGGACACCATATTTTAGAGGAACTTTGCTGGATGTACTGTTCTTGACTTTCACTGATTGAAACCTTCCAGAGAGGTAGGATGTAAGCCAGTCATAAGCACTGTCTTCAATGCCAAATCTATGTCGTAGAGTGTTCATAAGTGTGCCCTGATCGATAGTATCGAATGCTGCGGAGAGGTCGAGTAGTACAAGGATAGCTGCACCGTCAACTGATTGCAACTGATTGCAGGATATCGTTTTGTACACGTACGAGTGCTGTTTCTGTACTATGGCGACATCTGTATGCCGACTGTAGAACCTCTGAGTACTTGCTTCTCATGATATGCTCAGTGAGTCTCACTGCAACAATTCTCTCCAGGACCTTGGAAATAAATGGCAAATTCGAAACTGGCCTATAGCTTTTGAAAACATCAGAGTCCAGATTAGGTTTCTTGATCATTGGCGTAATCAGGGCAAACTTCATTGCACAAGGAACGGTTGACTGTAGGAGTGATGTGTTAACAATGTGGGTGAAATGTTTGAAAAAACTCGCCAAATAGGAACTTTAATCATCATTTATATTTTTTCACAACAGCTTGAAATGAACCTATAGGCTTCAGACTACTTGTAATCTATCAAAAGACAAAATGTTCATTATCTTCAATAGCAATTTCCTTAATGGACACTGAACCAATTTTTTAGCCATTATCCCTTCTGATAGCTTATAGTGTTAGTAGGTCTGACAGACAGACAGACAGACAGACAGATAATTTTATTAATGTCTCACTCGTTACATAAAATACTACATTATGTTTATAAAATATGAAACGACCAGTCGCTCAGCGACTTACGAGAGACAATAAAACAATGTATACATGTACTAAAACATTAAAGATAAGATATACACATAATATATACATATAAATAGAAACAATGACTAAAAATTACAGGTATAAAATTCAAAAATATTCAGTAAGAATATCTATTTACATTATCTATATAAAATTTCCCAACGTTTATGTAAAATATCACAGCAGGTTCTGGAAACGATAAAAGTTAGGTCACGGGAGCTAAAAATAAAGGCAAGTTTCTCTACATCAGGCAATAAACTAAAATGAGGTAGACTTATAACACAGGCGGTAAGAAGTCTTTCTCTTATTGTAGCGTAAATTGGGCAGTAAAACAGAACATGTATTTCATCTTCCACTGTATTTGGACAGTTAAAACAGCATCTCTCATTAAGTGGTATGTTCTCATATCTTCCCGTCTCAACTCTTATTGGAGCCACTCCACAACGAAATTTGGCCATAGCACTCCTGTGGTTACGGGAATGTGGACATAACACATAATTTTCTGTTTCAAAGTGCTCTTTAAAAGTTCTGTAATTTCGTAACTTATTCTTCCCTCTTCTTCCCTCCGGTTCAGATAGCTTTTCTTTCCATAAATGATGATAATGTCTGAGTAATACTGCTTGGACAGCTTTAAGAAAAGGCTTCTTCTCTAAATATTCAGCTTCTCTCAGGTGGTCGAATCCAAGTTTTTCCATACATTTTAAAACTTTAGAATTCCATTTTTTCTTCTTACATAATCCTGCCCACATAAAAACTCTTTTATTGACTCTTCTATTCAAAGTGTTCACCAATCTCGTCCAGTGTCTAAAAACAGATAACCAGTTCCGCACTGTTGGAGGAGTCCATCCCATCTCGCCATTTACTGCAGCATTTGGTGTATATCTACCCAGTCCGAGGAAGAAACGTTGTGCCCTGTGATGAATAGCGTTGATACAGGAGTGTTCCGTTGTACCCCATATTGCAGAACTATAGCTGATAACTGAGTACACCATAGTGTCATATAACTTGGTAAAAACATTGTAGGGCATTCCTCCAATAGTCTTGAATTTGGAAATCAAAAGCCCCAGGGCTCTATTTGCTGATTTAGCTGCACATTTCGCCATTATGTTAAAGTCAAGATGTTTACTTAATAGTACGTCCAGATAGTGGTACTTGTCATCAATTTCTAAAGCTGCATCTCCACACTTAAACGTAGTAGTAGATCTGACCACAGATTGCGTTCTAAAGTGTACTACTTTAGACTTGTCGGGGTTAATAGTCATCTTATTAGTCTCACACCATATATGTACAGCGTTTAGTAAGCTTTGAAGATCTTCCTCTGTTTCCGCAAGAAGCACCACATCATCAGCGTAGGCTAAAACTGCTATATTACCTTCTCCAATTCGTATTCCCTTTCCAAGCGTGTTTAAAGTAAAAATCAAATCGTTTATGTACAAATTAAATAGTAGTGGTGACAGAAGGCATCCCTGTTTAAGTCCCCGATTTACACAAAACCATGGTGTAGTCAACCTGTTGACACGAACACAACACTTGACGTTATGGTACAGAGATTTAACAGCACTTAACATTCTTCCTCCAATACCGGTATCTTGCAACTTCCTCCACAGAATATTCCTGTCGATCCAATCGTACGCCTTTTTAAAGTCAATAAAAGCTACATATGTAGATTTTCTCTCGAGTTTCCTCTTCTCAATAATACTTGTTATTGATGAAATATTATCCAGTGTAGATTTGCCTTTTCTAAAACCATTCTGTTCATCCATTAAAATATCATTTCTTTCAGCCCACGTATTTAGACGGGTATTTAATATTCCACAATAGATCTTGTATATTGCCGGAGCTAATGTTATACCTCTGTAGCTGAGCGGATCTGTCATGTCTGTCATTGTCGGCTTAGGTATCGGTGTAATAATTCCCTCCGACCACATTTTTGGTATTTTGGCAGTTTTAAAGCATATATTAAAAAGTCTAAGTAGGAGCTGTACAGTTCGTTCTCCTTTGAGAAGTTGCGATGGGATTTCGTCTATACCTGGCGATTTTCCTTCTTTTGCTTTACTCAGTGCTGCCTTCACCTCTGTTACGGTTATATCGTCACTTAATTCGTCTTGCCTCATTTCCTCTTCTGAAGTATAATCTTCAACCGTGACGTCATCATCCATACTCTCCCCATTAAGTAAAGCTCATACTCAGATTTCCACTTCTTCAACACAGCGTCTTTATCAGTTGTAACCTCGCCATTATCTAGCGTCACTTTCATCGGAATTAATCTCTTTCGATCTTGAGCAATTCCGATTTTTCCTATACTTCGCCAAAATTCTTCTCTAATCTCCTCACATAAATCCTGCAACTCCTGGTGAACTTGACCCCTGTATGTCCTCTTTTGTCTCTGTACCTCGCGGTCGAACTGTCTCCTTAACTCTACATACGTGTGTTTCATCTGTGCCTTGTTGCCCCTATCTGCTTTCTTCCATCCTTTTTCTGTAATACACAGTTCGTTCCACATACATGTTAACTTATCAGTCCTCCACTTATGTTCCTGTCGTCTTCTCCTGTTATTAGTTCCATCTTGAAGATACACTCTTTTTACTGGCAGCTTTTCTTTCATTTCCTTCCTCACGACTTCCACCCATTTATCATAGCACTTGTCAATATTAGCCTGTTCTCTAGTAGAAGACTCCAAATCAAATATAACATTATTTAGAGCATTATACACGTCGTCTGATTGGAGAAAGTCAACCGGCGGTTTACCTGTTAAAAGCTTGTCAATAAACTGTGGAAAGTTATCCCTCTTATATACATGACTAGTTGAGGTATTCATATTTACACACCAAGTTACCATTGAGTGATCCAACTTGAGTATAGCTTCACCATCCACCCTACCTACACAACCTGCTTCATTAACCAAATCATAGGGCGAGGTCACTTTAAAATCACTAAAACATTGTAACTTTTCGTATGGAACAAAACAATAATCAACAACAGACATTCCTTGACCCGATATAAAGGTAAAATCATTTTACATGAGTTACGTCCATTAAGAATACATACATTAGCACTTATCAGAAAGTCAATGCAATGTTTACCATACTTGTTACAAGTGTAATCAACAACATTTCTTTCAGGAAGAGAGTTCACACCTTCAATATAGTCAGTCTCGTCACCACAGCGACTGTTAAAGTCGCCACAAATGAAAGATTTATTCTGCAGTTCATACACCTGTGATAACAGTGTATCATAAAAGTCCTCCGCGCATATATTCCTTGAAGAGTTCTCAGGAGGCAGATAACAAATACACATGTAACTAGTATACTGTTCATGTTTATCAGTCACTTCTAACCACAAAATACCTTCATGTGAATTATCTTTTATTGAAATATTATTGAAATTTAGAAATTTATTCTTTATTAAAAAGCCCACACCTCCAGAGCCACGAGGGGCGTGTCTATGCAGATGATCCCAGTTATGACCAAACCAGGTGTACCCGTCCACAGTTATCCCATCATCGTTACGTAGGTGGGTCTCGGTTATTCCAAGGACATCACAATCAGAGTGGGTTGCACAAATCTCTCGTAGAATGGCGTTTTGTGAGTTACAATCTTTTGACCACCCCTTAACGTTCCAGCACCCGCCGCGTACCTAGTAGCTCACGTCGGGTTCCCGCCGAACGGGCGACCAATCACGGCGACGCCCACTTGTTGACATCCTGTCATCTCTGCGACGTTCTTCTCGCTGATTGGTCTCCTCTTGATCACGTGACCTTTGTTTACTTTCTCCATGATTGTAAACATGAGCACGTGGGTATCTCTCATGGCGAACCGTCGAACCGTTGTACTCACGTTGTGAAGAATCGTGATGATGAAGACGGTTGTACTGTTGTTGTGATGACGCGTCGTTATTCCTGCTGTTGTGTCTGCCCTCCCTGTAGCGTTGGTGGTTGTTGTCATATCCATTTCTCGCGCGGTACAGTCGGCTACCTGTCACCTTGAGTTGTCCACCTCCCACCGTCTCCGACAACACGCGCATGTTGGACTCGAATATTCGTTGTTGTAACGGCTTGTCATTCATGATATATACATTCTCAAAGTTTCTACTATCTCTAAGCTTCTTTTTGGCTCCTAGAATTGCACGCTTGTCCTCGATCGACCTGCATGTGACAATAACAACACCAGGATATAGTGCACCCCGGGATTCAGTTCTCACAGCCTTGTTCACACTCACATCACTCAATTTCAAACCGTCATGAATAACACCATTCACTTTTGTCTGACAGTTTCCCTGACAAGATCACAATGACGCTATAATTCGTAAACGAAAATAAAACTAATTAACCTCTAATTTAGCGTACTAAAACAAGGAATGTTTAGAAGACGCGGGATGTCTTTCCTATGAATGACATAACGAATCTTTATAGCTATTGAAATTCCTTATAATTAGCACAGCTCTTACCTTGGAGTTATTATACCAAAGTTCAAGAAGAACATATTTCATATTTATAGAGCTTTTCATATTTTTTGTAAAGTTTGAATTCAGGACAATGAAAAAATCTTAAAATTATTTTTTTAAATCTAAAATGTAGTTATATGAATATTGGTGGAAGTTTTAATGTTCCTGTCTTTGTCGACGTGTTTCAACTGTAACTCTTGTGGGTTTTTTTTTTAGTTTAACGTCAAATCTGATGATAGAAATGTCACTCACCTAATGCAAAAAAGTCTAAACAATTAAAATCACTACGAATAAATCACTTCAGAAAATTTCTGTTAAAGGTCAAAAAGAAAACATATACAGGAAATGTAATGAGATTACACTTGATAGATTAATATCACCTAGATTTAATATGGTCTTACAAAAAGACATCTATCACTGTGTTATCTCCTGCGAAATCTGTCAACAGATTAAGTTTTAATGTTACCTAAGTGAATTTATTGAGGTTCTTTCATGGGTTTTTTTCGAATTTTGTTTCTATCTCATCAAACCATACAGCAATTGAAATTAATGTAACTTTCTGGCTTAACCCCTTAATGCACAAATTTTGTTTCGAAGTCAAATTGTTTTGCTTGTTTTGAAATTGATTTGTGTAAACTACCTCTGCTTGCTCTTTTGAAAATGGAAAGTTTTTTTCCGTCACCATAAAGCCAACGTAAAACAGGCATAATGATGGGTCTAGTAATCTATGCTAGGCAATTTTCGCCATTTTGTCAATCGATTTTGCAGTTTTAACTAGCCGTTGTGGTTGTTTCAATCACGTCAAGTCATTACTTCCATACTGTCCATATCCGTCCATTCGTCAATCACTTTGTTTTCACAGTCCTATACAACCACAATGCTTTGCGCGTGATAAAGATAAACTAATTTTATATATAGACTTGGCAAAGACGTCCATTAATTAGTTTGATTTCTCGGCTTATTTGTAGTCGAAAATTGACGAAAATATGTTAATATCTTGTATCGAGATAGCATTTTGGCAAAATATACTACTAGATTTCTAATTGTATCAACTTACTCTTTGGTACTTAGAATTTTATCTCTTTGTCAGAGTGTGCCCAGCAAAAGATAGGGTGTTATGACGTGCAAACAATTATTTAGCCAAAGATAATAAACCAATGTAAAGCGTTACAACAAAATAACTACCTGGTCATAGATATTCCATGATGGAACTTATTTGATAGATATATCGTTGATCTGCTATTATTTCTTTCGCTTTTGCAACCTGAGGAGATGAAACGATTTTGTTGCATTGCGCATGTACTACGGAAGATGCTATATCTTCGTATATTCAGTTTATATCATACAATAAAGCGCTTAGTAATAAATATTGTTAATAACGGGTCAGTTAGGAATTATTAAGGTATTTGGCTGTGGTCGTACAAATATTGTCAACTGACGGAAATCGAATGCAAATACTTAAATGTCGTTAAGAGCAAGCAGTGTTCTGTTAAGGATTCGCTGAATGGCTGGGCTCGTGGGAATTTGTCTCTACATTGTTTTGTTGAATTCTTTGCAGCCTACTTTTCGTCTTGCCGATTCGTAAATATGTGTTGAACAACCGCCTGCAGACGGATAGTTTGGATTTAGTAGAGCAACACAATATTAATGTTATTTATAACATGAGTCGAACAAAGTTCTAAAACTCCAATTAAATTTTTCAGAAAGCAGAATTGATGAAAGGTTGGATTTTGGACCTTATCGTAAAAGAGATCTTGTACCGTATGCGTATGCAGTAGGGAATTCCTTTTTTCTGCTTGGACCCTTCTAATGGAAGTATTGGATAAGATCCGTCACATATTTCTAGTAAAATCATGAATACTTCTTCGCTGATTAAATATAATTTATCAAATCTTTTGAATTGATAACTATCTAGCCACAAGGATATAGAATGTATTGAGACTTTGACTTTAATCAGCTTTACTAATATCATATTCAGAAGTCAGAATGAAATATTGATACAGTTCAAGACTCAATACCATTCAACTATGAACAAAAGAATCTATAATTCATAATGACTTGTTGGAATAGTGTGAAGCAGCAAGAGCGTGAATCTTAGGGTAAATAGAGATATATGTCTTTACGGTTTTGTTATATATGAAGCATACTTCATTTATTTGGTAAAACATAAACAGGTCCTCAGAACGTGAATAAATACTTAGCACTTGTCCTTCCTTGTTTCATGTTCATTAAGCAAATTGAATAGCAATATTGTTGACGTTGATCTAAGAATAAACACAATTACCCATTCATCTTGGCTGATGTAGAAAGAGACAAACCACAAGACGAAAGCCATTACAATATCCCTAGTATCACGGGAATTAGTTTCATGCTTTTATAGAATTCAACCTTGAAAGCATCTGATCAGAAAGGAGTGGATAGAGACACACACAAGATGATGATGGCAAAGAGATAATGGTTTACTAGGCTGTTACAGATACGGAAATTGTCTTCTAGTGTTACTGGCGGATACATATTGTTCTTATAGGCTTCCGAGTGTCTTAACTTTGTCTCCAACCCTCAGCTGTTGCTCTAGTCATATAGATTCCACTGCTCATATACAGAGAGGGCTCCACTGGGGGTATTCATATGTCACTTGGCCCAAACAAATTACATGTCATCATAAGGTTTGACATTATACTTCCACATGTTTAAATGATAAATAAATACATTTCATTGCCTAATTTTGTGCACAGTAGAGAATTGATAACAACTGAGGCATATAAAAGAAACATCCTGTAGTTAGGTGATTGCCCCAGGGGGCTGCATGAGAGAATGGACAATGTTTATTTTGTTATATTAATTGACAGATTGAAAAAATATTAATAAACATATGCACATCAACTTTTTAAGGATAGAAACCGTATATTTATGTCGCATGCTTCTTGCTTGTGAATGCTCAACTTCCCAAAGAAATAAAATCAGTTGTTTTATAATAGATTGGATAACTTGATCATACGTATCTTTGAGAAAACAGGGAATTATAAAATACCTTATCCCTTTCTTGTCCCTGCTGTAGATTCTCAAGAGATTACATAGCTTTCTGCCTACTCATTCAAGCTAGCCACGTGCCCATTGAGGAAATTGAGGGCTAAGAATGAATTTGATAATAGGTTGCAAACACAATAAAAGAAAAGTATTATACTCCATTAGCTTAGATAGGATGTTTGTCGTGAAAAGTACATTAGCTTTGATGGTACAATGCAATATGATCCTAAAATTTCTTGCATAGATAATAGGATACTAATATGCTGTGTTTCATAAGGTTAATCGGTACATTTATTTTGATAAATTTGCTAATGGTATTAAATTAAGTAAAAATGATTAACATTAGCTATATAATTTCCATTTTACAAATTGACCTGATGTTTGTTCTCTATTCACCATTAAAACATTAGCTGACATGAACCTATTCTAAACATAACGATGCAACCATTATATACTTTTTTAATATGTTTTAAATAAGTTCATCACTCTTCACCTAAAATAGTTGTGAGAAGAAATGCGTGCACCTGCACTAATTTTAATGATTGAACATATGTCGAGTATATCTTACGTATCATTTGTTAATGAAATAAAATACATTTATAATGTTAATAACATCCACATCATGTGAAAGCCCATGGAATTATTAGTTGGAGAATGTTTGCTTCTTCATTAGTTGAAGGAATTCGTTGCACACATTTAACTTATGTACATGCACGTCAAAGTGTCAAATTTCAGTGCTGTGTAAACTGATTAATGCTAGGGCCGCATAAAGATGTATGGGCTCCAGATTGCTGAAGATTTTATGTTGAAGATTATCTTGATATTCCTGTATGAATATGTGGCATAAGGGAAATATGGTATCTTCATAGGATAGAAACTCACGTTGCTATGCAACAATTTATGTACAGGAATCACTGTGTTAAGAGTTGTTTTACCGTTTTAAGGAATGCGGGTACTGATAAACATTAGCTGTAAAGATGACTAAACAAAGAGAAATTGTTTATTGGTTTCTGTCCATCATCTGATGTTGTACGTAATTCAACAGAACATTCTTCCAAAGTCAGCTGTAAACACATTTATGTACATGTAGTCTGGTAAAGATTGTAAAGGTTGCTCTAGGACGGTTAATTAAGGTATTGTAAATGGATGGTAAATGTAGTTTCTTGCCTGTAACGATGGAGTTATTATTCATTTTGCTAATGTATGATCAACTTTTGACAGTGAGTAATTATACATAGTATAATGAAGAAATATAGCTATTTATGTATGATATATAGGTCTATACCGTTGTGTGTGTCTACATTTCCTACAAAAAGGGTCAGACAGAAACTATGGTACAGAAGCAAACTAATGAAGATTTCTAAATAAGCATTGAGTCAAGTCTTTCATTGTGAATGAATGAATGAATGTTGCGTCCGCTCAATTCCGTTGTTATAAGCCAGACATGTATAAACACTTTAAGAATGTAGAAAACGTACTCACTCATGAAAGCTAGTCAATCACCGTACCTCACTTTGAACCTGAAAGCAGTTCTCTAAGCCATTCGGAACCAATGTAATTATCAGCCACACGGAGAGAGATTAAATGCGTGACTGTACTAACATATCATTGTTATTGGAACTGTGAAGGCTGCCACATGGAATTGCTAGTAGGATGGACGTCAAATTTACTTAAGTGATCTCTATATACTTGCCTCAAATTCAACACACTTAGTCTTGCAAAGTTAACAATCAAAACTAACATATATTCTATAAACAGAATCAAGATTAAAATCATGTTTTAACTGATTCACTATGATTGTAGGATAAGGACGTCCTTTATCGCATAGATTAACTCACAACTCCAACCTCTCCTCAAAAACATATATATGTTCAATAAATTATTCTGATATAATTTTGATTGTCAGTTGGCTTGGTTATTCATATTGTACAACGTGGTACGCTCAAGGAAGTAATGCTCATTTGCTGACCATCTCCACCTATGTTGAGAACCAATCAACCAACTGTTAAGCATAACATATCTTTCTTCATGCACTATCCAGCAGGGGGTTACAACCATTCATTTAATGTTTAATAATAAAATAAATATGTATTCACGTTTTTTATTTGCATACTTTTCATGAATACAGCTGTATTTAAAGAGTTTGTTCACATACTACTGTATACAAGTGCAAATATCATATAATTTGGGTTTTGTTTGAACGTCAATAAAATAACTTCAGCAGAAGCGACAAAGCATCTTTGTCAATGTGTAAAATAGCCATTCTTCAATGGTTGTCTGGTCTGCCGTGCAGAAATCCGAATTTTGGCATGATCAAATAAACAGAAGGGGTCACATTTTCGAAATTCCAATTTCCTTAAATTTTAATTACAATATTCCATTTCGACTCTCTGAGAAAAACAGTCAGCAAAAGCATATTGACTTCATGCAAATGAACAGACATGATTTGTCTTTAGATCTGTTGATGACTTACAAACAATTTTATGGAGAAAAATAAAAATGACTGATTTCGAAAGTTTGACCCTGGTCACTTCAGAGAAATGCCAAAAACTATTACGGTTAACTATATACGATCGCATACAATTGCGTTAACGTGCAATGAATTTTCTCTTCTCTAACGAAAATTCAAAAGTATTCGTTTCTTTTTCGCAATGCTACGATGCCTCAAAAACATGCCAAATTACATGATATTTGCATTAGAATAAGCTGGTATGTTAACAAACTTATGGTAGGCAGCTGTTTAATCATTTCTGTAACTAAGTATGAATTGCATGCTTTATGTGGCTTTTTTTAGTTAATAGATATTAATAATATTGAATGATCATAATCATAATTATGATAATTGATTTGCTTTGCTCAGTGTCGTTGTTTCATGATCTCGTAATGTTGTGTAGTTTACAAAGTAATGTTTCTGATTTCTGCTGTCGTGAGTATGGGACGTTGAGAAAGGCGATCCTGACAACGTATGGTCAGTCTTCATAGCATCCTCAATTGAACAAGCGATTTTGTTAGCGTTCGTCTTGAAAAAGAACACGTACTCTGTCCATGTATCAGGGATGTCTCATGCCATATACGCTCGGCTCTAAACCGTTCATGTTTTTCTCTACTTCCATTGTCATACATCAAGCTGGATGATGGTCTCAGAACCAATTTCCTCGCCTTCAGGGGAGAGTGTTGATCAAGAAATGTACTTAAGTAGGTGCTCTCAGCGCAATGTTTTAGAAGCATGATATACAGACTTTGACTATTGTTGAAAATAACCATACATGCGTTTTGAGTATTTATGTATAAACCCCATACTTTACAGTCGAAAAATGCAGTTGAATTTGGTTAATACGACATCTGTTTGTTCTTGTGGTGAATTGTATAAAGACCTCTTTTCATGTCCTCCTAACATTAGAACTTTAAGTTTCAGTGGACAAAATTAACAAACATATTTGATATTCATTGGTCTTATGTAAAATCTACACTGAATTGGCATTTGTGGCATTTTTTATGTTCCGAAATTGTATTTGTCAAGACATATTTGCGACTGCAAATGTATCTTACATTGTAAGTTCATCATAACAGTTATGTTATTTTCCTATAGTTTTGGAGCTTTAATTTCATATTTAATTGCAATGGATATATGTTCAATCTAAGCATCTCATATTAAGATATGAGCACGTGAAAGGCTCAAGGAACGGTTTAATTCTTATAGTATAAGAGAACGTATGGTAAATGAGTTATTCCATTCTGTCAAAATCTATTAAAAATCTTATTACAATACGTTTTTTAAGCAGACTGGGATCTAGGCAGATTGGGACTGAAAACACAATGCTATGTTACCACTTTTTGATGCATCAAACAGATATTAAACTATTTTGTTGGAGTTTTTTTTTTCTTAAAAAGATCAAGATAGCAATTATTCGAAAAATATTTACAATGGATTTCTTCGTTCATTATATCATAATTGCAATCAGTTTACAAAAGTAATTTGTATCAAATAATGTTTTTAAAAGCAAGTCTAAATGTATTTTTTGCAAGATATTGCTCTGTCATGACATTTGTTCAGTGATTAAATGACAAATCCTTTATCCATATTATAGAAGTATAAAAACACTATTGCTTTAATGATAACACAAGTTTACGCAGGAAAATACACAAGAACATTTAAAAACAGTTGATATAAAGGTCTGATCTGATGATGAAAGGATTTGTTTGATCTTGGGCTTGTAACAAGAAAAATTTAAATTGTGCTCTGTAACAATTTATAGAGCTCTTTGAATACAACACATTTTAGGTAACGTTTTTTTTTTTTTTTACAACCACTGCTAAAGTATTCATAATTGACAAGCCACACATCTCTACCTGACAGTTATATATCAAACGTTATTGTTAACGTTTTTACCATTTATCCTGAGGTTTGGGTAACAAGATAGTCAGGGCGAATTCTTATACTTAACAATGTCACATCCGTGACGATTTCTTAATCTGTTTAGTTGTCACTTGATACACGCTTAGGTCTATAGAGGTAGTTGTTCATATACAAACAGAGCTGTCGAATCTGTTGTATAAGAAATGGAAGTTAACACTCCATAGCAGTTTCTTAAACCTTGTATAGACTCGTTCCGTATTTTGTCTTAATCTCTTAATTTTATTTGATCTACATTAAACATTAAATACCGATAGGGCATGAAATCCCAAACGTCATAAGATTTCAGACAAATATTCAAAATATTCGTCCCGAACCGATATATTTATGATCCCATCAACTTGTGAGACCTTGTTATGTCACCTGATCTGACATGTAGGATTCCCTGACATGATCTACCATGTCAGTAGAGTCGAGAAAACATAGCAAAATCTTCAGAAACGTTGTGTAATTATTTTGCAGATTACCAACTGAAACGTTCAAATTCCTCGAAGTCATATTGTGCTTAAAGTGTTAGCCTAAACGACAGTTTTGAAACTAAGCTGATGCTGCGAGGGATTACAAGTAATTTCTACTGACAACTTCGTCCGTCCGTTACAAACTTTACAATGACAAGGAAGATTAACGACTTAAAATAGTGAAAAATATGTTATTGCTTTTTGATAATTAGTAGGCAGTAATTGTAAGGAAAAATAACGAATGTAATGAATCAACAATTTTATTCCGGCGACCTTTTTATCAACAGACATAAACCTCATAGAAATACAGAAACTCTATTTATCGTTTTTAAGCTATGTTTTGAAAAAACACGCAAAATAGGAGCTTTAAATCATCATTTACACTTTTTTTTAAAACAGATTGAAATTAACCTATGGGCTTCAGACTTGTTGTAGGTCTGACAGTTTTTCCCTGACAAGATGAAAATGATACTATAATTCGTAAACGAAAATAAAACCAACATACCTCTAATTTAGCGTACTAAAACAAGGGTAATGATATCCGATGTATAAAGAGCAAAGAAGTGGGATGTCTTTCCTATGAGTGACATAACGAATATTTATCGCTATTGAAATTCCTTATAATTAGCACCGCTCGTACCTAGGAATTATTATAACAAAATTCAGGCAGAACATATTTCAAAATGTTTGTAAAGCTTAAATACAGGACAAATGAAAAAATCTTAAAATCAGGTTTTTTTTATGTAAAACGTTATATGAATATTGGTGGAAGTTTTAATGTTCCTGTCTTTGTCGACGTGTTTCAACTGTAACTCTTGTGGGATTTTTTTAGTTTAACGTCAAATCTGATAATGTCACTCACCTTATGCAAAAAAGTCTAAACAATTTAAAACAACTACGAATAAATCACTTCAGATAATTTCTGTTAAATACAAAAAGAGAGCATATCCACTATACAGGAAATGTAATGAGATTACACTTGATAATTTCACCTAGGTTTAATATGATCTTACAAAAAGACAACTATCACTGTGTTATCTCCTGGGAAATCTGTCAACAGATTATGTTTTAATGTTACCTAAGTGAATTCATAGAGACTGTTTCATGTTTTTTGTCGAATTTTGTTTCTATCTGATCCAATCATACAGCGATTGAAATTAATGTAACTTTCTGGCTTAAAAGGCGAAATCGATATAATTTTGATATAATCTGTTTAATTAATTAATTTAGCGTGATGAACAGATAATCAGACTCTGTAGGTCTAAATCGAAAAGCGAGCCTTGACAGTGAAGTTTTTCTGATGTAGGCAAAGTGGTTGAACAAGCAGTACAAACCCCTCACCGTTGCATAGTAAATGCGATGAGAATATAGTTTGATAGACATAAATCGATTCTTTGTCAGTAATATTATTTCAAAAATGTATCTATTGTAGATTATTGTATGTGTTAAGGTTGAGAATGTCTGGTCAGAACTTGGGAAATAAAAGCTCCCTTAGTGAAACTGCTATGCCTATATCAGACATTCCGTTGCATACTTTACATTACTAAGTGAATTATCTTTAACTTAACCAAAAAAAAGATATAAACTTCAAAAGGTAATTTCGAACGATATATAGATACTTAAAAATGCTCTTTACATACAGAACAGGTTGTTAAAGTTGCCAATCCAAATCAACGTTGTGACGCTTAGCTGATGTTCGATAGCGCAAAGGGAAAATGTTGTCATTCAAAGGGACGTAATTGGTTCATTCCTACTTTTATATCAATGATTGGTTGATAGTCCTTAATCATATCCGAGGTCGATAGAGTAAGCCCAGAGGGTTCAGGGAAGATATATAGATGAGGTTGATTAAAAAAGAAAAATGTAAAAAAACGAAGTCAAATTTTTTTTTATATTTTTGCTCCAGTATCTAACTATGATAAAAAACAAAAACATCTTTTTATTTTTATGAAAGGATAATGAAACAAATACACCTTGATAGAAATTCGTGTTCGTAATAAAATCTCTTATTGCCTTGCAGCTAGGATCTTTTATTCCACTCAGTATGGGCTGATACAAACGATAATATAAAAATTATTATTAAAGAAAGTGTATTATGTTGCTCTAAACCTTTTAATTTAAATTTTTATCTATATCAATAAATAAATTCGACGATAATTGGTATGTTGAATGTAATTTGAAATTCAGCTGATTATTATCCATGTGTCTAGTGAACACTATTCAGCGAAACATTTTTCGAATGGGTTTGGTATTGGCCAAAAACCAAACTGTTGACATGTGAAATATGAGGGGTATGAATAATCAGTCTTTATATCATATTGTATCAATGTTAATGTTGGTTACTAGATGTATTCATTTGTTTAAAATGTTAATTTTGAAAACAGGACATGAATAGTTTTCATCCAGACAAGTAGCTACTCAAGTTATCAATCCGGTTGTCTTACTTGGAATTTTCAACTGAATGATACGCATTATGCAAATGATAATCTTAATTCATAAAAGGAACACTGCTTGCTTTAAGATAAGACAGGCTATTTCAACACCTCTCAATCATTTGAGATTTCTCAGATAAAGTATAAAATGAATTAATATACGGAGAATAGAACATTCTAACACATTGATCTACAGAAAGTTCATTGTTAAAAACACGTACATGTATATAATCAAAACCTACAAGTAGTCATTTTAGTGTGAACATGTGATTTATAGAGCCTAACCGATGAGAATTGACAAATTTAATTAATCAAAAAATCATTCATATCGTCTCGAAATTGGTAACTTTTTTATTTCTTAAGATCACTTTATTTATCTAAAAGGTGGCTTAAAATAGTCACTGAAATATTTCCATTATCCATTCAAAATATCCTATGTATGCATAGTCTGTCTATGTACGCACGCGAAGGAGTGTTGATGCTTTTTTGGCAAAGGTTTTCAAATATCGATACTTTCGTGTGATAATACTGCTCGGTGTTGTACCTTATTAATGGGCAAAAGCTAACTATAAGTTGTCCTAATTAGTAGTTGATTATCTGTCCACTCTTGGTTTGAATGATTTTCATTCGCATGTTTTATAACGGACATAATGTTCAAAAACCCTTTTTACAAAATAGCTCATATCATTTCTCATCCCTCAGGCATCATTCAGCCTCGTGCAATAAGATAGAGCAATTTAATCATGCCATGTCTCAAATTGGTCATTCATATAAACATAACGAGCGTCTTGATTCCTCCGAGTTCCATTTTTTTGTAATATTTTTTTCTACTCTCAGTTTATCTTCGTGATGATTAGACAGCCTCAGAACACAAATCAAGTACTTCAACGATATTCAAGTAAAAAAATGTATGTATTGCCATGTCCTCATGTCAATGGCGAATAATTTGTCTTTAGAGACATTGTCAAACTTGTAAAGGAGGAAAAAACGAGTTCGAATGAAACTAACTCAAAACTCCGATAATTAATTTTACATCTTTTTTCTTAAAACATATAATAGCTTGGTAAACAAGAAAATCTTTTGAAATGCTGCTCCGGGACACCATTATAAAAAAGTGCCATGCCTTTCTCAGATAATGGTTGATATTATTTTGCACAAAACAAACCTGCATACATTATTAATTCAGCTCTGCTGTCGTTTTGTGTATGTGTGTAAAGCACGGGTGTAGTGAAATATTTATAGATATTATTTACAACTAAAAAGAAATAAAAATACTGAATAGAGATTTTGCTTTATCAATTTGCGGATTTTTTTAAAAATCCATCAGTTACTAACGGTATTGTGATACTTGTTCATTTTTCTTTCACCGCTTATATTTTAATATATGTCGTTTCGATTAAATAAGGCAAATAATGATACCATTTTACTACTATTCTATCAAAACTGTCTTTGGATGTATTCTATTATCTTTTCAAACCGCCCTTAATTTGTTACGTCTTATCAATGTTAATTTCTTGATTATCAAATAAAATTGTGATTGCACTTACACGCCTGACGAAAGATTTTCACAGTTCCACTGTTAGGACTGGACAAAGGTTTTCATTCAATGATTTATAATGTCAGACTTCCATGTACAAATTTGACGTCAGCAAATTGATGCTCATCTTTTAGAAAACTTTATAGAAGGATTGAAAGTACTCTCCCTTCAACGTCTTGCTATGTCAATAGAGCACTAAAAGTTCAACATTTTTCAATTTAAAATTATGTTAAATGTTCTTATGTTTTGTTATTTTACAAGTTACAAAGTGTTATTCTCGAAATATTGTTTAACTATGTTTATTTATAATTTGAAAGCGATACTATTTTAGAAGTTAACGAGGACCCATAAATAAGACAAATCTTCAAGACACGCAAAAGCCGCTAAATAACGAAATAAACTCCATCTAAGTTAACAATCATAAATCATTTAGGTTTGAAATACATGTATATTATTTTTCTTTTGTCATTTACATAAAGATGCATGCATGTTGGTAAACAGTTATAGTTTTGAAACTACTTCAAGTCATGCTTTAAAACACAATTATCGAATTTCATTTTAGCTCACAAAAGATTTTCATTTTCATTTCATTTTATCATTTTCGAAGAGATTTCGAATCAAATATGAAGAATTACCAAACCAATTATCTTTTTGTCATACTGTATCATCAGAAGATGAAACGCTTTCTCACGAATATATACAGCCACATCCCTGTTTCTTTCGCGAACCCTATGTATGATTTATTCTTATCAATATTCGAAAAGATATTTATTATGATTTAATTCTTTCTTACCTCATCAGTACCAAAAGTGGTTTAAAACTTTAAAACAAACGTTTGCTTTTTACTTATCATGCATGTATATTTTGAGATGATGAAGGATACTCTGTGATCTAAGTCTATAGTGGTCGTTGACGTCATGATGAACGGACTGCACTGCACTTCAATAATAATAATAATAATAAGGCTATTTATATAGCGCTGGATTCCACGTCAACATGAGGGACATGCTCAAAGCGCTGACAAATGAAATGAGTCAAAATTGTGCAGAAATCCTAAGGTTGAATTATAAACTTCAAAAGGTTCTACTATCCATTTACATTTTCAGAAGTGCAAGAGTGCCAATGAACCCCAATAGGTTTGGAGGCAATACTATAATTAAATTTTGCAAGAATTAACAATAATAAGTAAACAAAAAAATTATGTGTTAAGTATATTGTTTCCAATCAACTTACAGTTTGAGATGTGCACTTGTGCACTTCTAAACGTGACAAGGACCTCCTCAAGGAAGAGAGACAAGGCTTTATGACGGAAGAAGCATTTAAGGAAACGAATCGAATCAACAAGCTTCTCACAAGATGCAAGGTAACTCTGCCACTGACCCGAAGGACATCTCATTTTCTTTAGGGAATCTTGATTTTAAAATAGGTAGCTCGATTAAGTCTCAAATAACCTTATCAATTCTATCTGTGAAATAAAATACTTTCAATTACTGTGTATTTGTCTTTGTTATGTGTAATCTTTTTCATGCATTGACGACTCATTCAGTATTCCGTCTTAAAGAGTCCGAAATTCACTTGAATCTAACTGAGCTAGCTCCGAATCAAAGACGAAAGGGGCAAGGCAAAAACTAGTAAGTCTGCCATGTTATTGACATCGTTCAACTCATCAAATCAGTGGTCAACAAATGTCGATTAAAAAATCGTGATCCTAATATATATGATTGAATTAGATGATAATATTTCAATTTAATGTTCCACCAGTGAAAAGGGTCAAATGCATATCTCTAGAAACTTAAGCTATTCTTAAAGGTGGCTTGTGTTTTATTTAATCAGAGATTCTTTGTCGACTGGTACAGGGACATAATATCATCCACTTAGCCCCACACTTTCTGCATTTGGTTCTCAAATGTTCAGATATTACATTATGTCTGTAAAAAAAACCTGTGTACTTACTAGATGGTTTCCTGATAAACATGGATCCACTGAAATTGAAGAATCAGTCACAACAACAAACTCAAAAGACAGAAAGATCATATGAAATTACATAAGTTAAATCAAATGTCTTCTTATAACAGTAATATATTACTCCTAACATCTATTAGCATACATAGTGTTCATGAACTTTCTGTTGATATTTTTACTAAATAAGCTTACAACCTCAATTCCCGCTTTAACCATTGTCTGTTCAGTTTTACCTTCATTTCATTCGACGACGGTCACCATCCGAGGTACGAACATAGATCCTTGACCTAAATACTTTATTATTTCTCGCAGAAGTGTTAAACACAATTCCGTTACATTATATATAACTTATATCCTGGCATCTTACCCTGCTAGGCATCTTACCCTGCTAAGCATATTGCGCGACAGTCTCTTATCTAAAGTGTCGTTTGAAGGCCCTTATTGGCATTAGTTGCAAACCTCTGCAGATTTAACACTGGACAATTGAGTTCAGGTTTTCAGGAATAGCTTTAAAAGAACAGGTTAAGAGGCTTTAAGAAGTCAATCATTGAGTCTGTGTCGCTTATGACCTGCGGGGAGGAAGTAAGTGAATTAAGGTATAGTAATAAGATATTCTACAATTCCAGGGGTTGTCTGAATACTTGGGTTCGTTTTAATTGTCTCTCCTTTCAAAGTTTCACATAAGTGGAACTAAAATCAATTATTTAAATTTTAACATTGATATTTAACTGCATCCTTGATAATCAATAATATTAGTTTCGAGAATTCCTTACACATACCCAAACTTGATAAATTAGACTAACAATTTCCCGTGTTAGGTCATACTGTAATAACAAAATATAGAACTGTCGATCTCAATTCAAGCAGATTGTAATGTATTGCATATTCATTTACGGCTTATGCTGCGTTCCTAGTTTTGATTGCAGCCATTCATAGAGGTCTTCACATCCACGCTTGGGTGTGAGCATTCTCTCTCCACAGAGACACACTTCCGACATAAATTCCTGTACGAACCTCTGTTCTTATACGAGCGTTTCTCGAGTTTGGGGCAGTTTCCCCAAACGTCAAACTACTGCAACATGAAAACCTTACGGTATTGCAGCCAATGAAATCATCGCATGGATAGATAGCCCTTTTGTTGCAAAGATGCAGTCGCTAAGGTGGTGACTGTGTTCTGTAAATAAAGATTTTTAAAAGTGTACATTCGAATACAGTTTAGCTTTTCCGAAACATACATGAATAGCTTAGGCTTCTCGAATGATCACTAATGAAACGGCGTGCAGAACTAACTTTGATTGCAACCAAACAGGCTTCTAAATTTCTAGGTCGAGAAAGCTTCGTATTAGAAGAGAGGTCGGTATAAGAAGTTATGGCGGAGCTACCTTTCTGGGGACACAAAGGGAATTTAGGAGGACATAGAGTTCTAAATCTTTATTAGCGCTGACATATTCCCATGTATACATAAACAAATACCTTTGTCTATTTTAGCGCTAAGACAGCTTCGAAAATATAGACCCCTAATAGCTTGAACACCATTCAATGTAGTTCGTGGATAGACATATCTCGGTGAATGGATCCAGAGTTCGACTTGATATTATCGGGAGGTATACATTAACCATGAGACGTGTAAGTTGGAATGTTCTGTCATACATATTCTCTGTATCTAGGCTTCTCCGTTAACGTCTGACAAGGAACTCTGTTTGCAGTGACCAACTGTAATCTCATTTCGACCGAATAATTCATTAAACAACGACACTGGATAGGTCCATCTTTCAACCTGGTAACCTATGGGGAATCCCATTAGCACATACATGTTTTAGGTTGGATTCTATGAAGGAAGAAAAAGGTTTCTTCAAACGCCTAGGTGGAATGCTGAGAGCAGCAAAAAACTTTGAAGATTTGTTTGCATGATTGCAAGCTGCATTTCTCATGATCATCATTCACCTGATTTCATTCGTCAGGAATGTTTTTAACATTACATAGATGTACGAAGGTGAAAATGAATACATTATTTTGTTGTTAACACAATTATAAATTTATAAGCAATAGTATAGTTGTATTAGTACAAACACATTTTTCGAAAACTGCCTGTTTAAGTCAACTTGAATAATAATAGGAACAGTTCGTTTAAGTGCGTAATAGATTGTCATTACCACATAGAGCATGCGCAATTGTTCATATCAAGGAGCTTTGTGTTATAAAGCTACAAACATGAACTTGTGACCGAGTGGTCATTCACTCTCGACATCGTCAAAACGTCTTCAATGCAAATCTGTAAAGGACATGTTCGAGATAATCGCTAAACAATTGTTATATTCTGCAAGGTGTTGAGAAGATTAAAATTATTATTTAAGTTAATATTGAATAAGTTTAAGATATTAATCAATAAGGCTAACAATAGTTGGATGTACAAATCTGTAAATCAATACATCCCCAGTTGCCTCATTGAACTAAAAGAAGATGTTCAAGATGACATATAAGCCGCAAAAGGGTTGTAAAGGTGCAAGCTAAATGTTTTAAGTTGTTCACGCAAGGGTGCGATATAGCATTTATTGTCCATCATCTGTACTGCTGTCAGGTTTTAACATTGCGTATATTTCTCCTTTAAGTTTCAAGAAGTTACGCTACAGATATTTTAAAAGAAATAATAGATAAGAAATATGCTTACGCTTAAATCTACCAATTGATCCAGCACGAATAGTAATACGAGATTGCAGTTATATTATTATCACTTGTTACCGAAAATGCAATTCTCTTCTAGCAGAAACGGTTCCGTCCTTAAACCCTTTACTACTACTTGTAATGCGAATTCTCCGCGGGCTTCAGTTTCCCATAACGGAAAAATTTTGCAACACAAACAAATCTGCACAATTTCAGCCAATGAAACCACCCCATGCATGGTAAGCATATATATTGTCACAATTCTTGTCGACTATGCAATGTTGCAGTTGCAAAATAAAACGACTGTGTTCTGAAAAGTGTAAAGTATACACATTTAAATAAATTTTAGCTTTTCCGAAGCACACCAATAGAATTAAGGCTTTTGTTAATTTTGGAAACCGTGTCGCCGATTGCACAACTCTCTTTGATTGCATTCAGCCAGGCTTCTAAATGTCATGACCGTGAAACGCTCGTGTTAGGACAGATGCCAGTATTGGAGTGTATGACGGAGCTACCTCGTTTGGGAGAGAAATGAAAAATGCTTGACATTCACAATACTCGAGGACATGTACTACAAGGGAACAGCATCTCAATAAATCTTACATACAAATTAACACATGCTTAGCTGTTGTTCATTTTCAATGTGTTTACAATATGCATTTCAATATTTGTATGTTTATGAGATAATAATTAGTTAATTAATAAAGGGTTCAAATGATCCAGACCTAAGTGTTTGCTCTAATCGCTATTCTTTTTGGCTTATAATAATTTGTTTTCAGTTGCGCTTTATATGGGGAAATGTAAGAACTGCACATGCAACTGTTTTCCCAGTTGAACAGGTGCCTTTTTCAAGTACCCCGTCAATTGCAAGGTTCTCTCTTAGATTCTGCAGAAACAGAATTTGCACAAGAATATCTATAGTAACAGATGGTAATTGGAAAACGCACTCAAAGATGTCAGTCTGTGCAATTTAGTTTCCATTTATAGACTTTTTAACAGTTCCACTACTTTGTTAATTGGTACTCTCCGAAAGACCACGCTTATTTTTCAATTTTTTTCTAAAAGTGGAAGAAAGATAAATAGCACTCCTGAGATCGTATTTGAACTGTGATGAAATGGGTATTCTAGGTAGAAGAAGAAGTTTATCTACATAGTAAATAACATATTTTTTATTTAGGTTTATATGTAAAAACCTTAACATTAACAATTCCGACCAGTTTCTTATCTGATAGATGTTAAGTTTTTGTGACCTTTGATACATGTGACTTGAATGAACAGCAATATTGATGGTAATATTGATATTAGCACGGAGTATGATTGCGGAGACATGATTTCGCGATTTCAAGAGTGATATATTAACATAAAAACAAAATGGCCTCTCTCGGCCATCATAACTAAATCAGATAAACTTTTGAATTCTGAACCTTATTTAGTAATAAAGATGTTTGTCGTTGTTCCGCCATGCTTCATGAATGATACCAAATGATTATATCATTCAGAGTTGCTCCTGTTATCGAAGTGTTAAGGAACAAGACCTAGCTATTTAGTAAAGGTATGAGTTAGTTTGATAGTTTAGGCTTCATGTGTTTTTCCATGGGCTAACTCCTGGCGAAGACCAATGGCTCAATTCCTTATTTATTTTGCTTGTGAATGAATGCACGCTCTTTTTTAGGTTGTCAAATCTAAGACAAATAAAGTGTTACCTTCAGGATATGTTTAAAGGTGATTGTGAATATTGTGATGTATCAATGTATTAAAGGTATGTCCCCCTGAATTTTATTTCAGCAAACATACATCCGATTGACACTATCTTTTAGCTTGTTACGCACGTGTGCAATTGATGCAACTTCGTCACACTTTATCCTTTGTTTTATCTAATGATTTTCTATGTGGATGAAATGTGTTTCTGTTTATATCAACCGCATGTATATATACCGATATACAGGATAACATATTTTGCTTAACCTAAACATTTAAATAATCAATCAGCAGCGCTAGTTTCAACATTTTACCTCCGCTTCATTTGATTTACGTACACGCAATAAGAGCGACGTTTAGGCAGCAATTTGTCCCGAAACTATATTTTTTACAAAAGAGATAATCTAATATGAATAAAAGGGTCTTCTGAAACCTTACAATTACATATCTTACACATATGGATGTCATATTGCGTCATTCGAAAAGCCAAGTATTGTAGTGTATAATTGTACAATGAAATTGTAAATTGCTCAATTTCTTCGAATCCGCTCATTTACCCTCGATCACCCGGGGATTAGTTTTCCGATACTCGATATTAAGGATGGGTATCGCTCCTTTTTTCCGTATCAAAATATGTTCCGAAACTTATTGCAATATACTGGTACTCATCGTATTTAATTTTTCCATGCTCTCGTGACTATAAAACAGCAATTAGAACAGTGATCAATGCTCTACTGGCCGTCGTATTTCAAAGAGAGATACCGATAATACTTACTCGATATGGACATCGGAACCGTATTCCTTGGGACGAAAACCCGTTTTAAGTTGAGGTGAGGTGATATGGGGTTTAACGCCGCTCTCAAAAGTATTTCACTTATATCGCGGCTGCTAGTTTTATTGCAGGGAGAAAGCCCGCAACGCCATTGTGGCTATGCATTGCGGTGAAACCTGAGAGCATCGGCTGGAACTAGCGAGCCATGGGTGGTACTGCGCTGAAATTCAGTGTAGCATTGCACCCAAACCTGACTGCGTGTAGACAGTTCTCTTCTGAAGACAAAGTTGCCGAGCCCCTGGCGGATTCGAACCACGGACCTTCTAATCACTGCGCTATCCCGCCCCTCGGAAAGCCCGTTGTAACTCGATTGGAGCATAGTACATACATGGTAATAATATACCGTTATTATGTCATTACAACCTTAATATGTAAATATAATATTTCGGATTAATATATGTTTTGCATTTCCAAAACTGCATATTTTAAATGCGTCAATGATTGAATACCTTTATAACCAGAAACAAAGGAATTCAGGGACAATTTGAACAGTTTGGATCTTATACCTTAAGTGATGAGAGCCGATTCTCAAACAAATGATTCAAAGCAAAACTCGAGCCGAATCAGAATGATAAACGATTTTAAATGTCCCTTCAGGAAAAACTTCCATAACGCTTCATTCATTTATTACGTGGAATTGAATTCAAGAAGGCTGACACATCAACTCAACCAACGACTTCAGAATCCCTGAAAATAAGTGAAAGTCTTATGTAGGTAAGAGAGTAATGAATAGGGGTTAACGATAACCTGAAACTGAATATAGATATTTCGTAAGTCAATAATAGAAATCAAAGACAATTATACAAAAGAATAACCGACAATTATAAGCGCCAACATTTGCAAAAGATACTTATAAAGAATAAATTTACAGCTTCTAACAGTCACCCTATTCAAGGATAATTGGCACCTTTAAATAAATATTATCACTGCGGTCTTCAAGAAAGGGCTAATCATATCAAACTCGTTGTATTTTCCCGTTACTTAATTAGATGCGATATACGTAAGAATAATAATCACCTCATCTCGCATATGAATCTATTTCTTGTAGTACATGGTTCGTCGTTCCATTTCCAATTTCCAGTAGGCCATATTTCAAGACAATTTTCATTTGAATTAGCATTGTCAGGCTGACCAGTTGACCAATCAGTGAAGGTCATAGGAGCGTTTGATCCAATCCACGTAAAGACTCCCTCGTCAAGCAAGTCGTTTGCACCCAACCAAACATTATGGCTATCTATAACATAAATCACATTATATCATATGATGGGTTTTAAGGAGAATCTTTTGAATGATGAAACAATCACAAATTTGTTCCTTCATTGGTCCTTAATGTTTAGACAAAGAGGGTGGCCACATGAACTTAATGACGGCTACGCTTTATTTTGGCTATACTTATACAATGGTTTGCCAAATACTGATGTTTTTGATACAGAAGTATCCATTTTGAGGCATACAGATTTATTTACCTTAACTTCACTTTCAAGCATATTCTTTGAAGCATATTCATACTTAATTTTGGTACATTTCATCGGAATACGTTAAATAGTGTACCAGATATAACGGCATCACCTGTCTGTTCCTATACTCTGTTCACATACATCAACGAGTGGCGTTACAACAGGAAAGCTTTGTGAAGGTAAACTAATTCATTCAACTTGATTCCGGACAAAGGATAAAACAGCCATTCAAAAACATAATTTTGATAAATAATTCCGATTGCAGGTCGCTTTTTGTGAGCAGGTTGAATCGACGTAGTAGTCTCATATAGTAATCATATTTTCGAGGCTTTTTCAGAACAAAGTTTCCTGATAGAAGGTCCTAGGGGTGACAGCAACCAACCCCTGGGTCATTTGGATAATGCAGGGTTGCAGATCTATAAGGAGAAGCAATAAAATCCAAATCGATCTGTTTTTCAGTACAGAGAGAAGTTAAATTAAAACTGCTTTCTTTATAGTACAAGTCGGTCAAATTCGTTAAACTATCTCGTGGCACAGGTTATTTTCGTCTTCTTCTTACACAAAGAAGTTCATTGGTCGCGATGGCTTAGTTGACACTTGGTAAAATATCGGCCTTGGTGCTATGGATTGTGTCCAAAACTAACCGTATCCCAAACTCGTGTATGGTGTCTAATTACTGTAAAGTCAGAAGCGAGGATCACGCAGAGTGACTGGCAAAGGAAAAAACCCTTGGCTGGCACAACGCGCGTACTGTCCAAAACTAAAAAACTTAGATCTCAACGTTCAGAGGCATGCATATGGTCGCACTGATGTCTACGTTTATTTTGAGAATGAAGAAGGTGTTTCTAGCAAGTTTATGGATGGACTGGCTCCTTGCATTTATGAAGAAGATGACACACGTATCTCCCTCCATGCAAGGATGGAATGCAGCAGAAAAGGGGCATTAAGTCATGATTATCGAAGCCAATGACTCATATGCTGTGTCATCATATTTAATGTTGTACCAGCACTTCAACATATTGGCTTGCTGCAGCTTTCTGAGACCTTTTTGGATAGAAATGATACCTGTGCATGAGAAATGCAGAGTGATTATCTTATGTCCTGTCTTTACAGGCTGTGATGTGGTAACAGAAACGAGTCTACATTGCAAACAATAAATATCTAGGCTTCTCAAGTCTTCCCCTAATCAGACAGTATCCGCAAACAGTAGATGATGATTCTGATGAACTTTGAGATGTTTGTGGTGATGAACGACAAGTCAAATACAGCTTCTGGCAACAATGACGCCTGATAGCAATGGCAAATGAGATGCTATGGCTCAATACAACACTAAATCAACTGAAGCGCAGCTGATGTGACGGGTTACATTAGGAGTCGGTCAACACTTCCACAACGAGAAGCGCCTTGTTGATTACTTGGGCTTGAAGAAGAAGAAGAATGATGAGTCACAGGTCTAAGGGGCGACACTAGTTAACTTATATTGCAGGTTATAAGCTAACAAGGTGCGGCTGCAATGCAGGAAAATGCAAATGCGACCGCTGTAGTCTGGCTGTTAAAGTTATGTAGCTGCACATGCGCCCAGTTTAAGCTCCCATATGACTGATCCACTTGTGGAAATATCACTTTGTCACTCGATGAGATGAACATTATATTCGCTAAAAAAATTAAATAGTATCTGTTCGCAACAGTTTACTTTGCCTCATGTTATCTGAAAATAATCAGATAAATAGTGTTGCAGATATATATTTTACGTAATGGGTATTTACTTCTTCAATGGTAAAATATCATTTTGAAAGAATTTAAATTATTGTAGCTATTGAACTTTACTGATGTCATTGCATAGAATAACTAGAAAACATCTTTTAGCATTTGTTCTGTCAACTGTGAATTCATGTATGACTTACTTTCATTAGATTCAATCATAATTAGAGCTGTCACGCAGTTCGAGCGTGCGACCTATTTCTCGCCTCTCCTCTAATGTACTTTCATAAAATATCACCAATTATTGTATATATCGAAAGTACATATGTACTTAACATTCATGTATCTATTTTTATCATTCATGTCTTTATTCGCCGACTGTGGCTATTTTTATATGTTCAAATGTCATTTTCATGCTCCATTTATCAGCCTTTATACATGTAGCATTAATATGCCAATACTGATGATATATATATATTCATATCTACTTGTAGAGGAGTTTGCGCATAAGCCATTGTAGGGCTCCATACCTTAAATAGTTATGGAGCTAGGGATAATTTAGTTTCGCTAAGAAACACAATTCGAGATATCCTTTAGATAAGCTACCGTCTCCTCTTGGAGATCGGCGCCTGGTCTTCATTGACGTCGGTACGGAGCCAATAAATAGCGAGCTACGCTCTGGTACCAGGAGTCTTGACTTGATCCTTGCTGGGAGAGGTCACGGGTGGACCTGGGACGTTGGAGGTGAATTGGTGAGGTTGATATTCCTTTATTTTTCTTTGTACCTTTCTAGAGTATGTGATCACTTCCTTTAAGAACTTACAGTTTAACCTTACCTTCCCTCCCATTATTTGATAAGTTCTACTATACCTAAACTAGTGTTCTTATTCATTTACTCACTCAAGTAGTGATTAGGGATCATCTAAGTACTGTGTGCTTGTTGTTTATTCATCCCTATTTTTAGTCCACCCGTGTCCCGTAACTACCCTTGTATATTCACTCCAAAGTGTTGATTTGTCTTATGTATGCTATCTCGTTAAGACGGCCATTAGCTTATCTTGTTGTTACAACGTCTGGGGGTATGCTAGAGTGATTCCCTACAGTTTGTCTATTTGCTTATTCATGGGTTGTTGACTTCCTTAATTAGTTGTTTAACTCCTGTTGAGTGGATTACGGGTAGCTTGTTGCTGTACCCGGTTATCGTCTTGTTTATACTGCAAATAAATCACTTGATTCACGGATTGGCTTCTCTCTAGTTATTTATTGGTTTGATTATTTTCTTTTCTTATCTTTCTGTCGGATAACGGGTCTCACCTGAGTTTAGATATCGTTACACCGTGACAGAGCATATTTCGAAAAATAATAAGTTTATAACTTGAAACGATTGTCTGTATAAAAAGTAAAACATAGACAACAAACACGGGATTTTTTGGCATTAAGAAACCAGCTATGTGGCGACACAGTTCCTGGCAACAGTGTAACGCAATTAATGAATGATTCGCTTTACACATACAAATATGACTTTAGAGTTAAGACATTCTTACTCGTATAGAGTCCAAAAAACTGATAACAACAGAGAGGCATCGGTTTACATGCCAAATACTGATGTAGAGCTTTGAATTCCATGTGACACAACTTTATGATCAAGTACGCTAAAGTATCTGCCTTGAGCTCAACATAATCGCCAAATCTTGTTGCACGAAAGTGTGGTTTCTAACATCGAAACAGATGAAAGTCGCTTGGGCCAGAGCTGGACTGTAGGGGGATGGACAAATTGTTCAAAGCCACATTGTTTAAGTGTGCATGCAGCCTGTGCAAAATCTACTCATGTGCATTGGAGCTTTGCCATGAAAAAGTATAATTCGAGCAGCCAACATGCCGCGCCTCTTCGCAGTTGCTTCAGCAAGTCAGTAAGCTCCTGTTACTGTAGTTGTTCTCGTGAGAAACCGCACGATGTTCTGTTTTAGAACTTTCCTTGATTACAGGAGTGTAGCTATGTTCAAGTAAATGACCGAGAAGAGTTGTGAATATTATAAATGGCCTCTCGATAATAGTTTCAGGGGTGTATCAATACTCACGTCTATGAACTTATTGACTTCCCCTCGTAGCTTACATGTTTAGATAAATATACCCAATCCACGACAAACATATACTTCAAAAAATAAAATGAATTTTTTTTTTGGATTTATGTTTACCATGGGTGTTCTTTGCCATGTTTTGGATAAAATGATTTTCAACAGCTGTTTCGATGATCACAAGATGAGCGTTACGCATGGTGCATAAAAGCTGAAAGTAATAGATTATAAAAAAAATCAGGGGCTTTATCTGTACGAGTAGAAACGTTTCAAAATTCTTAGAATTTTAATTTATTACTCTTAAGTTGAAAAGTTTTCTTTTATTAAAAAATACTTTTAGTCGAAGAATTACTCTGATTTAAGTCAAGTGACCTCGATGGCACTCCTAAAGGAATTAAGAACTTTTCTGAAAGGTTCTTTTATCAGAGATGAATCATGCTTTACGAAATTCCTGCGAATTATGTTTAATTGCTTACCGCAGATTGGGACCACTGCTCCAAGTCGCTAAACAAGTGGTAGCAGGATCCGTGATATGGAATCCACAGGTCAGGACACACGGCTGTAATCGTACGAAATTATGAACATTTTCCCCTATATTTTATTAAGAAATATATTTCGTCAGGTGCTTGTTCACTGGCTTATACACGGGTTGAAGGGACATTACCGTGTTCAGTCCATCAGAGGGGAGCATATCGGTTAAATTCCAAAGCTTAATTTATTTGAATAAACATGTCATATGATGTAATGGGTAAAGAACCCCCTGAGATTTACTAATTTGATTAATTACAAACAGGTGCAGTGTAGTTTTGGGGTTGATTAATTTTTGTACCACGATAACATTACGATTCGGTCGTACTGGTATCGTACTGAGGTTTTAACGATCTACAATAGCAGTATGGTTTCTGTGCACGATGCGTGTACAATCATTGCATGAAAGATCACGATTGTAACACGTTCAGAACACAAACAACACAAACTTGAAATGACGCTTTCACGATGCAAATACGATTGCTGTACGAATAGTGCACGATTTGGAATAATTTGTGCCAAATTAAATTTCTTGCCTACAAAATCTCGCTCAAATAAAATGGATATTAAAGTCAGTTGCAATGAAGAGAAATGTGTTTTATTCGATGAAATACTTTAAATTTATATATTTATATTACATATTTATAATTAATTTTTCATGACCCAAATAATTTTATTACAAACATTTTATGGCTTTTTAGCCAAAATAATTTAACCATTGCTTTCAATTATAATTGTAGATTTGTTATTCATCTTGTGATGAAAACATCAAGAAACTTGTAGGATTGGGATATTTTTTATACAATTCGTTAATGATTTGGTATCAAAATCGCTTACGCTTGTTTTATACTTAATCATTAACTCGTTTAATTAAAAAAAGTATTAAATGGAAGGTCCTTTACTATCCTCTATTTACTTACCCCAAATTGTTGTAAAGTGAATGGCTAAAACGAGGAGAAGTGGCATAGACATATCGTATGTATATCCAACGACTTTATATGTCCTTCTCAATACAATCACATCTAGCCATTTCCCAAAATACCTTATCAGTAACATTTTACGATTTAAATTATTCTTAGAAAACTGATAAGATATGAAAAACTACAAGCTACCAGGTGGCAAACATACTGCATTAGAATGACAGAAGATACGAAATATATATGACCGTCATATAACATGTATAAATGTAATAATAAATTATGTGATTGAAAATTTCCCCCAAAGGGTTCTTCACTGCCTTCTTTCAAATAAACAGTTACCTCAATATGTTAGACAATACATTTGGTGCTGCCAATGGGTAAGTGTAATTAGTTTGACTGACTCAATGTATATATGAGCATATAGGATGCTTGTCTGTTACATAATAGGCACACGAACAACAATGTTATGAATTACCATTCTCTTTCCACCATCACCACAAACCAGATAAAACAAACATTACTGTAAGTCCCCTGCGACACTTGCCGAGGCGTTTATTTCAAGCGTACCATGTACAGTATCATACACGCCCCATCATGCTGTTCCACGTATACAATCAGAATAACGAACTTAACCAATAGCTGTTTTGCTTAATCAACGTACACGTTTTTCATTAAAAAGATAAGCATACATATGCATACAACTACAATACATTTGCTTCCAGTACCTACAAGGTAGGTATCAATTTTTGAGCATATACAAGGTGCCAATCAAATTAGCTCTACAAAAATAGTTAACCATTCCAGCACCTACTAGGCAGGTATCCATTCCAGCACTTACACGGTAGGTATCCATTCCAGCACCTAAAAGGTAGGCCTCCATTCCAACTCCAACATTTTAGGTTGGCGTTTCCCTTCCTCTACAAGGTAAGACTGCTTCCAGTCCTACAAGATAGATATAACATCACTGCAGCACTATTGCACATAAAACGGAAAACATTTCTCATTAGAAATTTTAAATATATAACAACTCGATACTTTGAGTGTTAGTGGTCGCAGCCGAGAATGAAATTACCGCGCTATGACGTCACCTTTATATACATGTCCAACAGCGCCCCCCTTTTGGCTATCATCTCCCTTATTTTATCTGGTTAGTCTCAAAAGAGAAATCAATTTCTATCTTGTTCACCCAGCTCAAACGATAGAAATTTCATTTCTCGTTCCGATCTTGATAGGGCCATGAGTAACGATTACTTCCATTGCCACCAGTGTAACAAACACTGATCACGCCTTGGGTGTTTCCTCTATCATTTCCTTT
Source organism: Phorcus lineatus (assembly GCA_921293015.1). Classification (NCBI taxonomy): domain Eukaryota; kingdom Metazoa; phylum Mollusca; class Gastropoda; order Trochida; family Trochidae; genus Phorcus; species Phorcus lineatus. The sequence goes on along the minus strand of OV121092.1, from coordinate 43,909,962 downwards.
AATGTCGCACAGCATGAAACATGCGAATCTAACGCGAATAGGCTGTGCATCAGATATGATATATGTTCCCTGTGTGAGTAGAAGAACTAATGCTACGAGGACATGTAACATTTTAATCGCTGACACCTTTGATTTTCTAATAACTAAAACATCTAGTTGCTTACATGGTTGTTTTCTCGTAATTCGGGTATTATATGTTCCAATATGTAGTATGTTCACGCGGGTAATCTTTAGACATTAGCTAAGGAATGCTGGCGGATAATTATTGTAATTACCGAGCGCTGATAATTTTGAAAATAATAAACGCAAGTAACTGATAGAAATTGGGTTGGAATTTTAATAGATTGCTACTCTGTGTTGAAATTAGTGTGTCAGATTGAATTAGTGCAATAATTTATTTTGTCATTTGAATTAAGTTATGCGATGCAAGTCGTGAAAAACACTTTGCTAACCTCACTGTCGCTATGATTGCAATCTATTAAGTTATTGTGTTACATCTCCGTGTGACTTCTAGTCTTGTACGACATATGTGAGCATGACAATGTTCACTTTCAAATTGTACAGAACACGTTCGAGTGTATGCAGATATTCATATCCACTAGTATAGTATAGCATCACTCCTATTGCTATACATCTCCTCCAAAAATGTTTAATTTCTTTGATTTGTCCCGAACTTAATTCATATTTATGGCGACTGAATTGGTTAATATCAAATTTGGATAATTACATTTACATATGACAAATGGTTCCGGTATTAATTGTAGACCTTGGCTAATGCACATGGTGATGCCTTGAAAGCCAGCCTTATCCTATGATACGAGGGGATATAAAAAAGTTTCAATTATCACAAAGAATGCACTGGTGAATACTGACCAAATGGTCACTGTAGCATATGTGATCCTTGTCTAGTTCCTGGGTTAACGATAGTCTTTTTCGCGACAGCCAGTCTTACGTCTGTTGACCAAATAGCACAGTACCCCCTATTATGGAGAAAATTGAGGCGCGCAGTGTAATGATGTTTTTTTACATTTGAAGGGCTATAGTGTACGTCAAATTCATGATGAGATGAAATCTGTTTATGACAATGACAGCCCATCCAATGACAATGTTGTGAGATGGAAAAGAACGCCCCTCACGCCCTTTACTTACTGATGATATGGATGTCATCAAGAAGGTTGAGACGCTGGTTCAAGAAGATCGCCGCTTAACTCTACAAATGATAATGCATGAAACAGGTCTGAGTTATGGCAGTGCATGGAACATTCTTCATAACCAGTTGCATATGTCGAAAGTGTCAGCACGCTGGGTTCCTCGCTTACTGACTCAAAAACAAAAAACATAATCCAAGGGACATGTCACGGCAGGCATTGGAGCTACAGGAACAAGACTAAGCATGCTACGTCACCATCTCCCAAAAAGGCCAAGGTGCAAAAGTCTGCAGAGAAGGTCATGGTCTCTGTTTTTTTGGGATTTTCATGGAGTCATCTTGACGGATTATCTAGCTAAGGGTCAGACCATTATTGGAGCATATTACTGCAACCTGCTGAGCAAGTTACGAGATGCCATTAAACAGATGCGCCGCGGAATGATCACCAAAGGTGTACGCCTGTTAGCTGACAATGCCCCAGCTCACACTTGTCAAGCAGCTGCTGTGGAGGCACGGCGATGTGGCTTTGAAATCGTACCGCATGCCCCCTATTAACCCGATCTTGCACCAAGTTCTATTCAGACGGTCTGCGCAAGGTCAAGAAGCGATGGGGAAAATGTGTATCTCTGGGTGGTGATGGTGTAGAGAAGTCTTAAAAACATGAGAACAAAATAAAGTTTGTACCTTTGACATGTGTCTGTGATTATTGAACTTTTTTATATCCCCTCGTAATATACAGTCGTATATCAATGCTGTAACATGTTGACTTTGAATTTAATTTCATATTTAAATTTATATATTTGATATAGCAATAACTGGACATTTTATATCTCATATCTATTTCTATTACATATTCATTGGCTTTTGATATTTTGCCATTCACCTTCTCAGGTATTGCTTTAACCGCAATCTTGATAAGATAGTTTGGCCAACATGAAACGGAAAATATCATGGACGTATTATTCTAAGCAGTTCGGATAAACCACATGAAGTCAACCTCAATTTGCAAACAAATTCACTATGGTATATTCGACGTACCGAAAAAAAAATGAGCAATAAAAGAAAACCACTTTAAATGCCACTTCGAGAGAATTGTACATAAAACACTTGCAAAATTCCTTTATTCCATAAGTTAAAGTTCAGGAAAACTAACAAATCCTGTAACTATCAACCAATACTCATCCAACGACTCCAGAATCTCTAAAAGTAAAAGAAAGACACGCCATCAATAATGAACGGTACAGAAAATGAATAGGAACTAACCAAAAGTACTCTTTCATTATCATTCAAGGATAAATGTTCATGACAGAAATGTTTAATTTATGGAATCTATTACATGAAATACACATGTAAAGTCAGACCAATAATCGGACACACTCAACGACTTCGAATTGCTGATCGTAGACTACACCTTTTTCAAATTAAGAGGAGGGATGGTGAAGAAAAGTTTTTCCACACAACGAACAGTGCAGTGCCTATAAACGGAGCTTACAAAATACTGTATCTACATGCAACTCGGAAATTGAGTAAGAAAGGAAAAGTCCCTCAGTGGAAATTAAATTGGGACCAAGATTCATTTACATTACTGGGAATCCATTTTAGTTTAGATCTTGACGATATGACCAAAATGAATTATGATGAAAAGCTCCTAAAATGTCAAACAATAATGAACTTATGGTCCGCCAGAAATCTCACTCCTTTCGTCAGAAACACAGTACTAAAATCACTTATTCTTCCAAAAGTAAACCACCTATTTTCGACAATCCCAGACCCACCGCAAAAATTCATTAATGATTTTCAAAGTAAATGCTTCAAATTCATTTGGAAAAATAAACAGAGGGCAGGCCATATGTAGTTCAAAAGACGGAGGTTTCAAAGTTCCTAAGATAAAAGAGATAATCCAAGCCCAAAAACAAAAAAGCCAACACCTTGGGCGAACTTAATCGACCAAAACTTACCAAAAATAAATTCCTTAAGCGTCTTAGAATTAAACTGTTATCATTTGAAGAATGAAATCATTTCAAACATCAGAAACCCGTTCTATGTAGTCTCATCCTGGTTTGACTTTATAAAACATATTACACCTCAATCGGAAACAGACATCCTAAATCAAACAATCTGGCATAACCACAACATTATGATCGGAAACAAATCCATCCATTACTCAGATTGGAACTCGAAAGGAATTCACTTTATAAATGATCTCTTTGACAAAAATGGCTCCTTTCTAGAACTGAAAGACTTAAACAAACAACACGATATTAACACAAACTTCATTCTATTTTATGGCTTGATACAAGCAACAAAAACATATATAAAATCAACTGGATGCTCAGTAAAAGAAAGGTTAAATTCACCAATTTTCCCTCTTTTTATAAAACATCTCTGCAAAGAAAACAAAGGATCCAGATATTATTATTCAATTCTCACGGAGAAACAATGCATCAAAAACAAACATACTAACAAGTGGAATTTCGAATTACAGTGCAACATTCCTGTCGAAACATGGTCCAAATACAACATGATACCTTTCAGATGCACTTCCCATACAAATATTCAATGGTTCCAATACAAAATCCTGCACCATATCTTACCAACAAATACTCGCTTATACAAAATGGGATATACAAAATCAAATCTATGCGACTATTGTTCAGACAAAATAGATACACTGCAACATTTATTCTGGGATTGTGATTTTGTGAAATCATTATGGAAAAAACTGGAAGATTGGATCTCAGACAAAGCTCAAATTAAAATTCATTTCACTAAAGCAAATATATTAATTGGTTATCCGGAGAGAAACAATGATCCATTTAACATAATTATCCTGATTTTCAAAAAAACTATTTTCGATTATAAACAGAAGAGACTGCCAGACTTCCAAACTTTAATAGCAAAAGTCAGAGATTATTATTATGTAACTAAATGTGCTGCCGAAATTTCAAATAGAAATGATGTGTTCTTTAAGTTTTGGTCATCATGTCATTTTTTGTTTATGTAATTATTTTTGTGTGATTGATACATGTATATATTCTTGGAAATAAAATTATAAATAAAAAAAATTAAAAAAAAAATTAAAAAAAGGAAAAGTCTCAACAAGTAGTTTGAACGTAACTCTAAACAAAATAACTAAAGCTATTCCAAGCCACTTTTAAGGTGGTCTATTTACTGAATTGAAATGAGTAGAAATTAGTTTAAATGATTTTTTTTTACAAGGATCTCTTAAAAGTTAAAAACATATGTAACAATTTGTAACTTTGATACTCTTCTCACTATTATAGTACAAGTGACTTTTTTAATTTTGAAAAAAAAACTGTCCTCACCTCTTCTCGCATATGAAGCGACTTTTTGTAGCACATGGTCTGTCGTTCCATTTCCAGTTTTCATCAGGCCATATATCAAGACAATCTTCGTTGTTATCATCATTGTTAGGTTCATCATGTTTCCAGTCTGTGAACTTCATGGGAGCGTTTGATCCAATCCATCTTGTAGCATGTCATTTGCACCAATCCAAACCCATCGGTTATCTACAATGGTAAACACATACATTTAAGAGAACATTCACAGTCCGTAAAACAAAATTCAATTTTTCACGAAATGTTGTTCACATACACACTCATCATTATAGTGTTCAACCGATGTGAATACCCCGTTATAAAAAAAACACGTATCATTACGTTCTTGAAGTATTGTAGATGGGATTTGAACTGAGAAAATTGAATTGGTTAAGTTGCGACTATTTTTTAGCCTCAAGTTGAAAGTTATAAAGTGCCAAAAAAGATATGAAGCTGCAGAGGATAAATGAGGCAGTCCCTTTATTTCATTGTATTTCATTTGACTTTGACAAGTGTCAAATACATACACTTTATCTTTATGACGATCAAAAGATTTTCAAAAAATCACATATTTATTCTAAGATGCCCAAGCTATGAATTAAACTAGCTAGCTTTACAAATATATGTTGTAAAGCAATGCAAAACAGCCTCTCATCGATACAGATCATTTCCATGATGAATAGAACTATAAAAGGAAATAGCGGCTTTGCGTGACATGTTATGATTTGTTTCACACGGCTTAAAAGTATTTTATGTGTAAGTCGAAGAAACAGGTCTTTCCTAGAAACTGAAAATAACAATATGAGAATGTATTTGCTAACTAACATACCGAAATACACAATCATTTGCATTTTGCAAATACTTTGTACTGCAAACAACTTTGTAATGTATCTCGTAGTGTGGTTACCGTGGGTGTTCTGTATCTGATGTTTGATGAATTCGTTTTCCGCAGATGTTTCGATGACAGCTAGGTGAGCGTTATGCATGATGCATATAAAACCTGAAATAAGCATATTAATTTATCATTGAACCAACTATGTACACTTATATTAATCACTTATGTAAAGAAATTTCTTTCGTTACCTAACTTAGCTGACAACTGTACGTCTGACATTGAAAGACCAAAACAAACCGCGTGACGTCAGCGGCGACGGAATCTGCAAAAAGACTTATAACAGCCCTAACTTTAGCTCATTATTGACTACAGTGCACTTCCAACTGTGTCAAAGTATGTAGGTCAGCATTATGCAATGCAAAGTAAGACAGTTACTTAATCGACAAAGCATCATAAATCTAAACATAAAGTGACATTTTCTGTTTCGTAATAACACTCTAGTGTAGCCAGATTTGCCTATGATGATTGACTGAGCGATACAACGGAGCAAGAAGAGACTGCCGTTTTTCCAGGGCAGTTAAAGTGGAGAACATGACTTGATAAAATGCTTTCAGGTACAGGGAGATTATACTGAGAAATATAAAAACGACAGTCTGATTAAAATCGACCGTGTTCCGAGGAATAAAAGTCTCAAAATATTGACTCGACCGACATTCGAACTCTATCTGTCTAGGCTATCCTCTCCACAACGGTCTGACCGCCGCCTCACTGCTCGCACGTGCTGACACCAGTTTAGCGCAGACAAAACATAGTCATTAGCAAACCAATCACATTATCGCGTTTAAAATAAGGATAGCGGCGATCAAGGTTAAGGAATGGAAAATTGGAGTAACTTGCCCCTAGCTACTGTCACCGAATGCTTTTGGCGCACGCATTGTGATTGGTTAGCTGAGTTTACGTAAGAACGTGCGCTACAGTAGTCTGCGGTCAGACCGGAACACGGTCGATTTTCATCAGAGTGATAAAAAAGAGCACCTGTCGTACGATTAACAATCACGTAATCCTCCTTTTCACTAAACTCCTCATTAATATTCTCTTCAAAATTGGAATGATGTACACACTAAATAGAATACTTGAAAAATAATCAATTCTTGTCATCAGTTGAATGCTGTATCCAATATATAAATGGATAGGAATTTAAAGGATTGATTATTTCTGACTGACTTCAGCAATCAAGAGAAACATTTACAGAATCCTGATTATATACCTCAGCTTGAGACCATTGCTCCATATCATCAAACAGGTGATAACAGGAGCCTCGAAATGGAACCCACAGGTCAGGACAAGCAGCTGAACTCATGAAATTATAAACATTTGAATTTTACAGAGATGCTGCGCTCCCAAGCCTAGTTTTCTGTATAAAATGTCGACAATAATTAGTAGAACAATTTATTTTTTTAGAAAAAAGATACCAAGAAATGTGTATCTTTTATTTCATAACAAAATTATATATAAAATCTAAATTGATATAACAAAGGCAGTTGACAACTACAAGAAATAACGTACATGTAAATCATGTCATAAATAAACTATAATTATTGATGTAAAGTATAAATGAACAATACCATCGAGGAACAGAAACTTACACACAATTTTCGGACAGTATACACATAACCTATTACCACCAACTTCTTGCAAATGGCTAAAAGTGCACTCGTGAATACAACATCGCCACGCTAGAGTTTCCCCTGAGACCTTTTGTCGATTTTGCTGTAAATCCTTACAGCAAGATAAGTTCAAATTCAATTAAGTTAATTACTTTTAAGTTTTATGATCTAATAACTCTATGTCAACCCTATCAAAATGTCACTCATAACATCGCAAATATGAAAATTGCAGACTCTGTGTAGACAGTATTTTTATTTTCATTGAAACGTTCATCGTGAAGTACTTAGTGAGATTTCCTTCATTGCAACCTTTTCATCCGGAAAGGTGACCATATTACCAAATTTACCGGGAGGGAAAGATTTCTAACACAAGCGTATTGCTAGACAAAGATTTAGTCTATGAAATATATTCAGGGAGATCAGTGAATGAGATTGGGATGGTGGTGTTTACTGATTCCAAGCATGTGTTAAGTGCTCATTGGAAGTATTTTGCGGTATTAGAAATATTGTATGTACTGTTACATATCCATTTTCACTTTTTCAAATGTTCAAGTTTGTTTGCTCCTTAACTAATTTTCATTTTTACAGGTTTTAGGTGGCCAACATCATGGTTTTATTGGTGCTGAAATTAAGCCTGTGCACGACATGTCAGGTTTGACACAGTGTTATACAGCCCGATGACAGTGTTATACATTTTGTACCCCATCAATCAGAGGCCCCTTGTTCTCGTAACTGAATTCGTTCGGATGTTTGAAAATGAACAGATAGTGTAAACAGTACATTTATGTTCACCATTGGAAAAAACGTATGGCATCACGACTTTATATAAAACAGTTTGATTTTAGTCATGTTAATCATAAAGCATATAGTTAACGGTTAAAACATCAACATTTACGGTTGGCTGCACCTCTCAAACTATAATGGAATATGCATCTGTGTGTGATAGAATATGCATTCTGTGATAATGTACAAGATGAATTGCATTTTTAAGTCGAATGTGACTTTTAATCTGAACTTACTTATATGTTTGATGTTTTACCTATCTTTGATATAACGGATAAAAAACAGTTTTTGTTAATATTATTAGCGTTCAGATTACTGAAGGTGCCAAAGTTTTAGCTAAAATAGTAACCAAATATATGTTTTTAAGGTTTGTCTAAAATGTTTATTTATTCATTTTAGTATCTTTTTATAATTTTTTTATCTGTGTGTAAGACTAGTGTCTCATAAGCTCTACGCGACTGGTTGCCAGTTTTGTTTAGTTTTGCTAAATACATATTTTGTTTTTAACATGTAACTGGCGAGTGACACTTAAATAAAATATTTCTGTCTGTCTGTCTGTATACCGATTGTTGTGTTTTAGCATTTTTTCATATTTAGGCTTTCTGCATATTGACACAAAATATGATTGATACATAATTACACTATACACTATAATTACACAATTTAGATATCAAACTGTAATGGAACCGATTGTTGTGTTTAGCATTTTTTCTACTGTGCATTATACAAAAACTTCTTCATCTTTTCTACCTTTTGCGCTTTCAGTTCTACCATATTAACCAGCCATAGTCGAATTGGAATGTTTAAAACAACTTTGTATACCGATAAATTATGAATTGGAGAAGGAATTATTAACATCAAGTTTAGGTATGATTTCATAGTTAGATAGTCTACTCAAAAAATACTAAAAGATCAAAGATCCTCGTCCTAATGTTTGTCGTGACAATACGTTACAACTCAATATTTACCAACAAACAAATATAAACATATATAATGTTGTAATATGTTGAATATGTTGTCACATTGTCTTACTACTCAGTATCAAAAAAACATCCATCTGAGGGATCCTTTACTGTGACGCTCTGTGTGAGTGGACCAGTCCATTACTTCATTAGGTGTGACTCGCCTGACAATTAATTAATTGTTTCTGCGTTATGGCCATTCTGCATTTTGGCTTTCTGCGTTTTGACAGGGAATCGTTTTGAAATTTAGCGATGGCCATTTGCTCTACATGTATATTTAAAATCTGTTACACCTTATCTTAAAAGATTTAAATCTTATAGCACAGCTTAAAAAGACCATACTCAAAGATAGCCCCATGAACTCTCCTTAAAAGTCATGACCGTATGCCATTCATTCTTAAAATGTAACCAATTCGACCGTCTTGTAAGTAACATTTATGCCTTGAAGATATTTGCGATATGCCAGATGAATTATAGTGATACTCGTAGTAAGTCGAATTTGTATAGGAGTGTGATGGAGTAGTGTTTACATAGAGGACTTGGATATTGTAGGAAGGCCATGGGTGTCATTCCTTTTGAGGAAATAAACATGACCACTGCAAGACACCGACATGAGCGTCTGTTGAAACATTGTACAAGGTAACGCTGCCAGAGATAAGCTGTGAGCACCGGTTTTTCGGATGCGGTAAAGAATAAACTTGACAACTAATTTACACTGTTCAAAAGTCTAAAGATGAATATCGCCAACCTACAATAGGTAACACAGTATTAAAATGAACACCAGAAAAACTAAGGATTTCTTGTTGATCCAGTAGTATATTTGTTATGTTTTAAGGTTTAGTTATTGACGTGCGTTCATGTATTTGATTTTTATCTTTTTATCATTTGATTGCGAAAATCAATTTCTTAGGTATGTCCAGTAAAATTCCACGCGATTAGGTGACAATTTCTTACCATAGAGCTGGCCAAGTCATTTCTTGCTTAGAAATCTTTATTAGAAGAATATACATTTATGCCTTCTACTTATATTGTTACTAAGCATAAAAGTAAGTCGTGAAATAAGGGACGTAACTGGAGTCCCTTCACCTGTTAGAGGCACTCAAATTTCTTACATGACCGATAATACAACACGATATTTGATGAGACAAAAATTTCAACGGTACCTGCAACGCTCATGGAATTTGTAAGAATGTAAGAGTATTACCCGTTCAAAATCCCAAACAACCCGAAAAGACTAAGCGCCGCCGAATTTTATGCTTTCCGCTCAATTATCAAGAATCTACTGAAATGTTTGCTTAAAGTCTGAAAATTTTTGTTCAGTTCTAATTGTATGAAAAAAAACCATTATCCTTTATTCGAAGATTATCAATTGTTCAAAATCCAAACCCAAAAGAGAGCTCTTATTAGGCATCTTGAGCCTTCAGCCAAACTGTTGCCCCTTCCTCAAACGTTTTGAAAACCTCCTGAAATATTTGCTTAAAGTCCTTTTTCTGAAGCATCCCCCATTGTCCATTAATCTAATATAATGATAATGCGATGGGGATGGTAATTGTTAAGGTTAAAATGCACAGTCTGAAAAAGTAGTGACCACATACTCCGAAAAGGTACAGAGAAACAAAGGGATATTAACCTCAGCAATCGTACATCAATTGTCCATAAAAAAAATTGTGCTCCACCCGCTCCCTCAGCTATGGCCATAGACCACATCTATCACCATTGTGTTTCTAACACAGCCACTTCCCTATATCTGGTAGGCTATTGAGCTTTTGCACACTGACTTACCTGCCATAGGGCACTTTTCAGTCAAAAAATGAGCACACATTTTCCGGCTCCGAAGACCGGTAGGCAGGGTAAACAAATACCACCCCAATGTCAAGGCCGGACAATCAGACTCGGCCTTCAACTTGGGGTCACATTGCCTGCTCACACCAGCACCATAACAGTAAATTAAAAATCTAGAAAAATTCTCACACACACACACTACAGTATCAAAATGTTACAAAATAATAATTACAAGTCATAAAAAAAATTCTCAACTAGGGCCTACTTTGTCTCTGAACTACTTCCGGGTTGTGGTAAAAGTTTGGCTTGGAATTGTGGGTTGTGGCCTGTCAATGCCATGTGTTTCCTAACGGCCTCTCGTTCTGCGACTAGTAACCCTTTCCCTACCTTATATAAAGCTGCATATCAAAAGTTTTTTCACATACCTTGGTATACTAGTGCAAATATCATGTAATTTGGGATGCCTTTGAGGTATCGTTATCGTAGAATTTCGAAAAAGAAAATTATAACTTTGAATTTTCAATACAGAAGTGCAGAACCATTCTTCTTTAAGGTAAATGTTTATCATACACCACAATTAATCTTCACAGTTTTGGCAGTTCATTGAAGTGACCAGGTGTTAACATTTCGAAAGCACTAATTTTTTTTTTGTTCTCTACAAAATCCTTTATAAGGTATCAACTGCTTTGCAAATTAGTCATGTTTGTTCCTTCGCACTTAGTCATGTGATTGTGTTGATTGTCTTCTCAGCGAGTCGAAATGAAACATTTAATTTGAAATAAAACAAAATCGAAATTTCGAAAATATCACCCCATCTGTCTATTTCAACATGCCAAAATTCGAATTTTTGCACGAGGGATCAGGCGATCAATTAAGAAGTTAAAAAATGGCTATTTCACACATGGGTGATCCTTTGTCAGATTTGGTGAAGTTATTTTAATGCCGTCCAAATTACATGATATTTGCACTACGATTAAGTGGTTAGTGAAAAAACTCTGGGTGCAGTTGTAGAGGCGCTTCCGACGTCAGTGAACGCCGCGTAACACTGGTCCTAGCTGGCTTAACTATAATGGCCATATCTCCTTAACTTTCGGATACAATACACAATAGTTTAATGTAAAAAGGGCAAATACATGTAAATATGAATAATATAAGTATTGACTTTAAAATCCTACATTACTAAAGGTTGAGAGAAATACATTTGAACACATACATATAGCCAATATTGTTGATAAATGAATAGAAAGTGAATGATATGGATATTCTGTATATACAATAATTATTACTGATATCTGAAAATATCACATTTAGTTAGAGGCGGGGAAAAAGGAGCTTGACACTTTTAAAAATCCCAAATCAACTCCAAAGGAAGAAACTTAAAAGAAAGTTCGCTTTCAGCCCAAATTTTGCCCTTTCCACCCAAATATTTACAAATCTCCCAACATGTTTGCCCAATGTCCCTATACTTTGAGGAACCCTCATTATCCTTTACTCTAAGATAATTAATAGTGATTAAGAAGGAACTTTGAGCCTTCCTAGAAATTATTCTCATTCCAACCAATTTTTAAAAACCTCGTTAAATGTTTTCACAATGTCCCGTTCGTCTTAATCAATCCCATTATACTTTATTCTAGCAGAATGAACCGTTCAAAATCCGAAAACAACCGCAAATATAGCCCATGGAAGGCATTGTGAGCCATTAGCTAAACGTTTCATCATTCTGCCCAATTTTTTAAAACCTGCTAAAATTGTGCGCAGAGTCCATATTATCTGAGGCAAACCCTACTATCCATTATTTTATACTATCGGTCACTCAAAATCTCAAATCGACCCCCTAGAAAGATCTTGATAGCAACTTTGAGTTTTCTGCCAACATTGTTACCATCCCGCCAATTTTTTTTAAAAGCTCTTAAAATGTTTGCCCAAAGCCAACGTTTTTATTGTCTGAGGCAACCCCAATTATTATTTCAAGAGTATCAAGCGTTCGAAATCCCCAAACAACCCCAATTGTTGCCCTTAGCAGGAGACTTGCCCATTTCGCCAAATTTTTGGACACTTGCTCAATTTATTTAAACCTACCAAAATGTTTGTGCTGGGTCTATATTGTCTGAGTCAAACCCAATATCCTTTATTCTAAGCGTATCATCTGTTTAAAATCTCAAAACAATCCAGGTGTTTATAATCTTACCAACTTGTAAATACCAATATTTCTGATTTTTAATATACTAATTGACTATTAACATATTACTATATGCTTGTCCATTCATTCACACAGTTTGTTAAAATATTTGTTTTGCCGCACACGTTTCTGATTAGCACCATAGATACAATACCAACAACACTGTTTTAATGATATAACTATATATTAATCCAACACATTATTATTCTAAAGAATTAAAGGGGACTATCTGCTAAAAATACAGTCAATAAAATCAAGTCTTAGGAACAAAATGATAAATTAAATAAAATGCCAAGTAAAGGATAGACATATCACTTAAGGCTATTAAATCTCTAACCAACACTATGAAGAATTCAATACTAATAACAAATACCATGATAGGAACCAGCTTTAGGATGAATATGATAATCTTTCAGATCAAAATATTAAGTAATATTTCAGCATTGTTGCTATAATAATAAGATTTATTATCATCAAATAAACATCAATTTACACCAAGTATATGTTTTCATTAAACTAGCCAGTTGGGGTTTTTTTTCGTTTTGATAAATATTTATTCACAGAAGAAGAGAAAATACAAATTTGGACAGCAGGAGAGTGGCCACTACCCCAGGAAATAAAAGAAACTTATCACAGTTGGAAGAGGTAGCGGCCCTATACAATTCAAAAACTATAAGAGAGCTATATATTACATGAAGTCAAAGGAATAGAAAGGACAAAAATGATAGACCAATATAAACGAAACATTAACAGACATATTTACAATTCCGAGCACAAACATGTGCACACAAACATTTATTCATGTATTTATCAGATTTAAATCACTGCTTTTACTTTGGTCTCGTCTACTGATATACCATCTTTATGGAAAACATGGCCTAAATAGATAACCTGTTTTGAGGCAAATTTACATTTACTGGGTTTCAAGGTGAGATCTGCGTCTTTGATTTTCTCAAACACACACTGAAGGTGATGTTGATGCTCTTTGAAATTTCGTGAGAAGACGATTATCTCATCTACATCTACGTTCACCACCTACTCCTATGATTTCTGTAAGTGAACATGGCTTGTAATGGAAAGGAGAATAGCCTGCTTTAGAAAGTAAACGTTCACTTACATATGAGATAGTACATGTAGCTCCAGAATCAATAAGACTGGTAGTCCAAATGTTGGACAATTTACATTGAATAACATTTTTCGTTAATGGAGCCACGAGTGAAACTACTGGAATGTTGTGCCTGGCCTCAGCTGCCCGAGTACCAGGCATACACCCCTATTGCTGCATATAATAATTCTGCGCTTTTCTAAATACACTTACGTTGTTGCTGCACACCTTCAACTAGCTTCATCCGCACCAACACAGACCTATACAGGCGACACGTATATAGCCTAATCAGATAAATCAATCACACCTCTTACATGTTACCTCCCACCCTGCCCTCGCAATCCACAGGTGGTCGGTCATTACCACCGCCTTTCCTCATTAGTGACCAGACTCAGTGTAATGATATGCTCTTATCAGTTGACCTAGTTTACACTGGTCAACCTCCCGTGGTGGTATCATCGATTGACTATGAACTCGACACAGCCGATTTAGCAGACAGGAAAGCCAAAAGTCCTGACTTACGGCCTGTCATAGATTACTTGTCAAAAGGGGAGATTCCTCCTAATTACACACAATCCCAAATTAAAGGTCTCAAAGGTCGTGCCCTTGTGTACGAATTACTCGATGGTATTTTGTATCATTTCTATCAAGCAAAGAATAGAGGTACCATAAACAACAGGCCGTGGAGAGAACAAATCTAGAAAGTCAAAGATATACATGCCGACAGAAAAATTCACTTAAACGAGCCAGACTTGACTTTTGTTTGATATCCAAAAATCTCAAAAGCTCAATTCATGATACCAGCCGGTGTTGATGCAGCATAAAGATCAGATCACTATAATCAGCCGTGATTAGCAAATGCGTTCACAAACAAGCGTAGTATTGTATATAACTGATTTGAACGCATTTTTCATTTTGCAACTAAATAACTCTCATCAAAACCCCTTTATTACCTTTGCCCAGCTAGATTAGTCACTTATCTTGAAAAAATGCCAAAAAAGCTGTTGTTTCGTCAGAAAAATTCCCGTGATCAGCAAATGCGTTCACAAACAGGTGTAGTATTGTACATAACGAAGGTAAGCGCATTTTCATTTTGCTACTGCATAACCCTCATCTAGACCCGTTTATAACCTTTGAAACCTTTGATAGTCGTTTATAACCTTTGCCTAACTAGATTAGTCGCTTATCTTGCAAAACATGCCCAAAAAATGTGTTTTTGTAAAAAACATTTCCTGTGAAGAGCAAATGCGTTCACAAACAGTGGTACTGTATATAACTGACTTGAACGCATTTTCATTTTGCAACTATTTAGCCCTCATCCAGACCCTTTTAAAACCTTTGCCCAACTAGAGTATTCACTTATCTTGCAAAACATGCCAAAAAAGCTGTGTTCTTGTCAGTACTGTATATAACTGAGTTTAACGCATTTCATTTTGCGACTATATAACCCTCATCTAGACCCGTCAATAACATTTGCCCAACAAGAGTAGTTACTTATCTTTCATAACATGCAAAAAAAAAGCTGTCTTTTTCTCAGAAAAAAATATCCCTTTATTAGCAAATGCGTTCACAAACAGGCGTAGTACTGTATTTAGCTGAGTTGAACGCATTTTCATTTTGCGACTATATAACCCTCATCTTGGACCGTTTAAAACCTTGGGTAGAGGTCGACAGATGTCATATATACGATTACAAGGAGTGAAATAATATCCTTACGTAATTTTAGAATTACAAAAAATATTTAGATTACAAAGTTACCCTCTTTCAAAAGTGACCATTAATGTTTAAGGCACAGGGTCATGTATTGTCGAAAATACGTCTCCAAAACAGATGGAATCGACGCTGAAGAAACTTTTACTAAAAAGAAAAGTAAAGGTATATAACGGCGTCAACACGGTCTTTATCTTCGAAAATTATTTTTAGAATGTCATTTTTTTTAAATTTTTATAAAAAGAATATCATATTCATCCAAATACCTTTTCCTTCAAATTAAGTCAAATCGAAAACGTACTTTTCTAGCCACGATTTTTAAAGTACCATATCGCACCGGTCAGGTGTAGTTTTTACTGTTTATTTTAGTAGGAGGTGTGAAGGTCAACTACATCTGTTTAAGAAACGTCTATTTTCGACAAAACATGTTCTGTGGTTTAAGGAGACATTGGAATTATACAAAGAAAAAGAAATGGCTTTTTCAAATTCAAATGTTCGTTTAGAAATATCTAGCATATAAAAAGAAATATTTTCTAATTAGCACATAAACTAACTTGTTTTTCGAGGAAATCCGCTTTCTATTTTATCTTGCGGTTCCATCATATTTTTTTGAAAATTCAGAAGTTACAGCTTTTTTAAGAATATGTTAAAGCTAGGATCGCTTAGGGGTGTTCCTTTTTCCAAACATTCGAAACAAGTTTTGTAAATCTGCAAGTAGAACAAGAATTATCGGCAAGATGGCAAGAATAACAGCTCCTGCACCAATGCTTTGTGATGATCGTCGCTTGTCATGCGCACTTGTCTTCTTCCGGCGTGTTGAAGACAAATGGTGTTTTGGAACCAAGAGCGCCTTTGAAATTTCATCGATGAATGTTTGAATTTCACTCCGCGAAACGTTAAACCTTAAACAACGACAGCCACAAACTCGATTTTGAGAGTTCACAGGGGTTGTTGAAAATAACTCTACATTTGAATTTGTCAACAGCGTCTCCAAACTAATCGTTCCTGCAGTTGCCTCAGAAATTGTGTTAAGGTCGCTCACAGTTGCATCAAATGTGGATGTACTTTGAATGCCATTTTCTGTTGAAGATTCTGAAAATTCATTGATTTTTGACGAGTCAAAGGTCATCATAGCTGTGCTTTCGATTTTGCTGTATTTTGAGTTATCGGATAGATAACTTACAGATGCTTCTACATTTAATTCTTGATTAGAAGCAGCATGTGATACGGGCGTGCTCTCAATGCCGCTGAAATAGATAGATGGATTTTTCTTACTATCTAGAGTCAAACTTTCTGGGAGAGTAGAAGTTAAAGTGTAACTTATTTCAGAGGTTAGTTCGGAGGTTTTAGGCTCTTGATTGAGTGTCATGTGAGTCGTCGCAAAAATAGGCAATTCGAAAGCTACGGTGGAGGGGTTCAGTTGAAACATGTCTGTCGATGATGAAAGTAATGTTGAAGCTATTTCGAACCCATCACTTGTAACAAGCAAAATACTTGATATAGGTGATTGCAGTGAAGATGTCGTGAACGAGCTTGACAAAACGTCTTCTTCTGAAAAACATTTGTTTCATAATAAAATTCTATTTTATTTAAAGGATGAGAAGGTGATATCGTTATATTACTGACTTCTCAATGTAATTAAGATTTTTTAATCAATCAATCTTTATTCACTCAAAACACCACCAACGGTGGTACAAGAGCAAAATAACTTTACAATATATATCTTATAATATACATGCGTCTTATGCACTATTTCTTATATATAATTAGCATCAATTGTAACATAGTAAAGCATCTAGATATACATTTCAGTTCTTTTGTACATTTAGGGGTCAAAATTTTACAAAGAGAATTAACATTTGGAAATTTGCAATATTTTTTAGGAATATACAGGGCTCTAATTGCGTGAAGGGCTTTACACCTGAAGATGTAGTGAAACTCATCTCCAATTACATTTTGGTTGCATAGCTTACACGGACGTTCTTCCCTCGCAATATCCTGCCACTTGCCAGTCTCTATGGACAGGTTATGGTTTGAAGTTCGGAATTTAAGGATTGGGATAGAAATAGACTTTTGTAAAAATAGATATTGTTCAAATTGTAAAGTTTTCTTCAAATTCTTATATATAATGCCCTTAGAACTACATTCAATGTTTTCTCTCAATTTTTGGTAAAACTGGTCGGAAAGAATTTGTCCAGCTCTAGAGACTAGGCAAGGTGTAGGGTACAGCGAAGGGTTAACAAATACTTCACTTAATCCAATATCATTTAACACAGTCTGGATGCAGCATAACTACGGGACTTGGTTTGGATACTGTTGGCATTTGATCAGGAGACAGTTATAAATTATATGTGAGAGTGTGAAATTTTTCGTACAAGTGAAAGTAAGTTTATGCCAAAAGGACAACATTCGCTGAAACATCTTTATATAAAGTGGGGTTCTACCCAGTTCACCATAGACCATAAAGTTCGGAGTAGATTTGCGGAGTCCAGTTTATATGTAAATTTTGAATCAAATTTAATTTTTCGTGTCCCCAGATTTCCGAACCATACGTTAAAATTGGCAGAATCATTGTATCGAAAGCTGAAAGTAGACAGTCTAATGGTAAGCCAATATTGCGCGATCTCTTAAGTAAACTGTACATAGCCTTTGTTGCGTTTTCAACAATGCATTTAATGCATGTAACCATCCTTTTGTTTCGATGAAGTTTGATTCCAAGATAAATATATGAATCAACTATTTCAACATTATTAACGCCATAATTGAAAGACAAATTAGTTTTACTTGCCGGGCTCCCACCGAATATCATAACGTTTGTCTAAACGATATTGACTTGTAATTTCCAGAGTTTACAATAGTTCTCAAACGAATCAAGTGATTTCTGTAGATCTTTTAGGGTTTCTGCGAATAGAATTGTATCGTCAGCTTAAAGGAGGATAAGCAATCTTATCCATATCAACGGTCATGAATCGAATCCCCACTGACACCATTACATCCATTTTCTAAAAGATAGTTCTCAAGATCATTCAAATAAATTGAAAATAAAAGGGGTGATAAATTCTCCCCCTGACGAACACCTGTATTGCAGGAAAAGTATTTTGACTTTTTGTTATTGATTTCAACGACTGACTTTATATAACTGTACATGCTTAAAATTTATAGAATCTACCATGGATACCAGATCTTAGTAACTTTGTCCATAGACCAGTTCTCCAAACAGTGTCGAAAGCTCTCGTAAAATATACAAAGATACAATATAGCTTTCGTTTTTTAAGAGTCAATAGATTAATTAACATTTGAAGGACAAAGACATTATCTGAAGTAGTGAATGTTTTTCTAAAACCGGCTTGGGCTTTAGTGAGAATATCATTTGTTTCAAGAAATGTTGTAAGTCTATCATTAAGGATATGAGTAAACAGTTTACCCGATGCAACTCAATAACGTGATAGGTCTATATGAATTTGGATCAAGCTTGTCGCCTTTATTTTTATAAATAGGTTTAACGATTCCGATGAGCCAAGTCTCTGGGATATTACCTGATGAAAATATAAGATTAAATAGCTCGTAGTATAACGGAGCTTGTAAGTCAACTCTGTCAGTGATATACTCATTTACAACAGAGTCAATTCCAGCCGCTTTATTTCGCTTTAATTGGTTTGCTGCTTTTATGATTTCATCAATTTCGATTTCTTTATTTAGACTTTCAGAGTATTGGTTTGAACAAAATAAAACTAATGACTTTAAGAATTATGCATATACACTTTTTCTCTCAATATAATTGTAGACCAGACAACGTAATTACCTGTAACTCGAAACGTTAGTTTTTGAATACGAATGCAGCCTTCAGAAAACATATTTATTTATTCATTATCTCCACAAACTTTACTGTTACTGTAACGAGAGACAAAAATAATCGATAACAATGTACAAGGTAAACTATTGATAAGTGCAGCTTACCTGAAACTTACCTAAGAATCATACAATTTGCTTAAACATCCACAGTTAAGATTGTGTAAAACTAAGATATCCTTTAACAAAATATCCTTTAACGATTGAAACGAGTACTAGGCAAGTACTGATTTTGATGAAAATATTGACAATTGACCTACCAAATTCCCACTCTCCTGTAGAACCCCAAGCTGTGTAGATGGCTATGTATTTGACAGCATAGTCGCTGTCGTTTAAAGAAAGAAACGTCTCCTCACCAACTGTTGCTCCAGCTCCAACTTTGACCCCGTCACCCCAGGAGACCCAAAAGGGTTTGAACTCAGAACTCGAAAGAACGTTATGGAGAACTGATATAAGACCTGGCCCTTGTTCTATCTTTCTTATAACCGATTTTGTATTACCCCAGCCTCCAAGAACGATCTCATACAGACTTGTGGATACGTTACTCGACGTCTCAGCATCATAAAGACCGATGTGGGCGTTGGATGCGGATTTGACCCTGAACCTTATATGCGAGACCGATTCAACGGATACACCATATGGCTCCAGTGGTATGTAGCCTTGTTGATCGGGCGTGGAGACGCTGATGATGGAGTCTGAAATGAAAATATGTTGAAATAAATTATTTGCGGATTACCAATTAAGAGATTATTGTACTGTCCATGATAATGTGATACACCTTCTTCAACCAAATTTTATTATTGGACAACTAAAACTGAATGTCCCTATACCTTACTCAGGCTAGAGTGAATATTTGACAGCTATACAGCTTATATATATATATATATATATATATTATAACATATTATAACATATTTATATATATCGACAACATGCCTCGTCGTTGTGTCATATTGTGTATATTATTTCCTCTCGCCATGTCTCATTTACTGGCTTGATGTTGGGGACTCGCTTACGAGCCTGCGAGAGGCACACTTCTAAAGAAATAGAAAAGAAGGGTTTTCATAATTTTATTATTAACACAAATAAAGCATTTTACATGAATAGACAATTCCTAATCTTACCTACTCTACCTATCCTTCCTATCCCCATACTGACTCTACTCCCATAATACTTTACCCATCCTAGCCGTTGTTGGCACCACGTTGTCCAACTTCCTACTCTTTCAGGTGCAGCTCTGCTCTTCCGAAACTTACTCCATTGCTTACTTCACTAACTGACTTCACCTCCTCTCTCTAACTGCTCGTGCATCCCCCTTTTTTAACCATTGACCACATTAATCACCTTATGGGTGTGTTTTTCTCTTGACCAATCATTTCTTTACTTCACCTTATGACATACGTTAGTCAGAAGTGTACTTCGACCTTCGACCTCGATAACTTCGAACCTTAACCTTTTTGTGATGTCACTACCTACTCTCTCTAATTAGATAATACACTTTAGCAAATGCTCAGTAATTCATAACGTCACGTTAATGCATTTTATCTCTCATTTATTCTTCTTACCAAGGTGTATTTGACATAAGAAATAATTACGTGTTAGGCTTGGTCGTAAATTCCAATTGACCAAATGTCACATATGTCAGCATACTTGGCCTAAACTCATTTCTCATCCGTGTTTCTCATAATTGATAACTAAAGAACACGCACCTTTTGATCACCTGCCCTATTATGTCTTTTGTCTACACGTTTGCTACTTTCAAATAATATCTCACTATTCCAACCTTATTTTAAACATACTGAATATTTCTTAAAAACCCATATTCTAACTTACTTTTTATCACACTACATAACACTTGTATCGACTGCTTACGAGCATATGCATGTTGTTATTAACAAAGTTATCGAATTTGAGACAGTTTTGTTGGACCTCATTATGCTCAAAATGGCGAATTTTCATCAGATCCTCAGAATAGTGTATAAAAAGTGCATCTGCTTTGCATAACAGACTCAACATTGAGACAATTGAACTCATTCTGACCAAAAGTGTGCTTAAAAGTTTTGATTTACATGTTCCCTGTGTCTAATAAAACGTCAAACAAAATTAATTGGTTGACCCTTAACTTCTTTTGAGTAGTATATATACATTCTGGCATGTATAAACGAGCGTTGTTAAAACTGTTTATGCTCATATATCTTTTGCCTGGCGCGCTGTCTACCTTTTAAATTCAATAGAGTTTTGTTTCTACCTTTAGTTGATAGTGCAGTATTTTAATAAAAAACGGGTAACTAAATTGTACCATAGACATTCCATAGAAACTCAATACATAAGCTACAATGTATATGTTTATAATTTCTGGTTATGATGATAGTGTATGGAAATATATATTTACTATAAAGGATGATGAAAATGATCAGCAATGCCTTGTCATACCCTATGCAGAGCTTTCACCCTCGTAGTGCTGTTGAAGTTGTGCATAATTTATTAACCTAAATGGTACGTACCATCAATAGCATATTTAAAATTAGTTGTGTAATTATCATTCATTAACGAGAAATATGCATGAATAAGCATGACTGTAGAATTGTGATTCCGCATAGAATAAACCCTTTATTAAATGTTCCATACACCATAATATGAGACACATAGATGTATTACGTACAGAATTTCATTTTTTTTCCTATTGTGCAATTGATGGAATAACGAGAGTCTGGTTGTCTTCGTCAAAACTGGGAAAACGTTTAAGTGGGGTGATTTTAGGTTTAACGCTACTTTCAAAATTATTTCACATATATCACGACTCAGTATTGCAGGGAGAATGGCCACAACGTTGCTTTTGAAGCTGTGAGCATCTGCTGAAACTAGCGAACCATAGGTGACACAGAAATGACAATAGAAGTGCAACCAAACCTTTCTGCAGGTAGAACGGTCCTCTACTGCAAACCAAGTTGTTAGGAAAACATACAGTACAGACTTTGTCATGGAATAAAGACATACTTGGACAGCGTATGTCACGATGTACGCTTGCTTTATTTTCCTACTTTATCCCGTGTAATAGAAGAGATGAATATTGCCATTGATGAAGAAAAGAGATCAAGGTTCAATCAAGTCAATTAAAATGCACAGGGACGAAATCAGTTTAGTCCAACCTAAATATAATAACTAGATATAGTAAATATACAATAACTACCAATATTCAGGAAGTACATACTGCCACCTTAGGTCAATTATATATTCTGATTAAGCTTTTCCAAAGAAAAGATTGTTCGGGTTTTTCATTCAATCAAAAATCAATGAAAAGTTATTTCCTATATCGACAAAATTGATTAACCGTGAGATGTCTACAGAAGTAACTGTTTCACTCTCAATTTTACTCACAATCGATTGTAATACCGACATCTAAGAGCAAAGGAGACTGTCACATCCTAGAAATTGATGGGAAAAGTCATTTGATGTTTTACAAAAACATTTGAAGGCTTTGTTTCTGGACAATTTCATTTGATTGTGTTGTAAAAGCAAAGTTGTCGAGTTTACTAGCTTTATCCTGTAAGATTAGCTTAGATTCTAACATGACACGAAAACTAGAATGAAAATACTGCTTTCTGATTGGTTACCACAATCAATTTTGGAGTGATTATTTCGCTAATAATCACCTCTAAATATTTACGACCGATTCACATTCATACGCGCAACTTTACAAACTCCATTCGCTGAACTTACTGCTTTCATCGCCTCACAGATAAGAGCAAAATGAATTTTAAATCAATTCTATAAAGACATTTTTTTATCAAATTTAGAAGATAAATCCATTCTGTGGTATATTTTCTGTCGAAGTAGTTTATTTTTTTTATCACTAAATTTAATTTCAAACCGAGCTCGCTTCTTACCGTAACGCGCGGTTATACAGCGATTCGTCAAGTGAACAGAGGGGACGTACGTTATTCTTCAACTTTCCTTCCCTTTCCCCCTCTCATTCATAAGTGACCACATTTCCAGACAGTGTATTCAACCATGACAAACTATAAAGCTTTCTTGATCGCGTTTATTCAATCAGTTCACATCTTGCGTGAGAAGTTAGCGCTAGCAGTAAACAACTACTTTTAGAGTAACGTCCCTTGATTTGGTCAGTCCTTGTCGGTATTGTAGGGGTGAAAGGTGTCCTATGTATTTACGTGAAAAACGTAACTCTGACGGGATAAAAAAATCTGTCTTTTGTTGATTTTATCCTCAATGAAATAAATGCTTAAGGTTTTTTTTAAAAACCTGTTGGTTTTATGTTTTGATAATTTTTTTTTATTATTGAAGCGTGTTCTTTGAAAATGAACTGTACCGTAGTTTCGAAAGCAAGTGGAACCGGTCTGTACTGGTTCGACCTAATCACATTGTTGTTGCGCAAGGCAAATTAGTTCCTCTTTATATTTCTAATTAGTCATGTTAGAATGGAGATAAATCCCTTCTGTTTTTTATTTTGGGGTTGCATGTCGTGCATTTTTCGCAAGCTCGGTTTGAAATTAAATTTCAGGGTGAAAAATGCACGACGTACAAACCCAAAATAAAAAACAGAAGGGATTTATCTCCTAAGTATAACGAAGAAAGCAATATTGATCGATTGACGTTTCATAACCATCACCATTAGGACAATCGAATGTTTTAAGGTCTTCTTTATTGTGTAGATAGCAGATGCCGATAAGTATAGTTACAGTGATTTGAGAACTCTTTATCGTCCCAGAATGCACACGGCAGCCATAGTGCAGCGCCACTTACACCGTTGTCCTGTCCTTATAATGCTAAATGAAAATTATTTAAGCTTTAACTCCCAACTTTTAAAATGTTGTGATATGACGGAGGTTGGAAAAACTACAGGCAGCAAGGTCTGAGTACCATTCTACATTGTAAAACCCATGGCTGGCTACTTCCAGCTCATGCTCGCAGGGCCGGGATAGCGCACTGCACGTTTTGACATGAGCGAACCAGGGAATCGAACCCGGGTGAATAGCGGACACTCTACCAACTGTGCTACTTGTACCTCACTTGTACAGCTTGATATCAAGAGCACATTTTGAAATAGGTATCCTTCAAAGGTGAAAAACACAAGTTTATTATTATATTGGGAAGGCAGTGGGTTCATTCAAATCACTAATAGCGATAAAATGTACCACTTACCACCGCAAAATATGTTTCTCTGATTTTGACATTAGATTTTGACTCTGACATTTATCATGTTGTCGGTGGCCAGGTTCAGGTAATGATGTGATTGGAAATTAACATTAAAATGATTATAGTGATGATGATGATGATGATGATGATGATGATGATGATGATGATGAGGAGGAGGAGGAGGAGGAGGAGGAGGAGGAGGAGGAGGAGGAGTAGGACGGGGAAGGGGAAGACAATAACGTTTATGATTATGATGATCTATTCATTATCTATGGTCTATCAATGTATTTACTCTTCTTCGTTAAATGAAATAAAAACAGCGTCTATTAGAAAATAAAGCATTAGATATTGATATAAGATGTATCGACAAAGCAGTGTATTGTAATATCAAAGCCAATGTATGTTTTTATCCTATAAGGAATTATATCATCGATTTGAATAGGCAGTAGTACGTTTTATTAAGGCTTTATTTCTTCATATTTCCCAGATAAACATTAGTTTATGTCAAATTTGGCAAATATCTTCAGAGGATCGAAATATCTTATTACTCATGCCGATCATCTGAAGTCGTAGAAGAAATAACCGAAAAGGAAGAAAAAACAATGGAGGTAATTTTCTAATCATTTGAGACAGTGAAATGCATTCCCATAGCTTAACCGATAATGGTAAGTCCGTTTTAAAGCAGATTCTTTCTCTTTTCGTTTTCGTGAAATCACTTTATTTATCTAAAAAAATCTTTCAAATATTAAAAGGCTATTTCAATGTACAATTTTCGTTGATAAAGCATGGAACGTTTCGATGAGTATAAGTCTATCTTTCGTAATCTTACATATGCTTTTAGCTGAGTTATCAATTCATCCGTGGTTCACAAACATGCATTCTCAACGAAGATATATATTACTTATGAACATGCCTTTATTGAGGAAAGATTGATATTAATATTTTTATTTATGTTATAGCAGAACTCTGCTTAAGTATTGTGGACAAGTCAGGACATTTTTCTGTTACACTTTCATTTATTGAATTTTTTTCATGAAAATCTGTCAAGCCATAATCAGTTGGACAAGAAAGTGAAACTAGATGATTTAATGCCCTCGTCTCCAAGACTTCAGCATAATCTTTGATCCTTGGCTGATTCGAAAATAAACTTTGACAGAGATTATTAACTCGGCCATCTGAAAATTCTAATATTTGTTATTGTTTTACAGTTATTTGCGGTACAGAATAATAATATAACAAAAACTCTCTTTTTTGCTGAAAAGCACCCGTATAGCTAGATGTCAACACTTTTATTATAAGCAGTAAGAGCGTTTAACATTTGTCCATATATATGATTTAAATTTGATAATCGATTTCGTGCAAAATGTGCTCTGGTTGGACACGGGTAATTGTGATGTGAAAAAAGGGCATGTCACATGTTTATTAAAGGAGTTTTAGTACTCCTAATTACAATCAAGAAAAGATTTTCCAAAATGGAAATATTCAAGTCTCTGTCACGTACACCAAATTTTGACTCCTCAATTATTAAAAAGTCCGTATATCAACCTTAAATTAGATTTTAGTTATGTTTTTATCTGCTGAAGATTTTCAAAAAAGCCTCAAAGAAAATACCTTTCTCAAAAACGAAAATAACAACTCATGTTTAATCTTCTTTGTACATTTCTTTGTCGCTAAATTTGAATCTGTTTTATAATGCTGATCTAAAGCTGATAGTTGGTGATGGATAACATCGCAAAGCAGCCATCTTTAGTTATAAGACGACTTTGAAATATTGTTCGGAACTTTTGTTTAAACTTTGATTTGAGCTACAACACAGGTTTAGCTATAAGAACTGCTATAAAGGGTTTTTTTAACATCGAATATTTTTAAAATGTGATTTCCTCAAAAACAGAAATAGTAGAAGTTATTATTCCGGAAAATTCCTCCATAGAGCCAATCCATTGAAAAAGTTGTAATCTGCAATTGAATATTATTAAAGAGCTTATAAACAAAGCTTTTAAATGTGTCTTCTTGGTGACAGTCGATACTTCGCGATCAAATGACACCATTGATTAAGTTTGGCATAAATGACTCCAACAACTCACGGAGTGGCTCTTTAAAGAAATTTTTCTTTTGTGGTTAGAAAAATATTTAAATATAAATTAGAGGAGGACAACAGGCTTTTATCGTGTTGCTTTTGCATCGGAATTCGCTGGACAAAAATGTCGAGTAAAAAGTAAATTTCTTCCAGGAAAACCTCAATCATGGGAAAAAGATATCAGGGTGGAAACTTGAACACACTTAGTTTTTTTAGAGTAAAATTCATCTTAGACTCTTAAGAGTCTGTCTACAGACCATGTCATTCCACAGAGACCATTCCCCATCCCTCTCCAATCCTCTTCACGTGTACATGTTTGTGTACATTTTCTTTCAAAATTACGTAAGGCCATGAGCAGGTATAAGTAACTGGAAGAAGCGCAATACATATACCCACACTATCATTATTATCATTAAATGGGTCATGTTTTACCGAAGGCTGTTTGAACTTTCATGTATGTGTTTATTAAAATCACATGCTCGTGATATACATGAACCACTTGTTCAGTACAAAGGTTTGTCAACGCGGCACTTTCCCCCATGTTACGGCTTCTATTACCGACGTAAAGGCTGCAATTGTCACCTTATTGTATATTAATTGTTGTTTTAGCTTGGTGCTTATCTTACATATGCAATTGAATGATAAAAGTCCTGTCTTATATTGTTTGTGTGTAGTTCCTATTATTAAGTGTTAATCTAAACCTTAGAAATGCAACTTAAGAATTACCATTGCATATGAATTATCAATGTCCCGAAGACCCATGTATAATTTTACTCGATTGAAGGTAAAAACATTGTTTACCACATACTCTCAAACCTGCCAGTGTAAAGTAACAATCGATAGTGGATTGTTGAAAGAGGATGGCTTCTGCGAGACAACATGTACTGCATAAAACATGTTACAGCATATTGTCAGAATATTAACAATTTAGAATATTTAACATCACGCATGCAAATGGCCTGAAACATATCCAGTGCGTATGCAAGCTGTGTTTGATGTTGGTATCTTGTATTTCATGTTAAGTTTTATGAAAATACTGTTCCGTAGTACATCAACCACAGACAAAACTGGAATTCTTGTAGAGGACACAATCTGCAG
This sequence comes from Phorcus lineatus, assembly GCA_921293015.1. NCBI lineage: Eukaryota > Metazoa > Mollusca > Gastropoda > Trochida > Trochidae > Phorcus > Phorcus lineatus. The sequence continues at coordinate 43,882,273 of OV121092.1, read as the reverse complement.
ATTGTAGTCCGGTGTATTTTTTCATATAGGAACGGTAACGTAGGATTACATATGCAGAAAACCATAAGTACCGTTTACACAATGCACATCGTTACAGAATAGATTGTAGCCTTAACAATAAACCTGACATCAAAGTTATTATAACCCAAGAGTGAGGAAACGGCAATTATTTTCAATAACACATAACGGTAACGTGGTTTAAACATATTTCGATACTACATGCTATAAGTTATAAAAATGCGTTTACGTGCGAGTCGGTCATCGGAGAAAGTTGAATTGCCGAAAATTAAATTTTAAAAAGTTTGAGAAATAAACAGACGCACGTAAGACTTTGGTTTATACTCATAATCGTCAAAGAACAACTTTAAAATATCTGATATGTCGACCATAAGGTCACGGTGTAACGATATCTAAACACAGACGAGACCAGTAGACCAGAAAGATAAAACTATTTAATAATCAGGCCAACAGAAGAAAGAGAGAAGCAGTGAGTGAATAAAGGGATTTATTCGCAGTCTAAACAAGACGATAAAAAGTTACGACAACTGACTACCCGTAGACAACTCTAATTAGAGTTGTCAACTTCCCGTGGATAAGCAACAGATATTACGAGCACTAGGAAAGCACTCTAGCGTAATACCTTCGCAGACCTTGAAACAACAGGACAAGGCTAATGGTCGTCTTATAACGGGAGTACATCAATCAAAACAGATCAACACTGGCGTGGAATATCAGGGGGCTAGCGGGCCGGAACAAACAGGGACAAAATGGGGATGAATAAACAACAAGTACACAGTACTTTAAATGATCCCTAGAGCCTTAATAAATAAGATTACAAGGTAAGTAAAGCAGAGCTTATAACGATAATGGGATGGGGATGGTAAGGTTAAAATGTAACTCTTTACAGGAAGTGACGACATACTCCAAAATGGTATAGAGAAACAAAGGAATATTTATCTCGCCAAACCAATTTCAGCTGTCCCAGAGTGTTGTCCCGTCGCGTTTTCCTCGCTTCTCTCATCTGGCCAGCGCCAGATTCCTCCCCCACTAGTAACCCTTTCACCGCATTATCATAGAGGCAGCCCGGACGACAAAGCTCAAAAGAACACTAAGATGTACGTGTTTCTTGTTTACACTAAAAAGCACTCCCAAACTATCGGGGCAAAAGTATCATACAGAAGCTTATTGTAATGGGGGCTAACTCTTCTACAAGTACATGTATATATGAATAACAGATGAATTGACATATCAATGCAACATGTTAAAAGGCTGGTTCATGGGTCATGCAAAATCTTTTGAATACATAAAGAACACAGTCGGACATTTAAGAAATGATACATGAATAACATGTTTTATAATCTATACAATATTTGGTGGCATTTCATAAAAAACACATTTGATGAGAGACGTGAAAAAGGAGGCACGCGTGCGATTGAAAATAGAATAAATCGATGTTATTGCGACTAACTGAACATTCTAATAGTTCCATCTGCATCACGCAAAAAAGGGTTGCTTTGATTATTTTCTTTCTTAAAGTAGGTGAGTGTAAAATGATCAAATTCCATTTTAGAATATTATTAGGTTAATTTCGTATATTTTACGATTCTGTTTTTTGGGAGAACGTGTGTTGACATGCTGAATTTTGTATTAATACTTATGAGTTGAAGAAATGTTTCTCATTCATGGATGAAAATTATTACAGTGAGATAGGATAATAATCATCATCATCATCGTCGTCGTTGTGTTGTTGTTGTTGTTATTATTACTATTGTTATTATTATCGTTATCATTCTTATCAACATCATCATCCTCATCAACAACATCTTAAATATTCATGTCATGAAGTCATTTCCATAAGACCGGAAAGAATTATTGATACGTTCCATTAAATCTGCATGACCTACGATATCTGCAATTTTAAAATGTTGTTGATGATATAGCAGCAGCTAGGTTATTTTAGGGGCGACAAAAATTGATTTATGTTAGATATTTATAAGAATCCCGTGTCACTTGACATAGCAGCAGCTAGGTTTCAACTATGTCGACCGGAACGTATCTGACAGCAGCGATGTTATATGAATCCCGGTATATAGTTAAAACGTGTAAAGTTAAGTGTTGTACTGTCAAAGTGTAACGATGCAACTATATTTTCATATTTGCATAGAGGTATAGAGTACCCCTTTCGGGATGAAGAGTTATTAAATCTCAGCGCATGCCTTACTTTTATTTTGTCCAACATTACATGAAAGAGAAAAGGTCGAAATGAGGTATGAGGAAGACGCAATTATATGTTACGGAAAATCATTGTATGATAAGTGCTTCTTAATTACTAAACTGAAGTACAAAAGAAAGTACACACCCCTGGAATTTGGTTATCATAGAAAAAAGGACAAACCTTTGAACATTTGAAATATTCAATATTAATAGTGAACCATATTCAAACATTAATGGACATGTTGAATTCTATCATGAATGTGCCGCATACTCGATTCTTATTGGTTGTTTAGTCCGATTCACAGAGTATGAATTCACGATTGAAGATGCTCTGTTTACCCGAAATCAGTTTACAGTGTATTATTACATTCATTGACTTCCGACTATCCAACTGCTAACTTCAGGGTCGGTATTCTCCTTTTAAGTGCGATGAATCTCGTTCCAAAAGAAATTAACCGCGTTCGGTTTCAATTTAAAATTTACTCGCTTCCAATCCAGTATATCATGTCTTTGATTTTCAAACACACTAGGTTTATTTCCTAAGTCTTTTGATCAACACATCACTTCACTATATCTGTTTGTTTCCACTGTGACGACCAGATGACAGATTGGATGACAATGCGATACAGGGGTCAAGTGTTACAGCCTGTAGTGGTTTCATTCATACAGATGCAGCAGCAAGGGATGATTTTTCAACAGGACAACGCATGACCACATACCGCCAGGATCGCCACGGACTTCCAGAACTGACAAAACATCAAGATATTATCGTGGCCATCACGGATCATTTTGGAAGACGGCTTAGACGTCGCCCACAGCAACGCGTCACCATACAACAGCTTGAATAGGCACTGCACAAACAGTGACGTCATTTTACGTCTTAACTATTCCATGAGGAGACGTGTCTACTCTTGTATTGACTGTAATGGGGGTCACACCCGATACCAACTCCACTATTATGAACATCGTACAACGTTAAGTCGCCTGATCTGTCCAGATGAATTTCTGTCATCCAGGTCTAAACGATGACGCTGCCACTTCCATAGGGACAACTTCTTGGACACATGCTACAGCCCGTCTCTCGACTAGAGCTATGTCTGTATACTCTTACTCTGGCGTCTTCTAAGAACAGGTTGAATCGACTTTCGTTGCTAAAGATCACTCTTGCCCAAGCATGACGTTGTCAGTGACTTGCCCAGCGTAGACGGTTGAGGCGGTGTTCGCAGGTGAAGGCCATCCCGCGGAACGGTCGATATGCCCGAATACCGGTAGCTCGAAGACGTTTCATGAAAGTGTTCCTGTTGTGATGGTGCCCTAACGCCCTCGATGCCGTTGGTGTCATGGTGACGAATCTGTTACGCAGATCTAGTTTGCACAGATATCGGTCTTCTGCGGGAGTTGTCACCCTCGGTATTCCGCTTCTAGGACGGTCAGATGTCTGGCCAGTCTGGTTAAGGGATGAAGGAGCCGAATCACCGTTTGTCTTTCTCGCTCTGCTGCTGTTACACGTGGCATGTTCTTCTGCTTCTTCTTTTACTAGAGTAGTGAATGATCGAATTAACTACTTTTATACTCTGAGCGTGTCCATTTCATGTGCAAATGAAAAAACGTAACTTCTGAAAAATATCACTTTTCCGTCAAATAATATGCCTTAGTTGCATTTGGGAAATATATTTTCATTGTTTTAATTCCTTATATTAGGATAAAACATTTAAAAAATCTATTTTGTAAAACATTATATCAGAATACGAAATTCTTAACGTGTGTACTTGTATGAAGAACCACCAAATCTATATACTGAAAAACATTGTTTACCTCAAGACAAAACGCAAAAGTACCATTATAAAGATTTGAAAAAAAATATGATTAAATTGTACGGTTCAATATCACAGGTAGCCAGTTACACGATCTTGAGATTTCATAATAAATGTATACATTGTCAATACCTATCTGGACGCTTCCGAGACATACATCATTAAATAGACAAATAACTCCCAATATTATGATTAGAACAACTGTTCCTTCTCTTTAAAGCATTATGTTTCAATATAAACACATTCATTGTTATAAACGACACGCGCACACTTATGTATGTGCCACTAGCGATCTTCAACTATACAGCCCGAGCTTCTGTTTACCTACTCATTTGCCCAGACTCAGATACACTTGATATATATTTGCTTTGGCTGTTAAGTGTAATAAATCAAATATATTGTCGCGAAGAACCATTCCATGCACTTCCATTTGTTCATAACATCCCTGCTAGGCATCATTCCATAAACGTTCAGCCATTCATCAGAAGAATGGAAGCATTTACATTTCAGTAAAGATGTTTCCTTAACCTCACACGTACAGCTTGAAAAGATCAAATCATTAACATGAAAAATGCGTTTTGAAAAAATATAGGTTTACTTAAAACCATTATCATATCGACCATGCTGTTACAAAAGAGCGTTCGGAAAAAATGTTAGAAACGAAATGGGTGTTATCAACTTCCATTTCTGGCTAATTTCAATATTGTAGCATTTCCATTAATACAGCAGAAAACGTCGATAGTCTCTGTTAATAATTATTTTTCGCCAAAGAGGGCGCTGCACTTAAATCACGTTTTTTTGCACTCAGCGGCGAGGCATAAATTGGCCGGTAATGATTACTGGTACGAGTCATGGCTTGCGGGGGAAGTTTTGGTGTTAAATGTCTCACTGGTACACCTCCTTAACAAAACCACTACTCGAGCATCAATGAAAAATGTGTTTGTTGGACATCTATAGTAGACCTTACAAAGGATAAGATATTATTTGTCTTCCGGTACATATGCAACATTAACGGGTTACTAAAATTAGTAGTTTCACTGAGGGGCCTGAAATGCGGAAGTGCGAATTATCTGTACACCTTCTTGTAGTCCTCTGAAAAATCAACGTTAATGGGCGAAGGTTGGGATAAGTACCTCTTGTAAAATCCATAATTTATCCTAGCAACGGATCACTTAAAGTTAATGTTTAATCCAGTATTCAAGTAAAGGTTTGTAGAGTAACTGCGAGTTGAGTATTGCATGTAACAGGAGTCTGAAACATGACATGAAGGGCACGCAATTACGTTTCTGTAAAGCATTGTATAGTTAGTGCGAGTGGGATATTCCATACTAAGTTCGTAACGTTAGATCTATAATTGCCATAACCAATGCTATATACAACTGTAAATGTATATATGCCACTCCAATGGAGTTATGAGAGACAAAACTTTAACCTCAAATAATACTAAAAATTATTATTTAGGATAGCGGAAATAAATAGAAATTTAAATTCATATTGTGTAGAAAAACATAAAGTGTACATTATCTATACAAACACTACAAACAAGTATACTGAAACAGGTTCAGAAATGCGTTCACAACTATCCATGAAGGTTAATTTCTCACCGTCAGGATTAAGATTATAACTGGGTAAAAATTGGTTGGCTGCAGAGTAAAGGTCTTTATCGATGTTTCCTATTCTATGTTGTTGATGCATTTAAAACATGGACATATTTCAAAGACTTAGGATCAGATATATTCATTCAAGCGTAAAGTCAGGTTTTAACGTGATGATTATGGTGTCACTGCGTATGTCCTTTGTCCATATGGGTTCCTCGGGGATGTATATTGAGTCAGTTATTATCATCATTTTCCATTAGAAAACTACATAAGGATATTTAAAGTAATTGGCTTATGATACTGATGTATTCTGACATCAGTGGAGGTATTAGACTTTCCTTTCCGCGGATTATATATTTTATTGTCTGAAAAGGATATTGATTATAAAAGAAGGTTGCTATACTGCATAAATGTATCACAGAATTTAACTTAACGGTAAATCCAGGTGAGAATGTAATGTTATTACGAGAAGTGTCTAATGAACATGACATGAACATTGTTAAGGTTTTAGATATCGTAATATTATGGTTTTATTACCATGGATATGAACGAGCTTGTATCACGAGGCAAAGTAAACTTTTTAACAAGTGTTTTTATTCTGAAATAAATGGTGATTATAAGGCCAAATGTATAGTAAAACTTATTTTTAAGTTTTTGTAAAGCCGTTCCTATTGTAGGATCTAAAATGCTGGGTTACCAACGGTATCGTGATTAATATGTTATAGATAAGTGCTTAAATGAAAGCATACAGCGTGTTTGACAAAGATTGGAATTAAAAAGAAAAGCATGAATAGAAGAACATTTGATTGATATCAACAGAGATTTCAATTTCTCAGCATATGAACACAATTCCATTTCTTATCAAGTCGTTAACGTTGGCACCGTTTGATTGATGTCAAAAGACACGTGCTATTATGATCTGTAGTTTAACACTAAACAACAAGTTTGAAGTACTTGCAAAATTTTACCAAATGTTCAAGTGATGCTGATCAAAGGCGTCAATAAATTTTAACGTATTGACAACGAAACACGACTGTTTACGTTAGACGTTATCTGTTGCGACTATGGTAGCAGGCAATATTACTCAGAGGTGGCCCTGGTAGTCTTCAGATTTGTTGGTAAATGTAGTAACATATGTGTTCAATGGGATTAATATCTGGAGAACCTGATGGTCACGGTGTAACAACGACTTTACCATTACGCAACGGTCAGTCCAGATATGTGAGGGCCTTGCGTTATCTTCTATATGTATCAGATATTTATATATATACGTATAACCTTGTATCAGATATATATATATTTATCAGACTATGTAAATATATATATATATATATATATATATATATATATATAATATATATATATATTAAATATAACATACTTCACATAGTCGTTTGCAGAATCATTTTAATCCCATACTAGTATTTCGTCAATAGTATTGACTCATCAGGGATGAAACGATATGATCGGTAACATCGCATTACAAGCATATTTATAACAAAATATACGTACAAAGTACAAGGATATATTGTAAATTGTGCTAATCAGGTGATATATATCTGATACAAGCTAAAATTTACCACATGTAACATTTGACAAACAATTTCTTAAATGAGAAGGGATATCTAATCTGAGATCTAGATGTTTTAACACTAAGAAGAGACTTGAAGAGTTCATATTTAACACACATAGATGAATTTGGGCGAGATGAATGCCAAACATGTGAGAAATTATCAGACAACCTGTGCTTAAAGATAGAAATAAACCAATTAATATCCCCAACATCCTGAGAAATAAAACACTTTTGATATAAGATGCCCATGTAATGCAACCAGATTCATCCAGAGACTTTAACATTAAATAAAACTGATGAGATCATGTATAATTTTGAAGAGTTGAAGTCCTTGCCCTTGTCATATGATTTAGGTAAAAAGGTAATCTGTCATTTTGACCAAGAACCATACTGTTACATACAAGTATTTTTGCCTACTTTTAAGAAAAACTTTCTGAATTTCTGAATTTATTCAAAGATTTTATAATAAGTGACACCCTAAATTTCTGAACCGTTGAACAGGTTTAACCATAGCATCAAATATTCTAAAAATATCCACACATGACAAATAACCTACCTGTTTTTGGTACCTATAGATAATTAGCATGAGAAGTAAGAGTAAGAGTTTGAGCTTTAGTTAATACTAATTTAGGAGTGAACACTATACCCAAGTATCAATAACAAGAGACCACCTATAGCTGTTATAGTACTAATACAGTCATAGTATCTAATTGGTCCACTTTTTCTGAAAACACTAACTTTAGACTTATCAATATTAAAGTTTACAAAACTTTTCCAGACCAAATATCTTTTCTGTAACTGAATAGCACTATCTGCAATCGACGAAACATCATCTGCAAACAATTTAGGCAGATAAATCATCAACAACGACCACCAAATTGCTCCAAACTTTCCATAAGCTGGACTTTGGACTGAAGACACAACCCTGCCTGGTACCTATACTACAATAAAAATAACCAGAAAGACGATCAGATGTTCTGACACAAGCTGATAACCTACTTTACATTGATGAGAGAATGTTATAGAATTTGCCCATGACACCCCCTTTTTTAAACTGAACAAAAGAACTTTATGATTAACTGTATCAAAGGCCTTAGAGAAATCTATAAATAAACAATAAAACCTTCCTCTCCTCTTACATTCATATTTCTGAACCATAGCTTGATGACAGAAAATAAGACCTATGAATAGAAATACAAGAATTAGCTCTGAATCCTATCTGAGCTTCATGAAAAATATCATAAAGACAAGAGTTAAATTTCATCCCTGTTATATGGCTCATTCTGGCCGTTATCAGATTGGCACATGGGTCACTCGCCACATAACGCTACCATATCTGAAGAAATTTATATGCTGAGCACTATATTTAGTGTTTATCGTTCAGAGACACGTCTGTCCACACGCTCCATCTAATTTATGAACAGGCTTAACCTAACCTCATTCGTTAACACCAACCTTTGCTAATCACCCCTCTAACAAGGTCTAATTAGCGTGGCCAATGGCAATTGACGTCGCTGGTTTAAAGAGTAAGATACACGGTAGGGCCTTTGTGTTCGAATCCCTTATTGTTTGAGTTGGCGGTGTTTGCCGTCTTAGCAGGTATCATAGTGCCGCTGTTGCTTTTGACGTCGCCGTCACAAAACGTTTCCGCAGATGAATTAAACGGATAGTATGATCTTCATCGAGCGTAATCAGACCTTAAGTGATCGACCACTCCTTTGCCTGTCTTCTGTACGCCCTGCTTTGTTAAATTGTCTTAAGTTGCCCGTTTGTTGCCGAAGGTTTTGGTAATGACAGTGTTGTAAGCTCCCTGTTGGATCATTGTGACATTCTCTTGGTATAATTGTTTTGTACTACTATGTTGCTAAGGTGTCGTGTCAGCTATATATTGAATTCATTCAAATTGCACTTGAATTTCGTGTTATATTAGAAAAGGCGAATTTCGGATTTTACGTAAATGATAAAAAGAAATAATAGTACATATAAATGGTGGTTCAGTTTCCTAGATTTGGTTAGATAGCAAAGGTATTTTGACATAAATTCACTAGAACTTGTTCTACTGTTCGACCCTTAAAAGTGATTTTAGCAAGTTGTATTAGCCATTGCCGTTCCATTTTACCTAAACCAGAGTAATTCTGGAGGTAAATATGATCATTTTTCAGTTGTAGAATAAAACAAGTGACTAGTCCCAATGACAAGAAAGAAATATAGCTAATGGTGTAAGTTCATTAATTTCAATATTGTTTCTTGTTCGTTACATAAATGGCATAAGTTTCACATATAAAATTATCCAAAAGATACATTGCTGAAGGATATATAATGTTTGTTATACATACAAGATGTCTACAACAACTTCCAACCTTAAGAAATCAGTAATTAAAAATTATGTACCGACGTAAAACAATCAGTGGTAATTATCCAAATAACAATGACTCTACTTCTCCTTTAGGGTAATAAATTCTAAAAAGTAAACTAATGAATTGAATAAACTTACCTGCGCAGTAACAAGTCAATGAAAGTACTAACAGTTTGAGTAGGATGGTACCCGTCATTCTCTAACACCGTAGTCGACCGTCGACTGTGCAAGATGCTTTTCTGGCTGTCTAATCTACGAGAGAATGATTATCGATCTACCGTCCTAGCTTAGAGCGAACATGGACTTCATTGTGCTTGAACAGTAAACCATTTAATTAAGTATACATTCAATGATAATTCGTTCGGATTTTTCGTAAAAGTATTGTATACTTACGCTTGACGTTCGTTTAACCTTTTGAAATAGATTAGACATTCTCCCACACATCGGTAATTCAACTTGTATCTTAATTATTTTAACGTACGTCAAAGTCGTCCATGTTAAGAAAGCAATCTCTTATTATTATTTTGCAGACAGACAGACAATAGCTTTATTTACGTCTCACTTCTGTACATACATAATTTATATTTTCATTTGTAATGAAAAACATATATAAAACCTGTACAGAACAATTCACAACAGAATTATGAGAGACAAATAACAACATTGTTTAACCATATGATAGGTATCAAAAGAAACATTTTAGAAACAGGGGGGTACCTGTTGCTTAAGGTGAGAATGGAAACATTAAAGAAGTGTATTAAAGGTCAACATATTGTTCATATTGAACATCCGGTCATTGAAAAACAATCTGCGGCGCTCTATTATTATGTTCAAGAGTATATTTTAGAAGCCTGGGACTAAATTTGTTGTGGAATCTTCCAGAATTCATAATAAAACATAACACTGATTGAAAATTATAATCAAAGAAAAATTTTCTTTGTACACAGCTGAAGTTTTTCAATTGGTACTTGTAACCCCAAATATTAAAACCAAACAAAATATTTACAATCAAGAATTTCTACTTTTTTTAAGGAACTAGATTTAGATGCCATAGCTCATAAAAAAATCTAGACGTGTCTTTTACTTCATGTGGAATAATTGATAAATAGAACAAATTCATGATCAGACTGGTCTAGGTGATAGAAAAAGATTCTCCAAGCCCTCTCCTAACGCAATTACGTACATATGCTTCAACAAATGAATATGATAAAATACTCACACGTCTTATTAGGAAGGTTATGGTAATCCGTGAACATCAATTCGTTTGTTCGACAGTCATTTCTAAAATGAGATTGAAATGTCAAATCATGAAATATTTTATTATGTTATGTTGACTTCATTTAAATCATTTATGAAGAACTTGATCATTGCTTATGAGCAATGTTAAATATCTAGCAATTTCAATTAATGACAAAGGAAACAAATGATTACACTTATTGACGTTGTTGTTTTAATACTAATATTTTAGTATAGTTCTCTTCAGCTACCAATCTATACAGTACTATCATATACCGGATAAACATAGTTCGGAATATTGAATTCCTCATGGTCAATAATTCGTCAATGTGTCAATCAATAATTCAACTTTTCTCTGATATAAATTGTTGATTGGAATCATTTCGAAGGCTTTAGCGACAATCGATGTACTGGAATGGACAATGATGAGCATGTCAATGCCTCATTGGATTGTTTCCAACATCTAACATTTATCCTAGAATTATCCAAGCGTATTAACTTTGAAGGTAGAAAAGAAAAAGAGCATATACTTCTAAATGAAGTTGGTGTCCACGGTGTTTACTTGATCACTGATATCCACAAACATACACATGGTTCAGCATGTACAAACATAATTCAAATCAATTATGAAAGATCTTAAGGTACTTCGAGACCCTTTGTTCTTACAACATCATCAAAGTTCCGGAGACGTAAGAAGTTGAACCATGATGGCGTTTCTATAAAGATCTTTGAGAATTGTTTTGTGACAGTTTCCTCTCGGTTGAATGGATTCAGGAGAGTATACAATTATAGACTTCTGTAGAGGTCAATATCGTTTTTTTATTGACTTGAGTAAGGCAATATTGACCGGTATTTTCTACATTCGCATTATTATACCCCGCCAGCAGGCTATGTACCCGAGAACAATTCCTTAAAGTGGCAATTACCCGGGGTTTTTTTTAATTTCATTTCTTCAAAATAAAAAAAAGTGCTACTTTCCCTTTAACTTTCCAACCGTTCAAGTTCTGTGAGAGCACGAACTAGAAAAATATATTCTTTACGGATGATACAATATCATCTGTATATACAGTGAATGTATTCCCGTATAAATAATCCTTGAACTTTTCCGTGCAAGGAACTCAAGTCGGGTGCCGAATACCTACTCTCTGACCCAGCCCTTTATTCGCATAGCTGATGACCTTCTTCTGTCCATCCTGGTCCTGATACAAGACAGCTCCAAGTCCTTGGCCATTGGCGTCAGTATGGACTTCAAGTGGCCTGGTATAGTCAGCGTATCCAGCGTTGATAAGCATGTCTTGATTGTCTTCAATGCTGTTTCCTGTTCTGGATATCATTGCAGGGAAAAGCCCGCGACGCTAAAAAAGAGCCTGCCAGCATCATGGAATCAATCTTACGCCAAGGATATTTCTTACCAAAGCGGTGGAGGCAATAACAGTTTGTTTTCCAAACGATTACTTATATTATATTTATAATTAAATAGTTAAAAATTTCAAGCAGCATTCAACCTCCTACTTAACAACGATATTTGAAACATCAAGAGACAACGCCATTCCTATTGGCATTGTAATCTCGCGAATGTGTTTTAGAATTGTATTATCATCTTCGATTTTTGTTTTGTGATGGCAACGAAGGTTTACTTCTTCATTTTGTTCTCTTCGTATTAATTATTCAAAAGTTTCAGTACATTTACACTGTATGGTAACACTTAATTATTAACTGAATTGACATACATTCGTGGGAGAACGATCTCTACCTGTTCTCAAGAACGACTTCTTTCAAACCAAGATTTTCTCGTATGCTGAATGAATATTTAATATATAATCATGGGGATGTATATAAAAATGTGGCCCTCCCCACCTCGTCGTCATTTTGGCTTTTTCTTCATGGCCCTTCCTATTTAACCGTATTTGTTTTCATGACTCTCCCCCAAATCATATCTACGAAACTTCTTGAAATTGGCCTTTTGAATTCGAAGATGTATGTTCAGTTCTACATTCAAAATGTTTTCTTTGATACTTTAAAGACGTTTCACCTTTGAAAATAACACTCAAACGAATGTTTAAAAAAAACTAATTACCCTTCCATTGATGGGTTTAACATGATGTCTTATAATGGTCAATGGTGTTTTAAATGTTTCTACATCCAGCATCTTAGAAGATCAACTGCAAATCAAAATAGACTGAATAGATACATATATATGTTTAACAAAGTGTAAATTTTATCTTTCAAAAATGAATAAATGCATTCTAACTATACTTTTAAAGGCTCATTCTTTATTCATTTTAAAAATTCAAATCACAATGTCCTTTAATATATAAATAAGAGAATAAGTGATCACTGCTCACTCATATATCCCTACAATCAACAGTGATCAAAAGAGCTTAAGATATTGTATTAGTTTAAAATTCCATAAAAAAAACCATATGTCTTGCTCACGTATATATATATATATATATATATATATATATATATATATATATATATATATATATATATATATATATATATATATATATATATATATATATATATATATATGTTGGGAGATAAGCTCTGGACAACATGATATCTTCAAAGCTCAAAGAAAGGTTTAAAATCTACAAATACTTTGAGGGTAAAGGACCAAACACTGAAAACTGGCAGATCTGAACTGCAAAGGGATTAAATTATCAAATTTCATAAAATTAAAACTGGTGTCTAGGTTTGATTCAAACATAGATAAAACATCTTCATAAATTCTGTAGCACAATATATCTATAGAAGCTACATAACATAAGTATACTAAAGGCACATCTAGGAATCATAGATATTACTTGTGTTACATTTGTGGCATGTTACAGAATATTTAAACAATTAGTGTTTAAGCTACGAGAGGAACAACAATCATGTGGAACATGAGATATGAAAATGTTCCCAATTTTTTAATTATCAACATTGGAAATTATTTATCTAAATATGCATTTAGATATTTGTATGGCTTTGTTAGGAAATTTGCACAAATCAAGCAATTTGATAAAGTGTTAAAGTTTCGTAAATTTGTGTCATTGAGAAAGATTAATAGAATCATTCAAATATGGATAACTTGACTAGCTGTTTTTACTGTATAAGTCTATTTACAATCAAATAAACATCTATGTTGTATAAATATATAGCAAACAGTAGCAAACGCCTTTTAATATTACCTACTTGTATAAACTCATGGGGATTTTTTTTTTCATGAGCATCAGTTTTTAAGAATATAAACCAGTCATGCTCAATTCTGCTTCTTTAAATGGTTATATAACTGTCTATTTTAAAATGACCTTCTCTAAACTTTCGTGTTTTTTTCCATGACCCTCCCCTGAATATGTTTGCCGTACTGGCCGTTGCATACTTCACTGATGTGTGGCATTGATAGGATATTTTACGAGAGTTTCAAATACTCTTAAGGGGAAGTAATTCATAAGTTTTACGTTACATTGAAATTATCTCCCTTATGTAAACAACGTGTCCACATGTCAACATGACAGATATGGTTGAAGGATCACGGATTTGACTCTGTTTAGCTTAAATAATCGACTCGTGACTTCCGCCTTTACACGGTAGGCTGTTTATTAATCGGTTGTACTAAATAAGAGATTGTATGAGTAACAAATTAGCTTACCAAGATTGTGTGTGCAAACAACAAAAACACATCTGACACATTTTCAAAATCCGTACTCGAATCCGAATCACATTTGACGAGAATACCTAAGTGTTTTTCTTCCTTAGTTATGTTACCTTTCGACCAAGGATGACCCACACAAGAGACTAGCAATAGTCCTTACATTTGCGATAGAGATAGGGCTTATATATCTTTATATTGCGACCCACTCAATAAGGGAAACAACACAATTCAAGAATAAATTGTGTTTTAGTGTATTTACGACTTTAAAGTCGGCTGCAATTTCCTCAAGCATATTTCAAAAAGAAGTACAATTCTTCCATTTTCCGGTTATGTCATAGCATTATCTGAGGTATCTGTCCAAGCTTTATTTCATATTATTTCAGTTGTTACTTCAATTTTTTTAAAAATCGCCTAATAGATTCATGGAACAATCTGAAATGCCTGGGTTATTGAAATTATCTATAGTCAGCCGTGCCATCAATACTATCGATATTTAAATACCCATGAAGTTGCATGTATGGTTATTTTTCAAACTATTTCAATATCATATTGTAGTTCTAAATCATTTGAATCAAGAATATAATAAAAGTGTCTGCAGTGACATTGGCTCGAGCTCTTTATGATGGACTGTTCAGTGTTGCAATTTATTGTTGATTATAATCATTTGAAATTAGCATTAGTTTTCCATAATTCTGTCTTATAGAAATATAAAGAAATCTGAGGTATTGTTAACAAGAATATATGTAATATTCAACAAAACATGATACTGCAACAATGAATTTGAAAATGTCAAAAATTAATTTTTCTTTTATCATTTCAAAATAAGGATTAAATAAAATATCAGGAAAATAAAAAGATTAAAATCATTTCTTAAAAGATATCTTCCATTATGAGATAACCCAACAATATCAAATAATGTGTATAGCTCTTAAAACTTTAGTCATGCTGTATTTATTAGAAATGAATATATTGTTAACACAGTTGAAGTTGTCATATCTCCACATGTAGATGTTCATGTGATAATACACTTGCTGAAGAAGGTTTTTAACACTCATGATCACTAGTTTGTACTAATCAGGCAGTGTTAGAATGTAACACTATATTATGAATTTTTGGTTGTATAAAAATCGTTGAACTTAGGAAATATAACAACTGGTAGTAGGAAGTGCGTCAATTGTAAAAAAATAAATTTCACATAAATTTAAACTTCACTCAATGAGATAGACATGATCATTAGACAAGAAAAAATCCTATATGATTGTATGAGAGATGTATAGATTATCCCGATAATGCTAAACAACTTTAACAAACCAAAGAGAGAATTATATACGTCTTTAAACAAACCAAATGATTTCACACCCCTATACCCTCCAAAGTACTTTACATCTTAGCCACTGAGCCACCATTTCCTGAATGAAGATTGAGTCAGTCTTCAGTTATCTTGATGAAAGGAATCTGCATCCTGTTTGCTTCACGTGCTCTGATCATGTACATGTGTTAAACATGTGACAAGATGTCACTGAAGTTCAGTGTATGCAGTGAGAAGGCAGACAGACTTGTCTCCCTGTCTTAGTAATGTGTGCGGTAAGTGATTCAATGTTCAGTCAGGCTCCGGTTTCACTACTGTTGTCTCGTTACAAGTGGAAATCTATCTGACTTGTACTTACCTTGTCTTTATGCTCTAACTAGGACTTATATGTAGGTAGGTTGATTTATTAACATAATTATATTTTTCACTAGATGTATAAATATAGTCTCATTATTGCTGAGACCATTTTATTTTATTTGTTCTCCATAGTGTTGACGGTAACTTGTCTTTTAGCGGTTACAATTCATGTATTGTAACAATTAGTTTTACAACATACATTTATGTATTGTATCATCCAGTTCAAAAAAATCATTCATGTATTTTATCATAAAAATGTCAACATACATTCATGTGTACCTTCGAACAAACACATACTTATTCATCATTGTACATCGATATAGAGGTCCTGAATGCTGTTTTATAATTTCTTTGGCAACAGCTGTTTGTTTAATGATATCTGAAATGTTGCATTTAAATGGTTTTATTATTGAAACAAGATATTCAGCTGGGTAATTGGACTCTACCTTTAATGAGAAGGTCAGCAATTTTAGCAGTCAGTGACATAGTTAAAACAAAACTGAATGTTTATTTGAAAATTGTGTTTATAATCTCTGGTCACTAGCAGTTATGAGGGTCGCATTTCAAGGTGAGCTCTTTTAATAGATCAAGCATTTATTGGAGATTATAAAAGGCAGGTAGTTATTTGATAGTGCAGCTGTGACATAGATGTTCACCTTGATGTGTAGACATTTAAACCTTCCTTTTGTAGTATATATCAGTAATTTAGTATTCACTTCATAAATTTTTGTGTTTGAGTTATCTAGTTTTTTTTACCAACGTTAATGATAAATTACTTGAAAAACCTCCAATATTTTTAATTGTTACTACAGTAACCTCAAAACATTTAACGTGATGAACACTTCCTTATCTCATGTGGCATGGGTCAAAGCCAGTGCTCAGCCTACAAATGATTTTTCGCCAATATCAATCACTCATTTGTTTAAACCTACGAGAAAAGTATTCTGACATTTTCACAACATAGGAGTTTTAATAAATATATATGGCAGTTTGGAGTATTGAGTCAAAATGTGTAAAAGATCCCCTTATAAGCTATTTTACCACAATGATGAACTTTTGTTTAGACTATCTGAACCAGTAAATTATTGTTGATGAAACATGACTTGCTTATCATAAACCTGTGATTTCATGAACTTCATGTTAAGAAATCATGCGAGGACTCATAATCTTCTAGGCATCTTTTAGAAATTTGGTATACAATAAATACATAGATCTTAATGATTTCACTCCAATTCACACACTATTCACATGATCTGTAGTGTCACCAGTACAACAAATTCCTAAAATATTTGAAATGAGTCCTGATCAAACCTCTCATTATGAGAAGCATTTATTTCTTTTGCAGATGGGCATCTAAGAAAGTTAAACCTGACAATCTCCAAGTGAGGCAGGACTACAAAAATGACCTCTAACAATGAAGATGTTGACCTTCCCAACCAGGCCTGTGACACAGAGGAGAGTGCCGCCAAGGATGACAACGATACCGCTGCTTCAACGTACTTCAATGAGCGCGTGCATATTCCTGATGCTGGCAATGTAAGCACTGTGTTATGAACAAACCCAGGCTTTGCTTGAAATGATTTTTTTTAGTTTAAGAAGATTTTTTAAGTGATTTCCATATAACTATTTTTTTTACCTAAACATGACACTGAGAGTTCAAATCCTGGAATTTTCAAAGGAGTTGCACTACATATCTGTGAACAAATTTCCTCATCCTGCTTGATCAGCGTATTTAAATCTGCAGAGCTATTTCAAATGGTCCCTGATCTCCATTAGTGTAAACAACTTGCATCAATGACAGCTGGTCCTCTTGGCTGTGATAATGATAATGGCAATGTCTGTAGTGTAAATGTCTTCAACCAGTAAATTCTCATTACGTGAGGAGCTTGAAGGTAATATCTCGATTTGTCATCCGAGTGGTGCCTCTATTGCTGGATGTGTAATCATTTCATTGGCAGGTCATATAACTAACTATAAGAGGCATTCGGCCTGCAGGTTATCAAGGTATTTGAAGGAACTCTTCAATTTAAATATGCTGATTGAGGAAGATGAAATTTCTTTAAGATTGTCTCACCTTACTATATCCATGGCTAGTGTCTGGATGGAGTGAGACAATTTGCATCAAATACAAATCCTAAGACTCTTGGTGGACCCAATTGTTCAATAAGAAGCAAGGATGTTTTTTGTGAATTTGAAGGGAAATATTCATGTTTCAGCCTAAATTCAGTTTTCGGAAACTCTGGGCATTTACAGGACCAGGATTTCTGATGAGTATTGCCTACCTGGACCCTGGAAACATTGAGTCTGATCTTCAGTCTGGTGCAGTCGCTCAGTTCAAGGTACACTATTAACATAACACAGCAGCAACAAGATGAAATCTGATCCAGAAGGATTTAATCAGAGAGCTCTTGTTTATGGTTAAATTCCAAAGAAGATTGATTTTGCAGCATTTGTTTTTCAATTAATCTATTTTGATATAGGTTATTGTAAAATATTTATGTTGTTTTAGCCTTATGTGGATATGTTATTGAGATTTTCAGAGAGCTTTCCTCAAATAAGCTACACTTCTGTACAACAAAGCTTTTCTAACAGCCAAGCCCAACCTTTGTTCACTCCAAGGACCTAGGATGTATCTGTGCCTTATCTTATAAGCAAGATGGGTTTAAGGCAACTAATAACATGAAACTCTTAACTGAAGAGGAAATTTCAACAGTAATTCATGTGATTTAAGTTTAACACGAACAGCAGAAAACAATTCAAATGATTAAGATTAGGCTTGATGAACTCTTAAAAGTTAGTTCTGTTTGTGTTCAGTGTTCATAGTTTTTTAACTCTGTATGTTTGTTGTTTCACTGACCTCTGTTTTGTATGTAGGGTAACTTTAAACCTCAAATTACATCATTGTGGAAGCCCTTTTGATGATTAATTCATTATCATAATAATCAAAAAGTTGCTAATCAAACAGTTGCTATTGAAAATAATCTTTGAATTGGTTTGACCCACGTTTTGTCAAAGACTCTGCAGGCTTGTTATCCAATTAAAGGACATTATTTCAACTTGTTCGCTGTAAAATAGAAAACTTATAAGAGTTTCAACTTCAAATTGCGGAACTACTGGCAATGTCTTAGAAGGCCATTAAGAGATGCGCATTGTGATTGCTTGAAAGTTTCTGCGGTTTCTCTGTATAACGTAGATTTTATTTTAATGAGATTGTCATTCTTTCATGTGCAAAATGTAAATTGTTTACTTTTCATCTCTCTAGATGCAATCTACCTGTTTTTTTTGAAGAAAAGTGATGTGTCCTCTAAATACTGAACACTTCCATTTCTCCCCAGCTATTATGGGTGCTTCTAGCTGCGACACTCCTAGGACTGATGCTACAACGTCTGGCAGCCCGACTGGGGGTGGTGACGGGAATGCACCTGGCAGAGGTGTGTTACAGAAACTACCCCCGGGGGTCTCGCCTCATCCTGTGGGTTATGGTGGAGATTGCTATCATCGGGTCGGACATGCAGGAGGTCATTGGGACATCAATAGCAATATATCTGCTATCAGATGGGAAGTAAGTTTGATTTGATATATATGTATAGTTCAGCAAGGCAGAAAGGACTGTAGGCTGTAGTATTGTATCATACAGCATCTCTCTGTCAACTTCAACACTATTGACCTTTGTCTCTACCCCTGAACAGACACTGTGGCCAAAGGCACCTAACTCTATATTAGTGTTTCCCCTAGGTTGGAAAATGGGCAGGGCAAATTGATTTTAAAAAGGGCACAACTCCTTTCAAAAGGGCACTTACATACAAATTCATTTGAAAGTATGTTTCGAACGAAAAGGGCGCTACTTTCTGTAAATGAAAGTTTTCTTTACACTTGTGTCAATTCTTGCAGTGTAAAATATATTTTAATAATTTCTGAATCTTATGAATAAATTAAGACAAACATCACACTTATTTCAACCAATTTTGAATGAGCTACAGAACATGTGTGCATACATTTCACTCATTACATCAATTGAGATCATTCGGCTGTGTCGGCCAGTAATCTCCCTATTGTTCCTGTATCTAGTGTTTCTAAACATGTGGTCAGCAGCTGTGTCCAAGTGAAACAAAGGATCGATTATTGGTTTAATCATTCTCTTCTTTTGTTTCTTTTGCTTGTAGTTCCTAATGTCCTGGCAATAATGAGCTTTTCATACATAAGTATCTTATGTAAAATACAATTACGACATTGTAAATAATTTCATGGTACATGTTATTCTGCAAAAGGGCAACAAAAGATTTGGTCTAGCAACAAGGCAGGGCGCTCAGGAAAAAGGGCAGGGCGGGACAGAAAAAGGGCAGGGCGCATGTTCAAAAGGGCAGGGCGTTGCTCCCTGCTAAAAATGACTAGGGGAAACACTATATATATACATGTAAGTATTCACTACTAGCTAAATAACATATACATATAAACAAGGTACGACAGAGACAGATCTGCCAGGGGACTGGATATGGGAACTGGGATCTGTCTACAAAGTTTACACAGGGTAATCGAGCCAGGAAACCACTATAATCATTTCCGGTCCCCTTGCAGACACGACTCTGTCATACCTTGTTTATGTTATATAGCTACATCTACTTACATGATATTGTACATTCAGAGTCTGTGCCTGTGACTGTGACCAATCATGATTATCAATTTTAGATTTGGTACTTTGATAATGGCCACATGAGGCATCAATTTCTATGGACTTTAATATGTAACATAAAAAATTATTAAATCCTCATCAAAAGTTGAGAGTAACATCTTTCAATTTGTCAAAACAAAGCCAACAAGAGCTGTAGTAACATGGACCAGTTTTGGGGCAGGTAGCATTTATCAATAGTGCAAAGGGCCTTATTTCATTCAATGCACCCCATAACTTTTACCTGCAGAATTTGAATTAGCAGCCTTATGCTGGGTAATGTAAGATACAGCCATGATCAAGAGATCAGCAAACCCTTCGGGCTTGTGGAATTTATGGAACGTTATATCAGTTCAATGCAGGGTCTGTCTTTTTTTTTTCTCTTAAAATAAATATAATAATATAAATAATATATCATCTATGTAACTATTTCATCCTCGTTATTCTTGAGTACCACAGTCACTTTGTGACGCTGTTTGATTCTTGAAAACACCTACCGGTACTTCACCAGCTTGACAGTAAAGACTTTTAAAAGTATTTTATCAGAGTATTTTTGACAATATATAACTGTGATTCTCTTCCCTTCCCTTCTCTGCAGAGTGCCGCTGTATGGAGGAGTGATCATCACTATTGCTGATACCTTCACATTTCTTCTGCTTGACAAGTACGGACTCCGCAAACTTGAGGCTTTCTTTGCTTTCCTCATCACTGTCATGGCTCTAACATTCGGTTATGAGGTAAACAACTTGCTTAACAACTCAAGTAACTCTACACACACTACATTATGTATTTGACATCTTGTATCCTTGGCAGCTTTCTGTCCGTGACATGGAAAGAGTTAATTATAGCTAGATCTCTCTAACTCTTTATCTGCTAACTAACTGGTTGAGAGTGAGCTACATGGTAGCGAACAGAAAAACAAATTGAATTTATTCTACATCTGATCAAAAGCTGTACTGTAATTGTATTCATTTTGGTGGTGAGCTTGTAAACAAAGGCCTTGTTCATTTTTCCATGAGGGGTGTCAAATTTAAATTATATCATGTTAACGAAAATCAATATAAGTGACGGCCACATTTTTTGTCTTATGGAAAACTATAAACTTCATCGTACATCTAAAGTGGCCAATGTAGACTATCAAATATCCTATCGCTGTTCACTTGTAGTTCTACTGTATTTATTTCATATTTCCGTTATATTTTTGCTGTTATTATTTTGCGCACATAAATTTTTGGCTCAAATAGGAAAATTAAACATTTACGAAATATTCTACCATCAGATTACACTATTGACTTGAATCACCAGAAAAGATGTGATGGCGTCAAACAATTGTTCAATCACATTATTTTATTGTAATCATAATGTCATTAGACTATCAGACAAAACTACTGTTCCTGTCTGTAGTTTATTCTTATTCTACCTATTCATATTGCATACATAATAAGCAAATATTTTCTGATATATATCAGTCACACCTGTTTGATAGAAGTGAAAATAAGCCATAGGATTGAAATATTGCAATTCAGCCTTCATCAGATTACAATTAAAATATCATCATAGTTTCATTTCTCCTGACAATTCTCTCCTCATCCTACCCCAGTATGTTGTGGTGGCCCCTGACCAGGGCCAGGTACTGAAAGGGCTGTTTGTGCCCTACTGTGAAGGGTGTGGCTCCACACAGCTGATACAGGGAATAGCAATGGTCGGAGCTATCATCATGCCCCACAACATCTACCTGCACTCAGCCCTCGTTAAGGTGAGAATAGCATTGGATTTATGTTTTGTTATATAGCTCATATTTCAAACAACTCTTTGGAGCTGTTACGCTGATTTCAAAGAGTTTTGGTTTGAATGGATTTAAATGAGATCGGATGATACCCAAAGTTATCAGCTTATGTGGCTTATGCCTGTAAGGTCCAAATTTATTAACTTGTCACGTTTTGCAGATTTATAACATTTAACTTATTCATCAAAATGATTGATACTGATTTATATTTGAAATTAAGAAGATGGTAAGTAGATGCGTTTATAAATTGTTTTTATCCTTCATAAATTTAGCTTTCCAGATTTGAATTTTAAATTTGTTTTTGTATCTTAATTTAAGAGGCGGTTCAACTAGATATTTTTTGTGTGAAATTTAAATTTGTGGATATTCAAAACATTTTATATCTTTCTTGACAATAAACCAAGATGTTGAACTGTGAGGCGAAAGAATTGATTCACTTTACAGATTATTCTCTGAACATTGATCTTTGTTGAAAAGAGATAAAGATAATAATTCCTTGGATCACAATTCTGTAAAAGAATGGGCATGTCAAGAAGGACCTCCTTCCGAGGGCCACCTTTCACAAAGCAACCGTTAAGGTTTACCTTAACTACTATTCTTTAACACTGCAGTAAGGTAACCTTACGGACTCACAATCACCATTTTAAAAGGAAGCAAAACAATGCCAATGCAAAACCTTTGTCCTTTTCCCCCACCAGTCCAGAGAAGTAAACCGCACCAAGAAGAGCGAGGTCAGGGAGGCCAACTTCTACTTCTTCGTTGAGGCAGTCATCGCTCTCGGCGTCTCCTTCATCATCAACCTCTTTGTCGTGTCAGTCTTTGCCGAGGGTTTGTACAACAAGGAACCCCAGGAGATTGTGAGTCTAGTGCACCTGGTGATTTATCTCTGTAAGCTTCATCACACTGTTATTTGCCATCACCTGCATTACTGAAGTACACGATTTTATGGATATTCTACTTCTTTATTAAAGAGCCACTCCGTGAGTTGTTGGAGTCATATATGCCAAACTTAATCAATGGTGTCATTTGATCACGAAGTATCGACTGTTACTAAAAAGACACATTTTAAAGCTTATTAGTTTTTTACAGTGACAATATGAAGGTAGAACGTCGCAATTATAATCGAAAACTGGACAGTGGCACGCATCAAATAGTCAAACGTAAATTTGGAGACTTATCTAAAACAGCAAGGAGGTCAGTTAGGAGTTGATAGTGTTTGTAAGGTTATATAACTGGTATCCATGTATATTGGACGTGATATCTACACCTCTGTGCATTAAAAGGTTGTTTTTAGATTTTCAAGGAAAACCAGTATTTATCATATACATGTCTTTTATACATGAAAAGTTAAAGATGTTTTGATTTTATATCACCATATATGTCATTTAGGTTCGTATTAAAGGTTAATAATATGTTATGAAAATCGCGGAGTGGCTCTTTAAGGGATTTGCGATGTTTCGGTACAGTTCCTTATACCGTTTTCGAGCTATACAGAAACGTCACAAATCTGTTAATAAAGAAGTTGAATATCCACAAAATCGTGTGCTTGAAAACGGTATAAGGAGCTATACCGAAACGTCGCAAATCTGTTAATAAACAAGTTGAATATCCATAAAATCGTATACTTCATTACTAATACAACTTCTAGAATGCCACTGAAAGAGTACCTGCAATACTGTTAGTCTTGATAGACTGACGTTTCCTGGAGCATTGGATTGATCCTCTTGTTGTGAACAGGGTCCATGCTAATTCATAGTTCAAGGTTGATTTCTGAATTTTGGGAATATCTTAAAATTTGATCAAAATAAATTATGAATCAATTGTCAGAGAGTAAATTAATTTGAAATTGTGTAATCAATGAACAAAGTTAAGATAAAAAAATCTTCTATTTAGGAACACGCTGAGTCTGATAAGACATAAACATGAAAGGAGTCTGGTCAGTAGGATTAAAGAGCCACTCCGTGAGTTGGTGGAGTCATATATGCCAAACTAAATCAATAGTGTCATATGATCGCAAAGTATTGACTGTTACCAAAAAGACACATTTTAAAGCTGATTGATTTTTTACAGGGACAATATGAAGGTAGAACGTCGCAATTATGATCGAAAACCGGACAGTGGCGCACGTCAAATGGTCAAACGTAATTTTGTAAACTTATCTAAAATATCCAGGAAGGCAGTTAGAAGTTGATAGTGTTTGTTTGTTGGGTTATATAACTAGTAATGTATCCATGTATATTGGACGTGATATCTACACCTATGTGCATGTATAAGGCTGTTTTTAGATTTTCATTGAAAAGCAGTATTGGTCATATATCTGTCTTTTGGACATAAAAAGTTTAGATGTTTTGATTTTATATCACCAAATATGACATTTAGGTTCATATCAAAGGTCAATAATATGTCATGAAAATCATGGAGGGGCTCTTTAAAAGATGAGCTATCAGAGGTGATAGTGGCTCGTAAGATCAAATTGGTTTTTATTCTGATTAAAATTTTGAATAATGGTATTGAGTTTGTGCAATCTAGAATGGTATATGATATTACTTACCTAAGTAAAGTAAGTCCATTGGGTCAGCATGCATTATCTTCATCATTTAGACTTATAAACATGCATCGATGTATACTAAATGCTTCTGTTCTGCTTCAGTACAACAACTGCCTGGCCAGTGACAATCCTCATGCTGACGTCTTTAATGTGAGTCGTCACTGTCTCTTGTCTTCTTTATCGTCTCATCTTGTATCTAATAGTTTTGTGACCCACATGGTGAAGCTGGCAAGCTCCTCAGAAACTTATCTTTTTTGCCCAGCAATGACTGTTTAAGTGTTTGTCTGTGCTCCCATTACATACAAGTAAGTTTTAACCACATTGCATAGCAGGCCGTTGCAAAGACTTTTTAAAGAAACTTTCATTTATTTTATTGTAAAAGATTTGGCATCCTGCTACATCAGCTTATCATTATCTGCGTAACTCCTACAATAATCTGATATATATCAGACCAAAAGCCTTGTATCGCTGACGGCTGGTGTCTCAACCCTTATGGTCTTTAATTTGTCAGCCACTGAAAACAAAATATTTCTAACTCCATGCACTATTCTCTAGTGGAGCTCTTATGGTAAAGAGTAGAAAAATGCTTAGAAGGAAGGCCAAAGATAATATCAAAGGTAACATCAAATGGTCTTTTTGTGTGTGCAACATTATCATAGCTGTGAATCCCTCAACACTAGATACTTTGATAATGGAACCGCATGGGTAATGTGATTGACCCTCGCATGACCTCTCACCCTAGTAGTCCAGCCATTGCTGAACGCATATCATTTCATTGTCTGGTTATATATAGCGATACGAGACTTTTAACCTGATGGATATCATGTATTAAAAAATGCAACTAACTGATGTAACGGGATGTTGATTGTGTTAAAACGAAAATTATCATGCTAATTACCCTATAATCTCTATGTATGAAATGTTGAAATATTAAGTGTCAAGTAATAATAACACATGGAATAAAATCACAAAAATGTTCAGACTAGCAGTTTTGATAACCAGTAGTTAAGCCATCGATCATGTGTGTGGAGGTACAATATAAGACCTGTGAATGATCCTCATTTGTAATGACATTTCTAAATCTAAACATGTCTTCCTATTTTTGCAGACAAGTGGAAGCAATGTTGAGGTGGATATCTATAAAGGGGTAAGGGACGTTTTTATTAGATTTTCAAGAGTTTTTATAAGATCTGTTTTCATGAATAAGCTGTTATGAATTAATTATAATCCGGTTTCACATCCCAAGTCCCTATGCCGCATGTGGATCCTTATTTTTGCAATCAGCCAATTTTATACTGTACTTCAGCCTGACAGTGAATACAGCATGAAAAGTATGGCCATGTGTTTGTTGTCCTTGAGTTAGTTGGAGGTATTAAAATATGCTGCCAAAACAACACAAGCAATTGGATAAGGGGTTTGACTAAACAGTAAGCAGTAAAAGTTAAGATGTTTTGATTTTATATCACCACATATGACATTTAGGTTCGTATCAAAGGTAAATAATATGTTATGAAAATCACGGAGTGGCTCTATGAGCAAATATTCACAATATATTGGAAGCAGATATAAAGAGAGGGTATAGCCTCACAGTAATAAAAGTAATCAATTTTCACTCACCTAGTGTTGTAGAAGTTTTATGTCATGGTCACTGGGAATACAAAATTTTTAATTTGTTTTAGATTTGGTGACTCTGGCACTTCGATTACAATTTGATATTCAACAGTTAATAATTTACTATAAAAAGCCTGATGAGCTACAAAGGAAATAACTTTATAACTTCAATAACTAAAGTCTTTCACTTCTTACTCTTAAAAAATATTTCTTGTGGCCCATACAGCATTTCAAAATATACCTGAAAAGAATAATCACTCAAAGTTAGTTAATCATACAATGAGAACCAGAGAGAGATATATTGAGGACTTCATTCTATTCATGATTACAGGGAGTGTTCCTTGGTTGTCAGTTTGGAGGGGCAGCGATGTATATTTGGGCAGTGGGGATTCTGGCCGCAGGTCAAAGTTCAACGATGACCGGCACCTACACAGGACAATTTGCAATGGAGGTGAGGCGGTGGCATTCCATTATTTCAACTCCCAATAGGACTAATCCTCATACAAACATAAAAGCAGTGCAACATAACATCATGTCTCCTATTATACATAGTAGCCTGAACCACAAGTTCTGATTATACAGGTCAGGATAGCAGGAGATATTCTATGTAGAACCATCCCTGTCTACAGTGGAGACAACTTCCGCCACGAGGCAAAACTTGCATCAGTCACTGTCAACTAGAAGCCTAATTTGCATTTGTCACTATTTTATAGCCATCATTTAATCATGCTGCACCTTAATATTGACAAACCAGAGAGGTAACAGGTGGTTGTTTAGAAATGCTGATATGAGTTTTAATTACAAGATCAAGGTTTGAATTTACAAGTGGTTTAGACTGACACAAGTTGTGCCTTGCAGAGGAAGTTAGTATTACAGATGACTCAGAAGTATGAAAAGGGCGTAAGGGCAGCATTATGAGTATTTTACTTATAAGGAGTTAGTAACATTATTGAAGACAGAGTTTGCTATATGTTGCATTTAAAGATGCAAGCATCAACTTGAACTAACCATCTGATGTAGATTTAATGAATAGTATTGAACCCAAAACATAACTCAGATATTTGCTGTGTGCTACATACAAGACAGGAGTAATGTTATTGTGAAGGATTAGAATTTGAAGCCAGGAATGAAGATGGTCGCTGTTTTCCGAATTTAGACAAAATTGCTGCTGTCTCTCCCTCAGACTGTTCATTGATCAAAGGGGAGGGGATACAATATTTATCAACATTGTAAATACTTTTTGTGCTTCATGATTCTGAATTTCATGTGTACATTCACCACTCCAGAGTATATGTGTATGTTTTATTCCCAGGGTTTTCTGAATCTCAAATGGAAGAGATGGCAACGAGTGTTGTTGACAAGGAGTATAGCGATCCTCCCAACGGTGTTTGTGTCGGTGTTCCAGGGTATTGATCACCTGACCATCATGAACGATCTGCTCAACGTGCTGATGAGTCTCCAGCTGCCCTTCGCTCTCATCCCCATCCTCACCTTTACCAGCACCCACACACTCATGGGCGAGTTCTCTAACGGTCTGTGAGTATCAGTCCAGAAGTCATCAGCTCTTTATCTATATTTGTTTTTATGCAAGCACCCACACACTCATTGGCGATTCTCTAATGGACTGTGAGTATCAGTCCAAAAATCTTCAGCTCCTTATCTATACCGTATATGACCGGGTATAAGCCGAGAATTTGATACCAGAAATTGGGGGGTCAAAGAGGGGGGTCGGCCTATACCCTAAGTCTATGTTTCAGACCAAAAATTCCTGAGACCAGGTAAGTATCCAGCCCGGTTCATCAAGCCGAGCGAGTCCAGGGAGACAATGTTTACATCAAAGACAGTGCATTATCATCGATGTCATTTAGATAATAAAAGTTTGAAATAAATATACCTTTGTCTTATTGTTGTTTTATAATGAATATATTGAGAAAAATACAAATGGAAAGTTTTAAAAAAATATATAAAAATTATTTATGTACCGGTAATATTCAACACGCAACACGTGTTAGTTGGCAAATATCGATCGATAATTTGACCTGAATGCGAGTGACTAGCCTTTGTGACGTGGACCAATGAGAAGTTGAATAGAAATTGGTGTTATATGAGATGGAACCTTGTGCAAAAGTTTACGATAAGTCAATTAAACAAAAAGAAAAGTAATGTCTTAAATAAAGTTGTCGCATTGTTTCTGAGATGGCAAAGATCGCATTGTCATATATTTTAAGCTTTTTAAAATAATGATGCTGTACAATCAAATGAGATTTACCGTAGGTATCGATAGACAATAAGCATTTAACGCATGATGGATGAACATGTTATTCAGGTTGTTAAGAGATCTGCTAGATGTTAATTAACTAGTAATGACATAATGTATTTGGTCAACATCTTAGCTTTGATGATCAATTAACAGCAATTAAAGCTGTAATTAACGTTTCCTGTGCCCATGTACCGGTAATAGACGGCCCCATCTTGAATCGAAAGTAGCGTTAAAATGCACAATGTGTTTGACTTGCTGATTGGTCGAGTTTTCCAACTTCCGTTTTCTGTGCCAATGAAAAGACTTTTAACAAATATCATGAGCGACACACAAAGACGCATGGAAGTTTGTCTAAAAAGTTCGTGTAAATGGGAATGAAGTAAGATTTTATTAAAA
Source organism: Phorcus lineatus (assembly GCA_921293015.1). Classification (NCBI taxonomy): domain Eukaryota; kingdom Metazoa; phylum Mollusca; class Gastropoda; order Trochida; family Trochidae; genus Phorcus; species Phorcus lineatus. The sequence goes on along the minus strand of OV121092.1, from coordinate 43,852,903 downwards.
CAAACAACAGACACTGTAAGTCAATATTTTATTTTGTAGTAATAGTTTATTTTTGATAAATGCCTGAAAAATAAAGAATGTTTCGATAAAGCCAGATCAAGTGTCAACGTATCGATGGTAACATCCACCTGCCATGGAACTTCAGCCAGTCAGCCGCGAAGTGTAGAAAACGGGGTCGGTTTATACATGAGATACCGGGATTTTACTGGGATTTGGGGGGTTGAGAAAGGGGGTCGGCTTATACGCGAGGGGGGCTTATACCCGGTCATATACGGTATTTGTTTTTAAGCCAGCACTCACACACTCATGGGCGAGTTCTCTAACGGTCTGTGAGTATCAGTCCAGAAGTCATCAGCTCTTTTCCTATATTTGTTAGAGCTTTAGGCCAGCACTCACACACACATGGGCGAGTTCTCTAACGGTCTGTGAGTATCAGTCCAGAAGTCATCAGCTCCATATCTATATTTGTTAGAGCTTTAGGCCAGCACTCACACACTCATGGGCAAATTCTCTAACGGTCTGTGAGTAGCATTCCAGAAATCATCAGCTCTTTATCTTTTTTTTTATTTTTTAGGCCAGCACTCACATAATCATGGGCAACTTTTCTAATCATCTTTGAGTATTGTTTACTTTCAAATCGAATTGAGTATGTTGATAATTCATTATGCATCAACTAATGTTTATTGGAAATAATTTGAAGAAATGTATCTATAAAACATGCTAATGCCCCTTTCATACTCTTGTAAACTGTTAATATTTTCCTTCCAGAGCCATGAAGATAACAGCAGGAACTCTAGCAGTTGTTGTTATGGTGATCAACTTGTTCTTCGTGGTGGTATACATTCAGAAAGCGCCGTCTCACTGGGCCATCTATCTTGCCGTCGCCATTATAGTCACTCTCTATGTGTCCTTCGTTGTTTATCTGGTAAGGCATATCAATATGAGAAACCATACAGTGAATTCTTGTATACTCATCAAAATAAGTTCAGGACCATGTACACTATGTTCAATATAGAGATAAACTTTAGCTCAAATAATGATCCATATGCAATCTCATAAAAAAAAATCTAATATTGCTGCACTACGTTACGCAGTTTATAGATCTCACTAGGCTCCCTAACTCAAGCCGTCAGGTTAACCTTTGCTTCAGTTTGACTTCTAAATCTCATTGGCTTAGAGCAAATACCTTCAAGCAATCACAATGTGCGTCTCTTGGTGGCCTTCAAAGAGTTTGCAAGTTGAAACTCTCATAAATTTTCGATTTTACAGAAAACAAGTTGAAGTCATTTGGATACGTCTATTAATACCATTTAACCCAGCAGATTTAGTTATAACATTTCAGTCTTTGAATAAACAAGGGTCAATCTCATTAGCATATAAACGTCGCATATGACCAATATATAATTATTGAGAAACCTAGTAATGGTATGTGTACATTTTTAGGTTGTTTTTGTTTCTCAGCATATTTATGGTTAATTTGTTTCACAGAATTTTAAATTATTCAATGATTACTACAAACTGAAAGATGAAACATTTATTCAACGTGTCTGTATCAGAATTAGCATTTGGATTGTTACAGTCTACTAAAGGATAACGTTGAGGCATGCAGAGTTTGCATTGCGAAAGATAACTTCATAGCTTTCGATTTGACTTGTTTGTCCAACAAACCGAGCTAGGGTAAATCGAATGTACATAAAATACTTTAATTCGGGTATTTAGGCAGTTCGACATTTGGAAAACAGTCAGAAGGTTTTGGTTTCCGAGATCTGAAAAGTGTACAAGCGAAATGAAATTCGCCTGCACCATAGATTACGGGGAGAATTCACTGATTGGCTGATTTGAATTATGTCAGAGGCAAACCTGACGGCTCACGTAAGGGAGCCTGGTGAAATCTACACTCGTAATGTAGCGGAGCATTTAGATTTCATTTCAGTGAGATTGGATACATATGATGCTTAATATTACATAATTGGATGATCCTTTACCTTTATTTTGAATATATAAAAGATGTTTGGTATGTAAATGTAAACATTTCAAGTCATGCAATGCAAAATATAAGTACTATTGAAGTTTGAATAAGTTTTGAATATTGTTTTCAATTATTTCAGTCACTGTTTTGTCTTGCTGTGATGGGAGTTAAACAACTTAACAGAATAACCGTAAGTACAATTATCAATCCTGCAATGCAAGTTTGTGCTATTTACATGTCTTATAAGACCTTAGATCTGATGGGATCATGGGTCATCTCTCAAATTCTGTCTGTCATATGGTATGATGAATCTGTTCACATTTGACATTTGAGACTTTCCCAGAAGAAATGTTAAACCTATCCAACTGGTACCTAGTTATGTACTAGTAAAAGTCATGTTTGTACATTTGCTTCTGGCCTATCCGAAAGGGAAAGCATTACCCTTTATTGCATTTTAACAAGTTTTTCCTCAAAAATTGGTTTATGCTAGTAAGCTTGAATGTTTCAGAATGTATCCTGGTAGTTTGCTCATTTGGTCATTCCCTTATAAAAAGACAGGGCATCTACTCTCGAGCAATGAAGAAGTATTGCTAGGAGGCCCAAATAAAACTTACCAAATAAACTTGTTTAAAGAATATAATATAACATGTAAGATAATTTGATTAATATCTCACTGCAGATATGTGGCCACAGTCTAGTGCCCCATGCTGCCTATGTGTTGGAGGATAATCTCTCGGACAGTGCTCATCCCACGGAGTTGGTGGATTCCCTCAATGACAACAGCACCTCCTACAATGCCATACCTCCCTAATCTTTCACAAACTAAACAACCTTGCAATAACTACTCAATTACTAAAACACTTTGATATAATTGAATAAACAATAGCAATGAGGCTGCTATCAGAGCCTTGTTTAGAGGAAAGCCCCTGATAAAATGAGTTTGAATACTGATAGAGTCAATCTATTTTTTAAAAAGAAATTCCCATAACACTGTCAATTTTGATTTTTCAGACTGTATCAGTACATATTGTCAGATACATGTAAGATGTAAATGTTACACATGTAAGATGTAAATGTTATAATGCAAAGTATTTCAGAGGGTGTCTTTACTTTTGATGTTATATTTCAGTAATGGCATGATATACATAATTACATATCGATTATTTTTTTCAAACCAAAATGTTGCACGTTGTCAGATACATGTAAGATGTAAATTTTAGGTATGTAAGATGTAAATGGTATAATGAAAAGTATTTCAGATATTAGTGTCTTCACTTTTGTTGTTATATTTGTTTATAAATTAAGTTAGTTACAAATGTGTAAGCTTTGGAATTGTTTGAGTATAGATTAAGTGTTTAATGTTAATGTTCTGTTCAATCTCATTTATATGGCCCCAGAGGTTGTTCTACTTATGTCCTCTTTGTCCAGTGTTTGAAGGGTATTCATATCTTTCAAAGTAACTCAAAGTAAAACCATTTATTTGTTCACATCTGGCTAATATGCTCTTGTACAGAGTAGTCATTCTGACACATAATTGGGATATATGATATCTGCAAAATTTATTATAAAACAATGATAATCTTTACCTTTGGATCTCTGGTATAATTGTATACTTTATTCATAGAAGAATGATAGGATTTCTAGTCACACTTTAATAAATGAAACATCATGATTGCCTTATTCAGACATTGTAATGCAGGACATATCCATTTTAGGCTTACTCTTTATTGACATTTAACCACTCAGTATAGAGTGGGAACATTTGGCATCATGACTGAATAAGTGACAACTGTACAATTATTCTCCTATTTAGTAGGAGAGGCTGGAAGAATATTGTCAGTATTTTTGTAATGTTTGGGAGAGATGACAGAGGCATGGCATAGAACATATATTTGTTCCCTACAGGTTAAGCTGAATAGGGGTGTTGTGATGATCTGACGTTAATTTTTTAAGATTTTACTGATATATTGTATAAGTGTCTCACCGTTTTGATAGAAAGGATTTCTGTTGAGGTCGTAAGCACATATTAATCTCCTCTGGTTTTTTAATTGGAAGTTGAAATGACTTAAATGTAATATTGGATAAATTTCTTATTCATGATGAATCAGTTATTGACATACTATGTGGTGCCTTCATTTGTCTTTGTGATATATGATATACATATCAATTATGAATACATTTTTTCATATTGTTTAATTTCCTATATTGTTCCAGCATCATCAAGTGTTGATGCAAAGTCTCTTATACATTCCATATATGGAAATATACATTCCATTTATAAAGTTATATACTCATTGCCAAATAAATCTGTTATGACATTTTGAAAATATTTGCAAATTTGGTCTTCCTGATGTTTTTGTACTATTATTCAATACTCACCATTATTGTTGTTTGTAACATAAGCCTTGTATTTTGTATTGGTTTTGAACAACGCACAACTTAACTCCATCTCCTAAAAACTACATTCAATTTAAATCATGTTTTCAATCTATAGAGATTTTTTTTAGTTTTACGATGATTTGATGTGTATTATCTAAGTGACACTAAGTGTTTTAGGATATTCAGTTTGCTTTGATTCATGCTGATATCACTCTGCACATATCATCCGATTTGGCCTTTACCCCACATTCCAAATATACTCCTGGAAATTTTTTTATTGCAACACCAGTTTTTCCATTGAAAGGTGTTATAAAATTATTAAAATTCTATGAATCTAATTTGAAATAATATGTGTGCTTAAGAAAAACTAGATCTTGCAATACTTTACCAGGTGGATATGTATTTACTTTAATGGCCAAATTTATGTGAAGTAGTCCTTGTAAATACCTTTTATACACTGATTACCCAAACCTGTCTCCTGTTTCCTTTAGATAAGTTTCCATACTGAGTTCGGTTTTTTATGTAAACAACTTCTTTTCACTTATTTTTCCATCCTGCTGAATCAATATGCACACAAGTTTTAATTTTTCAGTAACAGCCAGTACTTTGATACAAAACATTTCAGATATTTCTGTAAAATATTAACTGCAAAGGGGGTTTACAAAAAACCTTGAAAGTTTGAAAGTGCCTTACCCAAGTATCTATATTTTATATATTACATTCACAATGCCTTTTTGTCTTTGTGCTCCCTTGTTGAATTTCATAGATTATACTTGTTATATCATTTCTACCTATCAATTTTTTTTAAAAAGTTGAAAATATTTAACATTTTAACAGGCCTAGGATTCTTATTATGACAACTTATTATGACTAAATCACGAATTTAAGAGTATTTGCTTGTTCCAATATTAAGTGGAATAATGTTGCTGTTAGTGAGATATAAGGCTATTAATTTTTTAAACCAATATCCTGGGTACCTTTCATGAACAAATAAGTACATTATTCATAAATTGTGAACAAATTATAGCAAGTAATGTACAAAATCAAGACAATATTTTCTTGGTAACAAGTCCCCTTTTATGAAATTCAAAACATTTTGGAGTATGTGCTTACTCAATTATTCCTTGAGATAAAAAAAAATCAAATATGTAAGTCAGGTATTGCAGGGATTCAAAAGTCAAATACTTTTATCATAGCAGCATTATATTTGTGAAGTCGGCACTGATGACATTTGTGTTCGACTGTTTTACAAATAACTATGAACATTCTTTGTCAATTGAATATACTGTTTTAAGTGTTCTAAGCACAATGTACACTGAAAATACTCAAGGTGTATGTTGCGCTATTTAAAGTGTTATAGCTATGGGAACAGAAGCAAAGGTAGCGGTGACATCTTTAAACAAAAGGATGAATAAATGCAGCTTTACTGTATATCCAAGATCTTGAATAAACTTCCTTTTGTTATTATTGAAGTTGTTTTCTCAAATTTATTTTGTTTGAAAGAAAATGAGTTTGTCAGAATCTCCACTCAATGTAAGACATTGGTTAAGAGTCAAACAAGAGAAATAAACACTGGAAGAGTGTTCGTTCTCATTTTTCTTCAGCATAAATCTAAGAATAGTGTAATGAACCTGAAAAAACTTATTTTCTTGCACTACGAGAATACTCAGGAGGACGATGAATTGCTATATTGATTATCAACGTTATCAAGCATGTGGGCAAATTGTAAGATAAGCATTCTGAAGACAAAATCCTCATTGGTAGAATAACGAAGAACAAAGCAATGACATGTATATGACAATTAGTTAAAAAGCCGTAAATTGCACACCTACACAAGTGAATGGTCGACATAAACCTTTTCAATTAAGCTAAATCTTTAAGATTTTTAGCGTAGGAACTACATCAATAACGGTTTTTGAGTTATCATTCCATGGACATGGCATTATCATAGTTATGAATCTTGAAAACTTCCTCAAGCAGATCATTGGTATTAAGTCATGCGAGAGTTGATTAAGATCCTTAGTTTCATAAAGCCCAAGGTTCATTTATTTAAGTTCTGCCCTTGAACATTATTGCCCAAATGGCGCCATTAATCATGATGCCATTTTAACATTTCAAGTCGTAACGAGCTATACCTTATAATGTTTGAGTCTGGTGTAGAAACAAAAAGTTTTCTGTCCATGCAAACTGCAAAACATAAATGAATGAAGAGGTTGAAAACCGCAACAGGCATCTGAACAAGTGATGATACTTGCATTAAGCCATTTCTATTCTGCTAAGCCTGATGGTTTCTTAGTTCATGTCAACAACATTCTACGCTGCGTTTAATAGAATCGGCCAAAAATAAAAGTTGGAAGGAGGTGAAAAAGAAAAAAAGGCACAACTAAACTTGCTGGGAACAATTAGTTCCGGGGGTATCATAAAATCACAAACGTGTCTCAGTTTTAACCTTACCATAGCAGAGTGGAAGCAACCGCCTCACAAACAGCTCAAGGTATTGTTTAGTAAATGAGACGACTTGTTGTAGCATCTATTTCGGTTCAATGTGGTTATATACCAAATACTGACTTTCTCTCTTTTCTGTGTCGTCGGAATATAAATAGTTTATGAAAATTGATGAATTTCAGCAACGAACATACTGATCGATTAATACGATAAAGGATTTGGCAATTTACTGTAATTAAAGGTTAACTTCGATGGCCGTTTTTCAATAATACATATCTACTGGATAGGTAATGAAAGGTTTGTTGATTTTGATATGTTCAGACACTTATAATGCTGACACAATCACATTGACAGATATTGAGGAGTGTTGCAATACTTTTTCCGATGTTTATATACGAGTGAGGTAGTACTTGATAAGTACTCATTGAAATGTTCAATTAACATATTTCATTTCTACCAATGGTATAACAAACCATATTCATCTGCGAAATGTCAATACAATTAATATTTATATTTAATATATTTAATATTAGATGTTAACTAGTCCAAGGTCACATGTTTCACCAGATTTTCTTGTAGTTGAGAAACAAGACCGTTCTCAAAGATAAGATAAAGAAATGTTCCTGTCTCAAGTGACCAATGTATATACCAAGCAGAAGCGAGCTTACCTTCAAGTGAGTTGTGTCTATGTAGCAGCTTTAATGTCAGTGTATATTCATAGGTCTACATAGTATCATTCACGAGACTAAGTTGAAAACATAAGAATTGAATATTAATGTTCATGATACGTGCTCTTTAAGCTTAAAAATAATGTATTCCAGTTTTGATGAGATCGCTTAAGCTCGAGAAATTATTCGTTTGTATCCAAAAAGGTATTATAACGATCATATAGAAGGGAGAGTTTGTTATACTCTGACTTTTAATACAGCAAGTGACTTCTTTATTTCTCACTCATGGTTATTCCGCAGAGAAATGTAATACATTTTGCAATCCGCTACAAAATCCGCTACCTGACTTTCAAACATCGTAGCGAAATTCGAGAAACTTTCTTAATATTCTATTCACTTTTAAAAACCTTTCCAAGTTCATAGTTCAGTGCATTAAAAATTTTAAATATTCAAACGATATGACCCTTTTCCATTCATTATTTTCGGATTTAGAAGAACTTTTGTGAAACAAAATGAATAGCTTGCGATGACTGAAATTTTTCAGTGGCCGATTGCAGGAAACATACACTGCATTCTGTTCTCTTAGAACAGCCCTCTCGTATTGTTTTGTTTAATCAATATTTAAACATTTCAGAAATGGTGCTGGTCTTGCTGCTTATGTCTCTGTGTTTAGCGGCTGACAGGTGAGATACCGTGGTCTATGTAAATACTTGCAGGCTTTTACGGTTTAAATTGGGTATTTTATGGGTTTCAGAGGACTTGTGCATAATACTAAAATATTCCTTACAATTGACCTGCAATCAACAATGAAAAAATTTAGACAGCCGCTGTCGGCTTGGACATATGAAAAATCTATGGTTAGCTGTGCACAAAACGGATAAATAATAGACAGTTGAACGCGGCTGAACTAGTATTATGTGCGGCTGTTGAATTTACCTAAACTCTGAACTGAGAACAAAGAATAAATTATGTTTTATGAAAGCAATGTTGTAAATAACCCGATTTAATAACACAGCATTAGCATTGCTATTAGATTGACCAAAGCGGCTGCCGTTTCCGCTTTTTTGGTTATAACATATTCTTAATATTTCCGATATCGTAGTTCATGCGGATTTAAAGTTGCATTAAATACTTCCGGTCTTTAAAAATCAATTTTACTACCTGAATATGTAAATATTCGTTAAATAACTTACGAGGTAGATTACTTGAGTGAGGATCTTGAATAATGTCGAGTATGGTGTGTAAGAAATATTTGTAGCTATACCTTAAAAAAAACTCGTCTATGTTGTTGACTTAGAGTTTAATGTGTATTCAAAAGACTCGTTAACAGACCAGTCTTTTCTTGCAGTCAGATATTGCCGTTTTGTGCATACCTGAAATTTTACCAATTACTGTGCGAAATAGCCGGGACCCAATACCCAATACTGATCGGCTGCAGTGAAAAATCAGAGGGCGTATAAACAGTTATACAGTTCTCTTTTTACTTCGTGTAACGCACAAGAATACACTGTTTGCCTAGCAACAATCGGAATTTCAAACACAGTGTGTTTATATCATAGTTTGATTAACTTACGACTGAGATGACTTTTCGGACGTCTCATCCTTTAGATATGGATTATCTGGGCATTGTCAAAATGTATAAGCGAACTCTAGCTTTTTCAAGTAAATACCTCTGCAGCTATATATCCATAGCTACTTATATGTGTGCTTTTAACTCTTAGACCTACCCTCTCTCTACAGCCAGACGCAGCACCACCCTGTCTGGTTGCGGGTGTACAACAGTATCGATCTGGACCAGGATGGTCAGTTCTCCATCAAAGAGTTCCATGCCATGCTGCCTAAGTTTGATCTGAATGGTAACTAATATGGTTATATTTAGGATCACAGCGTCTGCACTAGTACAAATTCTTGTAGATACTTTCGGGTCAAGTACTTGCACAGGCCCTCGGGTCATTAAACAATTTTAAAATTTGTTTTAAAATTAAAAAAAATTAAAAATGTTTTTTTTAGAACACCCCCTGAATCGAATTGTATATATATATACATATACTATTGACAGAGGTACAATTCGATTCAGGGGGTGTTCTAAACAAGACATTTTAAAAATATTTTTTTAATGATCCGAGGTCCTGTGCAAGTAGCTGGGGGATTCCAATCCTCATCCTACGTGAGGTAACACTCTTTAGAACTGAGCCCGCCAGCGGCTAACCAACTGGCCACAGATGCATTTTTGCCAGTTATGTTGCATATGTTCACTATCCGAATGATATTTATATCGAAGGACAACTATCAATGCAAAGTTCATTGTTCTAAAGAAAATTAGAAAAGGTTTCGAATTAAATCTTTCTGAACCATTTTATAAACTTTTTATATTTCGAAATAAACTGTTGTCTAATGTTTTGAGTACCTTGCACAGTTTTTGATAAATATTTTGGAAACTTTACACAAAGTCGACTTTCCTATTTCAGATTGACAGTACCTGTAATGCCAAATATCTGCTCTCAAAGTTATTTTTATCAAACTTTCTGAAACTTTAAACATGTTTAGATGAGTTAACGCCATTTACTTGGAGGCGATGGTTTGCCTTTGCAGACTAAGTGTATATTTCTTGATAATTCATATCCTCCAAAAGTTTTTTAACAATGTCGTGTCAGTGATGCCGATATAAACAATTTAGGGCTATTGATATGCATTTTTCTGGAGTTATAAAAATGTGTGTTATTTAAAAGAATTTTATCTTATAATGATACTTCATATACTGTACAATATTTCTTTTGAAGAGGCTTTTTAGCGTCTGTCATATCTGATATATTTTTTAACGTATATGTTATTGTATAAATTTGCTTCAGGGGACGGGTTAATCTCGGAAATAGAGTTCATGGATGTGTGGGACCACGCAACAGGAATGGCACACGATCTGGCCAGGGACGACGCGGCGGGGAGGAAACTCTTTCACACTGAGGACTATAACAACGACGGAATTCTCACCATGGCGGAAGCGGAGAACTTGTTCACTGTGACATTCGACTCGAACAGTAAGTGTATTCAGTATTCTTTTCTTTCGAAAATAAATAATTCACACGAATGATATCTTGTCCCTAAAATCATTTCCTTTCTAAATGAAAGCATTGTTACTATGACACTATCACGGTAATGCTTATATTACAGAACATATTGCATGAACTATGCAAAGTAAAACAATGGGACATGCATTAAATTGAGGAAGAGTTACTTTTCACTTTCTCAAAACTTCACAATTAATCTACGTTTTAGAAATAACCCAAGATGTTTTTAGAAACACGTCTGTAGTAGTTCAGTAAAATGTTCGTTGTGAGATACAGTAGATCAATCAAATGGATACCGTTTTTCTAAAATCATATAAAAGAATTCACTGTAGATGGGGTGGTCTATTGAACCTGGAGTTTAACGTGAAATAATGAATGAAATATCGAAGGATATGCAGTGGGGGATCCAGGGAGAGTGGCCGGATGTACTTGGGTACTTGGGTTCGAAATAGAACTGCTTACTATGGAGTGGCGTTTTTGTATCACAAGGCTTGAAGACAACTATTTTATCGCCTCTTTCAGGAGACGACATCGTCACCAAACAGGAGTTTCAAATAGCTTGGTTTAAGGTAATCAGTCATTCATTCAATGGCATAGAAATTTGTAATCTTGCACCCGGCGTGTAAAGTCAAAATGAGCTTCTGGAACCTTACCTAGCTGTATTAGTCGAGATCTTGCTTTTCTTGCCATTCATAACAATAGTGAAACGCTTCAGATCAAATTAACACCAAAAAACTAACTGCGAACCTTTTGCAATTTGTAAATCAAATTTAATGAAAAAAGGTGCAAGAAAAGATTACTAAAGTTTGTATTGATATGTTAAATTTGGGTAATGGTAACTTCACTTTTTCCCAATCTGTCGTCATCCCCATCACTGTACATTGATATACCTAAGTGTATTTACACGATCATCCAAGTTTAGCTACAATGTTAATTACATAACAATGCTTCTTCAACATTTTGGAATCGGTTGACTTACAAGATCGCTATATATGCTTGATATTTCATCATTTATTCTCACTTCAGAGTTTAGTTCAATTCAAAAGCTGCAATTACTAGTTCAGTGAATCTTAACTATCCAAATTTTCTCCGTTTTGTGCACAGCTGACTTTAGATTTTTATATCTCTGAGCCGACTTGGACCGTCTTAAGTTTACCATTGTTAATAACAGATTAATTGTAAAGAATCATGAAAATTTCAGTGCATCAATAGAAAGCTAAGTGACTTTTTATGTCCCCATATATATGCCTTCATATTAATTCATATAGATATATCAAAGTGGCAAGTTTGTACTGATCTTCTATCTTCTTCTATATATAGATCCACGACCATAGCGGACACAATCCAACTGGCATGTCACTCATTGGATAGTCAACGGTTGCATCACGAAAATGCATCTTCACACAGAGCTTGGAAAATAAATCACACTATTCGCTAAAACCCTTGGTGGCTTTTAACAGTATTTGAAACTATATCACCAAATGTCTTGACCTGACAAGAGGCGCAGTTTACAATTTTCTCGCTCATTTAAAACACTGTCCGACCTTCGAAGAAAAAATCAAAAATTTAAAAAAATATTTTATACTGATTCACAACTCTTATGCAGAAAGTTTCATAAATTCTAAAGGCACTGGTTCCCAAGTCCACTGGTGTCGTATACCTCCGTCACATGGCGCTGTTTCTATCCCCATTCCAAAGACCTTCCATTGTAAACAACAATTACATATTGGCGAATATATGGATCCGTCCTGAAACATAATAAATGAAGTATCACCGGTAGGGTGGTACATGTAATTCGCTTGTTTGCATACTTAGTTAAAGGAAAACACTGTCGTTATTACATATATTTCCATGTAATTTTGTGAGCGATGAAGATCTTAATCATAAATGTTCTGCTGTTCCTATAATGTGCTATTGGCGAGTATAAGGTACCCCATGATAGTATTTTACAGTCAATATAAATAATGTCACAAACATTTATCAATGTTAACGTAAACTCCATTCACAAAGGTCTAAACGTTACCTTACAACTCATTCATTGACTTCAATTTTCATATCTATAATTCGTTGGAATAAGGACTTCTTTGTAAGAAACGGTACCGTCTGTAGATGTTGAACGGTATCACGATGTTCAAAATCATAGCGTTATCCCTCCCTGCTGTAGATTCTGATCTCTACTCATGTGGAAGACGGCATGGGTTTAACCTTGCTTTCGACAAAACCTGCTATCCTCTCGCCGGTACTATTTAGCATACCCTCTGATCGAAATCGAACCCGAGACTTCCACACGCGAAATAGTTAGAATCTCTTTATCACCAAGCGAAGGAAGCTGAACCTATGGTCAGAGTATCACATCTTTGGTTTGAAAATATAAACTCTCAGACCTCCGTATTTTCTAACGCGCAGTCGTAGATAAACGGTGCACAGCGGTAATCACCATGTCTACTTCAATAGTTTGTATTCATTTCCACTTACCTCTCTAACTAGTAGAACCTGATTTCCCTTCAGACGATGACAGGGGAACATTACTGGTTCTCCCTTCCCAATATCTACACAGTTGACTAACAGTCGAAACTCCTCTTCCTTAGTTGTATAAAATACCTGTAATTAGAGAAAAACTTAATGTAATGATGGATATCGCAATACTTTGCACCTAAAGGAACATATTCAATTACCATCTGACCAATGCGTAATAATGCGTTGGTTGACAACAAGTATTTACTATTTTGGCACCAATTCAACGATCATTTAAGACGGTTTTACTTATGTAAACATTATTCTACCATGAAAGTGCAGGATACTCGATTCTGATTGGCTGTTTTGTCCGACTCAGAGGGTATCAATTAGAAGATAAATAGTTGCGTTTGTAAAATTTCCGGGATTCATTGTTATTCAACACCCGCAAATTTAGTTTAAAACCGACGGCGTTAGCTGTTACATGTCAGTTTGTAATGACATGTCAGTTTTAAGTTGTTCTGATGACGTTGAAACAACGTCAAAACACCAACCAAATTTCAACGTCAGTTAAAAAACGTTGTTCCTACGTCGAAAATTGGTTGATCGACGTCCTGACCTAAAATCACCCAAATTTCGACGTCGAAATGACGTCAGATGCCTGCTGGGATACTAGTACGAAACCATTTCATGAACACGCAGTATAAGGTTTAACTTCGTTAACGGTTTAATTTTAGTTCAATACTATGACGCAAAATCCCCGATGCTGACGAGTTCATGTTTGTCTCCAGAAATCGGAAGATTTTACACTGTGCATTTCGCTATGAAAAAGAGTTCAGCATTAAAATCGTCATGGTAGAATGGAGATAAACCTAGAGTGTTTGAAAATCAGAGACATGTTATACTGGATTGATAGCGAGTAAATTTTAAACTGAAACCGAACTATTTTTGGGGAATAATAGAGTAAATCCCAGTTCTAAGAAAGCATTCGTAAATAGAGTGTAAAGGATCTAGTGTTACCCTAAAACTGATTGAATTGTAACGCTGGGAGGAACGAGTATTAAATTAGAACTGATTTAAATAAGATTAAATCGAGGACTGACCTGGGTTTTAAATGATTGCGGGTCGCACTTCTTCACTGTCATCTTAGCATTCTTAGCATCGTTAGCTTGGAGACACAAGGCAGGGTTGATCTTGCTGTGGAGCTGTTTATGTATGGAATAAATGTCAGAAAAGACCTATGGCATTGATGTCCTGTTTATATACTTATGTTCATATTTGATTGTTATATGTATTTTTGTCCCATTGGTAAATCATTCTTGTTTGGGTCAAGTGTCTGTTATATGAGTTATATAAAATGCGTGTTATAATATCCTCTTCAAATTGAGAGGCAACAAATGTTGCCGTAAATATGATCAGAAAGTTTTGAGAAGGTTATGTGGACACATCTCATATGCCCGGTCAACAACTGCCCGCGTGAGGCCACATCGTGAACTGTTAGCTTTCAAAACACACATGATAACTTATTTCTACCTAGAGGTATATCATTTGTTTGTTGATGTGCCCATGTACATTTTATGAACTTCTGGTTTCTAGCTAACGCGGAGGGTTAAAGTTTAAATCTCAATATAAAGTTATTGAGATATTGTTCATCTCAGCATACACTGCACGATATGGCGCTTAACTGTTACAGTTGTTACTCATCATCATTGCAATGTACTTAATATCAAAACTTAATATCATTAAACTGAACCTGAAGTACATACCAATCCATATTTCATAGCTTTGTTTGGTAGAAACGCTTCCGGAAATATGTTATCTAAATACCACTGGAAACTTTTACATTGCAGCTTCCTTCTGAGCTCGACACGGGCTGAAACATCGCCGTAGTTGGCCTGAAACAAGTGTAACAGCATCAAATATTGTGTATATTTTATTGTAATTTTTAATTTAATTGTGACTGAATACAATATTCAGTCAAGCAAATCTTTTAACCTAGTACTTCACACTTAGCTTACCTAACAATCTCACTTCAGCTTTTGCATGAGCATTTTGCACTCACTTAATCACCAGTGCACTATCAAACAATAGCCTGCCCCAAGCGCGACCCTTCTCTTTCTCTTGTTTCTTGCTTTTCAGCTTCTGTCTTTGTAGATATAGTGTTTAGGTATAGTTTTAGAATTTACTCCTTAGATTTCTGTCAGGAGGTGCAGAGACTTTGTCTGTTGCATTTGTGTTTTTCATTGTGGATCTTTTGTGTTATTCATAAGGATCTTTTGGATTTGGAATCATATAAGCAAGATGTTGATGATGATGATGACGTAACATGAAGTCTTGTGGTTTAAACCCAAGTCCACACACTTGGGTTTATTTATTATAGTTTCATTGTGTTGCAATAAACTATTGCTGGCCATATTGCGAACAACAACCATCGTCTGTGTTTTGTTACCACCGCACACTCGACTCGGTTTCAATGGAGCCCCCAGTGAGGAACATGGCCTGATTACCACCAGACAGTGACGTAGTCCGATACGTCATCAACGTGAGACCATCTTGTGTTTTGACTATAAATATGTGAACTCTATGTGAGATATGTGAACTGATTCAGAGACATTTTTTATTGATGAACATTTCTATGTCTTCTTTGAATTTGTGTATTTTTGTATGACCATGTATTGATATGATGAAATGATGACTTTGCGCCTGTTTATTTACATGTACTTGCTTTTGATTGTATGATATGTATGTACATGTATTTGTTGCCTGTGTTACCAGTGTTCATATTCGTGTTTATAACATGCATGTATCTTATGTCATGATGCCTGCGTGCACATGATGTGTTTCTGTGGTACCATTTCTTACCTTACTTAGTGAGCGCTCACAACTTGGTTCTTAGTTAATTAGCTTAGTTAGTTTAATTGATACACTTTAAGTTAGTAGTTAATTACTCTTGTTTACCCTGTGTTTGCGTGACATGATGTGATTGCTACTTGTGTTTGTGATTTGTGTGAATTAAAATGTTAAATAAACTTTAACTAAATAAAACTGCTAGGGTTCAATAAAGTATAACCAAATTAAGTATGTAGGGATTGCGTTGTGTTCATAGGGTTTGGTGTTCATAAGTTATATTGGTTCTTTGTGTCATATTCTTGTGTTTGCTTCTTCAATATGGGTTAGTTCATCTTCTGGTTTAGCTTATTTTCTGGTTTAGTTTAATTGTGATTGCTTTCTTCCTTCTGCTTCTTTATCCCCATGTCCCTGCGCGCGTGCATATAGCATTACACTTTGCATTTGTACACATGCACATATTTTGTTTTCACACTTTCATCATAATAATCTGTAATCATACAGTGTGTGAAGTATTTAAATTTCAATCTTTAAATTTCAATTCATCTTAGTATTTCAATGTAATCATGGTGCAAGTTCTCTTTCAGGTTGTTAAAACATCTGTTATGTTTATCAATCCGTATCCACTTCCTTAGATTTAAACGCAATCATTAGTGATATCCTATTATTATTAAATTTTGCCACTTGTAATACTTCATTCAAACATGAGTGAACCACCGCCGGACGAGATCAAGAATCTCATTTCTGCATTTTCAAAACTAGGTACTTGGCCGAGTGTTGACAATCCGGAAGATTTGATAGACTGGATGAAAAAGTACACTCAGCCTAAGTTCAAACCTGGGGATGCAACACAGGAGGTCAAGTCTAGTTCCCCTAACCCTCAACCCATTGCCCAAGCACCTGTTAATATTTCACAGGCCCCTAAGTTGCCTTTATTTTCAGGTGAGAAGAAGGGTGAGACCTCTTTTGAAGTTTGGCACTACCATGTCAAATGTTTGATTCAGCAAGGGTCACTGTCCAATGATACTGTTAGTACAGTAGTGCGGCAGTCATTGCGTGGCAGAGCAGCTACTGTTGCTATGTGCCAGGGACCCGATGCTGACATCAAACTTCTTCTTTCGAAGTTAGCAGCTACCTTTGGTACTGTTGACAGAGGTCAAGCTCTTCTTGCTCATTTCTACTCTGCAAGGCAAGAAGACACAGAGGAAGTCTCACAATGGGCGTGCAGGTTGGAACAGCTACTCCTACAGGCAGACACACAAGCACCAGTTTCCATGGATACAAGAGACGACATGCTGAAGAACCAACTGTGGTTAGGATCAAGACCGGAACTTCGGGACCAGACAGCCCACATCTTTGACCCTGGATGTACCTTTGATGACCTCCTCAGAGCCTTGCGTCGAGCTGAAGTGGATATACAGCAGAGAGGACCTGGATCCAAGAAGAGGATTCCTACTCCTAGTATGGCGGCTGTAACCACGAAGGACTCTGAGCTGACGGAAATCAAGGGGATGCTTAAGCAGCTATCATCCGAAGTTTCAGAGATGAAGAAGAAGCAGAACCGTCCACATCCTGACCCGGTATCATGGAGCAACCAGGGACCTCCTGTCCCTCAAGGACCCCCGCCATTCCTTCAGCCACCCCCTCACCAGTGGACACCCCCTACCCCTCAGCAGTGGACACCTCCTGCTCCCTCACAGTGGTACCCACAGGACACAGGCCACACAGATTTCCAGCGACCATCCAAGGATCCCATCACAGGAGAGCCTATATGCTTTAGGTGCAAGCAACCAGGACACCTACAGTATGGATGCCGAGTTCGCCTGGATCACAGTCGCTCTTTAAACAGGAAGAAGCCTATGGGACGGGGCCACTCATAGGCTACAAGAAACGACGCCCCTTTGTAAAGCAACAAGTCGCACAGCTCGTCGGAGAACCCAACGAAGGAACAGTCTTCATTAACAACATTGAGACTAAAGCACTTTTTGACACCGGCTCTACTGTTTCTACTGTCTCGAACACTTTTTATCAAACGTTTCTTTCTGATATTCCTCTCAAACCTCTTGATGTGTTTTTGCAGATTGACTGTGCAGATGGCCAAAATCTTCCATATTTTGGGCACATCGAAGTCAATCTAACAGGCACAGGTTCTATCTCTTCTTTACCCTGCTTACTTTTGGTTGTTCCTGATACTGCTTACAACTTAAAAGTTCCTATCCTTCTGGGCACCAATATCCTCTCCACATGCATGGAATCCTGCAAGGAACAGTATGGAATGCGATTCCTACAACAAGCGGACATCCACACTCCTTGGTACATCGCATTCAGGAACATCATTCTGCAGGACAAGGAACTGACGAGGAACAATTACTCTCTGGGTAAGATCAGAAGTGCAGAGAATGAGCGACTAATCGTACCACCAAACACAGAGCGAGTCATTGAAGGATACATCAGCAACCCACTTGTGTAGAGGGATACAGTTGCTATGATACAGCCAACTACAGGATCCGCTATACCTTCTGACCTTGACATAGCGCCTACTGTAGTCAACTACCACCACAGAGACAAGATAATGGTCCAAGTCCACGTCGCCAACGTCACAACAAGGACAGTTGCCATCCCAACCCGTGCAGTATTGTGTGAGCTTCAGGTTGTCAACGTTGAGGATCTTCCAACAGAGGTTAATCAAGTTGAAGGCCAAGACGTCATTAATCTTATGAGCTTTGAGGAAGGAGCCGTGACACCTGAACAGCTAAAGGATGGGATTGAAGTCATCAAGAGATATGAAGATATATTCACCCATGGCGAGACAGACTTAGGACATGTCCCCAACGTGAAGCATCGGATTGACCTTGAAGATGAACGACCTTTCAAGCAGAGGCATAGACGCATCGCTCCATCTATGTACCAAGAGGTCAAGGAGCATCTTCAACAACTGCTTGCAAGTGGAGTCATCCGTCACTCTTACAGTCCATGGTCATCTAATGTTGTCTTGGTAAGGAAAAAGAATGGGAAACTGCGCATGTGTGTTGACTTCCGCCAGCTCAACCGCCGGACCATTAAAGACAGTTACTCTCTGCCAAGAATAGAAGAGATGTTCGACGCACTCGCAGGAGCCAAGTTCTTCAGTACTCTGGATATGAAGTCTGGATACCATCAGGTGGAGATAGAAGAATCACACAAGGAGAGGACAGCCTTCGCCGTCGGTCCCTTGGGATTCTTTGAATACAACCGTATGCCATTCGGTCTCTGCAACAGCCCTGCAACATACCAAAGGGTGATGAACGAATGTTTCGACTGCCTCCACCTCAACATATGCCTCATCTATATGGACGACATCATAGTATTCTCGAATACTTTTGAGGAACATCTTCAGCGCCTCGATCAAGTCTTGAAGAGAGCAAGAGACACAGGAATGAAGCTGAGCCCAGACAAGTGCTCATTCTTCAAGAAAAAGATCAAGTTCCTCGGGCATATTGTTTCTGAAGATGGCATAGAGACAGATCCAGATAAGATCCAGAGAGTACTCGACTGGCCAACACCTACAGATCCAGATGACATTCGCCGATTCCTTGGATTCGCAGGCTATTACAGGAAATTTGTGAAGGATTTCTCCAAGATCGCCAAGCCACTCTCAGCCTTAATGCCATCCACCAAGACAAAGACAAGAAGGAATCGCCAACCTCAACCTGACAAACCATGGCAATGGGGACCAGAACAGGAAGCAGCGTTCAAGAAAATCAAGACATGCTTATCAACACCGCCAGTCCTTGGATACGCTGACTACACAAAGCCATTTGAAGTTCACACCGACGCCAGTGGCCAAGGACTTGGAGCTGTCTTGTATCAGGACCAGGATGGACAGAAGAAGGTCATCAGCTACGCAAGCAAGGGGCTGAGTAAGTCAGAGAGTAACTATTCGGCACACCGACTTGAGTTCCTTGCACTTAAGTGGGCTGTGACGGATAAGTTCAAGGATTATTTATACGGAAATACATTCACTGTATATACCGATAATAATCCCCTGACATATATACTCAGCTCTGCAAAGTTGGATGCTACAGGTCACCGCTGGCTAGCGTCACTGTCAGCTTACAACTTTGACATCATCTACAGGCCAGGGCTCAGCAACGCAGACGCAGATGGACTCTCAAGGTTACCAGGGATTGAGGCTGAACAACAGAAGAAGATACCATCAGAGTCGGTCAGAGCTGTGTGCAATCCCTTGCAGGAACATCCACTTGTGCACAGCCTGTGCTTCTCAGCAACTCCTAACCTGCAAGACCTTGAGGATCCTGAAGACACCCTGGAAGTGATGACCAACAGAGATTGGAGAAAGGCTCAAGCAGCAGACACCATCTTGGCACCATGGATCAATCTTGTCAGAAGAAACCTCAAGCCAAGAAGACAGGATTATCCCCCTTGCCAAGCCAACACCGCACTGCATCGGAACTTTGAC
Source organism: Phorcus lineatus (assembly GCA_921293015.1). Lineage (NCBI taxonomy): Eukaryota > Metazoa > Mollusca > Gastropoda > Trochida > Trochidae > Phorcus > Phorcus lineatus. The sequence goes on along the minus strand of OV121092.1, from coordinate 43,832,617 downwards.
AGCCTACTACTAAAGGAAGGAATTCTCTACAGGAAAGTTAACATCAATGGAGAGGACCGATTGCAACGAGTGTTACCATCTGCTCTGATTGAAGACGTGCTTAGAGGACTCCATGACGATGTAGGACATCCAGGAAGAGAGAGAACCTTGTCCCTTCTCCGTGATCGTTTCTTCTGGCCAGGCATGGCCAAGGACGTAGAAGACTGGGTTCAAGGTTGTGACAGATGTCTAAGAAGGAAGTCCCCTACAAACAGCAGAGCATCTCTAGTGAGTATCACCACCACACAGCCACTCGAGCTTGTCTGCCTTGACTTTCTCTCTCTAGAAGCATCAAAGGGAGGACACCAGAACATACTAGTCATCACGGACCACTTCACTAGATATGCACAGGCCATTCCAACGAAGAACCAGACTGCAAGAACAACAGCAGAAGCATTCTACAGGAACTTCATCATGCATTACGGAATTCCGAAGAGGATCCACAGTGACCAGGGTGCCAACTTCGAGAGTAAGCTGATGAAGGAACTGTGCAGCATCTTAGGAATGGAGAAGAGTCGGACTACACCTTATCACCCTATGGGCAACGGTATGGTTGAACGGTTCAACAGGACACTGCTTGACATGCTCGGGACACTCCGGCCAGACAAGAAAGCAGATTGGAAGACCTACGTTGCGCCGCTTGTCCACGCCTACAACAGCATTCGGCATGAGTCCACCAACCAGTCTCCATTCTACCTGATGTTTGGCCGTGAACCTCGTCTCCCCATTGACTTGGCCTTCGGGATAGAGCTCAACAGGAACCATCCTTCACTCTCCGTCTACTCAGAGAACCTCAAGAAGAAGCTCCAGGATGCGTATGAGCTCGCTTCCAAGGCATCCCAGACAGCCAAGGACAAGCAGAAGGCCAGTTACGACTTGAAGACGAGAGGAGCAACAGTCCAGACAGGGGACAGAGTTCTGGTGAAAGCCTTAGCCTTTGATGGTAAGCACAAGTTGGCGGATCGTTGGGAAGAGGAACCTTATGTGGTTCTCTTGCAACCAAACCAGGACATCCCTGTGTTTGTTGTGCAGAGAGAATCTGGCGAGGGGAGGAAGAGGACATTGCACAGGAACCATCTTCTACCTATCGGATCAGTTCCAACGATCCAAGAGAAGGAAACAACACCACCTGTCAAGAAGCCAACAGCAAAACCCAGGACAACAGTCAAGAAGACACCACCGAAGAAGACAATTGAAGAGGACAGCCAGGAGGACAATGAATCGGCAGTTGATGCTCCATTTATCTTCACAGGCATAGCTGAAGATGTATCCGTCATCAGTGAAGAGACTGTGGGAGAGAGTGTGGCTACTTCAGAGACAACGGGTGACGATCTACGGTCTCTTGGAGTAGCAGGTGAAGCTTCTGGTGGTGACGACCACAGCACTGGAGACAGCAGCACAGAAGCAGATCCGGATGCAGAAGAACCAGCTGACACACAAGAGGAGCAAGATGATTCAGTTGAGGTTGAAGAACCACCACCTGCGCCTCCTGATGCTGTACCTCAGCCTGTACCTCAGCCTGTACCACCACCAAGAAGGTCTACACGAGAGTCCAAGAAACCAGCCTGGCAGACCTCTGGAGATTATGTGATGTCACAGACCACGGATCCTGATTGGCAGCAGAAGAGCCGTCGGTTGGAGCAACTGGCGGCATCCGGGATCCTTAGACACATCAGTACCAGCATCTCCAAGGCACTTCTTTCCCTTGTTGACGAGGAACAAGAATGACGAGGACGTCATTTTTCAAGGGAGGGAAGAATGTAACAGCATCAAATATTGTGTATATTTTATTGTAATTTTTAATTTAATTGTGACTGAATACAATATTCAGTCAAGCAAATCTTTTAACCTAGTACTTCACACTTAGCTTACCTAACAATCTCACTTCAGCTTTTGCATGAGCATTTTGCACTCACTTAATCACCAGTGCACTATCAAACAATAGCCTGCCCCAAGCGCGACCCTTCTCTTTCTCTTGTTTCTTGCTTTTCAGCTTCTGTCTTTGTAGATATAGTGTTTAGGTATAGTTTTAGAATTTACTCCTTAGATTTCTGTCAGGAGGTGCAGAGACTTTGTCTGTTGCATTTGTGTTTTTCATTGTGGATCTTTTGTGTTATTCATAAGGATCTTTTGGATTTGGAATCATATAAGCAAGATGTTGATGATGATGATGACGTAACATGAAGTCTTGTGGTTTAAACCCAAGTCCACACACTTGGGTTTATTTATTATAGTTTCATTGTGTTGCAATAAACTATTGCTGGCCATATTGCGAACAACAACCATCGTCTGTGTTTTGTTACCACCGCACACTCGACTCGGTTTCAATGGAGCCCCCAGTGAGGAGCCCCCAGTTTCACAAGCAATTGAAGTATGGTCACGTAACTATAAAAAGTGTTAATTTGTGTGAGAAAACCAATGAAAACATTAATCAAATAATCATCAGTCACCAAGTCATTGGCCGTCAAGGGTTCATAATAACATATTTTTACAGGGATCGTTTGAAATGAATATCGATTTTTGAAAATGTCTATCACATTTTGAGTTTAACACCTTTCTCGTGTTCATTAGAATATGAACTTCATCCATATGCTTTATTCTCCCATATTTATCCATAGTGGTAGAAGAATGACCCTGTATTCCTTAGCATGGTACTTATTAAAAAGGTCCTTTAATGATAAAGCAGGGTCTACTTTGCATATCAGTTGGGATGGGTCTAATTGAAAACCTTACACTATCGGGATCCACTCTGCTATTGCTCGAGCTTGTACCATACAGCACCGCTACGGGTTGAGGCATTGTCCAAGTAACGTTAAACCATAGCTAAATCACCAACTATCATTCAAGCTATTTCAAACGGTAAATTGCCCATCGTCAAAATTTCAACGAGAGATGTGACTCACCAGTTCAATGTTATTATACTTGGAGTAGAGGTACTGGTATTCATCCATCCACACGACGGCAGTACGTACAGAGTTGAAGGTCAACGCGTAGGAGTTTTTAGAGTTGACGTTGACATTCCGGTTTCTGAAGATGTGAGCAATGACGGAGCAGGGAATAATCTCCAGTGTTCCTCCGCACATCCATATCTAGAATTATCAAGTTTATATCAGCCTTGTAAGCCTGGCAATGATTTTAGCAGGTAAAAGCTTTTGTTGCATCGTATTTCAATGAAAAATCAAAACTCTCTGATCAAGGCATAACTCGGTCAGCATCCCTGCTTCAAGTAAACCTTACTGAGCTGCGCCAATTCGTGTTTAAACTCCAGCGCTGTAATTGGCAATACGTACCACACTCCAGGAGATTTATAGATTTATTATAAAGTTCAAATGCGGTTCACAAGCACACGGGCACACAAAGATGACAAAATGCAGTAAGGGTGAAATGAGTGATACAATAAGGGGAAGGTTGTAAAACTGAGAGAAAATGACAGATATCATAAAATGTTATGAAAAGCACAAAGGTTGCTGTCAATCCTGTTTTTCGCGGTTATGAACAACCAGGAAAACAAGAGGGATATAGAAATATTCAAAGATAACACTTCATGTTGTTTAAAACCTTTTGCAATGATTTGATTTCCCAAGTTGCAATATGAGCATATGATCCTACAGTGCAGTCATCATTACAATTTACACCAAACAAAATGTGAAAGACAACCAAGGCTTCACGAAATGCAACCATCCTGTCTCAGGATAAGACGTATAGCTGACGCTCCACTCTTCTGAGCGTCAGCTATACGTCTTACCCTGAGACAGGATGGAAATGCAACATGCATTTCTTACTTGGCATATTGAAAAATACAATACCTAACTACTTACAATTGTGTGGTTGTGTATATCTTATAAATGTATGAATCATTTTAAAAAATCAAATACCTACCCTGAATGATATTTCTAAGTTTTCAGCTCCCCACAATACCATCTTATCGTCGTAAGATCCAATGTGGTAAAAGTAGTTTCTGTCGATTGAAAACAGCCCGCCTGCCATTGTAGGGGTCCTGGGAATAGAGAAGTTGTTACTTCCGGTATAAATTTGAATATTTGAAACACAATGGCTACATGTAATTGAAGGTTCATTAAAGCTCCATTGAAGTAAAGTGAGAAAAGTGATTAAGTCGTTTCAGATAGTATGAGTTTCATTTACTGGTTTTGATTATCAATTATTGAGCATAGGTAATATTTTCTAAATATGACAACATGAAATAGAACGGTAGCATATCAGCTACGTATGACAAGACAACAACCTTCAACGATACGAGTTAATTCTGAAAGGTACTGCGAATAAAACGTACCGGATATCATTTTAAATTTCAAAACAATACGCAGTTACCTCATGGGAGAAATGGGCGTCGCTCTTGCCTTCACGTCTGCAGGCATCCATATGAATGCCATCCGCCAATCAAACACGCCCATTGGCACCGTGGATGCGCTGGTGAAAGGAACGAACTGGAAGGTGTCTTGGTCTATCGAAGGAATCACCGGCCACACCACTGCAGTGGAGTTCTGCTTGATTCGTGTCAGCAATGGAGGAAGCCAGTCTAGAATTCGAATACAAAATGATTTTGCGAAAAGAAGACAAAATTATAAAGAGAGCATATGTTACAGATATGTTAGTAAGGTTAATCAAATTGAGAGAAGGACGTTTGGGAAATGAAACGTTGCATTTGGTACTGCATATCCACTAAAACATCGAGTTAAAAAATCCAACTGAAAATGTATGTACACTGAAAGATCAAAATGTTAACAAATAAGTAAATGCAAATTAAATATATACATATAATATATACGTATAATTCTGTTTCTCTTTGGTTAAATATGAAAACCCATAGATTTAGATGATTTAGAGTCGGGTTTAGCTCATCCCAGGCACTCGTTAATCAAGGTATTGAATTTTCATAAGTTCGTAAAAATTAAAATTAGCATATTATCTTTGATAACATTTCATTATTGATAGTGTGAAGATACAGCAAATGAAGAGGTAACACAACGAAGACAGTTAGAATTTAAAAGCACTAATGTATAATCTCAATGTGTTGACTTTTTTCTATTATTGTCTTAAATTCCTGTATAATTGAAAGGTGAGAATGTCCATTACTCGAGTTCGAGACGAGTCCGACCCTTCGAGTACCCGAGTACAATCATATGCACCCGTGGTGTCCATGTTGTCAACTCACCAGTGGCACACTCTATATGAGAATCCAAGAAGGTCAGGACTTGTCCGGTCGCTATTTGGGCACCGAAAAGACGACTTCGTATCAAACCTTCACGCTGCTTGTTACGTAAAATCTTCACTTTTGGAAACCGTCTCATGTATACTTCGAGAGGTTTACCTAAATAATCTGAAAATTTGATGTACTTTTTATAAAGATCTTTGAGCAAACTCAGAAAACTTGATATAAGTAAACAGTCTATAAAAAAGAATTATCGTCGAGTTATCTGTTAGCAAACATCATGTGTTTTCGGTCAATCATTTTAATTTTTCTGAAACAAACTAGCAAATTCGTAGGAACAGCTAGGAGTAGGAAATTAAATCTACCAAGTTTAGGTGAAAAGGGCAAATGCATGAAAATATCACATTTTGAAAATTTTCTATTGCAATATTTTTTAGGAATGAAAATCTTACAGCTTTCAAATCTTTGGCTTCAAACTTTTTAGATGTTTTACTTCTATTTCTTCAAATTCAATTAATTGCTTATTTGCACTTTTAGAACAAACGATAGTTTTTCTATTGTAACATTCATTTTCATAAGAGTAATTCTTATTTTAGATATTTTGGAAGTTTAAAAATGGGAAAAATCAAAGGGAGCTCAGGCTATTAAACATAGAATTTTAAACCATAATTAATAGTATTCATGTGAGAAAAAGGTCAAATCTTTGATGAACCATATCCTATATCATTTATTAGACATTAATAAAATGTACAGCGCAACTCTTTTACCATAAATGGCATAATCAGAAAAATCGTCAACGAGGATGATCTCCCTTAGAAGATGAGGTGGCGCTGTTCTGATGATGGAGTGGATAGTTCTCACGAGAACAGACCAAGCCTCGTTCAGGAACGTGATGATGACACTGGTGTCTGGGAGATCATCTGGATACGTCTGAGACAGGCAGCTGAATTGAAGAAAACACTCACATCTGAGCTTCATCTGTCTGTCAGTTTTAATGTCACGATGGTCGCTTTTGGATCTTTCTGTTATCTTATTTAAATTAATTTCAACGACTTGAGAAGATTATTATCTACACAGTCAAATGCTTTAAAAGTTGTTAGTTGGACAAAACTTTACCGAAAATCAAAATGTTGTAAAGAGTTGTAAAACCTACAGTCAATATCGAATGGTATTGGATGAACCATTGGTTTTCAAGGTGTTTCGCGTAGGAAGCACATAGGTTCACTATTTTGTAAAGCAGGGGTAATATTGAACAATTCATCGAGGAAGTGTTGGTACATTAAATGTAACTTGTACAACAACAACGATCTTCGGAAAAGGGGTATTTTAAATAGTGTATAATACGCAGGCGAATTGACCTACAATCTGAATGAAATAACCCAACATAGAACATATTAGGCAGACACATATCGATATTAATCGAGCCTTATTTTCCTAGTAACATCTGTCACATGTAGAGTAGAAATACCCAATCCCTTTGATTACAATCAAGCAAGGTTAGTTGTGCATTATGCGCCTCTGTTTCAACCGTTGAGAGGGTTGCATCTCTTGCACATGCTCGATGTACACATATGTCTTTAAAGTACCGACGTCAATCGAGTGAGTCACTGAAAACCTCATTAGATAAATTGGAGACGGAATCCGTTTTCGAGGTCAAAGACGAAAAATTCACAAGCTTTACAGGCATTTGGAAATTGCGGAATATGATCCATTTTTTACCACTGGTTACCAGAGAAGTTTATATGTGGAGAATTTGTAGTTTTCTGTGTATGCAATGTTTGCAAATATATACGATAGTGATAAAACTCACAGAGGGTCCCTGGCTGTAGGTAGAGGCAATCGGTCGACAGAGATGAGATCACTGATGTAGTTGTTGAAGGCGTTACGCTGATACCCCTCGTCATAGCGCTTCTGTTCTACAGGACTCAACAGCGTTCTGTTTACGTGCACAGCTGACCCGTTCTGACCTGCGACAAGTTATGACATTCATATACATTATATATTAAAATTAACTTTTGTTAGACTTAATGATTAAGTGAACTAAATATCACATATGTATCATAATTTGTTTTAAATATCTATAGTACTACATTGGAAAGTAGGAATTTACTCTAGGAAGCATACAATATATTGAAATTCAAGAGTTACTTTTTTGAGTAACTTTGGAAAATCATTTTCTTATCAATTCAAGAAATATTGTATTACAGTGCGAGCTACATGTTGCATTTTTTTAACGAGAGCTCGCATTGCAATAGGATATTTCTTGAATAAATCATTAAATGATTTCCAAAGTTAATTGCGTTAACTACTATTTTAAAAGATATCATATATATGATCGCGTTATCAGAGGAGATTTTATAACTGTTAACCGCTTTCATCTTGCAAACAGGCATCAAACCCCCACCTTAGATAGAAAGTTACCAAGTTTCAGGTTAGAGAATGTCTGTGTGTTACAGATATAAATATACATAAATACATTTGACACACATAGCGACAAAATATGCTCTACATCAATAACATTCCTATCTTTAAAAGAGAAAAGCGATTTCATGTCGGTGTGTTTTTGCCCAGGTTTCGTTCTCACTATTTATTTTTTTGAGTGCGAGTATACACAAAATATAAGTTAAATTCTCAGGGTACTTACTGATAACGTTATCGTAAATATGTTATTTTTAAAATGATGGTTAACGCCAATAACATGCAACGTTAATACAGTTATTTCCCTGTCCACATGTCTTTTGAATATAACAATATTACGAATATTGCTATTTCTGATGTACCACCTACTGTTTTTTACGTTAACATTTTCCGAGAGAAAAATAGCTTTAGTGTCCTGTTAATCAAAATCAATATCAAGAAACCCTGTAATGGGTTAATTTCCATATTCATGCGTCAGTCTATTTGGATGTGTATTTTATTTAGCCTGTTAATTCCTGTTGAGAACGGTTGTTTTTTTGAAGATTTTTCGTTAAATAATGACTTCCTTCTTGATAAAGTTCTGATTGTTGCAGTCTAGCTTGTACAAATTCTCTTATTGTATTATTACACCTAATAAGATAGAGTTAAAAGAACAACTTTTACTGAAATAAATGCAAATTGTGATGCTGAATAAGAAAATGGCAGTGATGAATACGATACTTAATGCAAAAGATGATAACCAATACTTCATCAAATTCAACTTTAAACTATCTTCTATTTCGCACACCACAATGTATCTCAACTCATTATATGAGCGTTGAATGATCTTCTGAGTGCTAGCTTATGGTTGCAATCGTTATATTAATTTATACTCTAACACCAGCCGAAACAAATGCAATGATATAGCGGGATCGATTGCGGCATGTTTTGGTTAGGATGAATGATGCAACTCGATAGGGTGTCCTAATTTATATACAGTCGAACATGTATGAGCGGTCACCTCCATGCTCCACCGGCTTGATGCGGCCACCCTAAACCCCTCCCACTGTAATTACTCAATTCTGTATACATTCAAATGTGAATTATAGCTTTTAGGCTGCACATCAAGCAATTTCAAACAATTTACTTCCCCTCCTCACAATTTACGATACAAAAGAATGGCCATGTATAGTGCATGTCGTGCTACGTTTAATTTTCCACAGAAAAAGAACCAATTACTGATACATATGACGACCCAATGATTTGTGTTAAGTTTTTTGTCCTTATTTGATGACTGCCTGCTGAAGAAAAATATACATATGAATCTATATCATAGCCATATAAATTAACCATATTCATATGTAAAATGTTGAAATGTTGAAATATCTATCGTATTTCTCAGTTTGTCAGAGTTAAAAGTTATTTCCCTGCTGAAATGGTTGTAATTGGATATTTTATAAAAAAAAATTAATTTAAAAAAGATATAAGATATTAAAAATTTTGTATCCGAATTACGTATTTAAACAGCAGCTTCTCAGGAGGGTTTCTCACTAGTTTGCATTTCCTGTTTGATGTAATTATTTGTTAGTAATGTTTTTTCAATCGGAAACTTATTATTTTAATCAAAAAGGTATGAACGAATAATCACGAAAAGATGTATCGCAGTTCATACAAAAATTCACTTTAAAATATTTAGATTTATATAACAGATATCACGTGTACCTACCCTTGCCGTTGTCCCCAAAAATCAGAGGTGGAATAACGACAGCTTCTTCCTTAACGAAGTCATTAGCAGGAGGTATTATTTCCATTGGTCTATTTTCCAACTTCTCTTTTTCGGCAGCAATATTCTTTTCATCGTCTTTGACAAAATTAACAGCACCTTTTGCCTCACCATGCTCACCGATCTTTACATTTTGTTCATCTTGATTATCGACTTTGTTTGCAGCTGTTTGAACAGCCTTCAAATCATTTTCCATGTTTTTAACATTATTGCCGATCACGTTTGCAATATTGTTCCTCTCTTTGGCAACACCGTTTTCAACTTCTTCATTGTCACCTTCTTTCGCACCACCAACAATTTCTTCTACACCATCCCTTTTAATTTCTGGTACTCCATTTTCATCGTCTTTGACAGCAATGTGTACATGGTTTTCAATATTTGTATCTTTCAATCTATCACTATCTTCCTCTTCATTTTCAACTTCAATGTGTTCTACATCATCCTTATTATCTATAACTTCTTTAATAATGTTACCACCAATATTATCACCAATGTTTTCACCGTTATTACCACCAATGTTTTCACCATTATTAACACCAATGTTTTCACCGTTATTTTTTTCAATGTTTTCACCACCATTTTCTCCGATATTTTCACCGTTATTTCCGACTATTTCCTGCCCGTCCTCATGGGGCAAGAAAAGGTTCATTTTTGGATGTGCTCTTGAAGTGGAATACTTCTGTTCCGTTAATAGAAACGTAATCAACGTCATAAGGAACAGGATAATTAAAAAAAGATATATCCACGTTCTTGGAAGTATTGCCATTCTCTTCCTAGTTATTTTCCGCTTCATTTTCTAATTTTGATCACTAGTCTCTCCTGCTAATTATTTCTTTGTCAGGAACATTTTTGTTTTAACATTATCTGAAAGTATGAAAGATTGGAGATATAATGTTCAAACTCTTGGAATGTTATAACTTCAATTTGTGAAGTTTCTCATTATATCAGCTGTTATCGAGTGTTTTACATGATATTTGCATGTAATACGTTATGAATAAAAAGCGGTTTTGGATTTATAATGTATACGATTGGATATGGTGATGACGAAGTAATATAAGTATTCAAATGCTACTTTCATTACAAATATTACTTATTCAAATTTATCGATGTATTACACAATTTTTGAACTATTCATTATTTGGATACTATTGTTTTAAAAAAAACATACTCACGTGAAAGGTCTCCACAGTTTGTTAATTTGACGTTTATCAGCTTTTATTCACTTACTAAAACAACTTGGCGGGGGACGAGATGGATCCTTTACGGCACAGACTATGGTACTTCAGGTAAACATAAAAATCGATCAACGTTAAACTCACGATTCAAGTCAGTATTCCTTATTATCCGTAAGGCATTCGATGATTAGTTTTCCATTCTTTTCAGAATCGTTTTCAGCCTGGGTCACACAGTCGAAGGATGATTGATTCCGTTACACGTATGCACACGTGTTAGACAAATAATGAAATTTTCGATAAATCGCAAAGAGTTCACTGAGGATTGATTCGTAACTTTACTCAGACGGCAGCTGTGACACGCACAAAGCAGACTCTTTTGCATGAAGGCACATGTTGAAAGAGGATATTACACGAGTACCCATGTTATACTCATGAGTTCTACATTTTGTTGTTCTGGGGGACAACATGGAATATATCATATACATTTATAAGCATAAGTGTCCAAACATAAGTAAAATATAGTAGAATGATAGACCTATCAATTGTTGAATTGAGAAATTGCGAAAAAGTTTCTTTCCAATGAATCAGGTATTTTAAAAATGCTCGGATAACGAGTCATTTGGTACCAAAATCGACTATAAGTCAACGAAAATATGAACGTTTTGATTATAATATAAATAATAATAAACCAGTTCATATGACATTCACATACGAATTCAGAATAGAATATGTCATCTACATGAAATTTGCAATTACATTTCCTTTCAGACATCAGAACATCGAATCTTGGTCTAAAGCGTCTCTTGCTGAATAATACTGGTCCTCTGTGTAATGATAATAGTCTTCTGATGACATGGACTGGTCATCTGTTTTGATACTGATCCCATGTTGAATGATACCAGTCCTCTGTTGAATGAGACCGGTCGTCTTTTGAATGAGATTGCTCCTGTGTTGAATGGTACTGATTTTCAAAAAATAAAATTGGTCCCACGTTAAATGCAATTGGTCCTCTGTTAAATAAAAGTGGTCCTCTGTTGAATAAAAGTGGTCCTCTGTTGGATGATACTGGTCTTCTGTTGAAAGATCCAGATCCTTTGTTGAATCAGAAAGATCCTCTGTTGAAAGATCCAAATCCTGTGTTGAATGAGAAAGATCCTCTGTTAAACGATACATATCCTGGATTGAAGGAGACTTATCCTATGTTGAATTGGACTTGTTGTATCACGGTTGTATAAGACCGGTCCTCTCTTGAATGATACAGATCCTGTGTTGAATGATACCAATCCTGTGTTGAATGAGACTTGCCTTCAGTAGAATTAGACTGGTCCTCTTTTGAATTAGACTGGTTCTCTGTTGAATGAGACTGTTCCTTTGGTATAATGAAGTGGTTGTCTCTTGAATTAGACCGATCCTCTCTTGAATAAGAACGCTCCTTCGACGGCATAAACTTCAATCTATCTATAAGGACATAGAGCTTGCTTCCATAAAATTAATTTCGTTGATGCTTTCTGTAAACCAACGTTTCTAGGTTTATAATCTTAATTAAAGTGCAATCAACATTTCAACTAGGCTGACATTGATCAGGCAACAGTTGTGAGTAAGCACTTATGACAATACGTTGTTAAAAAATACTATACCTGACTAGTGAAATGTCCTCTTTGTTTCTCTTCAATGAAATGCGAATCAGAATTTAGAAACATATAGAGAGGACTTGAAACATTTTCGTGTGGGTGAGGTAAATGCTGATTGAAATGAGAAGTCTGTTCGGTGTTTTAGAAATATAATTCTCAGGACGTTCATATATTTGATAACATCAAAATAGATATTGTAATACTGTTTGAAATGATTCATAGATAAACACTTTAAAGCACAGTAATGTCACCGTCGATTGTGTTTCGATTGTTTTGTTTGACATTGATTTTACTGTAAAACCTTTAATTGTTTTTATAGCCTTAAACATACAGAAGATATTTCAGGATAGACCGTAGCTTTTATAAATGATTGTAATTTGATAAACAGTTATAACATGAATAGATAATGAATTTTTAACAGCCACTTGTCACAGCTGCTGTTATGTCAACAACAAATCCCACGCCTTTTATTTATAACCAAAAATATTCAGCTTGATCGAAAATTTGATCTATTCTGTGTCAAATATCATATCAGTTTTAATCAGTGTATCGTTAATGCCTGGCTTTTGACGTATTAAGTGGTTTGTTGTTCAGAATATGCACTGGCACTTAACACAATTAAATTTATGAAATTCTATGTAAAAGCGTTTATCTTTTTCCTCTTTATCATTTACGATATTAGCATAATGCCTTATCTAGTAATTAACAAAAATAATCTGAGGTCGTTATAAAACTCACAACATTCTCTTAAATATTCTCATGATCGTCTTATATAAGTCATGTACTTTTGACTGACGATACTGATGAAAAGATAATAAGACGGGGATCCAGTTTTACGTCACTCAATTAAAACAATTCACGGCCATTCATAAAGTCCCTATCGTTTCACAAAAACGTTACTTTGGTGGACTCTTTTGCACACAAACACCAACGTCAATATGAGTGTTATGTTTATAAACGTAATGTACTGATAAAGAACCGTATTTTGAACAAGTTATCATCCTTAGACACACACACACAAACGCACCCCCCCCCCCCCCCCCCCCCCCCCCCACACACCCCACCCCACACACACACACGCGGTCAAATATTAGCTGGATCCGAACTATACAATTAACACGTACAGACATTCCAAAGAGCTCACATGTCAGTATATGAATATGTTTATGGTTTGAAAAAGGTTACTTCTCTTCATACAAGCGCCTATTTGTATTAGATATTTTGATCAACATGGCTACGTGCAAATAAGAATAGACCAATTCGTGTCCGTTTGAATATAACCTGTTTTTTGTTTGAATGAGCAATATTTTACAAATAAATTGGACATTTGTTTGCATCAGAAACTTCATTAGATCATGAAATTCGTATAAAAAAGAAATCAAAGTATTATATATGATGTGATAAAAGGTGAACACATTTAGCGCAAGTACTAAAACCCGATAGTAACTTATTGATTCTTCTAGCAAAATAAGGATAACGAAAACCTACCTGAAATGAATAAAAAAACCTTGTATTTGTTCTTGAAGATATTTTAAATCAATGATTTGAATGCATCTTATTCAGACAGGGAAGAAGTTTCAATAAGCACATGCTTTATTATTTTAATGAAATATCTCATTGTTTTTATTAGCTTCACTAGTTTTAGAATTATTTTCTAAAACGAATTCATTTATATACTATAAGGTATATTCCTAGTATTGTAAATAGTTGTAGGAAAGTACTATCCACCATTCCAGCATGTCAGGGGATATTCAAGGTGCCAGTTATATTTCAAAACATTTTTCAGTGACATCTTAAATGAAATTAGCAAGAGTTATGATTCTGGCAGTGTCCCTTTATTCATTTAAATGATAAGGGATATAATTTTCATTACTAATGGGCCAACATCATTCATACGAGAAGTGTTTGGAACCACGATACCATATATAAACTTTGAGAACATAACCGAATTAGAAGTAATGATCATTTTTGCAGAAAAGCTTTTTTCACTACTACGTTCGACCCGTCAATTGAACCTTTTACACTTGCTTTTTTTTTGGCAATTTGCGGACGTTGATGGATTTCTTGATCATGAGGTTTGTTGGTAAAACTGCGAATGCTTTCCTTCAGTAAGTCAGTGGTGCTGGTGTAGGTAATGTTCACTTCAAACTTCTCATTTATTATCTAATTTTGATCATACTTTTTTTTTTTAACAGTAAATACCAAGTGCAAAAAGTTTCAGTATTTATCGAGTCACTTTATAACACTTTAAACATTTATTGGTGTTGTGCCATGTGAAGCATACTGTTGTAATTCTCTTCATATCTCCAATGAGAGCAAACATACAGAGAGAATCTCACCCAAGTGTCTTCTGATATCAAATATATATAAACGAGTTGATAAAAGTTACAAATATCCGAGGCTTGCCGAGGATATTTTACTTTTATCAACGAGTTTTGATATATTTGATATCAGAAGACATTAGGGTGAGATTCTATTTATCATCCAAAATCAATTTTCATAATATTTGATTGACAAATGAACATTACTGAACACCCTGCTGCCCTAAGACTCCAAGTGTGGTGATGCATTGTGATGTCATTACTTGATGACGTGAAACAGCTGTGATGTCATATACTTGACGTCAGAGGGGCATTGTTCAAAATCTACTGCCAAAAAGATATCTCGCTTGATCTTCCACAAGCGATGTCTCCTGTGGAACAGAGTTTTGGATGATAAATTGAGATACATATAAGGAGCCATTTACACATTGATTCACATAAAGTTTTTGTAGTCCCTGAGCATCAATACATATGATATATTCATGAGGGCAATCATAATCCGTCATGTGAAAAGAAATCAACATTGCAATGTACAACGTCTGCCATATTTACATCCGGACATTCGGTCTTCATTGAGAACAAATGTATCACTCACTTTCTGAATAAAGTATCACATTTCACAAGATAAGCAAATGACCTTTATAAATACCTTTTTATACGTTATATACACTGTACGAGTCTTATCATACATCGATACAAAAGTTATTCTACTGATAACAACAGAAATAATAAATGTTCATTTATTCATTCATGTATGGTCCCGTGTTTAACATTCTCAACACAACAACACACTAAAATGAGTTCTTCTTCATAAAGTCCACTTCGTATCTTTCCCACTTCCACAGTTGTCGAGAGTTGTCCTTGTCGCATGGGCGCAGCTGCACTTCATTTTCAGCTGTCAACCACTCCAAACATTTATGGTAAGAAGGTACATAGATGCTTCCGTCCTGGAGGGAAAGAAGACATAGAGGATACTAAACGACCTTCCATTTAATACCATTTTTATTAAACGAGTTAATGATTCTGTATATAAAACGAACGAAAGCGAGTTTGTTACCAAACCATTAACGAGTTAAACAAAAATAGTATTAAATTGAAGGAAGTTTAGTATTCTGTTTATTACTTGACCTCAGTAATCAAGATTGATTACCGAAACTGTACTGAACGAAACATTTAGCGACTTGGCCGCCATTGGGACGGCGGTGCCAATATTATGACGTCACAGCCACACATTAATATGACGTCATACGTGCAGCGGTATTACACTTGTTTAATATCGCCGTACAAATATTAAATAGAGGTTATTTGACATTTCTCGTCGAATACCATGGATATCTCATCGAGTGAAGTAGAAATTTATATTTTCACGAGTGGCGTAGATATATGATTTTCTACTTCACGAGATGAGATATTCATGGTATTCGACGAGAAATGTCAAATGTTCTATTTATTATTTTTTCCAAAACCCCGTAAATGACCCTAACTATTTGAATGGAGAAGCTAAAACGCTTCGTTAGCGCGGCCACCGATATTTCACCATTCGAAATATAATAAACTGCAGTATCTTACACAAGCGAGTAATAAACTCTTGTTATGTAACATTTAAGAACCTCGCTCGAAAGAGATGTGACTGAGTGATGAGGATGTAAGGTCATTCACTGATGACGACAAATGCCAATCTGCAGGTGCGCTTTTACTTCGGATGTCGCTAAGCAATCGTCAAAAAATAGTACAAGATCTTATACCATTTTTGCAGATAGTGTATTCCCTAAGACAACCATATTGTAAATAGGGAATGGGCTAAAAAGATATAACGATAACTGACGTGACGAAATATTATGAATCACATTTATCATTCCATATTGTAATCAACAAAAGATATTGCATGTGGGAGATCAAGCAGTATCTCCAAGGACAAGAATTTCAACAATGCCCTGCCAGTTTCAAGAACATAATATCTCAATTGTTTTACATTATAAGTAATGATAATGCACCTTTATCAACTCCAGGTGATTTATGTTATATCAGAAGACAATTGAGAATCTCTATGTGTTATAATCCTATGAAAATAACAATCGGTAACCTACAGAATCCTTGTTTCCAAACGATTCATCACCCTCTGTCAATTGTACAATGGCAATAATTCCTATACGAAATCTGAGGACAATCTTAGTATTTTTCGCCACTGTAAACAGTGGTGGATACCCTCCTAATCTCAAGTCGAAAATTTATGTTTCGTACAATATATGTATTTAGAAAACACACTTTAAAAATTAAAGCATCTCAAACCATATCTACCAACCCTTAACAGACGAAATTGCCACCTTTCGTGTATAGTACACTATAACATTGCTCAAAGCTGGTACCTTCTCTATCTTGATGTGTTGGTTCCCCTTGCTCCTGGAGCATTCAAATGTTATCACTTTAGGATGCAGACCCGCATCAACACACATCGCTATTGTTCTCAGCTCTTCGAAACTTGTCTCGTAAAAAAGCTGAAATACGAAATGGTAAGTTCTTGGACAAATGAAACAGATTCTCCACGCATCGCGGCAGTAAGCTATTGATTTTGGCCAGCAAAACACATTTAAAGACAAATATTTTATGTCACTCTTACATCAACATGACAATAAAGTTGTAAGCATATATTTGTAAGACATCTAAAAGCTAGGTTGATGAAAGGAAGCACGTGAGCATAGTAATGATAATAACAGGTGCTCTTCCGTCGACTCCCACTGTTATATAGACTCTTATTTTCGACAATACATGCCCCTATGGTTTAATCCGACACGTTTCGCATTAAATCAATCCAGCTCATAAATATGAAGGTGAACCGAGCACAACTAAGAAATGCAAATAGGATTTTAGATATTTGTAGATATCAACGGCACAATACCTGTTGTTTGTGTGCTGTTTTGTTGCAGGGTCCAGTAATGATGTTGGAGTGAAACTCTGGTCCAATCTGCAGACATCTAGACGGGTCTGCTTCACTGTGGAGCTATTGGTCATTTGAGTAATGAGTGCCACAAAAGAAGAAATTCGCAAATTTCATTGTAAAAAACTTCCAGCTTTGGTTCATATGAAATTAGGATTAGCTCAGATCTCTTGTCAAAACAGTCTCAAGATAAACCCAATTTGATGACACTTTGACTCAATCCATTCAAACATAATTATGTTTCCTTTTTTGTAATCATTTGGATATAAATAAAGTTACGTTACATGTAGTTTAGAGATGTACCACATTTCTTCTAAACATGCTTTTAAATGTTTTTTCAACTTGCCTTAAAGGTTGCGGGTCCTAGGATGTTTAGTGCTATGCTATGACATTGTATAGAATTCTTATACTGCCTTTCTCAGGGTTCAAACACACTTTTGACATAAAAGTCGGAGTTATAAAAAATAGAACATCTGCTTTCCCTCCACAAATAACATGTTTATCTCATGAGGTAGAACAGTTAATATGTCACTCATGACTGCTTCAATCATCAATATATACGTTACTAAATCACATGACATAAAAATGGCATTCGTAAAGAAAACACAGATGTCCTCTATATACATGTATATTTGGATTTCTATCTTTTAAGAGTTTATAATTACCAATCCGGACATAACAGCATTGTCAGGCCTGAATAAACTTGTGTACACGTTGTTCAGATACCATTCGAAATCTTTGCATTGTAGTTTCTCTCTGAGTTCGAGCCTAGACGCAATGTCACCGAAGTCTTTCTGAAATTTTAAAAATTGTTTTTTGTCATGTCATATAAAACTTTATGTCTGTTATTATTATTTTCAAATCCATATCCATTCTATTTTCGTGAAATGTTCACTTTACTAGGGATATCGAATATCAAAGGTTATAGATAAAGCATCGATCGTAATCTAAGCGCTTGTAAACAACGATCAATTTATTCTAATCCACTAAAAACCTACTTAACTTTAATAAATATAACCTGAACAATTGAAACACCTCACACCATTCTACAGTGTCTGCAAAATACTTATGGTAAGGACAGACACCGCTCCGTGATGAAATGTCAACATTTAAAAATAAATTGGAAAGTAAATAAAACTTGACAAATCTATTTTACTACCGGTTGTACGTCGGCAACGTTGAAGTATATATATTTATATTCGTCCATCCACACCATAGCTGTACGTAGTGTGTTTCTTTTGGTGTCAGCAGTGTTGTTGCTGTTAGCGTTGACATTTCGGTTCCTGTAGATATGTGCCACTACAGAGCACGGGAGGATCTCCACAGTTCCGCCACACATCCATATCTAGGGGTAAACATTGTAGGAATAGTAAATCATTAACCCCATTGTTCATGTAAATGTAAACGAACATATTGATGTGATTATCTTTATCTCTCACTCCACGAAGATAGTCCGCTTGTTCTTTGAAATTGTTTTTCCAATTTACGTACCGAAATAATATTTGTTATTATCTGAATTCAAAACATAGAAAAAAATATACTGCTTGATTCAAATGAACCATGAAAAAGCAGTAAAAAAAGTTGCGCAAACTATTGATGTTACCGCGGAGTACCTTTAACCGAATTATAGCCCTATCTATATTGGCAATCGAATTTCTAAAGGGCCACTCTGGTAGGTAAATTCGGGTTAATACCACTTTTATGAATTACAAGTCGCATTGGTCGAAACTGTAAGCGTTGGCATTAGGGGTTGTTGAATTAAAGTAATTGGCCAATTAAAATTGCCTTGATTCTGTAACAGGTCAAAACCAGTGTTTATATATGAACCACCACCCAAAAGGGCTTTGTCAGATTATTTATATTATATATACGTTGAATCTAAATTTGGTTGTTTAGTTTAGCTCTGAGGTATAACAAATCATAGTAAGTGCAAAGTGAATGTTGTTAATTAGTGGTAGAAGTAAATATGGTAGTTAAATAAATCAAAACTCACCCTGAAGGATATTTCTAGATTCTCAGCACCCATAAATGTCATTTGACCGTCAAAAGAACCAATCCGGAAGAAATAATCCTTGTCAATGGAAAACACCCCTCCGTGCATTGCGGGACTTCTGTGAACATATAATGCATGAAATTTGTTCTTTAAGAATAACGAATGGTGTTTAGCGAAATATTTAGAAAAAGTATGATTTAATTGAAATCTTAAATGTTTATAATAATCGCAAGAAGGATATTTGAAAGTATGAAATACTATTCAGAAATGTGACAGTGTCCGATAATAAGAACTGATATTACTACGCAGAATTCCCTCCACCTTTTGATAAATAGCACTAAAGAGGCGGACCTTAATGGATCCACAGATAATACCCTCAATCGATTATGATTATGTCAAATTTTTAACTTCATGTCATCAGTTATGTGCTCGTGCAGAGTTCTGAATGAATTCCGTTGATTTGAATTGTTTTAAAGGCATGTACCTTACAGGATTGAGCGCTGATTTTCTATCTTCGAGAGGAGGATATTCCCAAGAGTTCTGCAAGGCCCAGGTGAATCCCCCGATGGCTGTAACTTCATCATGCACGTTGAACTTAAAGATGTAATTGTTTATATCTGGCATTGACGGCAATACCACATGACTCGCGTTTTCTTTTATCCTTGCGAGCAGAGGTTCCAGCCATCCTGGTAGAAGATAAGACAACGAGCCTTATACTTTACAGTCATACTTATTTGACAAAAAATTATATTGGAAACTTAAACCGTAGCCTCATATCGACAGTAACATAAAAAAATTTGCGTCCTACATGGTAGGGGATATTGGTAACTATAGTCTATAAACATTTAGATATTTACCAGCTTCATTTCCCCGTGTCCCTTGGCTTTGCGATAAATATGTTTACCGAAACCGTTTGACAAAGACACATACATGTAAATCCATCTGATGAAAACAGGATACGTATGGAGAGTTACGTTCATATCAACTAGCTCCAAATGCTTATTCACCCCAAATGAGAAACTACCACTTATATGTATGCTTGTCTGAACTATCCAACACTACCAATAGATTTTCTTGTCTGCTAAGAAAAGTTTTTCAAAAATATGCGGTGTGCGTCATGTGTTTAAAGAGCCGTTTTATTGTCACTGTGCTGAACAGCTTAACATTGAATAATAATTTTCAGAAACATTCAGAAGTTCTTTATAAAATAATAGTATTTCCAACGTTTGTCATATTGACTCTGACAAAGTTTTTCATAATTGACCCCAACAGGATATGCATATACGGCACTGTAATTTTGGTTACTAGGAAAAGCATCAACAAACTCCAGATGTACCTTTAGCACACTCTATGTGGGAATCAAGGAACGTGAGCACCTTTCCCGATGCTATGGCAGCACCTTTCAGTCGAGATCTGATCAAGCCTTCTCTCTGCGTGTTCCGGAGAATTTTCACCTTGGGTAACATCTTCAGGTGCTTATCCAGCGGCCCTCTCAAGACATCTGGAGCATGGGATAATAAACTGCTTCAATGAGTTCTAACAAATACAACAACATTTTAAAAGATGGATGTTTAACATACATATTCCACCTATACAACTAACTTACAGCTCTGACGTTCAAAGGTTCGACGCACACATCTACTTTGAATTTAAATGCAATCTCATTAAAATAAGTCGACATTTTCGCTCATATTAACAATATGCCCCGCTAGATTGCTCCTTTAAGACCTTAAGCATTCAACTTGATGTCGTGGTGACCCGAAATTACTCATACCAACGTTTAATCATCTGACACAACAGAGTTTAATAAGTGCACTCAAGGCCACATAGCGTGCTATCCAAATCGCCAGATTTCTCCTCCGCAAGGACAAGCAACTCTGTTAGGTTTAGCAAGATCTGCCGTTTGCTATCCACAATTGATTTGAAAATAACACCTCTTTATTTGGAAGATAAACACTACAAGAAAGCAAATGACTGTATCTTATTTCTGGTAAGATTGGATTTAGAAATGGTATGAATAGGATACTGATCTGTACATTTCATCTTGACATGCATGACAGGAGTTTTCTAGAAGTTTCTTTGTAGAAGCTCAACTTTTCGGCTAGAGGGAGATTCTCTTGTTTAAGTCATAACGAAATAGTACCATAATCTGAAAAGTCATCGACAAGAATAATCTCCCTTAGTAGATAAGGCGGCGATTGGTTGATGACAGAGTGCACGGATCTGACGAGAACGGAGAAAGCCTCGTTGAGAAACGTGATTATGACACTGGTATCCGGAAGGTCGGCAGGAAAGGTCTGCTTCATACATCTGGAATATGTAAAAAAAAATTATTATTAATTTGGACGGTATTTTGATATGTACGAACGTTACACGTTGTAACTATCTTTGGCCATGAACATGACTTTGTAAGTGTACAAATCATATCAACCCCAAAAACACAAAAGTTATTGATATTTATGTGTACAAATAATCATTTTCTCCCCACAGAGGTAGGCCAAGTCATAAACTCATTCGCGTATCTGTTTTTCACGTGAACACTTCATAGACCTCCGGCAGATTCCCTTAACGTCACCAACACTGCGAACTTTCCGCCGATGAAAAAAACTTTATTCTTCATAACCTTGCTTGTTGTCAGCCACGTCTATGTCAAGATTCAATCGCTAAACTACAAATGCTAGGTACATTTCGATTGATCATTTTGAATCGATGTCATTGACTGCACCAGTAACTTTGGGAACATCCAATCATGCCTCTCCAGTTTTAACCTGAGAAGTACTAGTACTTAACTAGTAGGTTAACGTAGGTCTTTATTTCTTGAGCAACCTCTGTAGGGAGAGAATGATGAATCATGGGAATGTCTTCTCAGACAAGCACATCAATTAAGCCACTTGGACACATCACAACCTATTATCAACTATGTAAACTACTTCTGACAGCATTAGTCAAGGTGTTAGTACAGCATTGCTTTTATATCCAGTTAACCTGCCTCAGCTAAATATTTCGTTAAAAGAACTCTCAGGCGCCTTAAGGATTGCAACAGTGACAGTTTGGCTGCAAAAAGTGTGACGATATGATCATGAGACCTCAGGTCATAGTACTCTATGTCTTATGAAACATAAGTTACTGTTTAAATTGCCGCTTCGATAAACTAGATAAACTATATGGTGACATGGAAGGGGTGAAATAGGACTTCCTGCATGATTATAGTCAATGATCATAAATGATGAATAAACCAATGGAAGTTCAATAAGGTATATAATGTCGAAAACATCTCCAAGTTTACCTCATATCCATATTTTCAACAATTACAAGATAAATGTTAAAGACATTGTGTGGAAAACTATATCGGAACCTTTTGTGTGTTTGAAGAAGATTTAGATTTAATGACATTCTCTGATGAGTAAAATTTGTATACTTAATGACAATCTGTATGATAATATTATACACTCAAAATCAACTTTATCTGGCAACCTATGTTAATGTTTCACTCTCTTGACAATAGTGCCTTTTTTGTCCATGAGTTTATTCATATTTAAAAGGGTTTATCTTTTTGTAATTATATATTCAACGTATATCTATTTACTGTTTATATAAGATTGAATATAAAATTTATGATAGTTAACATTGGGAAGATGTACATGTACAGCTGCATGCCAAAAGTTAGTTCACATACCTGAGTATACTAGTGCAAATATCATGTAAGGCAAATGTTTATCGTACCCCATAATTACCCGTAACAGTTTTGGCAGGTCTTTGAAGTGACCAGGGGTCAAAATTCCAAAAAATGTGACCCCTTCTGTCCATATCAATATGCCAAAATACGAATTTTTGCACGAGAGACCAGATGATCAAAAAATGAGTTCAAGAATGGCTATTTCACACATGGACAGTGGGTGATGCATTTTCAGTTTTGCTGAAGTTATTCTATTGACGTTCAAACGAAACCCAAATCATATGATATTTGTACTACGATTCAGTAGTTAGTGAACAAACTTTCGGTATGCAGCTGTATAAAGCAGTAATTTACATAGTAATATATTCAACTATATACATACTCAGGACGCTGTATATCTGGAGGAGACCTGTCAACAGAGATGAGGTCGCTGACGTACTCATTGAAGTCGTTCCGCTCAAAGCCTCTGTCGTACAACATTCTTTCTTCTATTGTCATTGTATTCTTGTCAACCTGGAAACCTTCTCCATTCTGACCTTCAGAAACATGATAAATAATAGGTAAGGCGGTCCAGATCTTCCCCCTTAAAATTATCAAAATTCCTGTATCTGCCACTTTAAAGGGGCAGTAGCATGGTTTTTTTGAAAGATTGTTAAAATATTAGTTTCTGCCAAATGTGTCACCTTCAGAGGGTGTAACATCTCACTACACAATCTGGTCATACGTAGTCGTAGAGGAAATAAAAACGTATCAAGCTATAAGCACTGGCTGACATTTTGGTGTGAACACCTTCTAATCAGTTGAGATAGGGAAATAAATTTGCATAGCTCCACCAATTGAGGTCGATTGTTTGAGTTCTGCTTCTTTCGATTAAAAAAAATTGGAATTGCAATTGGAAACATCCAGTTTTGTTTTCGTGAGATCCCATTACTTATCTTTACACTATCCCTCTAACGAAAAGAAATCAATATTAATGGGGGAAGTAGGAAGTTTTATCAAAATTCTATTCTCTTGCAATTCGATTCATTTATTTTCGTTTTCGTGAGATCACTTTAGTTTTTGCCCCTTTTCTTTCTTTTTACCTACCTGGCCCATCGCTTCCGAACACCAATTTTGGAAGATCCGATTGTCTCTTATTTGCTGATTCTATACGTTCTGTTGCGCCTTCTATTTTTTCTTTGTCGTCGTCTTCTATAACGGTAAGTGTTACTCTTTTCTCTTGTTCTCTGTCTTCATCTTCGTCCTTATTTTGATTATCTAGTTTGTCATCTGCAATTTCCTTCGCCTTAAGAACAGTATCTTGATCTTTTGGTTCTGGTTTGTTGAGATGTAAATTGTCTTTATAACTTTCCTTTCGAGCAACAATTCCTTTATTGTTTTTCCCTACATCCACTTTATGGTGTTGAGGTTTGTTAGGTTCTGGGAGTGCTTGTTGTTCCTGGTTGTCGTCATAGAGTAAATCTTCATCCATTCCCTCATGGTCATCGCCGTTTTTGGAACCACCTTCATTCACATTATCGTCCTCATCTTTATCAACGTTTTCAGCATTTTTATTTAAACCGGCATTATCAATCATATTAGCGTTTCTATTTAAACGGACATCATCAAGCATTCCATCATTTCTATTCAAAGCTTCATTATCAAGCATTCCAGCATTTCCATCAACAAATTGAAAGTCGTGTAAAAGATTCATTCTCTCCTTATCTCTAGATATATCCAAGGCAATGCCAGGTTTGTCCTTGGCCAAAGTGTCCAGTTTATTAGTTTGGACTTTGATCAGTTTGTTGGTGATGATAACATACAAGACAATAAACCCTCCAGTAAACACCCACCAGCGCCTCCGGGTCAGCATGACCCCACGAACAAATATCCCAGAGCCCTTCCTAGGAAATGCCATCTGTAAAGTTAGCCAAACAATCATCTCAATGTAACATTCTCTAAAAATGTTCATACAATGTTTGATTCACCATACCACTAGAGGCATTACTCATCGTTTTCATATTCCGCTTTCTTGAAAAGGTCATGTTTCAAAGGTGTCACGGTGTAACGATATCTAAACTCAGACGAGACCCGTTTATCCGACAGAAAGATAAGAAAAGAAAATAATCAAGCCAATAAATAAACTAGAGAGAAGCCAATCTGTGAATCAAGTGATTTATTTGCAGTCTAACCAAGACGAGAACCGGGTACAGCAACAAACCCGTAATTCACTCAACAGGAGTTAACAACTAATTAAGGAAGTAAACAACCCATGAATAAACAAATAGACAAGCTGTAGGGAATTACTCTAGCATACCCCCAGACGTTGTAACAGCAAGATAAGCTAATGGCCGTCTTAACGAGATAGCATCAATAAGACAAATCAACACTTAGCGAATATACAAGGGTGGTGTCGGGACACGGGTGGACTAAAAATAGGGATGAATAAACAACAAGCAGACAGTACTTTAGATTATCCCTAATCACTACTTTAGTGAGTAAATGAATAAGAACACTAGTTTAGGTATAGTAGAACTTATAAAATAATGGGAGGGAAGGTAAGCTTAACACTGTAAGTTCTTAAAGCAAGTGATCACATACTCCAGAAAGGTACAGAGAAATAGGGAATATCAACCTCACCAATCCACTTCCAACGTCCAAGGGTCCACCCGTGACCTCTCCCCGCAAGGATCAAGTCAAGACTCCTGGTACTAGAGCTTAGCCCGCTATTTATTGGCTCCGTTCGGACTTCGGAGAAGACTAGGCCAAGCTCCTAGAGGAGAATGATAGCTTATCTAAGGATATCGCGAATCTGTGTTTCTTTGCGAAACTAGATTAACCCTAGCTGATAATTGGAGCATGAAAATGACATTTGAACATATAAAAATAGCCACAGTCGGCGAATAAAGACATGAATGATAAAAATAGATACATGAATGTAAAATACATTATATGTACTTTCGATATATACAATAATTGGTGATATTTTATGAAAGTACATTAGGTGAGAGGCGGGAAAAAGTTCGCACGCTCGAACCGCGTGACAAAAGGTACTACAGACGTCAAATCAAATTGCCATGTTGACATGAGCTTAACAAAATTAACAATAGATTTTACTTCTCCTTACCACTAGGTTTACCACTACAGGTTTACAACAAGGGTTTTCTTATTGTCTCAGGGTTTGAAACATTTAAATGCGAACCGAAAATTCATGAATATATATGAATCATTATTGTCATTAAACCAGCGATGAAACATATTTCAAATCATCTAGAGTTGGTAATATATCCTGTTATCGCCCTAACAACAGTCTGAATCAACAAAAGTATATTTTGCACTTTCCGATCTTCTTTATGACTTGATGGGAACGTCATATGAATCTCAGGCTCTTCGAGCAGACAAAAAGTCTTACAACGATACCCCTGGAGCGCTTTGAATGATACAGGACAAAGAGGCTTCGATCATTTGAACACATTATGTGCACGTTATGAAGCTAAATTTCTGCAACGTTCAAATCGGACTTCACAAATAGCCTTACCTCTAAGTCATCAATCCCTCTGTAATCTTGAAATTAACTTTCTTTTGTATCCCTGCTCAAATATAACTAATTGAATTATATACAACCACACGTGACCAACGATATCAGATATGGTATGCATAATATTCTTAATCCATCTCCGGTTGAATGCACCACATGTCGCCACGATGAATACAATACATTTTCTCAGAAGATCTTTTGTCTCCTGTAACCGAGTTTCTAAACAGTAACGTCTCTTCCATCTCTAACTGAAATGAAGTATGCTTTTAAGCGGAGCAGTATTTTCGGCAGTTCTGTCATTCCATTCTAATAAAGAGATGTTTTATCCCTTATTGAACACAAATTCTCTCCTGTAGAATAATTGAAAGCTTGCATTGATTATCCAGTGAATGCAGCCGGGCAACATATGTGGTTTGTGATAAAGATAAAGTCAAGGTATGTTGGACTTCAGCATGGCTATGGGTTAAGAAATACTCCTGTTTCATATATTTGAATCTAGATTGGTTTGTATTATCATCAAATGAACAATTTACTTTAACTTGTATTTACTAGTATTGTAGCCGTTATAGACTGTTGAATTGAAGTTCTTCACAACAGGTAGGTAGGTAGGTGGATTTAAGGGCGACGTTGGGCCAAAAATAACCTAAATGCGCCCGGCATTAAAACTAGTAGTTAAAATGAAATTGAAAATATAAAACAGTTAATATTTATATGTTATAATATTTGCCTGTATTCTTGACAAAATCTAAAAGTGATCTCTGAACAATGCCAAACATTAGATTTTCTCCAAGAAGATATCTCAATGAGAAGACGTTGGATTTAGTCATAACAACCTCTCTCAGGTCTTCACGTTGATTGTTATGTCCTTCACATTCTTCTTCATACCATCTTTTTTCTGAGACTTACCTCCCTTTAAGGCATTGTGCTAACCTTGCATGTCGCTAACGAAGGGCGTTATGATAAAAAAAAATCCTGAACTGACAATACATACTTTAAACATGATTCCAGTGTTTTACAAGACAAGCATTACATTACCACCTGTTTGTCTTTAGTATATTTTATGTTGTTTCGCTGTTGTTTTACACTTTAATACCCAAATGGATAAAAATGTACAGCTGCATACCAGCACATCCTAGTGTAAATATCATGTAATTTGGGATGTCTTTGAGGCATCGTATGTAGCCTTACGAAAAAGAAACGGATAATGTTGAATGTTTTAAAAGAATTGAACAACCATTGCACCTCTATCCAATTATATATCATGCCCAAAAGTTAACCGCAAGAGTTTTGGAAGGCCCTGAAGTGATCAGGGGTCAAATTTTCAAAAACACTAAATACCTGTCGTTGCAGCATCTATAATATCAGATCAAATACATGACGTCATAACTGTGTTTATATGTCACGTCAGCGTGACAATGTCATGTTTTGTCCTTAGGCATAATATACATGGTTTTGTTACAATTCATTTCAGTTGTGACAGTTTTGTGACTATTGTCATGTATTTTTTTAATATCCATAGAACTAATACTCGATATGTCTCATGAAGGGTTCTGAAAGAGGAGATGAGGATGATGAGGTGCTGAACTCATGAAGAAGACCGAAGAATGGCTGAAACTAAACAGGCTGGGTTTAAAGAAGATTCCACCAGAAGTCATAACTGTTATGGATGTAAACTAAATGAGTGATTATAAATTCTGGCTGTCTTTCATGTCATGGATGTAGGTTTAATGAGTGAATATAAATTCTGGCTGCCTTACATGTCATCAATGTATGTTTAATGAGTGAATATAAATTGAGGCTACCTTACATGTCATGGATGGAGGCTTACTGGGTGAATATAAATTCTGACTGTCCTTCATGCATTATTGTAGGTTTAATGAGTTAATATAAATTAGGGCTTTCTTACAAGTCATGGATGTGGGTTTTATGAATGAATGTAAATGTGGCTACCTGTAATGTATGTATGCTTAATGAGTGAATATAAATTGGGACTTTCTTACATGTCATTAATGTAGGTTGCTACCTTACATGTTACAACTGTAGGTTTAATGAGTGAATATAAATGTGGCTATCTTACATGTACCCTACGCAATTCATAACGACCGCAGCACGTTACTCTCTTTGAATAAGATAATCATGCAGCTCCTTTCAAAAACTAAACCTCATTATGAAAAAATTGTGTACTTTGATATCGATTTGATTATTGGACCTAAAACTAACCTCAATTTCAAAAGAATGTATTCGCATTTTCTTACCACGACTTTGCCTATGATACATGTATAAGAAGCTTATTTGATCATGACATGTTACTGCACATTGCAGCATCTCAGTTAACTTAGGCATAGCTTTCAAGATCGTTTGTCTGGTCATTGATTTTTAATACTCAAATCGTTATCAATAAGATAATTATTTTGTTAAAACGGTTTTTGAAAAGTAACTTTCTCAAATTCGTGATCTTGTTAATGAGCAATTGGATTACCTATCACTGGTTATTTAAGATACATTGTATCAGTTGAATCTTTTCGTTTTTGGAATAGTATGGTGTTATTTGTGATATTAGAAATATTCAGATGGTTTGTCAATGTTGAAAGAAAAGATTGGAAAGTGTGCTGGAAAAACACCAGATTCTCGCGTGTAAAATGGCTCAAAAGCCTGTACAAACATCTTGTATTCGTCAAACTTCACAAGTCTTGAAAACTTTGGTCACAGCCATTACCGCACACTAACTTCGGAATGTCATCACTGTTGATGGTTTTTTTATTCATACCATTGAATGATTTTAATACCAAATGGCTTTTTATCATATTTGATTAAAATAAGTCTAATTTATAACTGTCTTACTCTGCTTGATGATCGTTGTTCTTTTTATGGTGTGAAAGGTGTGTGAATGCTTGGTTTTGAACTCAACAGAAGGATATATTGACGTTTTCTTGTAAAGTGGCCTTCGTCTAATTTTACAAGATTTATGTTTTATATCATTTATGATTTTGTTTGTTACTTTTGCCGCACCATCTGGTATTTTCAAAGTTAATTTGTCATTTCAAAGTGTATTTTCTTACAACTGGGATGTCTGCAAATGAGATGAAACCAACACCAGAAAATGAAGCGATATCTCACAATGCCGAAATAACACAAGATGTACGGTAAAATGAGATAGCATATTCTTTTATTGATAATTGAGTCTTCTATAAAGTGGAGACCAGTGCACGTTAGCGACCATTAGTGATGTGGTTGAATGGTGTGCTGTAGGTAGCCAATTGGTAGCCTACTTGCGTCAGCCTCACCGATCAAATACGTGGTTTTTAATTTGCCCAAATTCGTGGTTTAAATGCAGTGCAATCCTCGGCTTGGATATATAACTATCAAGTTCAGACGCCAAATGCAGAAAAGCTGGCACTGTGACAGCGACGAAATTCACAAAGGGTAAACTGATCCATTGCGTGAGACTGGCGCGAGATAGGCTTTGCAGGAAAGATTTTTCATAATATAGCGTTGGTATGAACATTATGTGTAACGTCAGTTGCCTTTGATAAACGCAAGAGGTTTTCTATCCACGTGGATTGACATAGTTTGCCCATGTCTTGATAGTGTTATAGAAGGCGGTGCCAGGACAGGAAGTGGACCCAACATCGCGGTGACCACTGAGGGAGTAGCCTGACCTCAGATATCCTTTAGAGACTCCACACTGAATAAGTCTCTTAAGAGCAGTCTGAGCGGCGCTGTTCGGAACTCTACTGGTGAAATCACCAATGACGCAGAAGCCTGAAACATATCACATAAACAGCATGTGAGGAAAAAATAGAGCTATTGGCTGTGGAGCTAAAAAGGCTTTATAATATATTATATTAGATAAAATATACATGAAAATTAGATTTTTCCAATCCATTAAGGAGATTTTTCCACAAGATTTAAGCTGTCATTTAATAAGTAGTTCAAAAGGCATATAAATAGTTTATTAGTTTGTGACCAAGTCTATAATTCTGATGACGTAAGCAGCTCAAACGCAGGATTTCAGTTTCTAGCCCTTTTCATTCGTTGAGAGAGCATTGCATAGCACAGGTAGTAGCCCTTGTGGCCCTTATTACAGTCCACAGGGTCACCAAGTCTACCATTTATAATCCTTATGAGGTTTAAAAGTCCCTTTTTAAAACAAAAAAATCTCTATCTAAACCCTATCATTATTTAGAAGAATATGAAGCATTTTTAAGGCGTGGCCCCTTTCTTATGTGTCACAGAGGCATCAAATCTAACATTTATAATCCTTATGCATTATTTCGGCTATTCAGCCTTGTACATGATGAATGTGAGGTAAAGGGCGTGGCCCTTGTGGCCCTTAATAGGAGTCACATGGATATCAAATGTACAACCTATAATATCAATGGGGTTGAGCAGTCTATACACAAAATTCGTCTTCGTTGCCCTTTATATTCATGTGTAGAAGATAACTAAATTGTTTTAGCATGCCTCCTGTGGCCCTTATTAGGGGATACAGTGTCACAAAATCGTACGATCCTTATGAGGTAAGACACAATATTTCAGCTGTCTATCCCTTTTCATTAATGAGAAGAAGATGAACTAGTTTTAGAGCGTGACCCTTGTTACCAAAATACAGTGTCACAGAAATCACAAACTCTGCAGGTTTAATGATCCCTATTGCTAATGGTACCTGCATGCAACATTTAAACTTCTTAGAGTGAGTGGTTAATGAGGAGAAAATGATAAAGTTAGAGTTTACGGATAGGCGGACGGACCCCGGACGCCATGACATGTCATATGCCCATTTGCCCTTTCAGTCGGGATTAGCTATAACTTGGTCTCAGATTTCGCTGTTGCTCCATTACCTAATACGTTAGAGATTGGAAAGTACAACAAACTTTCTGCGATTCAGTTTTAAACTGCACAGCAAACTTGAGGAAATGCATTTGGTCTAAGATAGTAAGTTATTGAGCCACTATTTATGCCACGTTATCAAGTATACATACCGTAGCCAACCGAGTTGTATCCCGCCGTGTGAGCGCCTATCTTCATCCACCCTCTCCCCTCGTATACATTACCATCTTCTCCGATAATGAATGAGTAGCCGATGTCACTCCAGCCTGTGATCAACAAATGTGTAAATTATAATACGCGATACGTGCGCATTTCCCTCATATGCCAAAATACCTCACTTTGTTTAGAATCATTCTTTAATTCTCTATTTCCTCACGGCTCTTCTATACTGTAACATTTTGCGCCTATAACAGAAAGCTGGCATTTAAAGAAAATAGTATCGCTAGATCTTTCAATCATACATTGCTTAGACAAGTTTCTGTACGGCGCTTTAAAAGGAATAGGGGCAAATCACTTGTTCTTATCGACTAAGGAATGATGGCAGTGTGTTACTGATACAATCGAGAGTAACTCATAAGGGTTTGACCTATTTTTCTAATCTCAAAATCTTACCGTTCGAATTCATGTGATATCGCTGATATCCTCTAACTTTCTCCTTACAGCTACTCATTGTTGTGCAGCGTCCGCCGGTTCCATGGTGAATGAATACCCTGCTGGGTACACGTGACATCCGGGAACTACTTTTAGGCGCACGAGCTCCCCACTCAGATCTGCTGATGATCCTAGGGCAGCCTCCTGTTGGGGTTGATGGTGATCCTCCTGAACCAGAAGGAAAATCAGTGATACTTCATATAGAATACTAACTACAATCAATGTAAAAACACAACAAACGTCTGCTCAACATGGTAGAGAGGTAGAGAATACAGGTATACGATACATGAAAAGGTATTCTTCCAGTTCCTATCCATTATCAACAATACATATTTTTCTCATGAATCATTAAAAACAATCATAGTTTTTTCTTACATCACTAACACATTCACGACTTCAACTTCTTAATGTGACCACGTATTTCTTTAATTTACGAATATATTGACTTTCAGTGACAAATTAGCCATTTATTTTCGAGATGACGTCATTTGGAATACGTGAGCCATTACGGTAAAATCAGAATGTTTAGGACGTATATATATGAAATATTGATTTGTACACATCACGGTTACAAATATCAAGAACTTAGTAAATTGTCAAATTGATGATGCTTGTCGTCAAATTTTTCAAAGACAAGCATGTGTTTTGGCAGTGCTTGCCGTGTACGTACTCACGTCATTGACTGAAATGGAATCAACATTTCCAGGAACCTAACGTTAAAGAAATTAAAGTTTACCAACCCTTAGTAAATTTCATTAGAAGTGTTTATCAAGCATCGGCAAGGTAACGGGTTATAAGATAAGAACAATACAAATTTGGTCTTAAGATAAAAAAAATGTAATCAATTCTTTTCAAAATTAGGAGTGACTATATTTAACTTACTAATGGAAAGATATCGCTTGTAAATCCATGCAGTCTGAAAACAACAAAAATATTTGAATAGTGAGAGATAATTGAAAAGACTTCAGATCGATACATTTTCGTATAGTATACTTGTGTAAAAACTGTTTACAGATGTGTTGATACTGTTATGTGAACATAATGCCATGTACTTTAGGTTCGCATTCCCAACATTCTTTATCACAACATTTCAATCAAGGAGTGATCATTCCATCACACAGATGTAGTATAAAATAAAACCTCATAATATATTTTGCGGCAATTTTATCGGCCCAGAAAAGAGTGCGATATAGAAATACCGACTACTTTAAATAAATAATAAACATTCAAAGGGGAGAAGCAAGACCTATGTTACCTACTTAATAAATAGACCAACTATAAAAATACCAGACCAAGACCAATCTATTCAACTATTACGCTGCGATAAGAGTCTGGTCATTCATTGTCAATATGGTGACATGGTCACCCGATGCAAATCAGCATCTGAATATAGCAAAGAAAGTAGAGAATTTGCATAAAGTGACTTGAAATGTGTCGTTGTGATGGTTGAAACTAAATATTTTCAAACATGTCAGACAAGGATCAGGTCCCCATGCTGAAAATTCAACAATGTCACGATCACCAAAAAAGACATCGTCGTGTTTATTTTCTAAGTGTTATGATAAAAACGTCAATCAATGTTTGCAATAATCCAGCAACAAGCAATACATATAGGTACCAATAGTGAATAATGCAATGCTTCAGTGCAAACCTTGAAAATAGCAATGGCTACCAAATCGACTGGGTCTTGCATTTTTCCGATACGAATCTTTGTACAAACTTAGAAGAGGATCTAGATATCAGTTCTTGAAATATTGTGCTGACAAAATTTATATGTAGATTCCTACATCTCATTGGGACTTTGGATTTAGGTCAAGGTTACAAAATTACAGACGAATCTTTTTTTTCTTTTTTTTTTATCACTTTATTTCTTTTCTGAGGGTACCGTACATAGTCATTTCACATACATTGTCAGTATTTACAATGGATATTTTCAGATAGGCATGATTGGATTTATATAGTATATATATTCATCAATATATTATAAAAGTTATATGGCATATATCCACAACTATGAACGGTGTCGGATTTACATACTTGATCTAACATGTTATACATTTTCTTTCTAAGCACAAAAGGAAACGAACAGAGGAACTTTTCAGGAATAATTCTATGTAAAAAGACTGTGGCAAGAAGACCAAAATGACATGAATTTTTCATACCTACATTCAGTATAGAGTATCTGCTTACTGACGTTATAAGTTTCTTGAAGAGCTGTTTTCAAACCGTTGATATGAGGAGTTTTGTTTTTGCATTTACAGCTGTATATGAAGTGTTTGGTTACAATAAAGATCAGATTTAGAACGTCATTTCTTTTTTCTTTGTATCCAAACAATATGTGAGTTATATTTGGTTCCAAAGTTATGTCAGTATTACATCTGATCCATTCACACAGGTGATGCCACAGACTTCTTACATGTTCACAATCAAATAACAAATGTTTTATAGTTTCATTTGAGCTATTACAGAATGTACATCTCGGAGAATTCTGTAGTTTATATATAAATGCACTTTTATTCGTTGTTAGTATCTTTTTTTTATTGTGAACAAACATGCGAAATAAAAGTCAAGTCAACAACTTTTCAGTTATTCTATTCCGTACGTACGTAGGGACGGACGCTGCAAAATACTATATACTCTGCTTCGCGCACTTCGGGAGAAAACAACCAATTGTGATGCCACTGATCCATCGCCACAAATTAGTATTTGAATATTGAAGACACACTGCATAAATTTGTATGTCTAAAGAAAAGTTGCAAAAAAGGTTTCTTGTAATATTCCACTCGGGAGTTAACGTAGTAAAAAAAAAAATATTTCGCCTTGACCATGAAAA
Organism: Phorcus lineatus; assembly: GCA_921293015.1. Classification (NCBI taxonomy): domain Eukaryota; kingdom Metazoa; phylum Mollusca; class Gastropoda; order Trochida; family Trochidae; genus Phorcus; species Phorcus lineatus. Next base: position 43,797,666 of record OV121092.1, on the reverse strand, counting down.
TAATGTCAAGGTCAAATGATGCAAGTGACCCCTGCGTCTTTCTGATAAGGTACTTTGTGCTTTATGAAAGCTCATGAATACAATTACGACGTTTCTCTCTTGGTTAAAAATCAATATGAGGTGGTAAAATGTCGTTTTTTACTCTATATGAGGATAAATTCATACTCACTCTTCCCTTGTAATCAACTCGCGCCCACTTGCGGTCACCGGATAAGCCTTTATACGGGAGACAACTCCCTCTTGTCAACAGGCCAAGTCGTCTGTATGAGGTACTGGGGCCACTCCGGATGTTGACGTTTGTCGTTGCGCATCCATTCATCCCGCATTCCACGACATCCGAGAAGCCGACGCAGAGGAGGAATACGAATACGCTTTTCATCGCTGGATAAATAGTTTAGATAGCTAGTCATTGTGAGTGAAAATCAATGAATAAAGTATCAAAGTTTTCAAAATTTAGGAAGAGCAATTTTCATACCTGTCTTATCTGACGATTCCACACACAACCCACATGGTTGAGGGATAAGAAAAAACTTTAGCGTGTCCCAATGGACATAACACTTAATTTTGCAACCCCCAAACTCACCTGCTGAATATTTTTTTATATTAAATTCATAGATATCATAACCAGTATTGAACTTTTCTGTTGCACTTTGAATATTCGACACATAACGATAGTATTGAATAAGGATACTAGTCGATTCAGTTTTTATTTCTTATATGTATTAACATATGAGAAACGTAAAATAATAATGATCTTTTTTAATTGTTAAAAAAACATTTATTTTTTGTGTATCATTACCACTAATACTAAAAATGTATTGAAGCGAAGAAAAAAAAATAATATACGCATATCCGTTATGTCCAAAAATCTTTTTTAAAAAGAGTATGCTCACCTTCTGTGTGTAACGTCCCGTTGACGATATATTCGAAAAAACCTTACCACGTTTACTTATAAACAGCCTTCCCGGATGCTCGCTGACAGATCGTGTCACTGCTTCTAGAAAAACACCTTTCTCTTTTCGTCCCATTTCAGCCCCTTATCCCCCCTCCTCCTGGTCCACCCTCTTCCTGGTGCCCCGTTATTGTTATAACTCCATGCAGCCTGTTTATTCTCATCCTCCTCCATCCCGCTGAGACGTAACGCATGTAGAATACATTTTTTAAAAAGAACATTCACTTTAACACCCAATTTACCACGCAACCTTTCTCGTTCTTAAAGTGTTCAAATAGCGAGTCTTTTCAAGCATCACATTGAATGTGAGAAAACGCACGCGTTTCAAACAAGAGTCTCTTTACATAAACCAGGAACAATGCCAGACATTGTGCACAAAAGGGGAGTACCCTTCTTAACTGTTAATGCTCATTGGCTGTATTTCAGACAGATCTACATATCATATGTATTTCAAAACCTTTCACTAACAATCAAATTTGTATGAAGTTCTTGTTCAAATATATTCCTTTACAAAAGAAATGAGGATTGTAACCTAGATACGTTTGTTAATACCACCTCAACTACGAAGAATAAGATAGGAAACAAAGTGATGAAATGTCAATGATTAAATTCATATCCCTTTTGTATTCGTTATCATCTGTTCATTGAATCATTACCTACCAGTTCTGCTACGTAAGTGTATCAGTAATTATGAAACGACATGGGATCATAGAAGCAGTTATCGAGTGGAAAACCAAGATACTGTCCAAATGTCGACCCGTAGAGAAAGACATATAGAAAGTAAAAATAATCAGCAAGCGATAATTTTATAAGTAATAAAACTAACTTTGGCTTCAATGGTTATGTAAAACTGTAAAATATGTAATATGTAAAACTAAACAAGATATCAAATATGAATATAAGTTTTTGATAAGTAGTAATAAAGAATATGTATGCATAAACCTACTTTATATTGATTTTAAATTAATTTGTAAACAATACAATTTAATGCCCAATGACAAAAGTTACAGTTATTACTGTGTTTTCCCAATCATATTGAAATATCCAGAAACTTGTTCCTCTTACCTCGATGAAACGAAGCGAAGATCGAGGGATAAGTTTCGAGCTGATTTCAATGAGATTGTTTTTTCAGTTATATTAAATTTTCGCATAATCATTTGAACACTTTCTTAAATGTTGTTCCGAATAAATACATTTTAAATCTTAAATCAGAATCTTTCAATCGTATGAAACATTCTGACTTGAAGCATTGCTTTACGTTTTGAAGGATGTTACATTCAGTTTTGTTTTCTTTTAGTCATACATTTAAGCGAAGTGTCTAACCAAGGGCAAACACGTTATTCCTTATATAAGCGCCAGGATACTTCCCAGTTTAGGAAAAAATGCTATAAATCTCAAGTCCCGAAGATAGATGTTAATGGAGCACCTGTTTATCTGTTTTAAACATTTATGAGAATCTTTCATGAATATTTTGCTTCTATAATGAATCCTTGCAGCGTTTATGTCAAAGAATCTAAAACGCATTATATTGTTATTGATTGTAGGCATAGTGTTTTAACACACAGCTTTCTGCAATAGATACTTGAATGAAGTGGAAATGCAGCGATTCACATAGTATTACCTTTATATGTTATTAAACAATCGTTGACAATACTTTTAATTTATCAAATTAAATAATAACGAATCACGAAAGGACGCCAGTTAGTTGATACAAAGATTTCAAATACTAAGTCCATGCCCAAAAAGCGTTGATATATAATATATAATATAATACTGGCCTTATTCTGAATCTTGTAGTGCAGTCCCAGCATTGATGAACAAGGACATGCACAATTGTTATCAATGACCTTATTCTATCTTTGAATATCGCCGTTAATGTTTTATATAATGGACCTGTTACTCATGGACATCATGTACCAATCTTTTTCTAGCTATTATTTGACAAATATAATTTTCAAACGTGTTCTACAAAATTTCGAAATCATTTTCTAAATCTTCAACGCCTTTTGGTATGCATATTTATGGATTGTTGACGAAACTAACGCTTGCTATGTTTTTCATTACAGTTTAGCTGAAGTTATTATGCTGACATGCAGACGAGACGTATATAAAGTAGCAAAATGCTCTTCACATTTCTACATTATGAAAGAGTTATATTTATTGATTTTGTCATCAAAGGAAGTAAAATACATGTACACAGTGTTGGAGAGGTGAACGGATATTACATAACAGAAATTGAATTTCTCGTTACACCACAGGGCAGCGTTTTTCTATTCTATTCAGTGAAGCAATTAACCTCCAAATGACATCTGCTGACCTCTATCCCGAATACATTTATTTTGAGTCACTAAGCAATGGCAATACGTAATAAGTCTTAAAAACATATGATAATAGTGTTTACTTTTGACACTGTACAAGAAAAAAACCTTACTGAACGTTGGTTTCATTCAAAATAAATCATTATACTAACGAATGAAGCAAGGAAACGTAGTTAATCTGATTTCGTATAGTAAACTTGTTTTCTTCATATTTAGTCCTTGCAAAAGAAAATTAATTAAATGGGCTCGTTTGCACTTGCCAGTAATTAATTGCAAGAAGTTAATTTGTGCACTATTTGTGTACTATTTGTGTACTATTTGGTACTATTTGTGTATTAAGTATTTAGAAACAAACTCTCAACTAGTTATTGTTTATATATTTTCAAATCACTGTTACATAAATTAATACATTCGTAATCAATCATTTCATTGATGAATAGAAACGTCAAACGTCCATTGATTAATGTTATGGATAGTTCACAATGGGATTTACGCGCTAGTATTGCCCATCACATAGTCACGACATGATAATGCAATTACCCATGTTTGTAATGCAACAGCCAAGGATCATAGACGGGGTAAAGAGCAGTACATATATAAAACAAATTCAGTAACAACTTTTGACTTACTAGGGAAGACCAGGAAGACCAGAAAGTTTCTGTGTATACAATTAAAACAAAGGCAAAGCTAACAATTTAAGAGTTAGGATATATCATACAATCTCAATAAAGTTGGACATTTTGAAGGAAAATATTTAATGGAAATATAATAAAATGAAACTGAGTTAAAATGGAAAAAGAATTTAATGAAACAAACTATTCTTTTCAATAATTGACTAATTAAAAATATGAGGTAAGCGGAAAAAAGTGATTTGATCGAAAAACGATTCATTTAAGAGTAAAAATATTTCGATGAATTATTTTAATAAATTCACGGTGTAGGATTTATTAAAGACAAAGTTGTTGAACATGACTTTCTCTCTGGTCTTGATTTATAAAAAAATTCTATTGTCGAAAGATATTGGCAATATACATTTGTACATAAGACACAAACCATGACTTAAGTGTATTGAAACCTAACAATTGATTTGATAAATTTATTTAACTTAAATGGATAAATTATCAAATTGACTGGAGATTTAGTAAGCTCTTATCATTAAGAACAATTCTAAGAGTTAATATCAATGTCAAATAAAAGGTTACACCATTTGCTGAAAATGCTTACTAGATTTAAAAAAAATGAGTGGTAAATTATTGAAATTTTATTGAGTTTTTTTTTCACATTTAAAATATTTCACACAATGTCATCATATATATATACATGTTACATGTAATCATTCCTTTGTGTCAATAAAAAGTACAATAAAGCTGAACTTATCGGACTTGTACATCCAATGTACTTGAGGGAAGAAGTCGGAGATCAGTGTACCATAAAACTTTCAATTTGTTGTTTAAAGCCTATATAATTTTTGGCATATTGACGGTGGATACTACATGTATTATAACACAAGCTTTCCTCATACTAAAATCCTCCTGAATTAATTATCATAATACTCTTGAGTTACTAAATTAAGTTATAGAAATATTATGAAGTTGACTCTATCAAATATTACTGACATACACGGCTATTTTATGTCTTTACTCTTTCAACAAGGACGATGGAACCCATACTGCGAAATCTTACATCTTTTGTCGTCAAGAAATCGTGTTGGTATTTACAAAACATAGTCATGTCGAGGTCATAGATAGAAAGATATGTGTGTATGCATATGCTCTATGGTATAGGTTTTAGGTTTTCAAAAAAGTCATAGTCTACTATCCATTTGATCTGATCTAAGGTTAGTACAATTATATGATGAATCGTTCAAGATAGTCATAACCTTACATGAAACGAAACAAATACGAGATGTAATAAGGACAGAAATACCGCCTCCAGCAAGTAAATATTTTAAAACATCCACTTCCCAATTTGTGACCCCCCCCCCCCCTTTCAAAACTGATAGATCCGTCCCTAAAGCCATTAAATGTTCTATTCAATTCCCAAGGATTGTTGATATAGATAAAATGATCATAAACGCTCATTCAACTTAAAGGGAAGTGTACAATTTTATAAGAATAGGATAAAGGTTTAAGGGAATATTACACCCAATAGTATCCCCAAACTTAGTTGTGTTCTTTCATAAACCTAACTTTTTCACACATTATATATTTATCAATCATATGAGAGTACTTATGGGTTTTCTTTCAAACATTTCTATTATCGACTTAGTGGAAAACGATTGGCATTGAATAATGTCTTTTTTAAATTCAAAAAAACAACAACATATGATCGTCATGTCATAACCATCTCGTAAATAATGAAATAATTTTCATTGAACCTTTCTCCTTATTCTTTCATTCAGTTATTCGTCTTATACAACCTCGAAATCAAGAAGAATACAGTGTTATGTGATCGTTATGACATAACCAACGTATAAATGATTAGATATTTACCAATGAACATGTTCTTCTTATTATTAAATGCAATCACTTTTCTAACATCATCTTATCTAATCTTCGTATAATCGCGAACCAATGCCGAAAATACTTCAATAAGGTTTGAAAAGTTTTCTCGTCTTGATATTGATAATTATTTGCACTCAGCACATTTAACATAATCCATATCACACAGCTGTGTATTAGCACTCCATACGACAAAGCCTGTCGCAAATTGTACGAGTTCGATCCTTGTTGTTATGAATGGGGTTCTCCTTAGAAAAATCAATATGCAATAATAAAGTATTCCAAAGGTATGAGACTTCAACAACGCTGATCAACCAAAAGATGACCATTCTATATCCACTGAGGTAAAATTTATACTTTTTTGGAATTATTTTGGATACGTTAGAGTAATGGATAAAACATATCAATTAGGTACATGTATACATGTATGTAATATCCTTTCCAAAGCATTAAAAGCAAAAGCAAAGCATCCTTTCCAAAGCATATTTCAACTATTTCGTTTCATTTTGACATTGCGTCGCAATGCATTCATCTCTCTCAAATCCGAGAATGTCTTTGCGATTTGCTTCCGGATATTTTCATTTCTTAATCTCAATCTTAACCGCCGAATATCTCTGTATTAACGATCATATTTTCACTACATTGTTTTGATTCTTTACTTGAATTTCATAACCATAAACTGTGATCTAGCCTTTCATTATTTACAAAATAAGACTAATAAAAATACCTCTTTAATAGTCAATTAGAATTTAACCTTTTGAATTTCAGAACATGAATGTCCGCATCTACGTGAACAAATGAACCAGGTTCACACCATAACAGTAGCATGCAAATATGTGTTTTGCGGTAAAAGACATATGGAACGAATCACAGTGTAGCAAATACGGTTTTTTCTAAAGTACACGCAATATTAACTTTACTCTAAGCCTTATAATGTATTTGGTAAGAATGATTCCAAAGCGAATGTATTTGCTAACATGTTTTGTTTTGATAGTCATCACGATAATTATTTCCTCAAATCGATTAACGTTTTTCCTTGAAGACAAAATACATTTGAATTCAAAAACGATCTTGGAAAACAAAAATATAAACCTTAATGTTATAAAAGACTTTGTTCGAAACGATGAAATAGAATCGACAAAGTCTGATGTTCCAGACAAAATAAAACAAGAAACATATATCAATAATAGACTTAAAGAGTCAATGAAAGTAGATCAAGCGGGGAATAAAAACAGTAAAACAGGAAATGGTAATGTAAATGATGAAAAAATAAATAGTACAGAAAACAATGCAAAATCTAAAGAGGAAAATGAAAATGCTCAAGGGGAAATCGCAAATATTCCACATGAAAATGACATTATTGACAGGCATGAATTAAATGCACCTCAAGAAGATAAACAAATAGCCGAAAACAACGACCGACCTCTGAATGAGAATGACAATATTCACTCTGAAACAAAAGTAAATCCATCAGAAAGCAATAAAGAAGATGCAGTAAACACAATCCATTCAGAAAGAAAAGAAGACATTCCAGAGGAAAATGTAAAACTTCGAGATAATAGCATTCAAGGTCCAGGAGAACACAAACTTGTCAAGGTTCCAATACCAAAGCTGATTTTCGGAAGGAATGGCAGAGGTTAGTAGTTGTAAATATAAATGATATTATTCTCCAAGAGTACTTTATTTCGGGATAACAACTATTTAATTATTAAATTCTGTTTACCAGAAAATCGTATCTTCCTTTTGTATGTCACTAGTGAATTCAACAATATAGAATTCTTTATCCAGAAAATCTTGACTTGCCTATATTTTCCCAATCAAAATGCCCTTCCAAGAAATGATGACATTACATTGCAATTTGTTCATCACGTAACAGGGTACATCCACTTACGTACAACGCATCTACTATCTACAGGTATGTTATTCATAAGTAAACATTTACTATTTAAAGTAGCGAGTTGTTGACATTTCAGGACGCAATGGGGAGGCAGTGAAGATAGACAGGAACAGCCTGGATCCTGCAAGCAGGGCCTTGTATGACGAGGGATTCAGGAGGAATGACTTCAATGAGTACCTCAGCAACCTGATCTCTGTAGACCGCCTCACTCCTGATTCCCGGGACCCACTGTACGTATGAGCTAAGTGATTCAGAGACATTGGTATCCAAACAATTGCCTCTCTTCACTATTGTCAAATAAGTTAACTCGCTGAGATGATCAAGTGGTCTTTATCTAATGCTTTCGTTTCCTGTTAGATGATGTTGAGAAGTAAAGATTACAATCCCAGATTGACAATGATGTCTCCAATGAGCACACTAACCATCTTATGACTTCTGTAGCAAAATCACTGCTTCACTATATCCATTTGGTGATGATTTTAAAGTTTCTTTAGTGACCATGGGAAAACACCATGTACGGACCAAATATCAAAACAAAGAAAAGAAAAATTGGCAAAGCTTTCATTTCAACTTGAGCATGATTAACAAGTTTGGTAGAAATCAGCGACTTTTAAAACCTTTTAAAATACGCAGAACAGTTTACAAGTTGGAAATCCTGACTGGTTGTAGTGAAATATATTCATGTAATTAGCAATTTTCTTTAAAATTAAGAATTAAGTCTACATCAGCTACTGGAGACCTTACATGTACGATGCGCTCATATATCGTACAAGACTTAAGTCACTGGAAAATGAATTAGATGAATAGACGTTGTCTGTATTCAAAATATCATCAATGGGGAATTTTGAAAGAATCGGTAATATAACCTTCTTTATACGTTTCAAATCTCTGCAAAAGCTGCGACGATATAGAATACCCGGATGATCTTCCTGACACGAGCGTCATAATCACGTTCCTGAACGAGGCTTGGTCTGTTCTCGTGAGAACTATCCACTCCATCATCAGAACAGCGCCACCTCATCTTCTAAGGGAGATAATTCTCGTTGATGATTTCTCTGATTATGGTGAGGAATATTTCTTGTAGATTTTACCTTATCACATTTTGATAAACGTCTACTAATTTCGGTTGAGCCTTTTTTAAAAGAGCATTTGCAATTAGTCATTTGAGGGTAATTAAAATAATGATCATTAACTACATTTAATGTGTTTATCACATGAGCGCAAGCATTTGAAGTGAGTTTTCTACAATCTAATGGAACATTGTAGAGAAAAAAATACATTCTTTTTTTACGAGAAAACCAAACAAAGTTACTTTACAATGATGCATTTAATTAACTTGTTCAAATTGAACTTGTTTTAAGACATACTTTCTTTTCTCAGAGTATCTTAAAGGTACACTCGAAGACTACATGCAACGATTCCCTAAAGTCAAAATCTTGCGAAACCCGAAAAGGGAAGGTTTAATCCGCAGTCGACTAAATGGAGCAGGATTTGCATCAGGACAAGTTCTCACGTTTCTTGACTCTCACATTGAATGTGTCGCAGGTACGAGAAAATATGTGCACACAGTTCTATCTCTAACTGCATTGCATTATTGTTGAAATGCATCGGAAAACAATACAGTTATGTATCCACAATGAAAACTTGAAAGTTTAAAGTGATGAAAATACATCATCATCATCAACATCATCATCATCAACATCATCATCATCATCATCATCATCATCATCATCATTCATTAACCTCTACATCAAGTATCACTGATCTGTAACATATTTAGGAATTGCACATGTACTGTCGTAGGCTGGCTTCCTCCCTTATTGGCCCGAATCAAAGAGGACCCAAGTCACGTGGTTTGGCCAAATGTGCCCGCGATAGACAGAGAAACCTTCCATCTACCTGTACGTAAATCAGCTGCAGACATGTCAGTCGGGACTTTCACCTGGGCGCTTACCTACTCTTGGGAGAAACCAAACCTCAGTGACAGGGAATCTCCTGTCTCCCCTATCAGGTAACTTTACACCTGGACAATATTTATGAGATCTACTGATACTCGTTTAGGATTGGTAAGGATTTAAAGAATATTATGTATTTGTTTCAGGTTCAATTGTACTTCGGAATATAAAATCCAACAAACTCCTTAGTAAAAGTTTATTATCTTAAAAATAGTCATGGCTATAAGCCTTTTAATCAGCCAAATGTCATTGTCGAAACTGTTCTTCTGAAACAGCGCTGAGGTGCATTTGAACATTAACTGTCTTGGTTACCTAAGACACCAAACAAGTGGAAATGTTATTACTTGCTTTAACCCCAAAGAGCAGCAATTGTTGTCGCACAACGTCTCCCCTTTAACTTAACAAGACGCTGAGTTGCCTGTGCGAGTATTGGTTCAATTCCAAGACCATTCAGTTTTGGTAATGCATTTATCAGAAAATCTCTTAATATAACTTTCTGTTCAGATTGATTACAGACATTGGAAAAGATAAGTAAATAAACCTGTTTTCTTCGATAGTCACTGCTTCTCACGAAGGCGGCACCTGCAAGGTAAGTCATGTAATTGGTGAACATGAGTTTGTATAATTGTGTTTATCATTTCCATGACTCCAGGAGTCCAACGATGGCAGGAGGATTATTCTCGATAGATCGGAACTACTTTTACCACATTGGCTCCTATGACGATCAGATGTTGTTTTGGGGCGGCGAGAACCTGGAAATATCATTCAGAGTAAGACAAATATCTCTTTTCTTGTAAATAAACTAATGACGAATGGGACTTGTCATTTCTACTTTGCAAGTATTTTCCCATCACCTCATCTCGATTCCACTGTTTTTTTAATCAACTCTTCAAATCAATTGTCCCGAGTAGTGATTAGATCATGTTTTATTATTTATATTTGCATTAATTCCTATTTGTTATCAGTAGTTGTTTGCTTAAGAAAGATCTAGATTTACCTGCAAGACATTGACTTTCAGTAATAGTACTCGAAAGGAATATTACATGAGACTATAATGCATCTGCAAGGTAAAATGTGAGGGTCTTGCTGCAATTGAGGACTTCTTTCTTTGTCATTTTCCTGGAAGATTAAAATACATGTATACACAGAAAATCTGCAAGGCGTCATTTTGTTTTGCTCGCTTTGTACATAATTCGTAGATAAAACTTAATTGAGCATAATTATTGTAAACATAGAACAACTGCATAGTTTTGTAAACATAGAACAACTGCATAGTTTTTGTAAACATAGAACAACTCCATAATTATTGTAAACATAGAACAACTCCATAATTATTGTTAACATAGAACAACTCCTTAGTTATTGTAAATATAGAACATATCCATAGTTATTGTAAACATAGAACAACTGTGTCCTTAAAGAGAACATATTATGGAAAATAATTCATAACTAATCCTCGGACAGTAACAAAATTAAATGTGCTATGAAAAAGTTAAACAATTATTATAATTATCAAATCTCAATTTGTTACTGTTTACGTCAACGGGGAACAAATATGAAAATTCGATACGTTTTTGTGTAGATCTGGATGTGTGGAGGCACTATTGAGGTTATTCCCTGTTCTATTATCGCTCACATCTACCGGATAAAGAATGTCAATGCCAATCCCCAAATGACAGGATATATACACCGAAATCTCAAGAGAACGGCAGTGGTGTGGATGGACGATTATAGCCGTTTGTATGCCAAGATTTCCCATCAGAAACTAGTAAGTTGCGTTTAATCTAAGAGTTGGAGTGGCTGGGGGAGGGGATCAAACGTTAATTTTGATTCGCAAAAAAATATTTGTCATTGCTATTATGTCAGGTTTTCATTAACCTTTGATTGTGATTTCACGTAATAAAAATGACCAGCGACCAGCTTTAAGAAAGCTTTTAAAATCTTCAGGTCATTATTTTGAATAACCAAATTTTCTAAATATTTCGATTAAAATAATTGATTGATATCTTCAATGATTTAATCAATTATTTCCGTTGTTTCATTGTTGTATTTTAATATTAGAAACCAATAACGACATAAAAGTTTAAATAAAACAAATTCATGATGTATTTTAGATGAACTACGGCGATGTTTCTGAACGAGTTGCACTAAGAAGACAACTCAACTGTAAAAGTTTTGAATGGTATCTTAAGAACGTGTGTGTCAACGCCTTCACGCCGGCAAAGGCATCGGCGTATGGCGCGGTATGTATAGATAAATTACGGTACGCTTGATTGGCATAAATCAACTCGGAGATTAACAACAAATTGATATTAATGACAAGAGGTAGCTTAGCAAGGCTTCAATGGGTATGTACGAATTTGAGAAAACCAGCTAGTGCTTTTGACATGTAAGTAATGTATTTAACTACATGTATGTGGATAATAATAATAATGAATAAGTATGTAATTTCTTAAGATCTTTTGGACGTGTTAATGTAATGGGTCCACCATGTACCATTTAAAACCGGGATAGTTGAAATACTAAAACTTACTGAGGTTTCCATTCTATCTAGGTTACCGTGCAGCAATGTCAAGTTTGTATGACCTTTCCATGATTTTATTCGACTTCCATGCTGCTCTTACTGTAAAAGAAAGCCAGCGCAAACACGACTCTGAACAAGCCGGTGTGAATGTATTTGTGTAAAATTAAATTTTGGTTTCCTTCTGGTCAGTTTTCGTTGTACACAAATATTGTCTGTAAAAGTCAAACCTCCGTTTGAGGGTATCTTCCGTTGAATGGATGGGGTATCAGGGTATCGATACTTGATCTAGTTAAACAAATGGAAGCAGATTTTTTCCGGAGTTACTGCCCTTGTTTGACCTAACAGGAGGGCATATTCAGATGGAAGGTTTTGCTTAGAAACAGTTTCAGACAGGATAACCAAATTCTGTGTGTTTTACGACCATTAATTAGCATTTTCATAACTATCGAAAATGAAAAGCGCCTATTATTTTTCCATACTTTGAACCTTTGCTCACTCTGTTCAAAGGTATAAATTAACGAGACAGCTTTTCGCCGAAACCATTTAAGATTCATAGTGTTACTTCAGGGCATCAATGCCTTTTTGGAGTTTGCAAAAGAAACGAGCACAATAATCTTGTTCCATTTTTGTACCGTTTTTTTTCATGACTTATGATAATCAGGAAAATGTTGTGGGTTATTTTGAGAGTTATTTGTTTTGTATTTTGTATATATGTATCTACCGATCTTTGAATAATGGTATCATTATTTTCAGTTACGAAGTGTGGCAGAATCGCGGTGTTTACATGCTGACGACAGGGTCAATGCAAGAGTAATAGCAAACCATTGTAACCTGCACGATACAACCCGTCAGGTAGGTATATATAGTAAAAACACAACAATCTGATTATAAAATGATAGCAAATTGTCACTGCTTGATTTTGCGAGTAAGAAAGTAAATGAAAATCACCGCGCCACTCCTGACAATATTGCGTTTAACAGCTCGATGAGGTAAGCATGGTATACGTCAAACCTAAAATTATACACCGCCTGTGTCCTCACGCACCTACATTTATTTCCAGGTATTTTACACCAATGACCAGGAGGAGCTCCGTCACCTGTCTTACTGTTTGGACGCTAACTCGGCCAGTCTCGGAATGTACAGTTGTCATCGGCGCAAGGGAACACAACAATTCCAGTTTAGAAGTGTAAATATGTCCTAATATTACCCATATGGGAAGATGGACACAGGGTAGTATTTTTCCTGTAAGTCACATTTTCTTGGCATTTGATTGGTTGTTGTGAACCAATGAAAAGGAACGTAGTGCCGGGACTATTTCATTCATCTTTCAAACTTGTCCCGACTTAGCTATTATTTTGATACTTATTTTCAAAAATTACAGTAAGGGTCAAGCAAAACCACAGCACACGTGTATGAATTTGGAAATTCGCAACCCTAATCCTATATAGAAGAACGATTATTTCTATCATATTCGAGTTTTGACATTTTAAAAAACATATAGGTAATAAAAAGAATAACCAAAACGTGACGGGAATGACAGATTATCTTTCCCTCGTTATATTAAGTGTGTAATTCTCTCGCCAAGGCTCGAGAATTACGAAATTAATATAACTCGGGAAAGATAATCTGTCATTCCCCGTCACTCGTTAGTTATTGTCTATATATTATATATTATACTTCCTCTATATGATTTTATTTAACACACTGACACACTTAAAAACCAATATGTGTATGAGTAACAGAACCTTTTGAACTCGACTGCTATACTCATTTCGGAGCGTAAATGGATGGGAGAAAACACATGAGAAGAAAAAATATTACAAATTGATATTTGACATATGACTTTAACAACAATGCCGGTTTTATATTTGAATTTGCAATATAATTGATAAGTTGTGTATCTTCTAGGTAATACAAATATTAACACTCGTTATAAAAAGTCTAATGGTACATTTCTCTCTTAGAAATATCTTATCTTAATATGAATAATTAGGACTTCAAGGGTTATCAATCAATCTTTATTTCAGTACTGAGGAAGCCACAGGCCTATAGTACATTTCGTATATACATCTTTCTTAACATTATTGCTTGGTGAATGAATACTGCAACATTCCGGATAATATTTTCATTCAAACAATTCATTAAAGAAGAACATTTATCAATAGATGGATGGACAAAATAAATTTGTTTAATATACTTTCTACGTAATGTGTTATATGTTGGACACACAAGAAGAAAATGATATTCGTCTTCTATCACAGCATTTACATATTCTATCCTCTCTTTTAATATTCCTATATCTACCCTTTTCAATCATGAGATCATGAGACGAACAATGGAAACGAGCTAAAGATATTCTAAATGTCTTGACATTAACACAGTAAGTAAGGTTCAGTATAAATGTGTGTTTTAAACCAAGAGTAATAATTACATTTTGCTGATGATGAGATTGTTTCCAACTAGTTTTGTTGGTAAATATCTTTTAATCTTTACAAAATATTATTGAGAAATAATGACCGAAATTCAACCTTTTGTTCATACCATATATGATTGAATCAAGTTGAAAAGAGTAGATTTTTAACATCTGATGCCGTCTTTGTCATAAAGTAACATCATATTATAGCACATTCTCAGCAAACGGTTTATTTCTCTCTTAGAAATATCTTTACAACTACATGTAATAAGGACTTCAAGGATTATCAGATTAGTATTGTGCTATGTTTCAGGATGGGACGGTGTACAACCCACGACTGAGGCTATGCATGGAAGTCATGCTACCAGGCGTGACAGTTCGCTTGATGACCTGTGACAGTGACAAGACGACTCAACAGTGGAGGTGGTTTCCTGTGTCCATGGATCTGTGAACTAGTGTAACTGTACCCAGTGTGACACTTGATGACTGATTGTATAATCAATTTCTTTTTAAAAAGCCATTTTTAAAAAGCATTGACTTGTAGATGTAGCTAAGTTATAAACATAGACATATAAAAGAAATGAAACATTTCCGGTTTTCATGGTAAGTGAGATTTTTATTTGTGAAATACCTTAAGACAGAGACCGAAGGTTATTGTGTAACTTGTGTGATCTGAAGTAAAAATGTGTAATGAAGAAGACGTGATGATTGCCAGTGAACCAACAGTGTGGAATCATTGAATCACGCACTCCCTGTAGTTCATTGAACTATTGCATGTAGCATTTTGAGAGCCATTTTTCATACCATGTATGTGATTGCATCTTAGTAATGATTTTAAAATAGTACATTCATCAAATCATTCCGACGTAAATTGACATCTGCATATTACCTTATATTTACCATAGTTTTGCATGAGATCAAATGCAAATAAATGATTGATTGGTGTGAGCTCACATCCTAAGCTTGCTTTCCTTATTGTTTGAAAAAAGGGTTACTGTCCATTTCAAATTTAGTTATTTGTGCTTACTGAAATGTCTATTCAAAATCATCAATTTTGTAATTCCCATCAAAAGCAATGTATCCAAATGCTTAGTTGAAAACGTATATCATTATAACTTGATACGTCATATTGCTCATCTTGATTTCATCTAAAATAACTAATAAGTAATGAATACCACTTGTGTTTGTCATTTTACAACTCATTCATTCATCAACTGTTGAAAGCTAATAACAGGAAATAAACTAATTCGGTATCGAAATGTCAAATCTAAGATTTTCTCTTTCATTTCAATTATTAGAAAATGTTACTTATTAACAGAATTTAAGAATAACACATACGTACTTCGCATAACGAACACTCAGCTGGAAAGTTTACTTGTGCAATTGAATAACACTTCCTACTTCACTTATCAAATTTTCAAGCTGTTTCCTTCCAACGCAACGTATCTTTCATAAGGAATAGCAACGGTTATTGAAAGACTAAACGCCAGAACCATATGTCACCAGTTATTGACTTTTCTGTAGTCGACGCATAACCTACAGCTTAAGGATACCGTTCTCTGCAAACGTGAGTATATAGGTCAGTTAAAGAATGCACGTTGTTAACATGGTATTCGATGTTTCAGAAAATCATATTTTAGAAAATAGTATTATCTGTTTACTAATAGAGAAGTTTAGTTCGATTTCCAACAATAACCGTTTGATACTTCTGTTGACTAGTGTGTTTTAGTGCATGCGTGTGCGTGTGTAAATGGCCACAGCTGACTTTTTGTGTTGATAGATTGTCAATGTGAGCATATTGTAGCCTAGTTCAATTGGTGAGATCCTCAATCTCATTAAAATTAGACGAACTTCACACTCGTCCCTTGCTAATTTTTTATCTATATACTATTATATAGGCGTTAATTCAGAAGGTAGTTTATTTGACTGAAATCTCCCTTGTTTCATCAGTTATAATATACAAATGGTTTAGAGCTCTTTGATGAATGATACCGTATAAAGATTCATGCACGGTGAATGTCTCCGACAAGAACATTCATAATTAGAAGACCTATACGGATACCTACACCATTCCTGTACCATAATTAAACTTCTAAAATCTGTTCAAACATATGATATCATAATTTGTTATTCTATTCGTAGTGTGTTCAGAATGAGTCAGGTATAATCATTTTAAATTGTATATAAGTGTAGTATATATATAAGTATAAGTATAGACCCTGTTATTTACATGCTTAATACTTTATAATTCTGTTGAAGCTGACACCATTTTCATCTAACAGGTTTGAGCAGGGATCTTATAGACACGTCTGTACGATCACTGGTTTGAGTTGAGGCTGATGAGAAAGTACTGTTGTTCACATTGAGCAGACAAGTAGCAACGTACGCAGATCGTCATACCACTCTTGGAAGTCGTTTGAATTGAAAAACCGTAAATTAATTACTTGAGAATAATCATAAGATTTGTCAATATCCATAAAAACGTGAGAAACCTACGATTCCAGGAAACCTTGCTTTTTAAGAATTCAGCAACCACTGTAATATGATATTGTCATGATTGTGAATTGGGTGTTCATAATTAGATTGAATTGAATATGAGCAGATTATGTCAAATCAAATCAAATTTAGATTTGTTTCATTTGAGTAAATTTCTTGCTTTATCGATAGTAGAAAAAGGGTTCAGAATACAAAATGAACACTTGTATGACTTATCCATAAGTGCAGTCATAATACCGTTGTTGAATATCAATTTCGATGGTGAATTGTCACGTGGCTGTATATAATATGCTTTGAAGGAATGTTCTCGCACTATGTGAATTATTTATTCATATTCCTTCCTCAGAATGGCAAAACATTTAAAGGTTAGCAAATGTAGAACGCATGATAATGATGATATTTTCTCTTTCAAAAAGACATTATTTAACAAGACATGTATTATATCGTTAATAAATATTACAGCCATGTTAAATAGTGCTCTATAAAGTATAAACCTAAAAAAATACGAAAAAAGTTGTAAAATTAAAAATTGATATCTTATTCAGACTGTGTTTTGTGTCTTACGTAAAGACCAATCCTTTCAAAGAACAAATTGTAGAAAAAAAATGATTCACCCAAATTTTGCATGAAATCGAAATAATTACATATTCTGATATAGAACAAGAACAACTGCACCTGGACAATATAAAACAGCCAAAGTGAAACGTAAGGGTTCTGGTTAGAAAAAAAAAGAAAATGCAACCAACACTGATCATGCAAGTCTGTTCTTCAGACTGAAGCAACCATTGAGGCAGACGGGCAGTACATCAGGTAGGCCAGGAGCGGTCGGGCATGTGTCACAACACCTCTTATGATCGACACATTTAGTCTACTCATCTTAGAAAGCGACTCGTAACCACAACATTAACTGCTTCATCGGCGCTAGAAAACCCGATCTGCCGACACGCTGTTTATTATCCGACTACGACTATAACATGGCATTTGAGCGCGTCGAACCCTACCTGACCTAATCTGACTAATCGAACTTCGTCATCAAATGTTGCCAGGCGGGTTTGACGCTGGCGGATGCGGGATAGGGCACGTGTAATGTTTACTGATGAGAGTTGGTTTTGCCTACGCACAAATGACGGCCGTGATCAGGGCCTAGATTTTCGACGCTCTTTTAGAGCTAAGATAGTCGTAAGTACTATTAAATAGCATTGACCTACGACTATCTTAGCACTAAGAGAGCTTCGAAAATCTAGGCCCAGGTGTACAGGCGAGTAGGTGAACGTTTGGCACGGACATTCATTCAGCAAGTTTGTAGTTGCCAGTTGAGTTGGGAAGGATATGCAGCGATCTGAGGACGAGGCCGTTGATTAGTCATGGCAACATGCTTGCTCTCAGATACAGAGATGAAGGTTTACCACCAGGCGTAGTGCCATTTCACCTACTTTTGCAAACACTTACCTTGTTCTTTTGCCATGGCCAGCATTTATTCACTAAAGTTCGCTAATTGTGTTGTGGCCGAAATGTCTATCATGGCTATTGAGAACACTGGAAATATTTAAATGTTAAATATAGCATCTAATTGCAAAGTTGTCAGATTCAATATGGCGGTCTTCGGGACTTGACAATGAAATAGATGTTGTGTGTCCCATATTCAGCTGTCATTTAGATAAACGATTTAAAAAAATAATCAACGTAAAGATAGATTATAGGTAGATCAAAGGTAGCTGTTTAGCCGGGAATATTTTTAGGTGTGTTTGCAAGGTTGAATAATATTATTTATTCTCAAATAATTCTTTCAACGGTAATTATAACGGAAGACTTAATCCACTCTACTATTAGAAAGAGAGACTTCAAATTTGTTCAATTATATATTTCATGTAATTCCCGGAACAATCAAACCATGTTTACATTGATTCCGTTCCAAAGACACCAACGGATATCTATACAGAGCGCGTCTTTTTACCCAGATCAAGTTTAGATTTACATAGATGTAATTATCGTGTGAAATGCACTTTTTGTAATATTTCATCATGTTATTGGGAAAGGAGAAGGAATGTCTGACCGGATGTCATATGAGCATAGCTTTTATGATTTCATTATTAACTGTGATATATATTTACATTAAAAAATGTCCTGCAGATCAAACATGCTGAACCGTAAGACAATGCTTAGCCATTTCCGGATGAAGGACATAAAGGTTGCCTCTGCCTTCCTGGTTATCTATACCTTCATCGTCATCTTCCACCTTATGCGTTTCATGGAGGAAAAAGACCAGGTCGACTTCGAACACAGACGCGTTGTTAACGGCGAGCAGATGGTTCTTTATACGGAGCCCTCTGCAAACGAGAAGGCAAGACAGTCTCAGCTGCTGGACTCTGTGGTACAGGAGATTCTCAAAAACAAGGATAAAGAAGATCCTTTCCGTGTTAAACGTGATCTCAGGGCTGGCTTAGGTTTGTCTCGTATGAGAGATGAGGATGTGGATTTACAGGAAGACGAGAAGGACGCTGAACCACCGGGTATGGTATTTCCTAACCTTTAGCAGCCTTGGATGGTACTAGAATTATATATTTGTTTAACTTCGTTCATTGGTTCAGAAAAAAACTTAACCGATCATGGAATTTGGTTCTGTAACTCTTCTATGATTAAAATATTGTCGTGCAATTGGAAACATTTATTTCCGTTTTCAAGGTGACATGGGCGCACCTGTGGAGGTTGATCCAGACACACTGCCAGATGCTGAGTTTGCTGAACTCGAGGAAGGTTGGAAGAGAAACAGCTTCAACCAATACGTCAGTGACAAGATACCACTGGACAGAGAACTACCAGATATCAGGCATTCTGAGTGAGTCCATACTTTACGAGCTCCCGTGTAATACAGTTTATTAAGAGTTATTACTTAGCAATACATAAGAATGGCTTTATGAAAAAGTCTTCGTATCACCTAAATAAATGATCGTACCCGTTTATTTTCTGGGTTTTCATCACAGTTGTCAGGACCCTGTAAACGACATAGACCTCCCCTCGATGACTGTCATTATCTGCTTCCATAACGAAGCCTTCAGCACCCTCTTGAGAACAGTGCACAGTGTGTTGAAGCGGACTCCTCCACATCTACTGGACGAGGTCATTCTCGTGGACGACTTCTCAGATATGGGTACGTATATTGGTAACTTGCTTACATGAAATAATGTGTCAGTCTCCTTTGTTCTTGGTATGTGTACACATTAATCCCTCTCTATATACCCCTCTGGTGCCTCTGTTTTTGTTTTTTTCTTTTCATGTATGTATCTTTGTGAATATCGCGGTATCTGTCTGTCTCTCCGGTCTTTGCCTCCTTTCGTAGCTCTCCATTTGTCTATATTTTCCTCTCTTTCCTCCGCTTTTGTACCCGATTCTCTGCATCTGTCTAGAGTAATTCTTTTTTTCTCATATCATTCAACATGATTCTTGCGGTTTAATTCCCTACTTTCTCCCTTTTGCTCCTGTTTATCAACTTAATTACAATCTTAAAACACTCAAAAAAGTCTTTATATTGAGTAAATTGAAATATGTTATGTATATAGCTTGGATAGCTGCAATATTTGACTCCAAATGACTGCAACAATAACAAAATTATAGGCCTAAGGTTCCCTCTTACACAATGTGAGACGTTCTTTGATTGGCTCATTCAGTATCAAACATCTTCAATAAAATAGTAACGTTCCTTTACAATTATTCATGATTTATTTTGATTTTAGATATAAACAAGTCATTAAATTAACTAACTGATGTTTTTATTCTAGTCTGCAATCAAAGATTTCTGTAACAGCTTATGAAAACTGTGTTGAGATTTTAAGATAATTCGAATTTGTCTCGGGGAAACGTTGTAAACACAAATGTTATTTGGGAAATATTTTGGTTAACAGAGAGTCATAAATAGTTATCAAGACATGCTTTTCGGTTGAAAATGTTAGATTTAACAAGGTATGTAGAACTTGTCCATCCATTATGTCAGAACGACAGCAAAACGGGACATGACATGATCGAAAACCAGACTCGGTAGCTTTCAGCAATAGCAAGTTGCCGATGTTTTATGGTTGAAATAACGACCGCAGACCGAGTCAATATCTCTACTAACCGTCGAGCGGTACGCGAGACGGTTAGTAGAGATATGACGAGGTCCAGGTTGTTATTTCATATACACCCTAAGGCACGCGCTGTTGAGAGCTCGCACAGATTTACACCCAGTGAAGGCACCGGTAACCGGCTCAACTTAGAACAGTAAGGCGTATGGGTTTACATATTACAGGACAACAGATTCATTCATTGGTATTCTCATTGGTATATAAGTTGAAATTCATTTACATACTCCTAATCACACGCACTATATGAAGAAAATAAACGAATAACAATAAAGAACAAAATAGATATGAAAGATCCAACGTCATCTTTACATTCCTGTCAAACTATTTCGTGTATCCAACTAAATAGTTAAGTAGGAAAATAATTATTATTCACCAGTTTTCTGATACCAAAAACTAAATTTTAGATCAAGGAAAAAGTAGATGTGTGTTTTGTGTAAATTTAAGCTCTCTTCCTTGTTTATCCCATGTAGAATGTATCGTTAGCCAACAATCATGGTAAAAGAAAAATATGTCAACTTCAGCAATGCAAAGTTTAAGTGTGTGTTAGGAGACGTAATCGCTAGATGACAGCAATCATGTGAAAACATATTTTCTAACAATCGAAATATATCTTGTATGTTTCTGATGCAGAATTATAATATGTAATTCAATATGATTGCTAAAATTAAATATTTAGTTAACCTTTGTCTTTGAAAATAATTTGGTGTATCCGATGTGATATGAAGAATATAAACGACATACGTGATAAATTTGCGATTATTTCATTTGGTTTTTAGTCCTAAGCCAGTGTTACTATTCTTACGAGTTCATTCATGGTTTTGGTTGTCAATTGCACCGTTGCTATGTCAACGCACGTGAAAATAGTGCTTCGCTTCCCACAGACAGCCACGCAACGTCGCAATAACACGCCCCATTTTATTTAAAGCGCTTCGTTTATTGTCCTTAATTTCATGCATAATGTTCCATTTTTGGAGGAGTTTGTAACAATAGTTTGCTAGATGTACAAAGAATACGTTAAAAGTACTTTTTAAAATATCTAAATTGTTCACACTCTGATTGAGGGTCTTTAAACACAAAACTTAGAGTTGGTCTTCTGTTCCTGGACAATAGACACGTCGCGCGCACACTACAATGTCCATGAAAAGCACGTGCATTTTCTGGTTATAAGGAGAGCAAACTTGTTTTTCTCACATATCGACAGCCATGTCTTGTGACGAGGATTATTCTGTTTCACCATCGAAAATTCAGGAGGGATTCGTTATAAGTACGGATGGAGAAGAAGATGTTTTAATTGAAGCTTCACAACGATGTGACACTCCATTGAGCTGTGGACAAGACACAATTCCCTCGATTCTGAAAGAAACTGTGGAAAATGACCTTACCGAGGTATGTCTCCCATTATTTCTATGAATTGTGATTTTAATACTTAGAACTAAGTATATTGACATATATTATGTTTGATAAAATGACATTCAATAACCATTCCAAGTCTCTTATTACTTAAAATGTTACATTTAATCAGACGGCATTTTCTGGCGATTTTCAGCGTTACAAAAATACAAAAGAAAAATTAAAAACAAAGGAGAATGTAAAGAAATTATTAAATTAATTTTACGTTACATAATTAATATTCTGTGCGTTAACGAGGAATTTACCCAAGTTACACATTTGAGTATTTTGAATTGTGAATAAGTTTATAAAGGTAAGGGTATTTCCAAAAATAGTCCCCATTTACAGTGAATTGCACTCGTATCTTTATCCTTTATTTTTTTATCTCGCAGGCGTCCGATCCTACAAACGAAGCAATGACACAATGAAGATGGAAGTCTCGGACTTACTCAATCTGAAACGTCCTAAAGATGACCCGACGATCAACGCCACATCTGCTGCCGCCACGGCCACCACTGTCGCTGCGGCCGTCATGTCGCCCCTCACTAACATGGACCAAGATGACCAAGTTGCCAAATACAATTTCGTAAACTGTACGTTTAACATGGCCAAATAAACTGCTGATCCATTTTTTTGTTTTTTATTTGGACAAACCTGTCGGTTATGTTTGTAACCGCTTCAGCGAGGGGAAAATTACCGAGGGACGATATGGCTAAAGATACGAGGCGAAGCCGAGCATCTTTTGCCATATCGGCCCGAGGCCTCCATTCAGGGAGAAAGCGACTCGCTTGATAACCAACCCATGGTCGGTTATCAGATAACCGACCATGGGTTGGTTATCCGAAATAATGACCTAGATATCGAACCTGATAACCGCTCCATGGGGTGTATTAAAATGTAAATAGACAGCCATCGTATTTTTTTCTCTGCACCCAATGTTAAATCAAGACGTTTATTTTGAGGTTAAAAGAAGTTGGTTGCAGTTGCCTATAGGAACTGCAACCAAATCTGAAAATCATAAGTTTTCGAGGTGATAAATCAGTCTGTACCCGCACTCAATAGGTTTCATGATACATATCAATACATAGATAATTATCTTAGAAGAAAGTTCTTATTTGAGCTCTTTTGAATGACTAGGTTGAATTACACAGTCGTTTTAGAGACCCCGGTATTCGGACGCCTCAATTACTCTTAGACCGAATAAGATTGTATTACAATGCTTTAATTTTGTGTTAATTTCTAAAATTACACAAAGAAATTATAAACCATCACGTGATCAACACGTTCTTAAGTGACAATAATGTAACATAACTACATGACTCTATTTCTCAGATCACCTGAAGGATAAACTGACGAAGTACATAGCAAGTCTACCCAAGGTACGGCTGATACGGACAGAAAGGCGAGAGGGACTGGTCAGGGCGAGACTGCTGGGTACCAGGGCTGCTGGGGCTGAGGTTCTGACCTTCCTCGACTCCCACTGCGAGTGCTTCTATGGTAAGAGGTCTCCTCCCTCCTTTCATTTGAATAATCTGTTCTTAGATAAATCAATTGATCTAAGGCGCAATCTAATTGAAATCAGTTCGAAACTTGTCCCTCGTACCTCGCTGAGTTTCTTGATCTGACAACTGCGAGGAATAAGTTTCGATCTGATTTCAATGAGATTGTCTAAGGCGTTGATCGGACCTGCGAATCAAGCAAACACCGATGTACAAAGTGCGTTGGTCACTCATCAAAGAATCTGACCGATATCAAGCCGAACGATATGTTTCCAAGCCTCTTCCTTTATTTATATAGTCATAACTAAGAGTCTAATGATCCGCTTTCAGTTGGAATTTTCCTGATGAGTTTGATATATTTACTTGGTGACTTAAGATGGGGTTAGATTTTGAAAAGCATCATTTTCCTGTTCTAGACGTCTCTGGTCCAGTCCGCACACTTTCTTTGTCTATAATCTCTATCATAAATATGGACAATTTAACAGAAAACATTTGTAGGTTGGGCTCAACCACTACTGGGACGAATTAAGGAGGATCCAACTATTGTCCCCTGGCCAGCAATACAAAGCATCAACAAGGAGACGTTTGAAATATCGACGGGCGTGTCTGTACAGAATAGAGGAAGTTTCTACTGGGACCTACACTTCAGATGGGTGTCCCTCTCTCTTGAGGAGTACAAGGCACGAGGGGAAGCAGAACCACTCAGGTTAGTTAGCTGCAGTAATTTCCAAAATTAAACATGCTTGACATATGATAAAAAAGTCAGTATTTCAAAATGTTGTAAAACTTTTGCGAAGCGCGCATACCATGGTTTCGGATCAGTGCACTTCATTCTTGAAAACATGGTATCTCCCGGCGCATTAATTGTGCTCCAAAGAATGATGTTTGCCTTGGTTTAGAGTATACATGGTTTGTTAAGGGATGGCCAAAATATTTCGATGAAATTCGAGCGGTATCCTACACTTTTAATAAAAATCAGGAGCATATTTTGCACAAACGGTTCTTCCTCAAATGGTATCGTTTGCCAAAAAAACAATCATTTACTTGGAGAATAATATGCTCCATGAGCCTGTTTTCGACAAGTTGGCCCCTGGGTTTATCAACTCTAACTTCCTGTAGGTTAACAGTTTACGTTATAAACTGTAAAAGATGAAAGTAGAGATGAGTGCGATTAGTGTTCCTAACGTTTCGTAAATCTCCTAATATATTCTGTAATATGAGATTATGTTGGTTGTCTTTAATAACGGATTTTTCTTGTTGTAGATCTCCCACGATGCCAGGGGGCCTCTTTTCAATAAGCAAACAGTTCTTCGAATATCTTGGAACCTATGATCCCCTTCTGGAATATTGGGGTGGGGAAAATATGGAACTTTCATTTAAGGTAACGGTAGTTGACATAAGGTTTTGACAGCTAAAGGCATGGTATGTTTCATGACTTTGTTCCATACGTACTTTGGTCCAATTGCTTTGATTTTATTTAACTCGTCATCATATACCAAGAGATGCTTCGCGTCAACTTGATTTGAACATCGATTATATTGAATTTCACATGACAAATTAAAGTAAATTATACTTACGTATATGTTATTGCAGCGACATAACATGTGAAATATACTTATGAAGATTTGCATTGCTCGAGGTGTTAATTAGTTGGCGCCAGAATGTTAGTAGAGGCGCCAGCAAAAGCATTATGAACATATAACGAACTTTGTAATATCGCTGTATTTTTAACCTATGGTTTCATATTTCCCGTTTGAAGGACTTGAAACAATTATTTCCACTTGCAAGGTATAAAGTTTACACAATTATTATACAGCTGCATACCGAAGGTATAGCGCAAATATATTCATTTGTAATTTTGAATTCGTTTATCCCGCTTTGCAGAACTTCATTTGCATATACAATATACCTTCCCATGACCATTCGGAAGAGTATGACTCAACAGCTAGACACTGAGTTGTCGGGTTGATAGTGCATTCGTTTTAACTTAAGCACACAAAACATAGAGACGGATGGGGTCTAATTTTAAAATTCCAAATGTCCAAATTTTGAAATGAAATGGCCTTATCGAATAATGAAAGAAATCGCATCTTACGTTTACCGAGTGTTAGATTATATGACTAATGTGTAATGTTGTTGATATTCTATAAGGAAAATTTAATGATAGAATTTTCTTAACGTTGACCCTTAGTCACTTAAAAAACTGCAGAAAATGATACAGTTAACAGTTTTATATGAACATAGATTATGTTATGGAACATTCAATCTGATTCTGATCTCAAAACTAGCTTGTATGTATATGATGCCTCAAGGAAATACCAAAATACCAAAATACATGATATGTAAAATACAGATCGGTATGTAAGTGAACAAACTGTCGCTATGCAGCAGTGCAAGCTATAACCCGCAATATTATCTTTCTGACTGCTATAAACCTTGTTGCATTTAACATATTTTTCTGTGCCAGCTCTCAAGCCGAGAGCGGCTTTTTAAAAATACTTTCAGATACATCTTATCGAGGTTTTAAATTATCGCTACAAGAGCCCTTTATTCAAACCATGAATTTTTACTCTACGCAACAAGACTTCCATCAGTAATTGCGACAGACTCGATTTATCACCTTCGGGAATACTGTAAAATGGTATTAGAACTGAAATAATGAAAATTTCTTTACACAAGGTGTGGATGTGCGGCGGCTCCATCGAGATGATACCATGTTCACGAGTCGGTCACGTGTTCCGTGACGTCACTCCACTCCAATTCGACCGAAAGCTAATCGCCATCAATGCCCAGCGCGTGGCGGAAGTGTGGATGGACGAATACAAGGAAGTATTTTATGAAAGTAGAGGCGTAAAGTATGTAAGTGAATGGAAAACTATGTTATCACCTCTAGAAACCTTTCTAACAATGTGGAAAATCTATACAAGCCCATGCATGTAACGTAACAAAGGGCAGTAACTAGATTTGCGATACTGTCGTGGTATTACACCTGCGGGAACGCATTACACAGAAATGAAACTGCTCCAGACTAAATATTCAGTTCCAAAACGAGTTTTATTGGCGTCTGGTCCGCCATTTTGCCTTACGTTATTCCATCGTGGGGAAATAGATGACTGTACTTATACAACATGTAGTTAAACAACCCTAATAGGCAACAACTATGTATATGGTAGAATTAATACGAATTTACAATTATCAATAACTAGACTGATCGACATGCCTTATCCCGATGTTGCAAGGAAGATGAATGGTTTCCCTTCTACGAGTTTGCATTGGTTTATAAATAAATATTATATCATTTCTAAAGGATTTTATGACTGGTGCTACCTTCGTGTTGAGAGAATGTCGTTCAGATCGGATTCAATGTCTAAACGTAGTTATTGTTATGAAGATTAAACTTAAGGCTGGAAAGGATAAAATCTATATATTGGCGTTAAAACAGATTGCAAATTAGGAGTATTTTATAAATCGTAACAATGCGCCGGGCAAATGCAGTTTTACATTTATCTTAAATGCCATGATAAGGATTTATTCATACCATAACGATAACAAGACGTTTTTTACAACGCTGATAATTGATTTTGCATCTAGTTTAAATGTCAATGTCAAAGTTGAATATATATGTAATATAATTCATAATATTTATGTGCTTGTCCACTAGCTTATAAACGGTTTAAACATTCAAGTTAGTTAAATTTTTCATTGTCTTTATAAGCCACCGAGCAAAAGCATGGGTGAAAGTTATTGGTTTGGAAATTTAAGTTACAAAATGTAAACTACAAGCTCCGAACTTACACACTTTAAACTTGCTTTTTTTACAGCCATATTAGGAAAATTATGTGTGAAAGACTTCCCATAAGTATGCATAACTATCATACAACTACGTACCTATTCCTATTACAGGAGGATATGGGAGACCTATCCAGTCGTCATGCGCTACGTCAGAGTCTAAAGTGTAAATCCTTCGATTGGTACTTGAAAAACATCGTTGTAAACATATTCCTACCTAACAACGCACAGTATCGCGGCAAGGTAAGCTAATCAGTTGCCAGTTATAGACCTCACATTAAATAATCAAGTTATAGAAACATCAAAGATAAGTTACAGATCTCACATTTCATTACAAACGTTACAAAGATAAGTTATAGATCTCACATTACATAGTTATGTAAACACATATGTTACAAAAGATAAAGCTATAACATCTAACTGATCACAATACTAACAATACAATAACGTTTAGTGATCCAAAAAAGATGTAATAACACTTTACTGATCCAAAACGTAACAAATTCCAAATATTACAATGAAAAGAACAGATCTTTGAACCAAAATATTTACAATGTTACGGTTTTCACTATTTTAATGGTGTGGATTTTCAAGGCTTTAACTAAAGAAGGAAAATGTAATCACTTATGGCCATTTAACTTTGTAGATATCATTTGTGTACAAAATGTAATTGTTGAACATTGTAGCACAATCACCAGGCACACACTTCGTAAGATTCAACAAGAAGACGATACGTGGATTTTCTTGGCTTTTATTTCTTCCAAGTACTCTATACTACTCTGGCTGTCGATCTTTCTCGCCGGCTTTCTCTGGGCACCGTCACGACGACAAGTGCGTCCTTTCTCACATGTCTCGTTGTGGCTGTCACTAGCCCATGACTGAGGGCTGGCTGAGACTCAGCTCCTCAGTCCCGTGGCTGAGACTCGACTCTCTCTCCAGGACAATGGCTGAGAACGAACTTCAGTTCTTAAGACAAACCTCTACTCTATACTACTCTGGCTGTCGATCTTTCTCGCCCGCTTCTCTGGGCACCCTCACGACGCCCGGCGCGTCCTTTCTCACATGGCTGGCTGTGGCTGTCACCAGCCCATGGCTGAGTCCTGGCTGAGACTCAACACCTCAGTCCCGTGGCTGAGACTCAACTCTCTCTCTCTCCAGGATAATGGCTGAGAACGAACTTCAGTTCTTAAGACAAACCTGAGTCTTAAATACCCATAGACTCAGTTGTCAACACAATGTCACTTGACAACAGCTAATGGCTTATTTCTAAGGGATTACTTGGTGATGGGATTAGCAGTTTATAACATACGTTTCATAACAACTATGTTACACTACTCCATCACCAAACAAGAAATATTGATAAAGATTTCTTCGCTCCCTTTGGCTCATGATAAAAACATTATGAATCTACAAATATGTGTACATAATAACCATACAGCAATTATTTTCCGTACATTTGTTGACAAGAACTTGTATATACATACTTGGACTTAGAAGTCCATTAATAACAATTCAAAGAGCACAAATACATCATGATATCATTATACATACAAGAGAATATACATCACTGCGCATAAAAACATTGATCATCGATGGCACACGATGGCACATCATTTCAATAATACAATACATAAAAAAATACCAATGCGCACATTTAACAATGAGTTAACTAAGTCACCACATGGTGAGACAGGGTTCGAAGAGTCTCGGTTCAGTCCTGGTAAACGTAGCCCACCGGAAACAGAAACATTGGTCATCCTACATGGAGGCACAGATGCATTCCATCTACTGACGTTCCACACGTCCCCTGCTTTAGCAGACACCGGCCATGTTACTGGATTGACCAACTGCTGTTCCCACACCGACGTTCTCCATGGGTTCTCGATCTCACAGGTCCAAACCGATCATCTCCCGCAGTCGTGCTGGCTTTCTGCATCATTGCATCCACTGATGGATGGAGGCACCAACTGTCGTTTCCCCCACCCTATCTCCTCTGGGTTGTTAACCTTACAAGTACCTAAACATCAACTTAATAGTGAAATATTTTCTTATCTTTCTAGCTGCATATCTACAGTTTCATGAAACAACATTACTCCTTACTACCATATTGCCTTGAATAAATTACCCAAGAGAGCTAATGTATCTGACCGTCCCAAATAATTACATTTAAGCTTTAATCTCTTTAATCCAAGGAATTAAAGCCTGCAGTTAACCCTAGCCTTTGCGTTGTTTTTCTCTACAAGGGTTACATAATTAGCTCCATCTCAGAAAACCTTGTACCCACCGTTGCCTAACCTACTGCTTGATTAGATTTTGTTTGTCTATCCTTGGCCTTCAGACCCCGGGCTTATCCACAAGAGGACTATACCTCTAATCCGGTCTGTAAATCAAGGCCATTCAAGTCAAATTAGGGCAGGAGCTTCGTCTCGGGTTACAACTTTATATGCCCGTCTACTCGGTCTGAGCTCCATCCTATTGGATGACCCGCGGGCTTACCATATAATGTACCCGTCCACTCGTCCGCCACTCTCTCAGACTTTAGAATTTATACACTTCATCTTAATTCAAGCCCTCCCCATGATCATGCTTTTGTAATTCATCTACATCGCCCCTGCCAATTAATTTTAGTCTTCATTCAATACCTCTTTCCTTAACTTTTTTTCCATTTCGACTCATTACACAGTAACCCTTCCACAACCCATACTATTTTCTTACTGCCAGGCTGATCCCGCCAAAACATGGCTTGATAATATTCGCAAAGCAAATCAGTCATCGGTAGAACGTTCCCCGTTAAACCCCTGATTTGTGTTAGTTCTCCAAATGTCCTTTACATCTACGCCTTACTGCTACACTAACCTAGCCAACACTATCAATAAAGTTCAATTGCAAACGCGTAGGGTCGCCCAGAGAAGCGGGGAAGGTCGACAACAATCAGTACTCACCAACAACCAAGTCCAAGTCCCTCTGTCTTGCTGAATCCGGGTCACGGCACCAAAAGGATCTCCTGTATAGCACAATCACCAGGCACACATCGTAAGATTCAACAAGAAGACGAGATGCATGTGGATTTTCATGGGTTTATTTCTTCCAAGTACTCTATACTACTCTGGCTGTCGATCTTTCTCGCCCGCTTCTCTGGGCACCCTCACGACGCCCGGCGCGTCCTCTCTCACATGGCTGGCTGTGGCTGTCACCAGCCCATGGCTGAGTCCTGGCTAAGACTCAACACCTCAGTCCCGTGGCTGAGACTCAACTCTCTCTCTCTCCAGGATAATGGCTGAGAACGAACTTCAGTTCTTAAGACAAACCTGAGTCTTAAATACCCATAGACTCAGTTGTCAACACAATGTCACTTGACAACAGCTAATGGCTTATTTCTTAGGGATTACTTGGGGATGGGATTAGCAGTTTATAACATACGTTTCATAACAACTATGTTACAACATTTGGAGAATAAAACCTTATATGAACATATTTTCCTTACTAATTCATTGTACATTGCGATTTATACATATTTTTAATAATGAAAAATATTTATTAAAAGTGGATTACGACAACAATCTTTTATTAGTGCTGCTCCGTAAATCATTACAAATCCATATCAAATTTTACAATGTCATCGTCTATTCTCTTCAAATATTTCTTTGTCGTTACCTATGATATCACTTAATCAGACGTAACTACCGCTACTGTCGATATCGGGACGTAAGGATCGCAAAATAAAATAAACTCTCTAGGCTAAGTGATTACACGTCTCGTCGGAAGATGACACTCGTAACCCACAGCTAAAACAAGATTATTATGTTGGATCTGATTTTAATGAGATTGGGTTGATTCTGATATCTAACATTTTTGTCTCCAGGTGCAGCCATCAGGTCGGAAAAGCATGTGTCTAGATCAGACGGACAGAAACCCTCCTGTTATCCCGGTCCGTCTCGCACAGTGTGGATTCAACATCATACAGGTTGGTTATGGTCATATGTAATCATCACAATGTGTTAATGTCCAATCGAGAACAGTCAAACCTTATGATGCTTAATGTTGATTAACTTGACACAATACTTCAATGGAAGGTCAATTAAGTTATCAGATATTCCGCTGAGATTCTTTCCGTTATCTACATAGCATGACTAAAAACCTAAATTAACCGGTATGCAACACCTTTTCAAATCCGTCCCAACGATTGTCAGTACCACATGAAGCGTTCCAAATACAATTGTAAACCATGTTAGGAAAAGTTACAATTATTGTAAACCCTGATTTGTACGCATTACGATCATGCTAACCACAGCTTCCTGATAAAAAACTGTTTATGAAGTTTTATACAACTTTTACAAGGTACATTTTGGAGCGTAAAATCATCACATTTCTATCATTAATTCATTCCGAACGACCCAGAGCTGGTACCTGACAGAGATTGGAGAACTGAGGACGAGTCTGAGGTGTCTGGACGTGGGGCTTGATGAGTCCCAAAACACTGTTCTCCTGGCAAAGTGTCATGGCGGACAAGGCAACCAGTACTGGGAATATACGCAGGTAAGTGTCACGGCGGACAAGGCAATCAGTACTGGGAATATACGCAGGTAAGTGTCACGGCGGACAAGGCAACCAGTACTGGGAATATACGCAGGTAAGTGTTATATGGCGGACAAGGAAACCAGTACTGGGAATATACGCAGGTAAGTGTCACGGCGGACAAGGCAATCAGTACTGGGAATATACGCAGGTAAGTGTTATATGGCGGACAAGGAAACCAGTACTGGGAATATACGCAGGTAAGTGTCACGGCGGACAAGGCAATCAGTACTGGGAATATACGCAGGTAAGTGTTATATGGCGGACAAGGAAACCAGTACTGGGAATATACGCAGGTAAGTGTTATATGGCGGACAAGGCAACCAGTACTGGGAATATACGCAGGTAAGTGTCACGGCGGACAAGGCAATCAGTACTGGGAATATACGCAGGTAAGTGTCACGGCGGACAAGGCAACCAGTACTGGGAATATACGCAGGTAAGTGTTATATGGCGGACAAGGAAACCAGTACTGGGAATATACGCAGGTAAGTGTCACGGCGGACAAGGCAATCAGTACTGGGAATATACGCAGGTAAGTGTTATATGGCGGACAAGGAAACCAGTACTGGGAATATACGCAGGTAAGTGTCACGGCGGACAAGGCAATCAGTACTGGGAATATACGCAGGTAAGTGTTATATGGCGGACAAGGAAACCAGTACTGGGAATATACGCAGGTAAGTGTTATATGGCGGACAAGGAAACCAGTACTGGCAATATACGCAGGTAAGTGTAATGGCGGACAAGGCAACCAGTAAACGGTATAAACGCAGGTAAGTGCCATGGCGGACAAGGCAACCAGTACTGGCAATATACGCAGGTAAGTGTAATGGCGGACACGGCAACCAGTAAACGGTATAAACGCAGGTAAGTGCCATGGCGGACAAGGCAACCAGTACTGGCAATATACTCAGGTAAGTGTCATGGCGGTGAAGGCAACCAGTACTGAATATAAACTACTAGGAATATACGCAGGCAAATGGCAGTGGCATTTGTATCGCTAATAATGATACGTTTTTAATCAAACATATGATCAATGAAAGCTATATGTAGAAAGCAAATCCTTTTTAGCGCTTACAGGTTGATAGTCATCAATGATAACGTATTTACTCTTAAGAATACTCTTTATCAACTAATGGCGGTGAACTATCTGGACCTATCATTGAACATATACAGTTTCATCACCCTAGTGAAAGTAATCAAGGAAATCGTTATGCGTCAGCAATGGTCCCCAACCCTAGTAATCTAAACATACAACCTAACTCGGTTGAAAAAACATTCTACATAAAGACGCATAGCCTCTTATAGTAAATTGCTTTGGACATTACTTTGGAATAGCTTAGTTGGCGAGTGTTTCGTAAATGTTTTGTCCATACCAACAGTAGTCATAAGAAATACAAGGTAAAGCCGAACCTTCTTCATTTCTTCGATTGCTCAAAGTAATACTCTTCTTTGGGTTATTTCAGAACAATCAGCTTCGAAGTCCAGGACTCGACGGCTGTTTGGCGGTTGATTTTTTAAAGCTTACTGTATCTCTAGAAACTTGTCAATCGAAAAAGAGCAATCAGAAATGGATATGGAAATCTTATGCTAGCTGATGTCGATTGATTAAACTTTTTACTATACTTTGTATCTAATGAGTTTCTGTTATGAATGTTTGATACACAAATGTCATTCAGTGGAAAAGGTTTCGGATGTCATCGTCTTGATTGAATGGACAATTTCCGTATGAAGGCTGACTGAATGCCATAGGCCAAATTGAACTTGCTCTCTGCATGAATGTTTGATTTTTTTTCTTGGAATAGATTTAGATGTAAAACTTATACAAACTTGAAACCAAATATCATACATTATGTCTGTATACATGGTATAGGGGAATGTTTGTACTGAAGATGTCTTATACACTTGAAAATGCCAATCGGAAAAGGCCCATAATCATTGCATTCTTATGCTAGTAAACAGAGTCTTTACACTTAATGTAGAAATGGAAAATAATATCACTTCGGACTTTGTTCCTTAGTCAATCATGTCTCATTAATTTGTATATTTGGATGTCAATGTAATGTATCCTGCTCATTGAGTTATACCAGAACCTATGTTTGAAATGTTAATCCTGGTTGTTTAAAAATGCAACTTGACCATGAGTCACTCTGTTCAGTGTTCTTTTAAGTAGTTGGAGCACCCCTTTGAATGTAATGTATTTCAATAGAGATGCCTACGAATCAGATCATAATATATGATGCTAAAAAGTTTTCTTTCATCTGAACACGGTCAATTTAAGTACCCGTTTTCAATCAGAAATTATTCAATTGAGAGTCATTTGAAAGATATAGTACTTACAAATTGAACTCGCTTACGGTAACATTGTGCGGTCTTCAGGCATTCAGATTCCTCAGTGCACATGGCTATGTACAAAGACATAAACAGGTGTTTGATAAATAAAAAGGTTACCTGAGTATTTGGTTGCAAATCGTACAGGGAACAAGACAAGGTGTTGCACTCATGACTGTAGCACATTTAAATTTAGCTGTTGCAAAACCTTGAGAAAGGTAAAAAAAAGAAGCTAAACACTACCAGTTGTAATGTAGTGCTCCTACCTAACCAGATGAAAGTACCCTATTTTCGTTTATCAAACATGGGGTTGACAACCTAATTTCCATTTATCACATGTTTATTGGTAAAAGCGATTTCGCAACAGTGCTAATTAAGAAAAATAAAGTCGTTGTTATAAATGAGACTAATTAAAAATTGACACGATCATCAATGACCTAGTATTGCTGAGGTCAAAGATCTTATATAACTTGAAGTTTCTCAGAAGCTGAGTTCCACCAAACAGGGAAACAAATTATGTCGGAAACAGGAGAGCTCATACTTTGGTGACATTAATCCCTTGACGTGTCCTAATGTGTAGAATTTGGTAAGCCAAGAGCTATTTATGGTTGTAAAATCCTGTGCATTTTCTCTAAAACTCGACAACTTAAGAAAGATCGTTGACTTTGCATCATTTAATTGAGACATAAATGAAGACTATCAAGCCTAATTAACCTATCACCAGACGAGAGTTAACCACGCCCCTTGAAATCAAGGGAGTTAACGTGCTTTTGTTTGTCGGACATAACAAGAGTTGTCATTTACGCCAAGGCTATCGACAGCGACATTCAGAGTGATATAAACGCTTATTTATGAAAAATCAAACAAAAAGATCAATTGAAAGTCAAAGTATAGGTTTTGTTATGATTGTTCGAATACATTTCCAAGACATTTGGCGAAGGATAATTACTTTTGAACAGAAAAACGAATGCGGAAGTACTGAAATGGGTTAAGACGGACATACCGGATCGTAACTATTTTTAGGCAAATAACGTGTTTTGTTAGAGGTTAGAGTTACGTCCCCTGAACGATAAGAAGTCGTGTCACGAGCTCTGAAGAAAATTGCTCAAAAAGCCTAAATAAGTGAGCTAATTGAGAAATTATTGGTACGGGTAAGGTCAGCATACACCCTAGATACCATAATAACAGACATATCACATGCAATAGACTGAAATAATGAATACGGACTTAGAATTTGTCGAGTCGGTGATGGCCAGTTCACCTTGCCAGCCAATGTGCGTGGAGATGACCGAGCCAGTAGACGCTGTACGTAAACGAAGGTTATCGGGGGACAGGGACACTGAATCTAATAAAGCAGGACATAAGAAGTTAAAAGATGTACACTCTGAAAACTCTGAAGTAATTATTGCCGAAGTGCACGTGAATGCTGCACGTGAGTCGACAGTGATAGAAGCGCCGGAAAATCAGCGGTCAAGTGTTGACATACGACCCCAGAACGCGAACGATGTTGCAATACTTAGTGCGGTATCAGAACTCGGTAAGAAAATGAGAGGCGCAGTTGTATCACTAACACGGAGAATGGAGGTCATGGAAACAAACTTAGAACTGAATCTAAAAACTTTAATTACCAAAACAATTGAGACAGAAATAAAGAAAATGAAAGACAACTTTCAAAGGGATTTTAGCATTGTTCAGAAAAGAATTGACGAGTTAGAAAACTCATATGCAAGTATGGTAAAGAAAGGACAAGATAAAAAACACAACCCTGAGAAATGTTCTATAGTAATCAAAGGGCTGAAATGTGATAAAGATAAAGAAACTCAGAGTGAACTAGAGAAGAAAGTAGAACATTTAATACAAGTAAAATTAGAGCTGAAAAGTGTGAAGGTGATAAATTGTGAGAGGAAACAGAACACAAGTGGTGACAACCCAGGACTCATTACTTGCCAAATGGCGTCAGAGGAACAAAAGGTTCAAGTGTTAAAAGCGAAAAACAAACTTAAGGGTATGGAAAACATGCAGCGGGTGTACATTGACTCTTTCAAGACAAGAGAAGAACTGAAAAATGATGGAAACATGCGTCTTCTGCTGAGGACACTTGATGTCAATAAGAGACTGAGATTACAGAAGAATGGTAAAATATCCCAACAGAAAAGCTCAACTCATTAGGGGTTAAGGCTTGGGATATGGAATCCTAGGGGCTTTATCAACAGCGCAAGGAGCCATGATGTTTTTAGTTTTAAATGTGACGTTTTAAATGACTTAGGGTGTGACATTGTTGGTGTGTGTGAGACATTTTTAAAAGGAGAAGAAAAAATAGAAATAGATAATTATGAATGGTATGGCCAAAATAGATCCGGTTTACACCCTCGTGCTAAGCGAGGCTCTGGAGGGGTAGGCTTCCTGGTGAATAGTAAACTCGCCCCACTTACTGAGAAACTAACAGACTTCAACACGGAGGGAATACTGTGGATTAAAGTTAGAAGACAACAAGAGCCTGACATCTACATTTGTGTATGCTATCTACCACCCCATGGAACAAGTAGACTAATAGACAGTGAGCAATTTCTTCAAGACCTGCAACAACAGTTCTACACTTACCAAAATAATGGATTGATCTATCTGTGTGGTGACTTTAATGCAAGGTGTGGTGACTTACAAGATATTATAGAAGGGGTTGACGAAATAAAACTGAGAGAAATAATTGATCCCTTTATAAATTCTAATGGAGAAAGTATGATAGATTTTATGTCAGGAAGTGGCTTGTGTATGCTTAATGGAAGGGTCGGTCAGCAAGATTATACCTACATCAGCGGACAGGGGAGTTCTGTGGTGGACTATGTGCTAACACCCTATGAACAACTACACTATGTTGAAGACTTCCAGGTACACAAGATTACAGACATAATTGACACATACAACCTATCACCACCTATTTCAATACCTGACCACTCTGTGATAACATGGGATCTGCAAGTAAGTCTAGATATACCATCTGAAGCAGAACTTAATGTGAATAAAGAAGCTGTATCAAATGAACCCTTTATTAAATATGACTTAAGATCCATCCCACAAAATTTTCTTCTAGATAACACTACTGCAAAATGCCTACATGAATGGATCAAGACACAAGAAGAGTGTAATACAAATCAAAGAGACATTGATGATATATATGGTACATTCCTTAAAGCATTAGGAGAGGAAATGGACTCAAAATTGGATCACAAAGTTATATACCCAAATAAACAGAAATACAAAAGCAATAAATCTAGGAGGAAACCATATTGGTGTGAAGAATTGCAGACCTTGTGGAATATAGTATGCACAAAGCAAAGACTATGGACAAAAAATAAAGGCTCAAGTAATGCTAAAAGACAGTTAAGAGAAGAATTTTGTAAAGTAAGAAAGAATTTTGATAAAGTGCACAGAAGACACAAAAGAAC
This sequence comes from Phorcus lineatus, assembly GCA_921293015.1. Classification (NCBI taxonomy): domain Eukaryota; kingdom Metazoa; phylum Mollusca; class Gastropoda; order Trochida; family Trochidae; genus Phorcus; species Phorcus lineatus. The sequence continues at coordinate 43,759,463 of OV121092.1, read as the reverse complement.
ATATCAAAAACAGAAACAGGAAGAGATAAGTGAGTCACTGACTAATCCAACAGTATTCTGGAAAAACATTGGAAAAGTGGGAATACAAAACGAAAGGAGACCATTAATCCCTGATGTAACCCTGGGTGAGGACAACACACTTCTAACTGATCACAAAGATGTGATGGAAAAGTGGAAATATCATTTCAGCACCTTATTTAACCCAAGTGAAGACAACACCGCCAACATTACTGACTTTGTCTATAGCCATGTTGAAGAGTACAACACCAACACGGATAATGAAAACTGTGAACTCCTTAATCAACCAATAAGCGAAACAGAAGTTAATAGAGCTGTTTTACTTACTAAAGCGAATAAATCTCCTGGAATAGATGATATTCAGGCTGAAATACTTAAAAACTCACTGAGTATAAAACTTTTACAGAAGATGTTTAATATCATGTTTCAAACTGGACTGGTGCCTGAAATCTGGAAAAGTGGAATTATTAACCCAATCCCGAAACCAGGAAAAGGGGACCCAAGACTACCGACAAACTACAGAGGTATTACATTGTTGTGTGTACCGTATAAAATATATGCAAAAGTCCTAAACAACAGGCTGAGCAACTGGTTAGAAAACAACAGTTACTTAACAGAACTACAAAATGGATTTCGTAAGGGACGTTCTTGTCAAGACCACTTACAATCTTTAACTAAAATATTATATAACAGGAAGATGTCTAAGTTATCAACATATGTTTGTTTTATAGATATGAAGAAGGCGTTCGATTCTGTGCAGAGAAATCTCCTGTGGTATAAATTAGAAAAACAGTATGGAATTCATGGACTGTTTCTTAATGCCATTCAATCCTTGTATAATGGTGTTCGGTGTTGTGTTAAAATCAATACAGAAAGAACGGACTGGTTTGATGTTTCAGTGGGAGTGAAACAGGGATGCTGTCTTTCACCAACTCTATTCTCAATGTACATCAATGACCTGGCAGATAAACTCAGTGAGCTGAACTGTGGCGTTAATATAGATCATTTGAATATTTCATCATTATTATATGCTGATTATATAGTGCTCATAGCACCAAATGCTACCAACATGCAGAAACTTCTGGATTGTCTCTCAGACTGGTCAACTCAGTGGAAACTGTCGGTGAACAAAGAGAAAACAAAGGTTATGCATTGCAGGACTGTATCTTCCCCTATAGGAACTTACCAGTTTACATGTGGTGATATCAATATCGATTATTGTCATGAATATAAATATCTTGGTATGTGGCTGAACGAACACTGCAACTACAAGAAAACTGTGGCTGAAATTTGTAAAGCAGCAAACCGAGCCCTTGGGGCTGTAGTAGCCAAGTTCAATTCTACGGGAGGTTTAAGTCACAACGTGTTTACCAAATTGTTTGATACCTATGTTCAACCGGTGTTAAACTACAGTGCCAGTGTGTGGGGTATGAATAAATATAAAGAAATTAACAATGTACAAAATAAAGCCTGCCGATTCTTCCTGGGGGTGCGAAAAAACAGTTCGAATATTGCTGTTCGAGGTGACATGGGATGGAGGAGCCCACAGACAAAGATAGAAGTCGAAATGTTCAGATATTTTCATAAATCTGTTACAGCTGATCCACACTCTGTACAGGGAGTCATCCACAGGTGGTCAGTTAGGAGGAAGTCATCATGGGACTACAGGGTTATGGACATGGTCAAGAAACTGGCTATCATCAGATCAGATTGTCTATGATTATTTCAACAGTACTAACAGGTCTGTGTTTCTAGACCAAGTTTTGCAGAAATTAGATGATAGAGACAGAGAAAGCTGGTATTCAGATTTATTTAATGATAAGAACTGCATAAATGGTAATAAATTAAGAACATATAGACTGTTCAAACAGGAGATTGGTACATGCCAGTATGTCAAGATGTCACTTCCAAGACAGTATAGAAGTATAATGGCCTCCTTGCGGTGTGGTAACCTGCCTATTAACATTGAGCGTGGAAGATACACCAAGCCTGCCACGCCTCTTTCTGAAAGACTGTGCACTCTCTGTGATAGGAACTCTATAGAAGATGAATTCCACTTTGCAGTTGAATGCAGTTTCCTTGAGGAGTTCAGACTGCCTATGTATAAAATTGCTAAAATACAGGAACCAAATTTTCTAAATTTTTCAAATTTTAAAAAGTTTATTTGGCTTCTTACATGTGATAAAATTCAATATCAATTTTCAAAGTGTTTACATCATATGTACAGTAAAAGGCGCTTGTCAATATCATAAATTACTATCAGCTTCACCTAATGTATTTTATTTTATTCTATTTTTTAACGCCGTAAAAGGTGCCTACTTTTAAAGCTTTTTTTATGATGTGTTGTATAACATTTGGTATAATAATGTAAGCTGTTTGTTTGACTGAGAACTTGTGATTTTCAGGTTTGTGTGATCTTGAGAAAGGGGGAGATATGCTGGGTGAAAACAGAGGATGCCTGGAAACAGATTGGTTGAGAAAGGGTGAAAAGAGAAGCAAGTTTGATGTGAGATGATTTATGAGAGGTGAACATTTTTTTTGTAAGTATGTATGCATCTAATGTATGTATGAATATGTATGTATGTATGTATGTATATATGTCTGTGCCTGTATGTATGTGCCTGTATGGATGTATGTATGTATGTATGTATGTATGTATGTATGTATGTGTATGTATGTATGTATGTATGTATGTATGGGTGTGTATGTGTGTGTGTGTATGTGTATGTGTATGTATGTATGTATGTATGTGTGTTTGTCTGTGTGTATATGTATGTGCGTGTGGACACCATTCGAATTGTATGAATGAATACGTTGGTTGTTAATATGAGGGTGTGTGCATGGGGAATAAGTTGCATGTGGGTATATGGGTCGGATGTGTTTATGTATGTTGCTTGGAGGTGGAGAGTGGAAGTATGTTTTGATTGATGTGGGTGTAATATTAGTATGTATATATATTGTGTGTATACGAATGGGTGCTATTAAATGTGAACTATCTGTATATATGTATGGTATGAGTGGTCATTGCTTTTTTATCAACAATTGAATTTTATACATGTCATATTTTATGGTGTCATTTCGGCCCGGTGAGGCCCGGTGTTTTACATCATTGTGAATCAATGTCTTTCGTAATTTTGTAACACATGACACAGTAATAAACTATATTATTATTATTATTATTATTATTTATTATTATTTGTTGACATCTCCGACTTCTCCTTTATCTATATTGGTAAAATGTTGCCATTATTTTAATCTTGCTTATTTCTAAATAAGAATTCTGTCAAATCCAATACCATTCAAAGTTTCTGTGGAAATCCTTTATTTCAAAAGTATTTCTTATAATTATTTGAATTCAGAGGAAAACATACATAGCTTGGGCTAAATTAACTCATTATCTATTTTTTGAGTTTTTGAAGTTTTTTTAAGATAAAAATTGAATTCGATCAAAAGGATTTTATAATTGATGGAATAAAATATTATTTTAATTCTAAATAAGAATATGGACACACGGTTAATTAGCCATTCTACATTGTGAAATGTTAGTAAACTCAGACTTCAAATTTAAAACACTTCATTGGATCTTAAGGAAATTACTTGCTTCATTCTGTAGCAAGAAACATTTAAATTAAAATATATGTTAATATAGAATGCAAACTGACTTATTTGTTTTAAGTATCATTTGTCAGTATTCCTAGACTAGTAACTTCGAAAATAAAACCAGGGATTTAAACTGTAGGATTACGTATTAACTTGAGATCCAAAAGTGGTCAGTCACGCAATATTTCCAAAGAAATATTATTTTAAAATATGTGTGATATATATTTAATACTTTTGCAAAATGTATGATGAACATTAGATGATAGCTCATTTAGCGTATATAATTTGGTTTAATAGTTGCTAGTAACTGGTAACATTTAAGAATAATTAATCCAGTTTCCAGTCAACATAGTTCATTTCTTACAACATCCTAGTTTCCCTTTTAAGTAAACACATATCAATTCCAATTATTTGTTTTTGGGTTTAATAAAGCACATTATATGGAATACCGGTTCATAATCCAAAAGTGTTTATTGGTTTTATTCAAAAAATATTCAAACGGTAAATTCGTAAAATAAAGAAAAACGTGTATGGTTTGAAATCGGTAGCTAGGTTGAATGTTTTTAAACTGCAGTAGTTAATGATCATAATCTTACGCCTTTGTTTCATTCTAATCACGACATAATAAGTCACATATACGTCCTTTTGCACTGAGTGACACAGTCCTATCCTAAGATGACACACGTTAGAATGTTAACCGTGGTATTTAGGCAGTATTGAATAAACTCTCGAACTCTTTTCGTGTTTGAATTACATATTGTAGCTAACTGAGTATGCAGCGGAAATCAAACAAGGAAGTAAATCACATTTTGTTGTTTGGCGTCTGCAGTGATGCGCTTAGCGGGGTGATTAAACGACGCTCTGTGATCGGTCGGAAAATATAATTGATTGACAGGTGGCGATAGGTTAATTGACCATCGTTACTTCAGACAGATAATGAGATCACGTGACACAAACTTGGCATAGACAAACACGACCTTAAGATTACAGGTGATTTTGTAACCAAATGACCTCGTCCCCATCAAGCATGTGCTTCCTACATAACAAAATAAGAGTCCTCTTAATTATCCCCTTACTTAAGGGTAAAACTTGGTAAGCTTGCAATGAATAACAAACCATGAATCCGAAAATTAACATCGTACCTATCGTACCGGTCTCCCTATTTCAATAAACTGTTTCTTTGCGAAGGTACTGTGCACATTATTCGCATAATACACTTATCAAAAGGAATGATCGAAATGATTAACTGAAATCATTACGTAATGAAATTATATCAATTTTACATTTCATAATCACTTTCATGTAATTACTGTCAAACAAAAGAAATGATATCAATGCATCAATATGCATATTTCTGAACATGTGTCAATGTCATTCATCAGTTTATATTAACTAAATTTAACCTTGCATGTGAGCAGCCTGAAAATAATCACTACGAGCTTGTTTTACATTTATAGATTATGTTAAATCATCTTAGCTATCTCAAGTCTCTCTTATTCAAAGTTGAACTATCCGTCTTCTCTTTTTTGACGTGTTGGTTTGATATTATGATTTGTTTTGGAGAAATGTTTACTTGTACTCAAAGCAACAGTTTAGGATCACCCAATGGATCATTAAATGAAATAAACATATAGAATCTATGAATATCAAAATTTGGGCGGTCCTTAACACGTGTTGAGTATTCTTCACTAGAAACACAAGACAATCTGAATTTATCTCCGTGTTTTAATTCAATAGTTTTATTGTTCGAAGGCAATTTGACCCATAATGCAATACATTGGATGAACATGAAACACATGAAACACATATCATTTTACTCAATTATTGTTCCTGTATTTTCTCTAATTTCATTGTTAACACCAATTCTTTTCAATGACGATTTTGAACTTTAAAGCCTGCAATTACATCTAATGAATATTAAAACTCTTCCTTCGATGTCATATCTCTTAGAATGACAAATGAGGTAAGTAAATTGTGAAACGTCTGGCATAATGACATAACTGTCCATCCGTTAACATTGATAAAGCTGAAATCACCATCGGCGACAGAATGACTATTGACAAATGAGTTTGTCCATGACAGTGAAATAAGACTGTCTCATTATTTCTATCGCAAACACAACTGTCGACCTTAGTGAACCTAGGTCCATTATGAAATGGATGGAAGTTCTGATGAGACACACCTTCATAACTATTTCAAAACCTCGAAGGATCATGTAGCATGTCTACCGAATTGGTGGATTATATATGTGGATGTAGTCAGCAGGTTTTTTATTTTATTTTTTGAACAAAGATAATATGTTCAGACAAATGGTTACACAGTATACTTAGTTAAGGAATATTTAGCAGAAACAACAGAAATTTCTCATTTGTAACTATTTTCAAAACTACATTAATACGAGGATATAAAATGGTATAAAATGATAGATGATAAAAGGTAGGCTGTTTGGTGTTGATAGTTAGGTACAGATAGGCATACACAACGTGGAGCGTTACTAGCGAGAGGAAGGCTTTACTTGTCATACAAGTTACACATCTTTGAACAAATACACGATGCTTTGACTTTGATTCTGTCTCGACCTCAACCAAAGGTTCGCGGACAGAGACGCAAATTAAACATAAACAACAAATTTTCTTTCGATTTCAGCCTTTTGGCTAGCAAGACACTGCGGAAAGAATCAATCGCTTTGTAAGGAGCACGCTGGTTGAGATTTGTGACTCGCTAAGCCCTCGTTCGTCTTCGCTAACAGAACGTTTCCTATAAACACTGCAACGTTACAGTGTCCCTTAAAAAACTCTCCAGCGATTGCCATGTATATACTGTTATCTGATACTGCTCATCCCGTGGTAGGTATTCTGCCCTTGAAGTCGATCATCAACTTAAGAAAGATCAGTTTAAATGGAATAATAGATTAGCTTGTATTGCCAAATCGGGACCATGTTTCGCTTCCAAACTTGTAACCCGAATAACAAAGATCAGCGGGGCTTCATCTCCTCTGTGTGATGGTTGCAAAACCTGAACGCTGTATCAGATTGTATTACCATCAACAACACACGTGTTAATGTCATAGATTAAATAAGCTACCATAATGCAATAAACTATAACCGGTACTACCGTATGATGCACAGGTTATATCCCACTGTTCGATCATTACCTCAGGCAATGTGCACTCCAAATCAGGGAGATTAAGTATCATTACACCACTAGGGATGGTTATTTCTATTGTTCTGAGGAGTCATTTTTCCCAATAACCAACCTTAACCCCGGGTATTTTTAAGTGCCAAGGGAGTTATCCATGACATAACTCCCGAGTATGCCATTTGACGTCTCCAATTAGGGGATATTAACACCTTTAATGAATGTTATGTCAAATGTTCTGACTGAAATCACCTTGTACCTGCTCGACTGACGTGACAGTCAAAATTTCGAAGTTTTACAAATAAGAGTAGAAAGGAAGAGTTGAAGCGCGGTTCGAACGCGAATCTTCGGAACAGCGAGCAGCGATCTTATCCATTCAACCACGGAGACTGCGATGGTGATAGGGGTGCATTTTGTCTTGTCATCTTCCTTCATGTTGGGTTTTTAAATACTATATATACAGTAATAGTAAAAGATGTGAAAACGTTATTTTACGATGGGAAAATATTTATTTCGTGTTTTCCACGTGGTGTAATCTCTGTCAGATACCTTACGTCCTCGGCTTCGCCTTGGACTTGGTATCTTCCCTCGAAAATTATACATCGATAATTTTCAAATATTGTCTCTCGGCTTAGCCTCGAGCCAATATTTGAAAATTCCCTCCGTGATAATGTTGTATTTAAAGCAAAATATGAAAACGATGTGCTAATAGTTTTATCAGATGCCATACGAAAGGTTATGTCTAAATACCCTAGGGAGGTTATGTGGAACGTTTTAATTTAAAACTATTTAAATTGATCCTAATTGTTAGAAAATGTTATCATACCTATCAATAAACAAACCCACGTGGTGTAAGACGTTTAGACACCCCATCACGGGAGTTATGGATTAAACCTCTCGACTTCGTCTCGAGGTTATAATCCATAACTCCCTTGACGGGGTGTCTAACCTTAACTTATTGTATAAGATTGTGTAAACCTTGCAATGAATGCCGGGGTATTACATATTTCTACAACATTAATTACATGGACACAGATCTGATTAGCATAGTCGGGTGTATATAAGCAGCCAATATTGCAAGCTCAGTATTGTGCTTCAAAATATATATATCTCGACTCTCATCTGTCTCCAGGTAAACATTGTTACTTTACTTTTTTATTGTAATGACATTAGCAATTGTAAATGCTGTTTCTTAGTTTAATTGTTTATTACTATACATCACTTGACTTTGTAATGTTATATATATCCTTGTTTCATGTCTATCACTTAGTTGTTACTATGTACAAAACTTGCGTTAGCTGATTATATTTTGTGAGCATTCAATTTTTACACCATGAGTGAATTATATAGTAATGTTTGTTAAAATTAGGATCAACCTTCAAGTTAGATTCCCTCTATAATATCAAAATGAGACGTCCGTCAGCATTGGCCCAGTTATGTGTGTGATGTATACAAATTCTTATTACTGTATTCTTAGCATATGCGCACTACCGTATTTACCGTATAAATCTATGTACATTGTATCATGTCAACAGGTTTTTAAGAAATGAATTTCATCATATGGTTGTCCACACGGTTATAACCTGTTTGAAACTTGTAAGATAAACTTGTATAACCGGCAAGCTTGCGACGCCGGTTATACAAAAGTTTATCTTACAAGTTTCAAACAGGTTATAACCGTGTGGACAACCATATGATGAAATTCATTTCTTATAAATTCAAACGTTGTATTTAAAGCGAAAATGCATTCGAAATGCAATTCTATAGCTGCTTGTCGCACTGACCTACGTACCGGTTACACCAAGACGGATCTCTACCCGTATTCAGACGCATAAACAAAATAGTTCCAAAGACTCGGTAAAAATGACACTTTTTTATTCTACAAATAATACATTTTGTGTATCAAAAAACTAACAATGATTCTATTTTTGGAAAAAAGTGGAAAATGTAAAGTTTAATTTAAATAGATCAAAGTTAACAAATAACACTCGCGTATTTATACTGTCCAGAATCTAGGTGACAGTACAGCGTGTTTTGGCTATCAGCTGTCAGCTGTCACTTTAGGGTGTCGGTTTGGGATTGGTCACATTAAACGTGAACGAACAATTATGGAAAGATCCTCGTGACATTATGCCACTTGCAGGCCCGCCAATGTTTGACATTGTCATTGACAATGACGGATTCATGTTTTGAAACGGGCCAACATTTATATACCCTAGTTACGGTAGTTACCGACGATAATGATTTTATTTAAAACAGCAACTTTTATTTATTTTTCAAATAATGTTTATTCTTCAAAAATAAAATATATTTTTTTAAGGTGTGTGTTATCAATTAACAGAATTAATAACTTATATTAAGAATTGTCTCAGAGACGACCCTCAAGACTGAGGTAAGGATGGATCAGGGGAATCCCCGAGGGAAGAAAATAGTTCCGGCACGATATCGTATAACCTGCATTTACTGAAGGTTATTTTGTATAACCCTCAACTTTGGGTTCATTGAAATGTATACCGATCACATGACCATGTCTGATCCAATCAGAATGCAGCATATCGTTTACATCACAAAGTCTGAATTTATAAGGTGTTAATGCATATCGCAATATAATATTTTTATTACACCTATTTATTATCCTAACATGCTGTATTTCTAACTATAATCTATCATTTGAAATTGTAATTTTGTGTATTGTGTAACTTTGGACTTCAACACTGTGCTTCAAAATATTTACATCTCGACTCTCATCTGTATACAGGTTATCACTGGAATTATCCTCGAAATGTTCAGTGTGCTGTACCGTTTGACGCTATTTACCCAAAATGCATCACATATACCTCCTCTCTTTCAACAACACTTCAACATGATAAAAACATCGATAACTTGTCAACTCAAAAGAAGACGAAAACAACTTGATGAAAAGTAGGGGTACCTTTTGTGTTCTGTATGAGACACTTGGCGCCTTGTAGATTCAGCACGTGGAGGCCTGGAAAGGGTTTAAATATAACAACCTAATGTGTGAAACATCTGGAAAACTGGGATGTCTGCTTCAGGGTGAGCTGGAATGATGCCTGTTTTGCGTGGTCTTGCGAGACAAAATTATTAGTCTCCACAAAAGATACAGAGTGCAAACCTCCATGAAGGCTAGTGTCGTGGAAACAAGATCAATATTAGCTTGGTTAGTTTCAAGGATATCAATGCCAAGTATGATTGTATGATGTAGTGAAGAAAAGACATGGAATTTCTAAGAATAGTTAATAACAATTGTGACTGTATATGTGCCAAGAACTGAGTGACGCTCGCCACAGACACCTATGACTTCACTCAAAGGAGATATTTGGTAACTTTTCTCAGATATGCCTATTTTGGAAAGAAATTTGGAATGAATACATGAAATATTCGCCTCTGTGTCAACAAGAGAAGGTTATGGTGTTCTTCATGAGTGAGGTAGCAGAAGCAATGTAAACAGGTTCTTGCAGTGATGAAGGCATTTACACTTGAGGGTGAGCAGTCTTATGGCAATAAGTGCACAGAGTGTTACGATGTGGGCAGTATTTACGAGGTAAGCAATGCCCACCACACCCTACACACCTACAAGGAGGCCGAGACTGGGACGTAGAGTTGTTAGAGTGAGGAGGATGGAAGGTTGTGCGGGCAGTAAGCAGGATATGATGAGGGTTGAGGAGGTGGAGGGAAAGATGGCTGATGTGGATAATAGTGAGATGGATATCCTTTGTTGAAAAGAATGTGCGTTAGGACCAGTATGGTTTGAGTGAGGGTTAAAGGAATAAAACGGTTGAGGTAATGAATAGTGAGGGTTAGTCTGACCAGTTTGTGTGATATGAGAGTTTTTTTAAAATGGGGGTTCTTGTGAAAAATTTGGCCTTATACTGAGGTCTGCGGTCAGAATGAGGGTTTGAATTCAGGCAAGCGACCATAGCATTGGTACTAATTATTTTGTCCATTAATAACGTTAAGTTCCTAACATCCACTGCTACGTTTATCAGTGCATTAGCTCTTTGAGACTTGTTTAAGCTCAGGCAGCAGTAGTGAGATAGAGATTGTCCTTGTTGTTAGAGCCTTCTTGTATCCTGGAGAAGTATGCTGTCACTATCTCCCAAAACTGCAGCTTCATTTTTAGGATAGACAGGTCTGTCTGTATATCCTGTCCATATTGTTCTTGGAAGGCAACTTTGACATGTTGCGCATGTAGTCTTAGTTGCCTCGGGTAGATGTCTGTGCCACTGTTTAGCTGAGCCTTCCAAGTAAAAAGGGAGGATCAAACATGTCATGAACATGGTTGGTTAACTTGAGCCATGCCTCAACATCCTGTCTCAGGGTAAGACGTATAGCTGACGCTCCACTCTTCTTACCCTGGGTGTAAACCCCAGCATAAACTTCGCGCCGAGACCCATGATTCAGCCAATCAAATACTTTTATCGCGATGGTGTGCTATTAAATTTCAGCCAACCAAAGAGAGCCTCTCAAACTGCAGTTGGCTTTCGCTCTTCGACAAATGGCGACGTCCATAGTTAAACAAACTGGAATCGAAATGTTTAACCGATCGACAGTGGTGATAATGTCCGAGTACAATTTTGAGATTAATTACAACAACTCATACATCCAGTAATTAGACCCAATACTTTCTAGGGGTGTGAGTGCTTCGGAGACCCGTGAGGCTATGCCAGCCGAAGCTTACATGCTCCTGGCAGGGGCACCCAAGCTGGATAGGTCGTCGGGTAGAAGCCAATTTTGAGTCATTCTAAAACCTGTTGTCTATCTCTCACTTTGCCTTTCCCCTCATCCTTTCGATCCCTATCTCCCTAAATCACTCACTCACTCGGTTTGATTTTCGAAAGGATGAAAGGCGAGTCGGCAATTTAGTTTGACGAAGCCAATCCTTTCGAAAAATCAAACCGAGTGAGTTAGGGATTTACGTGTTTTGAACAATATGCCAGTTATTTAATACGTGGATGACAAACATCCAAAAGAGAGTGGACTGATAAGGGAGATAGGGATCGAAAGGATGAGGGAAAAGATGGAAAGAAAGAAAAGAAAGACATAGTGAGAGATAGACAACAGGTTTTAGAACGACTAAAATTGGTCAGGCTTCTTCCTGGACGTCTCCATTTGATGAAGAGCGAAAGCCAACTGCAGTTTGAGAGGCTCTTTTTAGTTGGCTGAAATTTAATCGCACACCATCGCGATAAAAGTACTTGATTGATAGATGTAGGTTGACAACATCTACTTCCACTTGTGAGGGTTTGGCTGAATACCGTTGTTTGACCTGGTAATTGATTGGGGTTGCTCCAGTTTTAGACATCAGTGCCACGGGTCGACGTTTTCCAGCCACCTTCCATCGAGTTGTTTTTGTCTTTTTTCGTCGATAAATTATCGATGTTGAAGTCAAAAGTTATACAATACAAATAATTACAATTTTATATGATACATTACAATTAGAAATACAGCATATTAAGATAATACATAGTTGTTATAAAATCATATTATACTGAGATATGCATTAACACTTGAACTGTTTACTTGATAGAATTTACATAGATTTATTCAGTAAATAAGAAAGTGCAGTTATAAGTCACACACATAACTGGACTTATGCTGACGGGTTTGATAAAAATTTAATGCTGACAAAATATAATCAGCTAGCGCAAGTTTTGTACATAGTTACAACTAAGTGATAGACATAAAACAAGAAAATAACATTACAAGTCAAGTGAGGTATAGTAATAAACAATTAAACTAACAAACAGTATTTACAAATGCTAATGTCATTACTATATAAAAGTAAAGTAACAATGTTTACCTGGACACAGATGAGAGTCGAGATGTATATATTTGGAAGCACAGTGTTGAAGTACTGAGCTTGCTAATCAGATCTGTGTCCATGTAATTAATGTTGTAGAAATATATAATACCGTAGCATTTGATAGGCTTAGTCGGCATGTTTGAACCAGATTCCTTTATGATGTCGGACAAGATGGACTCAAACCTTAGCTCTCCTGGGTGGACATAAGCTCGACCTCGACAAGAACTCACTTGCAAAATTGTGTGACGTTTTCTTGAATGAATTAATGTTTAATTCTCTTCCCAATTTTCAATTCAAATCGTGCCTGTATATTACAAGGATAAATACTCTTTATGATGTCTCTCACATACCTATATTTGAAGAAAGGCTTATCCATTAATCATCTAAAATCGCTTATATCTATTGCGCCTTTCTAACGGTCATTTTACAACATGCCGTATGACATCAATGGTTGTTAATTGCAATTTATCGCTTATTACAGTTAAGGCTTAATTGAGTATAAATGCCGTGCAGACATGTTGTAAAGTTCAAGTAGGTATGTTAGAAAATGACGTTAATGTGTTGATATTCTACTGTTTTTCATGAAATATTTTTCTTATTCAGCTGGGCACATTATGGAACAATTTTAACATGTATCTGAAATATTTGTGGTGGACCTTGCTGCGGACATGGTATACACGGTTTTAAGATTCCTTTTCACGTCAAAAATTGTTAATTGCATTTCCTTTGTCATGAATTGTTTAGTCGTGCTCTTCATTCATGTATGTACCCGAAATGAGTCAGTTTATATATGGTCGTATTTATTCAAGTTAAAAAATTCCATAATTTGCTGAATGGTAACAATCTCATGAATGTTCATAAATCTTTACATTGTTTAATGACTCAAATGTTTTCTTAAATTTTTAGGAAAAGAAAAGTAAACTTGTTATTTATTTAAGATAATTGTTTATGTGTTAAGTGACATTGACATTATCTCTACTCATGTCAAGTGTTACACCTGAGTGATTTCTCTATACATGTTATTCAATATTCTGTTATTAAAAAAATACAACAGTGTATATATATTTTTCGAGGTGATTCTTGACATAAACTAACGGGCAAGAGGAACGCTACCATGTATTTAAATGTAGATTGCAGAATAAATACAAAAGTGAGATAAAAAACAACAACGTTTATTCAGCAAGAACATGTGACGATATCATATTCATAAAAAGTGCAACAAATCAGCTTCCGGTATCAACGGCCCAGTCTCCGATATTTGTCAGGGGGTCAAAAAGTCCAAGTTCACAGTCATGACTGATCCCGGTGCAGGGAAATCCAAGTTCAGTTTGTTGAAACAGTTCACATTGATAACGTTTATGGCCTCTTCTTGCCACGATACACGCATTAACCCTCCGACGCATGAAGAAAATCAAACGTCTGACGTCATTACGTGGAATGCGCCGCCATTCTTCTTGGAGAGCTTGAGCAAGTTGCTGGCGGTTATCTGGAGGTGGTCGTCGTTGACGAATACGACGATCCAAAGCTCACAAAGATGTTCGATCAGTGACATATCAGACGAGTATTCTGGCCACGGCAAAATGTCGATGTTGTTGTTAGCAAGGAAGTTCTGAGTAACTCGAGCTGTGTGCGCTCTGACATTGTCTTGTTGAAAGATCACACATTGCTGTTGTCGAAGAAAAGGGACAGACGACGGGATGGAGACGTAACGCTAAGCAGTTAGATTTAATTCACAATAACCAGCATCGTCTTTTCCTCGCCAAGTATACACGTACTTTTCCATCTGCATTGAAGAGACAGAACCATTCGTCAGAGAAAAGCACCCTCTGCTACTAACGTCGCTGCCAGCGTAAAACCGCCCTCGCCCATCTCAGTCTCCGTTGGCGATTTTCGGCTGTCAACAGCTGTCCCAGGAAAGGTCTGTATGCCCTGATGCCATGGGACCTTAGACGTCTGGCCACTGTGCGTCTGCTTACCCGTGACCCAGGGCATTCGATGCCGATGATGTCACTGTCAGGAAGCGGATTCTGAGGTGTCCTGGTGGGTTGTGACTCTCGGTCGGTCTGATCTTGGTCTGTCGGAGGTCTATTCCGAATAACGTTAACGTTGCAATAGTAGTCTTGTGACAGTTTTACGGTGAAAGCCAAGCGTTCTTGAAACATGGGTGATGTAATTAAGAAGAACAGACGCCAATTTAGGATTAAAAAGAAGGGTTGCAGCTTAATTATCGGTGCTGACACAAACGTTGCCTTAAGAAAGATACATTAAATTGAAAGCAATGGATAAAAGTTGACATTCGATATATGTAGCTTTAGATGAATCGATAGATATTTGAATTAAGAATTATGTTTACATTTTGGCATAAATAATAAGCTATGACACTATTTTGCTTTGCATGAAAAGGGTGAAAAACATCTTTTTACAAAATTTGGGGAAAACATGCATTTGATACCCCTGTTTAATATGAAACAATCATTGTTGTATTTTGGCGATGTGTTTTCATGCGGTTGGGTTTGAATCTGAGTTTGATTTTTTTTTCGTAATTTCA
Organism: Phorcus lineatus; assembly: GCA_921293015.1. Taxonomy (NCBI): domain Eukaryota; kingdom Metazoa; phylum Mollusca; class Gastropoda; order Trochida; family Trochidae; genus Phorcus; species Phorcus lineatus. Next base: position 43,744,335 of record OV121092.1, on the reverse strand, counting down.
AATCTAAAGTGGTAGCGTTTCTTTTGCCCGTGAATTTATATTATTACATTGTCTTATTTTCAGATCAATATCTCGTAGATTTTGGACAGAGCTAAATAAAGACGTAGATGAAGTTATCTGTTATTTTGCTTAGATACTTGTAGATTTTCAAGTGACTAAAGTCAGCGGTATTGACTGATGATAACCACGTGTTGAGTGTCTTTAAGTTGTTTTCATATGACTCAATGTCAAATCCAATCCTGGACGCCGGTATATATCCAAAGGGAAGGGATATGTAAATAATACTTTAGAAGGTGCTACACGAGAGAAAGAGCTCTTATACGTCTTCTCATTCATTGTTCCCCTTACTGATCCCATCCCTTACTGATCCCTCTAATGTTTGAATTCTTGTTTTTTGTTCATTTGAGATCAGAGGACACTCGTCAAAAATCCCCTTGCTCAGAAATCCTTGCACATGAATACGGCAACGGAAACGGTTGATACTTGACTTCTTTATTGATTATATGTATATGTATTTACGTAGCAAATAATCGTTTACGGAAGTCGACGGATCAATTTCTTTGCCAGATCATAAGAAGATGACGGGATAAAAACGTTATGTGGGTCACATTGGTTCTTCTATTATATTCTATTCGTTTTAGCAATTGTGTTTGTTTTTACAAATTACTGTCATACCCTTAGGCCGGTTTGATATTTATATAATAGGTTTGCAGGGTCTTTCTGGGGGCAGAATCGGGCATTCGAGTACTATCCGTAGTTCACATGGAAATGTGTCCGATAAACACTAATGACGAGCCTCGAGGTTGAAATAATACATAGAACAATTAATGTCGAAATTTGCATTTATATAGTCCAATAGCAAATAATGTGACCACAATAACCAGCTCCCCTCTGTATTGTAAGGTCAATTATCTTTATAATAATTTAGTATTCATTGTTTTAATAGTTTTAAGCCAAATTATATTGGTAGATTATAAACGGTTTATCATTTAAACTACACATGATTTATAAGCACAGGTCCAATAAGAACAGTTAGATATCAAGGGTTAAACTACAAGCATACATGAATCAGCAGTTCACATATGATTATTGAGAGGGATGGGTGGCGGGGTGGGAGGAGGGGGATTGGCTAATGTTCTACCCGTAAGGACAGTCGAGAACAGTTGATTGTCTTTTCACGGGAAGAGGGAGGGAGCGTGGGTCTGTACCCTAACTAGGGACAGTTGGTGTCACGTGTCTTGCAATCATGTGGAATAAACATCGACTTCAATCAACCGGAACTGAGCCTCTTCTAGCGACAAAATATTGCATTCTCTAACATTTCTCCTTCCAGTCTTTGGTAAGGAAACAGTCTATAAACTTAATAAAAGAGTTCATGAGACTCCTCAGTAAAATGACGTGACGCAATTATTGTACTCCTTTTTATAGCGGATTGGAGACCAACAGACTTATGTACACTGGTCAGCATGAGTTAGTACATTACGATCCGTAAACTCATGGAAAATTACAGAACCTATCCCGTGGTCTCGCTGCAATTCGGAAACGATGTAGAGTACAAGTGATAGCTTCGACCGGATGTCAACGATATGTCATCGATCTTTGTTTTTTCAACAAAATAATATCTACATAAACACTAATTATATGTAGCGATGAGAATATCAACCTGGTTCCCTGGCCTCGTTCCGCTTGCGCTACAGTGAGGCCATGGCACTGGCTGTATAATGGCGCTGCGCAGAGCAGCGATCCAAGATGGAGGACAAGGCAATTTTATGCATAGCGATCACAAATTCACTTCATTCTCGCTCTCCAGCCACGACATATTGAAGACAAGCATCTACCTAGAATGCAAATAAAATTAGAACTCGGAATATCGCCACATATATTTTTTGTTGCAAAGGGATATTGCTAAACATCATAATGTTTGCAGCGGAGCGATAGCCCCGCCCACCTGGAAATATAAACAATATAGTGGAAGGCTTCGTGCACTGTTTTTAACTATGACAGGTCGAAAATTGAAGAAATTGTTGTTTACTTGGTGTGGTGACAACTTGTTTCAAATACTGATAATGAAGGTGTAAAGCGATTTTGCGACATTTCCCCAAATCGACCCGATCAAAACCTTTCAACTACGACGCTCAGTACCACCGAGACACAACAACGACCAACTAATTACAGCAATCAATTGCTAGTCGTATGGTCCAATTTCCGACATTCGAGATTTTTAAACTTGCATTTTACATCTTCAGTAGAACCGTGATGAAGATCACGAAGAACAGTAATTGTAGGGTTAAAACATCTGTCCCCTAACTTCTGAAACTCTTTAATGACATTAAGAAGCACAATGAAAAAATGAATGCTTTTTCTTGTGTTTGTGTGTGTAAGTATGTGTGTGTTAGGCATGTAGAACTTGCAAAATTTCATAAATTGTAGACTTTCCATAACTGTTGGCGATATAGCAAGGATATCTCCCATTATAACACACATTAGAGATTCGTCTTGCAGAAGCGTGATATATTTTTATTATTTAAACGGTTGTATACAGCTAATAGAGATGATGATAACAGCTCCTGAAAACGAAAGATGTAAGTCATAACTCACTTCATATATAGGACACATTTGAGCAACTGATTTTGAATTTATTCCTATATTATATATATCCCTGCATTCTGACATTCCGATAGTCAAATGGAATTTAATGCTAAAAAACGGCAGAAAATGTGTTTTCTTTCAAAATGAATCATGCTCTTTCTATGTGGCAGATATGAAAAAAATTGCTTATAAAAATTCTAGAAGTGAAGGCAAAGGGCCCTAGTAATATGGTATACGGAGAATGCGGAAGATTTCCGATTCACATTTTTGCTGAAGCAAGAATAATAACATTTTGGATGAATCTTTTATAAATACCCTCTTATAGATATCCAAGGCAATGTTACGTTATCATTAGTTCGTATGATAAGAGCCGGAGGAAAGACAGATTGGGTATCAAACATTCCGGAGTTATTAAATACGATTCGATATGGGGATATATATATGGGGATGGTAGAGTCAAAATGTTAATTTTCATTCAAATTCTTTTAATAATGTTACGCAGAGACTGAAAGATATTTCCACGCAAAAATGGGCTACGTCCCTATAGCTTTCAAACAATTGCTTATACTAATATACCTAATTTATTAAATATAAGGAAATCCCGGATTGCTTTTGCACGCTTCAGGTGCTCATCGCACGATTTAACAATAGATACTGAAAGCAACAAAAAACAGAATTTGTTGGTTCAGTAATTTTAATTGTTTGGAAGTCGGAATAAATTTTTTATTTTAAGTCATCCGTTGTATACAGACCTGAGAAAAAGCCATCGTACACCAAAATAGGTTCAAATTCTCTCTCCTGTTGAATCCTTCTAATAATTAGTCATATTCTCAAATTACAACTTTTATGTATTCTATAAAATAAAATGTGACTTCTAAAAAAGGTCAAAAATAAGAAATTGGACCATACGACTAGCAATTGATTGCTGTAATTAGTTGGTCGTTGTTGTGTCTCGGTGGTACTGAGCGTCGTAGTTGAAAGGTTTTGATTGGGTCGATTTGGGGAAATGTCGCAAAATCGCTTTACACCTTCATTACCAGTATTTGAAACAAGTTGTAACCACACCAAGTAAACAACAATTTCTTCAATTTTCGACCTGTCATAGTTAAAAACAGTGCCCGAAGCCTTCCACTATATTGTTTATATTTCCAGGTGGGCGGGGCTATCGCTCCGCTGCAAACATTATGATGTTTAGCAATATCCCTTTGCAACAAAAAATATATGTGGCGATATTCCGAGTTCTAATTTTATTTGCATTCTAGGTAGATGCTTGTCTTCAATATGTCGTGGCTGGAGAGCGAGAATGAAGTGAATTTGTGATCGCTATGCATAAAATTGCCTTGTCCTCCATCTTGGATCGCTGCTCTGCGCAGCGCCATTATACAGCCAGTGCCATGGCCTCACTGTAGCGCAAGCGGAACGAGGCCAGGGAACCAGGTTGTGAGAATATGTCAATGTCAACACGTAACTGGAAACTTGCACGCTAATCATATTCATCTTTCGGGAGTGAATGAATAAACCTAAATGTTATACAATACAAAATTATCTAAAATATTTCAAAACTTACTAAGCCACAAAATAAGGAAAAAAACAAAATTAATGTTAATGTATGTCATCGTCATAAATATATTGCACAAAGGTCATAAACTTTAAATGTGGTATTATCATTGAGATAAAGCGATAGTTCATGTGCAATGTATGGAAATTGTTTATAACAGCACTATAAAAGATGGAATTTGTTTTGATCCAGTTAATCAATGTCTATCATTTGAGAAATAATGCATAACACAGTACACAACAGAGAACTAAAATAGCAGGCAATTGGCACCAGACGTAATATACTTTTGATTTTCCAAACGGCCAGGACCCTGTAAAAGGTCGAAAAGTGTCCTCCGTCAGCAGACAGGTGATTTGAAGATACAATGAGGTCAAAGAAGACGACTGGAAATCAACCATCACATAAATCATCGCTGGAATATATACATCTCGAACAAACTTTTCAGAATCGTCTTAAAGCTGCCATGTTCAAATCACGTCGTTCAGTGGTTGGAGTCAGACCAACGGCACAAAACAAGTGCTGCAAGCTTATAGAGACACACCAGTTTTTGGATGAATCTAGGTTTAATTTGAACTTGGCAGATGGTAACAGATGGTAACATTCCTGTATTGAGACCCCGCAATGAACGCTCTCATGCGTCTACTTTCTGTAAAAATGATCGCTGGGCGGAAAAAGCTACAACAAAATAAAATGTTGCGTTTGGATGGACGTGTAACAGATGTCTGGTACAGAGATAAAGTTCTTAGTAATGTTGTTTTTCCGTTTGGTTAACGAGTTGGGAGATTGTTTAAGTTCCGACACGAAAAAAACAAGACCTCATAGTGCAAATGTGTCCAGGACATTTCTCCAACAAAACAACATAAACCATCTTCCATGGCCGTCCAAGAGTCCCCACCTAAACCCGGTGGGTTGTTTTGGTTCGTCGTGTGACAGAGGTGCCGATGGAGCCACAAACTTTGGATGGACTATGTCCTCGGAGATAATGGAACACAATTCCACGTTCTACGATCCGGAAACTCTTTGAAACTGTGCCAAGACGATATGATGCAGTGGTTCAGAAATATGGGGGACACACCAGATATTTTGATCCGTTTTCAAAACATCATCCACGGTTAGAGGAACAAACAATTGTTAACATTATTCTATTTTGCTTTATATTTTGACTGAGTATATTTCAGGATATTTGACGGAGTTGTGACAGGCGTGTTAGAACGACAAAAGAGGTTATTAAATCAAATTGCAGACTTCTTATTTCAAAATCGAATGCCTAACTAAATAAAATTCAAAGATGTAAGCTGATTTACTATTTTGTTATATAAAATCAAAACAAAGAAATAAGAACATATCTCGTATAAGAGTAAAAGGTACATTATGAAGATATGTAAACATTTCAGTACGCCTTTTAAGAGCATTAACACAGGATTATATGAGAGCGATGCAATATTTAATTCATAGACATTATTACCCGAGGATGTGTGTCATAAAACTTTTACGAAACGAGTACGAAATGTTTGTATTATCATTGAGAGCGATGGTTATACACAAATTCGCATGAGTTTCGTTAAATTCATATGACATACTTCCTGCTTCCTTTCCGGCGGCCCGCTACAGTGACGTAACGAAGAATGGTTTTATGACGTCACAGACGACGTAATACGGTAACTCGCTCTGAAACAATCGTTGCTAGGCAAAAGTGGTATGTGCACATGTGCTCATATTGAAAATATGTCACCACTTATAATTAACCTTATGAGATCTAACAACGTTTATAAACCACGGAAACTGTGAGCATAATCACTTCCCTAATGGATTTAATTTTTTTCCTACATTACCTACCGCACCCAAACATCATATCCCGCTCTGTACTGTGAGATTAAAAACGTCTGTTCGCTTACAAAATTTGGTGTTTCTATTTCATTTATGACTTAACACTAAACATTCACAAGACATTTAGGATTAAAGACAGCGAATGGACACAATGATTCAACTAACGAGATCTGTGATTTAATATAGTCATTTATAGATTCAGATAGGATGGTTCTTGTTTCCCAAGGGTTTCAAGCCAAGTACATGACATAAATGGCGCTGGGACAGGAACAGGAAGTAATTAAAAATGTAATTTTCTTGTCAGTCAGTCTGGTTTCAAAAGTTGCCACCAGTCTTAAGCTTCCTTACGTGATACTTTATTGGTACTTAAACTAATTAAGATTCCTATCAACCTAATTGTAACGGATTAATTGTATTCATTGGTTCTCTATCAGACGGATTCGCTTTACTTTTATTAAATCATAAAATATGAATAGCTGATTGGGCCATTAAGCCATTAAGCAATTATGCTATTAATTTAACGAATGTAATTATTTGATTTTTCTACTTGAAAAGATATTCAATCAGTCTGATAACCGCTGTCGTTTTGAAAAAAATAAAAAGGAGACCTTTGATTGAGGAAAGTAAATTTTATCTTGGGAAATCAAAGGAAAACAAGAAGGATTAGAATAACTATGTTCAGACTAATGGATTAAAAGCTCCATTTGAATCCAGCATAGATTCGAATTCTCCTTTTCACTCAAAGATTTGTGCCTTGTCAAATTCTCTTAAGATGGGTGTGCTTCTTGACCTGTTTATGTTGTGCACTTTATGCATGGTGAATGTGAGTTCTACGAAAGACGTATTCTTCTACATGAAACCTTACGGAGTCAAGATGTGCAACGAAATCAGCAGGAAATATGCTGGGAAAATGGAAGTAGTGTACAAAGAAGACAAGCTTGAGTGCCTCATAACAGTAAGTGACCAAATTCTCCATTTTCGCATTCCATGACCACAACAAATGTACCTCTATTTCTTTTCTAACCATCAGGCTATCCCTAGCAAGAATCAATCCGTATGAGTAAACCGTTGCCATGTCATTCGTTATGTTTGCCATTACATTACATTTTATTACATGCGGTTTAGTTCAAAATATTATTATATAAATCCATCTTTATCCAGAATTTGTATCCAGAGAGCTCCTTAAATACCCTTCAATATACACATGTCCCGTATCGTTCTGTTTATGACTAACCAATGTAATTAATGAGCTTTGATTTTTAGATATTTGCTTTGCCTATAAAACATTTAAAAAAATTTTAAATTGTTACTAAACAACGCCATGCGTAACCACCCTTTAGCGATACAAGGCACTCGCCTGATATGTGAAATGATATTGTTTGAGCTCTGCGAATTCAAATACTCAGATGTAGCTTTTTCTATTTTGTACAATGTAACAGGATATTCGCAGCACATTTAGGCAACCAAGGAAGAGGATCGCATTGGAGACTCACAGAAAACTAAATGTGTCTGTACCACTAGGAACTAGACAAAGAAGCAAAGGTCTGATCCATGAATTTCAAGTTATGTAATACAAACTTTAAGCTTAATTTCAATGATAATATTATCGTGAATCATTCATTGATTGTTCGACTCTGTCCCAATTCTATTCATCTTTTACCGAACCCTGTTCTTTTTCTTCGATAGGAACTCGGAGGTTTGATTTCTCGGAGGTGTATTGAAATGTTTACGACTAAGTTGCTTTTTGATCTAATTTGAAATAATAAATGATTTATTATTTGAACAGAAAGTGCAAGACATATACAACAAAAAAGAAACCAGATTTTGAAGGAAATACATATTTCATCAAATTCAACCAAACTCGATTCCTACGAGGTATTGTCGATGACTGGAAGTATTTCCTTTAGAAGTATCCTTTATATTCTATTGAGAGAAAAACATTATCAGGACAGGTCATACTACATCACAACCTTCAGATTCTTCAATGACAGTTCCTGGACAACGGCAAATGTGCCTTCACTCAAAGTCAAATGTTTTGATTCGGAGAAGAGAGTTTATCAAATCTTTAAAGGAGGCCAGAAAGTTGATGTTATCGGTCTAGTGATATCAGGGGATATTTTTGAGATTTCCCTCTATGGAGATCCTTTCATGTCAAAATTCAAAGCGGTTTCTCTTCCACTTACTACCAACAAGTAAGTACCCACTTTACAACTATTCGTATTAACTTAAACGCACTAGTGCACGCCAATATTTCGTAAACACAACAAATGCACAGATTCTGCATATATCTCGATATTACTCACTATCCTAACTCAAGTAATCTACCTCGTAAGTTTTTTAACAAATATTTGCGTATTCAGGTAGTAAAGTGGATTTTTATAGGCCGGAAGTACTTAATGTTACGTTACATTAAATCCGCATGAACAACGATATCGGAAATATTCAAATTTTACTCATAACCAGAAAAGCGGAAACGGCAGCCGCTTTGGTCAATCTAATAAGAATGCTAATACTGTGTTATTAAATCGGTTAATTTACAACATTGCTTTCATAAAACATATTTCATTATTTGTTCTCAGTTCAGAGTTTAGGTAAATTCAATAGCTGCACACAATACTTGTTCAGCCGTTTCCAAGTGTCAATAATTTATCCGTTTTGTGCACAGCTAACCATATATTATTTTATGTCCAAGCCCACAGCGGCTGTCTTTACGTTTTGATTGTTGATTGCAGGTAAAATGTAACGAATGTTTAGTATTTCATTGCATCGATAAAGAGTTTAAGTGAATGCATAAGTCCCTGTAAACCTTAAAATAGCCAATTTAAACCGTAAGAGCGTGCACTAGTGCCTTTAATGATATGATGAAATATTATCACTCTACGTTTACATTCTTGAAAATTCAAGTACCCAAACATAAGTCCTTTTAAAAAAAATTGGGCCATTCATGTCATTCTGATTAAACAATATTCAGGAAACTCAAATGAAATACGAAGAAGGCAAAATTATTTTATAATTGTCCCAGAATGATTATCATGCTCAGACGAAGACGACGCAAATACATGTGGTTATCTGTATTAAACATCGTATCACAGAATAATAATATACAAATAGTCGCAAAGAGTTGTTCACTGTAAATCTATTCACTGGCAAAATCCACGCTTTTTTGGCTGATCTGCAGTTTGCATCCTTGTAGATGTCAGTTTCCATTATATCCCAGCTATCGTTTAATCTTAAAAAATCTGGATATATCCAAATGCAAATATAATTCATTTCCTCATTAAGTTGAACACTAGTTTCAGTAAAAGTGAGCTATTTGAATATGATGTTGACACAAATATTTTTTCGTTAACAAATCCAAACACGTTCAGCCCTTAACATCAGGAAACAAATAAACACAATATTAAAAGATCCTACTTATATAAAGACATTCCTAAAGTAATAGTCAATATGAACTGAATAAGCACACAATTTAATTTTCACTGCGATTCTCATTTTCAGTCTGGTTAGAACCGACCATGTTCCGAGGAATAAACGTTTAAAAAGATTCCAACTCATTCTGTCAGGGGTTTTCCTCTTCACAACGTTTCATTATTCGCATGTTTGATGTTATCTCAACTAGCAAATTACAAAAACTCTTGTAAAAGCGTTATGTATAAGAAGGCCTAACTAAGGGTAAATAGCTACCGTTAACCATTCGTTAAACATGATTTCCGCCATCCTTCGTGTAAAGGGGATGATTGGATTGGTCAGACCGAACGATCAATGAGGCTAGTATGGTAGATCGGATCTCGCTAGAGTCAATTATTTTATTCCTCAGAACGCGGTCGATTTTCCTCATACTCTTCATATTTAGAACGTTCACACGTACACACCTCGTTATGTTTTCTGACCAGATGGAACGGGTCCACTTTCTGCTTCTTTTGGGGAGGAATCAGTTGTATTCAGGAGGACACAATGTTGATGATAGCAATTGATCAAGATATATCAGCAGCTGAAAGACAACCTCTTCCCCGTAACTTTCCTGATATGACGGATTTGGCATATTGTATTCTGCATGATGATCTAATAATTGTCATGAGGGAAAAGTTAGTAGTGGCAAAGTTCTCCCGTATTGATTACAGCATCCTTGTCAAAGAATCTTTTCCTACTACAGAGTTGAAAGTTACCTGGCTGCAATTCTCCCTCGTGTTCCACTTGCGTGGTCCATTAGGGAAATTCAAGACATGTGAATGGTACAATGAATGTACATTTCCCTCAGATCGAGGAGGCCATCTTGTTTCTATGAACCTTTAAAGAGATAGTAGCGCGTATTTTTGTTAATATCTTATTCTCCCTTATAAATTTTAGTCATTTCCAAAATTTACCATCATCAGAGGGTCAAACATGTCATTATGTAACTAAGTCTTTAAAGGTCGTAGACGAAATTTTCGAGTATCAAGTAAATCAGCTGGCGACCATTGTTTTGTAAACACCTTTTAAATCATATTAGGTAGGGAAATGGTAAAACTCAACTTTTCGCTTTAGACTTGTCTCTTTTTAATGTTACATATGTTCTTGTCAAGATTTATTTATGTTTTCTAGAGATCTCTCTATATATATTAATAAAACGAGATATTGTCTCTTTTAAATATTTATAATTTAGATAAAGTAATTGTTTGTAATGCCTTGCAATAACATTAAAATCATTCAGCCCAGGTTAATATTCCTTGGTTGAAATTTGGTTTGAACGAAACATCTTTCTATCATATTGGAAATTGGCGTTTCTGTATGATGATCATCTGATGAAAGAATATGGTGTCGTATTTTCGTCTTGGATTGTTCAAAACTCAATATTTGTTTGAAATGACAAATTGATGTTATTAAATATTTTTTTTTTTTTTTTTTTTTTGTTATTGTGTCAATCGTCCACTTTATTTCAATCATAAAGATGAAATGCTCATAAGGTACGTCGTAAGGGGTTTCATATGTAACATATGTGCCACAACAGCTTCAAGTGGTTTGATTGGCTAACGATGAACTCTGACATTGCCTCGACTACCTTACCCATTAATAAATGAACCGTGTTTTCAATCGCAAATTACCGTGACGAACGAAACCTGATTCATTCCTCAAGCGTTCAGTTTATAGAATATATTTTACACACCGCAATTATTTATTTTATCGCATGATACATTTGTGAAAGGGCCATATGAAACAGAAGGTTTTGAATGCAGCACAAAATGTGCTTGTGGTTACACTGTGTCGCTGAAAATTAACACCGAAAATTTTAATGAAAGGAAGATAGCTACCAACTACTCTCGAGTAGAAAGATTTAGCTTACGCCTGTGTATCTCCTTTTGAACATGACACAACACTTCATGAATAAACGTAGGATTGGAACTTGAAGTGGGTGAATATTTGACGTCGCAATTTCATTAACTCTGAGGTGGTTATAGATTCATCTGACGCTCCGTTCAATAACCCATATGTAACCCACATGTTGGTAACAAAAAGGATACATAACTCGGTTGCCTTTCTTATCAAGTTTATGTCGCAAAGGATTGGGACAAGGCAAAGTTATTTCACTCCATGGACATACAATTGATATGAAAGGGGAAGTTCATTGGACATACTTTTATTATATGGTTCTAGCTTACGATCGGAAAGTTAAGATTTATAAAAGGAAGGAAATATTAAAGTTAATAATAACAACCATGCTTTGGGAGAAAAAATTCAAAATCATAGTTAACCTAAGTTTCTAGGAATTTAAATATACTAATTGTAAATATTAGCATACACGTGTAAACTGATGCCCAAAAGTTAATTGAATCGTAAACCAAAAGTGAAATATTGTTTCCGGTTTTTAAAGTCTGGACCTATGATGTCATGTCTAAGCTTTTTTTCAAGTTTTGTGCAATAAAATAATTTCAATCCCTTTCACTGATGCATTTTTAAATATTTGCGATGCTATAAAGCAAAAGTCCCTCCTAAAAATACGAGGAACACCATTTGTCGCCATAATATTAAAACAGTTCATTCACGGTTTTTCAACTTTGTTCTTGAGTATATATTAAACTAGAAGTATCGATGCAAGATTTATATTCACATCACAGTTGGCTTCTTATTTCATCCAGAAAAACAGTACTACGATAACATCATTGTATACAACAAAGGTTTTAGGAAACACAATATAAATGATAAATGGTAGAGAAATATATGGGGTTTTTATTACTAACTTAAACGTTATTAGTTTGCTAATGATTATAATTAAAATGTTTTACAAACAAACTTTTTATTTTAAATACACCTCTGATTTTGAAATGTTTGTCTGACCTTATGATGACTTATGATGACTTATGATACTGATAAGATAAGAATAATGATTTAGATATTTTTATCTTCATCTTAGATAAACATTTTATGAACCAGTCATGTATGTTTTCTTCATGGTAATGCATTAGCACATGCGCTAGTTCAGATAGCTTGCCAAAAATCAAAAGGGCCAGACATCTTCTTTGTCATCGTATAATTACCTCACATTTAGATCTCCATACCAAATAACCTTTTCAAGATAATACCACGGGATGTGAGTTATAAATCCCTGGGTTCTAACTTGTAAGACTCCGGCATGTATCATGCATGCCACCAGGATGAAACTGGTAAGTATTTTATCATACTCTCATATGAGCTGTTCCTTTATACATATTTACAATACCAATAATTTGACATGCTAGATAATTATTATCACACAATTTTATTCGAATATCAAAAATTGTCACAGGTGAAATGGTTGGACTCGAAACGGCTAACATATATTATCCGTACACCGAAAATTCTATCACATAAACATGGCACCGATATGAAAACAAGCTAACTTACTCTTCCTATTGTACCCAATTTCATGCCATTAGCCATGCCATGCCAGTATGCAAGGGTTGCTTGCGACCTCTACTTCTCTTGTACATCATTTATCTTTACTCGGAACCCAACATTTCCTTCCATTTCTGAATGTCGAACTGCCTTTTCATCAGAATGCATAACCTCGAGTTGAATTTAATCGACACTGGCTAGATTTGATGATCGAACAAATGCCAAATCAAAATCTATAGTGTCAACTTCTCTACAGACGCCTCAGCGAGCACATCACATCACAAAGTAATACTGGTCAGGACGGGTTAATCCAAACTGCTATTTCTGGAAAAAGATCGGTTAAATAAACGTTTCCTTTTTTATTTGTGATCCCAATTGTATACAACCAAAAACATGTTTATAATAAAAGAATACAAATACAGACACAAAACATGACTATATAAATAGAACGTTATACTGGTGCATTTTGATGTTTTGTATTGAATGAGAAGATGTCATGGAAGCAGAGAAACAACGAGTTCGAAGAACGAGTTGTTTCTCTTCTCCCATGACGTTTTCGAGTTCATTACAAAACATAAAAATGCACTAGTATGACGTTCTATATTTATTATAATATAATAATAATAATATAATAAGTTTTATAAAAAAATAAACGGTTGCGTAGCGATACACATTTTCACGCCATACATACTTCCGCGTTGAGGTTACCTTGACATTGGTATTAGTATGCCGATGACCGAATAACGCAATTGACCTGAATGCCACATTCCTCCGCATGACTTCAAGTATAGCAAGTCCGACTTTCACATCTTACAATAACAACAAATAGATAAAAAGAAAGATATTTTGATCAAATTCGGAATTGATTTAATATGATAAAGCATAAATCAAACAATGATCAAGCTATTTTGTTTATAAACAATCGTGTAGAAATCAGTAACTTTTAAAGTTCAAGGACATTTTCAAAATTTTCAAATACTGTTGAAGATAACACGTCTAAGCTTTCGCTGCTGATTTTCATGGTTCATGGTATTTGTTTATAAATGTAATCAACTCATTTGGAAATGACAATCTTGTTTTATAAGAACTTTTGTGCAACTCTCGCAAACTGGGAATCCCAATGACCTAAATGTATATCTATAAATAGCTGCTTCGGGAAATCCGGGAAGTCCCAAGGTTTAGAAAAAGTAGAACCGGCAGGGGTGCAATACCGAATCTCAAGTGCAATACGGAATTTGAAGACGGATTCCGTATGGCATCCTTGTATTACTATCCTAAGTTTACATGGGTATATAATAAAGTGGGTTTTTTTATCTCCTTCTTGATCAGACATATAGTCGAAGTAATCATGCGACTTAGATTGACTCTCTTTCTGTCAAAAACATTATGATAATTCTGTCCCTCTGTTATAGAACCAAGTTACCAAGTAACAAGTGGGTAACTTCAACGTGTTGTTTCAGAAAATAGAAAATCTAAAAGAGTTTCCACTTCAGACCATGACAATATGGCCATTTAAAAACGTGAATTTGATTTCGTGCGTCAAACCGTTGAGATCAAGAGATGAGTCAAAGGTGAACCTGGAGGCTGGAATAATGTGGTCTAGTGAGATCTCTATAATATCATCTTCGTGACGCAAAAACAATGTTATTCCAACAAGATTTGTGCGGAGTAATGGCTGGTAATCGCAGCGCAGCGCGTGAAAGATTGTCAATATCCGTACATTTGATCAATCCATTTCTTTTTTGTCTGACGTCTTTGTCCTAAATCCGATGAGTGAGCACCTAAAATTGATTATTTCTAAGTTAAGTGTTTGAAATATTTATAACATTCAGGATACTGACATTTCTAGTGTTCGTGAAATCATGCCTTTGGTGCTCATTGGATGTTTTTTACGAATCCTTAATGCATTTTCATTTTTTTCATTTTCATTCAGACACTTAAACTCCTAGGGTATGCTCTTCAAAATCTTAGATATAATACTCAAATCTTGTATAAATAAAGAATGGAAAATTGTTGGGTTCGTACTATTGACTTTTTGTTTTCACCAAAGCGACACCATCAATCTTTAAAGATGAAGAAATAACCTGTTCTCTGAGACCTTATGGCCCAATAATAACATAATGGTCATATGGCAGTGACAAGCCTTTGTTATGTTTACTATGTTTGACATTATGGGGATTTATAAACCCTCATCTTTGCAAGGGTTTATCACTGATTAGAAAATCGCAAGCGAATAACTGAAGAGCTAAGGCAGGTAAAAATAAAATATTTTGATTTGGAAGACGAGGTGAATTAGCAATAACAACTAAAGCATCATACCTTTATACAGGGTGTACTAGATGGACAGTGGAATCTGTGGAGTATAACTGGACATAATTGCATGTGTCTGTGTCTGTGTTGTAGAAGACGGTCAAACGTCAGATTCTGTAGTCACGGACAGTCACTGAAACATCCGGATGGAGACGCATTATGAGTTTGAGCCAACTTACGCAAGTCCGAGACCAAGTTGATGAAGATTTCATCTCGGCAATTTCAAAGAAGTGGATGCGACGAATTTAATTATCATCAACATGGAATGCAGTAACGAGAGAGATATCTTAAGGGTCTAATGTGCAACTCACTTTTTGATCAAGTTGCTTTTCTGTACGGTATTCATTTCCCAAGTTCTTTCATGTTTTTCAGAGTCTTAGTGGATTGGTTATGAGTGAAGGATATTTATTCTTACGAATAATTCACAAGCCTGCACCTATTCACTAATAATGATTTCTTGGTTTCTCTTTTTGCATCCTTGGGAATCGCTTTCAAACTTAAAATTAATAATCAATGATGGGAAAATGTCTTTCGTCAAACAAACCGCAGAGTAAAAGGCTTTCAATAGTTCTCAATAGTCGGTAGAAACCTGAAGGACACTTCATACTAGTTCATACTAGTGCGCACAAGCAGACTTTTTAACTTTTTCTAACATTGAGAAGATATCGTTTCGATCTTGGAGCTTTTAGGTATTCAGCCTTTCAAAGCACCAAAACCATTCTGAGAATCGTTTTGTACTCAGAATACTTTTTTCTAATTCGAGATCAATTGAAGACTACCTTGATATTTCAAAAGACACGAAGTTGACTTGCTCCTCAAATTGTACGCGTTCACCGACTGCATTTGCTAGTTGTCGCTACTCAAAAACAAAAGCAGAAGCTAAGACAGCAACGAGTTTTTGTTTATAAATATACTATTGTCTTTAGATTAATTACCTTTCAATATGATTGTTTTCATATTCTGTTGTCACTATGATCAGGAAGAGTGCTTGACCGAGGATGAGGGTGTGTTATTATCAACAATACAAAGCCCCGTGATTTCAATTATTTCATTTTATAATTAGACGAGGTACTAAGACAAGACAAGGTTTCATTAAAAGTTGAAAGAGCTAACCACTTGTAACGAAATATCGTCTTTGTCTATGATATTGACGTCTTTGAGTCTGCAATAAATTTTCTTTTCAACAAATTTGCGCTTTCAATGAGAAAAGCAAACATACATTCTCAGTCTGACAACCTTTGGTTATAATAAGAAATTTTTTAAATATGTCTATTACTTCTAAAATAAACATATTTATCACATGTTCAGTACATGTATTTTGATTCCATTTCTTTCGTTTCTAAGCTAAAATTTACGGTTAGCATTGCATGGGTTAGTGTCATGTTTGTATCATTGTCAGGGACCAGAGCATTTAAGTGAGTGAGTGAGTGAGTTAAGGTTTAAACGTGTTTTGAACAATATTTAGTTATTAAACACGTGAATGACAACACCCGAAAGAGAGTGGACAGATCAGAGAGAAAGGGATCGAAAGGATGAAGTAAAAGATGGAAATAAAGGCATAATGAGAGATAGAAAGCAGGTTTTAGAAGGACTCAAATTTGTTCTGGCTTTTACCTGTCGACCTGTCCAGCATGGGTGCCCCTACCAGGAGCATCTTTGCGCAAGCTGGCATAGCTCTCAGGGTCTCTGAAGCACGCAAACCGCCACACCACGAGAAGGTATCGAGTCCAGTGGTGGTCAAGGCATTTACGGAGGGTTTGTCTTATGTAATCGTTGGACGTGAGTTGATTTGTTGAATTAAATAAAGACGTACAGACAGGCAGACATTTTATTCAGTATAGAGGCCAAAGGCCAATAATACAAATAAAGATTCAATAATAAAGGTTATTGATTGAAGCTGGTAAGTGAAATCTTTAAGCTTTCAGTATGTTCAATAGTACCGTCTCACTGCAGTAGTTCAAAGCAATGGGGGTAAAAATGAAATGCTTCATCGATGCCAGGAAAGTTTTTGAAACGTTTCTTTCGAGGGTGCTGTTTACTTCGTGGAGCATGAGCTCTGAGTTTTCGATAAATTCCTGTCTAGCTCAAATCCTATAAGAATATGACAAAATGGTTTGAATGAGTTCGAGCAGTGTGTTGACAGTACCCTTATACATCCTGATCGATAGAAGCATGTTCATTGTATTTGCCCGTCACTGATACGTCGGGTGCAAATGTATGTGATGCGTGTAACGACTTGGTGAGGCAAGGTTTAGTATTGTTCGCAATTCATTATTGAAAGCTAGGAAGCCCGCAATGTTTTGGCAAATATTACAAACTTTTTACAAAAGATTTCTAGTAGTGATGAAGTATTTACCTTACGTCTATAAGTATTTGCCTTGCCTTTATATGTTTCTTTAACTATGTTTAAAGTAAAAACTCTGTATATAAATATAAGTGTTTGTAGAATACGGTTAGTAAATTTAATTAAAATTATTTAAACATTTTGCCTATTTGTCAAGAGGCGTGTCATATGATAACCCGTTGAGCACTGTTGACATAAACATTCTTGAAACAGATGTGTTAATTGTTAATGGGTAAAGCCTATAGGCATATTTAAATCACATGTATGTCATTTGAAAAGAGTCGATAATGCAAGAGATATTGTAACAGTATCATATATAACGTTTTAGGTTGTTTGCAATTTAAAAGTATTGTTGTAGTGCATTAATTTGAAGAAGGTATTATAATGTGGAGCTCTGAAACGTTCCTTTCTAAACTTGTTTGATACGTACATATATCTAACAAAGTATATACAGAATAAAAGCAAGTTAAGGGGGGGGGGGGGATTCCTTTAATTAATCTTTAACCGTTTTTATTTGTCATTTCATGGTAACCCCAGTGTCTTGAAATGTTGTCATTATTTCTGAAACCTTCTTTGGGTTGCATTGAAAGTGGGCTTTCTGAAACCTGTCTGCAGTTACTCATTTTGGAAAAAAGAAATCCTTTTTTAACATGGGGCCCATTAGTCTGATAATGTACTGAGAAACAACTATCGGAACTCCATCTTAAAGTGACAAAATTATCGCGGGCTACCTTTAGAATTTACCTCTGGTGAAAATAATGGGTTTTTTAATTCGAGAAGGACTTTTCTTTCCGGACATGCGCAGACCTCATTTCACATAGAAGCGCCATTTACGTTATATATTCATGACTTTTGCAAGGTTGTAGGTTTTAGAAATTCTAGCCTTAAGGATAAAATAAATTATCTTATTTCCCACTAGGCCCCACGCTTACATCGTTTCTTAAGGTTAGTATTAATGTCCAGGGATCGTCACAGTCATAATTTCAAGAAATATGATTACATTTGTGTCGGTAGGCGAAGGTTCTCTTCGACTTCGATTTCGACATCAAATGGGGTTTTCCCTTGCGTCTGATTGACGGATTGCTTACCCTTGGATACATCTCGACAATTTTATTTAAGCCTTGGCATCCCTCTAAGACGATGCATTTAACAGAGTTTAGATAGTGCAGTCATTGAGGTTGATTTCAGTTATTTTGTGTAAGAATTGCCATATTTCTTTTCTAACGCGACCGAGTGATTCGGTGTTGCGATGCATCTAGGCTTAGTTTCGGTTACTGACAATAGGTTACGAGTTAACCCTTGGACACATTCTGATATTCACATCCTTTTGATTAGATGCATTTTGGTTTCAAGGGTAACATTCAACGTGGTGTAGTAATGTAAGCCTAGTCATCTTGAATAGTGAATATCCCGGCCCGGGATGTAGCTTTCGGGCCGATCCGAGTTGTCACAAGTCACCAAAGAAAGATGTATGATTACATCTAATAACAAACTTTACCAGGTGGTAAGTTCCAATTAAAATTATCGATATATATATGTATAATTATTTTAACACTATCTTAAATGCATTTAGTAACGTACGAATTTAGCTCCATTTACTGTGGAAGTCAATGAAAACATTTACATTTTATAAACACATATCTCGAGAATTCATGGTGAGGGATTCTAAAGGTGCTTTAGGTGCATTATCGCTTGATGAAAATGCACATTCAAAAGTGAAACTTTTATAGTTAATTTCTATCTCATCAGACTTGCAATATTATATATATAGGGCCCTATGACCTTAGGCATGGCGTGGCGTCAAACTTTCCGTCCATTAAGTTTTCACCCTTTCGACTTTTTCTCAAGATAAATTGACTATAGATAATTCAGATCTTTTACGAGTACCTTTGCATATCAACTGCCGATTGTGTTACTCTGTATTCTGGCGGGCCATGCCCTAAAATATAATTCTCAACTTCTTCTTAAGGACCTCTCGCTCTGAAATACTGATATTTTGTTAACTGGGCCTATAACTTGGAGCGTCGTTACATTGCCAGCAAAAGGGGGTAGTCGCCATCAAACATTGCTTAACGTTTTGTAACCCGAAGACATCCGTAAAGTTACGACAGTCCTTGAATGTCAACTTAGCGAATATGTTTAAGTTATCCCCCTGAACAACCTTTCAGTAGTCTTAAGTTGATTTATCAACCTATTAGACCTACAATTCTTCATTTCAAATAACCTTTTCATGATCGTATCACAATGTAGCGTTTATTTTCCGCCGGGATGTTTCTTGATAAATCTCCGGTTTGTAAATTTTGAATCACCTGGATGTGCCTTGACAGATCCAAGGTTTGTAATTTGTAAATCCCCGGGATGTGCCTTGATAGATCCTCGGTTTGTAACTCGTATGAACCCAGAGCGTAACTTGTTAATCCCCGGTATGTTACTTGTATGAACCCAGGATATTGCTTGCAAGAACCTGATATCCTCATCAGAAATATTTCTGTTTGAAATGATAAATCAACAATGACAGTATTTTTACCGGCCAACAAATTATGAACGCAATCACTATCACAATGAAAAGTATCCGATATTAAGATGGTGTTTTTTTTATATCTGACCGGGTTTGGAATGGAACCTGCAATTCTAGAGACTATTAAGAAAGAATGACTCTTTAAAACAATCAGTGAATGTACGAAACGTTCGTTGAAATCTTAAAATTTGTTTTTATGACGTCAACTTGCTCGATATACCATTATTCCCATAAAATTCTATCGTACGATCAATAGAGGGTTAGAACCGATGTTCTGTATTGTTTTAATGAAGATAATCTTAAGTAATGATAACGTGAAAGAAAGAAAGAAAGAACTCGTTGGATACTTTGAATGACTATTAAATACAAGCACGATTACGACTTTGTAGAAGAGCTCAGATTTGTTTGACTTTGTGATGCGATAAGAGGTATTTGGCTCGTTCCAAATGCCGGTGTATTTCTATCACGACGTAATGCTGATAAGGAGATTTTCTTGTCCGTTTCAAGTTTCAACTCCGTGTACAAATTTGCGGCTTTTTGATGTGGCCAAGATGTATCAACATGTTTGTGTTAGCATACTACTTAGTATATTCACCTGCAAGCTGAACTTAAGGGACACAGAGTAGTTAATTGGAGTCAAATTTGTCAAACTTTATCAATTGAGTAAAATTGGGTATTTCTGAACATTTTTAACATAGAACTTATCAGTTCAGTTTAGAGACCATACAAGAGAGATGTATGTTGTAATTTGTGATCGAAAACACAGACATTAGTTGGTAGTTTTTAGGAGGTCATTTAACTGTTGTCCATGTAAACTGGATACATACTTTCGACATGTTAATATCTATATGGCTGTTTTTATACTATCGCTGAACACAGGAAAATGTCATTTTTTTTGCAATTGAGTTATAAAGATTAGGGAAGATGTTTTAACCTAATGCTGTGTAAATTGCCTTTATCTCATTCTCCCCCATCAGAGGTAGCTCCGTCATTAATTCCTACCTCTGTTGGGAGAGAATGCCTCCTCTAAGCCACATGAATATTAATGAAACATACTCTGTGTCACTTTCGGAAAAACAGCTGTTCTAACAAATGTGCATATCTGTAACGGTTCGATAATACCAAGGCGCCCGAAACAGATAAACACTGAAGTGTGTCTACCATGGTGGTAATGCTTACGATATATAATGGTTGGCATGACATGACAATGCGCAAATTATTTATGGGTTTCAATTGTAAAGAATATAGTTGCCCAATAGCGATTCACATGTTTCATGTTGTTTGCTTAACGACAGTAGGATTGTATTTACTCCTTTCTAACATCACACGAAAACTAGAAAGAGAATAATGCTTTCTGATTGATTACCAATATCAATTTTGGAGTAATTATTTCTCTAATAATTACCCCTAAATATTTACGAGCGATTCACATTCATCCTTTCGCTGAACTTACTGATTTCATTGCCTTACAGACAACAGCAACATTGATTATAAATCAATTCTATACATGCATTGTGAATACCTATTTTTTTATGAAATTTAAATTGAATTTTGGTCGACGTAGTTCATTATTATATCACTAAATTTAATTACAAACCTAGCTCGATTCGTACAGTTTTCTCCCCACAGAGGTAACTCCGTCATAAATTCCTTACAACCTCTGTCTTAATACGAAGGTTTTTCGGGCACGAAATGTAGAACGCTGATTGGATGCAGTCAAAGTTAGTTGTGCAATCAGCGACGCCGTTTCAAAAATTCAAATTTAAAACGCCTATGTTATTTCCGGAAGCTTTAAAAATCTAAACTTTATTCGAATACTTTGAGTCGTCTTGAAAGTACACATACGCCCCATATTGCGACTGCATCATTGAATAGGCCTATGTGACAACAAATATGTTTTTCATGCTTTCGGTGTTTTTATTGGCTGAAATATTGCGAGGTAGTTGCAATATTGTTCCGCTAGGGGAAACTGCCTGAAGCCCAAGAAACCTTCCTATTAAGACAGAGGTTGTATAAAGAGAAAACAAGTATTTAGATTTTTGAAAAAGAAAAAAGCTCAGATTTTTTTGCCTCCAGGGTGTGCATTTTACTGCAGAACAAGAACAAATAATTAAACAACAATGGGGCTATAACGAATGTTACATATCATCATATACATGTAGAAGCAACGCGAGAGGTACAGCAATTTTGTTAAATAATAATTTTGAATTCAAAGTTATTGGTAACTATATTGGCAATGAAGAGGGTAATTATGTAGCGTTAGATGTACTCATCGATGAAAAAATGTACACACTTGTAATCTATATGTACCAAATTATGATAAACCGGAGTTAATTAACAAACTTAGGGAAGTTGCTGAGTGTCTAGAAGTTGAGAGAATTCATAAGTGTGGAGATTGGAATGTAGTGATTGATCCTGAAAAAGACACATATAACTCTAAAAACCTGAATAATCCGAATGCAAGACAGGGGTTGCTCGATCTAAAAGATATATGGCGAGAAATAAACCCTTCCTCAAGACGATTCACCTGGCGGCAATCTTCACCTCGAAAACAAGCACGACTAGCACGACTAGATTATTTCCTAGTAACACATAATTTTCTACAGTGTATAACTGATACTGATATTATTCCTAGTATTAATTCTGATGACTCTTTAATATCACTTACTATATCATTAACAGAACCACAGATAGGTAAAGGCTTATGGAAATTCAACAATTCACTTTTAAAAGATAAAGAATATGTAGAACTTTTTTTTTTTTTAAATGAAACTATAGAACAATATAAAGACTCCATTAGTGAAGAGGGAAGTGATTGTGTATTAAATGATCAATTGATATGGGAAATAATACTTCTAAATATAAGGGGAGCTTCAATCTATTACTCATCAACCAAAAAAAAGAAAACTAAATTAGAGCATTAATCAAAATTGATCAAACTGAAGATGAAAAAGAAAAAGAAATATATATAGAAAAAGTTAAGGAAACAAAACTTGAATTGGAAAACCGAAGGTTCTTTTATTAGATCAAAAGCTAAATTGATGGAACAAGGTGATGAGCCTTCCAAATATTTCCTGCAATTAGAATTTAGAAATTTTCTTAATAAAACAATATCAAAACTTGAAAACAAAGATGGAATTCTATTAAATGCTCATGATGATATCATACAAGAAGTGAGAAACTACTACAAAAATATGTACACTAGTGAAGACTGTACACTGATTAACTTAACAGACCATTTCAGGGATATTCCAATTCCCAAGCTTGATAATTTTACATCACACTCTCTAGAAGGCACATTAACCTATGATGAATGCACTTAAAAAGATTAAAAATTTTAAAAATCCAGGCCCAGATGGATTTATTGCAGAATTATTCAAATTCAAAGTCTAAGCTGTGTCAGGCAGCCAGGCCTACTTTTGCTAATTGACTTTGAGAAAGCTTTTGATTCAGTAGAAAGGAAATGTATACACAATGTCCTAGACTTTTTTAATTTTGGATCAGATATTAAAAATGGGTGAATGTACTTTTTGAAGATATTGAGGCATGTGTATTAGTAAATGGCTATGCAAGTTTCTTTTTTAAGGTTACAAGAGGTTGCCGTCAAGGTGGTACAATATCACCATATATATTTATTCTATGTATATATTATCTAAATCCTAGCTATAATGATTAGAAACAATGAACATATACATGGAATAAAGATTGGAAATATTTTATAACTTCTTGCGCAATTTGCGGATGATACTACTTTAACACTAGATGGATCAGAAAGAAGTATCATCCCAACATTGAACACACTAGCTTTTTTTGCAAGATTTTCTGGACTCAAAATTAATGCTGAAAAGACTAAACTTATTTGGATTGGGTCTAAAAAGAGCACAAGATATAAGCTTTGCAAGGAGTGGAAGTTTGACTGGTCACAAACACATTTTGAAGTCCTTGGTTTAGAATTTGATGTTGATTTAGATAAAATGATTGATTAAAACTATACAGATAAGTTCAAGAAAATTGAGAAAGAAATGAAGTTATGGACCATAAGAACCTTGACACCATTGGGGAGAAATGTTGTATTAAAATCAATATTTCTTCCAAAGTTAAATCACTTATTTAGTAGAATCCCAAACCCTCCTAAAAAGACTGTTGAAGATTTTCAAAGAAAGTGTTATCAATTTATTTGGAAAGGTAAACCAGATGAAATTAAAAGAAATATTATGCATCAAACACCGAAATATGGAGGGATTAGCGTAGATTGGGTGAGTCCTTGTGGGTATCGTAGGGGTGATAGGTGGACCTATGGAGTTACGTGAAAAACGTAACTCTGACGGGATAAGTAATCCGTCATTTGTTGATATTATCCTCAGTGGAAATAGATAAGGGTTTTTATTAAAAAAGACCTGTTGTTTTATGTTTTGATATTTCTTATTGAAGCGTGTTCTTTGAAAATGGAACTGTACCGTAGTTTCGCAAGCAGGTCGAACCGGTTCTTACTGGTTGGACCTAATCACATTGCTGTTCCTCATTTTCTAATTAGTCATGTTAGAATGGAGATAAATCCATTCTGTTTTTTATTTCCGGGTTGTATGTTGTGCATTCTTTATCCCTGAATTTAAAATGTTAATTTAGGGGTAAAGAATGCAATACACACAAACCCAAAACGAAAAACAATGGATTCATCTCTTGATTGATGTGCATTATGATTGGTCAGTTTAATAGGAAATAAATCTTTTCTGCGTGTAGCCACTTATCGCCGTTTAGTGAAGCGCTGGTTAGATTAGATAATTACAGTTTTCGATCTGCTTTGTCATCTACTGTATTTGCTTTTCGTACAATCATTATGAATTTGTAAAATATATATTCAACCAATAAATTAAAAGAAAGATATTCGGCTAATGTTTTTTTTTTCAAACTGGACTGCAATGATTAAAATTAAATAACAAGTCGTTTTTAACGGTTACCAAAATCATTATTTTATGACGTTAAGATTCTTCGGTTATCCAAAACAAGGGTTTAAGAAGTGTCATGATAATCGAATTTTTATTCGGGTTTTTTTATTTGATATAGATTGCAATATGCAATAATCAAAATTATGCGTTACGCCTCCTCTTGTAAGCTGAATAATATTAGAGTGACGTTTCTTTGTAACACACCCACTGAACGGTTGTTACTAATATGGTCCTTAAGGATACGTGAGAAACAATAACATGATAACGGCACATGCATAATAACGACTGCTTCGACTTACTGGGCCGTACCTTAGTCCATTACGATTCTTAATTATAGATTTGGTGACTCTGTGTCCTGTATCTATGCCTTGGAAATCTTGTCTTCAATTTCTTCTCCTGAACAATACAAGAGAATACAATACAACCAATACTTCTGGCCCAATTACCCCGAAGCAGTGACGACAAGGAGCCGATGATTGGCCGACTCGCACAGTGGAATGTTTGATTAAGTTGAGTGTTTGAAGTCTGCAGTGAAGACAAATAAAACACTACAGTTTTAACCGGTACGATGAAAACTTAACTTCGTCTCGCACTTGTTACATGTAAGCATGTGTATATTGATTGCATATTTCGATGTTCAAACATGCGTATAAGAGATGATATCTATCAGTTATTCACTCGCAAGCCTTGGCATATTCTAAGGATGTACTTGAAGACATTGGTCGATAAAAATTCTTTAAGCCTTGGCATATTCTAAGTAAGTACTTGAAGACATTGGACATTTAGATCAACAGCTTGTAGTGTTGATATGCATTACACATATGATTGAAAACTCCCGTATTTACCAACCAAAGCTCACAAACTTTTGGACTGGAAGCACAACTTGATCTTAAATATTTCAACTCCTGAACTTACATTAAGAAGATGGGAGTCAAGTCGGAACACACATTGTGGACTCTTCTAATTGTCTATTATTTCATTCAAAGAGGATCCACTTCTTGTGACTTCTACCAAATTGCTGAGAAGAAACCTTCGTTCTCTGATACTCTTATCTCGGACATGTCTCTTTGGGTTCGAACTCAGACTGGGTCTCCCTCCGGGTGTTTCAGTGACTGTGTCCGTGACTTCAGGTGCGTGTCCGTCTTCTACAACACAGACACGGACACATGCACTGCCCACGCTGTCCAGTTCTACTCCACAGAACCCTCTCTAGCGGACACGGGGTCCCTCTACTACACGCTGGACATAGGTTTGTTACGTTTGTTAATATTGTTAGTTTAAGAATCCTTTCAATTCGGAATAGTTTTACATTGCCCACAGTCAAACTGTACAGTTATACCATGGTGAAACTTCTTCTCATTTGAAGAGATTTAGCTTCATGACTATATCGTAATCAAGTTTTGGGTAAAATACAAATAATATTCACTTTCGATCTAACTACCCGAGACTATCATACACACTTAAAGGGCATAAGCAGGTTTTCAAAAGATTTATTTCTTCATATTTTTATATTAGTTTATTACAAATGACAATTATCTTTAGAGAGTAATCACATCTCATTAGATCACCCGATCATTCGTAGGGGCAATAATCACGTATCAATCAAAAGCCACTAGCGGCTTTTATATATGTGAACATGTGAAATTTGATATCATATACACTGATGTACAGCATGATGTCATTTTTCTACAATATTTATTAATTGAATTTCTTTAAGACATTAATTCAGGACAATAATTCCACGTTCATCATTTCACACAATATGTTTGCTTCGCCGAATGGACCTAATAACGAGTGGGCCCTTTTTTGTCCCCAATGCATCAAAGACAAAGTCGCATCAACATTGTCAAACGCTTCATGACTTTAGTTGTGATATTTCCCAATCTTTGTGCAGGTACTTTTGTTAATCTTGACTGTGATCCTATAAATGTTCGATGGGTTTCATATCCGATGGACAGATTTACTATGGTTGTGCAGACATTTTTGTTATTCCTGTACTGTAATTGGCGTTTCAAAGTGATCCTATAGTTGTTCGATAAGATTCATATTCCATGGTAAAACTGACTATGGTAGTTGCGAATCTGCCACCAACGAACTCGTCCTGCCAATGTCAGTTTGTGACATCAAAGTTCGGGCCTAAAATGAATTCCACGGTAGGGACTCTAGTCTCAAGGGAGATGCGCCTGTAGACGTCTGTTGACTGTTTGTCTGCTGATGCATCACCTAGTACCGTCGTTGACGTCGATGGCGCAGTGACGTTTTAAAATTTTAAATGACAAAAACTTGTGCTGGATAGAAACTATACACCCTTAAATATTTCCTAAAAATCAATAATGATAAACCATACTGATTAATGTTACACAAGTAAAGACTCGTTTTTATGCAAACAAACGTCGAAACAAGTTAACGTAAAAGCCAAAGTTCGCCTTTTCTGATGTTACCCGACACAGCTAACACTAGCAGAGAAGCCCAGTAATTGCAAACACACAACAATCACACAATGTTTGACCTAATTTGGGCAAATTTCTTCACACCTGTTGCAATGACTTAGAAATATGGCAACACAGAGGACTAGCCAAGGAATTGTGAATCACGTGTGATTGATGTTCGCCACATCCGATCAGTTCATCTTGGGAAACGATTAGTGTCGGAAACGGCAACAGCAACGACTGCACTAGTACACCTTATATAAGTCTGTACATAGTGTACCCACGACTTACACAATATGGGGTTCGAGGACATTTACCATACCGAGAAGTGTATTTCACTCGTAAGAACAACGACGTCAATAAGTTGGACGAGTTCGACGTTGCCGGATGGGTGGAATGGCACCACTTTACTTTTACAGATAAGGGTAGTGATTGTTTTTATATTGTTTCAAATCTTGCAAGGAATTCAAAATTGTACTTTGAATTATGAGATCAAATGTCTTTTGGGCTCAGTGAAAAGATGCCTACGACTTATGGAGTGAGGTGAGGTTTAACGCCGCTTTCAAGATCATTTCATTTATATCGCGGCTGCTAGTATTATTGCAGGGAGAAAATCCGCAACACCGTTATGGCTATGCATTGCGGTGAAACCTGCGAGCATCGGCTTGAAGTAGCGAACCATGGGTGGTACTGCGCTGAATTTCAGTGTATCATTGCACCCAAACCTGCGTGTAGAACAGTTCTCTACTGCAGACAAAGCCCCTGGCGGGATTCGAACCACGGACCTTCTGATCCGAAGCCGAACGCGCTAACCACTGCGCTACCCCGCCCCCACTTATGGAGTGAAATTGTTGACAATTGCTGTGTTTGGTCAAACACTGTATACTTTTTTTTCGAGCACTAGTTTATATGTTTTAATTTTGTAAAAAGAAATAACCCATTTCAGTAACCAAGTATTTCGGATTGTAAAATTTTAAAATCTTGATTAAGTATAACATGCCTGAAAAACTTTGCATTAAATTATAGCAATGATTTCTTAATTTATTTCTGAAAATTTACTTCTGAAAGTGAGAAGTAAATCTATATGTCTCAAAGGAATATACAATGAAAATAGAAAATATTGGAAACGTATACATTTGTATAAAAAGGAAAAGTAAACTCAACGAAAGTTTTCCAAACATGATTTTTTTAAAAACTCGCAAACCCTCGTTTGTTGAAAGAGAGAATAGAATAAAGCTGTACAAAGATTGGGGAAAGCATGAAGATTGGTTTGCGATTGTAGGGCAAAAAAGAAATCAGTTATCTAATTTATTGAGGATAAAGAAGAAAATACAATATGATTGACAGAGTTGAGACTAAATGAAAGGGTTCTATAGAATCCTATAATTCCTTATCGATAAATCCTCAGAAAATGAAATAGCAGTGTTTCTTTCAACTTTCTTTGTTCCTTCGTTACAAAAACAACAAGGTGAGGTACTTGAATCAGAAATTAAATAACATGAAACTTCAAAGGCAGAAGTAGAAATCGAAAACAACAAGGGCGCAGGTATAGACGGCAATACAAACAAATTCAGTTTTTAATCCATATTTTGTTTTCAGACGAATGCAAATTACATTTGTTGAATCGTATTCTGAAGACAAATCACACACACACAACCCCCCCAACACACACACACACACATATATATATATATATATATATTATAGAGAGAGAGAGAGAGAGAGAGAGAGAGAGAGACAGAGACAGAGACAGAGACAGAGAGACAGAGACAGAGAGACAGAGACAGAGAGACAGAGAGCTGAATCCCTCTCTCTTAAATCATTTATAGCTTCATCAAAAGATATTTTCAAGTCGAAAGAAACCAAGACAGATTGTAAAAATCAATAAGTTGAGTTACTGGAAAATAATTGCCTATCATTACGGATTATACTCGACTTACCTGACATCTACTCTAAGACTTTTTTTTACAATAGTCAGTTTCATGCTTACAAACAGGTATCATTTCGATTTCTTAAGATATAGGAATGTATGCATGTATGTACCTTCTTAAGTAAATGTATCTATTTGATGAAGGAACCTTTCGACGTAGATTTGTTTACTCTAAATGTACTTAACTCCTTTAAATAGGTTCTTAATGGGATGACGTATTCGCATGTATTAACACTGTCATTTAGTCGAGAAATACCTACTGTTGCTGATAGAATCTTTATAAGGCTGTTTAGTACACTGGCCAAATAAAGTTTCTATGGGAAACCGGACGCGCCCGCAGCGCGCTTTATTCACTCCGAGAAAACTTATTAGACAGAAAATTTAGCAGACATTTTGGAGTTGATAAAATATGGTAACACAGATGGTAACATAATCAGTTCTAGTCTACATGGTGTGATTCGCTGTATGCATATGTTTAAAGCTGTTAATAAATGTTCACTGATATCCCCTATTGGCATATACTTGAAGAAATTTTTTTAAATCATACCAGCATATCGGCTCTTTTGACCAATATTAAAACCAAATGAAATGTCATGGGTGTTTTAGTTCTTGCCATTTGTAGACTATTTCGGAATTCGTAGCATGAATCAGTTAAAACCTATTCATGGATGACTAGGCAAACCACTTATACATACCTTTCTGGCAATGATAACAAATCACGTTTTCTAAAATACTTACAAGACCTGAATAATCGTTAGAACGGTTACGATTCACTTTACCGGTATGCAAGTAAAGTACATAATGGGAACGGTACGGTTAATGTCATAAGAAGTAACATTTCAACCTGCATTATGTTTTAGATCTACATTTTGATAGCACTGGCTCTCCTTTGTAAACGAATTTCTAATTATAAAACCTATCTTTTATTATGTAATAACCTAAAGGTTACATGATTTTATTCAACATTTCAAAACGATACTACTCCGAGAACTGTATTATTCTATAAACTTGAGTGCAGCGAATGAATAGGAACAAATACAGCTAATTAGACACAAAAAATGAAATACTCGTACTTTTCATTACGAATTAACGCCGAGACTATCTTTCCAACAGACAACAATCTTCAGTCTATAGTGATTGCATCAACTGAACATGGTTGATTGATAGTTATGTTATGCAACATTGGAATGATCGCAGTCCCCTGAACAACAAATATTGAAAGTTTATCGTTAATCAATTTTTCAATGGACACAAATAAAAAGCTTGTTTGTGTTTCGTAATTATAAAGTCAATTTGTTTTTTTCAAGGTCTTTTAATTAGAATATTACTGCATACACTTCTGTTCATCAATTAAGTTAATGAGAATAAGTCATCTGTTAATGGTAACTAGTTGAAATAACACAAGACAATTAAAACGTTCTTTTTTTACTCTTGACTTTGAATTGACTTGAATTTTACATCCTTCTTAGATACCTCTATCTGTCTTTGCTGTCAAGGATAAAGCGCGCTAAAATGTTGTTTTAGAATTCAATCACTGTAACTTGATGGCAATTTGTTATTGTCTTTTATCTTAATAGAGACAACGTAGGGTGAACAACAGAAAATACAGAAAGATTTTGGGGACATACATTTATTACTGTGCTTTCCACTGTCCAGTTTCTACATCAGAACATAAACTCTAGTTCTTCTGTATGAATTTGTATGAACCGCGGCTACGAACACTGGACTAATATATTCCTATTTCATCCTTGAAGGAATATTATAACGAGTTCATCTAACCGAATATCTTGAATAAAGAAACCAAATTGTAACAAAGCCTTGTTGATGAGGAGAAAGAAACTTGGTCACCGAACAGCCGCTTCAATGGTCACTCTTCACGTTTTTGCATGGCACGCTTTTGTCTTAGAGGGAATTAAATGTTTATCACTACGCTCAAAAGGATTAAATCAGTAAATATACAGGGTCTTTAACCGACTTCATGTTTCCGTAATCCTACTAAGTGTGGGATATGGTCCTCAAATTAATTTGGCACGTGGGCTCGGCGGAGGGACGAGTTCCTTGTGCCAAACTAATGGAGAACCCTGTCTAACTTAAAAGAAAGTCGCTTTCAACTATTGAAGGTTGCTACTAACTGCCATATGTATGATGCCTAAGCATCACAACACATCAGATTCAATAACAAATCTTCTTACTTTGCTTTAAAATAAAACATTGAAGTGTTTATATTACTTATTCAATGTGTTTACCACAAGACATTGGTAACCCTTGAATAAATTATTGGAGGTTGAACATACTTTATTATGTCTGTTGGGGCCACTGCAGGAGCAAGATGGAACTAATGTTTACACAACTTTGAGTTTTATCTGAAGAATCATATCCCCAAAACGTAGCCATTGGAATTTCACCTCGCATTAAATGCACGTGAGAACAGTATGAAACGGGTATATTCATCATTGCATACTACAATTCGATTGCAATGGCGAGATTAACAACAGAAGAGCGGAAAAAGAGCCATTGGTATGCTGCAGACTCGGTCAAATGATGGAGATGTCGCTGCTGCATTCGGATGACATCGTCTCAACAATTCTAAAGCTACGTAGACGTTTAAAGAAGGCTGGATCAACATAATACCGACCTCGAAGCGGGAGACTACCGGTTGCAACCCTAAGTGAAGACCGGTACCTTAATCAACTTCACCTCAGGAACAGGTTTCAATAAGCAACAGTGTCGGCTGATATAGCACTTGGACTTCGAAATAGTCCCCAGAAGGTGAAAAGAAGGCTCCAACAATAGGATCGGAGGCCAATCCGGCCGATGCAAGCAATGCAGCGGACAGGCCGAAATCGATAAAATAGGGTTGCTTGAACCAAAAATGTTTGATGTTGGCAAGTCAAAAACTGGTAGATTAAAGTCGGTTCCAGCTTCACAAAGCGGACGGGAAAAGGAGGGTCTACCATGTTCGGGGTGAGAGGGAGGCACGTACTGGAGGTTATCCCTTTCGATGGCGGCAGCGTCATGGTCTTGGGTGAAATACGCGGCAACGCAACCACCAATGTTTTTGTGTTTGACAAGTTTACCACGCATTGGTATTGGGCCTTCTTTCACAAAGTTGATCGTAAGTCAACCTTAGAGCAATGTTAAAAAATGGGAGTTAAGGTTATCCTTAGTAAAGGTTGCTTTGTGAAAGGAGGCCCAGGTTCATACAGCCAGTGGTTATCTCATTCATTCAACAGAATTCCAACTCGCTTTTCCATAAATACACCGTTCGACCTCACGTGGCAAGAAAGACGTTACAGGGATATGAATCCAATTGAGCATCTCTGGGATAACATTGACCGAAGTATCCGGTTACGACAGCAGCAACCAAATAAACGTCAATAACTTATTGCTGCATTAATGGACGAATGGAGACAGATACCACATGCTTTCATCAGACCACTTACGTTTTCTGTGAGAAGGTTTCAAAGATTATTGAATGCATGCCAGAAATTAATCAAAGACAGTATGTTATGATTTGTTATGCCTTAGCTGTATTTGTGAATGATAAACACAGTTGACATCACCAGTGAAAATATGGCGATAACATAACTATCAGTAAATTCTGCAATCTGTTATTTTAGCACAAAGGATTAAAGTTATGGGATGTAAAGGACACACAAACTGGACTCATACAACGGTTTCTTTGGCCCTTTAATTGTTTTATCTATGCGACCAAAATATAGGGGGGAATTGAGTTTTAATCTGTTTGTGTTGAATGTCATCTTTATGATAGCAGTTACTGGCAAAAATGTTGAAGTACCCTTGAATGTAGCCATTTTATACATAAATGAATATCTGTATCACTTCTCTAGGGAAGTTATCATGTGTAAAGTACCATTACGGGATGTGCTCATTTGCATGGACAGAAACGACTGACTGACATAATTACACGAAGAGCATCATCTAACGTCCTTAAGAGCAGCTCGCCGCCAAAGCAAACTGTGAATAAGTAAGTTAACTTTAGCAACAGTCATATTGTTACGTGCATGGGCGAGTGAGTGTGCGATAATAAGCAGGGTAATAGGTAGGATATTAATTAGTCGAACGGCATGATCAAAGCATGTTCAATGGAATGTATATCTTGACTGTAATCTCGATCAACACCCTGTCTCTGCAAAAACTCTTAAAATATTCGTACTCTGTGAGCTTGTGCATTTTCATCTTGCTGTATGATTTTTTTCGAACAGCATGCGATTATGTGGAAAGAACTTTGTTTCCATGAAGTTTCTTTTTATTGCGCCACTTACGTTTACGTTTAACACTAAACGGTCAGTTTTTAACGTTCCATACTGTAACATATTTTTTTTCGAAATAGCATCTAATCCCGCTGAGAACTTTGTTTCATTTATGTTTCTGATTATTGCTCCAATAAGGTTTACGTTTAACACTAATCGATCAGGTTGAGGCGTTGTCGTAAATTTAAGCCCATACATGAGCTGACCTCCCGCCATGAGCCATTCTACTTGTGAGAAGTTTTTAATTAAGCCTCCTACCTCTTAGTCCCCATAAAATCATTCTCCAATTATACAGTGAAGTTAGAAAGAAGACTCAATTTCTTTTTAAACAAGGCAAAAATCGTGAAGGGCGAAAACCAAAATATAAATATACAAAAAATAAAAGATATAGCAACAGAGAACGATGTTTTCAAAACCTTTCTGTATTCTATCAATATATATTTACATCTGTGACGTACAATGTGGATATTGTTTAAAATAAGAGCCATAATTCTTTTTTCAATTTGTATAGAATAGTGTGTTTGTAGTTATAGTTATGTCGTCATTCGTTGTCATTATTGTATGCTAATATTCCCGTTTGATGTCGAACATGCTTCTTCAACCAGAAATAAAAAGAAAAGGAATCTAACAACAGGGAATCAAGAAACAATTAGGCCTACAAATCTGATTAAACCATTGTCTTAAACTTGATTGATGTATTGCATTCCTTTATTTAAAAGTGTTACGTGGTGCTTGAAATATTTCCATGACGTCTTATATTGTAAAATTTAATGTATGTCATTTTACCCAATGCGTTAGATCCTGATTACGTAACATATTCAAGTATTATCTGATTGTTGTGTTTTCTATTGTCGTTATTCTACAGACAAACGAGATTGTGCAGACATCAAGAACAATGACCCATCCTCCCAAGACGGATTGTACACCATCAACCCTGAAGACGGTCTTGGTCCCCTCACAGTCTATTGTGATATGTCCACAAACGGAGGGGGCTGGGTGGTAAGAACTGTCAATATAGCGTCATACGAGTGTGTTTTTGGGATGGTTTATATTCTGCACTAGGCCATAAATCCTTATATCCTCTTATACGCCTGTCTTGAATGGAAGCCTGCCTCGAATAGAAGCCCTTGTAAAGAACTTTCTGAAACATGTACTCCTGTATTCAAAATCTACAATCGCTACTCCCTCCAACGTACATAGAATAGATTGGAATAGTTGCCTGCCTTAACTAGAAGCCAGGGCCTAGATTTTCGAAGCTCTCGTAGTGCTAAGATAGTCGTCAGCCAAGGTTAATGTATGGTACTGACGACTATCTTAGTGCTAAGAGAGCTTCGAAAATCTAGGCCCAGCATCGTAAAATTCTCAAAAGGCCTGTTTTAAGGATTTGCAGGACATTGTATTTTTTAACTTTTTGGCGAATTGAATGCATGGTGTCTATGCCTAAGCATTCCAGAAGATGTAGCAGATTATAAACTTATCAAGATATTCATTTACATCTTGTCCTGGTATTGGAAGACACTTACAGAAGTTGGTAATTGAACATAAATCATTCTGCGATATGATCATAGTTATAAGTAGGTATTATTACTCGCCAGTGTAATACCGCTGCAAAATATTGTATGGTTGCGACGTCGTAATGTTGGCATCGCCGTCACAATCGCGACCAAATCGCGGAAATATTTCGTCAGTTCACTTTCTGCAATCATGCTTGATTACTGAGGTCAAGTAATAGACAGAATACTAAACGTCCTTCAATTTCATACTATTGTTATCACACTCGTTAATGATTTAGTATCAAATTCGCTTTCACTCGTCTGTTATTAAATCATCAACTCGATGATAAAAAAGGGTATTAAATTGAAGGTCGAAGGACATTTTGCGATACGATACGTCACACGATATCTCATTACATAATTCGAGACAATACAGTGAGTACACACTCTATTTAGGTGTTATTTGAAAAAAAAAAAAGATTACATGTGGCAACCACCTTGATTTTAGGCAAATTATGCAAGTTTATGATTACGATACAGAGACCGTATCACGATAAGCATCGTGCTTCTAGTTACGTATCACGATTATCGATACCACGATATATAGTCACACCACCAATGACCATCCTGCATGTCTTATTTCAGGTATTTCAGAGACGCATAGACGGATCTGTTGATTTCTTCCGTAACTGGAATGATTACAAAACAGGCTTTGGTGACATGAAGGAAGAGTTTTGGCTTGGTGTGTAGAAGTTATATTCATTGAAAAGTGTTTTCAACGTATTGACTTAGGATGCGCAATCTAGAAATAAGAATTCATTCTGGACCGAATTCTGAGTTCGAGCATTTTTTTCACTGATCTACTTACTAAGGACATAACAATGTTTTAATATTTGCCAATTGTATTTTCATTTAACAATTTTTCCCCTGACTTGATTGGGATGGGGCGAAAGCGGATACATTGTTTTGATAGTTTTCAGTTCTGTGTATATTCACAACATTGCTTTAGGACGCTGGACATTTCAAACATCTTGACAGGTCTATTCAAGAGAAAAACCCGGATAAATGATAATATTTTTGTTGAAAAGGGAAATTCTATAATCTAATTCTCTTTCTCGATGCTTTTACCATGATTTGTACCTACGCTTTTTTTCTTTCAGTTTGAAAAAAGCTATTTATGATATTCCTTTATGCCTATAGCCAATATCTTAAAAAATGGGCAGATGAGCCTGTTGTCTAAAATTAATATCTTCATACACGATAATTAAATTCCACATGAGCGTCTCTATTGTAAATTTATTATTGCTTTTCGTTGCTTTTAAAACATTAAATCAACTGATTTAAATTGAACGTGATTTTATCGTTCCAATTAAAGATAATTTGTTTTTGTATGAGGTATGAAAGAATACGACAATTATTTTTAACAGGTAATGACATCATATCGAGACTTTCCAATGCACAGCCGACTCGTTTGAGAATTGACCTTCGTGATCAATCCGACCAATCAGGATACGCCACGTATTCTGACTTCTCAGTAGCCAACGAGGCCAACAATTTCAGATTGACTGTTTCTGGATATGCTGGCGACCGTGGTAAGTTTGTAACGATTGTCGACACATTAGTCATTGAACCGAAACTGCAAGATCAATGCAGCTGCATACCGAAAGTTTTTTCAGTTACTTGCTTTATTTATATCATGTATCTTGGGAAGTCTTTTAGTCATCAAAGCATGAAATCTAAAAATTAGAAGACTTAAGTTGGATTTCTCCTCAAATCTATAATAACTAATCGAGACCAATATAAGTCATGTCTATCTTTTATTCATGTATTATATGTATGATGCATTTTGCTTCATTTAGTCTTTAATGAAAAGTTCCTTTTAGTTATTGTAAAACTCTGATCCCATGTGCCTATTTGGCCATGCCTATTTTCGTAAATTGCAACATATGTACCAATCCAATGATAACTTGCAAAATAATTCTTTACAAATTATTTACAGTTTTTTTTAAAGTGCTTAAGAAGTAAGCAATTGACGTCCAAACGTATTCGAATTGACATGATAAATACACTGAGATACACCAGTAGCTGAACAAACTATCTGGATGCAGCTGTAAACTATTTTCATTTTCTCGTCAAGTTGATTTGGTATGTAACAGTAGTCCCCTCCTTTATTACAGGAGACTCACAGACTGACAGACAGACAGACTATTTTTTTGTCTCACTTGTTTTACACAACCAATCGCTCAGCGATTTATGAGAGACACTTTTCCACAAATAAATTAAAAAGCACGTAGATATGCAGTAAAATGATAAAACAGCTAAGAATGATGATAAGAACATGTAAAATGGAATAAAAGGCATGTTAAAGGCAAATAAGGTATATAGCTATACACATATTTACTTATCACAGAGTCATTTATATAAAATATTTCTAAGCTGGGTTAAGATTTGGTGGCGGTGGTGGAGTCAAACGTCAGTTTTGGATTATTTGGCAAATTTGGCTGTAAATTACTTTCATTTTCTCGTCAAGTTGATTTGGTACGTTACAGTAGTCTCTGTCTATTACAGGAGACTCGCTGACAGGTTTTCATAATGGGATGGATTTCTCGACCAAGGACCGTGACAACGACGTATGGGGTGAACACTGTGCTATGGCCCGATACGGGGGATGGTGGTACAGAGACTGTCATCATTGCAACCTCAACGGTCTCTATGGCAACACAGAATACAGTAATGGAATGAACTGGGACACATGGCATGGTTTCTACTACTCCATGAAGTGGACGGAAATGAAGCTTAGGCCATCTTAAGGATCTATAACTTTATTGTTTTCGTGGGTTAGAATTTTTTTATTATGGATATGACATGATCCACTTCTTTATCTGAACTGCCTTACATTGCTTGGTTATGCTCTACTATTTCTCTGCTCGAGCCAGCGACACATCAGTGAAAACAAGTTAGTTTTTCAAATTTCTAAAAACTCAGTTATAGTGATGTCGAATCTTCACGTGCAATGTTTCGTTTATGTCGAAATTTTTTTAGAGGTTGAGAAATTATAACGCATAATATAGATGTTTTTTACCCAAGCGGGCACAAATATGGCGGGTATTAAAGATTTCATATTGGTCATGGGAATCAATGTTTCTAAAAATAACTCGAGATCTGATTGGCTGACAGAAGTTTTTCTATTCATTCGTTCAGAAATTCTAGCATACACATGTCAGTTTTTAATCTTCTACTTGTGACCGTTCACGTATGTATGTTGATTTTGTACATGCCTTACATTGCTTGGTTATGCTCTACTATTTCTCTGCTCGAGCCAGCGACACATCAGTGAAAACAAGTTAGTTTTTCAAATTTCTAAAAACTCAGTTATAGTGATGTCGAATCTTCACGTGCAATGTTTCGTTTATGTCGAAATTTTTTTAGAGGTTGAGAAATTATAACGCATAATATAGATGTTTTTTACCCAAGCGGGCACAAATATGGCGGGTATTAAAGATTTCATATTGGTCATGGGAATCAATGTTTCTAAAAATAACTCGAGATCTGATTGGCTGACAGAAGTTTTTCTATTCATTCGTTCAGAAATTCTAGCATACACATGTCAAAGAGGCTTCTAAACCAAAACTGTTGTTCATTTCGTATGGAATAACAAGGAACGTAACATTTTTATATGTGATTTGTTTTACTATTTCGTTCATTAGTATTGTCTCGCTTATTATATGATCCACAAACATGTTCTGAATTGCTGACACTACATTTAACTGCGCCATGACATAATCGTTGTTCGTCGCGCATGAATACAAGGACCAAGTTCACTTGCAACTCGCTTTCACGAAGCTATTTTACAAAAGTACCGTAAATATTCTTAGATCTGACTTGGGTAAGAATAGTAATAACCAGCTCGGAGCTCATAATTACGGTTTATCTGTCCTTTGTGAATAATGGTGATAAATTCCTCGCTATAGCTCGAAATTTATAACAATTAATAACACTCAGGACAAATAAACAGTAATTCCTGGCATCTTGTTGATTATTCTTATGTTACAAAATACAGAATAACCATTTCATATTGTTTCATATTGTAGGCATACAGTTTCAGTATACATTGTCATTCGTCTTTGAAATTCAGTTTGCTCATTAGGTAATCATATAGAAACAATATTTACTTGTTGTGCTAAAGATTTGCACAATGAATACTACGTAACTGACCAAACTTTACCAGAAATATTTCAATGATAATATAAATGTTCTGTTTACTATGACAATATTTAAATTTAGAAGAAAAGTTCTGAGATTGTAACGCTAAGAATTGAATCATTTTCCCTGAAAAGTAAGAACAATTGCATTTTCATATTACAAATAAAATACCCTTTAGCAATGTATAAATAATTTCATATGTAAATATGTGTGTGCCACATTGCTTCCATTCGTTGAGTTGATTTTGTATTTATTTTGGCTAGAATAGAAATCAAAGCCGATTTGAATTGTAGGTTAATACTGAATGTCGGCGAGCTTCATAAATGAGTCACATGTAAAGTACTGCTCAGAAATAAGTTTTAATCAAACCTCCAAACCTCTCCGTCATCCACAGTCGGACAATTGAGTCAATGAATGATCAATACGTGAAATAACTCATTTTCTTTATCTCATTTTCTTTGACTCATTTTCTTTGACTCATTTTCGAATCTTCTTGTCTCAAGTGCAAAAATGCGAATTTTGGCATAGTGAAATAAAAAAAAGGGGTAATTTTTTTCAAATTCCGATTTCTTATAATTTCGAATTAATTATTCAACATTATACCCTTCTTTTTCGCAATGTTACGATGCCACAAAGACATCCAAAATCATACGATATCTGCACTAGGATACGTTGGTATGTGAACAACCTTTTGGTATGCACCTGCACTACAAATATTTCTTGATTTTCGCGATATCCCATAGAGTTGAAATTTTGTCAAGCAAAAACAGTATGCATTTCTAACAAATCAAATATCTTCCTACATTTTTAACTGAATTCTTTCTTTTTGTAAAATGTGCTCCTCGTATTTGTAAGTGCTCCCATACAGGCTTTTCAAGTGCTTGCACATGACAACAATCTGAATAGAGTTTACATTGGTCAATATGAATTATCCTACGTATGTTTGGAAAGAATGTGAATAAATCTTACTATGTTATCAGAGAAGTCATTTTCAAGTTTAAGCCACAAGGCCGGAGAACATACATAAGTAACGAAGCACTATGAAAATTGAACACAACACCTATCATCATTTATTATTAAGCGATATAATTTATTTAATCTTATGTCCTATACTTTGTCACGTTTTTATTTTATCGTCTTCAAATATGACCACCAAAAATCATAAATTTTTACATCTTTCAGTTTAGTGATAATAAGAAAAAATAATTTTTACACAACAATATGTGAAGCATTAGGACAACAAGGAATTGTATGGATAATCAACTTCTTTATTGTACTGGAAGCGACGTTTTCAAGCAATTGAGCTATATATAATTGCTTGAAGCAATTGAGCGATATAATTCATTGCTTGAAAACGGTATAAGAATCTATAACGAAACGTCGCTACCAGTGCAATAAAGAAGTGTATTATCCATAAAATTCCTTGTTGTCCTTATACCGACAACTTCTAGAATGCCACTCAAACAGCATGTGAACCATTGACTATCTGAGCGTCGTTTGTTTGTTGTACAAGAGCATATATAAACTAGGATTGCCTAAGGTCTCCAAGACTTCCGGTTTCACCTCGCAACATGCTATGACTATCAACTTCAACTTAGTCACAACTTAGCTCTGACCTTGACAGTTAAATTTGTCGTCTACTTCCTCTAAGTCACAAACTTATGCTTATCGGAAAGAGAAAGCCGTGCTAATGAACAATATTTCACAACGAAATTAACAGAAAATCACGTCAGCTACACGTCAAAGTTTGCCTAAATGGAGAAATTAGGGGAAATTTGGAGGAAATAAGCACTTTCATTTTCCAGATATTGATGTTGGACTGTGTTACCATGTTATGCCTTAATTGATATCTGTCAAATTTACCAAAAATATACTTCTGCATGTAGAACTGTTGCTTTGAAATGGGTTATCAATAAAAGTATGTGTTGGTCCAAAGATATATTGAAAACTTGTTTTAATCATTTGTCTGATAGAGGGGGCATCATCCTTTAAACTTGCATGAAAACCAACCATGTATATTTTAGACCACATATCGATAATTTCTTTTGTAACTGCGTAACTATCAACGTTTTGTTTCTAGGGAATAACATTAGATATTGTCCTGTAAATGACTTTCGTATTCCTAAAATTTTAGATGTTTGCAGATCAAAATATAATTTTATGTTGCAAATGGAATTAGCAAGAGCAATAAAACATTAGAAATTATTGTGATGTGCAACATTTTCAGTGTTTGTAGTTCCAAGTTATGTTTCTCAGCTCACAACATCAAAAGTCACATAACTCGATGTGTCTATGTACATATAATCTTATTTAGAGGACCACCGTATCGTTTACGCGGATCATCGATTGTAATGTTCCCTTTTTAAAGTTGTTGACGCCAAAAAATGACTAATTATGATTCCGAAACTTGACAGCTATAGGAATGAAGAATCGGAAAATCGACCACGATTAACAGAAATAATATTTAGAAAAGATGTTTTTATGTCCAATAATCGTTATTATTAATTGC
Organism: Phorcus lineatus; assembly: GCA_921293015.1. Taxonomy (NCBI): domain Eukaryota; kingdom Metazoa; phylum Mollusca; class Gastropoda; order Trochida; family Trochidae; genus Phorcus; species Phorcus lineatus. The sequence goes on along the minus strand of OV121092.1, from coordinate 43,702,556 downwards.
ATGTGGGCGAGGTAACGTTGACTATTATGCGAATATAGATAATACGTTGCGAGGAAGATATATTTAAAAAGAGAAGTTAAGAACCGCATAAATGTTCAATATTGAGATATTCTATAGTTTATAAAGAGATCAATGGAGATTACTATGTGAGTTGGATGGTAAATGTCCTGTATTAGGTGTAGATCGTATTTTGGGAGCCTTGTCAAGTGTTTGTGTCTCAAGTTCGTTCATCAAACGATAAAGCAAAATGAAGTATTACTTAAACAGAACGAGACATATTTATAAGACATAAGTACCACATTGATAAGGGGTCTTCTTGGACTTGAATAAATATTTATTCCCCTTTCTTCACGTGAGAAATCAATACCTGACATCTACACAATGAACTAACTTGAGACGCTATGCCATGGTAACTGTAAGCGATCACCAAAGAAACAGCCCATGTCTCTTGAACGTGAAACACCATTGTATTTCTTACCTCTTATATTCCTGGATGCAAGTCGGTATATAGTGATGTACAGAAGTCATGCCGAAGTCGTCATCATATTTTGTTTTACGCGTCATTATCGCCGAGGAACTTTACCCGATGTTATGTTTATGCGCACAGTTAAGAAAATTTCAGCCGCAGCAGTATTGTTGTCAGGCTTTTTTCGCAAAATTAATGCAGCTTGATGTCGTTAGATAAAGAGGTAATCATGCTCGTTTGTTTCGAGATTGTATATATCCCACAAAGCAATACTCTCTGTATTGACTTTCCCTTACCCCGTATCATTAAAATAATAAACACAGCTCAACATCGAATAAACGGTGCTTCTCAACCGTTGCAATCAATACTACATGTGCCTTAACCTGCGTTTTTTGTAGCATTTATAACTAACTAAGGGGCAGCGAACGTCTTTTTTGAATAGATAATATATCATTAAAACGAAAATAAATGTTACAAATTGCAAAACAATACTTTTTGATGAAAAGAAACAGTTCTAAAACTTACTTTTCGTTAAGTTAAGATATGGAAATTCACCTACCTTAAATGATTGAAGTGCGTTAACATGTAACTGGTTACCAGAAATTGTTGCATAATACCCAATTCAATTTTTTACAACTACGACTGAGATGTTCAACACTCCATAGATAACACATTCGACATAAACTAATGTTTGTTAGGGAAAATTTGAAGAATTTGCAATGGAGGAGTATAAGCCTTTCAAGAACAGGTCTGGATACAGTTTCATTAAGACGAGAGGGATACTATCTACATTTTTGAACGACTTATATCGTTACTCGCCCGTTGAAGATGCCGCTGTTTTATTAATGTATAATGTTTTAATACACATTGTATCACACATGACATTCAGCATGACATCATAATGTTCGAGATGGCAACCTCAGGGACCTCCACGCTTTTCATTTGATATAATTCAACATGTTATAATTAATAATAAAAAATAATGGAAGCAGTCTCTTTTAATTACATTTTTATGAAACTTTTGAAACGAATCGCTCGTTAATACCGATCCATTCACTCGTTTTATAAACATGTTATTAAATGGGACGTCTTTTAGTATTCTCTACATATGTCCCATTTGGATGAATAACACTAAAATAACCGTCTTCGCTTTCGATTGGGCCACAGAATAGCTGCCAAACAAGAGTTGTATTTGTGAATACTGAAAATAATACGTCACTTATTTTTCACCGCAACGGTAATGAACTCATTTATGGACTTATCGTTAACATCATATCAACAACAAAACTGTTTTTTTTTTCTAATCAAATTACTATAATTATATTTTCTCTGCAGACATTGATGTATGGAATTTTTTTATCAATAATTGATGCGCGACTGTAGATTTGAAACTAAAGAAATCAATATAGAAATGCAGGTGTGCTATTATTCCGCAATTCTGTTTAGCTTCTGTTGAAACACATATAAACCGATCACCCGATTGTTCTCCAGGTTGACAATGCACCTAATTAAACTAATGAAACCTATTTTGTATTTCCCTAACAAGTTTAGAAAATTACAGACCACAGAGCTTAAAGGACACATCCAATTGAAGGAAAAACACGGCTGTAACCTGTCAAAATTGTTGTGTCCTTACACATTCAATGGAACAAACTGACACAATGAATTTAACTTTATAAGATCACAGCTCCAGAAAAAGGCCAAGGCCTTGAATATTGTATATCATATCCTATGAATCATAAAATCAAAAAAATTTCAAACTGCACTCAATGCCAAATATGAACACATCCCTACACCAAACCGCAATTTATTCATTACAGCGAATAAAAGTTCTCATTATATATACATATTTCAACTGAATGTTCGATTCCATCCTTTAGCACTGTGCGTGTCCCGTGAGTAACTATAGTGAATGTCGTGGTAATAATTCATTTTTAAAAATCTGTCCCAAAACAGTATTTTGTATACTCTTGGACGTAATCTTTTTGTCTTTTCCAATGTTCATGGGAGCATCACTGTCAAACATAGGTATTCTGGGGAATATAGTGACAGGAACGTGCTGATCAACTTCTCATCTGTATAGATTGTGAAGGGCTCACCGCTCGCCTAAAAGTCAAACTGAGGGAGTATAGGGGTCGATTCCCAGATTGTGAAGGGCTCACGGCTCACCTTTATTTAAACTGAGAGGGTATAGCAGTCAATTCTCAGATTGTGAAGGGCTCACATCTCGCCTATATGTCAAACTGAGGGAGTATAGGGATCGATTCTTAGATTGTGAAGGGCTCATAGCTCGCCTATTAGTCAAACTGAGGGAGTATAGGGATCTATTCTAAAATTGTGATGGGATCATAGCTCACGTTAATGTCCAACTGTCAGAGTACAGGGATCTATTCTCAGAGTATGAAGGCTCATAGCTCACCTTTATTTAAACTGAGAGGAAATAGAAGTCGATTCGCAGATTGAGAAGGGCTCAGATATCGTCATTATGTGTTTGGGTTTGTGTTTAATATCCAAACACCATTTTTGCAGTGTAGTCATCATTTAGTTATCATCAATACAATTGCAATCAAGTGTACAAGCAATTCGTAATCTAAAAATAAGCCAAATGTCAAAAACAAAATATTATCAAAATATCTATTCAATATGCAATTATCCCTGATCAATCAAGTGATCAAACCTTAATTATGACTATGGAGCCTTCGACAGTTATGCAATTCAATAACTAGAGCGGCAAAAGATTGATACATCATTGGAATGTTCATAAGGAAACACAATTGAGTTAGTAGTTGCTTATGGGGGTAAGAAGCGAAGGGATTCAGCATCAGAGCATTGCTAATCTCATACAGGCCCCCTAATTACACAATCGGATGTGTCTTAGTCGTTTTATTACCCCATCAACGTCCATCATGTTCTGTGTATGTCGTCACAACCCACTTCGGAATGCAAAGAGCAGCTATTTTCGTTCATTCCGCCAAAGCCGTCTCATCGAGCAGCCAAAAAGTCTTCGCACTTGGTGGTTCATATTTATGTATTGCTTTTAAGTTAACCACACATCTAAGCTCAAGGCTAGAACACAAGATTTAAAGAGGGGACGGTCAGTAAAATGTAGAATTTAGGACATCGGCAGTTTAATATTCAAATAAATTGTAAAGTATGGGTTACAAAGTGAACAACTGCATGATTATTACTTCAATACTGAATTTTTAGGCGATTCTTAATTTCGCGGAGTATATCTTCTAACTTGCAAGCGGCCAGAAATGTGCCGGTTTTTCAATTTTCATAATGGTCAAGGGAATTACGGTTTTTCGAAATATAACTGGAGATCTGATTAGCTGACAGAACTACTATCTATTCAGTCGGTCAGTGCGCCCAGCATACACATGTCAACAAGACTTCAAAACAAATATTCTTTTTCTTTTCGTATGGAATGACATGGAACGTTTTAGTGTTTGTATGTGCTTTGTTTTACTATTTCGTTCATATGAGAATTGTCTTGCTAAATATATGATCAATAAACACGTTATGAATTGCGGGGACTACGTTTGACTGTGCAAAAGGAAACCATGATATACTCGTTGTTCGTCACGCATGAAAACAATGACCGTGATAATTTTCTACTCGCCTTCACGAAAGTATTAACAATGAGTACCATCTTGTTGATTATTATTATCTTATTTCTTTGTGTAAGTAACGAATAGCTTTGTACGGTTGATTTGCTTTTCGTAGAAATCAATTTATGCCAATGTTACAATTAACTCGAAAAAATTCAAGTTATTTGAGACCAGAAGCTCTTTGGATATTTTACGGCCGCAACAAAATCCTTTTCACAAGAAATACAATGGAATTCCTCTAAACTCTAGCGACAAACACTACTCACTTAAACCACAAAATGCTTAAAGCTTGCATGGGCGAGCTGTGGCGACATTTTACATAATATATCAATTCAAGACTGAATTGACTGAACGACTATTAAATATTCCTTAATATCATATTGCTGAGTTAAGTGTAAGACCACGTTTAAAATGTTTTCAAGATTTAACAAAAAAATATTTTAAACATAACACAAAATTGTTCATGATTTTTAAGTATTTTGTGCTGGTTAATTTCTCTTTTTTATTATCATAAAACTAATAAAAAGAAACATTAATGGGGAAGAGGGTATTGGATCATTACAGATTCTTAAAGATAAATCATTTTGGACGCCACAAATCAAGTCAACCTCATTAGTTTTGTATCATATAATCAACATTACTGGATCTCCGAGATGAATTTGATTGTTTACATGTATACGAGCCGAAAGGGAACAATTAACGATTTAGGCATTACTAACAGCAATTTTCTTCAAATATGCAAAAAACATTATACACCATCATATTGTTATTTATCTTAATACTAAATTTGATCAAAGTCAGAAAATAAACTTATTAAGTTACTAGCCGAATAGGATTTGAAGGAGTGTCACTTTCTACAAACAGAGACGTGGCTTGTTCAACTTGTGTTATTTTGAATTAAAATGTGCCTATTTTCATATGGTCATAGAATTGGGTACCGTCTTTGTAGTTAGTTAGGTTGAACAATGTCGGGCGTTTTGTAGCATGTTTCTTAAGAGTTTAGAATATTTTTAGTAAATACTGCTTCGCAAAATTAGCTATCTAAACTTGTTGAAGGAGTATTGCTAAGGGAAATTGTCGTTTTTCATTTAGAATAAAATGATCTCCTTGTGATGGTCAATACTTAATTATGGGATAAATCTAATTCATGCATACGGTAAGCTAATGAACACTTAGAACGACACGTTTCTCTTGTATCCTTTACAATTTCGAATGTTATTGATACTTGCACTAATATTGCTTTGTGAATAGTCAATGGAGTACCACATGCATGCGTAGGCTTATTTTTATGTATAGGAATGTCATTGTAACTCTCATATGTGTTCTCTGTCCAAATTTCAACACAGGCGTTTGCCAGCATAAGGGTACGTTCAACATCACACATTTTCAAATCGTCCATCATAAACAGTTTTATTCTTTACAGGTTTTGTTAGGTGACTCTAATGAACGTATATAAGATAGTAACAGTACAATGGCTTTTATGTCTGTTTTTGTTGAGGGTTTGGCGCAGTAAAAGTAATAATAATGTTTGTAAAAATAACAAACGAAGTAATAATAATGTTTACATTTACCATTGTAGGATGAAGACGTCAAACATTCAGCATGTTGTGTGCTTAATTGCCATATTTTGCGCTGCTGTAGATGTATATGAAGGTAAATTATTAATGTATAGCATAGACAGACATATTTATTCAGAAACAATAATACAAACATTTTGCAAAGAAAGAAAAATGTACATGCTGATATGGTTATATTCAAGTTTATACTTTTGTTCCTAATGCATTTATGCTTAGTATAGGTGACATCAGATTGGTTTTAGATTAAACATTCGCGAGAATGGTTGCATTTGTGAGGTTCTAATTGGATGACTGGATACCAGGACCAAGATTTTCGAAGCTCTCTTAGCAGTAAGATAGTCGTAAGTACCGTACATTAACATTGGCTTACGACTATCTTAGCACTAAGAGAGCTTCGAAAATCTAGGCCCAGGAGGTTTGTACAGTTTTGGGGTCTGTGCAAACAATGTGTCCAGGGAGTATGAATGGTAGAATGGATAAATAGGTGAAAAATAAACGAATGAATGATTAAATTGTTAGATAGTTGAAATGGGAAGTTGTGAGGTTAAAGATAATTTTATAGATGGGCAGATTGTTGAATTTCAAATGAGTAGATGGTTTGAGATGTATTCGAATTACGAATGAATGATTAAATGAATAAAATGAATAATGAAACAAGTAATGGTTATGTTAAGGTGGCAGGTGCGGGAAATGATGAAATAATTCATAATTCCATGAATAGTTACATAATATAAGGTGGGTAAATGGCTTTAAATATATAGATATTTGGATTGTTGGTATGGTAAATCCGATATGTGAATGAGGAGGATATAAAAATGAATAAAACGTCAGAAAAGTATTTTTAGAAATCGGACCAAGGTGCCAGGGTATTATCGCAATATACCATGCTAATATTCAGGGAAGCAGAACTTTAAGAGGACAAGGCAACATACATGTATCTATCTCAAGGATTTATACATATTAGCTGACTTATACTTTTAACATCAGCGAAAAGGTTTGATAACGAATTTGACAGCTGCGATGATCACTCTGCTGGGACGTAAGGAAAGTCGTCCATTGGGTTTGGTCATACCGCGTTGATTGATACGAGAACATGTGTTACCACGAGTTGAATGAGCGCCTTTGATCCAACATCGATTACTTCTTACTCTGTGATCTTGAATGCACTCGACGCAGTTAGTTTGTTGATTAAAACAGATGTTTCCTCATTTTCCTGTATTCTCATATACTCTTAAAGAGTAATTTTGAAGATTTGAATAGTTAGATTTCACAATCTTAAGATATACAAGTTTTAAGTTGTTATAAAATTACGTTCAAAATTCGACGAAGATATAATTACATGTATTATTAACAGTTTTGCAAAACCCTTTGATTAATTTTGTTGTTGTTCATATTTCTCCAACATGCATCCATATTTGTATAGGAAAAGTTTTGCAGCTTGCAGGACATACTTATTCAGCTGAGGACAAACCCAAGATCCAAAATGGATTGAATTTTACAGGGGTGTTTAATAATAGTGAAATAAACTGACGCGCAAAAGTTAGTATATGGCTATTTTGACAGCATGTAACAAAGCCAAACAACAACATTTCTTCCGTAACTTCAATTCATCACAATCAACAACTAATTACGATTTAAATAACAACAAAAGTGCACGTTCTTTGTTAAACGTCTCTGATATCTTGATCCTCAAACACACATGGGTTCGATTATCTCGGAATCAATCGTGACAGAATATACCGGGGCTAAGTTTACGAGTCATTGGATGGATCATTCATTAACAAGAGAGTCAGTAACGGGTGTGACCACCCTCTGTGTCGATGCATGCCCTCAAACGTCTCCTCATTGACGTTGTCAAACGGCGGATGACGTTATTGGTATGAGGCTCCACTTTTCCGTCAGGGCTTGCTCTAGTTGTTGTATATTCTGTGGAACTTGTTGTCGTCTTCTGATTTGTCTGTCCAGATGATAACATATGTGTTCAATAGGATTAATATCCGAGAGTAGGCTGGCCACGGCAAAACATCGACGTTATTTCTCTGCGGAAAGTCACGGGTCTCTCTGGCAGTGTTGGGTCTCGCATTGCCCTGGGGTTGATTCTGTATGAACGGTACCGCAACTGGCTGCAAAATCTGTCCAATATACTCACGCGCATTGAGATTTCCTTGCACGATCACTAAACGGATCTTCTGGTTTCCACAGATCCCACCCTAAACCATAACACCACCTCCACCATATGCATGGCCGTGCCAAACGTTTCCCTGCCCGACGGTATACCCGTTCCCTGCCATCAACTCTGTAGAGGGTGAAACGCTTTTCATCAGAAAACAGAACTCGTTGCCATTGTCGCCCTTGCCATCTGTAAACTTGTCTTGCCCATCGAAGTCTGTTTTGGCGATGTCTGAGGGTCAGGACCATGCCGAGGAAGGGCCGATAAGCCCTAATACCATCAGCTCGCAATCTTCGACTTACACGATGTCCCAGTGCTGTTTCCGCCGTAGCAGTCGCTGTCACAAACCTGTTCCTGAGATGAATTGTCCGGATGAAACAGTCTTCCTGGTCTGTAGTTACCCGTGGCCGTCCACTTCTTGGCCTCTCCAGTGTTGCGGTAACGTGAGAACAGCCTAGAGATTGTTGCTGGCGTGCAGTTGAAGGTTCCCGCAATGTGAGCTTGAGAAGCTCCCATATCTCTTATTCCAATGGCTCGCTCTCTCTGTATTTGCGTTAACGTCGGCATTTTTTCATGTGCTTTCACTAACTGTGATCAAACAGCGTAAATCGACCCGATTTATACCCCTCATTTGCAAGCGCATTTAATAAAATTTGAAAAAGTCCTGTTTTACCATTTTCTCGTGCTATTGATCACGTGACTTCATGCAGTGAAATCACGTGCATTTTGTAGTATTCCAACAAGACACACAATGTTTGTTTCCGTTATTGTAGTGATATATAGAAACACAATATTTCTACACAACGATTTGAAAACGTTATACTAATTTTTGCCCGTCAGTTTAGTTTCCTCAGTTGACACACGTTTAACCAATATAAATTTCAAACTTATATGTAAATCTTTTCTTTGCTTGATTAGTCCTTATAGCCACAGTGGACATTTTATTATTGACATAATTATAAAATTATGATTCAGCTCTAAATTTTAATAGTTGATGATACATTATCATATATCATTTCCAAATGTTAACACTATAACATTAGGATCAACAATTTTTTTGATGACCTTAGTTGGTCAGTTAAACACAAAGGGCAGGAAAGAAACCTTAAATCTTGAAAGTTATTTTTGATTAAGTGTAATTAAGACAAAAGCATGACGTCAAGAACCATCTTCTTGTCACGTCGCCTGCTTTCGCCGAATCATAAAGCAAGAATCTATGTCCTGCATGATAAGAATATTAGCATTCTACCTTTTGTCACGGTATTCCCTACAACATGAAATCGGCTTATAATTGGGTATCTCTTTGCAACAGCAACCTGCGATCCTCCATGTGATACTGGTTTTGAATGTGGAACCCGTGGTGATTGCATCGGTGAGTTAGCTATCCAGTTTAAAACAATGAAACACCTCACGAAGAGGAAAATAAATATTAGTAATTGCAAGAAAAATGTGTTAATCGATAAACTTAAAGGAACATACAAATTTCGGATAACGTTAATCGATTTTTCTAACCTTCCCGCAATGGGTAAGGTATTTTCCTTTTGGTGAGATCACTATATTTGCATATGACATATGTTACAGTGCAAATTAATTTATATGTAATGCATAATTCTTCCTTCATAAAAACTGTCGGAAAATAGGACTTTGGTTTTGATTCACTTACTCATTCATCAGAAATCATTGCCTCACTTTCTCATCTCATCTATATTTTTCCTTTTCATTTACCACGTTTGCCTTATGTTCAATATATTCTGTTATCGGTTACCTTGTCTTCTTATTTACCAGAAGTTCTGTATATAACTTGACATTGAATGTTCATATAACTCAGAGAGAATATTTTTCTATGCTTATCTAAATACTGTAAGAACTTGAGACAATTAAGGTGAGACGTATAAGTAAAACCTTCTCATTTTCAGCTTTGATTCCCTGCTCCAGGCTCGAACCTTGTCCTAGGGATTTCAGCTGTGGGAAGGACAATTACTGTTATTCAGGTGGGGCCCCTCCCTTGTTGATCCTGCATTCAGAAACATAGTGTTAAGATGATAATGATAATCACGATTAGGGAGAAATGAATTAATACTGTCATTTACGGTATTCACCTCCCTTGAAGAACCTTACCAATCGGAATCCAGTCTGCCATTTTATTTTGAAGAAAAGGTCATGAACATAGTTGTCCTATCACTATTTATACAATATTATTAACTTTAAAATTTTATCTGTATGTATCGTCACCATATTCACACATTTTCAAACGAAGCCTTGTATTATCGTACCAAGGTTTTTCACACCTGTAGCGCAAGTCACTTCTTTGTCTTGTTTTATTTTACCAAGTCTTTTTTCTAGTTGTAAAATTTTAATCAACCAAAACGGTACCCTCAGTAACACGTTTCAACTGTGTCCTGTATCAAAATCATAAATGTATAAACTGGAATATCCCCTTGAGTTCGTTTCCACAAAAAATACCCAGATAGGACTGTCCTTTTAACTAAGTAGCTTACTGAAGCGTACTGTCATCTCTCTTTTACGTACGTTGAAGTTATAGCTTTCTTATTGTCTGTCGTTAACATTAAGATTACCTTAATTCCAAACCTGTTTCTGATGGTGCGTTCCTGTACAGGTGTTTGAGGTAAGAGGATAAAGGTAATAATCGAGGGTTAGCACCAGCACCAGAAGTCGCCCGAACATCGGCCACTGTTTACTATCCGTTCACGCAAAAACTTCAGGTCGTTTGTGTCGAAAAGTTCCTTTTTCAAGGGTTCTATTATCTGAATTAATTTTTTTATGGTCAGTGATATTTTTAACAAATGTTTTTCGGTTGGTACAATTACCTTGTTAAAAGCATAGAAAAGCTTCATGTTTTTTTCAGTTTTTAATGTTTACTCAATATCATTTTATTCATTTTATTAAAATACTGTTTCAAATGTCATTTTTTAAATACTGTAAGTTTATTAATATATCTACCCTAAAGTTGATTTGTGACACATTTTTGTTTTTTAGTTTTCGGTCAAAATTAAGTTTGGTCGGACACTTTCGTCGAGTGTCGGAATATTTACTGTAATCAAGGATTTGAGTTATATTGATTGAGCACAGAAAATATAAAGAAAGATACAACTATGATGAAAACAAGAAATATCTTGTAGATTTCATAACTATGTTGCAGTGTGGAAATGACTTTATGAATTAATAAAAGTCAAAAGTAGTTTTGTTTCTTTCAGACGTGAGCCGTGCTTGCTGCAACCCTGGAGGGGGATAAACATGTCTGACAAAACTGAATAAAGAGGATGCAAATAAAATACTTCAATCCTTTGTTTTCTTTTAGATGACGTTACGATATTTGTGAATTTTACAATTTTACATCAAGCCGAATTATGTTTTTAATCAATTTGCCGGAAGCTTACCTAATTTTAACAATGAGGGATGTGACAAGAGAAGTCTTCGTTTTGACAATAGATATACTCATGTTTTATCAAACTGAATAAGTTTAGTTTGCAGAAGTTCCTAAACAGACAAAGTACATGCAACTTAAAAAATAAAACACGAACAAATCAAATCACCATGATATAAAAAATGACAAGTTTTTTGCTTGCGTTATGCAATAAAAATAATAATAATAATCTAAAGTGATAAACCATTAGATGGACTTTCTGTTCAGATCAAGGAATAAGAAAAAAAATCATTCCGGGGACAAAAAATATTTTTCCAGAGATTCATAAAATAAAACCGCTTAACTGTATCCTTGCTTAAATTCCAAGTCCCTCCATATAACCAAGTACATTAACCTTTACTTATAAGCATTTCGGTTTCAGTTTTCGAATCCCGCCAGGGGATGGACAAGTTGTCTGCAGTAAAAAATTGTTCTACATGCAGTATGTTAGTTCGTAGTCTTGCCTATTCTCAGAGGTTTCCCAAAAATACATAGCCAAAATAGTTTTACTGGCTTTCTCCCAGCAAAATTACAAGTTAAAGACATTGTATCCTGGTGAAAAGAAGCAGTTTTAAAACGAACGTACTATCATCATTTAAGCTGTGTGAATCCATTTCCCTACCTCAAATGATATAACAATCTTCACACAAAAATGGCCGCCAGTGGATTTTGCTTGATAGACTCAATAATTCTCTCTACCGCTGCGGATGATCGGGTTAGTAAAGGGAACCCCCTGAAGATAGCAAATTTGCCGCAAACTAATGTGTATTGGGGAAAATCTGAAAAACATTACTTTTCAAACAAATGTGAAAACGTCATTTCATTTTCGATTGTGCATTGCAAAATAAATGTTTTGTATCCTATCGAAAATGAAGATATTTCACTGCAGAATTAACAACGAGAGGGTGCATGTTGCTTCCTTTATAGACCGTCTCTACGGGCGTAGCAGCTTGTTCATATCGATCCATTCATCGAGAGGTCGATAAATATTTGTGTTGAATATCGAGTTTGTCCAATATGTCCACACAATATGCGCGATTTTAAGAACGCACGGACCCCTAGAAAGGTTTCAAAACTGACGTAAGTGTTTGCTTTTTTAAGAATATTATTCATTTTTCAATCCCATGAAAGCACCGTTTTGACCTAACTTTACAACCCTAATTTATATTTTGAAAAAGGTGAAAGAAAGAGGTATAACATAAGAGTGAATTACAAATATGTATGTGTAATTCAAACAATGATTATTGTCTCTATCTGTCCTAATTTCCGCGTTTTAAAGGTTAATAAGACTAATAATAAATTTTAGGCATTGGGGTTCCTAAATAACAATACACATTTCAGGGATATTTTTTAGTTTAGAACAAACGTATCACCAAAACACATGATTCCATTAAAGCATTGATTTTTAGTCGTGCAGTGCTTATCGTCATTTGGAAAGATTATTATAATTAGAATCTAGAAAGATAGAAAATCCGTGACCCTGTTACCTATGCTGGTGTTTCAAAGCTAAAGAGCATTGATTGGAGATTACAAAATTCCGAGCTATATTATATTTACAGAACGTGTCCTTTATTCTTTGTTCATTTCGCTCAGGTGGGCCAAACAGCAGTTGAAAAAAAATCAAGTTAATTGAAGGAGGAATGGCAAGATGGGCATACTAGCTAGAGAAGTAGTGTTTTTTTTCGGTCAAGTTGTATAGTTACCCTTTCTATCCAACAGAATATCTTTATCTATCATTTATTATGAAAAAACAATTAATGATGTCAAAATGATATCAGTTATGTATATCAGTATGCTTATCTTATCACAAATAAGTTCATTACGCATCGCTTTGGAATTTAATAACATTTGTATTCATGAACCGATGAAACCTGAATGTACGCATTCTGATTTTTATACATATACATATATAAATAAATTTCACAATCTGGAGTGAGAAACTATCAATTTTAATGGTTAACGCTTTCAATTCTACGCCTCTTCAGGCCATACATACATACATTAGATTGTTTTTTCTTCTAACTTCATATTTTTCAAAATCTTATACCTGGGAGCTGAACATCTATCTCCAGAATTTTAGATAAAGATGATTCAACTTCATCTTCTTCTTTTATATATATATATAATTATAAATATGTGAGTGTATATGTATATGTATATTGAAAAAATATTGATATTTATTATGTTTATATGTGTTTGTGTTTGATTTCAAATTGACGCTTTGTGTATTTCAAAATTTGACAATTAGCTAGTTATGTTATTTTTTTATTTCAGAGAAACACAAACACGACCTTGTGATGTTTTATCTTCGTGAACAAACAATGTTCATGTTCCACAACATTTGATGTACCCAAATCAAGGGAACCACATCTCAGAATGCGGTTCAAGCTTCAAAAGGTTCAAAGATTTCTGTTTGGATTTATAGGTGGAATAACGCTAGGCGCATTATGCGTATTTACGATGTACGTCGATGACCTTGCCACTCAAAATGTAGACGCAGTGCAGGGCATGAACATCCAGGAGTCGAAAAGCAATGACCAAGGACCAAGAAGCTTATTTGGTGACAACCGTCCAGAATTGGTCACAAAGAAAGGTGGGTGGGTTTGCGGATTATTTATGCTGATATAACGCTGCTGTGGCGCTACCTACTTTTTATACAGTATGAAACAGAAAAACAACATCCACTCGATAATATACCGATGAAAGTAAACAGGACATTCATGTTATATATATATATATAGGTAAAAGGTGAAGAAGGTCTCAGTGAAGTAAAAAGATATTTGAAAATAAAATACTTCAGACGACACTTGCTGTAGATATCATTTTAATGATGACTGGATGCGTCGCATTTCGACTTGATAACAAGTCTTTTCAATATATATATCGTTTTTCTATATATATATCGTTTTGAGTCTCTGCATTAAACGGCCTGATGAAGCAAGTACCTGCTGAAAACGTTTGCCAAATGTAATTCAACTTCATCTTCTTCTCTTTAATACATATTACCATAGAGTTTGAACATTCTTTTTACTATTTTAATATATATATATATATATATATGATTTGTATATTTATCTAAAAAGGGGTATTTGATTTTTCAGGTGATAACAAAGTTGCCCTTCAGCTTTCTAAAAAGATCCGTGTAGTCTGTTGCCTATACTTAAGAAACCCCCTCCGATATTTCAACAATTATAACGCTACAATGGACACATGGGGCAAAAAGTGTACTAAAACACTATTCTTTGTTGACACTTATAACGCCTCGTTGACCGCAGCCCTCTCCTTTGACAAGGTCAAGCATACCCTACCTTCAAGCACATCCAATCTTATCTTAATGTATCGTTATCTCTACCAGTATCATTTGAACGATGCTGATTGGTTCTACGTAGCGGAGGCTGTGCCTTTCGTCGTCATGGAGAACCTACGTCACTTTCTGTCTGCCCAAGACCCAGATGTTCCCGTGTATTATGGACATAAGTTGAAACTAAAAGATCAAGAACCTCAGATAATTTTCCCAGATCGTACAGCAGGGGTTGTCCTGAGCAAGGGAGGATTGAGACTGTTTGGTGGTAAAGGACCTTCTAGTCCAGTATGCAACAGCCATAACTATTTACTGGGCGTCCAGCTCGCACTTTGTCTGAAGGATCTTGGCATTCCCTTTGGAGACACGAGAGACGAAGAGAACAAGAGTCGATTTCTTACCTTCCCTCTTGCAATGACGATAAAGATGGACTCATATACCTTCGATTACTTTGAGGATATTGAAGTTACTGGGAAAAAGGTAGGTTTGTTTCCGTTTAGTTGTTCAATATTTTTTTATAATGGCACAGAAGTGAAGTCAAACTAAAAGACCACTTTCAAAGCGACATCTATACTTTATTATGAAATGTTACACATTCGTTTTATGATCATTGAGGTGAGGTGAAGTGAGGTGAGTTGGTGAGTTGGTGTTAACGCTGTTTAAAGATTATATCGCGGCTGTTAGTATTATTGCAGGGAGAAAGCCCGCAACACCATTGTGGCTATGCATTGCTGTGAAACATGCGAGCATCGGCTGTAACTAGCGAACTATTTGTTCCATCTGACACCGTGTAGAACAGTTCTCTACTGCATACAAAGTTGCCGAGCCCCTGGCGGGATTCGAACCATGGACCTTCGGATCCGATCTCGCTAACCACTGCGCTATCCCGCCCCTATGATCATTGAAGTGACCAGTCCGTTGCTTTAAATCTATTTTTAGTCTTATTTTATTTACAGAAATTATACAACTTGTTTGAATGAATCGAAATCTGAACTTACACCAACAATAACATCTTATGTTATTTGGCTCATTTGCGTTTGATTTAATTAGTGTTTGGCTTGTTTCGTGGGATTTGGAAATATCTTTGTTAATAACTACTTTCATACGTTTCCCATTTGAATTAAACAATGAATACATTTGAAATAATCAAATCACCTTACAACCCACACTTACAACTTGTCATTGCAGATCTAATCGTATAATATCGGAATCATTGTATTGAAATATTTTACCAAAGTAACAATAATGTATGAAACCTCATGGGAAACCTCGTGGTCCAAATAAGTTAAAGGGGCACATAGTACGTTGTTGGGGTCAAATATACAAAACTTCATAAATGGTGTCATTTCATTGACAAGTAGTAGTTGTTTCTGAAAATTAAAATCTCGATGCTTATAAGTTAGCATATAGTGACAAAAAACAATGTCAATGACTCAAACGTAATTTTGATAACATGTTTATAACATATACTACGTGAAATATAGGTTGATATTGCTTAGTGGGTCATTTAACTAATATACATGTAAATGGGACGCAGAATATCGAATTCTTAACATTTATATGGCCGTTTTTTGAGTTACAACGGAAAACAAGAAAATGTCGTTATTGTTGCATTTAAGGGATAAAGATGCAACTTTAGATATGCGATTTGAAGCTAATTCAGGTCAAAAGGTATTTTGGCTCTACTACAGCAACATACGAAATTCATGAAACATACTCTGTGTCAATTTAAGCTGATTGACCATTATCATCGTCCATAAAATTGCGTCTTTTGTCGTTTCGGTACATACAAAATAAACGTAACGTAAATAGTTCCTGTATAAAAATAATGTTGATTACGATGTACGTGTATAAACTAGATTAACAATCTTCACTGAAGGGATATTTCCTTTGTTTACAATATTTATCATGATCATGTTGAATTATTCTGACGAACTGATTAAAAACCAGTTTCTTTTTCTAATCATTATGTTAACAGGGAATTGAGAAGCTGAGCAAGTCAATGATGACTGTTGGAAGATCAAACTATTACTGCTACGGATACGACTTTCTGGTCTACCATCAGCTCATTGTGGACATGTAGCATGTACCAGTGGCCGTGACCGACATGAATAAACAGGCGACAAGTATGTATATATAAATATAAGATCACGAGACGGACATACTTTAGTTTGATCAGTTGAATGATGTCATTATTTTCGAAAACGCTACTTGTGGGGGCTCTGCTCAGACCGTGTTGAGCGGAACCTACCCGAAAGAAAGCGTTCGTATCCCGGTAGTACACTTATAAACCTTAATTCCTCGAAACTTGGTCGGTTTTGCAGATTGATTGGAGATGAAAGAAGCTGGAACCAAAGGTCACTATAGAAACTGTTGATTTCCATGGATTCTGTCGTGTACTCTGTGATGTATTCTATTACGGACAGAAAACATTAAGCCTTGATCTGACGGTAAACAGCATGGTTATTCAGTATCTGTTGCCATGACTATATTAAGGAATATTTCAAAGAAGATAATTTATCTTCATTCGATAAAAGGCGTTTTATACTATTACCAACGGTTTATATTCTACATTGTAAAATCATGATTCCGATAAAAACGTTGATTTCCATATTCGAAATAGGAGATCAATTTATCTGATATTATGATTTTTAAATATCTAATTGGTCTAAGTACTAAGGTGACCATATTTCAATGGTTGATGCTCCATTGATATCAGTAAAGTGATGAAAACAGTTTTCATTTATAAGAATACAATATATTTCTGGGGTTTTTTATTTATGGAATGTGAATGTGACATTTACATAAAAACAGTAGGATTTCCATGATAACAGCTTTTTTTATTATGAACATTAGGATATTTGGGAGTACATAGTTACTCTTCATCAGGTAGTCTGATCGAAGAAACAAAATGGAATGATAGGTGAGTCTATGACCCAAAATGTTATAGAGGAGGAAAACATATGCAAATTGTAAACTGTAAACGAAAACACATATGGAAATAAGTTGACTATCTGCCTCACAGGCGATCAACTACAATACAAATGTACATGTGAATCAGAAAATACGATTACCATATGAAATAGAAATATCTGAAATAATGCTGAAATTACAGAAAAACAAAAGCGTAAACATACAGTTGTGTGGATATTCAGATCAGTCAACGTAAATGCAATAGTCTACAATAACGCATTCACAATCTCATTAAAATAAGCTCGAACTTCTTTCGTTTCTTGATTTCAGTTCTGCTCCATGGTGAGCGTAAGAAGTGACCTTTCACGCCAGCCCATCGTTGGCGAGGTTCTGAAGTCTTTCGCACGACTTAAATATTGAGAGGGTCTCTGAATCGTTCATTTATGGACGGTGAAATGTCACAGACTAAGTCACTTAATTGACATGAACCTTATGGAGCAGCACTCAGATCAGGAAACATCTTCTTTTATTGAGATTGTCAATTCGACAGTCAATACAAGAGAAACTCAAAACACACACGGCCTTCATGATGAAACAGGGGAAAGATGACATTATCCTTACTTCAGACACCTGCTGAGGGTACTGATCAAAGGAAAGGGACCCCCGGGGCAGGATCCCGAGATGTCGTCTAGAGCTAGCGCCCACACACCCATACCACCCAGGTTCTTGTGTAGGGCCCACTTGCACTGAAATAGTAACTCATGATATCACACAAAGTTAGATTAATTGGGGGAAATAATTGCCGCAAAGGAAGTGGGTGTATCTCAATTTTCAATAAGAATGTAGTCGAAACTAATTACAACATCTTAATAGAAAACTGCACGAGGACGAAAAGCGACACTTTGACCATTTTAACGGAAAGCATTTAGAGCTGTGAAATTTGTTATGACAGTTATCACAAACTGAGGAAATACAGATCAATCATAACCAATACATTAACTACATAGGTCAGTCGTGGAAAGTACCAACGTTTACCGTTAGTACTTCCAAGATGCGTACTACTATAACATATATTAGGTGACACAAACCAACCTTGAGTTCGAAACTCTGGGGGTTATCATAGGAATGATAGTCACTCTGACATCGAACCTTTATTGGGTCATCAAAGGAATTATACCAGCCTTAACATCGAAACTTTCGGGGGTCTTCATACGACAGATTCATATCCTGAGATCGTAACTTTGGGGGCCATCAAAGAATAGATGCCTACCTTGTGGTCGTAACTTTTGGGTATTAGAACTATAGATACCTACTTTGAGATCGTAAATTTTGGGGTAATAGAAAGATAGATACCTCCCTTGAGATACCTTGTCATCATACGACTGATACATACCTTGAGATCGTAACTTTGGGGGTCATCCTAGGACAGATACATATCTTGAGATCGTAACTTTTGAGGTTATCATACGGCAGATACATACCTTGGGATCGTAACTTTGGGGTCATCCTAGGACAGATACATATCTTGAGATCGTAACTTTTGGGGTTATCATACGGCAGATACATACCTTGAGAACGTAACTTTGGGGTCAGTATGCGACAGAAACATACCTTGAGATCGTAACTTTGGGGGTCATCATAGGACAGCCAGGTGTTCCCTTTGTAAAGATACGGCGCCATTGCAGTTGGATCTCGCGCTCTACCTGTCGCCGTTTTATTTACCATACACATCTGTAATAGACGTACCACACAATATGAAAGGTGGTTGCTCGGTTGTCTTGGTGTGACATAGACTATGAGTTTTGTTATGGTACTGAAAGTTACGATTAAAACATACAGAAAGTTAATTACAAGAATCATGTGCTACGGTATCAGTTAGACTACAGCCCGAATGACTCTGAAGTACAGAAAGGTCAAGTAAGTAATGTTATATTTAGAGATGTTTCCTTTGGGACTTCTGTATAAAGGAAGATACCCTACCTCTTGTGTGATATAAACGCCAGGTGCATGGATGACCGGTCCCCCTGCCCCCCTCCCACTGGCAGGTGCGTGCAGTCCGTGTTTGGACGGGTCAGCGAGGGTGTATGTCCGTCCGTAGGTTGGCATCCCCATTAGCGCTTTGGACGGCGAGAGTCCAGAACTCAAGTACTTTCCGATAATACCTGACTGAAATCATAAAACGATGATGCGGGAAATGAATGGACAAGTTCCCGCAAGGCACAACTCGCACTAATCACCACTACAGGTGAACTAAAGCCTTACTGCAGTACGGCACTTTTCTTGGTTTTAGGGCAACCAAGAGCTGGCAATGAAGGTTGACACTAACTAAACTAAAGGCTAGGATAAGCAAGTTCATCTGACTTCAGCAATAAGTTTACACCTGTCTAAGGAAAAGAAGAGCTAATTACATCAACTACCTCAATACACACACGCCGATGTATTTTCCCAAAAAGAGACATTTAATCAACATAAACCATAATAATCAAGGATATGGTGGTTGTCAGAGCCATTCTCATATCCTACATTCATTTCTTTCATATCAATTCTCCCCATTATTGTGGGAAGATTATATTTACAATAAACGCGATGTTGAAGAAGTTATAAAGTGCTTGCGGGCGTAAACGTGTTACGTTGTACAAAGTTTTACAATAAAACCACCAATCTTGCTAAACCAAAACGAAAATCAATTCATCATTTATTATTGACATTTTATACAAACATGGACTATAAAACATGGACATGTTTGTTGTCCATGTTTGTTTTTCTACATATGGTAAATTAAACAGTTTAAAGAAACGTACGACTGATAAAACTTGAGGCTCCCCTTTCGGTGCAAAGAGGGCGCTGTTGAAACCAGTGACGCTATCTCCCTTTGAATATACGTGAAAATCATACGACATGATTGTGGCGAAGTCGACGTTCCTGCAAGAAAATCAGACAATGTTACAGAATAGTCTAAATAATGATATATCAGAATGATCAGAATGGAGGGTCACATAAGACTGAACCTTTTGTTCTTGTTTAAATCATCCTCGTGCAAGTAACACAAAGCAGAAAAGGAGCCCCGCACTCCTTCCCTCATACCCCCACCTACCTTAGTAGAACTGTAGTTAGTTAGACTGCAACTCTTGTGTAAATATTAATCATTACTAAACGTGATCAAACATACACGACATTCGAGGAGAAAAGTCAAATATCCTCCGTATAATATATACGATAAGATTTACTTTACAATCTTTACAATAAATGTAGTCATTTTACCAATTTTCAATTCACGGAGTCATTATCGTTAGATCGTAATTTTTATAATATCTTAACACCTAGAAAGTAAACAATATCATCATTGTACGTTACCTGTTAACTGCTGCTATATCATACGCTTTATTCGCAGTATTTGCGTTGTTGCTCAGCGCCATGCTCATGAGTAAGGGAGATAACTCACTCGATGAATTGAATCTCATCGCTTCCTCAGTGACTGCGCCCCTGAATATCTAAAAATGATATTATATATTATTAACATTATGGCTAACATAAGCATAATTAAACTATGAAACGGTATATCATCACATTTAGAAAACTTATATACGCACTACCTAGAAACCTGAAAATGTAAGTAAGCGTTATGCAGTGCAACTTTAGGTCTCCTTCAAGCTGTGAACTTTTCAACAGTTTTATTCAAGGGTTTGCTATCCGAAATTTATACAAATGTCACGGGACATCACGTTTGATCTGTTAAATGAGATTTGAAAATATAGTATATGTATACTTCGATGTGACTGTAGAAATTGTTTGTCCTTAGCGATCCAAGTGTGTAACTGAAATCACACGTTAGAACATTACTTACTGACAGGAACTTCATATAGTTGCTCTTCTCGTTGGATTTAGGAAACTCCCAGTCAAAATCTATTCCATCAAAGCCATATTTACGAAGAAATACGATAGCACTTTTCGTGAACCTGAAAACGACAAAACTAGCTCAGCTCAGCTCGTACTGTACACCTTATTGTAATTCTAACAAAGCAAATGTTACATTTAAATATTTCAAAGGAGTAAAGACTTTTTAAATAACAACATCTTTATTGTGACACTAACGACGTTTCGTAGTATGTGCTTACTCCTAGGTCAGGTTTGATCAAACGTGCAGTTCATTTACACCAAAACAGAGCCCAGTGCACTTACGTGTTCATAACGCTTGTTCCAGCGTCGACGACTGATGGAAATCCGTTTTGTAAAGAAATTAACACTTTAAGGTTTGGATTTCTCTTTTTCATTGCAATAAGGGCGGAGTAAGTTGTGACGTCAGAGGACCGCACGGGCACGATTCCAGAAGGTGCCATATTTCCGAAGGCGAAGATGATATGAGTGCAAAGATTGACCGGTATCTTGGAAACGGGTACCCGAGAAGAGGGTTGGTAGTAACAGGCCAGAATCTTGCCATTGCTGTCTGCAAACAAGATTTATCATAAGAGATCAAGAGTGATACATTATATTTGTTTCTATTTACATATGATTTTTTTTAGATGGGAGGCATTAAAACATAATAAAACTTGCTTGAAAACGCAATTAGCTTGATGTGGGAAAAAGTTATTTATCCATGAAAATTTATTTCATCATTCTGCACAGCCTCATATACTATGATGCACAGCAAAATACTTAGTGATAGGATTTTGATGTAAGATTGAATGACACTCGGATAAATTATAAGTCCGTCAGGCTTCTGCAGCCTCCACTCACTGATTATATTCTTTTGATAATGGCCTAATTAATACAGCGTGATCTAAACCGAAAGAAAACCACCAGTCAAGGTCTTCCCCTCGCATTCTTTGTTTAACCACTTTTGCGAAATTTTCAAGTAAATAAATGTGATCTCAATCATATCTAGTATTTGTGTTCACATTATTCTGAATATGAAATCTTACCTATGGCATCACTCCTTGTAACAAAGACGGCAGCGACCAGCAACGCCAAACCACATACATTCAACCTGTTGAAATTAGATCATTATACGAACTATTAATTGAAAAGTTACCGCTACTTCGTAAAAAACATGTAAATTGGCACTGAATTCGTTTAATTATATGATATGATCAGTGTCATACAAATAAAATTCTCAACATTTACTTTATTTATCTTTTGATGTCTATATCAAATCATTGCACGCGCCAAAGCATTTAGTCACATCACAATAGTTACATGTATAACTTGTTGTACACTATCCCAATCTTCTTTGTATTTCTCATTTCCCTGGTGAGTGTACGACATAAGCTGCCCTGCAATGACGCACTTGTAAAACATGTTGTGTCAGTATATATCATGTGCTTAAGAATCACACATAAACATGTCATATTATTTTATATACTTTTAAGGCAGAATCACATGTACTTTTAATACATAAATTCGGAGATGATAACATTTTTCAAAGAAAAAAGAATAATCTGCATAAAAGTTAACTGAATTATAACATATGAAAGCCATGGAACACACTCATCCTGCTTTGTTTCATTTAAAATAAAGCGATCATCAACAATCATTAATATTCATATGAGAATGATGATAATCTTCCCACTGCTTTCAAACTTAAATGATTCCATCATTGCAGTCGAAAGGGCAAGAAGTTCAGGAATATATTCTCCAAAAGTTTTGACAGGCAGTAGTTTAAACAGAATATTATCACCAAAAGCCAGGAGTTAACGCTTTGTGAATGTTATAACCTATTATGACAGATTCCTGAAATTCTAAAGTTAGTTGACGTTTTACTGTAAGATATACATATTGAAACAATAATGGAACGCAGTCTGGTAAAGACACATAAAGATATGCATATAATCACTCCATTCATCGTGTCAACAAATCTAAGTATCACTACTTATGACTTCCCTTTACACCATATATGGTTGTATCCCTTCCTAGATGTTATCCGTATCGACATGCACTGTATGCGTAATACTCTTTAAAATAGCCGCGTTCGATGCAACTACTTACATCCCATCTAAACTAAACTGACCTGCCCTAATGTCATATTGACATTCACGTGTGACATGCTATTCATATGATAATTGCCACATAAAAACCGGTAAACATAGCATCCACCCACATGGCTTACGAGACACGAGATACATGAAATGCATAATAAATTTATAATAAATATCGCACATCACATTTCACATCAACTGTCACAGTATTACTTTTGAATTCGTCTCAATTTATGGATTTCATTCTTGAATGAATGAAAGGCAGTGATTACGTATCTCTGATAATGAACAAGCATTGATATTTACACAAAACCTCGCTTCATGCTTGAATGATCGTAATCACTCAAGCCATCTATTGAAGCATTTGCAGTAAACAACTGACCTCGCCTGTTGCACATTGTCTGTAATGTGAATAATTATTTTAGAATATTTTCATTGCATTTATGTATTTGTATTGATTTAGGTTTCATTTCGGCCTCTTGAAGTCTGGTGATTTTTAGTTTTATCTGCGTATTCAAATTTTTTTTTTAAATGTAACATATGACACTGTATTAAACTAAACTGAATTATTATTATTATTATTATTATTATTATTATTATTATTATTATTATTATTATTATTATTACTCAAAAACCAAGCCTCACGGCCACATTTTTTTAATTGCGTCGACATGTATTTGAATACACAACCCTTGACTTTTGAAATACTTAAACTACAAGTATTAAATTTATTCAATCGAGGGTAGCAATGACGTTGAGCGTATACATAAAGTAAATATTAGAAAGATTTAAAGATATGAATATATTGTTGCTCCGGACTAACTTATCATATAGTTATAATGGTATGTTCAGCTAGACTGGTAACCGAGTACGCGGAGGTGTTTGTATCGCATGACGTCTTAAGGAGAAGATTATTATATTCCTGACAAGGAAAGACTTAAAATTGCACCTTAAAATCGATAATTCAATTCCTTGTTGGGAACTTAATATTCGTGGAGAGTTTATACCCGCCCGAATAATTAACAATAAAATATGTTTCAGCCACTCTGAATAAATGCATGCATTCATTAGTGGAGATTTTATACCTGCCCGAATAAAAACCAATAAATATGTTTCAGCCACTCTGAGTAAATGCATACATTAAAGGCGAAGGAACTGGAGGCCAAATGGGCCAAAACAGATACCAAAATGCATATCCAGATATCCAACCAACAACCACCCCCCCCCCCCCCCCCCCCCCCCAAATTTTGAGACCTGTAACCAGTTTTTAGGGATAGTGCACCCCCCCAACCCAAATTTTGAGACTCCGACTTACCTGTAACCTGTTTTTAGGGATAGTGCCAGAAGCTGCAAACTTATTTTAGAACATCGACGGACAATTTTAGTCAAACGATGATCTTATGATTTTATAGTACTTTAATCCATATGTACTTTTATACTTTATCTTATGTATTTATAAATAGTTGTTCTTTTTTACGAATCTTTTATCGACAATTAGTCTCTCATAACCCTATTTATATTTTTGGGTGGCTCATGTATTTTAAGAATGTATAATTATTTAGATATTTTTATGTATATAAGAGGTGAGACTGAATAAACTATCTCTCTGTCTGTCTGTCTGTAACCCCCTCCACCCACCCACACAGGTTGAGGTTATTTCATTTTTGAATACAGTAAGCCTTCCTCGCATAGAGGCCGAGAGATAAAATAATACTGTAGTGCAAATACCTCAAGGATGTGTTCGGAATTCCTGAATTTTTAAGAAAGGGTTGCTCATCATACTTCTTTTCAGCAAAAAAATGGGAGGGGTATCCTGAAGCCCACAGCACTTAACCTGTCGAAACATGACCCCAGTTCGAGTACCTGAGCTGCTCTCACGAGTGCCCGTTACTTTTGCTTTATACCTGATCACACACACATATATTATCATAAAACACTTACATAAATTTTATAAATTCTTACCTTATGAAAGCCATGGCAATATGAAGTAGGGTTACTGTCTTTCGAATTCAGATATCAAACTCACGGATTATATATGGAGACTAACTATAAAACTTCCCGGTCGTTCCGTTATGTTGTTCCGGGTCCGCGTCAGGGAAAGCCCGAGCTATTTATAGAACCGCGTATCGTTTCGCGTAGATTTCGTTATAGAAGAAGAATTGAAGAAGAAGAAATTTTTGTATGTGTTACGTCACAATCAAACATACAAATATATAATATAAAATCATGTTTTTTAAGATTGAGGGCCCAGCCAGTAAATGGCTTAAGAGACACATATATACATATTAAAACACTAAACAATATGAGGTATAAGAGTGGAATATCTAAATAATAAATAAAATAATAATGAAGTTAATATTTGTATAGCGCCAGTTCCAACATATTGCTCAAGGGCGCTTAGGCAAAGGCTACTGTAAACAAGTGGGTCTTCAGCTGTTTTTTGAATATGGTGAGATTTTCACTGTCCTGAATGTTTTGAGGAAGACTGTTCCATAGCGAAGGTCCAACTTTGGAAAAGGATCGATCGCCATAGTGTTTCTTCTTTGTCTTGGGAACATCAAGTGCTCTTGATGATCTTAACCTGAGTTCACGCTTTGGGGTGTAGATTGTGATGAGTTCACTGATGTACTCAGGAGCCAAACCATTCAGTGACTGGAATACAAAAACCAATACATTCAATGGAATTGTATACATTTTAAATTTAATATTGGTAAAACATGTTAAACATAAAAGAAATGCATTAACATAATACTACACATTGGGAGGCTTGGAGTACCTGCCGGTATCGATGGGGAGGCCTTCATTGTAATGTATGAATTTTTTAATTGGTTCTTATAAGCAACCTCAGAATTATTTCCACCCTCCTGTTGTGCTTTTATTCATTTTTTATTTTATTTCAAAAAAAAGTATGGGAGAGTACAATCGTTCCCGAGCAGATGACAATATATACACTCGTTGAAGCGACACGCATAATTAACTTGATGCATATAGTTTTTAAACCGAAAAACAAGCCGTTTCTGTCGAGTTTGAACCAGTGGCTTTTCGCCAAAAACACTTTAGAGTGCTTAAGGAATACTTCAGTGGCGATCCATTCTTATTTAAACGGTAAGAACTCGCATAGGTATTTATGAAGGAACTGCCTCTGTGGGGAGAGAACCCATGTGAGCAGCGATGAATGATAGAGTATGTTTGTTTCCATGAGCAGCTCTATTCATTTGAAGCATTCGTAAAATATCTATCTAAAGGACGGTCTGGACAATGCGATGCTTCTCAGCGTTACATTGTTCATACAACACATACTCTAATATTTGATATGGGTGCCATTGTACAAAGTAATTACTCTTTTTCTTTTCATTTAAGAGATATTTGTTTCCAATTTTTATTTTATTTAAAGACAACATTTTGAATTCAAACATTAGGATTTCTAGTCTTTACTCCAAAAAAGAAACAATAATAAAAATAGGATACATATTATATTACTTAGTCTTTAAGGGTAAAGTATATTTTTGGTACAGGGAGAATGTCTGCAACATCATTGTGGCTTTTCATTGCTGTGAAACCTGCGAGCATCGGCTTCAACTGGCGAACCAGTAGGGGTGTAACTGCGTTGAAATTAAACTTAGCATTGCACCCAAACGTAGTTCATTTCTCTACTGCAGACAAAGTTTCACATAAATAAATCTTTGAATCATGCAACTTGCGACTTTATAAAAACCTTAAAAGCTTGTGATTACTAACATGTAATTTCCTGGGATGTTTGCGAGCACTCGAAAATACTTTATGTTAAAAGAGGATACCATCCGTGAACAGTGTGTTTCTGAACGCAGGGTTCTTCCAATTGTGACGTCATAGATAGAAGTGACGTCACACATTGTCCTACGAGCTTTGACCTGATATTATCTTGCTCAATGAGGAGCAAGATTGTCCGGTATAAAGTTCGCTCTCTCGCAATGCGGCCAATTAGGGCATGGATAACTCTTTATGTGTGAATCTACAAGCAAGGTAGGTATACATGAGTTCCCTCATTCATCGCTGGTTCATTCACGTGTGTCAAAGCCTTAATTATAAGAGTTCAGTAATCTAACAGTCATCTTGAAATATTGTATTGTTTTATGATTTATATATTTTTAGGTGATATTTTGGCTTTTAGGTGACAAATTTGCAAATAAGTAGTGGAATTAGTTGTGTACTTTATAAATAATTACTCTTTTACATACGCGAGTTTTTTCAATGTTGCCTTCATAAGTTCCAATCAATTTGATCATTTCAAATTAATTGACACGGCGCATTTCTTTAATTGCTCGCGAAATTGATTAGATTTTCCAATAGGGTTTATGTTTATAATTATATTATGAAAAATGCTTTCAATTTTAGTGTTTCATCTTTGATTTTTCACATTGATTTAAAACCTTACAATAAATGATTAATGCAATTAAAATAAGTGACATGTTAAAATTTCCTGTGTATCATATAGTAGATTATAATGACAATGCGCTTAAACGGGATAGGTTGAAATGAAATAAGACAGCCAAGAGGAAAGAGGAAATTCTATTAAGCCCCAATAGGAAATACCATTATGAGGACAGAAGAGCAATTCAATAAAGTTCACACGCCTTTTTCCTGTCGCGAGCACTTTAGTTTCGAAATTCGAGTCATGGGTTTAAAGGAGTGAGAAGTGTGCTGTAATCTAATTGATTTTTTTATCAATTTATTTTACGTAGTGAATCAATAGTAAGTGTTATAAATGTCATCATCAAAAGATAACAATATTCTGCAAAATGATCATTCATCTAATCTCTTCTAATCTGTTTTATGATTTTTCATGTGTAATCGATAAGAGCATGAATATTTTATGAACTGAGTAAGTTTGTCTTACTCCATAACTGTGTATAAATAGGAACCTTTAATACAGTCTAGGTCCTCATTCTGCAAGTCTAGATTTAACTGAATAGGCATTTGAAATTAATAGCCCGAAGAAAAAGTTATTTAGTGGATGAAGGAAAAGTAAATTATTAAATTATTTCATAGACTTTATTTGTGTGTGAATAAATTAACATGGCCTTAATCTCTAAAATGACAAACTTTGTAATATCATTTGTTTTTAAAGATAATCGGAAAACGGTTCATATAAAAGTTTGCAAACATTCTGACTAACTTTAGCAGTAAGGGCCAATTTATTTGTTTGTTAAAAGACAATCAACCTATTATAAAAGTCGACTTGAAAAGATGAATACATAAAAAACAACAAATTCAATTTGATAATCTAGATGTTAAGGAGGGGGGGGATAGGAAGTTTTTTGCGAATTTTATTTCTTCAAATTATTTCGAGTAGTCATTAGATGTTAAATTATGCCAATTATGCATCATCTCCAGGGGGTCAAACACATTATTACTCAACCCCATTGTCCGTACTCGAGGAAGAATTTGATTCACATAGGAAACGATCGTGGTACGTTCGTTTTAAAACTGCTTCCTTTGATTAGAAAAAGTTGCAATTAAAAACATTTATTTTCTTTTTCGCGAGATCACAATATGTATAAGGAAAAAAAGTGCTTCTGTCCCTTTAAAGCTTATATAAGCTTGAAATGCCAATTAAAGTAATAAATAAACATTTCCTGTTATTGAAAATTTACTGCTACATAAAATGTTTATATTGACATTAATTTTTTGGATGAGTAATGCGTTAGTATATCAACTATGCTTCCTATTGTATGTGGATACAAGAATACATTGGTTACATTCATGTGATATTCATTTTATGTTAATTTGAGATCTCTGGTTATTACTGGGTTGGGTTTTGTTTACAAAGACTCAGTTTAATTATGTCACATCATTAAAGGCAATATGTATAACACGCATCTTCGAGGAAATAGGCATGCATTCATTTCAACCTTTATCCTTTTGCAATACAATTTACAATAAAATACAATATTTTCTTTAAAATTGACCTGCAATCAATAATGAAAATGTTGAAAAGCCGGCCGATGGCACGTAGAGAGTGCGGATCATTTGAATTACCGAGAGATATTCGTTATCTTTGAAACGTTTATATTTACAAAATATTAGTGTGCATTTATGCCTTTAAAGTCAAGAATAACAGGAAGAGAATGTATCTATTTAAAAGCTGAGACTATAATCGCGAATATGAAAGATGAGTGCCAACATGTTTATAAAAGCATTACAGGTATGAGATTACTTCGACACGATTTGACTGTCATTTGTAAACACCTTTGTGTTGCGAAAGTTCCCACCGCTGATTGGTATTTCTATTTTAAGATAACGTGACGCATGAACTCCGTGTATCTCATGTCGATATAAAGCGGGAAATACTATCGTGCAGTTTACTACTCGTCATACGAACGGGGTTTCGCGTCATTGAGTCTTTTCAAAGTTTTCTGCTGTCTGCTTTTCTTAAAGGTCTACTGACGCTAAACACATAAAATAACTTTACGTTGCACTAACGGAACTATGTTGTCGGTTTTAGGGATAAAATGATAGTTCAAATTCGTCATCATGTTACTATTTTATAAATAGTTTGATAGTGATTTCTTTAAGCAATTCAATGTTTTAAATTATTGTATTGTTTCTTTGAATACAAGCGTTTTCTCAGTTGCCCTTTTGTCAAATTGCGAAATTTTGAATTATATTTGTGAATATGTGTTTGTCTTTATGTCATATGAAAGATTTATTTCATACTTTCCTAAACACAGAAAATGTAAATGAAAATGTATTTAGCGGCCTCACAGCATCAATTTATTATATAACTTATCAAACATGATCAAATCAAATTTGTTGATTAGCATGAAC
This sequence comes from Phorcus lineatus, assembly GCA_921293015.1. NCBI lineage: Eukaryota > Metazoa > Mollusca > Gastropoda > Trochida > Trochidae > Phorcus > Phorcus lineatus. Next base: position 43,672,315 of record OV121092.1, on the reverse strand, counting down.
AACGGCTTTAGACTGTCCGGTTTTCGGTCGCATTCGCAATTTTATATCTTTATTTTGACATGATACTTTTAAGCAACAGTTCGTATTTTTCAATAAAATGACACAATTAAAAAGTTTGCTCATGTGCCTTCAACTACTTACGGAGCATCTCTTTCAAGCTGATATTTCCAATGACACTTCTACCTTTAAATCAGTTTGCAGTTTAACTTTCTGTATATAAACCGCGAATTTCTATCGAGAAAGACGGTATGCATTATACATGACACAGTTTATGTTTACTAATTGGTATATTAACCAAGCGTTTTGTCAAGGATAGAGCATAGTTCAATATTTCATGGAGTAACAAGTTCAAAATATTAAACTCTGGGTTTTTAAAAAAAAGTTATTGCAAAGGAAATGTACAAAAAAGGGAAATAGAAAATTACAGAAGGAAAACGAAGCCGAATTTTCCACATTTATTAAGTTCCAAAACCAGACATGGTTACAGTTTATTCAATGATTTTAACAGGCGTTTATCAGTTTATGAAACAATAAGCATCCTTGATGTTTTTCTCTAAAATAAGCACCCTGTCCCTTTAAATAAGTACACCTGAGATAGCGCAACCAAAGTAGGATTCGCTTTAGACTACAACATGCTCGACCCTGTGTATGAGTAGTGAAGCGCATAGACAATGCAATGGCACGAAAAAGGTATGTCTTGATAGATTTATTATATCTTTTAAAAACAGGTTTTATATCAGTCATATGCATGCATGGGGTGATGTTTATGATTATCATAACACATGGGTTCATAAAATACTGCTTAAATATATACTATATGAGCTTAATTATCAAGTTTCTTTTTCCTTTCACACCACTTTGCTTGATCTAGTTCTTAATAGAAATTAGTTGACTATAAAAACGGTTTACTTTTGAAACACGGTAAAGACTTATCAATGACAATCTTTCTTAATAAATGCACTTCATCAAAATGGTTTGTATAATTTCTTATGTACACAATACCGCGTTATTTTGAGGACAGCTATATCTTATAGGACTATCAAGTCATAACACGCCCGAGGCGATTACGTGAAGAAGATACCCACCCTCCCCGATGTAAGGGCTGTTCAAAGACCGCAAGTTTGAGCACATCGATATAGCCTCTCTGTAGACTAAAATTCAGTCTATGAAATACCACTTCAAAATTAATGAAATACGTTTTTTCGTTATCTACAGCTTTATGTTGCCACTTCATGTGCCGATTTTAAATGTGAACCTGTTAATGGGGATCTAGACTGTAATAGAGGCTCCAATCTCATATACAGTCATGGGACGCGACAACCTTGTCTGCCGTCCACATTTACGCTAGAACTAGTGCAAGTCTATTAAATCTTTCCAAACGTACAATCTCCACTCGAAGGCTGTAAATCAACAATCTACGAGCCTATATATTACTTCCATATGTTCGGTTGTGACACTACAGATATTTTAGTCTTAGTCTAGAGACAACATAACTAAAACCACAGGGGTTTGTATTGCTGAAAAAATGTCTCCTACGTAAAAGAAAAATCGATCATGACAACTTTCATGCATTAAAATCTAAATTTAGAACTGTGGATCTAAATGTATTTAGATTCAGCACAATGGGTATTGTTAGTTTTTCAGACTTGTTGAATATGCAAATAGACTGTATCAAAGCCCTTTATCGTCTACACACTCGTTATTTATTTTGTACTGTTTTAACAATCAAACAAATGCGTTGTGCTTCAAGCTATATTCAGTGATACATGTAAGCCCTTGTGAAAATCAGGATAATGTGTGAGTCAAACAAGACTAACACATTACAGGCTGTATGAAAATATCATCATCAACAGTCTTTGAGTTAGACAACCAAGCGACAGTAAGCGTTATATAAAATGGCCACTCTACGAGCAATTATATATTTATTGAAAAGAGGACAGTTTATGGACAAATAACATGATCGATTCTCCAATTCATATTTGCAAAAGGTCTTTCTGTGTTTTGATAAAACAGCTTTAACGCCAATTTTAAATGACATTAAATTACACACCACATTTCATCCGTAGTCAAAACCTTTTTCTGGCATCATATACAGCTGTAGTCGACTATCAAGGTATACCTTAGGTATTTTGGACTCAGGTATTTTATAGATAAAGGTGCAATATGTCCAACAGTTTTCTAAACCTCAGTTTTCAAATATACACGTCCCACTGGCATTTGGTTTAAACAATATTTATTTCAAAAGAAAGGGATTGGTAAACAGGCTATGCAGCCTATCTGAATACCTCTCCCATACAAAAAATATATATACAGCATAAAGTTCATTCATCATCATAGACAAAACACAATTAAACAAAAACAGTAAAATATTTAACTAGAAAAGCGGTTTGTAAGGGTAAAATAGTCATGAACAGATTCTAAAATGTTTAGGTTGATATCATCAGATAAAGAGTAGTTGCCAAATAATATGGTTTGAACATCATAACCATTGACGTAGAAAAAACACTTTGACCGAATTTTCGTGTAATTTGGACAGATAAATAAATAATGAATGACATCTTCATAATGATGACCGCAAGTGCAAGTTGACATATTTTGTAAAAAAACGATCAAATTTATGTGCGTTTAGATTGCTGCAGCCAAGTCTTAATTTACAGTGGATACTTTGGTTGGTTCTTGTTCCAATATTTCCGAAGACATGATGTACATTACATGAGATATTTCGGTCAAAGTGTTTTTTAAACGAAGCAACGGAATCTACGTTTCTAGTTTCATTATCTAACATATTCCATTCCAACACAGAAGATGGTAAAAATGATCTTTTATATGATTCTGTACGACAAAGAGGAACTTGAAGCGTGTTAGATGATCTTGATTCATACATTGATGCGGAGGATATGTTGAATGGAATTAAATCAGATAAATATTTTGGAGTTTTGTTATAGAACATTTTATGAAAAACACACATTTGATGAGTTCTGCGACGTTCGCTTAGAGACGTAAAACCAGTTTCAAGATAAATTTTTGAATGGGTGACTCCTCTAACGGATCCACATATGGTTCTAAGAGCATCTAAGTGCAGTTTCTCTAATAACAGTTCTTGACTTTGCGTACAATTATTCCAAATATAATCACAATAATCAAATATAGGTAAAATGAATGAGCTGTATAAAGTCTGTAAAGTTTTTCTATGAAGGCGATATTTGAGACTTCTCAGGCAATTAATCATAGGGCTAACCTTAGAAATAGTATCATTTATATGTGTTTTCCAAAGGCCATCACTTTGCAGGGTCAATCCCAAATGTTTATGACTATCAACAGCTTTAATTTGTTCACCATTCATAACCAGATCTGGCATTAATGTAACTGTTTTCTTTCTTGAAAACATTATAGATTCTGTTTTGTTAGGGTTGAAATCTACCTTCCATTTTTGGGCCCATTTACCAATTAAATTTAAATCATCATTTATCTTATTGGAAGATAAAACAGGATCATCTATTATTACATATAGAGAGGTATCATCAGCAAATAGTTTAATGTTACACTGGATATCTTCAACAATGTCATTAATATAAACTAAAAAGAGCAAAGGTCCTAAGACTGACCCCTGGGGAACCCCAGCTTCAATTGATTTTACATTTGATTTGTACCCATTAATAACTGTGAATTGTTTTCTATTTTTCAAGTAACTTTCAAACCATGATAGGAGAGAACCCCGAATCCCATTAGCCCATAACTTATGCAGTAGACCCTTATGCCAGACCCTGTCGAAAGCTTTACTTATGTCACAAAAAACAGCGCGTACTTCCTTGCCGCTTTCCATCGCTTTAGCAATATAATCATATAAATGGGTGAGCTGATATGATGTAGAATCACCAATCGTAAAACCTGACTGAAAAGGAGTTATAGTTTCATTATCTAAGAAGAAATTGGATACATGTTTAAAGACACACTTTTCAAATACTTTTGATAAACAACTGGTAAGTGAGACAGGTCGATAATTTGTACAGCTATGAATATCATTTTTCTTATGTATTGGAACTACAGATGAATATTTCCATAAACGTGGGAACTCAGACGTTGTGAGTGAAATATTGAAAAGGTCGCAGAGAGGAACTGACAACTGTTCAGCTAAACATTTCAAGACCCGGTTACTAAGATGATCAGGGCCTGTTGCTTTTGTAACATCAAGAGATAATAAAATATCCCTGACTTCTACATTTTCTAATCTTAAATCATAGAGACAATGATTGACATCCACATTAGAATCAATTTCTACAACATCATCAGAATCATTATTAACCCGTGCTATACTCACAAAGTAGTCATTGAATATATTGGCTTTATCAGTGTCATCTTCATACACAACATTATCATGTTCAATGTGTGGAAATACCTTTGCTTTGTCTGTATGTTTAAGATAAATTTTGACAATGTGCCACCAACATTTGCTACCATGTTCGGTATTAACAATCTTATCAAGTTTGTCAACATATAATGCTTTGCTTTTACGTATTTCAGATATCAAGTTATTTCGACATTTTCTAAATTTTTCCCAGTTACTGGATGAATTACTTCGTTTTGCCTTTCTGTGAATTCTATTCTTTTTACGCATGAGCTTTCTAATAAATCCGTTCATCCATGGGGCATCATTAGGGCGAATAATAACAGTTTTATTTGGGATATTTGAGGAACAAAGATCTGTAAGGGCATTTACAAATTTAGGTGCAGTATTATTTACATCTTCATCTTGTGTAATGAAACTCCAATCAATTTTGTTCGTATTCTGTCGAAATGTATCTAAATCAATATTTTCATAATTATAAATGATTCTTGAATAGGCTTTCCTAGATTGTTTAGGACACTTTAGTGACACGCACACTGAACAATGATCACTACAGATTGGGGGAGTAACACTAGATGATTTTACAATATCAGGGCAAGAAACTAATACTATATCTATAAGTGTCTTTGATTGTTGAGTTAAACGTGTCGCCTCATTTATCAATTGTTTCATACCATAAATAGACATGATATGTTCAATATTAGGATCCATTCTATTCATCAAGTTAGCATTAAAATCACCAAGCACAATAGTTTTGATATTAGTATCTATAGCTAAACCAATAGACTCTTCAATCAGGTTCCAATAGTGGGAATTAGCATTTGTACTATAAAAAGTCCCTATAAGATAACTCTTATTTTTACATGTTATCTGTACCCATGCTGCCTCTAATCCCGGAAGTTGTAAGTCATGTCTATGCTTACAGTAAATATAGTCCTTGACATAAATTGCAACCCCGCCTCCCCTTGTTTGTCTATCATTTCGAAATGGTGGATGAAATCCAGTCATGTGAATATCAGTGTTTGAGATTCCGTCATGCAACCATGTTTCTGATATACAAATAACATCATATTCGTGTAGTTCTGCGTAAACTAAATCTACTTTTCCATTCAGACTACAGACATTATTATGTACAATACTTAGATCTGCGGAACCGATTCTAGGACAAAAGCCCACCCGGACAAAATCCCACCCGGACAGAAGCCCATAGGACAAAAGCCCACCCTGACAAAAGCCCACACTAAACCTCAATATACTAGGACAAAAGCCCACACTTGTTTATGATATTTTTTTATTAAAAAAATTACAAGGACACAACAGGAGTATAACAGCACTAACAACTTGTGAATACTGAATATGTAATATTCATGAAAATGACATATTGTTGTCATTACAGAAAAATACATTTTCATATAAGCATACAAGCTAAGCCAAGTCATTTCTGTAGTTAAGACACTCAACTCTTTCCATTTTCCACATATTCATAAGATGAATGTTATGAACCAGACCAATTTAGCAAATTCTGATGTTGTGTACAAGTACCCTCCATAACTAATCTTAATACCTCCTTTGTTGTTCTTCAAAATATCCATCTCAGTGATGATGATTTAAAAAAATCTGCTATCTTTATATCTATTCTAAGTGACATTGAGGTGAAACACTTACCTTAGAGTCATTACTTTTGACTCAAGACAATTTATTGCCAACACACTGCATTGTGACATTAAGGTGAAACACTTACCTTAGAGTCATTACTTTTGACTCAAGACAATTTATTGCCAGCACACTGCATTGTGACATTGAGGTGAAACACTTACCTTAGAGTCATTACTTTTGACTCAAGACAATTTATTGCCAGCACACTGCATTGCCATACTATTGGTATTTATTCATTGACCAGTGAACTTAAGATTTAATCTCTTTCAAGACACCACTGATCATGTCACAACATCTTAGTATTTTACACCCATATATGTACATCAATATATAATTCTCATATGATTGGTGGGCTTTTGTCCACATATTAAAAAATAGGTGTGGGTTTTTATCCGGGTGGGGTTTTGTCCTATGGGCTTTTGTCCTTGTGGGGTTTTGTCCGGGTGGGCTTTTGTCCAGACACCGCGGAACCAGGTCCCGGGTTAGGGTGAACATCTCCACAACATATCAGCAGTAAGAGAGCTATATGTATACCCCTGATCCCGAGTGTGTACATTGGCACTGGCATTTTGGGTGATACAGTTATTTATCATGAAATGTATTAACAAAATTTACTAAGCACGGTAATCCGTATTGATACACGTACTCAAAATGTACACCGGAATTCCTGACAAGCTATTTTTGACACTACACCTACAAAACTCGACCTAACCGTAGCCCCGTCAATAGGGATCGTGCCTCTTTTAACCGATGTTATTCTAGACAGTGAATGATTAACGTGTCAAAAATCAACTTTCTCATTCATGAAAGGTAATTAATGAAATAGATTGTCATATGAATGAGACAACATATTATCCAGGTATCTGAATCAAAGATTAGTTTGTATGTCAATAATTTTATACATTCGTGGGTCATTTTGTCATGTTTGTAATTTTTAACCAATGCTTTAATGAAATCTTTAAATATGAGTATAACAGTAATGTCAACTTATAAAGTAAAATGTTCTAATTAGAGGTGTTTTTATTTTATTTTTGAAAAATACTATCCCTCAAACACTAGAAGGTGTTGATCTCTACCCTGACGTCACATTTCTCGTGTCACTGAAAACAATTTTACATTAAACATGCCCGTTTTGATAAGGAAGTATGTTGTTTCGAAGATTTGAAAAATTCCGAAATATTTCGGTCACGTGCCCACGACACTTCCTATATCACCAATATAAAATGACCTTCATGTGCACTGTATTGTGGGTATGAAAACAATCTTTGTGTTCCTCAAGGTGAAAAGATGGGTTTGATAACCACACAATATTTCTCACACCACTCAAACATCATTGGTATTAAAAACAATATCGAGGAGCGTACGAAGTTATTCGCTATCTTCGTGCAGTAGAATATGAATCCGGGGAACCATTTTGTCTTATTACGCCTTTTAAAACTTCCGCAGTTATGAAATATTAAATGCACGTATATTGTATTAAATTCACCCTTATCGAAATGAACGTAACATACCCTAACACTCGAAACCTTATACAATACGAAGATTTGTATGATGAATATATATATTGTTTAAATAGAATTAATTTTTAGACTAAATGTATTTCAGATTATAAAATGCGCCTGAGAAGAAAATTAGTGTTATATGATTTAAAGAATTGCTAAAAAAATTACCCAGTACTGATTACTTAAGTTTATTCATCTTTGTAATCGTCCACCTGTATCAATGTTTAACAATCAGCTTTCTAAATTAAAATTCGCGTAATAGATGTTAAAAAATATATGTTATTGTAATATAAACAAGCTTGTTGTAGTTCATTCAGCCGAGACGAGATGAGAAAACACAAGCGGCAAAAGACAATAGGAGGCCAGTTGTAAAATCGCCAGTGGTCATTCTGTGCTTTCTTTGAGCTTGGCATTACGTCATTTATACTGTTAATTACACTGTTAATTTGCCCGTTACACTGACTAATTCTGACAACAGCGGTAGGCCTGTTCCGTTAGAAGTGCCTAATAATAGATGTGTCTGCTTCTAATCGTTATCTTTGATGACCATCTACTGCGTAACTCCCAACGTCGGGTCTTCTCGTAATAACAGATGATTGATCAGAAGGGTGAAACCGCTGTCACTAGACTTCGTGGAAATCAGATATCTGAAATCGTGACAAACGATTAAACGAAAACAAGATTGTTATCAATTTCAAAGAAGTTGTTGTTTGAAAAAAGATAGTCTATTAGATCCAAGATAGGGTCTATTTATCCTTCTTACTGAGTGATAAACATCTTGTAAACTATTTTTCCCCCTTTCACTTCAACGAAAAAGGATATATTTTTAATAAAACAATTTTAAATATCAAACAATTTTGTATTTTTATTTTTAAAGTGAGATTGAATTGTTATTTGTACGCCTTTCTTGCTCCAAATAGTTGAAAAAACACTTTACAAAAATATTGCCTTTTTTGTAAGCACGTGGGGTCTTTTTTCAAAGAACTTTTAAATAAGAAAATGTAGATATTCATAAAAATGAAATTATCGTGCTTTTCCTACGTTTCTTCTCAAGCAAATATGAAGTGGCATTTTTTGAAGGCATAATTCATAATACGAAATGATTTCATGTTGAATTTATTTGACCATAACAACCAATGGCATTCCAATTTTTGCGTTCTGAAAATGACTTTTGAAATAAGATTATCCGATAAAAACATTCAGGAAGAGAGATTGTAAGTTTTGGAATTCCAAGAAGTTAGTTCATTTTCATTGGTCGAGTTAAAGCACCTGGTTTTTTGATTGGCTTATACGATCCTTGTTTCGTTTGTGGACGGCGTCCCCAGTTTCAATAAAACCATGCCCTTGCTACATCCGGCTCATATGATATACAGCAGTAACGTCAACGGATTGTCAGTTCAGAGACATGTCGCCTCAGCGAATTTCTTATATTCAAGAAAGACGAGGTAATTTTATATAATAGTTGCTGTTATTTGTATATAACATGTTAATTTTACAGAAAATTCATATACTTTACAAACTCTTCATATAAATTGGGACGTAAATCTCACCAATATTGTCGCTAACTCGCTTCGGACATCAGCTAGACTTTCTCCGGCTACTAATTTTTTTGTTATTATTTATTATTTACTTTTTAGAGGTTTTTTTTTTAGGTTTCATATGGTTTCTGCTTTAATAATTGAAATGTATTTGAATGTTCTATTGTTATGACATTTGAGAAACATTTTGGATAAAATGAACACAATGTTGACATTTAAAATAAAGTGAAAACAATGTCAACATTTTACATAAGATTAACACAATTTTAACTTTTTGGTAAAATGAACACAGAGTTAACTTTTTAGGTAAAATAAACACAGTGTTAACATTATATATCCTTTTCATACAATGACTACATTATCTTGTTAAAAGGTTTGATGTTTTTCAATGAAATATTTTTAAAAAAATCTGAAATGAAGTAAAATAATAAATCTACTTTACACTACTCACAGAAATATTTGTTTAAAAATTATTTCTTATCTAGGAACTAAATTGAAGTTTGAATTCATAAAAGATATTTATTTACAATCATTTGTCCAAATTTTGAGTTCAAGTTAATTCACGGATTGTTTTGTAAATTGCATAGTTGCTTGGGCATCCAATGCATATACAACTACACCTTCCTTTGTGAACAACTTTGCTGGTTTGTTTTCTCACACATTGTTTATAATGATTAGTTATAACATGTTTCTAAATGTGTTGCAAATATGCCAAGGCTTTAGCATTTGTAACTGAAAAGATTAAATATAAATCATGATTATGTGATGGCCTAGTTGGGAAAAACAAAGTCATTTCAAAATCTGTAGGAATTACATATACTGCATTTCTTAAAATAGAGGCTGGGTCTTCCAATTGATGCCGGGTCTCAAATAGGCGCTGGGGTACAACTGTTTGAATAAATAAATGCTGATTAGATGATCGACTTCTTGATTTTTCAGTAACCTAAAATTAACATATATCTGCTTACCCCGCATTATATGCCACATACTATGATATGTTCCGGTCCAATTAATAAATCTCCACACTAAACACTTTTTAAGAAAGTGAGTTTGTCATGATTGTATTGATGTACTTTTGAAATGTGAATGATTTATCTTACAAATATAACAAAACTGGTCTTGAAAAGAGGCTGGGTCCAAAATTGACATCAGTGTTGCAGACAGCCTGAAAAATATAGACAACCAGGGGTGTCTAGTTGAGGAAATACAGTGTTAATAGTGTAATAAAAATAAACACCAAAACCATTTATAGAATAGTAATATCTGTCCCATTGCCAAAAGATAGACCTGTAAACTTATATACTTATATACTTATATATAGATATTTTATCAACAGAATACATTGTTAAAAGTTAGCGATAACATTTTGATAGTGAAATGGTAAGGTAAGGTAGTTGAAATTCATGTCCATTACATACTATGTTAACAACACTCGTGTCTTGATATCAGTATAACACTAACTCTCGCTCGGGAAATACTAATATTTAGCACTTGTGTCATAAACATAGTATGTCATGGACACTCATATAATATCCTAATGTCAGTCTGGAAATGGGTACCTCACTGTGTTATACATATCACGGTACCATGGTCAGGATAAGATGCATATCATGAAACTATAAACGAGACATTTTGTTACCAATCATAATTCAGTATTTCTAGCAACAGGATAAGTCAGGGAACCAATAGATCAACTTTAGAACAAGCAAAGCTATTAATGAATCTCAGATTTAAACATTTTTTTCAACTATAACATCAATAGAAACTCTATTTTTACAAGTAATACAGAAATACTGAATATCTGGATTGACAGTCACTTAATTAGATCATGATATAGACACGATTAATTTACAAGTACAAAGTGAAAGGATTGATTTTATTTTGTAGATAACATGAACTTAGCCATAAGGCATCTCTAAATATTACACATGCAATTATGAGTGCTCAGTAATTAAAAGAATTTAGATCCTAAGCAGTAACAGCTTTTGGTTATAATGGTATATGCTATGTGAAATTGGGTTGTTGTAGACTTGCTTAGACTTCCTAAATTTATTTTACAAAAATTTAAACACACACAAAAAAGTGCACTTATGAAGTGTTTTAAATAATTTATCTTCTCGTTTCAGATCAAGACTACGTGAAGAAAATGCACAAGCGGATACTGCGCTTCTTTTCGAAAATTGACTCAAGTCAACAGATGGGTCCGCTTGTGAACAAAGCCATTCGACAACAACATGATGTAATCCCTGGTCCTTCAAGATTCCATCAAAGAACGGCCAAAGATGTCAAGCGAGTGAAACTTCTAGAATACTATGATGCGGACTGTTTCTTCACTGAGCAGGCTCTGGAGCGCCTCCAGAAGATGTCTGTGATGTTGCCAGGCAACGCGTTCCTGAAACTGATGCAGACTCTGGTGGCCATCTTTGATGTCTATCTCACAAAAAGAGGTTAGTAGCAAAGGTTTTCAATCCTCATCAATGACTGTATGTTTCTCATTTTTATCTCATTTGGCTTGAAAGGCGTTTGGACTTAATTTTATAATTTTTAGATTTGTTAATTCTGTGCCCCCAAATGGTGACCCTTTGACAAATTAAAGAAAGCCTGATGAGCTACAGAGCCAATGACCTTTTATCAAGTCAGAAATTAAAACTATTATGTATAAACAATAATCAACTTCTTCCACAAGGTATAACTGCTAGTTTTAATCTCTGGCTCATCTAATCCATTCTTCATTTGTGGTCTTTTCTGTGCCAGCTCTTTTGTGCACTGCACCTTAGCATGATAGTCAAATCAGATATTGCAGCAATAGTTTGACATTAAAGTCATGGAGGGTCCCACAATTTGCAAATGAAAATTATGCACTAAAACCAATAATGTTTGCCCAAAGCAGCAAGAATTATATGAGCCATATGCAAAGCCTGGCGTGAGGTATGCTTTTAAAGGGGATCTTATAATCAAGAAGTATACATTTTTCTTTTGAAAATGTATTATCATTATTGAAATAAGGTCTGATATTATCTGTTCCATAGTTATGACGTAACGAGAATAAAAACATATTTTAATTATCTTTATCTTTGTTTTCAGACAGCAAGCACAGATTTCTTATCGGGCAACATTTCAATCGCTTCCAGAAAAAAGAAAGCAACAAACCTACACAGAGACAGACTTTAAAAAATTCAAATTCAAAAGTTTCAAACTCAGCCTGCAGTTTTAAGATTAACCGGATAAAGCTTGAACCATGTGCAGAGAACATTGAATATGTTTCATCGCAACAGAAGGACCAGGGATTATTCAAAAGACCACGAAAAGTAACCTCCAAACCAAGAAAGTGCTCAAGGGAAGAGAACTCTTCCCAAAACCAAAACAAATTTTCGAAGAAGTATGACGAAAGGTTGAATTCAACTGAGGGAAATTGTTCATCAACGAAACTTCATGACTTAATGGACAATGTCCCGCAGAACTTCCAATCTTCCGATTCTTCAAGTCATAAGAGGGCGTTGCCTTCAGACAACTCTCTGAGACTGCACAAGCGGCGCAAAACAGGCTGTTGATGCCCGTATAGTCACTTTTAGTATTAACTTTTATTTTCCTGAAGTTGTGATCTGACAGTGGCTGGTTTCCATTTGTGAACAAGATCTAAACCCCTTATGCATTTAAAGAGACTGATAGTGCTCTTGTTTATACATATGTCTATATGTACTACAAACCCTTCTGATTCAGAAAATGTTTTCTTACTCACCCTTGTTTTAGCAGTGTTTGAAATAGCTGTCTGCCCGCCAGCAAACTGCTGGTTAATTTGAGATGGGGCACTTTGGAAAAGCTTGTGTTTTTTCAGATATTTTAATTGGCTATCAAATGTTTGAGAGGGCCCAGTTTGCCAGTAAGGTCAAAAGCTACATGTATTTCACTATGAACACTGAGATAAGCCATTTTAAAGAACTGGCCAACAGCCGGGGACTATCCTATTTCGAATAGGCTTTTGTCTTTTTGAGGCTTTATTTATTTTACAGTCTAATTGGAAAAAACTACATTGGAATTGGAGTGACTTGACACAGATTTAGAATTATCCTTCAATTTTCAGGACATTTATTGATGTATTTTTTTGTCTGAAACCATAGTTAAATATTTAAATGTTTCCCAAATATTTTACATGTCTTTTTGTCGGTAAATGATGCAAGTTAAGGTTTAAGAGTGTCTTTAAATAATCTTGAACAATGCTCCATTTTAACCAAGAGATTTTCAAATCATAAATTATGTGTGGAAATGGGAGCTATTAATTGGTTGAACTATTATGAAAAGTCCAAGTCACTAAAAGGTTCCACTTGCTTTGGAGTTTTGCTTTTCCCATGTGAAACCTTCCTAATGAAATGGAATGATTTTATAGTAGTTCAAAAAAGTTAAACAAGTTTTAAAAAAAGGGCAAGACACAAAAGCTTACCTGAACTAGGCACAATGGGTTGATGACATACTCTGGCATTTGGCAATCCAGGATATTTGGAGGGGGGATTGTGAAATCAAACGTGTTTGAAGAAATGAAATGAAGACTACCTGATTTCCAATCTGATATAAAAAATATACAGTCATATTATCTTTTTGCTTCTACAGTTTGTGAGTCATTTAATGAATATCAAAGTCTGTTAAGGATGAATTGAATGAAACCTTCTTAACTGAATGTTGAAACCCTGAATGAAACCTTAACTGAATGTTGAAACTATTTGTGAATTTTACAATTCCATGACATTTATACCTACTTATATTATAACATATCTTGCAATGACAAGGTGAAAAGGTATCAAGATATACTGTATCCAAGAGTTTGGAAAACATTCCGTTTCCGGCCACGATGTTGTGAAGATGATCATATTATAGAAAGCATAACTATGTAAAATGATATAATACAAAATATCTGTGCCAAAAACTTGAGATTCCACTTATGAATCAATGTCAACAAAGCAATTTTGCCCTACAAAATTCATGGTCACAAATACTTGAAAATGCAATTATGAGACATTTTTGTGCCTAAATAATTATGCATACAAATTTATAATATGTGATACATTGTCCAGAAACTTTGTGGAGTCGATAAGAGATTATCATTTTGTTCAAAGAAGAAGTTATAAAGTAGTTGCAGTAAAACTGTCTTGTTTTACATCAAACTGTGGAGACTCATATTGGTATGTGTTTGTATAAATCTATTTTCAACATTTTCATGTTCATGTTAACACCACCTGTTAATGGGTGATAATGTGAAATAATAACAACTAATGGATTTCAAAATCACTTGTTTAAGTCAAATGACTGGAAGAATTACTAATTTTTATTCTCTTAGAAATGTGTATACAAATTTATCATTAATCATAAATTAACACAATGTTAGTGTTTCATGTATCATATGTCAGTGACAGTTGTCAATCTTTAATGTCATTATCACAATTCATTCTCAATTCATATCCTTTTCTCACTCTTCAAAAGTTCAAAGGGTTACATTTTATAGGTAAAATGGTTTTTAAAGCAAAAAAAAATCTTTTTGCAATTTGAACACAGCTCGCAATAGTTGGAAAGATGCCATATTTTATTTCTTGTTTGATTCCTTGTTGAAACTGGTCTTATTTATTTTGTTATATATATATATATATATAAATATATGCTGATTTCTATGCATCATCATTGTGTATATTATGATCACTGTATGACCCTTATGATCCTGGGGCATTATGACTAGCGGAGGGGACTACATGTGTGATATATCAGGGTTCAATGTCATGATGCACATCTTTTTGAGATCAGTATATTTCAGATGGGTTTTAAAATTAAAATATTTTCATAAAGAATTTGTTTGTGTTTACTTTGGTGCAATGGTTAGCACATTTAACTTCACAGTAATAGGTTTAGGTTTAATTCCCAACAAGGATTCTTTATCTTAACTTGGGCAGGATAGCACACTAAGCACAGTGGTTAGCTAGTTTGGCTTTGGAAAATGAGGTCTGGGGTTCGAATCACGGCAGGGGCTCAACCGATTTGTCTGCTAAGAGATCTGTTCTACATGCAGTACAGTTTAGAAAGCAGTACCACCCAGGGTTTGCTAGTTCCAGCTGAGACTTGCAGGTGGTACTTGCAGGTATCACCGCAATGCACAGCCACAATGGTGTTGACGGCTTTCTCCCTGCAAAAGTACTAGCGGCCATGATCCTCTTGAAAGGCATGTTTAACCCCAAATCAACTTACCTCATCTGAATCGTTGTATGCTGTATAGAACTGTATAACATGCACTAAATGTTTAGTGCTTTCCATTAACATATTTAGGGGAAGAGGGTGTTGGGTTGGCAGGGGTTTCAACACCCCATCCTTTTAAAATTTAAAAGGAATTGCTGATGAAAATTACTTTATACCAATTTTTTAATCCTTGCCTTTCAAAATTCCTGGTTCAGCCACTGATTGTGACATTGAATTCCCATAGACCCATATTTTATTGCTTATAGCAGGTGTTTGTAGGTTTCACACAAAATACAGTGATGTTGCAGGCTTTTCCTGAAGAATATAGCTAGCAATTCTCAATGTCTACTTCAGTTAAAAGTCTTCCAAGTGAAGATTCATTGACTCAAGACTTTATAATTTTGTTCGCATAGTCCTTGACTAATGATGTTTTTAAATCATAGACTAAGCAAGCCTTTTATCTCTAGTAAGGACAACAGGGGCCATTCCCTAATATATTTGAATATATATGATATAATATAATATAAAGTATATTTTCATCTTCTTCCCAAAAGCAAAAGGCAAAGAAAGGGTCCAATCCCAAATGCTTTTTTCAATCTTCCTCTCTAGAGGGAAAGACTTGGAAAGTTGAAATCTTTTGAAAAGACTCCTGAGACAATGAGAATGGTAAATGTAGACTTGGTGAACCTGTCGCCTCTAACAAGGGCCTCATGGGCCACGGTCTCAAACTTATTGTCTTGTTTGAAGCAAAATTCCAATTCCATTGACAATTATGATTTATAAGTTTGGTGACCAATTATAAGCCCTACTAAGAACCAAAACAATCCTATAATCCTATATTCGGTATAGAAATCTGACATCTTATGTCCAAACTCCTTGCCTGACGATGATTATAATCTATAGATTTGGTGACCATGTGGCAGATATAAAGAATCACACCCAAGTCTCTTCTGATATTAAATATGTCAACACGAGTTGATAAAAGTTACAAATATCTGAGGCGTGTTCTTAAAACTTGCTGTCATCTGCTCCGGAAGGGAAAGGCCTAGAAAGTTGGCCTCTTGTGACAGACTACGCTTGGCTACTGAGGGTTATCTACATAATTATACCCCCGCCTTACAGCGTAAGCGGGGGTATATAGCATTCATTCTGTCCGTCTGTCCGTCCGTCTGTCCGTCTGTCCGTCCTTCACAAATATTTGTCCAGAGCGTATCTCCTAAACTATACATGCTAGCTTCACCAAACTTCATACACTTATCAGCCATGATCCCTAGATGTGCCTTTTTAGGGTTAGACCAACAAATGATTTATATTTTTGCGGTTTCCATGGAAACATGACTAAAACAGTGACTCTATGACCGAGTCCTTTGTCCGGAGCATTTCTCCTAAACTATACATGCTATCTTCATCAAACTTCATACACTTATAAACCATGATCTCTAGATGTGCCTTTAGAGGGTTAGACCAACAAAGGATTTTTATTTTTTGAGGTTTCCATGGAAACATGACTAAAACAGTGACTCTATGACCAAGTCCTTTGTCCGGAGCATTTCTCCTAAACTATACATGCTATCTTCACCAAACTACATCCACTTATCAACCATGATCCCTAGATGTGCCTTTTGAGGGTTGGATCAACAAAAGATTTTTTTTTGTTGCGGTTTCCATGGAAACATGACTAAAACAGTGAATCTATGACCAAGTCCTTTGTCCGGAGCATATCTCCTAAACTATACATGCTATCTTCATCAAACTTTATACACTTATAAACCATGATCCCTAGATGTGCCTTTTGAGGGTTAGACCAACAAATGATTTATATTTTTTGCGGTTTCCATGGAAACATGACTTAAACAGAGACAAAGTCCTTTGTACAGAGTATATCTCCTAAACTATACATGCTATCTTCACCAAACTTCATACACTTATCAACCATGATCCCTAGATGTGCCTTTTGAAGGTTAGACCAACAAATGATTTTTATCAAGCTGAATATCGTTAGAGACTATAGCTGATGGGGTTTGTAATTTATGTATTTTGGCCCTTACAAAAGGTCGAACTGAGAAAACCTTACAACCTATCTATCTTCTTCTCTAGAAGCAGGGAGTGCAGTGGTTAGCGCGTTCGGCTTCGGATCAGGAGGTCCGTGGTTCGAATCCCGCCAGGGGCTCGGCAATTTTTGTCTGCAGTAGAGAACTGTTCTACACGCAGTCAGGTTTGGGTGCACTGAAACTCAGCGCAGTACCACCCATGGTTTGCTAGTTCCAGCCGATGCTCGCAGGTTTCACCGCAATGCATAGCCACAATGGTGTTGCGGGCTTTCTCCCTGTACTAATACTAGCAGCCGTATTATTGAAATAATCTTGAAAGCGGCGTTAAACACCAACTCACATCACCTCACCTATAGGAGCAGAAGGCGTATATGATTGGAAATCTTATGTTAAGAGACACGTGGTTGGTGGGAATTATAATGCAAAACTATTTTGTTCCTATATACGGTTCACAGGACAAACGGCCGCAAACAAATTTATGTCTCGTTTTCACGTTGAAAAGAGCCAAAACAAAAAGTTTCTTTAGTAAAGACTGTTTGTCTAAAGAGGTCTATGTCTATCCGTACACTTATTTTACTGTCGACAGCAAATGGTTAAACAATTTCACAATTATAAACTGAACAATACAAGGAACGGAAAAAAAAAATCTTATAAAATTTTCATCACAATGCAATTTATAAATATTGTTTTGTTTTTGTTTTGTGAAGGCGCAGTTGTGTTATTCATTTTGGCTTGCCATGGAGTCATTATATTATGATTTTACATGAAGAGTTACATGTAAATTGTGAACCTTGGTTGCTATTCTTTTCATCATTTCTTTTCCTTTCATGTTCATTATATACGACACAGTTTTTACGACTATTGTGCCTATATGAAATGTAAGTGCATTGTATATCCTGTAGCAAGAAAGGGGAAATAGAAACATTTCCGCTCACGTTATTAAAAACAAAAGGTGTGGAGATAAAATGTCCTCCATCGCTGTATTGCATATCTATCATCCCAAAACATGTTTATAAGATATCAATCTAGTAAAACCTAGCTGTCATATGTAGTATGACGGATCATTACATCTAGTTGGAACTAGATTGATATGATATGTACTATTATACAGCGGTTAATTTTAGGATTGAAACTAGCACTTAACATGCTTGACATACAACCTCTTGCCTATAGAGAAACGAAAGGTTCTGTATGGTTTCGGGTCAAAGGTTTTGATTTCAACCCTACCTTCCATGGCGTTTACTTAACCTAAATTTGAAAAGCTTGAGAGAATGAAAATACGTTGCTATGTTAATAACGTGTCCATTGTTAAACAATGAGATTTAATATTTGCAATTTTTCTTTTTACTTTGACGCTGTTTATGGCAGTTATAAGATCGGGCTTACCGTAAGGCCCCGTTAACTGACTTGCAATTATTGAGCCTTAAATTATTTCGCTCGTTTGAATCATCATCGACTTTGTCACAGGCTCTGAAATCGTTATTTTACCGCCGCTTCAGAAGTTACGCGTGTGTGTCTTCTATTCCATCTTTTAGATTGTTAAGAAGTAATTACATAGGAAATAAATCCAGTTTTGGTTATCAAAATATTGCTTGAGTTGTATTTCTCTGTTCATTTTTATTAAAGCCAAGTGTTTATGTATTTAACATAAAACGAAAAGGAAAAATAAGATCCTCAAGTTGCAAGCATAATTTTTTTTAGGCCTTTGGCATTTTTGAGTTATATTGTCTTATAACGATTAGACAGAACACGCAGTCTTCAAATATATGCATTGTTGTCACACGTGCAGTGTCCACATAATATAATTTACATACAGGTTTATTTTCAACGCAAAGTCATTGTTTTAGATTTAAACACATACACTATATACTTTCTAGTGCATGGTCGTAAATGGATAAGCGGCGATTTTGAAGAACGATATTGTATGAAGAAGTAAATTGTATTAATATAACATTTTGAAGAATTCCAATATTACCATTTGCAGACATATTTTAGATTAAACGTATGTTTATCTCACTCGAATGTGTCATGAAATTCCTCTTAACCCATTGCGCAAATAGCATAAACACGGTATCCTCTTTGGACAGAAAGAAGAAATTTGAGAATGTTTTATAATTTATGAATTATATAAAGAAGTGTAATTTATTAAGTCCAAAGGAATCTCTTCTGTATGAACAAAGACATATTAACAGTTTGTTTTTGAAGAAATGTTTCACGCACTTATGCTCAATTCATGTTTAGCTTGGACAGGAAGGTGCCACAGACAGTAGGATGAATGAAATAGATAATCAAGGTATGAACAAGTAAAGAAATAAGTAGTGAACGATCTATATATTATACGTCAAAGTCAAGAAGCAAACTGCGGAATGCGGACGTCGATGAAGCCCCCCTTCGCTCTAGAAGGCATTTAATTACTTCCGCTTGGAATCATCTTCTCAGGAGTAAAAGTGGCTCTAGCTCAATATATAGTAGGGATACAAAGGCCAAACCCTCTGCAACATCTAAATGTATTAAGCATGTAGGAAGCGCACATAATCGGTCCATGGCAAAAGGAAGGAAAGTGGTGCATGAGTTGTACATTTGTAAAAGTACATAAGAGTGGAAAACAATGGCATCAACGATGAAAATAGAAACACATATAGAAAGTATCTTATGCGTTCTTAAAACTGTAAAAAAAATAAAGTATTTCAGCGCGAGGTTTTCTATCATCAGGGTAGCCTTCGTAAATATCTAGGATGATCGTTGTATTAAGGCCACTATCTTTTACGCAGTAACATGTTCAAGAATTTGTGTTGATGTGAGCCTTGGCTCTCTGTAGTCTCTGGTTTAACGTATTTTACCGTTTGCATAAATCATACGTCAAAGTTCAAGGTGAGTTATGCGATATCATTAGAAAGGGCTGAAGGAAATCTCAACTGGTTTCCTCTGACATATAAACTGTCATGAATGATAATATCGCCAATATACAAACTAGAAAACATGTTCTCAACACGACTCCACACATGTTTATTTTGTTCAGATATGATGGATGAATGGTGCATTTAGGTCAGGGAAGCAAACAAAATTATGTGTTATGTGTGTGATATTGTTGTTGTTCGAAAGTGTTATTTATAGGAGTATGAGCCATTATGATACGAAATTAAATGATGATTTTGTTATCTCTTCTTAAAGTTAATAAAAACACTAAACCATGGAACTTTATATCTGAGTCATTTAATGATAGTGACCTGTGTATTTGTGGATGCAGTGACAACGCTGTCGTACACGGATAGATGCACTGATAAGTTTCCGGCTGCGAGAGATGCAGTAATAAAGCCTTGTAACAGGAGGACTTTATTAGTAGTGATGTTGTATAGGAAGAGTTAGAGTAACACTGATTTTGTAAAGAGGGATGCAGTAAAAGGAATCTAGTTCAACAAGAGAGACAGTGATCATGATCTTGTAAAGAGAGATGAAGTAAATTGGTCCAGTTCAACAAGAGAGACAGTGATCATGATTTTGTAAAGAGAGATGAAGTAAATTGGTCCAGTTCAACAAGAGAGGCAGTGATAATGATCTTGTAAAGAGGGATGCAGTAACAAGGATCTAGTTCAACAAGAGAGGCAGTGATCATGATCTTGTAAAGAGAGATGAAGTAAATTGGTCCAGTTCAACAAGAGAGGCAGTGATAATGATCTTGTAAAGAGAGATGCAGTAACAATGGTCTTGTTCAACAAGAAAGGCAGTGATAATGATTTTGTAAAGAGGGATGCAGTAACAGTGGTCTAGTTCGACAAGAGAGGCAGTCATAATGATCTTGTAAAGAGGGATGCAGTAACAATGGTCTAGTTCAACAAGAGAGGCAGTGAAAGTGATATTGTAAAGGTATAATGGGAGAAAGATGTTGTACACCAGTTTTACGACTATTAAGAGGTGAATAAGAGATTGTACACCAATGTATACGGTGAATACGAGATTGTACACCAATGTATATGGTGAATAAGAGGTTGTACACCAATATAGACGGTTCATAAGAGGCTGTACACCAATGTATGCGGTGAATAAGAGATTTTACACCAATGTATATGGGGAATAAGATATTGTACACCAATTTATGCGGTGCATAAGAGATTGTACACCAATGTATATGGGGAATAAGATATTGTACACCAATGTATGCGGTGAATAAGAGGTTGTACACCAATGTATTCGGTGCATTAGAGATTGTACACCAATGTATACGGTGAATATGAGGTTGTACACCAATGTATACGGTGAATAAGATATTGTACACCAATGTATGCGGTGAATAAGAGATTATACACTGATGCGTACGGTGAATAAGAGGCTGTACACCAATGTATTCGGTGCATTAGAGATTGTACACCAATGTATACGGTGAATAAGAGGTTGTACACCAATGTATACGGTGAATAAGATATTGTACACCAATGTATGCGGTGAATAAGAGGTTGTACACTGATGCGTACGGTGAATAAGAGGCTGTACACCAGTGTATACGGTGAATAAGAGGCTGTACACCAATGTATACGGTGAATAAGAGGCTGTACACCAATGTATACGGTGAATAAGATATTGTACACCAATGTATGCGGTGAATAAAATATTGTACACCAATGTATACGGTGAATAAGAGGCTGTACACCAATGTATACGGTGAATAAGATATTGTACACCAATGTATGCGGTGAATAAGAGGTTGTACACTGATGCGTACGGTGAATAAGAGGCTGTACACCAATGTATACGGTGAATAAGAGGTTGTACACTGATGCGTACGGTGAATAAGAGGCTGTACACCAATGTATACGGTGAATAAGAGATTGTACACCAGTGTATACGGTGAATAAGAGGTTGTACAACAATGTATACAGTGAATAGGAGGTTGTACACCAATGTATACGGTGAATAAGAGGCTGTACACCAATGTATACGGTGAATAAGATATTGTTCATCAATGTATGCGGTGAATAAGAGGTTGTACACCAATGTATACGGTGAATAAGATATTGTACAACAATGGATGCGGTGAATAAGAGCTTTTACACCGATGCGTACGGTGAATAAGAGCTTGTACACCAATGTATATGGGGAATAAGATATTGTACACCAATGTATATGGGGAATAAGATATTGTACACCAATGTATATGGGGTATAAGATATGTACACCAATGTATGCGGTGAATAAGAGGTTGTACACCGATGCGTACGATGAATAAGAGGTTGTACAACAATGTTTACGGTGAATAGGAGGTTGTACACCAATGTATACGGTGAATAGGAGGTTGTACACCAATGTATACGGTGAATAGGAGGTTGTACACCAATAAAGACGGTTAAAAAGAGGTTGTACACTAATGTTTACGGTGAATAAGAGGTTGTACACTAATGTATACGGTGAATAGGAGGTTGTACAACAATGTTTACGGTGAATAGGAGGTTGTACACCAATGTTTACGGTGAATAGGAGGTTGTACACCAATGTTTACGGTGAATAGGAGGTTCTACACTGATGTGTACGGTGAATAGGAGGTTGTACAACAATGTATACGGTGAATAGGAGGTTGTACACCAATGTTTACGGTGAATAGGAGGTTGTACAACAATGTATACGGTGAATAGGAGGTTGTACACCAATGTATACGGTGAATAGGAGGTTGTACACTGATGCGTACGGTGAATAGGAGGATGTACAACAATGTATACGGTGAATAGGAGGTTGTACACTGATGCGTACGGTGAATAAGAGGCTGTACACCAATGTTTACGGTGAATAGGAGGTTCTACACTGATGTGTACGGTGAATAGGAGGATGTACAACAATGTATACGGTGAGTAGGAGGTTGTACACCAGTGTATACGGTGAATAGGAGGTTGTACACCAATGTATACGGTGAATAGGAGGTTGTACACCAATGTTTACGGTGAATAAGAGGTTGTACACCAATGTTTACGGTGAATAGGAGGTTGTACACCAATGTTTACGGTGAATAAGATATTGTACACCAATTTATACGGTGAATAGGAGGTTGTACACTGATGCGTACGGTGAAAAGGAGGTTGTACAACAATGTATACGGTGAATAAGGGGTTCATTGATAAAGATCTAATGATTTAGAAAAACAGAATCACTGACATATTCTCATCACTATTTAGTATGTATATTGTATAACATATATCGAGATTCATTCTAGATAACGACTCGTCCTAAACGTTTAAATGTTTTTACTTATACTTATTCTTAGTCATGGTCTTCGTCATCACCCCCATCATCATCACTGACATCATCCTCACCAGCCTAACCACCGTGATTATATCATCATCATTATCGCTATCATTGAACCTACACGACATCATCATCATCGTCGTCCTCATCATCACCACCATCACCATCATCATCATCATCACCATCACCATCACCATCATCATCATCATCATCATCATCATCATCGTCCTCATCATCATCATCACCATCACCATCATTGCATTCATCAGAATAAACCTCGTTAGTCTTGTCATCATCTCTATCTGCTTCATTTAAAACATAATGCCGAGAAAAGAAAATATCGCCTCTTATCATTTCAACAGAAATATTGGCAAAAAAGCAATCATAGTCATAGATAAAATTACGATCAATGAAAACATCGACTGCATTTGGTAGTTAATGCATTTCCACCTTGATGTTATCTTACGAATGGATATTTTTAAATGGCACATGTTCAGGTCAAAATAGATGTGTGCATCGAAAATCATTTAGAACCTAAACTTCTAGAAATCATCTGGATAAGACTGCGTAAAAAAGTAGTAAAACTAGTGGGAAATATACATATTGTCACGTTGTCTTTTCCATGTACATCGTACGTATTGTTTTACAAGCCCAGAAGGCTAAGCTCTTCTTTCAGCTGAAGAAACGAGGCATGTAAGCGATTCATTTTCAAATGTGTAATATGACATATAGTTACTCCAATGGTCCCGTGCTTGACCTTAGGTCATCTGACATGACATTGTCCCTTCTTCTGTAGATCTAATAGGTAAATCATGAGGCATCATGACCCCATCATAGCTTCATGTCATGACCTAATCAACGTTCCTCCCCATATAAAAGCGAATATTTTTGAAAGCGTAAGAACCACCCTTGATTGTCGCTACGTTTCGCCCAAGAACTAACTATGCACGCTTTAGGTAATATTGTTGCACTGCTTGGCTTTGTTGCTGTCACATATGCCTTCACAAGTGAGTATATTGCTTTGTTTTTATTTCTATCATTTATGAATATAAAAAAATACTTTCTTTCAAAACTCTGGACGACTTAAACAGTTTATGAACAGATCTTTTTTCCACGAAAATTATAATACATAATAATAGATAAAATAAAATTATTTGTTTTGTTTGAAACCGGATCTTTTTCTGAGAAAGTGTTTCTAAGTTGAGATTGTTGATACATTCAATTTTTGCTTTCAGTGCGGCATGATTTTTTTGTAAAGCTTGATTAATTATCATTGATAATTTTTGTCATTGTCATTTTACTTGATCTACTTTGGTTATTTTCTACTATTCTATCTTCATGCAGAACTCCCCAGTAATCAGATATTTTAAAGCTGACATAATCGATGTTATCTACAACGTTATTTGAGATGTTTATAGGTTTGTCAAGGTCGTTAAAATGAATTGTCACGACAATTTTCAGCCCCTCAAAACTGCATGATATCTGGATGTGGCATGGGAGGGAAATGTGCCCAGTCAACCTTCGAGAGATCTGAATGTATCTGCTACCAGGGCTACAAGAAGAGCAACATAACATTTGTGTGTGAAGGTAGGGTTACATTCACCAATAATGTAGATAAGATGAGGTGAGATGAGGTGAGGTGAGGCGAGGTGAGGTGAGGTGAGGTGAGGTGAGGTGAGGTGAGATGAGGTGAGGTAAGATGAGATGACGTAAGGTGAGATAAGATGAGATGACGTGAGGTAAGATGAGATGAGGTGAGATGAGATGAGATGAGGTGAGGTGAGGTGAGGTGAGGTAAGGTGAGATGAGGTGAGGTGAGGTGAGGTGAGATGAGATGAGGTGAGGTGAGGTAAGGTGAGATGAGATGAGGTGAGGTAAGATGAGATGACGTAAGGTGAGGTAAGATGAGATGACGTGAGGTAAGATGAGCAGAGGTGAGATGAGATGAGGTGAGGTGAGGTGAGGTTAGATGAGATGACGTGAGGTGAGGTGAAGTGAGATGAGGTGAGATGAGGTTAGATGAGATGAGATGACGTGAGGTAAGATGAGATGAGGTGAGATGAGATGAGATGAGATGAGGTGAGGTACGATTAGATAAGGTAAGAATAGGTAAGGGGACTTCAGTGAGATTGAATGAGATTACATAGGTTAAGATGAGATACGATGGGTTGAGATGCGATGAGAAACGATGGGATGAAATGCGATGAGATAATGTGAGATAAGATAAGGTGGCATGAGATTGAATGAGATAAGATAAGATATTGTGACAAAAAATTAAATGATATGATATGAGGCAAAACCTCATTAGCCAATGAGAGTCCTTATCACATCAAACAGAGAGTTCTTCTCACATCAAACAGAGCATGACTGACAGTAGACGACAACTCATATAAAAAATGAATTATGAACAAGTAACACTTTGATTTTGACATTCGCAACAACTAACCTAATCTTAGTTCACATTCACATTTTCATTGTAAGTTTCAGGGCTTTTTGTCTGTCATTATTTAGAGTCGATCGATCGGAACGTTACATTTCCGCTAACAACAAGATCATGCAATTAAAAAAATAATTTCATATCTTACAATTGCAAATATAATGTTAATGTATTTTGTCTTAATCATTCTAAACTTTTTACTAGCACATACAACGAACGTTAACTATGACATTTTATTGATAGAAATATGATAAATATAAACATCGATTATTCACCAAGCTTACACAGTTATTGTCACGTTTCAAGAATGTTCCATATAGCTTTGGTTTCATAATCAAATAGCTCCTTTTGTGTACTTAAGTAAGTTTCGTAACCAATTTTCCCCCCAATACTTTCTTGTCTTCAGATAACATTGACAAATTAACGTGTAAGATTGAAAACCAGCGTCTGGTCATCTTGCATGTATTGTGTACACACCAGTTCCACATATTAGTTCAACTAAATAAACAGTTCTACAAGACAACATTCTGAACTTAACAATTCTTCCAGAAATGGTCCCTCTAAAAACATTAACACGGAAATATGAATCGACACTTAACCATTTAGTGCTCATTATTAAATAGAAACACGGACACAATCATTTTTTATCTAGTAAACATAAAATGGTAACAAAAGAACACAAGCAATTTCCCTAGTAAAATTTGCAAAGAAAGTCTCAAAACGGTATTGAATACAATCGATTGAATCATGTCGTCAACCAATTTGTCTTTGTTACAGACTACAACGAGTGCGCCGAGACGTCCATGATGCTGTGTCCTAACGGCGAGTGCTACAACCTGCCCGGCACCTACACCTGCAACTGTTACCAGGGATACAGACCTGGACCCCCTGACGGCAAAATCTGCGTGCCTAGTGAGTGATGTCTATGTCATTTGCCGCGAGACATGTGGAAAGTTGATTGAATTGATTATGACTTGTACACCTCTAAAAGAAAGTCTTTGAAGACAGTTTTGAAATAATAATCATCCTTAAATTACCTAGCATGATAAAGGTCATTATCCATTTGTCCTGTTTCGTAGACAAGCTAGTCTTTACAAAGTACATTAATTATACATTCTCTCCTGTTGCAGTTGGGGGCCTTGGCAGCATGAACGGTAACCCTAACGGTATGTTCCCCAACTTCAACCAGCTCCTGAGGTGCCAGATGCTAAGACAGATGTGGGAGATGTGAACACATCAGCTCTTTCAGTGAACATGCAGCTCATCGAGTGAACTGACAGCTCATACAATGAACAAATCGTAAACGTGATTATGTGACTTCATATGCTCACGTACACGGGAAAAATGAGCCATTTGCACAGTACAATTTTATTTTCTAACGATTGAAAACGTAATATCTGGTAAAGGTTTAAACATCAAGGCGACTGTTACGAGTCACATGACAACTTGTTGAATTCAAACTTGAATTTGTTTATTCACCTTTGAAAATAGTTCTTACTGTTTTTAAATAAAACAAATGTTTTTTTTTAAACTTATTATGTTGGTTTTCATTTGATTTATTTCCTTTTTTAATACATCAATGATTTTCATTATATGATGTAAATTTAGCATACTTTATTTGCATAAACTGAATTACTTCTAAAGCTACAACTAGTATTTCTATGATATTTCAGTTATGCAATAAAAATTGAAAAGGTAAATCCCAGAAATGAAAACAAAATATAACACTATTGGCAGTTTGACCACACAATTCATTGTCACATTATTTCAGATGTTCCTTTCTACGTAAGTCGAAGTCAGTTTTTACAATTATAAGCTCAAACTTGGATTATCTCAAACATCAGCTCATAATATCATCTTCTAGATCTGTGAAACTTCGATGACATAGTCTGCATTTCAGAACATACAAAGAAAGACGAATTGAGTCATATGGTGGGACGTGTTTTTGCTTCTTTGATCAACGTTATCCTCAATCAGACAGAGAGGGTGACGTGTTAGGCATTCCAAAACAAATAATTTATACTGATATAGGGAGATTGGAAATTTATGAATGTGGAACGCGCTATGTGCACAAGCAAGCAATGGAATTATTAAAAAACAGTTTGTGTTTGGACAGGGCGGAATATACCCCTGTGGACACCTAAACACATGGGCGCAATTGTGATTGTTGCATAACGTTTCAATCATAAATAACATTACTGCTAATTATCTACGCAGTCCATAAATGACAAATATTTGCAATCGCATAACAAAGTCTATAAAGATTGACAAAATTGTAAAGAAAAACGATGAAATAAAAAGAAGGAAGCAAATGAAAAAGTTTCATTTTTTATTTGGGATGATTTTCTTACATTTTATATTTCAAAGCAGAAAGATGTGTTATAGAAATTGCCCAACAAGCCTTCGATATCCGTCTCCCAAACATCCGCATCAAATCATCATATACGTCTATGGTATCAAAATATAATTAGAAGTATCACAGTTTTACTAATTGGGGACACCAGCAAACCATAAACATTGTCAGATACTTAAATTGTAACACCAAGGAAATGTATTACATATGGGCTTTTTAAAAAAAAATATTTTCAATAATTTGTGTTACAGGTCAAATAAAGAATATGCTTAATCAAACAATCGTCACATAAATAAAGATACAACAAATCCACAGTTGGTTATTACATATAAAAAAGAAATCTAAATAACATTATTTTCCAAGTAGTAAGTGTAAAGTTGATCAATATTGAAAAAAACTTTGATTCAGTTTCTGTTGATAGAAAAATATATCTCGATAAGTCATAATAACGTACAATTTCATTTTGAAGATGTTCTAACTTTGGTTTGTAACCATTAATGCTACATCAATAAAAATCAAGAAATTGACTAGTAAAATGATTGCATTTACAGTATTGCAATCAAGAAACTTTATTCTTGCATTTTTTTTTCTTTCATTTCATATTCGAGTTGAGGGGAATCAAACAAACTATGAAATTGTGAAAAGGGACACTGATAGTCCAAATTTGATGATTATTTTTCAATGCAAATGTTCAAATTAATATCGATCTTATAAAAGAGAACCCCATATTTGGTTAAGTTGCTAGTGTAAGCAAATAGCATTCTTGTAGTCCTTATGCCTTTCTTATTGTGGAATGGTTATGATTACTCAGGTATATCCGGGACAAGTAGTTTATTTCACAATTTTGATCAAATCAAAATCAAATATAAGTAGAAGTTTAACATTTTTATCTTTACAAAAATAATCTATAGCATCAAATAAAATTTCTACAAATTCACCCAGGTATATGTGCTTCTTATGAATTAATCTAATAGACGGTAAAATATTATATTAAAAAAATAGGAAACCAAGATAAAGACAAAGGAACATTGAAATGAAAATATTAAGATTTATAAATTTTTACCTGCCATGTAAATGTCATAAAGAATTTGTTTAGGGTCAAACCATCCCTCGTCTTGCTTTTGGGCAAAGTGATTGTCCGAGAGGACATGGAGAGTTTAACAACCTCTGACCAGCTGACCTTGTGGAATTTCTAAGCATGTCCGTCATACATTTTCATCGGGGATATAGTGTCACTTTTAT
Source organism: Phorcus lineatus (assembly GCA_921293015.1). Classification (NCBI taxonomy): domain Eukaryota; kingdom Metazoa; phylum Mollusca; class Gastropoda; order Trochida; family Trochidae; genus Phorcus; species Phorcus lineatus. The sequence continues at coordinate 43,642,750 of OV121092.1, read as the reverse complement.
TTATCCACAGATATAAAGTTAAATTAGGGTATGCTCATTAATCACTTATACCATACTAATATATCACCTGTATACTTATATATCTGCGATTTACGTTTTTATTAATAATGATTGATGATTTGTTTACAAGTTGATCTGCTATATAAGAATGGTCCTTTCTGTTCAAATCCAATACACTATAATGATCACTCCTCAATCAACGATCATCTTCCTCTTTGCCTTTATCGGCGTTGCATATTCTGCAAGTAAGTCATTTTTGTATATATGCATTTAATTGGTGTCCCTTCGACTTGAAACGTTTTCAAAATGAAGGTTTGAGGTATCATGTAATACGTTCGATGACAACGAAAATGAAGTCCTAGGTTATAATTATGATTTTGATCGGAAAATCTAAATCTAAATGCCCTTCAAAGACACTTCAACACTGTCCAGAAAAATTTCGAAGGAAAGGGATATCCATTATAGGCCGAGTAGGTCTAACTGAAGATTGATAATTGTTTCCTTGCACTTTCTAACATCACAGACAATAATAATAATAATAATAATAATAATAATAATAATAATAATAATAATAATAATAATAATAATAATAATAATAATAATAATAATATTCAGTATTTATAAAGCGCCCTATTTGACATACTAGTAAATCACTCTAAGGTGCTTCACAATCATAGTTCTGGGTCTACTTGGCATATTCACATTTGAACAAATGGGTTTTAATGTTCTGTTTGAAAGTCTCTAATGACGATGATGACCTAATATGGACAACTCAAGAAGATACAGTTAGCAAAGGACTTCAGTAGCATTGAAGTATGTCATCCTTTCTTGTCTTGTATCTGGATCACGCACTGTCAAGTCATCAAAGTAACAACAATACAAGAATATCTGTCTGGCGGAGATTGATGTAAACGTTATTTATTTCTTAGAAGAGTGCCAAACTTATGATATTGATTGATATTGGATAGGATAGGATATTTTGCCACGTATAAAGATCAATTTACAGTTTATGAAGCATTTCCAATGTCTCAATTTGTTACAGCTCCGACTGACTGTACAGGCACCCAGTGTGGAATAGGGGGTGAATGTCTCATTATCTCACCCACTCTTTCTAAGTGCACTTGTTACAGAGGCTACATAGTCAATGACACCAATTTTGAGTGTGCGGGTAAGTCATTATCGACTGTAAGACAACCCAAAGTAGATATTATCATGGAATGAAGAATGTTTTATTGAATAAAGATTATTCAATATTGGAAACAGTATAGCAGTCTATACTGAAAAGGCGGTATTGTCGATAATAAAGTTGTGATGTTCCAAAAAACTCCCTGTCTCCTTAAACATTTAGTCTGCCAAGTAAAAAATTCAATATTGATAATACACAAGCATATACAACAACATTGCTAGTTTTGTCTTTGATGCTGGTGAGTATGGATTTCTGAATGGTCATTTCCGTTATATTTGATTCTCAAAACGACACTGGAAACGAATAATCCGGAGTAATATCCTCATAAGGAGCTTTCTGAGAGTATAGAACAAATCTACTACCCTCTAATGGATTATTTTATTCCAAAGCTTTCTTGGCCGATCCAACTTGAGGAAATCCTCAGTAAGAAAAATGAAGAGCTTTAGGGATATTGAGCTTTTTTGTTGAATAAATTCTTCAGATGTGCACCTTTTACTGAACAAAAAAGTTTTGACACCACATTTCTTGATTTAGACATCAATGAATGTATCTACCCGAATGCTGCGTTGTGTAAAAACGGAAGGTGTCTGAACGTGGAAGGGAGCTACAAGTGTCAGTGTAAGCAGGGATTCGTTCCTGGATTCCCTGATGGCAAGAGTTGCATGAGAAGTGAGTTGTCTCCCTTTGTCGAACCACAACATAAAGCAAAGTGCACATTGTAATAAAGTCATATGAACAATTAGATCACATTAACACAAAGAAAAGAGCACAATAATATACAGTGTTTGAGCGATTTATAGAAAAAGTCAAAAAATGGAATTTTACTCCGGAATAGGATATTAGATAGAAATAGAACAAGATATAGAAAGAAGAGTCAATTGTTTGGTTTGTAACAGATTTCACTGCGTCTGCGAGTTATACTTAAACAAATTTGGTAATGACATAGGTTACCGCGGTCGCAGAAACACACATAGAGTCTGAGAGAGTTGAATATGTTTATCTATGAAAACCTTGGGTGAGATAAACATATTATTGTCACAGGTAGGATTACTTTTCGTATGTATTTAACTCATCTAACTTTGTGTATTCACAGGAAGGGAGACGGGATTCTTCGGGATACCCTGGTACTACCTGGCCTTTCTTATCGGACAAGCCTGATGCTTCGTGAGGTAGAAGAAGTTCACAGACAAGTCCGTATTTAATCGTCTGCGTAGTTAACGAAACCGTGTTAATAAATATACTCCGGTCAAAGGAACTGTTGTGTGTTGTTTTCGCAAAAAAATTATTTTATTCAAGCATATAAATTATACGCTTTTTCTGCAGAACACAACTAGAGAAAGAACAAATCTGCTACTTGAAATTATGAAAGATATTTATGTTATGATGTTTAGATGATGATAATATTCGTAATGACACAGTTATTGTTTGACGTTTTAAGAGTAGTACCTTAAGATTTACAGGATTAACTTTTTGCAGACAAAAGACATCTCTTTTCCCTAATAGATGAAATTTATCACCGAGTCGAAGCTGTTACGGTTTAATAGAGCTATTGGTTAAACACTGCATCCGTGGACACATATGCACATAAGGTTATAAGACTATTTTCGTTAAATTCAAAACAATTCATGCAACGACCCATCATTTAACATCCATTGGACAAGGTATTTTCCGCACGGGTGAATTCGTAGACACAACCCAGCAAGATCTACCATGCATTCACATAACAAGCCGTGGCTAACTCTGCAGTGTCAAAGTGATGTCTTTCCCCACAGAACCATGTATGCAATTGCAAAAATCGAACATGAATTACTCTAAGGTATGAGCTTTAATTTCCCTTCATGGAATGACAGACAAATAACAGACTGTACTCCAGTGAATTGTTAACCCTTTATCTGCCCGACAGACGATGTTTTGCCTATGGCTCGTATAATAAACATTTTATTCCGGAAATATGATATACATTATAGGGAAATACGCTTAGTGAAACGCTTCTTTATTCGCCAGAAGGTACTCAATACCGAAAAATATAGGTGTTGTTTAAAACAAAGAACGATTGAAAATACACATGGAAAGTATTTTACCATAACGCATTTGTATTCACCTAATCGAAACAGAATAGATGAGGTAACACCGTTTTTATAAGTGCTTTTTAATTTCTTGGCGTCTTTAAAGAACAATTCAATTTATGCTGAAACAATCTGGTTAATGCAATGTAAATGGAATTGGAAGAGCATATTGTCTTCTTAGCCATTTTCCAGCGAAGTTTGATTATCACCAACTTCTAATGATATTACAATTCTTCATTGTATGAACTGCGACCAATTACTCCTCTAGAACATCGTCTTTAAGTTTTGTGACTCCCGTTCTGCTGAAGATGAGATTCATTTTTTTTATCATTTGCACACTTCATTCAGATATACGATACATTTTTCTCATCGAGATCTCATCACCAGTTGGACCAACAAGCTATTTCAATAATGAATAACACATAAATGTTTAAACAGTGGCAGCACTTGTTCGTCGGTCATAGGATGTAATATTTAAGTATTCTTCTTCCTATGAAAGGACAATCTTTTACAGTACTGGATAGGTCTTTCTATGACATTCATGGCAGACACTCAAATGCCACTTTTAAACACATGAAAAACGACAGTTTGCTATGTATGATTACGTGTAGAACGAATCAAGTGCCGGGACGAGATTTGTTGTGCACCATGCACACTGTAACAGTGTCATTATAATCCAGGTGTGTAAAAGATTTGTTCTAAATCATTGAACTTGAAAGGACCAAAGGTATGCATTATGATACATGTATCCTATTTATGTTATAAATGAGCTTGAATTCAATACGAAATAATCTTACATGATACAATGCACTTGTTGATAAATTGTAGCCTACTGCTATTACTAAACACTGAAGAGTTTCTTTGTATAATTGTAAAAATCATAAATTTTAATATTACTGAATTCATAGTTCGTGCATGTATTCCTTTCTTAGCCTTATATAGCACCCGGGGGTCACTGTAAAAACTAAACTTGCTTTAACTTGCAGACCATAAAAATATATGTATATTGCAAATACCCTTACCAAGAAAAACACCCGCATTAATACATTATAGAGATTTGAATAAAGGATTGATTGATTTTATATATACACTTTGTAGTGATTATGTTATTCCATTCTCTCACAAAGAGGGTACTGAAATAAACTTCCTCAAGTTAGAAAAATTACACAGATAGCACATTTTGTTCTAGTAATACCATTGGTGACAATCAAATTATGCAATAAGACACGGTAACTCGTGTATGCAACTCTACAGTTTGCTAAATATAACGAACGGTATTCCTGTTGAAAATGTCTCCGCTAGGTAGTTTTGAATGTGTGGACCAGAAGTTATACCTGAAGATATACGTTTAGTACACTGTAGAGGGAAGGTGTAAATAGAGGATAACAAATAGGCACATGTCAGTTAGTGTCCATGACCATATTATTGCAACTAGCTATTCGGCGGGTACATATCCCTCGGAAATGAAACATGAAATAGGATTAATTTATATATGACTCAATGTAATGTTATATTTCATTCGTTTTGATTGATGTCCATGAATATCAGAGCATTAAGATTACTTTTTCTTGACAGCATTCATGCAACAATCAAATACACTTGAATAAGGAGGATTCGTTCTTTTGGGTGACATTGAATTAACAAAATTGGTTACATGTGATGTGTGAATACTGATTTTTTCCAAAGATTTTTTAATTTTTCTTATCAACATGGGTGCAGATTGCAAAAAAATTGTACCTTAAAGGTACAACAAACGCTTTACTAAACACAGATTCATCCCGAACTTCCACTCCCAGAGTGTCAGTGTACCATGAACCTACGTTCTCGCTTGTAAAATGTTAACCTCTTCTGAATTTTACCTGACAATGTCATACCTGAACCACATTGACCATAACCTCCTTCAGGTAATGGTCAGGATGACCGATCACATTATATGAATGAAAAATAATAAACCTTTTCTTTATTAGCTATATATCTTAAAGGGGCAGTTGCACGATTTTTCAAAATAAATAAAGTCATCAAACCAGAACGAATTCTACGGGTTGCAAGACAGTGGTCTTTAATCAAATGAGCAATTCTTAAACGAATGTCAAGCTATACAAATCCATTTCCAACGATCAAAAGGGTTCTTCAGATACTGGATTTTTTCTACGACTACGGATGACCCGATTAAATATTGAGCTGATTGACCTTAAAAAGCAAATGCATTTGTCATAAACTAATGCTTTTCAGGTAAAACCTGACTAAATAAAGATAAATGTTTTCTACTGCGACTACAAGCGCCTTTTCAAATATGACCCGAGAAAGTCATGACTCGGTCGGGGTGATCTAGGGTCGTGTCAGGTCTTCAGGTCGCACCATAATGTCACGATGACCGATGGACATTTATACTGGACATGACACCTTGTTCATATTGTCAAAGGATGACGTTTTGAATTTTGGTTTATTGTCCTATAAAACATAACTTGATATATACTGTGCTAATTGATCATATATATGACACTGGCAAAGAGAATACTACATTTTGATATTCATATGCAAGTTTTTATCACGTATTCAATTAATTGATTTATAATGTATTCATAGAATGAAAACAATACGTATAGGTAAAGGTCTCACACTTTCATTGAATCATGTATTTTCATTGATTATAGTTTACTTATATGTGAACAACTTCTCCTCTGATGTAGTCTCGTGTTATTCCAAATGAAAGCATTCAAAACAGAAGGAAAATAGAAGGAACAACGAGAATGGCTTTTACTGTAATGTCCCAGTCCAATGGCCAACGTCGAAAATGTTAAATATTCTGTAATTTTATTTGGCATTAAAGCATGGTTTGATTTTTGCGAAGTAATTGGAACAATAAAATCCAAAAAAATTCCAAAAAGAAATTTAAAGGGGCTTAAAGTATATATTGTTCGAGTCAAATATGTCACACTCTGAAAACTATTGACTGTATCTGAGAATTGCCGTTTAATTGCTTATCAGATCAGTAAAGTCAGAATGAACAGCTTAAAGTTGTGATTCGTAATCGAAAACCAGACAGTGGCACACTCAAACGTAATGTCGGAAACTTATTCACATCAAACACAACGACAAATATTGAATAGTAATGTTTAGCATATAACATAACATAGTAAATTGTAAAATTAGTAAAAAGCACATTGAACGGAGATTTTCAACCGTGTAAGAAAAATATTGCTATTTCCTAGCTATTATTGAAAACAAGTCAATACAATAAATTTTGCAATTAGGGGATAAATATGTGAAATTTTCGACATGACTTGAACTTTACGAAGTACATAATATATATTTTCTATTAATTAGCTATCCTGCGAAATCCGCAACATACTCTGTGTCGCTTTAATGTGTTTTTCTTCACATGCCACTATAATCCTTGAAACGTTTTATCAGTACGTAAAATGCAACAAGCGATAGATATATTGATAATGAAATGTAATAGACACAAAATTGCCTCTAAAGAATAGTTCTCCATTTTAAGATTTACCGTATAAACGTAAGAATCAACACACAAAGTAGTCATGCGACGTCTTATAATCAAGTGATCAAGTATTTGATGATAATAGTTAATACATAACATATATCAAATATATACATAACGCATTAGAACGACAATTGTACAACCAATCGATATTGCTAAGCATGGCAATAGAAATTAAGATGAAAATATCTAAGGATGTTTTCTTTTGACCCTTCTCAATAGATATACAAACAATCGCTGCATTACAAAGAAAACATCATGACGTAGGGTTACCATTCATAAGAATTTGTCAAACATCATTCATATGAAAGATATTATAGATCTTTTAATATATTTTAATGTAATAAAATAACTGCACACGCCCGCCTTTCTTACTTTAGAGAATTGAATACTTCAACACTCTTGAGTGCATTTTGAACTTAAACGACCTGATGTCCTTTAGGTCTTGACCACGGATACTTGGCCAACACGAGGGACACGCTCATAGACTTCTCAACCAATATTTAATTTTGAATGACATCTTTTACTAGCTTGTCATAGTCAGAGAAATAATTATTTTTTATCATCGAAATAAACTTTTGACCTTAACAAAAGGTCACTTTCTAGTTGTAAGTGAATTATTTTTTTCGAAAATGATTGATTTGAATATGTGTGGTAAAGTGTATATAAGCAGAACATACTAGGTTATTCTTCACAATTCTCAATCTACCCGAGAATCTCAAAAAAGCAAAATGTGCAAAACTCTCATCCAAGCGTTTGTCCTAGTTCTAGTGGTGGGAACAACATATACAGCAAGTGAGTAGCTCAACCTTGTTTTTGTATTCAACTTAATCCATTCCAAAATAATGTTATATATAAAACACCGTTTTTAAATGGACAATTAAAGGAAAAACTTAATAATTATCAGTACAATACAAGATTCATCTAAAATGATTCTTTCGTGTTACACTTATATTTTCTACTTCGATTTAATTCTTGGGAAATGATTTACTTGTTTGAACACTCTTAAAACCATTTAACTTTCTAAATTATTGTTACATTACTTTTTGTAGCATTGTTACAAGTTATACATTCATAAAAATTAGTCGTCTTTCTTTGGTAACCATTTTCAGAACTACTTTGAAAGATTTTGATACCTTTTGTAACATGTTTGACCGTTCTTTTTTTCAGCCCCAACAAACTGCAAAGCTTTCCCATTTTGTGGAATTGGCGGGCAGTGTATCGAGGAGGCAATTCCAACCAACAGCAAGTGTGTGTGCTACCAGGGTTATCGACTCAGTCCAGTCACCTTCCAGTGTGAAGGTAAGTCATCTGCTAAAATCACTGAAATATTGGAAATAAATTATTTACACATTTTCATATAACGAAATTAAAACAATGACGATTTTTTTCTGAAGTGCGATTCATTGATATTGACCAGGCATCAATTCGCTCAAGACTCAATGTATACACTTAATAATTCAATAATATAAATTGCAAATTCATGTATTTTGGCTTTGAACAACTTTGGGAATTGAGAATATTGGAATACCTCTACGATCTAAGTTAATGCCTTATTTACAAATTAGTTCAGTTTTACAGACGTAGTCGTAAGGTTTTTTTCTCAAAATCCTTTTTCGCCTTTCGAGATAAAACAATGACTTTAAGATTATGTCGTTTCGCCAGTAGAATTTCGACAATTCCCTGTTATCATCAACCACATAACAATACGCATCAGAAAGCCATGATGACATTAAAACTATGATGACGTCATAATGATATGACGTCACCACATTTGAAGTCAAATGGCTCTAGTGTGTTCAGTATGTTACAGTTTTTATTGAAACATTTTTGAATTATTTCCTCAAGATATAAAGAATGTGCATAGAATTAGAACTTATTGAAAGTATCTACAGTCTATAGATCATCTTATTCCAGATATAGACGAGTGTAACGTTACATCAGCTGCAGTCTGTCCGCGTGGAAGATGTCACAACATGGACGGTACCTACAAGTGTATCTGCCCCCCTGGTTACGCTCCCCACTACCCAGACGGCAAGACGTGTGAGCGAGGTGGGAGACATTCTTTTGTGGAAAATCCTCTTTTTTGCTTAAGCAACTCAATTTCAATTGCATTTATTCTTTTTAAAAAAAGTAACATAATTTCTAGCGGATATTGTAGTAAAAACGTAGTAAAGGCATAGCAAAAGCTTTACTGGGACAATTCTTTCGATTTCTTTTGTTATATTTTGGATGAAGTGAAATGATTCAGCATATGCTGTATATATTACCAACCTGGTAGGTGTTCAAATACTTTTATTGGTAAACATATATGTAAACTAAATGTCCCTCGAGTTTCTTTTTTTAAGAATCCTTACGAGCCATTCCTTCAATACATCGCAGTCCTCAAGAATACGGATGCATTGTAATTTATATTCTAAATCTTGAAAATAATCTCAAATAATCAAGTGCAAAGTCATTTATTTTTTTATACATAGAGTCGAACATCACTTCTATAACCCATATGTCAATGTCACACTTATCAACAAATGACACTTAATAATTTGTAATTATTTCACAGTTTTCCAAAACAACGGAATATTTGGACGCTTCAACCTGTGGCAATTGCTTCTTCTGTTTGGAGGAGAATTGTAATTTCTTCGTCAACAATGTTCAAGAGTTCGAACCATTTCCAAAGTCCATTTGTATGATGGCAGCCTCTACGTGTTTCTCTTGTTTGATTATGAGTTTGGTATTGCACTGCAAACATTTCCAATAAAAAAATTGGCCAAAACTTTTTAGTTTGTTTTATTTTGACCATAAACTTTATTGGGTTTAAAAAGGGTTTATGTTGTCCAAATTTTTAAACTGCTCTCTAAACCTTTCTTGAGAGAATGGGTCAAGCTTGTCATGGTTTTTTTATTCGAAGCACTGAAATTAGCTTGGAAGAATAATAATATTGGGGGACTGAAGAGAGTTATTAGTGAGATAAATCAATTGTCCTTTATATCATAGCGACCAGAAAAGTTATAACGTCATTTAAACTGATGATTCATCGTCAGATCTTGTACCACGCAAGTTAATTTCAAATTTGCGAAACAGATGGAAGTCGCTTGGGTCCACATCTGGACTGTAAAGGATGGTTAAGTTGGTCAAAACACATTTTTTAAGTGCAGCCTATGCAATACGACTCTGGTGCACTTGACCGTTGTCATGAAGAAGCATAGCTCCGGCAGTCAACATGACGCGCCTCTTCGTCTTGAATTTTTCTATATCATTGATGTCACCACTTGTCAAGATCAACTGTTGGCACCTGTCTAGAGCATGCATGATCCAGGATTAATAAGTTGAACATGAGTAAATGAATTAAGATGTTTGACAATCATTAAACACGCCCGAAGACATGATGTCCCATTTTAGTCTATGTAAAACAATACAATAACATTTTCAAGTTATGAAGACTTGAACTGAATGATTCCAACATCAATAACGCAATTGACCTCTTGCGACACCACTGTACACGTTGTTCAAAAGACGTTATCAAACATCAGATAACGTTACCCTGTATACTTCACAACTTTCTGTAAGTGCCAGTTGAAGCTCATTAACGTTTGGCAGAGGCTAAATATCCTATCTCGGACTTGTGCTGATCAAACACAATCGACAATCATTGTAGGCACTCCCATGTAGAATTTCCCTGCACTTAATCTTCTCAACCTTGTCCATGTGCTGATCGTTCGACCAAATTTTGATGCCACCGCTGACGTCGCCGTCAGAAACCGGTCACAGAAGTAAAAGATCCGGTTGTAGCGGTCCTCTTGTTAGCTCGTGAAACGCTGCCTTTGTCGTGATTTGTCCAATGTTCGCTCTGTATGTAACCCCGGGAATAATCGAGGAATTGTTACGGGAGTGAAACTGACCGTTCGTGCAATATTTGCTTACGAGTTCCCATTTTTGACCAAAAACGTGCCTCACTCAAGTTTCTCCTAGGTTAAACATGCCAATACTGCAATCTTCGTATGTTATGTGACACAGAAACGTTTACTTTCTCCAACTGCTTATTTCTTGGAACTACCAGCCAATGAACATCCCTTTAGACCTGATCTGAACATGCTCTCGAATTTCACACTACGAACCTACTCTTTATTGTTTACAGTATATAGGTCGACTCTGGTGTGGAGAAAAGATTTAAATATTGCTAGCATCAGTCATAAATGTTTAAGATGAAATTCAAATTCTTTAGTAAGAACCTGTAAATGGTGATGATGTGGCAATCTTATGAAAAAAACGTTTCTTGGTCGTGACCATTACGCATAAAGAAGTCCAATAATGATTTTGTCAAATTCATAGTTTTTATATGGAGGATACTAAACGACCTTCCATTTAATACCTTTTTTATTAAACGAGTTAATGATTAAGTATAAAACGAGCGAATTCGAGTTTGATACCAAATCATTAACGCGTTTAATGAAAATAGTATCAAATTGAAGGAAGTTTAGTATTCTGTTTAGTACTTGGCCTCAGTAATCAAGCATGATTGCCGAAAGTGTACTGAACGAAACATGTCCGCGACGTCACAGCCACAAAAAGATATTGACGTCATACCTTAAGGGGTATTACACTAGTGAAATATCGCTGTATAAATATTACACTGCAGTATCTTACACGAGCAAGTAATAAACACAACTATGCTTGCTTATATGATTAAGGTATATTGTCAGCTGAATAAATCATGTTTGCTGCACGACACATAACGACTACTAGTGAAATTGTAATCGGGAGATCAGCAAAATGTTTTTTTGGTTTAAAGATACAGAATTCTTACATTTTCGGCTGACATCTGATATTTAACCGCACTAATGCACGCCAATATTTCGTAAACACAACAAATGCACAGATACTGCATATCTCTCGAAATTACCCACTATCCTCACTCAAGTAATCTACCTTGTACGTTATTTAACAAATATTTACGTATTCAGGTAGTAAAGTGGATTTTTAAAGGCCGGAAGTATTTAATGTTACGTTACATTAAATCTGCATGAACTACGATATCGGAAATATTAAAATTTTGCTCATAACCAGAAAAGCGGAAACGGCAGCCGCTATGGTAAATCTAAAAAAAAAATGCTAATACTGTGTTATTAAATCGGTTAATTTACAACATTGCTTTCATAAAACATTTTTCATGATTTCTTGTCAGTTCAGAGTCTAGGTAAATTCAATAGCTGCACACAGTACTAGTTCAGCCGTTTCCAAGTGTCAATAACTTATCCGTTTTGTGCACAGTTAACCATAGATTTTTATATGTCCAAGCCGACATCGGCTGTCTTAACGTTTTCATTGTTGATTGCAGGTAAATTGTAAAGAATGTTTAGTATTTTATTGCATCGATAGAAAGTTTAAGCGAACTTCATAAGTCCTCGTAAACCTTGAAATAGCCAATTTAAACCGTAAAAGCGTGCACTAGTGCCTTTCAGCCGATACTTACACGTGTATTCTAATATTAAAAGTTAATACCTCATGTCTTAGATCAATGGTTTATCTACATTTCATTATAGTTTCGGTCCTAAATATAGTCGGAAATGTAGTCATTTACAATATTCAAGCAGCCATAAGTAAACTATATCTACTTTGAACATTTCGTCTCCAGCTAGTTGCCAGAACTATTAACCCCTATTCAACAAAAAGGAGCTACATGAGTTATCATGAAATTAGGAGTCGAAATTAACACAACCCATGTCTCTGGATCAAATACAATGTAAATATTAACTCCAATAAATCTTAATAGTTATGATAACTTATGATTCGCTGAAGGGATTATTCATAAGTTTACATGCGAGCTTTCCATAGAAACTATATTTTGACGATACTAATAAATCTAATTGTAGTTTATCTAACGAAAGCCACACGCTGATTGGTCAGATTGCTCATTTAAGATAGTGAACATTGGTAACATTGACAAATTTATGATTTACGTTAAAAAGATACATATTTTGGTCGATCCGAACACATATAACAATTGAGGATTGATATAACTTTTGAGAATAATGTCAATCCCAAATAAAACAATATTAAAGTCATGTTTGTAGAATAACTAATTACACCATCCCCCGTGTACTAAAATGAATTTGATAAAATTCAGAAAACTCTTGTAAGTTTCAGCCGAATCCACCAATAAAATTGCTTTGATTTACATTACTCTTTTAGTGGCATTGTAGAAGTTGTAGTAGTAATGAAGAACATGATTTTATGGATATTAAAATTTCTTTAATAATAGATTCAAATGATTGAAAACGGTACAAGGAGCCATACCGAAACGTCGCAAATCTGTAAATAAAGAACTTTAAAATCCATAAAATCGTTTACTTCATTTGAATTACAGTGTTTAGAAAATTTGACTGAATGTCTGATGGCGACATTTCAGAAACGGCGTCCTTCTTCCCAATAGGGCCTACCTACTGGCTGTAGTAACAGGCAGCTTGAATGAACATAGTGATGTTTTGACGGTTTTGTATGTAACCATTACATGTTAACGTAAATGTATATATCTTAAAACATAATATCACAACTTCCATTCATACTTTATTCAACAAAAGACAATATATCCCTCTTGTTTAGCCCATGACATCCATCAGTTAGGCTTCAAATGGAAAGATTCTTGCCAACAAACGACACTCTATCCGCTGTCGCTGCAATGCTGAAAGCAAAAAATATTGATAAAGAATTGGGTTTTTTCCGGATTGAAATATCTAAATCATCCTACAACAAATAGACGAAGAAATTTTCTAAAACCTGATATCAATAAACATAGAAAAAAAATATATCGATAGACCATAAATTGATAATAATATAACGCAAATAGCAATACTTAAAAATGCGATAAACAGAACTGTACATAAATATAACGTTTATCTTGTTTTTGTTATGTTATCAATTACGGATATGAAAATATAACAAATAATATATTCCATATTGAATTATCAGAAGCGTTATTATTGCGATAGCGACATTGTAATTAAGGTAGATTTTCATCATAAAGGAACATCAATCAATGAGAAAAAAGATGCTACAATAATTCATTTACAGAAACTGCAATGGCAAAAGGTTGTCATAAGGTTTCAATTGACGCGTAAACTATCCAAAAAGAAGAAAAGATTAAGTATATTACCTTGTATGCCTCCGGGTTGACTAAGGAGTTGCAACCTTAAAAGTGCCCCTACACCTTCGCCTCCTAAAGCAGTAATAGCTGCCAAACTTTCTAATCCAGTGCTACTTCCTGCTCCTATTCCGGGTAACCCCCCAGTTCCTCCTAATCCAGGCAAACCTCCCGTTCCTCCTAATCCGGGTAACCCTCCAGCTCCCCCCGCTGTTTGTAATCCACCCGCCCCTCCAGGTCCGAATGAAGTCACTGGCAAAAATGATAAAAGTTCGTATAAAATACTCATTAATAGCCGATGGATTTGATATTATGAAATCGTGACAAAACATTACGTTTAGAAGAACGTTCAGCAGAACATTAACAGGGACTTATTTCTCATATGTGAACATGTGCAGAGATCACTTTTGTTTCCCAACGTTTGTTTCAACATGTTTGCTTCGTTTTTGAGTTCATAAGGCTATAACGATTAATTAGAGTTCATGTCTCTGAGGTCAGCTGGAATGAAATGGGCTCTAAATGCTTTTGCCATGTTCAACAATTCCTCGGTATTAGTTAAAAGCAAAATGAAGTTAAGATACCAAACCATTCAAAAATCTTCCAAATATCTTTAAAATATGCTTACCATGGCCGATGAGTGCGACTGCTAAAACAGGGAAGAGAGGAGCCTTCATCATCGTGAATTTGTGGAGTTGTGCTCAAAGGAGAGTTCCGATGTGTTTGAAAGCTTGTATCTAAACTCGCTTTATATATTGTATTCCCATGATAGTTTTCTTATTTTGAATAAACTTATCAAAAGTTCAGTTCAGCTTAAGGACAACGACCTTCGGAATAATCGACATTGATTAAAACGTCTATGACAATTCATCATTTTAAATTGAATTTACAGGGTGAAACGCTTGAATCGTGAGTTCAAGTATTCCAAAGTTCACATTATAAAGAATATATGTACTTAACAAGTTGAAGTTTCATGACCCCGTGTCCACCAGAGCTAGGTCAAATGAACAAGAACGTGACACATGAGCACATATGAAGCATACGGGTTGAAAATAATAAACAACATGTTATATTCAAAACTTGTTAAACGTAATGAATTTTCTTAATTTGTGGAACTAAATTGCACCCTAGTTGAAAGTATCTGGATAAAAATAAAGTTATATAACTCACGATTTTAGAAAAATTTTTAATACAATTTGTGCATCAAATATAGGTATTCTTGAAAATTAAACAAATATTTTACGAAAGATTGACAATGTGATTAAAGTTAATTGCTTTATTCGTATTAAAATTATGTAAAAATAGTACTTAAAATATTAAGTTCTATTCATTATCAATACCTTTAAGATTAGAATGAGTCAACATGTGCTCATGTGTACTTAAAGTAACAGCGTTTTTGCTAGAAAATCGATAGGATGCTGAAACAGAAACGATATGCAAGAGATGAAAATGTATTTCCACTTTACTAGTTTTTATGTTCTGTTACGTTTAGTGTTATGACTAAATATTTGTGTAAAGTAGTATTTTTCCTCTTTTCTTAAATCTTTATCACAGTTCGGATCCAAACAACCAAAAGAGCAGTTGAAAGATTCTCACATTTTCGAAGAAACCGCCGGTGCTTTGTCCTGAAGAGAAAATGTGTACTTATGTTTTATATGAACAGGTTTATATTACCATGCAAATCATATAATGCTTGCATTATAAAAATGAATACAATTCAAATCGTTTTCCGAGTTATATATAAGTTGATAAATCATGTATGATAAAGCTGATCAACTGGGTTGGATAAAATAGTATCGTAACCGTCTGTCTAAAATGATCACACAAGTCGATCAAACTGATTAAAACGTTTGGTAGTAGCCATTAAGGTGAAATTTATCCATTTATTTAATATTCTAAAATGATATCAAGTTCACAAAAGCACTGCAGTTACAACACCATGTAAAAGGTATGTTGCCACAAAGTAACCAAGGAAAGTTGTGTACGTTTCTTCTTGTGGATAAAATAAATATTTTAAGATAGAAGAAACTATATCACGTTTTTGGCATGTTTTCCCGTCTGGATGGTGAGCGACATATCCTCCTTGGCAGATACACTTGTAGGTTCCATCCATGTTGTAACATCTTCCTCGACGACAGAGAGCTGCAGTGGACTCCCTACATTCGTCTATATCTTTAAATAATGATAATAATAATAACAATAACAATAAAAATGATGATGATGTATTACACACATCATATCATATGTAACCATATGTACCAACAACTAATTTATAAGGGTGTTCACACCAAAATGTCCAAAAAAGTTTTTTTGCTTGATACTTGATATTTTTGTCTACGATTACAGATAATAGGTATAATTAAATGTTTGACCCTCTGAAATTATTCTATCTCGCGAAAACATATATTTATTTGAGAACATATTAAGTAATTATTTGCAAAAGAAAATAGTAAAATAAATAAATAACACCAATATCACCCTCTGTGGCCGAATTATTGGGAATTCATGATTTTGATCAAATCGATATACTCGGAAGCATCTAAAGAATTCGTAAATGTCAGTCCAGAAAATCCTACCACTTTTGTATACGGCGACTGTTGAAGATACGCGCTTTAACCATGCAATGTGTCAAACTGTCAATTATTAGTTGAAAATGAAAATCTAACAGCTAACGAGTTGTATGTAGAGAAAAGACGAGGGTCTTGTAAATCCACTTGTATAAAATATCCAATATGTTCCCGTAATATACTTATTAAATTATTATGTTTATTAATAATATTGAGAAATATTAAAGGCAGATGGAATAAATTTCATATATTGTATCGTTGTAACTAAGCATGACAAACTCTATCTATCTACGAACTTATCAGAAATGCAACATTGTGGCTATAAAGAAAAGTACTCGAAATGCCTTGACTTGACTTAATATGACTTGAAAAAAACATGCTACTGCCACTTTAAAGTGTATATCAAAATTAATATTCTCATCAAGAAAATTTTTGATTCATATATCTTATTAGATAATACGACCTACCTTCACACTGAAATGTAACTGGACTTATTCTGTAGCCCTGGTAGCAAATACATGTACTGTTTGGCGGCTCTTCAGCAGTTATACATTGTCCTCCGATGCCACAGTATGGATAGGAATTACAATTTGTCTGTGCTACAAGAAAAGTATGAAAACATTCAAATCACGATATCAACAAACATACCTGTCTTCCATAACATTTCTTTAATCATCATTGATATGAAAAATTATTTCTGTTTACTAAATACGACATCTCATCGATGATTACTCATACAGACAACCAAAATTGACAAGAGTGGAAACATGCATTGCAATTATTAAAATGAAAGAAATTTAAATCCCAATACCAAAATTTTGCTTCGAACGATCTGGAAAATACAGTGTTTGAAACCTTAATAAATGAAAAACCTCTAAGGCAATCTAGCCTCAGTTTTGGAACGTTCAAAACAGTGACAGGAAGAAAGAAGAAAGAATATATACTTGCTGCAAATGCTTGTCCAATTACCATAAGCAGTACATATATCAATATAGGATTCATGTTCTGTAGATGTGTAAAGAACAACTTTGAAATAAATAGCTTCTCTTGACTGTTTGAACTCAATTTTCGATTCATTTATCTGCAGATCGATTAAAGGGATTATTTATGACATGAATTATAAATCAAGATAACAATACAGTTTTAGCTGTCTGGGAAGTTCATTTCTCAAAGGAATGATAATCGGCATAGATCAAAAACTATTTTATAGACTTGACAAATTAATTGATGTCTAATAAGCAAACTAAAATGAGTACTTAGTATATACTTTTTTGATACTGAGAAAATACAAAATTGACAGAAAAAAATCTAAATATTATTATAAAATTGCACCGCTGCAAAAAATGATGATTATGTTATTAAAGGTTTTATTTGGAATTAAAAATTGTATATAGTTCATGTATCTTATAAGTCTCTTGATAACACACTTGGACTTGAAGATTCAGCTAATCAGGTTAAAAAAATACATTGGTTTGTCAGAATATTTTCAAGGTATCAAATTAATTGTTTGAACTAACCATGCCCTTTTGTTTTCATGTCATTAGATTGGACAGACTATTATGGCACAGCGTAAATTAAATGTAATTACCTTGTGAACGCTCACTCTAGCAATTGCAGCAAAAGGACTCAATTTGTACCAGTGTACCCCAGTAGGTCACAAACCTGATACAAATACCGAGGTAGAAACATACAACTCAGGGAGTTCGAGGCTCATAAGGTATTTGTCATGGACAAAAACGCATCTGGATTCTATAGTTTCAATCTATTACGTGCGCTGATCTGAATTCAAAAAGTTATATAAGATATCTTTGAGCTGGCATATTCATTTAAAAATTACAACTAAATGATAATTACTTGTTAGATTTACGTATTAAGCATAAGCCCATAGTGAGGTATGTGCTATGGGGTTTAACGCCGCTTTCAAGAATATTTCACTGATATCGTTGATGATAGTATTATTGCAGGGAGAAAGCCCGCAACACAAGTATGGTTATGCATTGCGGAGAAACCTGCGAGCATCGGCTGAAAGTAGCGAACCAAGGGTGGTACTGCGCTGAAATTCAGTGTAGCATTGCACCCAAATCTTACTGCTTGTAGAACAGTTCTCTACTGTAGAGCCCTGACGGGTTTCATAAGCCAATAAAATATCTTTTGTGATGTCTTTGTAGCGACTGAAATGGAGTAGCATGGGTAATAAAGTATCACATATATGATTGTATCTAATGACAAATTTGTGTGAAACCCTTGCTCTAGGTCGATCAAAGAATTGAATCTCGTTTTATAAAAGGCATATGACACACTCCCTCGTAAATCAATTACTATATATTTTCTCGCTGCTTATATGATGTGATATTGAATTTAAAAACGCACATAAATATTGTTTTCTCAGGAGTTCGTAATGGTTTTGATTGTACTTGCGCTGTTGTTATTGCAAGTTAAGTGTAAATGCAGTATGGCGAGAATGTAAGCGATGACGTTGTAGTTTAAACTCAGAAGTCAATATTCAATATGACCAAACATATTCTTTCATACCTCATTCCTTAACTTAGCAGTTGTTACCTCGGGGAGTGACATTGGGTCGAAAATGCGAAAATTCAAAGTTCTCTATCAGTTAACCACATTTTTTAAAATGTTTACCAGCGTTAAAAATACTCATGTATTCTCTTTCATTTTCTTTTTATGCATTTTAAGTCAACTAGGAATATTCTTGGATCAAAGGAAAAGGAATTTTATCAAAACTCTTACTCGTGCTTCCATTTTGCATTTGCCAAAAATTGAAAACCTACATAACCGACTCGACAGTCCTGCGTTTACTTGAAAGTATTTAAAACAAATTTTGCTTTATGTTACACTTTTTATCGTGTTACGAAAGTAAACATATTTGCAAGTTTGGGTCGGTTAACATAGATTAAGTATGAGGACACAGTCTGAGAAGCGATTCAATGATAATTCAATGATTCACTGCTGCTCATTCATGGTTCATTTGAAAAGAATGGAAGACTAAATTTCTAACGTTCGAGATTTTCCCCTTTCAAATGAAAATGACCAAAATCTTTAATTTACATGTTACGTCATGATTTATGTGCAAGGAAATGAAATGCGTGATTGTAACAGGTCGACCAAGGTAATTAGTGATAAACTCTCTTAGTCAATATAAAAAGCAGCCGGTATGGCAATGCATAATTTTCAAAATAGAATCTCACTAGCCAAGTTTTCATTTCATTCATCAAGTATTCATTGATTTATTCGAAGAGAAATAATATCAAGTAATTACTATGGTAAAAAGTTTTTTTTGTAACAATAATAGTCTTGCAATTTTTTCCGGAAGGTTTGAGTAAGTCAATATTCACCCCACTTTTCCTGCAATACAATGGTCAGTCGGAGAAGTGTCTGAGATGTTATGTGACATGACGTTCACGCAAAAGTTGAAAGGATAATTAACTTTGCTTGATGATCATATCTAAAGCGTCCTTTCTTGCATCCTTTCCGTAAGGTTTGAGTGAGTCAAAATACACCCAATTATTCTTGCAATACGATGGTCAGTCGGAGAAGTGTCTGAGATGTTTAGTGACATGACGTTCACGCAGAAGTTGAAAGGATAATTAACTTTGCTTAATTATATTATCTAATGTGTTCTCTTGGTGTTTTTTGCGAAAATGCCTCTTAGTGGTTGTCAGACAAACGAAAAGTAAAATAATTACCCCCTTTCAAACGATAAATGGTGTATTTTGCTGCACACTGAAATTTTTAATTATTCATTTGTTAAACAACCTTATGGTCCTTAATGGATTTGAAAGAATCTTGATCAAATGCATTACGATTAAGCTTAACGTCTGATTTTCTTTATTAAGTAAAAACAAAACTCCACGTTAGTTTTCAAAGACTTTATTAAAGAAAAATATTGTCAATCTATGTTATTTGATCTTCCAATTTTCAAAATTCGCCAATGAAGAAGGCAAGAGCATACCAGGGTAAACCAAAGAATCCAGTTTGTCGACCTGTCAAAATACAAATATTACATAGTGTTTAAACCAAACTTGTGTAGCAAAACATATAATTTAAACAAATCACTTGTAAAAAGCAACAGTACACAAATGTATTGGCTTATACCGTCAAAGATCATTGTTAGGGAATCTCTGAAAACTGCCAAATCTCTCATTAATGCAGTTGAAAAAAGAACAATGTTGTCATATTTAGAAAATAACATTCTGTGAAACCGTACTTCACATTCTTATGTCTGCAATTACGTTTTGTCTTTTGTACTACTAGATCTATTTGCCTTACAGTATATGAATAAAAAAATTACACTACGGAATAAATGAATGATACTTTAAATCGATGAAGAATGTTCAATGTCATACTGTAATTACGTGTAAAATATAAAGACAATGATGATTTTAACCATGGACCTCATACCAAAAGTCTTTTAAATGATGTAACCAGTAACTTTCCAAGAAATATGTTGAGTGTCGTTTATGACAATTTGACAGTGTGGTCCGTGCTTCCCGTTTTCAGGTCCCTTCATTTACATCTGGATGGACTAAGTTCAGTGTTGATGGTGCTTTGCCAAGGGACACAACTCAGTATAGGCCCTAGGTCAAAACCCATTACATGGACATTCGAACCAAGACCTAGTATAGTGCAGAATAAGTAAAGGCTCACTCAATATCTCACCGGGATTCTAATAAGGACCTAGTATGTAACGTTATCACTGTGCTCAATTACTTACGTCTAACGCATGACTTCCCATCAGGGAAATGGGGAACATATCCCCCCTGACATCGACATTTATAGCTGCCCTCTGTGTTGATACAGCGCCCGTTTCTACATAGGGCTGACGCGGGGTAGATACATTCATCAACATCTGGAATGAAAAGTGAACATTGATGTCAGTCCAATTTACTATGTCACTTGATAACTAGTTAGAGAGGAAAATTTTTACATACATACATACATACATACATACATACATACATACATACATAAATGCATACATTACAATGGAACAGTGCGTGGTAACATCATTTGAAAAGCACGAACTTAATCCCACTGATTAAATTTGCGTGGGAATTACTGAACATTTCATAGCAAAGTCTGTCAACATTCTTAATCGAAGGCCTATTTATTAAATCCAGTCAGGGCATTTATAAAAAATCCAATCAATAACATTGTGTTCATAATTTTCGATATTTGATATAGTGTTGTTGGGAAATGGTTCCGAATCATGAACACATCATAGACAATGATGAAATTTAAGAATTATTAACTTTCTGGCTGTCGTACAAGATAATGCAAGAACTCAATTCTACTCTAATTTAATAGTCTTTTGCCTTCCAATACCCTCCATCGTCAGACAATCACGCTGAATATGATGGATTGTGAAACTGTGTTTATTTCCGTAAAGGGGCCACCGGCCCCTTATACATGTACATGCATCATAATATTAAGTATAGTTAAAGCGCCATAAAATATGATGATTACGATAAAATAATAAAAATGATCATTACATTGTTGATAATGATATTCATATTGATAATAAAACTTATAATGATCACGCTTACTAATAATACCCAGAGGAGGTGTAAAAACCTCCCCGTTTAATGGGACAAACAGGCTGTAAAGACTGTATCAAACCTGTGTTATTCTTTTGGATTTAAAAAAATGATTTACCTGCGCATTCATATGTTGTAAAATTGAGTTGATACCCGGGGTAGCAGGAACATTTGGACAGTGTAGCAGTAATGACGACGCATACCCCTCCGATACCGCATTCGCTTATACCTTCTGGCTTGGTGCATTCAGTTGGGGCTGTAATATATGAGAACACAGGCTATATAGGTTTAGTTCGTACCCAAACGCCTTCGGCAAAAACAAGTCGAAATGATAGGTCTTTGCATGAATTCAAATGCAATACAATAATTCTTTGACGAAGGAACCATTTGGACACATATCTGAAGGTGATATGTTTATACCTATGAAGAACACAGTTTTCAGATTAAACCGTAGAGCGATTTGCCCATTTTTATTTAACATAGCTTATTATTGTGAGTTATGATGAAAATATCATTTCAAAGTATAAACGTAGAGAATCGAAGATTTGTAGCTATGCAACACACATGAAAAAGAACATTCATATATCTTCACAACCTTTTCCCCTTAACGGAAATACACTTACACCATTTTCATTTTTAAATAGAAAATGTGTTTTACTTACTTGCCGCATACGAGGTACCAAGCATCAAAAAGCAAAGAGCAATTATACAATCTGATCCTGACATCATTTACGTTTTTGAGATTTGACCAAAAAATCACTTGATCCTTCAGGTGTGGACGCAGTTTATAAATATTTCATAAAAAGAATTCTTTTATATACTTATTATGACACGAACGTAGGATTAAGAGTTCTTTTTTGGATTAAAATAGTTTTATAGTATGTAAATAACAACATCAACCACATATAAATAGCCAGACTAGAAAATAAGGAAATATATCCTTTGGTTTATGTCTGAAAGTCATAACCTTTCTCTGACATGCAGACCATTTTATGAGCCAAGAGTGTGAATATCAGGTCAAAACGTTCACCTGTCACTTCAAGTTTCTTTTGAAAATATTTCCTCTGTGCAAAAGTTTTCATGGGATATTTCTAAATCTTATAACGTGAGGTAATAACAAACAACACATAACGAGAATATCTAATAGAACTTCCATTTCTATTTAATATTTATATTATGGAGAAAAACAATTGATATAGAAGGCGTATTATCTTTGATATTGTCTACAGATGGTGTCATTATATCAGCATAGATATTAACATCAATTCTTTAAATGTTATTTATACCGAATACATCGGTAATGCAATCGAAATACATAAAATGTATATATTTTCAATTGAAATGAATATAAATACACATAACATATATATATATATATATATATATATATATATATATATATATATATACGTATATATGTATATATATATATGTGTGTGTGTGAAAAGTTAATTTATCGATAATATCTGTAAATTAGAACTATGTGGTAAACAGTAACGACATGTATAATCTTCTCGAATAACTTCCAAACGTTTATGTCACTTTTTCATCACACTTTATCACATGTAGTATGTTTTATCGAAGCATTCGACACCACCGTAATATCATAATTGTACTGCATGAACGACATCTGCATTACGTACCTCAATTACCTGTCTATGAATTATCTTGATTGCAAAAATGAAAGTATAAATACTTTCTGCAATAAAACAAGTATGAATCTAATGTTAAAGGTTCCACCAAATGGCACTCTTGTAGATGTGTTGTTTTACATGTAGGCAGCCATAAGTGTTGTAAAAATGAGTTGCGTTATGAGTAAAAGTTTACTGTGTCAACTTTGTCCTCAGAAGGTTAGGTGACCTCAGAGTTGAATCTTGGTTTAGAGTTTATACAAGTCATAGTATACCTTCTAACTTTGATATAGTTTTGACAGCTTAAAAGAATTTGGGAAAGGGAATGAAAAGGTTAGGAAATATCCTGCAAATGACTTTTGAAAGGTCAATGACATTGAAAACATGTCAACATTTTACCAATAAAAAGTAAATAGGTATTCTTCAAAGGTGAACGTTGACGACCTGAAGAAAACACAGGAACATCGGTTAGATGTTCGGCGTATAAATACAAAACGCTATCACCATTCTCACCAAAAGTGCTTTGCTCTCCGTTGTATGAAAAGCTTGAGTCCTAAACAGAACTAAAAAATGGCCATGAAAATCTTTGCTGTCGCAGTTTTCACTCTAGCAATGTTTGGACAAGGTATGTCAACAATCGAATGAAATTTTCTTTTAGTTTTATATGTAAAGTGCAAAAACGATATGAATGGTACATGCTTATGTTTACCGTTGTCTTTGTGTGTTTGCATTATTAGTCTTACTTCTTTGCTGTTCTGTGATAATCCGTCTAAGGTCAAGTTTAGTTTCTTTTGGATTCTAAAAACAGATTATAGATTAGTGCTCTCCCACAGTCAAAATAGTATTTTATATATAGTGAAAAACCAACCAACTGCGTGTAAATGTCTATAGTATTTAATTTGATTTATGTTCATTGAACAAATTTATATCTTAAGTGCATATCTTGTTTGTGCAATGATAAGACTATATATAAAATTATCAGTAGTCAATACTTCAATATATATTTCATGCTTTAAGTTATAATGTATCTTATAACTAGGAAAAGCGGTTTAAATTAAATTTATCATCAAACAACCTTTTATTCCTTTCAGTTTCTTGCTTCGGAGGTAATGCCGCTGCTCTTGGAGGTGGTCCAATAGGTGGATTGGGTGGGGCAGGTGGAGCTTTTGGAGCCACTGGTGGATTGGGTGGAGGTACTGGATTAGGAGGTTTGGGAGCCATCGCAGCTCTGGGAGGAGAAGGAGCAGGGGGACTCTTGAGGCTGCAGCTTCTTAGTCAACCAGGTACATAGATATAGCTTTCTTTTAATTACTAGTATTTGTAGAAATCTAGTCTATCAATTGAAACATTTTATTCAAGTTTATGATAACAGCAAAATATGTTGGATGAAGAAAACATGTAAAATATACATTAGAATCAAGATCACATTTATGGAGATGATTATCAATTTGGAGATAGAGCCTTTGCCGTCTCAGCCCCCAGATTGTGGAACAATCTCCCAATGGAACTTCGCTCTATACAGTGCGAGGATACTTTCAAGAGAAAGCTGAAAACTTGTCCAGAAAACAAATGGATAGATACAAAGGGGAACACTGTTCAACAAAATATAAATCATATTTCATTCAGTTTGATTAAGTGAGTTTTGTTAGCGTTTCTTCATTTGTGGCTGGATTAAGGCGTTTTTTTCTTATGGATTTCAAGTAGATTAATTTCATCTTATACACGATAAAACATTAAATGAAGCTGAACAGTTAACCGAGTCTCTTTTTCACAGGTTTCTTTCAGCAACTCAGCCAGTGCCGTCTCATCAACGCTATATTTCAAGGCTAAATGTGGACTGGAGCTCGCGAAGCCCTCACCGAAGCTGCGTGCGGAAATTGGAGGCGCATTTATAATCAATATCATGAACTCGAATGTTATCTGAAGTTTTCATTTCTAATTTTAAAAGTTTAGAATAGGAATTGAACCTATTTCTAAGCTTGTTTTTGTGAAGAAAAAATTACCTTTTCGAAAATAACAAAACAAGGCATCAAGTGAATCTTAATTAATAATACCAGCCTGAACTCACCGTGTGATGTGTTTGGGGTGTTGCATTGTTTTGATGAAGGCTTATCTGTGTAAGTTTACTTTGTTATGACATTTAACTACTTTGATTATATATAAGAATTTTAACAGTGTCATATTGCGTCGATATTACATGTTATATGTGTATTATGAATGGAAATAAAGTTGGTACAAGAGGATTACTATTGTTGTTTACCTTAACTCTATGAAACCGTATATAATGCTCATTTAAATGGAATGACGGTGGTTTACCATCAAGTTAAAGGGAAATGTGACTTATGAGAGGGTTTCTGAATTTAACACAAAATAATGGAACTTTAGGGAGTCATTTTAATCAATAATGAGATCATCAATCAAACTATGAAACATTGTCAATTAACCCTTCTTTAAAAAGCTGTGCATGAACATGTACATGTTTGTGCAATCTGGTGACTACGGGAAATTCACGAAGTTAAATGCTTTTAGAGGTTGATTTTACATTTCGTAGCACACAAATTTGAATACAAAAGTTCATTGACTTCAGCTTTTCTCAGATTTTAGATACAACCATGTCTATTTTTGAAACCAAAGAATTAATGCAGTTATCACCTTGGGCGTTATAAAGTTATATCGCTCGTGAAATTATGGTATGCAAATTATCTTTTCCCTTAACACAATTTTGTTATTATATATATTTGATATTATCTTTAATGTAAAAATTACTACTGTTATTATCGGTTAAGTCCACTTAATGCAACACATGTTTTCTTGTCATGTGATGCAAGTTTTTTCAGGTTTTTTTCAAAAATGAAAGCATTTCAGAACTCCATCTGATCATCCGTAGCCTCAGAGGCAATACTCAAGTAACAAGCAAAGGACAGTGTTCTCCAGTTTTGTGCGAACATCTTCCCCAATATCCAATTGATTTGCAAAGCTTAAAGAGCCACTCCGTGAGTTGTTGGAGTCACATATGCCAAACATAATCAATGGTGTCATTTGATCGCGAATTATCGACGGTTACCAAAAAAACTCCACACATTTTAAAGCTTATTGGTTTTTTACAGTTACAATATGAAGGCAGAACGTCGCAATTATGATCGAAAACTGGACAGTGGCGCGCGTCAAATAGTCAAACGTAATTTTGGAGACTAATCTAAATCAGCCAGGAGGATAGTTTGGAGTTGATAGTGTTTGTTAGGTTATATAACCTCATTGCATTTGTAAGGCTGTTTTTAGATTTTCATGGAAAACCAGTATTTGACATGTATATGTCTTTTTGACATAAAAAGTTTAGATGTTTTGATTTTATATCATCACATATGACATTTATGTTCATATCAAAGGTAAATAACATATTACGAAAATCAGGGAGTTGCCCTTTAAACGATCATGGTACGATTGCTAAAAACTGATACCTATGATAAAAAGACATTGTCTTGCAATTAGAAACATTTACTTTACGTTTTGGTGAGATCACTTTATTTATCTGAAACTCGTTCCACTGCCCCTTCAATATGTTCAATAATTCACCTCGCCACCCCGTTTGGAATTATATTATAGTCTCTAATATGTGTATGAATTTCAAATATTGATTAAAAATTAGATAGTACTTTGATATCCCCATGGTTATATTAAAGGCACTGACATTTCATAATATAATAGATATTGCACATATGATATCACAAATGACCCTCTCTCGTGTAATCTATTTCTTATATAGAGTTTATTTTGAAATACTGGAAATAAAGTTGCCTTAATATGCGAATGAATTACGATATCGGAAATATTAGAAATACTGCACACCTCCAAAAGATAAAAACGACAACCTTTCTGATTGTTAAAGTTACGTTGGTGCAGTGTATAAAAGGTCGGTGAGGATACAGATACATATTAGAAAAGTATATTCAATTCTTTGGTTTTTTTAGATTAAGATAAATTTACAACCCGCACAAGTTGATAGGGAAATAGTTTCCAAACCAAAAATAACTCCCATTCTGTAATGTAACGAACGATTCTTACTGTTTTGATAGTCCACTGAAGACATCGGTCGTCATAACCTTTAGCCTTTTGAAGATAGATCATTTGTAAAGAATAATTAGTATTTCATTTGACAAAGGAAACTAGAAGTTAGGGTTAATGTACTTGTCCTCGTATTCCCTAAAATAGCCAATTAGAGCGCCGATTTCCCTGCTTTGCTACTTCCACTCTCTAGCCGCTATCTTCTATTCTCTAGCTTCTAGCTTCTAAATGGACCCACCAAGAAAGGTATAAGCCTTACACTGACTGAAAACTGCATCAAACGAAATAAAGGGGGAAACAGTAATAGTTTTAGACACTGCTTGGCAGGGCGTTTTTGTTAAACACATTGATTTATCATCCAAAACTATGTTCCACGGGAGATATCGTTTTGACAGTAGATTTTGAACAAAGCCCTGCAAAGTCCAGTTCATGAACTGTTTTACACCATGAACTAATGACATGGCACTCCTATGACGTCATTAACACGACGACGCATCAATGCTATGATATAACACTTTTATAAGTAAAACCAAGTGCAATGATCAGTTGCCATTTTTTCATTGAAACGTAATGCAAATTGAGTTTGAATCTCACCCTCTGTTTTCTGATATCAAGAATAGCAACACTCGTTCTCTGCAAGCCTTGGATACTTGTTTCTTTCCTAAACTCATATATACTTGATATCAGAAAACACTTGGGTGAGATTCTAAATGTAAAGAATTATGTTTTTTTCAGTCGCCTACAACCAACAAATTACAGGTGTGATTCCATATTCTATCACAACGTATGAAAATGTCGTGAAGTATCTTCTTATAGATTTGAAAATTTAAATATTCAACAATCATTAATTTTGTAGTAAGAACTGACTCCATCTGAGATGCTAATTGCCCTAAGTAAGGTCAATAACTCTGCATCCCGGTTCACATACACAATATGTCCATTCAAAATCCAATATATTTATTTGACATTTTTTACTAAACAGCACATCAAACAATCATACGATTACCGTAGAAAAACGAGAGGGTGCTCAGCAAAATAGTTTAGAACTCAATGCAGTGATTAAAATATCTTCATTATTTTAGATTAGAAAAATAAACGAATTCTTCAACTAAATAAAATTAATTTTTGTTTGTAGATTATGATTGAACAATATGGAATAAAATGACAGTCATGTACATGCAAAGGGTATACTTGTAATTTGGCTGGTGTTAAAATTGTAAAATAGGTTTTAAAAAACCTCTTAATATTTATTTAAATAAACTGTTTAGATTTACTACGCAATGTGAAGTGTGGGAAGGGAGCTCCTTTATTTCTCCGTTAAATTCGTTGTTCGGAGCCCTGATGGAGAGAGGGCGCGTATTGCGTCGAATACGGTACTATTGATCGAGATAACTTCATAGAAAAGAAAAAAATATGTACGGACTGAAGATGTTTTATTCGAATGGTCATAGGAACAAACGTGTGTCATAAATTACATGGTTTCTACAAAATTTATAGATCAACAGGAATAAGTCATTTCTTAAGTTATATTGAAGTAGTTTGTAAATTACTTGAGCGATGCATATGGAAATGTCATTCTTTAACCCTTATCCTACCAATCTTTTTAGTGGACAGTAAGTAACAAGTCGAGCCTAGGAGGCCCGCTCTAGATATCAGGTCACAACTAGTATTAGAAACGTTGAAGTCAATTGTTGATTTTTCTACCTTTTACTTCTTTGCTGATTCAATGAAGGCTTTCAAGCATCACATTAGAGCCAATGGGTACGAATTAGTTGATTATTAAACAATTTAATTTCCTTTTATATATCTTAACTAAGATGTTAACATTTATATTTGTATATGCAAATTTTGCTATAACGATGTTTCAAAGAAATCGTTCAATGTTGTGCTTCTTGTATTTCAAGATGATTCAAAACCTTAACGTTGCCATAAATATGTTTTTATTCCATTTTAATTACATTGATTAGTATTTATAAATATATATATATTCAAGATAATGTCGTTAATTAGATGCTTTCGTAAGATTTATTTCCCTCTTGCAAAGTCTCTTTTGCAAATGAACATGATCACAGATACGTTTGAGAGACTGATGTACATAAATTTTCAAAAACCAAGAAACTTGTATTAAAACCTTAGAGTAGAATACTGAAATATGCTCCATTCCGATGTGTTATGTCAAACAATTAATGTTTGTTTTGAATTATAATGATGTTAAATTCATAAAAAGTAACTTCCTTGAAATGAAATGTAATGCTCCATGACAAAACTATATTTCATCTGATAGGAGACGGTACCATGGGGTAGAGTAACTCTTCTTTAATAAAATTATGAAATGTGGATGAATGTCAACCATGAAAGAAATCTAACCTTGAAGCACACTGGTATACCTCGAAGAGATTAGACTTATTGTTCGAGAAGGCTTTCCTGACCCATGCGCGGTTCAGTGAAGCCAAAGTAACAATATGACAAATAGCTTTTATTTTCTCTAAAATAATTTCAATTTGCACTATTTTCCTTTAATGTAATTCTATACATTTTTTCAGAGTTTCCCTACTAGATTGATTTGTAAAATCTTGACAAATAAATCAAACTGAACCATGCTATTGTTTTAGCTTTTCAATACATCAGCATTAGATGCACTCGAGATCATATTAAATATTGGCATGTAGCATGATGAACATAACTTGATAAATGGAAGCCGTTTTAAACACACTTGTACTTAAGGCGATGCGTGATTAAGGTCAACTTCATGAACACCAACATACTAGCATAACTGAACTGTATCCAAATATACAGGTAAACTTTACTTAACTGAATTACCTGTCTCTGATTAATCCTGATCTGGAAATATTAAAAGAAAACAGAAATACAACCCACTTTACTCCTGTAGACAAATCATATTTGTTGCTACGATTTAAATAAGTGAGAATAGTTGAGGCAAATTTGTCCTCGGTTGACAGATCAGATGGCAAAGGTTAGAATGACCTTAGAGTTTAATGATGGATGAAGAGGTTATTAAGTCGAATAGAAGATATATCATTTCTAGACTTCTAAAGTTTATAAGAGTGCACACAGTTCGGAGATGAATATTAGCAAGGTCAACGAGAGGACCTGCAAATGATTTTTTAAAGGTCAATGACATTATCAAATGTCAATACTGAATGTTTATGATCAAAATACTTGCTACAAATCAGAAAACATGACATATTGTTCTTAAAAGATTCAATTTGAAAACCAGGACAAAGAAAACAAATAAGTATAAGTACGAGAAACATGCACAAATTTTCAAAAGCCATTTGCTCTCCATTTTTGTTAACAGCTTGAGTCCTAGACGTAACTGAAGATGACCATGAAATTGTTCGCTGTTGGAATTTGTACACTCTCATTTATTGGAATTATTGGGCAAGGTAAAACTTTGTTATGTCTAATACTACATTTGTTGTAATGTTGTTTTAAAACTATATAATCTATTATGATGATCTTGTAATATTCACCACCCTTTAGGCTGAGATCACTGTAAATGGAAATATAGAGGAAAAGATATATTTATTATTTTCCCGCTTATAGCTAAATTAGAAATAGTTCCATTATATCCTTTGTACCATTACACTTATTTGTAATGACACCCGTATGTATATAGTCGTTTCTGATATGCATTAAAAAATAGATCTATCACCATTGCACAGCATGCATGTATTAACATATATAACCATTATCATTTATGAACATCAGTAATATTACTTGAAAACAAACTTTAACAACCTTTTACTACTTTCAGTTTCCTGCTTCGGAGGTAATGCCTCCATTTGAATATAACTATCATGTAACATTTAATTCATTTTAGTTTCTTGCTTCGGAGGTAATGCCGCTGCACTTGCTCTTGGAGGTGGTGCAACGGGTGGATTTGGTGGGGCAGGTGGAGCTTTTGGAGCCACTGGTGGATTGGGTGGAGGTTCTGGATTAGGACGTCTGGGAGCCATCGCAGCCTTCGGAGGAGAAGGAGCAGGGGGACTCTTGAGGTTTCAGCTTCTTAGTCAACCAGGTACAGATTTGTTTTAAGTAACTCATTTATAAAGAACTAAAATTCATTTTTTATCAAGTATGCACTTTATGACTTTCCCAAAACTTGGGATAACATAAATTCAGCATTAGAATTGTCAAAAGTGTACACTGTTAAACAGAAGATAACGTTTCTTCCCACGAGAATGAAAAGACGTAATTGAATAGGTTGTCGTTGGTATTCTTTCGTGTGTATCTGAGTGAGATTTAAAGTTTGATGTCAAGTTCAGGCTTTCTTTTCATAACAGATAAACCATGAAATAGAGCTGTTCATATGTAACAGTGTATGTGTTCATTTGTTTACAGGCTTCATTCAGCAGCTGAGCCAGTGTCGTCTCATCAACTCTATCTTCCAAGGCTAAAGGTGTACTCCGTGAAGCATTGTAGGTTAGCAATGCAGAGGTAGTTGCTTTTGGAAATCAACGCCAATGATAGGAAATGCATTTATCAACACTGTTATTTGTCACGTATGTTTTGCCATGCTGAGGATGTTATCTTCCGAAGGTTAAACGCTTAAGAGGAAAAGTCATTAGCAGCACCGAAATAGGTCATTCTTACATGAAATAGGTACAATAATAAATCATACAGATGTTTATGGAGTTTGATTCCAATTAACCGTCTTTCGAGCAATAAAAGTATCCAAATGTTGACTCTAACGGCATACGAAACCGTTCGATTAGGGTTTCTCTTCAATGTATCTGACGAGCAGCCCCTATATTCTGAAAACCATATTCTTATATGAATATATTCTTATATGAAATAGGTACAGTATCTTTATCATTAAGCTTGTTTCATAATTTATTTTAACGATTTATTCATTAGAAAAGAGAATGTTGTTCGGAAAACTCATTATATTGAAAGATTCTTACATGTAAATAATCTTTGTTATACAATTTCAAACAATTGTGTGAACTATAACAGTGACATGTTGATAGAATGTGTAATAATGATATTGTGAAGGGAAATAAAATTGGTACCAGAGAATGAAAATTGTCCTTTATTTCGAAACCATATTTACGGTTCTACATTGTTAGGCAATGATTTGCTTTTATTTCCCTATAAGGCCGATGTATAAAGTTGTGTGATCCGGAAGCACGATGGTGTAATGTTTAGCATGCGGGCCTCTCATGCTAAAGCCCGGTTCGAGGGGAAGTGGCGCTTTTTTCAATCTATTTAAAACTAGATGTAATGTTTACGTCCCCTTTTTTAAATGAAGAAGTTAATGTCATGAGAACGAAAATAAAAGTTAACCATTGCAAGGAATGATTGAATCCAAACAAGCAGTTCTAAAGTGAATAAACCATATTCAGTTAGGCCAAACTGACCGAGGTTCGGAAACCAACCGAGGTCGCCCTAACTTTAGACACTTTTTACTAGGAGCTGACCTTTCTGTTGTATCTCGTAAGTATGTTATTATATTTATTTCTTGTGATAAACATTAAATGCTAGGTAATTTCTAATGGAAGTTAATGTTGAAATTTTGATAATATATGTCAAAAAATTACCCTGGTTCGGACAGTTTTGACCTTGATCCGGACACTTTTTAAATATTCTTTTCAAGGACTATAGTTAAAAATTAACCGAGGCTCGGTAAACATAAATAAACATACGAAAATAGCAAATAGCAAACTGATTAATTTTGAATGCCTGCAAATGAATTGAGTTGAATAATGAGATATTTCACCCGCTCGACATAATCTGATGTTTACTAACGTGTATTTGAAGAAATAAAATTTTTAAAAACGTGCTACGGCCCCTTTAAGATCCGGGTCTGATACTTTGCTGAGTCCCTGGGCAAGGCACTTTAATCACATTGTCCTCAGTCTCCTCAGTATTAGTGCCTAAACATGTGCGCACCGACGAGGTCACGCTTAGAGCTACGCAGCTTCTTTAATGACGTTAGTGACAGGTACTATACAAACATTATTATTCTATATTCTATATAATAAGATCATTACTATTACTACGCTAGTGTAACAGCACGTGACGGCTATATGTAGAAATATACAAATAAGAGGATTACCGGGCATATTCACTTTAACCCCAGCCCTACCATGAAGACAGAACATCATGCTATTGGACCCAATTGGCCCAACCATTTCAAATTTGGAAAATTGGCGATGGCTTTTTTTGTAAGTGTGCACCACTGCTTCATACATACCAGAGAGAGGAAAATAGAACCTTGTCAAATTTAATATTGCAGATTATGGAAAGAAATAGAATCATGGCTAAATTCTGATCAATTGAAATTAGAATTCACAAATAAAACTATTATTAAACAATAATCCTATAAATGCAATCATTTTATTAGTCAAACAGTTGTATATATACAGTATTAATGGTTTTAAACCAAATTTGAAATCCCTTAAAACGGAAATTGTACGTTATTACGATTTATCAAGATTTGTTTTTTTGTCAACTTCAACAGAAGAAATGTTTATGGAAATTGCAGGAGCCAAATGTGGATTTGTGTATATGTTTTCGTTTATCTCGGTTCCTTATACAATGTTATTTTGCTTGTATCACAAAATATGGAAAATAAAAAAAACAACAACAAAAAATTTTAAAAAATTTAATATTGATTCAGTCTTGTCCTTCTTGACCTTTTAATATTGTCTATTCTACCTTCGTTTTGAACTGATATGAGAGCGGGAGATATTCAAAATATAAAACTTTAGATAAAACATTAAATACATTACCAAAAAAATTAATTTGTTATACATTATACAAGATGGTAGTTACCTTGAACTCAACACTTGAATTCATTGCATCTGAAGTCGAAAACCGAAGCACTTGACTAGCAATATTGCACATGCAATGCATAACTCTCTCGATACCATAAACGAACAGCACTAATATAATCAATATGTTAGTTAACAGTAAAATTAATTCAAACGACTAGGCAAAATGAGAACAAGGTTTGAAATTAGCATGAAAAATATTCAAATTCGGAATACAATCTCTATTTTAAAAATGGCAGCCCGTTATGATTAATTCGACAGAAATGCTTGGTAATTGTGAATACAAAATTGATGATGACGTTACAGGTAGACGTTAATAAAATTACCACCATTTCATCTCAGTCAAAAGGTAAAGGTGTATTCAAAAGCTGAGAATCAAATCCCCTGAACAACCAATATCTTCCATTTTGTTTACAACATATTGATATTGGTTTGGGTTACTGAATATTAGATTACTGGAAAAAATTCCTTGTTAACAGTCCTATCAAGTCAAAAGGGAGTGTCAAAGATTGCAAATTGTAAAAAATGGATTTTGGGGTTGTGTGTTAAGTCTTCATTTGTTTAATACAGACCGTGCACCACTGCTTCATACACACCAGAGAGAGGAAAATAGAACCTTGTCAAATTTAATATTGATTCAGTCTTGTCTTTCGTGACCTTTTAACATTGCCTATTCTAACTTCGTTTTGAGAACGGGAGATATTCAAAATATAAAAAAACCTTTAGATAAAACATTAAATACATTACCAAAAAAATTTATTTGTTATACATTATACAAGATGGTAGTTACCTTGAACTCAACACTTGAATTCATTGCATCTGTAGTCGAAAACCGAAGCACTTGACTAGCAATATTGCACATGCAACAACTCTGTGCATTTACAAGGTTATTTTTAGATTTTCATGGAAAACCAGTGTTTGTCATATATATGTCTTTTGAACATAAAAAGTTAAGATGTTTTGATTTTATATCACCACATATGACATTTAGGTTCGTATCAAAGGTAAATAATATGTTATGAAAATCACGGAGTGGCTCTTTAAAAAGCCGTCGTGGGCATCGTGAAAAGCTCGAGCTGGACCTCCCAGTGAAACGGTAACTGAAGACTTTAAATTGTACTGCATTAAACAGAACATAAAATGAAAACAGGTTTGATTTTGAAAGACATTGTTAGGCAGGGGTTCTTTCTTACAAATATTGATGTAGAGATCAAGATTTATTCAGTTGGCCACTAACAACAGATTGCAGGTTTCATCGGCCGTTAGATCAAAACATTTGCGAAATTATTAAAAAAATATTCGCTTAGATTTGAAATTTACTGATACAACAAACATGGAATTTGCAATAAGAATTAACATCGTGTTATGTGTTTTTTTCTCAACATTTGCACGTGCCCTAACATGGACAATGTGGTGAATTTATTCAAATTCTTTTTTTATTAAACTTTATGAAAGTATAAGATTTTAGTCATGGGATTAATATTGTTTTACTTCATGGAAAAAATAGTTGTAGAGATTGATCAAGTTGGATTGATAACTGATAGAAGCTTGTGGCATTTTTGCAATTTGTTCTTAAATGGAAAGAAACTATGGTTGTCTTAATATTTCGGCAGTTTCTCTCTATGAGAGACGGAAAGGAATTTCCTTTTTGAAGCATCATTTGAAATCTGCATCTGACAACACATATGTCATTACTGTCATTCTATTTTAAATGGAAGAATGTGTGGAAAAGAATATTCATAAAAGGAAAGGTGTGTCATTAAGACCATACTTTCTTCACATTTGTTATAACAGTAGGAATAAGCGATTTCCTAAGTATTATTTCAGTAGTATGTAAACTATCTAAATAATGCATTAGTAATGTCATTCTTTAAGTATCATTTAATGTCAGGAGATAGGGCAAGGACATGATCTGTATTATCATTTATCCAATTACAAACTCCTCTCCATTATTGCATTCCAAAAACGTATTCCCAAAAAATCTGTAACTGTGAACCTTTACAGAGTGTGTCCTTATATACTTTTTTATTTACAGGTTTCTATAACATTAGCAGTTCCAATTGTAATTTTGACTATTTTAAAACAAATTGATTAGTTCACTAGTACAAAAATACAATATAAACAGTCAATTGATTTAAATTTATTTACATTAATTCTATGTAAGGAATGATTTCTTTAAATTTTATCAACGTCAACATAGCGGTCATCACTGTAGAGTATTCGAATGTTGGTCTACTAACTTATCTAACTGGGGCGTCTATGATTTGTCCTTTCTGAAAAAATGAAAGTGTTTTAAACATAAATCAATTAATTGTCCGAAATGCCACTCCAATAGATTGATTGTTCTTTGTAGTTAGAGTTTTTTTAAATACGCATTGCCAAATGTGTAATTGTTAAAATCTTTTGAACTTTGTCCTCGGTTGACGGGAAATAGCAAAGGTTAGGATGACCTTATTCGGAGTTTAATGATCGTTCAAGTGTTTCATTCAGGTGAAAAGAAAAATCATCACTTTCAACAACTATGTTGATAGCAGTCAAAAGGAGTTCGGATATGAAAATAAGCAAGATCATGACCTTTCACAGGTCACTGACATCGAGAAACGTCAACATGGTGTTTAACTGAATGTTTTAAGATTGAAATATTTGTTACATGTGAGAAAGATGAAAACAGTGTTCTAAAAAGGTTAGTGTTGAGGCCGTGAACAAAGGAAACGATAAAACAACATTAAATTGTGGGGTATAAATACGAGTAGCTTGCAGAAATTTTCAAAAGCCAACTACTCTTCCTTTTGATAACAAATTGAGTCCTTAACACTGAAAATGGCCACGAAAATCTTTGCTGTTGCAGTTGTCACACTTGCATTGTTTGGACAGGGTATGTAAATAATACAATAACAATGGGATGTCTTTAATGTTAATATGTTAGCGGATATATGTTAAAAGATAAAGAGGACTTGAACAATGTTTTAATTACAAATACATTACTAGACAATAATTTGAAATATATTTTATGTGTTGTTGCTTTACGATTCGAACTATTATTTAGGTTATTGAATGGCTGAGGTTTTCTTACGGTTATTCAGAACACTGATATAAAACAAGTGAATTTTACTTTGGAATTCCCAAAGACGGTTGAATTAGCAAAAGTCCTTTTCTACATAGTAATGTACAACAATCTTCTGTATATGCATTTCCAATATATCAATCTCTATATTCTTTAAAGTTAGTTATTTTTTAATATTTTTGTTGCAATGATAGAACACGTAAGAATGTAAAATAGAACCAACACACATCATAACAACCAATGTCATATGTTGACAGTCATGGAGACATAATTGCAATATTCTTTTCACCAGTTTCCTGCTTCGGCGGTAATCCATTGGCTGCTTTTGGAGGTGGTGCAACGGGTGGATTTGGTGGGACAAGTGGGGCTTATGGAGCCACTGGTGGATTGGGTGGAGGTGCTGGATTAGGAGGTCTGGGAGCTTTTGCAGCCCTGGGAGGCGAAGGAGCAGGGGGACTCTTGAGGCTGCAGCTTCTTAGTCAACCAGGTACATTCACCCAGATTTGTTTTGATAACTTTTTCTAGGAGAACTAATTATCTAAAAAATGCACAACTATTTTTTCAAATATATAATTGCAGCTTTGGTCTTGCCTAAAATAACCTTGATGAGGTTGAAATGGTAAAATGGAATAAAATTAAATAAAATGAAATTAAAAAATTAAATATAATTCTTCTCTTGATGAAATTGAGTATACTAATGATTTAAACATATGGTCAGAAAAAGGAATTACATTTGGAAGTTCATATGGGATACACTGTTAAACAAAGAATAAAGATAAATCCTCCTTTCAGGGGTATGTTAAGATTAAAAGGGGAATATCTAATTATTCAAATCAATGTAACTGATATTTGATTCGATAAATGTTATGATAGAAAAAGATAAATGCCGTTTCATAACATTCAATTTGTTTTCTCTCTCTTCACAGGTTTCATTCAGCAACTTTCCCAGTGTCGTCTCATTAATGCTGTATTTCAAGGGTAACCACAAAAGCACTGATGGACACTGCATTGAGTTACACTGTAATTTATCATGATTGTTGTTTTCCTTTCTAATACACAAATAAGGAATTGAGCGTGTTTCTTTTTTTCTATTAAGAAGCGGTTATCTTTGACATGCAATAACAAAAATAAGGTAAAGGCTTCCAGTACCACTTCAATGTGACAATCAAAACTGAAGATTTACATTGATACATAGAATAGAAGGTCTTAAAAAGGTGTTTCCAAAGGAAAGAATGCTGACATATGTTATATGATGTGTTAATACCTAATTGTGAGTGGTAATAAAGTTGGTATTTAAGGTTGACGATGTTTTTCTTACTTTATATATTCTTTCTTAACGTTATACTTCTTAAAAACATGCAATAATTACAAGGGGAGGGATTCATTTATTTTTCATAGAATAAATGTGCAAAGCTCAATACACCCAAGTTTGATTAGCAAATAGATAAAATTATATGATGAAGGTCTGACTGAAACCACCGATCCCTATCAACACATATAGAATAAACACTTTGTCCAAGTCAAAACGTATTTGATATGTTTTCTGTATGTTCCATTCACCAGTGTTAGTTTGTGAAAATTGAGTATTTTCAAGATCTGTTTGAAATAGATAATTAAGCAACTTATCCATCATTAAAGCAAGGAATGTTTACATTAAAGCAGTGCCTTTAATGCATTTAATGGACCTTACAGAGGGCTGGCGAATAAGTAAAAGCAAACAAAAAATGAAAACAGAATGCGTTTTTATTTTCAATTTGTTGAAGAGATTGAGGGAGGGTAATGATTAACCTTTCACAAACCAATAGATCACTTGGTCGACTAAACATTTAGAATAAGTTACATGTATCAAATTAAGCATCATAAAATCCATTAAATTCTAAACTGAAGTATCATGAAGATATTCGGGTGATATTTTGATTTAGTTTTCATGAATAGTATCTTTCTCTTTTTTTTGCATTCAACAAGGGTATGTAAATGTAGTATAGAATATCAAACAAATATAGTAGTGTTTGGCCTAACATTTTGGGGGGAAATAAATGTAAAGCTATTATCAAAATTGTAGAAGAAATAACAAATTAAAAACGAATCATTATTTTACAAACAAAAGTTTGACAGAGGTCTTTCTTTCATTGTATTTTGAAGTTAACATTAGAATATGGCATCTTGTATATGTATATTGTATACCTTAGTTAATGAGTCATAACATTTCAGATTCAAACCATGAAGATCTGTATAAGTTAATATTGTTTTAAATCTTTGTAAGCTTTGTTATGATATTTAGAACTTCTTCCTAGAGAGACGTAACATATTCATAATTCCAAGAAACAAGCGAAATGTAACAAAATATTTTTAACCTCATGATGAATTTCAATCTTATACTTGAGTCCTCTGAGGCTGAGTTTACAGTTGGATTACTAAAGACACCAAACTTGTAATCAATGTATGAAACGCCATGCTCTAAAGTTTCAAACATCTGAGTATTTTTAGCAGAAGATTTAGATATGGAAAAGTGTATCTTTTGATGAATGTTATGTGGACTTGCTTGACAACGACATTAGAATCTATGTCGAAACGTCGCTTCCACAGAATAAAAAAAAATTGCTTATCAATAAAAATTGTCCTAATCCTTCATACCATCAACTGCTAGAATGCCTCTCAAGAGGAATGTTACGTTCATTCTTATATATGATATGAGTATGTGAGTTTTCCCATTTTCTTGTCTTTATATTTTAAACTTCCCACATGACTGGCGATGTAACGGTACACATCTGTATACCATGTTTAAGGTCAAAAATGTCCTCTCTTCCTTAAACTGCCACCTTCTAGAATGCCACTCAAACAATTCGTGACTTAATAAGTGGAATATCAATTCCATGTCATCAGAAACTAAGGTTCTAAGGCATTTCAAACTAAATCTCCCTTTTGTTTTATTACTTAGAGTGAGTGAGTGAGTGAGTGAGTTATTGTTTAACGACGCTTCGGCAATATTGTAGCCATTAGCGGCGTTTTATTACTTAGAGAGAGATGCACTTAATTTTAATTTTGTTAATTAGACGCATCTGTATACCGTTTTTAAGCTAAAAAATGTCCTCTCTTCCTTATACTGCCACCTTCTAGAATGCCACTTAAACATTTCGTGACTTAATCAGTGGAATATTGATTCTATGTCATCAGAAACTAAGGTTCTAAGGCATTTCAAACTAAATCTACTTTTTGTTTTATTACTTAGAGAGGGATGCACTTAATTATAGTTTTTGTCAATTAGACACATCTTTTTACCGTTATTAAGCTAAACATGTCTATCTCTTCCTTATGCCGCCACCTTCTAGAATGCTACTCAAACATTTCGTGACTTAATCAGTGGAATATCCATTCCATGTCATCAGAAACTTATGTTCTAAGGCATTTTATGTCACTCACTGTAGAAATGATTTTTTTTCTGAAATTACGACGATTGTCATGTTCTTGGTAGAATTTTTATTTTATATTTGCGGGCCTCAGAGCCTGGGGGATCACATTGATTGTTTGAAAACTTGAAATTGAATTGGCACTGCTTCCTTTCATTGATATTATCATATAAAGGTTTCACAGGAAAACAAGGAATCTTGACCTTTGAAACCAGCAAGACAATTATTTTAGAATTGTTAAGGCCTCAGAAGGTTAAACAGATTTAAGTTAACATAATCCTTCAGAAAGTAAGGAATTCAAAACACACATTTAATCTAGTTCTTAACAGTTAAATTTATAAAATAATTTGTGTTAATTGATTATTGTTAACGAGTGACTAAACCTATCGAACGAGGATGATGTTAATACTTTCCGTTATTGCTGAGGTTAAGTTTACTTATTTAAGTACAGGTTCACCTAAGCAGTTCATATTAAATGTACAGTAACACATTTTCAAGATATAAAATTTATCCCAAGAAGACGAAAATAAAAGTTACAAATTGCAGCATTAAAAAAGGGCATTTTTATTCCAAAAAAAACGTACCATGATCGGTTGACATATAGAAATCAGTGTAAATAAAGTGTTTGTGATTTTTGCTTCGTATTTGAGTATTTTCTCTACCACTATGCATTATCTGCCTGAGGAATGATATGTTTGACTCTCTAAAGATAACACATTTGCCATAAACTAATATTTATTGCGGGAAAATTTGAAAAATAAATATTTAAAAAACATGCTGTTGTTCGTTTATCTTTGAGTCCTTAATTGGCAGACATATCACCAGATATCACTCCCGTAGATACATGTAAGTCATTCTCAACAGTCATAAATGTCGTAAAAGCCACGTACAATATGAGTGATTATTAATTATTTTTGTTTTATAAGTTTTGGCTTTAGTTGACAGGTCAAAGAGCAAAGGTCAGGATGACTTTTGATTTTAATGATAGTCCGAAAGTTTATTGAGGTGAAATTTGAATCAGTTCTAATCTTCAAATGTGTCTAATAGTCCAAAACAATTCGCATGGGGATTAAGAGGTCAACGAAGTGAACGGCAAATGACATTTCAAAGGTCAATGACATAGGGAAACGTCAACACTGTTGAATTAAACGTTTTATTTTGGAAATATTAATACAATTTAAAAACGTTGATATAGAGTCATTCAAAGGTCAAATTTGAAGAAAAAAGATCCCATGATACCACGTTAAGGCTTTGAGTATAAATACCAGTGGCATCAAAATTTATCAAACACTATTTTGCTCTCCGTCCTAAGAACAGCTTGAGTCCTATACAGAAATGAAAATGACTGTGAAAATCTGCGCTGTTGCAATTTTCACACTAGCATTTATTGGACAGGGTATGTGCATAACGAAATCATTTTGTATTGTCTTTGCTTTTACATATCAAGCGTATAAAAAAGGATAAGGTTGACATAAAATAATTTCTAAGATAGCTTTTTCAATGATAATTTGAACTTGATGATATATGTTTTGTTTCATATGCTGCTTTTTTTATCTCAAATTGCTTAAATAACAGCATTCAATTCATATAATTTTACAACAAACAACATTTCTTTCGTATGTTTTAAAAAGGACGCATCTTCTTCGCAATGTGGAGACACTATGACTGTAATATTATCAATAACCAATATATTATTTTTAGAATTAAATTTACACCATTTGAATATAACTATCATGTAACATTTAATTTATTTCAGTTTCTTGCTTCGGAGGTAATGCCGCTGCACTTGCTCTTGGAGGTGGTGCAACGGGTGGATTGGGTGGGACAAGTGGAGCTTTTGGAGCCACTGGTGGATTGGGTGGAGGTACTGGATTAGGAGGTCTGGGAGCTTTCGCAGCTCTGGGAGGAGAAGGAGCAGGTGGACTCTTGAGGCTGCAGCTTCTTAGTCAACCAGGTACATACATTCACTCAACTTTGTTTCAGTCAACAACAAAAATACTTTCAATATTTATCAGTATGGTATGTATGCAAAGATTCACCTTCAGTCGGTTATCTTTAAGGCAAAGATTCATCTTCAGTATTTTACACATAAACCATGAAAACTTAATTTCAATATATATATATATATATATATATATATATATATATATATATATATACACACACACAGCTGCATATCAAAAGTTTGTTCACCTTCTACTGTATCTTAGTGCAAAAATCATGTAATTTGGGTTTGGTTTGAACGTCAATACAAATAACTTAATCAGAACTGACAAAGGATCTCCAATTGTCAATGTGTAAAATTAATTGTCTGATTATCTCGTCTCTCGTGCACAAATTTTGGCATGATTAAATAGACTGAAGGGGTCACATTTTCGAAATTCCGATTTCCTAAAATTTAGATTTAAATATTCTAATCAGCAAAATCACATTGACTTGATGCTGACAAACAAACATGTCTTGTGTTAGAAGCTGTTGATCACTAATTATGGTTTTTGTAGAGAAAAATCAAAATTACTGTTTTCGAAATTTTGACCCCTGGTCACTTCAGTGACTTGCCAAAAACTATTACGATTAACTTTTGGATATGGCATACAATTGCATAAAGATGAAATGGATATTCTCTTCTGTATTGGAATTTCAAAATTATCCGATTCTTTTTCTCGATGCTACGATGCCACAAAGATATGCCAAAACATATGATATTTCGCACAAGCTTACGCAGGTATGTGAAAAATTTTTTAGTATGCAGCTGTATATACCAAATGTGTGTGTCTCCGCTGTCTTCACTAACTTGCATTTACATTTTTTGTAGCTTCAGCGCCGTAATTGGTATTTAATGAAATCACTGCTTCTGACTTTGCATAGTCAATGCCTGTAGAATTAAGCTGATACTTAATTTACAAATAGTACACAGTACAGATGTTCAGAAAAAGGTACGTCAACATTCGGAATATTAAGAGAAGACACGGTGCAATACAACTTAAAACTTATAGACAGTAGATTTGTTTTTGTTTATTTTGCATTTTGGAATCAATAACCTACTGATTAACCTACGAAGTTAGTCTTGCCTTGGAGCACTCAACCTCAAACATCCTCCAGTACAAAACTAATTGTCAGTTTTCGGACATTCGTCTGCACATAAAGACTCGGGACAAATAATCATTAGAATATAAAAATTTATGGTGATTGTGTTATTTTATATCTTTTTTAGCAGCTATTCTATTTATTTCAGTATTACTGTATAATAGAGTCTTCTCATAACTGATAAAACAGAGAGTAAACAGTAAATGATGTCTTTCTTTTCACAGGTTTCATTCAGCAACTCAGTCAGTGTCGACTCATCAACGCCATATTCCAAGGCTAAAGCTGGACTGATTGAAGGCCTTATTAGACGGCTGTTCAGAATCAATTACTTTTAGACACCTAAAAGACATGATGAATAGATGCACTCACTGTAATATGTAACTAAGTTTATTTTGAATTTCAATTTAAGAATGATAATTATATAAAATTAATATGTTTAAAGTTAGGATTACTATCTTTTTAAAAGCCCAATAGACCTTATTGTTATCTTTATTTTCATTTCTTATTTGAGGAAGTATATGAAGAATTATGAATATTATTTCAAAATTTATCTACAAGATCAATGGATATTAATGTTAATGAACTAAATGGGTAATAATGTAGTATTTAAGTGGCTTATATATGTTGCTTTTCCTTGAATATACATTCTTAAAAATATGCAAGAGTTTCATTATTGAAGTGACACCTTGCTATGTTATGATGTGTTATTGTTTTCATTGTGATTGGAAATAAAGCTGGTATAAGAGGATAAACATTGTTGTTGTTTCACAATATACGTACACTGATATTTCGATAAGCTTTGATTATCTTTTGTTTGTCTTAAGTCAGTGTACAACTCGAA
Source organism: Phorcus lineatus (assembly GCA_921293015.1). NCBI lineage: Eukaryota > Metazoa > Mollusca > Gastropoda > Trochida > Trochidae > Phorcus > Phorcus lineatus. The sequence goes on along the minus strand of OV121092.1, from coordinate 43,597,850 downwards.
TATGAGAGTTATTACTAGAAAGTCAGAAAAAACATGTGAAGAAAAATATGCAAGAGTTTCATTATTGAAGTGACACCTTGCTATGTTATGATGTGTTATTGTTTTCATTGTGATTGGAAATAAAGCTGGTATAAGAGGATAAACATTGTTGTTGTTTCACAATATACGTACACTGATATTTCGATAAGCTTTGATTATCTTTTGTTTGTCTTAAGTCAGTGTACAACTCGAATATGAGAGTTATTACTAGAAAGTCAGAAAAAACATGTGAAGAAAAGGTAGATAGTGACGGTTTGATTTATCTATGACGTCGTAAACACAAAAACTCTTTAACTTTTCAAGTTATCGCTTTAAATAAGTAGGAATAAAGTATTGCATTGATGAAATTGCAGTAGTCTGTAAACTCTCTCTAATAACACACAGATGACAATGTCTTTTTGAAAAACGTTTGTAAAAGGCATCGGTTTTTTTCAGCAGCTTATTCTTTAGAAGGGACGAATGTTTACCAATTATTATACAGCAATTATCGTCTTGATATTTAACTTCTTAATCTATCTATTCCCCCCTGCATGGACTGATACATTCTCCAATTGCTGATTTGACAATATTTTCTGAACTTGCAACCCTTATGAAAATGTTGTAACAATTTTTCAATGCGTTCACGAACTTATATAAAACCTTATCAATAGACTTTTATCATTAGCGTCCTATGTTTACAAAAACATGTTTATAGGAGTTTTTAGTCCGTGAAGTGTCAACCTTTTACAGAAAATATTGTATATATCACAAGTTACAAGTATTTATAACAAAGACGATAGTCGAGATCAATAATGTATTTTACAGCCGCTTCATCCATATCTTGTGTCAAATCATATGAAAATAAGGGTCTTTGAAGTTCAAGATACTGGTCCTTTTAAAAAGCAAATGGTGAATTGCACCATTCTCTTATATAATGTTTAAATTAACGAAAGCCCAAAATGCAAAGTGTCGAACGTTTTATCTTATTCCAGCTGTAGAGTTGCATATACTTATTTGATAAAAACTGGCAGAAGGGACTTGGATATGAGGCTACAGTTTCTGAAATTCTTGATTTCTTGATATATATTCATGCATTTAACCGCCACAACCCGGAGTGGTAGACATGTTTTTAGCCTCTTAACGAGAGGATATTCGATGTCGACATGGTTGAAACAGATTGCAACCGCAATTCAATGGATCGTTTAGAATTTTGATTATTCCTAAGAAGAGCCTCCTGGGTTACAGTCGATTCTTTTTTGTTCACGAAATGTGAGGGCGATCATTCAAGGCGACCACTGTATACATTCGGACAGCAGGGACAGTTTTATTGACTGTCAAAAAATAATAACCTAGCAAGTCATGGAACCCACCCTTCGGGACACATCATGTACTTGAATATATTTGAAGAAATCGTTTCATGCGTGATCATTTTTCGGCACTCTGTCATTGTGAATAAGTCTTTTCAAAGAAAGCATTGATTTAATTCAGTGTAGCAATTTCAGTCCATTCTAAAATTTTCGTAAATGCATTAAACGCACTGGAAACATCTGTCGTCAACAACATCACTGCTGTACAAAACTCAATCTTGAGTGGGTACCTGGATAAACTCGTGTCAGTTACAACAAGGCAGACAGTCAAGTCGTCACTATCACATGAACATGAACATTTTTTTCCACAAGGCTGTTTTTGGTCCACTGCCCTTCTCAATATAAAATGTTAACTAACCTTTGGAAGACTACGTTGCCGTAAATTGTTTTGCTTATCATGAGTAAGCAGTCGATGAGAAATCCCATCACCAAGAACACCGCTGTCACAATAACAAACTTCATCTTAATGTACATTATCTCTCACTACATGTCATACTCGCATGCGCAGTACTACCCCGTCAAGTCAAGATAAGTCATTTTAACTTATATGCTTAATCATAAGTGGTGACATATTTTCAATATGAGCATATGTGCACATTCATTTTTGCCTAGCAACGATTGCATTAACGCGAGTTACCGTATTTTGTCGTCAGTGACGTCATAAATCCATTGGTCATGACGTCACTTTAGCGGGTCGTCTCAAAGGAATTATTACCCTCGGAAGTGTATCTTATGACTTGTACGAAACTCGTGTAACTTAATGTTCTTTCCACAACATCATATTTTTCATAGAATTTACCTTTTGACTAACAATACAATTTAAAAACAATCATATTTGACTGATACAATTGTGTTCTTAAAGATTTTTTTAATACAAATTTTCAAATAATGTCCATTGTGGCCCTTGTTCTAGGTTTATAGAAAATTCGTTATCTCTTGTGAATAAACTCGGTAGCCCTTAACAACGTGCCCTCCATATTGACCTGCCTGTCTGTGTACACGCCTTCAAAGGTCGACCTGACATGACCTTACAACGTTACTGAGTCTGAATATAAATCACTCAGAATGATGGTACATGATACTCTTCACTGGCACACAAACACCTATCAATTTTAGTTTGAATGACAACAAAGACTTTTCTCAGGCGTATTAAATCATAATGACAGTCCATTCACACTTGGTCGCTTGTACAAAACAATTATTTTATTTGTTGCTTATGTGTTTACTGAAATGTAAATTGTATTATTTGTCGTTGGATGCTTTGGATTGGGTATATTTCCATAAATATGTGGAAACTTAGCTGTTTGTTTTGTTTAGTTTACCAATCGTTTTTGTAATTGACATCGACCGAGCGCAAAGCCGTGATAGATTGAAAAGTGAAATGTTACCATGCACAGTTTTTAAACTTTGAAAATTTCACATTTCCAAATTGATTCGATGTCTTTCCAAGTTTGATCTTAACTCATTCAACCAATAGGTTACTTTATCAATCATGATCACATAGATTGAACAGTACCGCCTGCCAAGGGAAACACATAAACAAGGTATAAAATTCTATACTTTTATTCACATTTTCATTCATTCAAAGTGATACAATGCATCTTTCATTGATAATACAATAAGGCATGTTGTCATCACTGAGTTCAAGCAGTGCTGCCCTCTCCGGCAATATCTAGGCTTCAAATGGGAAGATTGTGTTGATAAGACGACACTGGACAAGTTGCTGTTGCAAACCTGCAATAATAAATTATCTAATTTTGTTTATGACAATACAACATCTACATAATAATCCACATGATTTACATATGATTTAAACATGATTAACACATCGAAATAGTTGAGCTGCGGGCAGGTGTGAAACTTCGGGGTTTTTTTATAGTTCAAAATGGGTTACCAAATAACAACTTAATCTAGAGAAATATTCTAAAGCCTCTCTCCTTATATAACCCAAGACATCATATCTAATCATTCTACAGTTTAAGCAAGTTACATTGATGGCAGGAAGATCGGTTAGGGGTCTTAGTACTCCTTTTGGAAGACTTTGTTAAGAAGCGTATGATATTGGTTTCTTTAGGAAAAAGACATCCGTTATAGATTGGACTTATGATTCTAATGTATGTGTAGATCATCTAACATACTAACATCTAAGCTATTTATGATAAAGAGATATTCTATAGACCCTAGGTGTTATTCAAAAATCAATATTAGATTTAACCTTATTTCCTTCATACAAAATATTGATATCCAACCAAAACTCATGTACCTGGTTGACTAAGAAGCTGCAGCCTCAAGAGTCCCCCTGCTCCTTCTCCTCCCAGGGCTGCGAAAGCTCCCAGACCTCCTAATCCAGCACCTCCACCCAATCCACCCAATCCACCAGTGGCTCCAAAAGCACTACTTGGTCCACCAAATCCACCGGCTGCTCCACCAAATCCACCTGCTCCACCTCCAAGGGCTGCCAGAGCTCCAAGTCCACCCTCACCCCCTCCAAGAGCAGCCAGTGCTCCGAAGCAGGATGCTGAAAGATATTAAATGTAAGTTTCTTTTTTTCCTTAGACATAAAATTATCATGCTATCGATAGTAGTGAAGATAGTATATTTTATTACAATCTTGTTGTTGTGTCTTTGTAAAGACAAGAGCTGTTCCACGAAATCCACCTGAACCACCCTTAGAACACTCTTAGAGACAATATATACATCTTTCATAGAAAGATTACATCCTATTTAATAATCATTATCATTTATAGCGTAACGACCCGAATATCAAATGGCTTCAAACTAAAAACGATTCTCTAAAAACCTTGAATACAAAGATTATTTTTCACATTTGAAATCACACATATTATATTGATAAATCTTTGTTTTCCAAAATGATTTCTGGTTATGAAAGTGGGCATACCTTTCCCGATGAAAGCAAGTACTGCGACTGCAATAAGAAACATTTTACCAGTCATGTTGATTTTCTTAAGCTGGTCCTCACTATTTTGTTCTCCTGGGGATTGTTAGGTGAAGTATGGAAAGAAGAACTTTAACTCCTATTTATACGAGCAGACGTGTTTCATTGCATTTGTAGTTATTTTGTTTGTATTTCTAGCCTTTACTAAGTATTTGACCTCACGAGGTGAGACAATGCCCTTTTAAACTTTGAATGTCATTTTCATAAATCGTGAAAGTATAGATAAACCTGATTTCTTATCTATGATAAACGTCTAATGAAGATATTATTTTATGTTTCCAGATTAGGTTTTTTGACATCCAGCTGTCAGATAACAAAATGTATTTGTTTGTTGTTCAGTTGATAGCAGTCAACAATATATGTACTTTTATAAAACCATAACTATTTATATTCAAAGATTTTTGCAGTGCCATCTCAAAACACATTCTTTGAATTGGTTATGCTTGAGTTCAAAAAGTTCGTGCATGAAATAACTCTGATGTCGACCTACGTTTCGCTTCAATAAGACAAAAAGCTTGTGTTGTAGTTTGTTTGTATAAGAAGGTTAAGAAATATGTAAAACATTGTTTAACAATAACGACAATATCTCATTTGCCAAATAATTATCCATTAGACAGCACAAATAGTTTCCATAAGAATTCATATCCGAATGAGAGTATATGAGAAAATATCGTCTGTTGCAGTTCAAAGCGTTATGTCTGATTTAGCATAATCATGATAGATAAATCATTAATTTTACCTCACTTAGACTTGATTTTGATTTTGAAAGGTATGCCAATATAAAAATCGCAACAATGTTTGAACTGTGTCTGGTTTTTAATATTATGCTCAAAGAAAAAAGCCTTTCATGTGTACAAGTTAGTTTATAAAGTAAGTGAATTATCTTATGTTTGACTTTTGTCATGTGATGTTCAAATGTATTATATCTTCTAGAGGAAAATATATGCTTTACAAAATATTATCTGCTTGTTTATAATTAATTTTTCGAATTTGTCTCATACTACATTTAATATGTACATGGATAAACTACAATAACAGGAGCCTACTATGCTGATTTGCAGAAGCAATTGAGAGCGGCGATCAAGAAAAAGAGGCGCGGCATGTTGACTGCTAGGGTTGTGCCTCTTCAAGACAACGCTCCAGTCACCAAGAGTCGTCTTCCACAGGCTGCACTTCAACAATATGACCTTGAACAACTTAACAGTCCTGATCAGGCCCCAAGAAACTTCTGTCTTTTCCCAATTTGAAATCATACTTACACAGTCCACGATTTTGCGATGATGATTAACTCAAGGCAGCTAATGAGGCGTGACTGAGGGGCAAGCCAGAAGACTTCTACTGCAAGTGCATAGACAGTCTCAAAGACAAATTGGCAAAGTGCCTTGAGGTCCAGGGGGATTGTATTGAAAAATAAATCAAAAACACAACCATTGGATTCTGTTTTATCATCCAAAAACAGTAATGTTCAGTAATGTTCATTTGTCAATCAAATGTAATGAAAAATTGATTTTGGATGATAAATAGAATCTCAACCTCGTGTCTTCTGATATCAAATATATCAAAACTCGTTGATAAAAGTAATTTTGTAACTTTCATCAACTCGTGTTGATAGATTTGATATCAGAAGGCACTTGGGTGAGATTCTCTATTTATAGTCACTTCTATGAACTTATTCACTTCCCCTCGTACAATTTATTACATTTACAATTTACTACAGAACTGCTTTCTTTTCCGTACGAATTAAGGAGATTGATATGTACTTCTTTCCTGACGCCATAGTTTAAATAAATGATTATTGAGTTGAAATGTCATTCACTTTACTGTATTATAATAATGTTGCTTTTAATGTTGCTTTTAAAAATAATTTTAAACCTCGGCAACCCAAATTCAAACTTATATCAGTTCTTACTGAAAAGTAAAAGTTCATTGATGACACATGTGTTTCATGTATAATTTAATTCTTAGTTAGTCAAAATGTCAGTTAGTTCTTATTGAGAAGATATCAAGAGAGGAAAACTATAAACTTTCTTTCGAAGAAATTGATTTAAATCAATTATGCTAAGTATTCAACGGGTTTTTTTACTGTTTCATCAAAAATTCAATTTGGATGATATTCTGTCTTCTTTTAAGCTTCACTTGACATACCTGGTATACTTTTGACTTTGTAAAAAATTTTCACGTCAAATATTGTTTGCAAACAAGTACTTTGAACTTTACTATATCTTGTATATTCGATTATAATCTGTGCTACTGGGACGGAATGTAGGATAAACCCAAAACTTTGTTAATCAAACCATAACTTGCATAACTGTTTGAATAATTTACCTTTGATTAAAAAATTTCGATCAAAGCAGTAATAAAAATTCCTGAGTCTTAATCAAACTATATATCATCTATGTTTATAAACGCATATGTTCAAGGTGACGCTTGTTACATAAGTTATTCACTCTTAACATTGAAACAGTAAAAGTCTATGGTAAAAAAAGTTTTATGTTGTGGAAACAAGTCAACCGTAACGACATACATCTTACAAGGTTGAACTGATAAATACGACGACCTTACATCTTGATATGCATACCTTAGATCGTGAAGGATGACATGCGTTGCTTGAACACAATGCTTACGCTAATTGACATGAAGGTTTAAATAATTTTATGTTCCCTTTCATTGAATGCCTTTGAAGTGTTCTTTGTATAAATACAGACATGTTATGAAAGCTCTCTGGGTTAAAAACAAAACCAAAATCATCAAACGAATGTATCCATTTTGCATTATCAACCAATGAACACTGCTTTCATAAGGAATTTGGATCTATTTTTCTATGGCTCTATCTATCCATGCATCATTGCATCCATCTATCTATCTAACTATCCAGCTAGCTAGCAAGCTTCTTTTTCTGTCTGTCTGTAGTGACGTTCTTCTGTCGTTAATGTTTATATCAATTGCTTTTTGTAACGCGGAACGACATTTAGATTGCTCAAAGATATGTAATGCAGCTTAAAAATACACGTCATTACACAGGGGCGTGTATCGCTTAGAAATAGCTTTAGAAAGACATATATACCTATAGACCCTACCCTATATTATCTTTCTAAAGCTATTTCTAAGCGATACACGCCCCTGTGTGTCATTATGAGTATGAGAATTGTTTAAGTTTTGACTGTATTCTTAACAATGTTTTCAAAATAATTTTAGGATATAATTATGATGTTTTGTTGTTGACGTTTGACCAGGTGCAAAGTCGCGAAATATTTCGTTGGAAGAGGTATGTTACAACTTGTCATCATTTTTATTTCGCGCTATTTTCAAATTTTCAAAATTCACCAATAATCATTAGAATTTGGAATGGTCAGTTTCAAAATTTCAAATGTTCTTTAATACTATGTTTGTCTTTATGTTACTTAACTGGTGATTTTACCCTTTTTACACAAGTTTAAAACTCGATGCCGATCCAAGTTGGAAAGTAATTCATCTTTCTTCTTGCTTGATAAATTTTCAGTTAATACAATATCTTTCCCCTTTTTTGTGCGTCCTTTCAGACCTTCGTCGTGTTATGCTAAAACTGTGACCAGCAAAATCAAATCCCGTGATTACAATTATCATAAGATATTACCATCCATTTTCTAAACAAATAAACTGAAAATTCAAGGGATAATAAATAGTAAACACATAAGTAAGGTTTAAAATGCTATACTTTTATTCACATTTTTATTATTTCAATACATCTTTCATTGATAATACAATAAGGCATGTTGTCATCACTGAGTTCAAACAGTGATGCCGTCTCAGGAAATATCTAGGCTTCAAATGGGAATATTGTGTTGATAAGACGACACTGAACAAGTTGCTGCTGCAAACCTGGAATAGTAAAGCAAGATCTTATTTAAGAGAAATATACGTATAAATGTTGGATAGTTTGTACAAGACCAGCACTCTCGATTTGAATTAAAAATTTATTGTGATCATTCTCCCAATTGATAGTTTAAGAAGAGCATTAATTAAATGAATTCTTTTTCGGGGTTCTTTTTTAATTCAACATACTGTAAGCAAAGTCTGTGAAGTAAAAAATTTTATTTTGAAATCTCCCCATAAAAATATCTTAATATATAACTTTTGTTTATCATTTTTCATCAAGTATCCATTCTCTGTAGATATCATCAATGTTTTGACGTAAATTTTACCATTTAATCTTCATCCTGCATATTATAGGCAAGACCAAAGTTACAATCATGTATTGAAAAAATAGTTGTACATTTGTAAGATTTTGGTTCTCCAAGAATAAGATCTCAAAACAAATCTATAAGCCTCTCCCCTTATATAAACCAGGACATCATATCTAATCACTCTACAGTTTAAGCAAGTTACATTGATGGCAGGAAGATCGGTTAGGGGTGTTGCTGCTCCTTTTGGAAGACTCTTTTGAATGTTCATTGTATATACTCTGATTTGAGTTAAGAATTGTTAAGGAGCGTATGATATTGGTTTCTTTAGGAAGAAGACACCCGTAATAGATTGGACTTATGATTCTAATGTATGTGTAGATCATCTAACATACTAACATCTAAGCTATTTATGATAAAGAGATATTCTATAGACCCTAGGTGTTATTCAAAAATCAATATTAGATTTAACCTTATTTCCTTCATACAAAATATTGATATCCAACCAAAACTCATGTACCTGGTTGACTAAGAAGCTGCAGCCTCAAGAGTCCCCCTGCTCCTTCTCCTCCCAGGGCTGCGAAAGCTCCCAGACCTCCTAATCCAGCACCTCCACCCAATCCACCCAATCCACCAGTGGCTCCAAAAGCACTACTTGGTCCACCAAATCCACCGGCTGCTCCACCAAATCCACCTGCTCCACCTCCAAGGGCTGCCAGAGCTCCAAGTCCACCCTCACCCCCTCCAAGAGCAGCCAGTGCTCCGAAGCAGGATGCTGAAAGATATTAAATGTAAGTTTCTTTTTTTCCTTAGACATAAAATTATCATGCTATCGATAGTAGTGAAGATAGTATATTTTATTACAATCTTGTTGTTGTGTCTTTGTAAAGACAAGAGCTGTTCCACGAAATCCACCTGAACCACCCTTAGAACACTCTTAGAGACAATATATACATCTTTCATAGAAAGATTACATCCTATTTAATAATCATTATCATTTATAGCGTAACGACCCGAATATCAAATGGCTTCAAACTAAAAACGATTCTCTAAAAATCTTGAATACAAAGATTATTTTTCACATTTGAAATCACACATATTATATTGATAAATCTTTGTTTTCCAAAATGATTTCTGGTTATGAAAGTGGGCATACCTTTCCCGATGAAAGCAAGTACTGCGACTGCAATAAGAAACATTTTACCAGTCATGTTGATTTTCTTAAGCTGGTCCTCACTATTTTGTTCTCCTGGGGATTGTTAGGTGAAGTATGGAAAGAAGAACTTTAACCCCTATTTATACGAGCAGACGTGTTTCATTGCATTTGTAGTTATTTTGTTTGTATTTCTAGCCTTTACTAAGTATTTGACCTCACGAGGTGAGACAATGCCCTTTTAAACTTTGAATGTCATTTTCATAAATCGTGAAAGTATAGATAAACCTGATTTCTTATCTATGATAAACGTCTAATGAAGATATTATTTTATGTTTCCAGATTAGGTTTTTTGACATCCAGCTGTCAGATAACAAAATGTATTTGTTTGTTGTTCAGTTGATAGCAGTCAACAATATATGTACTTTTATAAAACCATAACTATTTATATTCAAAGATTTTTGCAGTGCCATCTCAAAACACATTCTTTGAATTGGTTATGCTTGAGTTCAAAAAGTTCGTGCATGAAATAACTCTGATGTCGACCTACGTTTCGCTTCAATAAGACAAAAAGCTTGTGTTGTAGTTTGTTTGTATAAGAAGGTTAAGAAATATGTAAAACATTGTTTAACAATAACGACAATATCTCATTTGCCAAATAATTATCCATTAGACAGCACAAATAGTTTCCATAAGAATTCATATCCGAATGAGAGTATATGAGAAAATATCGTCTGTTGCAGTTCAAAGCGTTATGTCTGATTTAGCATAATCATGATAGATAAATCATTAATTTTACCTCACTTAGACTTGATTTTGATTTTGAAAGGTATGCCAATATAAAAATCGCAACAATGTTTGAACTGTGTCTGGTTTTTAATATTATGCTCAAAGAAAAAAGCCTTTCATGTGTACAAGTTAGTTTATAAAGTAAGTGAATTATCTTATGTTTGACTTTTGTCATGTGATGTTCAAATGTATTATATCTTCTAGAGGAAAATATATGCTTTACAAAATATTATTTGCTTGTTTATAATTAATTTTTCGAATTTGTCTCGTACTACATTTAATATGTACATGGATAAACTACAATAACAAGAGCCTACTATGCTGATTTGCAGAAGCAATTGAGAGCGGCGATCAAGAAAAAGAGGCGCGGCATGTTGACTGCTAGGGTTGTGCCTCTTCAAGACAACGCTCCAGTCACCAAGAGTCGTCTTCCACAGGCTGCACTTCAACAATATGACCTTGAACAACTTAACAGTCCTGATCTGGCCCCAAGAAACTTCTGTCTTTTCCCAATTTGAAATCATACTTACACAGTCCACGATTTTGCGATGATGATTAACTCAAGGCAGCTAATGAGGCGTGACTGAGGGGCAAGCCAGAAGACTTCTACTGCAAGGGCATAGACAGTCTCAAAGACAAATTGGCAAAGTGCCTTGAGGTCCAGGGGGATTGTATTGAAAAATAAATCAAAAACACAACCATTGGATTCTGTTTTATCATCCAAAAACAGTAATGTTCAGTAATGTTCATTTGTCAATCAAATGTAATGAAAAATTGATTTTGGATGATAAATAGAATCTCACCCTCGTGTCTTCTGATATCAAATATATCAAAACTCGTTGATAAAAGTAATTTTGTAACTTTCATCAACTCGTGTTGATATATTTGATATCAGAAGGCACTTGGGTGATATTCTCTATTTATAGTCACTTCTATGAACTTATTCACTTCCCCTCGTACAATTAATTACATTTACAATTTACTACAGAACTGCTTTCTTTTCCGTACGAATTAAGGAGATTGATATGTACTTCTTTCCTGACGCCATAGTTTTAATAAATAATCATTGAGTTGAAATGTCATTTACTTTACTGTATTATAATAATGTTGCTTTTAATGTTGCTTTCAAAAATAATTTTAAACCTTGGCAACCCAAATTTAAACTTATATCAGTTCTTACTGAAAAGTAAAAGTAAATTGATTACACGTGTTTCGTGTATGATTTAATTCTTAGTTAGTCAAAATGTCAGTTACTTCTTACTGAGATTATATCAAGAGAGGAAAACTATAAACTTTCTTTCGAATAAATTTATTTGAATCAATTTGTTAAGAAATCAATGCTTTTTTATACTGTTTCATCCAAAATTCAAATTGGATAATATTCTATCTTCTTTAAGCTTTACTTGACATACCTGGTAAACTTTTGACTTTGTAAATTTTTTTTCACGTCAAATATTGTTTGCAAACAAGTACTTTGAGCTCTTGCATCTGTCAACTGTACTATATCTTGTCTCTTCGATTATAATCTCTTCTACTTGGACGGAATGTAGGATAAACCCAAAACTTTGTTAACCAAGCCATAATTTGCAAAACTTTTCTTATAATTTACCTTTGAATTAAGAATTTCCATCAAAGCAGTAATAAAAATTCCTGAGTCTTAATTATACTATATATCATCTATGTTTATAAACGCACATGTTCAAGGTGACGCTTGTTACATAAGATATTCACTCTTTAACATTGAAACAGTAAAAGTTTATGGTAAAAAAATAGTTTTATGTTGTGTAAACCAAGTCAACCGTGACGAGATACATCTTACAAGGTTGAAATGATAATTACGCCGACCTTACATCTTGATAAGAATACCTTAGATGGCGAAGGATGACATGCGTTGCTTGAACACAATGCTTACTCTAATTGACATGAAGGTTTAAATAAGTTTATGTTCCCTTTCATTGAATGCCTTTGAAGTGTTCTTTGTAAATATACAGACATGTTATGAAAGCTCTCTGGGTTAAAAACAAAACCAAAATCATCAAACGAATGTATCCATTTTGCATTATCAACCAATGAACACTGCTTTCATGTGGAATTTGGATCTATCTTTATATGGCTCTATCTATCCATGCATCCATGCATCAATCTGTCTATCTATCTATCTAACTATCTAGCTAGCTAGCAAGCTTTTTTCTGTCTGTCTGTAGTGACGTTCTTCTGTCGTTAATGTTTATATCAATTGCTTTTTGTAACGCGGAACGACATTTAGATTGCTCAAAGATATGTAATGCAGCTTAAAAATACACGTCATTACACAGGGGCGTGTATCGCTTAGAAATAGCTTTAGAAAGACATATATACCTATAGACCCTACCCTATATTATCTTTCTAAAGCTATTTCTAAGCGATACACGCCCCTGTGTGTCATTATGAGTATGAGAATTGTTTAAGTTTTGACTGTATTCTTAACAATGTTTTCAAAATAATTTTAGGTTATAATTATGATGTTTTGTTGTTGACGTTTGACCAGGTGCAAAGTCACGAAATATTTCGTTGGAAGAGGTATGTTACAACTTGTCATCATTTTTATTTCGCGCTATTTTCAAATTTTCAAAATTCACCAATAATCATTAGAATTTGGTATGGTCAGTTTCAAGATTTCAAATGTTCTATGTTTGTCTTTATGTAACTTAACTGGTGATTTTACCCTTTTTACACAAGTTTAAAACTCGATGCCAATCCAAGTTGGAAAGTAATTCATCTTTCTTCTTGCTTGATAAATTTTCAGTTAATACAAGATCTTTCCCCTTTTTTGTGCGTCCTTCCAACCTTCATCGTGTTATGCTAAAACTGTGACCAGCAAAATCAAATCCCGTGATTACAATTATCATAAGACCATTCATTTTCTAAACAAATAAACTGAAAATTCAAGGGATAATAAATAGTAAACACATAAGTAAGGTTTAAAATGCTATACTTTTATTCACATTTTTATTATTTCAACACATCTTTCATTGATAATACAATAACGCATGTTGTCATCACTGAGTTCAAACAGCGATGCCGTCTCAGGAAATATCTAGGCTTCAAATGGGAAGATTGTGTTGAGAAGACGACACTGAACAAGTTGCTGCTGCAAACCTGGAATAGTAAATGCAAAGATCTTATTCAAGAGAAATATACATATAAATTTTGGATAGTTTGCACAAGACAAGCACTCTCGATTTGAATTAAGAATTTATTTGATCATTCTCCCAATTGATATCACGATTCGTTTTAAGAAGATAATTAGTTAAATGGATTCTTTTTTTAAGGTTCTTTTTTAATTCACCATACTGTAAGCAAAGTCTGTGAAGTAAATAATTTTGTTTAAAAATCACCCCGTATAAATATCTTGTAACTTTTGTTTATCATTTTTTCATCAAGTATCCAATCTCTGTAGATATCATCAATGTATTGACGTAAATTATAGCATTTAATCTTCATTCTGCATGTTATAGGCAGGACCAAAGTTACAATCATGTAATGAAAAAATAGTTGTACATTCGTAAGATTTTGGTTCTCCAAGAATAAGATCTCAAAACAGATTTGAGTGAATGTACCTGGTTGACTAAGAAGCTGCAGCCTCAAGAGTCCCCCTGCTCCTTCTCCTCCCAGAGCTGCGAAAGCTCCCAAACCTCCTAATCCAGCACCTCCACCCAATCCACCCAATCCACCAGTGGCTCCAAAAGCACTACTTGGTCCACCAAATCCACCTGCTGCTCCACCAAATCCACCTGCTGCTCCACCAAACCCACCTGCTCCACCTCCAAGGGCTGCCAGAGCTCCAAGTCCACCCTCACCCCCTCCAAGAGCAGCCAGTGCTCCGAAGCAGGATGCTGAAAGATATTAAATGTAAGTTTCTTTTTTTCCTTAAACATTACATGCCCCTGATAGTATTGGATATTGATTTTATTACACTCATATTGTCAATTCCTTGCAAAAACATATACTCCCTTTTGGAATATGAAAGACACCAGTTGTTCCACGACATCCATCTGAACCAGCCTAAGACAACCAAGACGACGTATAAATTTTCAATACCAAAACAGCATGTTATTTTGTAATGATAATCATCTATAGCGTAAGAACCCGAATAACAAATAGTTTGAAACTAAATATAATTATCTAAAACTCCTGAATAAGAATATGAAATTGTTTATGTTTTCTAAATGACAAAGAAAATTATTCATATAATATCGTACATCTTAAATTTCATTTCTTATATGATATTACAACTGGTTTCTGGTTACAGAAGTGCGCATACCTTTCCCGATGAAAGCAAACACTGCGACTGCAATAAGAAACATTTTACCAGTCATGTTGATTTTCTTAAGCTGAACCTCACTACTTGTGCTCCTGGGGATTGTTAGGTGAAGTATGGAAAGAAGAATTTTAACTCCTATTTATACGAGCAGACGTGTTTCATTGCCTTTGTTGTTATTTTGTTTGTATTTCTAGCCTTTGCTAAGTATTCGACCTCACGAGGTGAAACAATGCCCTTTTAAACTTTGAAATGTCATTTTTATAAATCGTGAAAGTATAGATAAAGCTAATTCTTTATCTACGATAAATGTCTTAAGAAGTTGTGATTTTATGTTTCTAGATATGGTTATTTTGACATCCAGCTGTCAGTTAACAAAATTTATTTGTTTGAAGTTTAGTTGATGGCAGTAAAAAATATTTGTAGTTTTATAAAACAATAATTCTGAGTTACCTTTAAACATTCTTACAGTGACAAATAAAAACATCATTTTGAATTGGTTATTCTTGAGT
Organism: Phorcus lineatus; assembly: GCA_921293015.1. Classification (NCBI taxonomy): domain Eukaryota; kingdom Metazoa; phylum Mollusca; class Gastropoda; order Trochida; family Trochidae; genus Phorcus; species Phorcus lineatus. Next base: position 43,582,595 of record OV121092.1, on the reverse strand, counting down.
TCAAAACATTATATTTTTGTTCTTAACTAACTCTGATGTTAACTTACATTTTGCTTCTAGTTAACAGAATTATGTTTATGAGTTTGTTTGTAATAGTAGGTTAAGAAATATGAAAAACATTTTTATAATAATAACAATTCATTATTTGCCAAATTATCATCATTTAGACAGCCAAATATTTTCTATAAAATTTCAAATCCGCATGAGAGTATATGTGGATATATGAAGGGAAAATATCTTCTGTTGCATTTTAGAATTGCTGTGTTTGGTTTGGTATTATCATGATAGATTCATTAACTTGACTTCACATGATAACAAATTTGTTTACCTGAACGTTATGCCCATGTCATAATCACTATACTGTTTCTGCTGTGTCTTGTTTTCAGTATCATACGCAAATAAACAAAATGCCTCTCATGTAATGAAGTAAGTCAATAATGTAAGTGAACTGTCTTATGTAGGATTTTTGTCTTATGACGTGCAAATTCATTATATCTTCTAAATGAAAATATATGCCTTAAAAACATCATCCGTTTGTTTATAATTAATCTTTCAACACTTTCGCATACTACATTAATGTTTACATGTACATGCACCTTTTGTTTTATGATACAGGACGTAGGAATAAATTAAAACGCTTTTTCATTTCCAGATTATATTTTTCCATAAAATAGAGAGAAAGGTACGGTCACAAAGGACATTATTCATTGAACAGTACATGAATGTCAACCTTGCATATCTTTGTAATCATAAAATCACCACCTTGTTTTATTCCTAGGCAAATTGACCACAGGTGGCCAAAACTGATAGAAGCGTACCTAAAATCTCTACAAACCTCTTGTCTACTGATTCAATTGAAGGAGAGTGGTGTGAGAAGAATTAGTGAAAAGATTTAAATGATTTGTTTGTTTCGGTGATATTTTATTTAACTAGAAGATCACGTAACATATGTATCGGTGACAAGAACTACCAAACCGTCGATGTTGGTGCATGGAAGGTACAAGAATTAACTAACTTTGTCAACTCGCCACATTTGCACAGTAGTGTTGTTTATACTAGACTAGCATGTCTGAAATCAATTTCCTGAAACTAGTTTTTAAAAACGGCAATGTGATGTAATAAAGTAAATAGCTAACATCAGTTCACAGTTAATCACACCTTTATTTATGTTACATAAATTGTGTATGTGTTTTGAATAGAGTCAAAATATTATAGTTATGGCATTACTTCAGTATCTCTTAAATGCAAAAATTATGACATTTGTTGTTTTTGAATGTAAATCAAAGTCGGGCATAAAGATGTTTAGAAGTGGCACTTCAGTGTCCCATTGACATATGCATTAGTTAAATGAATCACTAAGCAATACCAGCTTTTATTTCTTCTGTCTGCTCTAAATACATGTAGGTTCAAAATCAAAATTTGAGTCGTTGCCGCGCGCCGTTGTCCGGTGTTCGATCATAAATCTACACATTTTTCTTGTTTATCCTCACTAAGCTAACCAGTCTCATTGAAATGAAATCTACGTGCTCCAGTACATCTACAATCTGCGTAATATAGTGCAGCAATGTTAGATTTCATTTTAATGAGATTGTAAACTAACTGATACGCATTAATTTTCAGAAACAACCAATACTTCTCAATCAAACAACACCAGTAATGAAGTTTGACACATTTGACCCCAACAACATATTCTGTGCCTCTTTAATCACGGAGATGTGATTATTAGTAAAGAGTAAAGCCATTTGCAATGCCTGAAACACAAGATTAAAAAAAGTTGCAAATTGACAAAATAGATGAAAATCTTGCGTCAACATTAAGGGAGTAATCGGTTATCATCTTTGTGGTGATAAGAACTTACAAAATTACAACATCAGAGACACTGAAATTTTCTGACATTGTTTTAAACATTGAAGTATCGTATCGTGGATGTAGAAATTGAAGAGCATTGCCAAAAATATGGATGTAGTCTTGATTTTTATCGAGTTCTATGGATTCACGACTCTGAGATTGATGTAAATGGTGTAAATGGACAATTTTGAAAACCATTGCTCTCTTTTCTCCTTCATTAAACAAACTTCAGAATAACGAAAAAAATATTGAAAATACTCGTTTTAATTTAACCTCATTTCGTCAAAGGTTGTGTTCCCGGCAACCCGTTGGTACCCAATAATCAGACAAAACATGAAAAGCACGTTCAGATGTGTTGTGCAATCTGATGATGTCCCGTTACGAATCTCACGATGATGATACTGTCATGTATGTAACTATTCATAAGTTCATAACTGTTGAACGTTGTTACATTGTTTTATTGCTTCTCATAGTTGTTTGGTAACCTTTAGTAGTCTGATACTCTTGAAGACATTATACAGGGGTTTGCTGCTTGAGGTCTTAACTATACAAGGTCCGAATTACTGTTCGCCACCTTTAGGACAAGTTTAAGCTGGGTTCACCTCTCAGCTCCTTTCTCGACTGATTGAACCATAATACACTGCTGTGTCAATCAAGGACTTCGTGAATATACATAGCTAGCTTATTTATTGTGACTCTTTGATATCTTATTTTTGTATTTGTATTAGCCTTTTTTGAAACCTTAAACTCTTTGTTTATTAGTCATCAAATTGTAATAATAATCAATTGTTGGTCTGGTTTGACTTGGGAAAATTGCTATGAGTTGATGTAGTTTTGAATATATATATATTGCAGCTGAAACAATCTCAATTCATGAGAAGGTTCAGGTCCCCGCTCCCACTGACTGTAACAGCCGTCATATTTGCTGAAGTTTAGAACGACAAAAGTTCAAATGGCAAATTGCAGAAAATGAAACCCAACACAAAGTGTCATCTGAAATTACTTTAGATCACAAGTTTAAGTTATTCTATTGACTGAAAGGACAAACAGACATACAGAACTATCGACCAAAATGTATTTAGACTGCACAAGACTAGTGATACATCAGGCGAAATGAAGTGCAAATAGTTTAGCAGTAGCTTTAGATAGCCATTCTTAGTCACATAATTGGTCTTTTAATTTATCGCAACAATTTGTGCGCCAGTTTTCGCGTGTTGCAACTGAAATTTAGAATCCTAACACCTACTCTCTGATGAAATCATTAAATCTTTAGCAACTGTTTATTCACAAGTTGCAGCAAATGAACACAGACATTATCTTGATCGGTTGAAAGCTTTATTGGCATGATTCAAAGACGGAAGACAATCATCGGGGAAAATCGACACAGGTACACTATTCAATACTGATATGATTTTCAACATAGGTGGTACAATTCAAGAAACAGTTTCTAAAAGTGGATTGTTGCTGAAATAATCCAAAGAAAACACTTTTAGAAATTTTACATACAGGAAAGGAAAATGTATGTTTTAAAACTGATAAAAAATCTATGCCGCGTTGCATGTTGAAGACAGTTTTCAAACACTGCGTTCTTTCCGCAGATAACTGATTCAGAAGGCCCTGATCCTATTTTTTGAAGACAGAAAAAACAGAATATTAGAGGGAAATTGGCCAATTAGCGAAAAGGTTTTAACGAGAGATCATATACGAGTGTAAGTTTATATACAACTGATTGCACATAAAAGGGATTGAGGCAATATGGCCGATTGTAGACATATCTCTATAACTTATAGTATATATACACGTTGACTAGAAGATCTCAAGATATGTAACTACGTATATTGTACAGAAAACTGTACAGAATCTATTGCACGAATCAAACTGGCGAAAAATAAATGACCTCTACCGAGGGTTGCGTCCAAACACCTTCCATTTCGATTTTTTTAAATCGCCAGATTTTTAATTGGAACCGACAACCCCGCACCCTCCCTCCCCTAACCCACCCCCATCCCCCCATAAATGTTTTTAATCCGCCAGTGAACTTCTGGCATACCTTTCCCGTCCTAGGCTTCACTGTTAAGGCAACGGTAATCTCTCTAAGGTAGTGTATTGTATGACATGAATGACGAAGTAATTTGGGACCATCAAACCAAATACCATATTTCATAAATAATACTTAAATATACTTAAATTCCGTTTTGGGGGAACATGGTCTGGTTTATATTGTAAGGCAAACGCGTTGGTTTTAAGGCAGTAAGTCGGCTGACAATCACAAAGAAAACGTTGTAAATATTTAGATAAAATAAATATTTTGATTTATAGACAACTATGATAACTCTCTTTAACATCATGTAATCCAGTTTTAAGCATGACGTTTGTGGTGCTATCGAATACTGTCGTCAGTGAATAAGGCGAGGACGTATTATGATATGAATTCATAAAACACGATACAACACTCCCTATGGGAATATATAAGGCATGATTAGAAGCATAAGGAATGTCCTGAATATCAATATAAAATCAGATATTGCTCATTTGAATATAAAAATGATTTCGGCATTAAGGCTTGGTGATACAATCAACACACACTAAGGTATTCTTGGCTCTTAATGATAGACGTTAACCATTTACGATGACGTCGAAGAGTCCTCAAGAGGTTAACGCTAAGAATGTGTTCAGGTATTTGCTGGTACATATATCTTGGCTCTTGGAATAAAAGACGTTATCCGGTCACGTTGACATCAAAGAGTCCATTAGTTGAACTGATGACCCCAAGCTCATGCTCAAGAACTGGCTCTGGCTGGAAGTCTGCCAGGTCTTCCGGGAGGATGTACTGACCACAGTCCTGAGTGCTGTCAACAACCACGTCACTGTAGCCAGGACCCGGATGTAGTGAAGAATAGGGGTCACAGGGGCCCATCCCACACCGGATATAATTGGATGACGTCATAGTGCCTGTTGGGAGAGAAGGTTCCCGGTTTCCGCTCACTCTCTGGTGCATGGAGTTGTAGTGGACGATCTGATTTGGCATGGAGACACTCACGTGGGGAGGGTGTTGGAAGGGTGACAACTGCGTCGGTGACATGTGCCGCTGTTGACTGCAAGGAAGCCCGGAGTCAGTTATGGAAGGGAATGCTGGTGCGAAAGAATCATTCCCTATGGAAGGTGCAAAGTCGTTTTGGTTTTCGTACATGAACTGGTATGGTTTTGGGTACGGCGTCTCTGGTAGAAGCGTTCTTGGATTCAGCTGCAAACACCCCGCTACCATGTTCATCGTATTCTGGGACATACCTTTCGACAGAGACTTGGCAAAGGTGACACTGTCGGGACGGACACCGGATTTCAAAATATCGCTCAGCACAAAAATATAGTTCCTCGCTAATCGAAGTGTTTCTATTTTTGAAAGTTTCTGTGTTTTCGAGTAACAGGGGACGTGGGTTCTAAGATCATCAAGTGCAGAATTGAGGCCATGCATCCTGTTCCTCTCCCGCGTGTTTGCTTTCACTCTCCTTACCCGGAGTTTCACCTGTCTTGCCTTTGTCATTCGTTTCTTCTTCGGTCCTCGTTTTTTAGGCACCCGAGGTTCGTCCGAATTCTTATCATTCTTCTTCCCGCGTTTTTTTGTGGGTTTCTTTTGGATTTCCCTGTCATCTGCTGTTGTTGAGTCTGGCTGACCCTCAGCCTCGCTGTCGTCATCCAGGAAGTCGTCTTCCTCAAACTCAGGGTCAAGGTCACTCATGGTATCTTCGAAGTCGTCGTTTCGAGTCAGGTCGTCGCCGCTTGTTTTGATCGGCATTGTATCTGAAATGTAAAAAGTAATGACGTTATTTATTGTTATCAGTTTCAAGACACATGTGCAATGAAATGAAAATGAATTGGTGAATATATCAGTTGTTTTATGTTTAATTTTCCAAATTAAGAGCCTAAGGGAATGTTTGTCATCAAGTTAAATGTTTTAACATTTGTTTAAAATAAGTCATGAGTAGTGCAGAAGCTATTAGTAAAAAGACACGAATTAATGGATGAATGTAATTTTCACTTCCTCACTATTACATTTGGTGTTCGGAAAAAAAGTACCGGAAAAAGTCCTAAATTTGACTAGAAAAAAAAGTTCTCCGGAAAAAAGTCCTATTTTGGATTTTAGGTAACATATATTACGAAAACATAAATATTTGGTTCTTATTCACTTTATTCAGATACATTGTTTGTTTGATCATCTACTCACTGGAGCAACACATGCAACATACAATACATTATATATTTAAATGTCACTACTTTGCAGATATACATCATTGATGTTAACCTCAATTTAACCTGTTTTTTTTGTACTAGGACCTTTTTTACGGAGGACATATTTTCCGGTACTTTTTTTCCGGAGGACTTTTTTTCCGCGGACTCTTTTTCCTATAATCATTACATTGCCCCCTATCGACTTGTTAAATTGACTGTCTCTTTTTCTCAATAAACTGTATTGTTCATGCGTTTTTAGCTTATTTTCCTGAATTATTTAATACATTTTGTTATTTCTGTTAAATCGACATATCCCTACGTATCATATAAAATATATCCGTATGACCTTTTTATTTGAAATATATTTGAAAACAGTAATTTAAGCGAACATTCGTCATCGTGGTATCCACTCTTTAAATCAATTAACGATAACTTAACAGAAAATTCTTCGTCGTGTTATGAATTTCTTTTATTCAATCTATTATATTTAGTATAAATATATTATTACTCGCCCGTGTAAGATACCGCAGTGTAATATTTATACGGCGATATTAAACTAGAGTAATACCGCTCCCCGTATGACGTCATAATATTGTGTGGTTGTGACGTCACAATCTTGGCACCCACGTCTCAATGGCGGCTTAGTCGCGGAAATGCTTCGTTCAGTACACTTTCGGTAATAAAGCTTGTTATTGAGGTCAAGTAATAAATAGAATACCAAACTTCCTTCCATTTAATACTATTTTTATTAAACTCGTTAATGATTTGGTATCAAACTCGCTTTCGCTCGGTTTATACTTAATCATTAACTCGTTTAATAAAAATAGTATTAAATGGAAGGTCGTTTAGTATCCTCTATATATTTGATGCCTTAAATGATCAACTATAAAATGACGGGTTCCATATTATTTGAAGACAGTTCTTTTTGAAAACTGAATGCATTTGGTGATGCAAGAATAGAATGTATATGCGAAATGCATTTCGATAATTTGACATTAGTATTACAATGTACGTGATTATTTTGACTCTAATTGTTCCATGTCATCCCTCAGTTCTTCCTACCGTCGCTCAACATTAAAAAGATCGCCTGCATTATTTCTCCCTTTCTCAAGTTTTATGTGAAATATTTTGGAATATGTCAAATATTTCGTTTCCTGCATCTATACGATTTGTTCTACCTGTTTCTTGTACTTTAAAATATCTTTTTGATACCTTTATGGTTACTTTTCGTAACACATTTTTATCTCAAAACCACACAAATAAATATTGAGACAGATAGCGATATCATTGTCGAGTTCAATGATGGCTCTGTGTCCCACTCGAAGTGGATGGCGAGTAAAGATGGACATTTGGCGGGACATGGGTGGCAGATGTAGAGGGCCGCACCAATTGTTGTCTTTCCGCATGAGTAGACATTGTCAATAGAGCACGTGCTGTGCAAACGCGAAGTCGTGGGGAGGAGAAGAGACTGGTTTATCCCGTTTGAGCCCAGTCGGGTGGGACCATTGTTGACAACGACATTATAAGATCATGGCGTAACAATTCTATCTGCAATCAATTATCTCCCTTGGAAACAGTTAATCAAGAAATTTACTGATTCCTGTTAATTGCTGTATTCGAGTTACCGATCGCATTGAACCAGTTGTGTTATCAACAGTTACCCCCCTTTGCTACATGATTTCAAAGAAATGGGTGCACTCATTGTTACTGTTATTCAGGTTTTCTGCGTGTTTGGCTTCGCTTGTAAATACGCTGAATGAAACGGTTTAATTAGGCAATGAATACTTGTATCCTGATTGGATATTAACGGGAACAGAAGTGGTCCACGTTGTTGAAACCACTAAGTCGATACATGTGATTGTCTCTTCACCGAAAGGACAATCTGTCGGGCATGGGGCTAATTTTTTCAATTCATATTCTTCTTCTTACCCGAAAAACATATTTCTACATAAAAAAGTTATTCTCCTTTATTGATATCTGAAAACTTTGATTTGCAACTAAGTGTTATCATTTACTGTGGTTACGTTTTTACATTACAATTTTGAAATTTAATTTTATGAATGAGGTATGCGTGTCTTATAAAAACAAATGTGTTTCAATGTGAATTGCCTAAAGTTGTAAATATATTTATATATATATATTTATATATTACAAAATTTAGCGTGTACACATGGCGTTGATATAAAAGATGAAAAACGGATTTCATTTTCACCAAAATACCAATATTGAGACAGGACTAACCCGCGAGTACACAAAATTATTAACGACATTTACAATATCAAGAACAGTGTTCCAGTTTTTTAATCATTTAATATAAAGATTAATGCAAAAGAATACGCATTCATGCCTTTTCGTGTCAAGTGAAATATGCAGTATCGAATATTTTGATGATAACCAATAATTATCAATAACATTTCGAAACTGTCAGGTATAATTTGCCTCTGTCAACATTCAGCGACGTTTGATCAACTTGATTAAATGTGCTCTGGCAACCGCTTGTCTTCACAAAAATGTGTTTCAAGCAGGTGATGTTATTTGGTTTTGCTACATTCATGACTATTTCACATATATCGCGACTGCTAGTATTATTGCAGGGAGAAAGCCCGCAAAAATAATGTGACTTTGCATTGCGGTGAAATCTGCGCGCATCGACTGGAAACCACAAAATGGCAATACTTTGATCATTGATGATAATACGTTACAGCAAAATGTGATATTTCCATAGTGAAAGAATGACTACACAAAACTACACACGCAAAACATATACATTTCATCTTTTCGACAATTATCGAATTCATCTTCACAATACGAAAAAATAGAACATTTTATCACCTTAAATTTAGGTACTATTCATTGGCCAAGCCAATGAATGCAACATTGAAACATATTCAAAACGGCATATATAACATTATAATGTTCATAAAGTCAAGTATCTGGTCATACGCACGAGCGGGTCCCGGTCTGGCCTGAACTAGTGTTGCATATCTGATGCTGAAAATCTTACCGTGACTTTAACGTACAAAGTATGATTAAGATACATAGACATGAAATTGAAATTTCTCAAGCATTATCACAAATAGTATATCTGTTTCGACTAAATGATAGTAAAAGGTAGTTGGATAAGAATCAAACGGACTAAAAGAGAAACAAATTTTCCCCGAGTTCTACTTTACCGGTTTACTGGAGGAGATTTGTGAGTTCACAATACCTGATGGAATTGATTACAGGTGTTATGACAACGGCGTGACCGTATTTGTAATGAAACTAATAAACTGATAACTCATTTCATATCCAAAACACAGGATCATATAAACGTCCGGGTTGTTACGACAAGGGTTTGTTTTTCTCTTAACTCCCTTCCCACTTTATTGAATTTAATAAACGCTAGGTGATAAACGGGTATCAAGTCCCCAGAACTCTCAGGGTATCCAAGTTTCAAAGGAAAGTAAACATCGATAGCCAAGATCGATAACTTCTGATTGATTTCTACTTTAGTTCTGCTTCCCGACCTTATAAGCGGGCCCTCCAGATTGTTATTTTTGTTACAAGTTGTTCGTCTAGCTTGATATTTTCTGATTTATATACACCTGTAGAAGGTAATGTTTTATGGTTTGTTTATTCTGAAAGCAAGGAATTGTAATTACTTTTGTTTGCACCGCACACAGTTAATATTATTACCGGAGATTTGGTTGCGGATAGCATATTAGTTTGCACTTAGCATAGAGATTATTCATTACTTGGCTTCTCATATAACTGATTTCAGATTTGATTCATTTTCCTGTAATTGGTGTAAGATATCTGAGTCATCATGAGTTATAATGAGCATGAAACTTGGTTTTTACTCGGGCTCTCTTATATTATAAAGTGCTGTGACTGGTATTTGATTTTCACATAAATAAACTTTGTGAGATGCATTCAGATAATTATGAAGTTTTCTGACGGTGAAAATTACAACATGATACCTTTAAGCTTATTGAAAAACTACAATCTTTTCTCGACAGGCATGTGGTATTTTATTGGACAAACTATGTGGTATCAAGAATGGTGTTTATTAAACAAAATTGAAACACGAATGAATTCCATTAGGAAAACACTACCATTTGAAGAGTAAAAGAAAAACCAAAAGGAACTCTGTTGCACTTTGAACATATGAAAATGGCTTCCACTCGCTATTCAATGTCAGCGTACCAACTCAAATTAATAAAGTAAAAGGAAAAAAGAAATAATTGACCATAGACTAACACGCTAGTAATATAGTTTAGAATACATGTTTGATGTTAGTGTCTTTGAACCATACATTTACAGTACAATAGACACGTAGAGTACCACAAAAATACAAGATGAAAATGTTTAGCATTGTTGAAATGAAGGCATTTGGAATGGCGGATAATGAGAATATTTTCAAAATGGTGTCAGCATAAGCAGATGTATTATGAGCTTAACATCAGTTGTACTGTTGTGACTTTATTTCTTCCTTAAACAATTGAGGATTACTTATTACTTCCCGACACGCTCCACTATATCATGTATCATGTATCATGTACCATACCAGATACTGACACGGAGCTAATTATCTGTGATTGTTCAAGGGTTGTCTTACCTGGGATAATCTGTGTACATTTAATTACAGGTGTGAAGGTGTGTAATTGTACCCCAGAAGAATCTGGTAGAGTGATTTGAACTTTATTTTTTTTCATATATCAAAATTAAAATGCTTTTTTTAAATACAACTTCGTTTGCTTGATTATATGCTTTCATATATATTTCTTACATATCGTATTATGCCTTGTTTAAGAGTAAGTTCATGTAAATTTCGTGATTTTTTGCAACTTGACAATAAGGCAGACATTAGTCAAATATTTCATAAACTCTTTGTTACCATCTTATATTATTATTTTAGTATTTATTATAGATTTTATATATAAGTGTGATTAGTTATTGTTTAAATGCGTTCGTGGTTATATGAGAATAAGTGATTGGTTGATTTTTAATAGATAAACCAGTTATTCTAAAATATTTTCTTCTCTGGTTGTTTAAAACCATTGATAAAAAACAAACAAAACAAAAATTATTTTTCCCTTTTGCCCAGTTTTATTTCCCTTTTTTTGCGTTCGAAATTCAAACCTATTCAAAAAAGAATGTTTTACAATAACAATTCAACTCAATTACTTTCTAATTTCTTTGTCGTAAAACTTCATCAATCAATTATATCGAAGTTCCCTTCAATCAGAAATCTTAACAACGAAAGTAACAATAACACGCCCAATGGCAGACAGCAACCAAATACCACTAAAGATACTTAATATTTTTTCTTTTCGAGAACATTCATTTCGGTGACGTCATAACACGTGACCACCGCCTAGTCACATGTTACCATCTGTCGATGTTTGGCGCTCTCGTGAGACGTGTGGTCTATTCTATAATGATAAGTTGATTCATTAGCCTGATTAACATTTAATCCTGATAATCTTTTACATTTCATGATACATATCTTTCATATAGTTATATTTTACAAACTTATTCAAAATGTTAGTTTCTTTTGCACTGTGTAGGCTAATCTCGTTCTGTCAATTATTCGTTGTTTGATATTTGATTTCCTTTCATATTGTATTTTAGATAAACAGTTGTTAATTTTATTTCATGATATGTTTGGTTTTATAATAATGATCGATTACACAAGAAATTCTTTTATCTTACCATCTTCTAAATGCCTTTGGAGAATTTCAATGATAGATTAGTTCTGTAAGTTTTATTCTAAGCATTTTAGTAAAAACAATTTACTGAAAACACTTTAACTGCCATTATTTTGAATGAGAATCCATCTATCATACATAGTTTAGTCAATAAATGTATATAATGTTATCTTATTAATCATCGTTTCTGTATCACTATGATTCAGAATTGTCTCCATCAAACATTACATATGTTAAGTTGGAAGTATAATCGATACCGATGTTGGATTAGTTTATTTTCAGTAATTATGCTTTATATATATATATGTAATGTATAATACACCATTACTTAAAGTAATTCAGTTGATATTTCTACATATCAAACATCCAATGAAAGTCTTGTACAATTTGAATATTTGATAGTTTCCAAACATTACATTTGTTATTTAAGTATTTGTTGTAGATATCGACGTTCTAAAGTACTTAAATCTTTTTTTCTTATTCCTATTCTTTGCCATTTTTATGTCTTAGTTTTGAATTTATTTCATGAAACGAAACCTGGGCATGCGAAATGAAGAAATTATTTTTATCACCACAATCATGAGACAGAAATCGGAGATGTCCAAATCAAATTACCTCTCAAAATTCTCCGTTGTCCAATCAACACATTAATTACTTGACGCAGATATCCAATTGAATTAGAAACGCATGAATTGCATCTCTTGATTTTAAAGGGGGCGTCTCTGGTCTCACACCTAAAGAGGACAATGGCGTCTGAAGTAAAACAATAGCTTTCCAGTGACGGGGTCCGAACTCGGAAAATCTAATCAACTTGGAATAGTCAGCCCCGATTTGTGTCACGTGACAAGTAGGGGATTCCCCTAGGGACCGCGCCCGCTTCGCTGAATCATTATTATTGGATTCCTACCTCACAGCAATTACCTCCCTTTGATTTCAAAAGCCAGTTTCGAAAACACACACAAAAAAAGGAAATGTAACAGATAAACATCAATTATTTCAAGAACATTATTCATTTCTAGTAACTTCTAAAATTTAAGTGTTTGGATATGTTGAACACCATAAGGGTTTCTTTTAATTTAACAGACGAGCTAGATATAATTTTATTTAAAAATATAAGATCGGTACCCTTTTGGTCCTATTCAGTGAACACTTTATCTTCAACATTGATACGCTTTATTCAATGCAAAATTTCATCTTTCCCAAAAAGCTTGGTATGTTGATTGCTTTTTTCTTCACTTAATATTATTACTACGCTATGATACACTACTTCTGCGATTTTGATGTACATTCATACTACTAAAGCAGTGACAACCCCTAACTTTCTTATATTCATAAAAAAACATACATATGAACAAATATATGTTAGTTTTGATTTGTTATCCTTTATACAGTATATAAATACGGGACCTTGTCCACAGGTATGTTTGATTAAGTGAGAGCATAAAACTAAACAAAATGGAAAAGAAGATTAAAATACCGTACAGCTTATTTTATGTTTCGAAGATCTAAAGTTAGTCAAATGAATGTGTATGTATACACGTATTCAATGATGGCTTGTTTGTTTTTGAAAACAACAATTACAAATAGATTAAAAAGAAAAAAATCAATTCCAGTTTTCTTCTACTTCTCTAAACTTGTATAGACTAGATTTAATGACTATCTATCTAACCACATAACAAACTACCATTACCAATACAATTAGAAAAAAACCCACCTAAAATGATAAACATAAAAGTTTATTTCTAATATGAATGATCAAGTTGGCGAGCGATCAAAACATTGAGGCAGTTGATGATCGTGATCTGAACGTGTGTTATTCAAGCCAAAATTAGGCGACAATGTCGCTTCGCTGTGACTCAGGACCGACAAATATGAATGATTAAAGACACTTTTTACTCTGTTTATTTTCAAGTGCGTAAATTATTTTACTAGCTGCAGCCACATCTGTCGCTGCGTTGAGAGAAGCAGGGCGCTGTTCACTTGGATTAATTAGAAGACGATTGCAATAGGGTCGTGGGACTCTTTGTTTCGGATCGGCACTGTCAACTCTCGTTATGCTGACGAGACTACGACGCGTTTTGAAAACTTTCCTTACCTAGTGATCACACCACGCTATGGTCTATTACGTGCATTACCTAAGTTCTCGTCCGGGTAAAATTTCTCATCAATCTCATTAAAATAAAATCTAATATTGCTGCACTATGTTACGCGCGTGTAGTAATGTAGTGGCGCATTTAGTTTTCATTTTAATGATATTGCATTTTTCACTGTCTTATAACACTTTGACCAGATGGTCATATCAATCTTTGGTAACAGTGAGAGCGAGATTTGCAATGTTGAAATATTCGAAAGAGTTCGGCAAATATTGCATGTTAAACGTGTATATCATCTTAAGCAAAGCAATGTCGGTGACGCAACGTTCATCAGTATTATGACGCAATATTGGCCCCATATGATATTTATAAAACCGTGTATGTTCACCGGAATATTTGAAACGAGGCACATGGGTTACTTGGGTTATCGACTATGATTTGATCACTCGCCTATACTTGTCACAAGAAGACTCGTTCTGTAATTGCTAGGTATTACTAGACGCTTTGAGCTCTCGGTCGAATAAGCAAAGCGCGCCATTTCATGAAGCTATTGTTGAAGCCTTATTTAACCTCACTATATTTCATTTACAGGAATTGATAAAATTGCACTACTTTTTTACCCATTTCTCTGCCTGATAGATGAAAGAGATCTCATTAAAGAGATCATAATGTTTCTGCACTGTAACTTGCGTATAGCAGTGCCACAAAATGATCTTATTTTAATGAGATTTTTGGTGATACCGGAGTCGCTGAATGCTCTGTATATCCTCATCCCGTCTAATCTATCTTCCTTCCTATCCATCTTTATTCGCAATCATCAAGTGATTTGTTAGAGTTTTCTTAAAGAAAAGTATTGAAAGTGTTATTGAATTATTATAATATATATTCTTTATTGTCTATTATTATTATTTTAGATATATTTTGACTTGATATCTGTTATAATAGAATAGGTAAGATTTATATCCGATTCGGTAATCAATTAACCCTACTCTGATTCCATTAGACCCGAATCCATAATAAGCACTTCACAACACTCTGTTGGCACTTTGTTAATATTGTACCCGGGTCGGTTACCATTGCACAATTGTCAATTTAGATTGTACGATACTCAACTACGACTTTATCCCAGTAATTGCTCTAACTTCTGAGGGTTTTATTTTCTGTGGCTTATTCTTTCTTTTTTTCTATTTCTAGAAATGCCGATTAATCAATTTTTCTAATGTTTCTATAACTTCTTTTACACAACTAAAATTGTCACGTCAAAGATGTTTTTATCAAAAGCTGAGTTCAACTTCTACAAATAGGTAAAAGTGCAGATTTTATTCAATTCGTGATATAAAGGAATTCATTTATTCATTTCTGCAATCGATTTCAAATGAATTAACCCAAAATAAAATTCATCACGATGAATGAACGTATCCGAATTATGTTTTTCTACTTATAAATGAAATAACAGCAGTATATCAAAACAAGGGAAATCACTCGTAAAAGTCAGACAGATGCGATCGGCGACTTCAAAGAGGGACACGCGCACACAATATCGGAGAGAGAAGCGAACGCGTGCCAGTCATTGAGATACGCTGTTAAAGGGAGGTGCGACGCTTCATATAATTTGCCGTTGATACTGTGTAGCACATATGCCGTGTTTTGAAGCGGTGGGAAAAGATCCTTTTAACAGCGTTCTCGAGCTTTGGGACCTGTTCGCAATGATTTGCAGTTAAGTGCATTTTATTAATGAGAAATTGGAGTGGTCGAAAATGGAACGATTGTCAATGTTTGAGATTAATTAAAGAAATTTATTAGAAGTAGAAAATAAACGATTTGGTTGATTGATTATCAATGTGTGATATTGGCACTTGAGGTCATATTTGATTACTTTTCAAAGTTATTTTTTGTAGTTATGGCAAACTTGATTTCTGGAAGTTTGAAAATATGGAATTTTGTGGTTATATAATTTATGCCATTTCAATCAGAGAATCAATACAACAACTGTATCCACTCATGTATATAGCGATGTCAATGGCGATGGAATAGCAAATAACATAGGAAAACAATGAAAAAGGGCTCTTTCAGTCTCAAATACTTTTATTGTAGCTACAATCGATAAAAAGGATTCAATACGAAATGTATTGCAAGTTCATTTCGGTGCTTGCCTTTGTAAATGATATTTATTAAACACCTTTAGACGTAATTGTTACAGTGAAAATATGCCTGTCAGTGTGATACTTAGTCGGGATGTACATTGGTTCTGAGAGTTCGGATATTATCCCTGCGACACACTATGACACACTATGACACAGTACAACATAATATGACACGCTACGATACAATTCGACACACTATGACACAGTGAAACACACTGCGACACACTACGACACACTGCGACATACTATGACATACTATGACACACTACGATACGCAACGATACAATTCGACACATTACGACACACTACGATACACTGCGACTCACTGCGACACACTACGACACAGTCATTCAATGCTTGGCGCTAAGTAATAACATGTTCGAACAACTCTTAACAGACGAATATACATAGACCCACAGTATGTAGATTACTATATTTTCACCTATCCAGAACCTCTAGAAAAGCACGTCAAGTTTATTATTCAACTGAAAGATTTTTCAGAACGGACTCAGAGAAAAAACTCAGGCCTATCTTTTTAAAAAAGAAATTTGTGAGAGACTGACTGGTATAGTTTGCCTTGAATACCTACATTTAGTAATAGTGTATGTAATCAGAAGATACATAAACGCCTATGTAAGTCTATGATTCAGATAGATTTAGAACAAAATACCAGTTAATCCTTTTTATCTATTTAATTCCTTTCACACTTACGATGGCGAGGTTTTCATATAAGAGAAAAAACTTAGGTCAATGAACAACCAATTTATGATTTTAAGAACTCTGCCAAAATGCTTTATATTGAACAAGGCGAGCCTCAAACTTGTTAGCAATTATGAGGCATAGTTTTTAAGTTATAATCATTGACAAGTCTATTCATTTTTCGGTATAAATGAATTTGATAGAGTTTAGAATGAAAGGATGTAGTTTTGTTTATCAATTTATTGTTTCCATGATAGATTTATTTCGGAGAGCTTCATTTAAGGAATACACATGAATCTATACTGTAGAGTCTATATGACTTAAATGCAACAAAAAAACTTTTATTTGAAATGTGACTCGCACCATTTTTAATTATTTGTTATTCTCATGTTGAATCATGTCGTTTTGTAATTAATTAAGGGATTAAAAAACTAAATATCGTATTCAAGGCATATGTCATTATAATCGAAATGCTTTACCACAATACAATACGAATTCGATTGTATCGAATGTGTCATGTTGATGAATATCGACAAATCTAAATTATGCATACTAGGATATTTAAATCCATATGGGATTTTAAATTTTCTATTTTATCTACATTATAATTGTTACTTCAAAGTTTTACTTTGAAACATGCATTAGGCAACTTTTCGTAAAAATGTTATGATATATTCATAACTTTTCAGACAACAGAAATAAAATGAAGGTGATGTATTTATCAGAAGTAAAGCAAGTCAATCATTACATTGTTAATCAGTCTTGATTGAGTAACGAAAACGAGATTCCGGAGAGTTAACGAGATTTCAGCGAGCATTTGTGAGAAAACGGCGACAGATGGGTTAATCAATATGATTACATTTATGACAATAACATGAGCGAAAACAATCGTTGAAATTATTTCTTTGTAAACATGTTTCGCAACCTTAGTCTCTAAGGCTTCATTTAACAAAGCATTTTAAAAATCATAATAAAGTGTATAAAAATTGTGATAGAAAGTGGATATATGATACATATTATAAGCGTTATTATCTTTGAAAGAAACTTTGTAAGTGAAATAATCGAATTTATATTATTGGGATACATTGGTAGCGTGGCGGAACAACAATCAATATATAACTCAATTAAATTCAAAATCTAAAGTATAATTTTTACCAATTTATATTGAAATGACTGGTTCTGGGTTGTTATATGATTTTATGTTAAATGACTTTTATATGTCTAACAGAAATATTATGAGTAAAATTGAAAGGAAGGGCATAAAATCATAGAGTTGTCACACAAAAGTTCAACTATAAAGCGACGATAGAAAGACAGTATGTTTTATTTTCTACCAATATATTGATAACTGGATGTCTGTAAGGTTTACAACACAAACATGTGGCAACTGATAGATACACTTTTCTTTCACTCTCTTCCATTCTTTGGTTGAAAACTGTGTTTTTCAGACACTCATGTAATTAATACCGTGAGTATTTTGGTATGTAAAATGCTTTTTAATTTCGAAATCATATAGAGGTTATAACGTTGTCAGGACCAATTCATTTCGAAACAGAAACGTGGTTTTTTTTGTCACTTGAAAATATCTTGAAAGATAATCTTTTTATATATTACAAGCACCAATCTTCTTTAAGAAACAAACCAAAGTCCACATGTTTGTATGATTATTATTAACAATACATGTATCATATCACAAAGAAGTATAATTATACTACTTTTTTTAAAAATGACATTAATGTAGAAGAAATACTCACATTTTCAGAATTGTTTCTCTTGAATGTCAAATTCTTCAGATCCAAGTTGACAGTTAAAGACACAAAGTTGAGGAATTGCAACGTCGATTACAGAGGTCTCCACGCGTATCCTTTAGTGACGACTGAGGGAGTTGTCACCGACTTAAACGTTCCTTCGTTATCCTGTCCACTTTAACCTAAGCATCCGACCACTCGTTTATATCTCAACCGTTACACGGTGTTTAATATGCAAATTTACCTACTCCTTGAGAAGTTAACCCGTAGGGTCCACATCACTATCACACATCTGTCAATTTTTAGGGTTTTGTATCCTTCCGCAGTGGCAGCCAATCAGAAACCTCGAGAGCGACTGGTGGAGTAGAGTCAACCAATTAGAATCGCCGTGAGTTTCTGGTGGGACGGTTATGAGATAACGGGATATTGGCTGGATGAATATGATTGTGGAGCAAATTATGTCCTGTTTTGAATTATGGAAATGTTGGGAGGGACCGAACAAAGATTTGTTTAGAAATTGGGGGATGACGTTTTTGGATGATTTATCATTTTATCTGCTCTTTTATCTTGAATAGTGTTCTCAGTATCAGAAAATAACGGCCCATTGTCTGAACAACCCCAGCTCTTAGTTTCTAATTGTTTTGAGGAAAACTCACCTAAACGGTTTTTCTATTAACTTTAGTTCGTTTGAACAGAAAGTTCTATCCACTGAAGTAATTTCTTATCGTTATTATTTAAATTATATAATGATTGAACAATGCTTAATCTTCTCCTATATGAAATAGAAACAGAAAGTTCTTTCCACTGAAGTAATTTCTTATCGTTATTATTCAAATTATATAATGATTGAACGATGCTTAATCTTTTTCTATATGAAATAGCTATGGTTAAGGACACCTTTTTATTTACCCAATCTTTCAGGGATCTTGATTAAAACTTATATGAAATATCAAGTGCCAGCATTTAATACATAATTTCACACATCGTGCAAACAATCAAACGCTTAGCTATAAACTACGAACACAACCTAGTATGTATCTTCCGCACAACCACGTTTATTTATAGGATACTATTTTAATTTGTATCTTGGATAGATATAAGGCTTCCATTCTATCCTGGCTGTTATTTCCTAGTAATCTCTGTTACAAGTATAGTTCTTTCAGAGCTAGAAATACTAATTCCACATTGGTTGCAATCAAAGTGAGATGCGCAGTCAGAGACGTTGTATCAACTCCCTCTGTATTCCTTTAATTGGCCTGGTATCTTGATCGGTTGCGGTCACCTTTTGCTGTGCAACGAATTTTCATTGTTTAAAAATAAAATTTTGAAAAATTAACTTTCTTCCTATGACTTTCCTGTAAACTGTATTTGACAAGAATATTAAAGTATTTAGGTTAGTTTTGAAACTATAAACCATCCTTTTTAACATTGGCAGACTGATAATATATCAATTTGTAAAAACATTATTCCTAACTTGATCTCGATAAGTATAGATGCAGAAAGGATTGATTGAGGAGAAAGAAGTCAATAAATGTGTCTTATGTGGGGAGAGACAAGAGTAGCGCCAACATATAACAGGGATTACGTGGAAAGGTATGTCTTAGGTGGAATTGCATTGAGCAGTGTCAAATGAATACAAAATTCCGTTTGAAAAGATACCAAAAATGGAATTTTAATTGTGTTAAAATAACTATAACAATCTTTTTTATGGGGAAAGCTCCTGCTTGTTAATCTTCCTTTTCTATATGAATGAAGTATTTGAAAACAGAAATTGTGGGGACTTATAACAGAGGTTAGGCAGGAACTATGACTTATGCCGACAATCTGCAAATGCTAAGGTAGGTTATGACGTCCATCAAGCTGCATAAGCCGGAAATTGCTGAAGAAAAAGGAACGAATTTTGAATGGTTAGCATCGATGGATTCGGATTCTGGGAAAATGTCATTGTTTTCCAACAGAGGTAGCTCCGCCTTAAATTCGTATACAACAACTGTCGTAATACGAACGTTTCTCGGTCTAGAAATGTAGAAACCTAATTGAATGCAATCAAAGTTAGTGCAATCAGCGACGCCATTAAAAAAATATTATTCAATTCGCCTAAATTCGTTTACAACAACTGTCGTAATACGAACGTTTCTCGGTCTAGAAATGTAGAAACCCAATTGAATGCAATCACAGTTAGTTATGCAATCAGCGACGCCACTAAAAAAGATATGTTTTTAACTCGCCTAAGTTATTTTCGTAAACTTTCGTAAGGCTAAACTTTTTTTAATGCACCTTGCAATTTGAGTCTTCTTTGCAGAACGCATACGCCTCATTTAGCGACTGAATAATTGCACAGGCCTGTGTGACAACAAATATGTTAATCGTATTATCGGTGTTTTCATTGGCTGAAATATTGCATGGTAGATTTAGTTGCACTATTGTGCCGCTAGGGGAAACTGTCGGAAGCTCGAGAAGAGCTCTTATTATAACAGAGGTTGTATAGGAATAAGTGACGCAACTACATATGTGAGGTGAGAATGGGAAAATGGATGTAGCGTGGATTATTTGAGGTTGTGTCGGAAGATATGATGTAAACGAGACCCACTCGACATTACATTTAAAGTCATTGGAGGTCATATAGTCGTGATGCACACAAGAGGGACAAGATTTTCTAGATAACGACTTTTTTGTTGTGAAATTCGTATCCGAGTATATGGTAACTCATTTATCAGGTAGAATGTGGGGAATATAAATAACAAATTGAATAGTCTGAACTTATTTTTTTTTAAACGAGTTTTACTTGGATAGTAATGAAGGCGGGTGTTTTTTTTGTTGTTATATTGGAATAACTCAAAGTAGATACGGCTTGAATATTTCTGTGAGAAGATAAAACATACACGATGCCACAGCTGAAATGATGTCTGACTGCAGTTCAGATCAGAAGATAATTTCCCCACACCTAAAAGCCTTTAAGAAAATTAAATTTCATAATTGGTCAAGTTTGATTGATGATAGAATTTTATCTTATCAGACGCGAAGTATGGAGACGGCACGCGACACCACACGGATCCCTCCGCATTTCATCAACAGTGGCCTGAAATAGAGTAACTCACTTAATAAATCTATCAACTCAAACAAAGCCATGTGATCAGTTTCCAATGATCAAAGCGTGGGTGTCCCGGGGCGACTCTAATTACCTCCCTTTATTATGACCCCCAGCAGGGACCACGTGACCTAGGTGTAAAGGTCAACGTTAACCACACTGACCAATAAGACGACAGGTGGATTTTGGCGTTAAAGGTTGTCTGTGAAACAAATTTGGTCTCTTCCTGTCTGTAAATTGATTGCCGTTTATGAAAATTTCTGAAGAAGTTGATTGCTCATCGGAAATCAAATCTCCAGTCATGACAATTATTTGATAAGCTTAACACCTTTCTCACTGACCTAAATGTTAGTAGATTTGTTTAAGTTATGTCATTTTTATTATCAAAATAGAAACGAAAGTTCCCTCTATTAAAGACATATACGCCGATGTAAAGAATACACACATGTATCTCAGATGTTGTGTTTAATTCTATCAAACTTCAGGTGAGCGAAATGACTATTCGACGTTTAAAGTCATAAAAAGTAAAACAACTCTTAACTATCTATTCACTATCTGTTACACGAGTCGTTGAGGCAAATAGATTATCTTAAATTACAACAAATTATGAAACCGTTAGGGAAGGCCTATTTTCGCCTTGTGTTGAAAAAAATCCTTTTTCGAACCCACCGACAAGCAGACAGTGATTTATCATAAAGTCACCAGCTTTATAACTATATATCTGATCTTCTTCACAATACTACTCTCGAACTACATTAAGCGTCACAGAGTATACTGTTCGAGTCAAATATGTAAAGTCCAATAAATTGTTTTTTATTCTATCGAGAAGTACTTAGTTGTATTTTATGAAAAGTACCTTCTTGATGTATGTCGGTTTTATAGAGTGACAATAAACAGGTAGAAATCGTACATTTTTAACTATACCGGACAATAGTGCGCGCCAATCACTCAAGCGTATTTTCGTTATCTAATTTAAATCGAACACAAATCAAAGACAAATATAGCTTGGCAGTGTTTTGTACGTTCATTAAACGAACGTTTAATGTTCAATGGGACTCAGAATTTTGACTCCTTACATGTATATAATTGTTTATCGATTATAACTCTAAACGAGGAAATGCGATTTTTGGCATCATAGAGATTAAGAGGTCTTTTCAGGAGATGGTTTGACCTTTACTGGGGACAAAATGTAATCTTTGTCACTTTAAAGAGGTTTTGTAAGTTTAACATTTATGGTTCACTTTGAAAATAATCCATGAGCGTATTGTAAATTAAATGTCAAATTCATTATGATGACATC
The DNA here is from genome assembly GCA_921293015.1 of Phorcus lineatus. Taxonomy (NCBI): domain Eukaryota; kingdom Metazoa; phylum Mollusca; class Gastropoda; order Trochida; family Trochidae; genus Phorcus; species Phorcus lineatus. Next base: position 43,559,755 of record OV121092.1, on the reverse strand, counting down.
CAATCTCACCAAAACAGGGTTTCGATATAATTCAAGAAATGAATTTTACAACATTACCAAATTATTTTCTACACAAAACTTAATTTATTTCTTCGAAAGATACTTTTCAAGAGGATAGAAGACAATTCAGGAAATTATTAACATAATTTTTGTCAAAATGACCGATAACGACAAAATCATGTTTTTGTACTTCCACTATCTGTCTAATTCAATCAAAGTATTAATGATGCGTAAACCTTATGGAAGTATGGCCATAGAACCTCGTTCTATTTCTCTACAAATCTCAAAATATAATATTTTAAAACTTTTACCATAATACGACACAATTTGTACAGGTCTACTATACCTTTATAAGAAAGATTACAGAGGAATAAAACGGTTCATCAATTTGTATTAGTTTGTCTGAATCATAAACCGTATCATCATACCATAAGAACAGATTGAACAAAAAATTGAACATTTGTATAAAAAATAAAATATCTTGAAGAAGAAATGGAAGAAAAGCCTATCGGGGACACAATGTGAGTGTCGTGTTCCGCTAGCGTTATCAGATTATCACTGCAAATAAATTGAAAACCAAGGATTTGAACTCAAGTGGTAAGGCGAGCAGTGGCGTACTTGATTCGTGTGACGTACGCCACATACTCGGCACTTCAACTGGCTCTTGGCCGCAACAACCTGGATCAAGTACCCCAGTATCTTAAACAGCCCCTCTCCAGACGAGCCGCCGTCAAACTCAACCCCTTCAAAGTCCTCTTGTACATCCCTACACCCCTAATACTCCCCAAACAAGGGTGCTTGTACTTCGCCTTCCAGCCACGCGACCAGTTAATCTGCGCGTGCGCAACACGCTTCGGGTTACGAAATCTTGCTCCATCAGAGAGAAAACGGGAGAGTAGCAGCAGCTAGGTTCCAAATACATAAACATGGCGATTAGCTAATCGGGTAGTTTGTAAATTTCATGGCTGAGCTTATATTCAGTTGGTGATATAAAGCGAGCTGATCGGTCTTATCAGTTATTCAACATACGCGCCAATCTACAGTGTGATTTTGAATGCCGTGTTTGAAAGGCTTTGTCTAGAAGTTTGAATCTTAGAGTTAAAGAGCCACTCCGTGATTTTCATAACATATTATTTACCTTTGATACGAACCTAAAATATCATTTGTGGTGATATAAAATCAAAACATCTTAACTTTTCATGTCCAAAAAGACATATATATGACAAATACTGGTTTTTCATGAAAATCTAAAAAGAGCCTTATAAATGCACATAGGTGTAGATATCACGTCCAATATACATGGATACTAGTAATATAACCTGACAAATACTATCAACTCCTAACTGCCCTCCTGGCTGTTTTAGATAAGTCTCCTTAATTACGTTTGATTATTTGACGCTCGCCACTGTGCGGTTTTCGATCATAATAGCGACGTTCTACCTTCATATTGTCACTGTAAAAGACAAACAGGCTTTAAAATGTGTCTTTTTGGTAACAGTCAATACTTCGTGATCAAATGACACCATTGATTAAGTTTGGCATATATGACTCCAACAACTCACGGAGTGGCTCTTTAAGGAGAATTTTATGAATAATAAGCTTCTTTCTGTTCACAGTAGCCAATATATCACACGACCTTTGATTATAACATATACATATAAAGATAAATTCATAATGCACATAAAAGCATATTATACGGCCAAACAAATCTATAGCTCATGTATAGCTACACAATAAAGTTAGGAGCTTTATATTAGCTGGTTTAAACTCTTATGATAATTTTCGCTTCGTGCGGATCCAATCCATAGTAATTGTTTGTCGCATGTTCAACAAAGTATGGAGATAGAAGAACAATTTAATAGTCAAAGTCATAATCTAAACCAGGAATTAAAGAAACCCTATTAAACACTGAATTTTCGTGACAACATCACGGATATCTTAGTGCAACAGCAACATTCTCTTAGTAAAGAGGATCATCGACATTCAATATTACTGAGTTAACCCCCTTACAAATGACAAACAATCAAGAAAGAAGTTCAGTACATGTTTTTGGTGTAACCCGGATGAAGAAGAGTGATGGCCAGAAACCTAGGACTGATCAAAACGCTTAAACCTATCATGCATTTGAATCCTTTCATTTTGTCAACGCAACATTTACAGATTTTCTCTCAACACACGTATTTATATGGATTGCAGAGCATGGGCATAAATATAGAAAGACTTTGTGTTGAAATCCTTTTTCTCAGGTGTGCATCATCTTACATATGATTGACACAAAAACGGCTATTAGATGTATCCTTAACTCGTTGATATCTTTACGTCCATCCCTCACATTACAATTCAAAGGGACACTCAGGTTTTTTTTATGACATTTAATAATAATACGTGTAAAAATACCATATATGCTGATATGATTAAACCTTATATATCATTCACTAAATAAATTAACATTAATAAATTTTAATCAAAAATAAATTACATCCTTGAATTTCCATAAGTTAAAATAACGTCCTATTTTCGTGAATACAAGTTATCTTACTAATTAAAGTGTATCATCTCCAATCATTGCTTCTTTCAAATATCACTGTTGTAAATTATGTTTGCGCGTACCAGCCGCATGGCAATCACTCTATCTAGTCTCTATCGATGGCTGAATTAAACCTTGCTGCTGAGCATTAGAATTCGTGGTTTGTTATCGGATTCACGTGGGAAGAGGTTGACAAGCCACGGTACCTTGTCCGGTTTCCGATCAAAATGCGAAATTATTATTTGAATTGGCCATTTTATTGATCAGTATCAAATAAAATTAATATTTTGATGCAACAGTACTAGTCGGTAAAAAACGATAAAATGACACCGCTGACAACGTATGGCATATGGAGAGACCGTTGTGACCCATACTACAGATGGTTTGTCTTGAATTGAGAATGTTGACACAAGGTGATATCCCCACATTTCTAACCGACACGACGATACGGGTGTTTGGAGACGGAATCCCGTGGCTATTCTGGATGTAACTGAAAATAATTGATTTGCAGCATCCCCTAGTAACAATTTAAAATCAATTGATATTTAGCCCTTCCCTGGAGAAATCAACACAAGAAAATTCGATCCAGTGGCGATAGTTTCTCGAACGCTTTTAACAAAGCCTGTTATTTGATTAAGATAAATCACTTCTATTACAACTATGCGAAGAAAATATTATTATTGAGCCCAAGAGAAGTTTGATACGGCTAGAACAGGCATACCACACCAAAATTTCCAACTGCGCAGAAAATTTAAGAAAAAGCAACACTAAAGACTTCGCATCAGCAGATTTGTTATAATCATGCGAAACATATCTGAGAGGTTAGATTACCAAATTTCAGACATACTGTTTCAGCGACGACATATAAGGATCATCCGACGACGCGGTTTACACAATACGTTTATATATAATAGTATATCAAAAGTGTGTTTGCTTGCGTAAAAGTTCCTGCGTAAAATCATCATTTTGGGAAACTCTAAATAAGTCACAAACTTTTCACAAAATACTCTATGGGGTCTTTGGCATGGCATGGGGTGAAAAATAGAAATTGAGAATTTCATATTTATGCAAAAAATATCATTTGAACACAGTCAACACACATTCGTTTATTGTAATAGGCCAAACATTTGATTGATTTAACTTTCCGTGCTTTGTGAAGTTGTGGTGTAAGGTATTCCACAAGCTCACCCGACACCAAGATACGGGTATATGTCATGACAAATAACTGTGGCCGCTGATTTAATGCCTCTAATGTATCTAATTGTTCTGCTCCCATATGTTAGACATCTAGTTTGAAATATAAAACCACTGACATTTTACCCTGTCCCTTGAGGAATCCTTTCAATAAGATTTGTGGATCTTTCCATTATTACTTTTTCTTTAAAAATACATGTAATATGAAATCTTACCCTTTAAACAGAAAATTAAACTCAATGATGTAATATGCTTATTGAAAGACAAAGACCTGGAATATCTTTCATAAAATTATGGTTTCCATCTATAGGTGCCAAAATAAGCCGAAAATTTAAGTTCAATTAAGAAATGAATTTCATCATATGGTTGTCCACACGGTTATAACCTGTTTGAAACTTGTAAGATAAACTTGTATAACCGGCAAGCTTGCGACGCCGGTTATACAAAAGTTTATCTTACAAGTTTCAAACAGGTTATAACCGTGTGGACAACCATATGATGAAATTCATTTTTTATAAATTCAAACGTTGTATTTAAAGCGAAAATGCATTCGAAATGCAATTCTGTAGCTGCTTGTCGCACTGACCTACGTACCGGTTACACCAAGACGGATCTCTACCCGTATTCAGACGCATAAACAAAATAGTTCCAAAGACTCGGTAAAAATGACACTTTTTTATTCTACAAATAATACATTTTGTGTATCAAAAAACTAACAATGATTATATTTTTGGAAAAAAGTGGAAAATGTAAAGTTTAATTTAAATAGATCAAAGTTAACAAATAACACTCGCGTATTTATACTGTCCAGAATCTAGGTGACAGTACAGCGTGTTTTGGCTAGTTCCGGCACGATATCGTATAACCTGCATTTACTGAAGGTTATTTTGTATAACCCTCAACTTTGTGTTCATTGAAATGTATACCGATCACATGACCATGTCTGATCCAATCAGAATGCAGCATATCGTTTACATCACAAAGTCTGAATTTATATAAACTTAATTAATATTCGCATAGTCATCCAAAAAAAGTCAAAATAAGTCATATTTCTTTAAATGATAATCGCTTTTATTTGCATTTTTTAACATTTGAGGGCACATTCTAGGTACTAATTCAATGTACAACAGTACAAGCTTTCTTTATCTAACAACACATAATTGTCTTCTTTCCTGCTTTCGACAAGTTCAATGATTATATCTGACTCTTTGAAGCGCGACCTGCTGTTAATCACGTATCAGACCCAACAAATCATGATTTAAAGCGTTTCCTGTCTCTGAAGTTTCCAATAATCATGGTTAATATTAACAACGTTTGACATGCTTGACCGCATATTAAGAAACTAATATTTTCTCATGGATATGGTTTTATATGAATAAGTCAAACTGTTGACAATGAACACATGATTTTTGAAAGATTTCCGTCACGTGGCAATTAGTATGTTTTATCAAGGATGGCAATCCAATATAGAAAGCAGTTCACGTTATGATATATACAGAAAGTTCAAGAGTTTACTAGAACCAGAGAAATACCTATCAGTTCTTACAAACAGGTTTCTCAGAAAGATATATATCAAATATAGACTTGGTTTACTAAAACTAATGACTAATGATAAACTATGGAAGATATATCTCCCTTGAAAGAATACAAAGACTCTGTCCATTATGTAAAGACGCTATTGAAGATGAAATACAGTTTACGTTTGATTGTACATATTATACTGAACTAAGAACTAAATATATACCAGAACGTTTTCTATCTAAGACGAGTGTAACAGTATTCGTTTGTATTATGACATCAAGAGATGACGATGTTATATTTTAATCATCGTTTTTTTAAAGCATGGTATGGAAGTAAGAAATAGTGTTTTGAAAAATAGCTTGTGACTTTAAAAAACTGTTTTTAACTTAAAAAATATGTAATTACTGGAGTCTGTCATGTCACCAATTGAATGAACCTTGTTTTCCCAAATTACAAATCTTTAAATTGTAAGCTATATGTTCATATGTATCAATGTATATGAGCCTGAGGCCTTGAATGCAATAGACATCTTTGACTTTGACTTTGACTCCGGTCCCTTTAAAGAGCACAGACTCATTTTGTTCAAAAAACAGTTTTAAAATCTTGTGAGGCATTAAAAAGGACGGAATTACAAAAAGCATGCGATAAAACACTACGTACTATACTCTCATATATTACATCTACACCGGTTACGCTTCATTGATCATTTTTACAACTAAGACAACCCGAAAACTATTTAAAAATCAACTGGAGTTTTTTTTTGTATCTCATTAATAACAAATTTTAAGGTGCATTTATCAGGGGGAGCGGGAATTTTGGAACAACAGACAGGGTCAAAAGCTTTAAGATTTTATGACAACGAAGAAAATTAATTTATTCAAAATTCAACAATTTGTAATAATATCAAAGGAATTGCAAGGGAACAAACTTTGTTGATATTCAAAACTACTTATCAATCCTCGTGTTGACATTTTAAAAATGTCTGTTGATTAGAACATAGGCCAGAAAAGATGAGAGAATCGCCTTGAGTCTAGACAAACGTAGCAATTCTAGAAATTAAGGTTGCAATTTGAAACAAGGTTGCTACCGGACTCCTTTGATTTTAACATTTTCATATCAAATATTCTAATATAAAATTTTAAAATTCAAATATCTATTCAGGGACTAAAGTCAAGTACAAACGCCTATGGGCTGTATTTTGACGGGCTGGAGTTTGACACATTGCATCGGTGATCGTGATAAAGCTTTTCCCGTATAAAGGTGTCCGATGATGGTATCAGCTTACAACAGCTTCGCAGTTCCAGTCCACAAATGTCAGAGACAAAATATCTAATCGTCCTTAATGGATGCTTTTGTCTCTAATGAAAGACGGCGTCTTTTGTTTACAAATTGCCTCCCTCGATGTGACAGAAATATTTGTGATGACGAGTCGGAGATGGGTGGGGGGTTCTATTACGGGGAGGGGGGCGGGGGGAGGGTATGGGGACACATGGGGTTCTGTCTGGATCCAAACATTAACCAATAGGGTGAGTTTGCGATCATCAAACAAAAGTTGCGGTAGCGATCGATCTAAGAGTTAGTTTTTCGGGGGAAAGGGCCGCTTTTTAAAAACTGCTTCAGACTTATGTATTCCATCTTTTGCAGTTTAGTGCTGCTTTACCTTGACTTTGCTTTCTTAATAAAAACAAGATGTTTATTGTAATGAAAGGCTTCCGGTAACTGGTGTTACATGTAGTAAAGTTAAACAGCAAAATCACAAGTTATAGCTACAACGTAGATTTTAACAGGTAATCTCTCAGAGACATGGCATAGGTAACATATTGGGGAAGCTTAAGAATGCTAAATCAAATATTCACATCAGAAGAAATAATTTATTTAAACACTATGATTGGAGCCTTGGGAAAATAACAATCCGGGATAACCTGTTAACGCAAATCTTCGTATAGTTGACAAACATGCAGTATTTGCAATAGTCTATTATGTACTGCACGAAAGTTTGATCTGTAGATATGTAGAAAATTATGTATACAAAGCGGTATCTTTTCCTCAAAGACAGTGTGGCGGAAAATAGTTTTTAATTCATTAATCCATTTTTAGCCTCTTAGATATTAATTGCAAAAACTAGTTTTCAGATTGGAGTAAGGTTTTAAAAATTCGATATTAAAAATTTCAAAAACTAAAATGAGCATTGATATCTATAGGACATCTCCCATCATCTCCGTATACATGTGCTATACATACATGTTGGGGTCGACTGACCAACACTTTTTAAACGCCAAAACATGAACCTTTTCAATGCATTCAAAACGTTAGAATCATCATATTTCTTAACTAATTGTAAGATTGGTTCAATTTGAAAATTAAAAGTTTGAAGTATATCATTGGTGTCAAAGCACCAACATAATGCATAATTGACAACAAACTGATTAAAGCTTTCCTTCCCTTTAACACCAATTCGTCAAGCGATTTTTTTCAAGGGGTGTTGTATTGAACATAGATCCCAGATACTTATATGGATTTCTACAAGCACGCTATTTTTATCTATTCATTACGAATCTCTTGAGATATCCTTAAAACGACTCATACCAAGCGACGACGTAAGACGTCGACGGGAACGCAGTGACGGTTTAAAGCTAAGGCAAGTCACTTAACATTTCAACAATTTTAGAAAGCTCAATAAAAGGGTTTATACAACACTAAAAATGGAATAACAAATTTGAAAAGTCCCGTTTCATTTTATTTCATGGTAATAATGTAGTAATTTTCAGTTCGGAAAGTTTAATTTATATACGTAATGTCTTATTCAATAGGAGCTTAGTCAAGTAATCACATTAGCTGCCAATTATGCTATTAATTGCTGCCAAATTGATCGGCCTTGTCCAAGGCCTGAGTATGGATTCTTTCTACTTTTCCCACAGTATGATAAGCAACTTAACGCGTCGAGATAAGACTCCAATAAAATTCCAATCAATCTGTATTCTGATTTTCAAACTTCTACCAATTATCGTTTTCGAAGTTTCACACGGCGAGATTCTCAATAAAACATAATTTACGTCAGAAATGTCCCGACTTTGATGCAAGTGTTTACACACAGGCAGGTTGAGCACTTTTAATCTCAGCTCGCTGTCATCATTGCTACAATTTAAGGGCTGAGAATGTCAACATACGATTCTTCTCATACGCTACTATCGAACTTGGGTCCGTCTACTATTAATTTGTCTCGTTTTATCTGAAAGTCTCGTGGACAGTTATCGGGTTACCGGGGAGTGAGGTTAGCCGTCTCGGGCCGGTGAGATCTTCCAATCTCTGAATCAAGACCCACTTTGATAAGTGCTGGCCGAACACATTGACATTTACAATCGGCGCGTGCCGCTCACGTGCTTGGCGCGCGCTACTGTTGTCAATTACCTGCGTGGAGCAGTTGCGCACACTCGATCGCAGCGCTGCGACAGGACAAGTACCATTGTTCGTCTTCAGGAGGCAAGCAAGCGCCCTGCAGTTACTTCCCTTTGGTAGAGTAGAACTTAAAAGGTTTGTCAATGTAAAATGGGTATCGCAGATGTTGGCATTTAAATGTTACCTTACCCGCTCGTTTATTCGCAGGTTAATTTATTCTCTTGATTCATAAATATTGACACTCTGAAAAAGTTTGTTTCCTATATGGTATGTTTATTGTTGATACAGATTTATTTTAAGTAAACTCTTTTCATATTTCCACACTTAACATGTGTAGAATTTTACGTGTAAAGGTAATAGAAAGACTTATTCATTCATAAGCATTTGGTGAATAACGTTTCTATTTAGCCGTTCGGCGACTACAATCATAGATTTTAGCCGTTCCCTGATTACCATTTATATCGTCTTCGATTCTATTTCTATTTTCTTATTTCTGTCCAAGAGTAGCACTATGGCATGCTACTTCGGTTCAAATTTGGTTGGAGCGGGATAGCCCAGTGGTTAAACTCCATATCATATCACCTCACCTCAAATTGGCTATTTTAAAGCATACGAGGATATGCGCTCTCACTTTAGCTTTCGATCGATGGAAAAAAAAATACTTAAGATTCTTTACAATTAAACTGTAATCAACGATAATTACAAAGTTATCAAAGTTATCAAAGTTTAGATGGCCGAAGTTGGCCTAGAGATATAAAAAATCTACGGTGAGCTGTGCACAAAATTGAAAATAAAAATGGAGAATAAAGGATGAAACATTGTTTATTAAGGCAATCTTGGAACTAAGCCGGTCTAAAAAAATCTAGGATAAGCATTGTTATTTGATTTAGACACTTCTTGCGCTCTTCGGGTAATGAGCAAATTTTGAATAATTAAGATATCGTAGTTCATGCGGATTTAATGCAACGTTGCATTTAATATTTCCGGATATAACGAATAAACTGTATAACCTGAATACGTAAATCTTTGTTTAATAACTTACGAGGTTGATTACCTGAGTGCGGGTCGTTAGTAATATCGAGAGAAATGCATGATTAGTGCATTCTAGTAGTAGCAGTAGTAGTAGTAGTAGTAGTAGCAGCAGCAGTAGAAGTAGTAGCAGTAGCAGTAGTACATAAAGAAGTAATATCAGAAGTTGTAGACGAAGTTTAAATAGTGGTAGAAGTAGTAGATAAGAAGCAAATAATTTGTAGAGGTAATAAAATCTCAATTGGTCCACGTGACCAAGGATAACTACTGTTATCACCCCATATTGAGCGGAGTGATTAATATTAATACCCGTCCATGACAAAAGTATTCCATGTAAATAGCGTCTTGTAATATATAGGCATTGAACACATCGAGTTTGTCTTCTTTGTACCCACAAGAAAGTTTTTCGTACATTAAAGTTTGTATACCGTCTAATTGTATGTGACTTATGGTTAAAACATTGGTCCATTAATTCATGAACGTCGTTTTCGATATCTGTGCTATTCAAATGGACAAGAGTTCCAAACTTCATTCTAGAGGTGAATTTGATCATCCAGGGTTTTTTTATATGTCGAATTCGCCATTGTGCTCGGCGGTTAGAAGCCAAGATATGGAACAAATCACATCATGCTACTGGAATCATAATTAGAAAGGTTAGAGTAGGACGATTGTAACATTCCTACGGGAGTTAGAAGTTGTCCTCTAGGACTTACATTAACTTGACAACAGTCAAGTACCTGGTCAACCTCCCTGGATTCAGGAAATGGCCGAATATTGCTTCGTCTCGCCATATCTGACCCTGCTGAGCATCTAGGCGTGCACACAGAGTCTCAAGAGTTATTTTATTCCGTTTCATAGCAACAGATTGAAAACTCCACGTATTAAAGTGGTTTGTAAACAATCTTATCACACGTTTATCATTTTACAGCCGCCATGCTCGTCTGTCCTATCTATCTTGTCACATCGAGGCTCGTCGTCACGTGACAAGGTTTCCGGAAAGTTTATTGGTTACGTCATAAATGTTCGAACAGATCACATTTGGACGTTGTTAAACATATATTGTAAATGAATGTAGAAATTGAAATATTGAATGTATTTATATTCAACAAGTGAATCATTATTGTATACAAAATTATAATCTGACACTGACCCCTGTGCAAAAGATTGTGCATTTATACTTCTGAACGCTGCAATCTGGATTTCAGTAAATCTAACATACATTTGATAAAGCAGAGTAAAGTAAATATATGCCATTGAATGGCGAGTCGTCAATTTTACACACGAAACGCATTTCTGGTAACATTCTCAAAGACTTTTGGTTGTTAGCTTTCACTGTCTCACCCCTCATATTACCCTCTTTTTAGGTCTTGACACTTTCAAGTTAAAACTTAATGGAATATTGAAAATAATAGCATGTGCCCTGGTAAATGGGTGTAACGTAATGTGTATATAATGGTTTTGATTTACTTTCATTAGAAACTTTTTTATAACCTCCATCTTGGAACATCAGCTGCATAAAAAATAATTTTACTTATAATACGTAGAGTAATTTTCTTCAAGGATGAACCATTGCAGTCTAACTTTTTCATGATGCAATTGTAAAGGTTCATTTCTTTATTATTTGAAGTATTCAAATCGTAACGTCTTTTTAACTTTAAACGAGAAAATTCGTGAGCACTGCTCACTGATAAAACCCTAACGATCAAAGAAGATAAAGAAATTGCTCTATTTTTTCCCATCATTTCATCCATTCATCCAAGTGGATTATTGTTGACCTATGTATTGAGGTTACTGGGAGATATGCCTTGGACTTACTGATTTCCTCATAGACTCTCTGTATATAATGTTCCTTTGAAAAAAATTATTTCATAACAAGATTTCAGGATTAAAATTGAACTGTATATTACTTTTTGTGATGCTGGGAGATAAGCTCTGGACAATATAATTTCCTCAATGTCAGTGCATGGTACAGACATGAAGTTAAAAATTTACAAATGTTGTGAGAGTAATGGATCGAAAAATGCCAAAGGGAAATATACACATAATAGTGATTAAAATATCAACATGTTTATGTTCATAACATTTAAACTTTTAATGTACTATAAGATAAATATAGCAAATGTTTTTAATGTTTCAAATATAAACATTGGATTTCACTTATTTGAATATTATTCATTTAATTTTTAAAAGTATTTCTTTATTAAGAAATATAAAGAAATCAAGTATTTTTCCTATGTTTATCAAGTTTTAAGGTTTCAATAGCTTTATATAGCTGCTGTTATATGTATACGTTTGTAAAGTGGCTAGGAAGTATCTATGTTGTATAAGATATAGCAGAAAGTCATAATAATTTTCTGTCATAATATCTTAATGAACTGCCGCTTATATAGATAAAATAATTTGATATATGATTGACAATCACATACCGAGATTTCTTAGTTGCAATAATCCGTGTTATCAGTCAATAGTGACAAATAACATGGGAAAATGTCAACAACTAGTGACTGATACTTGAACAACAATGACATGACGTCATCAAAATATGTTCTGACGTATTGACATATTTATGATGTTATGTTGCTTAGGTGACGGACTGTTTAGGGGCCGACATAACTTAGATAACTTATATTACGTATAAATGTTCTACCTATCTCGATGAGATAAATATGGTATATATTCTTCTACCACCACCACCACCACTAATAATAATACTCATACTACTACTACTATTACTACTACTGCTTTTTCGTTGCTACTCTCATTTATACTGCCACAATTACTACTACTACTACCACTACTAATACTACTACTGCTACTACTCTTTCCGTTGTTACTACCTACAAATAATTTACTGCTTCTCGACTATTTCCAAAGTAAGTATACTTCGACTACAACTTCTACTATTACTTTTCTTGCGTAACTTCTGCGCATACTATCGAAAGTACATAACACGTTAAAGGAAGATTGTCAACCAAACCGTTCCCACGCAAATATCCCATGACTAGCAGTATCCCCAGGAATGCCCCATCTGTTAAAAGAAATTATTTTTCTCATCAAATTCAGCACAGCATATTCCAATTGTGAATCGACAGCCACAGCCGACTCACACGTGCCAGTTGTCGATGTGTTTGCTTGTGGATATCATGAGAGATAAATAACCTGGGAGTCGCGAGGCAAGTAGCAGCGACTTACAAGTAGGTGTCAAACTAATAGTACATCTTTCACTCGGGTCATATTCCCCTACCAACACGTTTGATCTCCCGGATCAAAACGTCAAGACTTTATTTGCAATATTAATTGTGTTTAGGAAAGTAGTTTGACAGGTGAGCGATTGCCTTTAGCCAATCGGAAAGTAAACAGCGACCCCTGGTCACTTTTATTGCGCTTATGGTCAAACATTGTCGTGCAGTTTGTGTGATTTTCCAGTACAGTAATTGCCCTGAACAGCCCTGTGTTGATTCTTCACGATAAGAGATATTACTGCCTACTTGACTAGCTCAGGAAACTGACATTTTGTATTTAGCAAGTGCATTCGAACAAATTTTAATTTTTTTTAGTGCTTTGATAATCATTTTCCTTTTGAATTATTGTTCTACTATTAGCTGCTTCTCAGTTTGAGTTATCCTTAACCTGGTCGTGCTAGCTAGGTTCACAGTGTTTAAGTTTTAGTAGGGTTCATTCCGACTAAGTTTATGTTCAATTCCTTGGGAAAGAGTTTTAAAATGAGGTATAGATAAGTAGATAATATGTAGAAGGTATATATAATCATATTCATGTTTCATAACATGTTCATAAAGCTATGTTAAGTGATTTTTTAATGTATGCGTGGTTTGGAGTCATTGAATTGAAAGTTTGCTTTCAAAAGATTCAAAACCGATATTTTCCCCAACAAAACTGACAAAAAGGGATAGCAGTATGCCTTTAAGATGGTGTTAATGTGAAAAATAAATAAGACAAGATCTGGTTGCGATATCGATTCGTATATTGCAAAATTATTGTAATATACCAACTTAAATCTAGACTTAAAAATAATTTACGATCTTTCAATTTACACAAAACGTATACCATGTTTTCACTCATCTTGCTGTTAGTATATGGGTCAAGTTAGGTAGACTATTATAAACATGACAAGGCGGTAGTTTAATGAGACTATGAAAATATATTTGAGGAAACGAAAAGCATTCATGTAATATATATATATTTATTACCCATATGGTTTATCATAAGCGGTGACATATTTTCAATATGAGCACATGTGCACATATCACCATTGCCTAGCAACGATTGTTTCAGCGCGAGTGACCATATTTTGTCGTCTGTGACGTCATAAAACCATTGTTCATGGCGTCACTGTATCGGGCCGTCGCAAGGGAAAGAGGCCGTTTTCTGAATATTTACCTGCGTTTGAAATGGAATAGAATCGGTAATAAAGAAATTATTACCCTCGGAAGTGTTTCATATGGCTTTTATGAAAATCGTGCGAATTTGTGTATAACCCTCGCTCTCGCTCGGGTAATACAAAAATTCACGCTCGTTTCGTAAAAGTCATATGACACACTTCCTTGGGTAATAATCTCTATGTACATGTATGCACTTATGCTATAGATGCCCCTCAAATAAGATTTATAAGCATAAGGTTTCAGACTGAATTGGCTTGATGATGCTTTGATATCGCACATTGATAAAGAGTTTGCAATTTTAGAATTTCTATGATAAAATCATAACGTCCCTTTGACAAATTTTTTTCAAGTAATCAACTTTTTAAAACTAATTATAATATTTATGATATTTTCAAAAGTGATTAAACACAGTGAAATATAATTCATTTGAATACATTTAGATTATCATCCAGTGATGTAAATCGCTTATTAGTATCAGAACATTAAGAACAAATGAAATTAGAACACGCGAGATTTGATTTCACTAATTCAATGAAATCTAAATTTATTCCAAATTGATCGGATAACAACAAATCAAAACAAACATCGTTGTTAATTTGATGATCTAATTTACATTACAAAGATATTACTCATATTGATAGGATGTCAATTAGCTAATTGTGATTCTCAATTAGGACACACGATAAACTATAAAATCGTTGGTCGTGCAGTAATGACAATTACGCTCAGAGAAGTTTTAGCTACATCCAGTAAAATAATCAAGTGTCGTGTCTGTGCATTTTCCTGAATAAATTCATATAAGATTAAGTATTCGGAAATTTGAACTAAATTGAAGAAGCGATCAAGACCAAGTGATCTGTAAGCCTGATTTTGATACCGAAACTAAACCTCTTCTTGTCTGCAATAACATTGCAACTCGTAAAATATCATCTTTACAAATGACCATATGAAATAATCCTTGTATTTTGTATTCTCTATATCACCCGCTCTTGCTCAGAGGATACTTATATCTAGTCACCCGTGTCGTACACATGATATGACTAGGTCACTCATATATTTTCCCTCAAAGTATTATAATGGGTTAATATGAGTAGTCACTTTAATGTCATTGATTTTATTTTTTATATGATGAAATGTTTTAATTAGAATGTGGATGGTCTTATTACTAACTTTTTGGCAAGTTAAAACCACATATCATTATATTTCCATAACACATACTTAACACTTTCTATACAACTTTGTTTCTTCTATTCTTCAGTGTTAATGGGCTGAAATGTGAATTTGAAATATTTCATAATTATCTCATTCTGATGGATTCTCAAAAAAACCCAAGTGATTCTTTATAGCGTTGATAATATATTCCCCTTTGACTTGATCTGATGTTTTCTCTCAATTGTGATATTGTGATGACTTTATAATAGATAAGCCAACCGTAATCGTATTTAGATATGATTTTCTGTGAATATACCACGAAAAATAGAAGAGAAATACCTCTTATGTTTTTTCTAAAAAAAAGATATCTTGATACTAATTTATTAACTTGAATTTAAATTCGTTCCTGTTTACATCGTATTTATTATATGTCAAGAGGTGTTTAAAAATTGTTTAAATATATATTTTACTATGACTGAAAATATAGACACGTTTTCAGGCATTTTAGTTTTCGCCTAGACCAAAATTAAGTTTATGAAAAATTTTAAGAATTAAATGTTCCTCATCCATAATATTTGTTTTGCCTCCTTATTTCCTTTACGTGTATTCAGTCAATCTAGGATTGCTGAATGTGGACCGACTTTATATACACTGTCACGAAGCAGGACTATTTTTCGCCAAACGGAACAACTTAACCAATTTATACATGGCAGTGTTATGCCTCTGCAACTGTCTCGGGTAATATTTCAACATTAATCTGCAGGTATCCTTGGGATGTACACGAAATTCTAACATTTTCCAAGTTTTCAAAAAAATATTTAGTTATCCTAATTTTTCAGACAAACAACACCAGTTTATCCATAAATCAGAATAATACCTATCTTGTAAATCCTACACGAGGTTTTTGAAGGACATTTATAATCGTGTTTTTGAATGCTTTTATTTAAACCGTACACTAAATCAATGGCAGGTATTTATCACCATACGTGTCTTTCAGTCCTACTTCATGACTGTGTGTAAATGTATTACAGTCAAAGTCGCATTCAGCAGGTCTCTACTTTAACAATACATATGAAACTGCAAGATCTAGAAATGGTAAAAAACGTATTGAAATATTGAAAAATATATTTCATAAACTGAATCATAATCTAGTATGATCATATTGCGGCATTACATCAAAATATAAATGATTTTTGATTAGTTAAAATATCACAGCATTTTAATTCAATAGGAAATATGATTATTCGTATTATTATATGAGGTTACGGAGTATTAAACACTAACGGGACCATCTCGTTGGCAGATGGGTCGTTAAGTCGGACGGTTATTATTAATACATCCGAGGGCTCGCTCGTTTGGAGTCGATATCTAACATCGTGACCCCAGCAGATTGGGGGACCCTCTCCGCTACGTGCGATATGATATGTACATTACAATGCGAGGTGGCTCTAATGCACGCTCAAAGACGACGGGAGCAACAAAAGATTAAACGCACCGCCATCTGTGATGGTTTGAGCGGGATTCTGCTCGTGCACTTTCCCGTTACGCAGGTTGGGACAGATGGCGTGAGACAGCGAGTGAAAAAGCTTGCGGGCCGTTCGACGGCAAATATAACTTGTCTTCACAGGTCCTATTCAATCCACTACAATTAAAAGTTGGGAGTTGATTAGATTACGGGGCAACTCTTTGAGGCGAGTCCCAGTATAGGTAATCATATTAGCCGGGTGGGCTCATCGGCTTGTGAATGGGAGGAGGGGGCGAGGAGATGGGTGGGAGAGACTTTCGAAGGGTTAAAAGGGCCCGGGGGAGGAATGTGGTAGGCCAGGGGGAGTGAGAGACAATTTCATGGAAGAATATGATGGATGGAAAAATGAGATAGTATAAAGGAAAAGTGGGGGATAAGAAAGAGAGATTAGAGAGACAAGATTGAGAAGTTTTGTGAGAGAGAGAGAGAGAGAGAGAGAGAGAGAGAGAGAGAGAGAGAGAGAGAGAGAGAGAGAGAGAGAGAGAGAGAGAGAGAGAGAGAGAGAGAGAGAGAGAGAGAGAGAGAGAGAGAGAGAGAGAGAGAGAGAGAGAGACAGACAGACAGACAGACAGGGATAGAGAGCATAATGAAAGCCTTTTTAAGCGGAATCACGGGAGTTGTTAGCGTAACAAGATTATGGTGATGAGTACAATTGTCGTGTTTAGTCAGTCACATCACGTCTCCATCAAATCCAGTTAATCACAGTATGAGTTTATTTAGTGTATGGTTTCAGAGGGTCACGTTGATGGCAAAAAGCTTCGCAATATTTCATGTAAAGTGAGAGCACTGTTGTTGTTACTATCATCATTTATTGCTGTTTCGTTTCAAATGATAAAAAATGATGAATGTTTTAAAGATGTTTTGGTATCCAAATTTAGTGTTATTCTTCCTATTGCAAAGAGTATAAACAACGTAAATATTTGCACTAAACTATGAAATAAAATAAAATGTAAGTAAAGCAGATACCGCGTGGGCATTTTGATATAACTAACAAGGCTATTGAACTGCATTGCAGAGTTAATCCATATTCAGGTTTTATGATTTTCAAAACATATTAGATTTGAAATTTGAAAAGACAAATATGATAACAGCATAACAATATGGTTAAACACGTGAACACAATTATTAATTACTGAATATAAATGAAAGAACCAAACATTCCTGTGAGTAATAAAATGTGTCAACCAATTTATTTGTCTGTTATTGTTTTGCTTCATGTTCATAACTATAGTATTTCACGATGTTTTATTATCTTATTATAATTTACTGTTCTTAATATGCATAACTTCCTGAAAAAAAGTTTTGTTTAAATATCAGTTGGAATAAATCGTCTTGACAACAGATATTTGCGCCAGTGATCTAATTCAATTCTTATCCTGACATAACAATTACGAAACGACATATTTCTTACCAGATGCCCCATTCGGGTCAACTGTATTCCAAATATGTATATGAACAAGATGATAAGTTTTAAAGTAATCAACTGGGAAAACAACATTCTGCATTACCTTGAATGAAGGGAGAAGTTGGTTTAGTGAGAGATCTGGTATCTTAAAGGGGAAGTAACACGTTTAGTTAGATAAATAAAGTGATCTGACCTTGAAAACAAAACTACATGTCACCACACGCAGGACAATGTTTTAATAAAAGAACAGTTCTAAATTTTACTTACCTTGATTAGTTACGCCATGCTAATCACTTGCTTGATAACAGTGTTAGTATCACTTCTTTGAGAGGCATTTAGTGTTAGTATCTACACCGAAACGTCGCATCTCTTTGCACTAATGAAGTTGTAACTCCACGAATTTCCTATTTCTTCGCCATACCAACTTCTAAAATGCCACTCAAATAAGTCATGCTAATCCATTTCTCTACCTCAAATGAAGAAAAGGTGTTCACACAAAAATGGCCGCCAGTGCTTTTTGTTTATAGTTTTTCTTTTTTTTTTCTACGATAACGGATGACCAGCTGGACCAATGAGATGTTTGACACTCTGATTCCAAAACTTTTTATATAACGTATAAAGTTTTTTGGGTAAAATGTCAAGGCAATAAAGTTTCAAGCTATGGTCCCTTTAACAAACTTGATTCGATACATATGTTCTTTTCTCACTTTTCGAAATTTGTAAGCGCAAACTTTTTGGTTTAAAAATAAGATGATAAAGTAAAATCTTTGGTAATATATATGCACATATCAACAGTTTTAGAATTTTTTTTATCCCTGTTATATAAGCATTGTTACCGTCATTCCCTCCAAACAACGGTAGCTCAAATATTGTTTTCCTAGTCTAACCGATGTATTGATTCGAGCGTTTTCCTGCAAAAAATGGAGAAACCTGATTTGATGTAGTCAAAGTTAGTCGTACAATCAGCGACACCATTTATATGTTATCATTCGAAAGTCCTCTGTCGTTTCCGTATGCATCGAGAGACAGAATAATTGGATCGTGCATTCTGAACACGATTCTAGTTGAAGAAACATGGTAAAAAATAAAGCCACTGAATAGTGCCATCGGCCTCTATGACAACCGGAAATGCTTGCAAGAAGTGTTTTTATCGGACAAAATTAGGCAGATAGTTTCTGTTGCAGTTTTCCTGCTATTGGAATATACCTGAACATCTGAAAGTGCTCGAATTGAAAAAGAGGCTTGTGTAAGCAGACATGACTTTAAGTACCTCTGGAGGAACAGAATGTGGATAATTATGAATTCAGTACTTCTACCACTGTATCGCCGCAGTTGCTTGGTTTGGGCATTTTACGAGAGCTTCAAATTGAGGCGATTTCAAGATCGACCTTTTAAATGTTGCATCATATAAAATAAACGACCAAGATATAAGTAAAGAGACTACAAGAACAAAACTATTAACCGACACTTATTTGAAAACCTTGTTGGTATAAACTACAAACAGTTATTTTCGTTGCAATAATGACGTGGTCGGAAATAGCTTCGAGGTGATCGGAACCCTGAATGAAGCATTCGGAAAATATCATATTCTCGCTCATTCACTTACAATTGATTTTTAAAAATTGCCGCGCAGGGATCAATCAGTGTGTCTAATTTCCTGATAATGATAAAATATAAACATTTGAGGCTTTGAATTTAAACTTCAACATTTCAAATTGAAAGCCTTATAGATAAAATTATATTGAAGAAAGTACTATTGGAATAACAATCAACGTTCATAGACCAAATTGTAATCATGAAATTAGCTTGTTGAAATACTAAGATAATCTGAACAGGATCAAATCGTTTATAGAATTTCTCTGAAAGTGTAATCTTTTCTTAGTGCTAATATTTATCTAAATATGTTTAGTATTAAGATTTTTCTATCTTTTTTTATCTTTTGAAAAATGAAACGAAAAACAAATGTATTTCTTTAATATCTGTAACAAACACCTTGGAGCCGTGGAGTTTCTTTTTGCTTGACATTCAGCTTCAGGGACCGGCAAAAGAATCAGTTCTTGTTAGAAATTACTGACAGCCGTTACATGTTTAAATACAAATGGACCGTATTCGTTACGAGCCATTGCGTTTGTCAGAGGCTACGCAGTTTGTCTTCGTGTTTTTATCAGTTTTGTAAAGCAACGAAAGGATACATTTAATTGGAGATTAAAATGTCCATAGAAAAACTGTTTGAAGAGCTTCGGTTTTCTTATAATATCCGCTAGGCTATGAATAAAGCAGATTCGGTTTGCAGATACACATGTCAGTTACCATAGTTACCATAGTAATGTATGTATGTATGTATGTATGTATGTATATATGTATGTATGTATGTATGTATGTATGTATGTATGGATGGATGGATGGATGGATGTATGAATGAATTTATGTAATTTACTTTTCAATAAAAATATATTCGAATCCTTGATCTCTTCTTTACTGTTGAACAATTTAACGTTAACCACGCTCTTGTAAAAACATTACCGGATCTTTGTCAAGAACTATTCGTCCATAACGACGCACCCCTGGAGACCGACCTCTTTGTTGTTACACCTTTAGGTCGGACTCACGGGACCTAACCCTTTAGGTCGGACTCACGGGACCTAACCCTTTAGGTCGGACTCACGGGACCTAACCCTTTAGGTCGGACCGTATGGATGTATGTACGTATTGACGGATGGATAGAAGGATGGATGGACGAGAAGTTCTGGTAAGGGTTCTTACCCTTAAGTGTTATTTAGCAATAACTTCCCTTTAGTTATTGTCAGTAGAAATAATACAAGGCTAAAGTCGTTTTTTGTAAGACAGATTATAGTGGTATTTCTTCAATCTCCTTATTGAATACTGGAGGGATTACTTAAGAATTGAACTAAAAACTAAATGTTAAACTTATTCAACATGACAACAACGTTTTGAAAGATACGAATTATGAGAATACTAAATGACTAGAAACAAGAGAGGGTGCATTGCGATGGTGAAATTTGTTTCAGCAAAAAAATCGCAGACACTTAAATACATTATTTGTTTTTGCCGTGAGGTATTTAGCGATCGTTGGTGAATATTTGCTTACTAGTTTGAGATTCCATCAATTTATGAGCGTATTTAGACAAAAATAAAAACTAACAGCAAATATGGGAACACCTCCTTGTCATACGGAATTGAGTGCAATGGCTTAGGTTCGTTAATTTGGTACATGATTAAGGGAAATATATCTGATGAGGTCGCATTATCGACAAAGCGATTTTTGATAAAGATAAAACATGTCTCCTATGTCCTGGGGTTCGTCTTCACGATACGTTCGTTACACAGTGGAACTATCTGTTTTAACAAAGGTATGCTAATGGGAAGCCCATCTGCTTTCCCTCGCCCAGGATTAATGACTATGTTTTCACGCGAAATTGGACATTACTTTTAATAGAAAAGAACACTTTCAACACCCGCTAATGACTTAAAAGATAAAATTAGTTACGCGGAATTCCTGCAACTTGTTACCATCTTGGTAAAGAATTGTTTTCACAATAAGTACTTTCTCAGATATACTCTGTATAATGTTGTGATGTACATGCGTCATTCTGGTTTTAAAGAGCCACTCCGTGATTTACATAACATATTATTTACCTTTTAATCTAGCTCGTTACTTGACAAACCGTCTGCTTTACCTCCTTCAGGATTATTGAATCAGTTCTCATTCGAAATTCAAGACTACTTTAATTAGAATAGACTATTTTCATCACCGGCAAACGGCGAACTCAAATGAAAATGAACTAAATAATTAGTAACGCAGAATTTACCGTCGAATTCCTGCAACATTTTACCATCTTGGTACAGAATTGCCTTTGACCATAAGGTGCCTAACGATACATCGTTGAATGGTATACATTCAGGAGTAAGACAAAATGGTATTATTTTTGTTTTAATGCTGATACCATAACTACTGTTGTTGTAAAGCGGATAAACCTATTTTGGTAACTTATTACTTATGGTAAGTTTTGCATTAAATTGTAACGTACCATTGTTTCGAAACTATTCTGCACATGCAAAGCATTCTGAACATTACGATGTCCATCCGCTGACCGGAAGTCAGTTGAATTTCTATGAAAGCACCTGGCACTAAACACTAAACGAAATATTGATATCCGAAATATGGAAACATCTGGTAAGCAGATTGTTTCGAATTGTATTTGATATGTTTAGGGGAAAGAAATATATTAAGGTTTCAAAGTAAACTTCTTAAATTCACTTTCATATATATTTTAACTTTGAAAAAATTAGTTCTCAATCTGCATTGCGTTTTCTCAAAAAAGAAGGAAACAATGGCAACACATTTGGCAAGCAGTACGAAATTTTTGTTAGCTATTCGTTTATTTTTTTTTACATTTTTCACATCTGATTTATATGATGAATATATTTCATTTAATAACGTTATAAATGCTGTTGTTTAATTTTTTATTACTTGATTAAGTTCCAACTGTTAAGAGCAGTATCACGATATCAAATAATAAAACGACTCGATATGATTAGTTTTGCATTACCCTAACTCCATGACTTTTTCTATGAAAGATTTTATTTTGATGAACAACTGGATTGGAGACCAAAAATAGTATATGGTGAAATTGATTTTCGTTCTCGATACTATAGTACAATGTATATCGTCAAATGAATCTCTATCACTTTGTTACACTAGGGGGATAAAATTTGATCAATTTATGATATTGCCACATTGAATTTTTTCTCTCTTATAAAAACTATCCGCATGCATGTTGAAATTATTATTTTGGAATAAACTTTATCATTTGTTCAAATTGAAGTGAAAAAATTATATAGGTTATAGAAAAATTACAAAGAGAGCTTAGAACTCGGGACATCTTTTTTACAGCAATGTTTATTTTCAACGTTTGTGACAAATTTGTTTACGCAATAATAAAGTAATAATTGTAACAAACAAAACAAATGAATAGATAAATAAACAAAATGTACAAATCAAAAGTCAATTTGATCGAATAGGATATTTCTAAATGACTAGAATTATGACACTCACTGAATAGAGAATCGCACGACAATAAGAATTTCATAAGAGAAGGTTAAGGTCGCCTGTGATCCATCCGTGAATCGTTCCTTGAAGAAACCCCGTTGTATTTTTTAAATCATCCTGCTTAATCAGCGAATATGAATCCGCTCTCCCTCCTTCTATATACCCTGATCTCCTTCAAGTCAAAAGCCTCGCATTGCTAGCTTTCGAACCAGCCTATAAGACGACTCGCATTCAGCAACAGCGACACCCACACGGATGGAATATCCGTTAAGTTTAAAGACAGCAGTTCCACGCTCCTTGCATAACGACATTCCATTGGCTGAAGTAATAACAGGTTAACTAAGCCACGAATATCAAGCCGATCCAGCCCTACGAGGCTTTCAGATTGAAAGAGATCAGGGTATAGGAATGAGCGAGGGCGGATTCATATACGCTGATTTAGCAGGATGTTAACATCGTCATGCAGATATAATATACGTATTGATAGAATATAGACAAATGTACAATTATTAATGATAAGATTTATACGCAATGACACTCGTCAAGCCGATAAATTGCTCATTTCTGTATGTTTGAATTCACGCTACATACAACATTAAAAGTGTGTATCACTGGTTAAAAATTCTTTTTTCACATTGTACTTTTTACTAAACAAGACATTACAGCTTTCTCTCCGGTTATACTCTTCCGTATTTGTAACTGAACAGATACATTGGACAAGTTTTTTTTTAAAATTTTGTCAGGCTTGGTCAATTATCCTCTTTGCACAGTGACATTAAGTGCGGATATACCGACTATATAACATTGTCTGTTTTTGTTGAAACCAAAGAATGATCGCCTTCCGTAGACGGGGTCTCTTTTCTCTCTCTCGAATTTGACTTTTTGGAGCATTGTTTCATCTTACATGGACGTAAGCAATAATCCCGGAACCTCTGGACCAGACAGAAATACAGGTAAAAATTGACAGCGTGGTTTGAGTCGGCGATCGCCAAGGTTAAAACATTGATGAACGATTTTGTGTGACTGGTGATAGATGTTTGCGACATAGGGTAGATGACGAGCGCGTAGAAACATCGTGGAATGGTCAGCAGGATGAAAACGATGACCAGAGTGACCAGCATAATGGTCACCTGTCTCTCCTGATGCCTTGATTCCACAGAGGGGAGGTCGGACCTCACGAACAGACTCTTTCGTTCTCTTGCTGACCTCCACAGCTTCCAGATGGTGAGAGAGTTGAACACGACCAGCAACAGAGCAGGGACTATAGCATACACCGCGGAGTTGACATAGAACCAAGTTTTTTGATATACGTGAAAAGACTTCTTCGAGATGCATTTTCGGTCAAAGGTGGTGATCGTAAAGAAGAGATGGAAGTTGACCAGGAAGAGAAATATAAACACCACGCTGAGGACCATAATTCCTCTCTTCACAGACCAGATCACCATGATCTTCAAGGAGAACATGACAGCCGTGAAACGTTCAATAGATATCACAACAAGGATCCAGTTGGCAAAAGAAGCGAGGGTCAGTCCGATGACGTATATGAATTGACAGCCCGTTTCTGTGAGGTATACCTTGTTTTTGGTCAGACGGTTGACAATCTTCATAATTATCAACAAATTGTCAACCACTGCAAGCAGTCCTACCAAGAAAAGTGATGTGTGGAGCTTTCCACGTGACATGCGCATAATGACACATATCGATGTGAGGTTTCCGGGAAATCCGAACGCTAAGACGATCCATAACCAGTAATCTTTCAGAAATGTTTTGGTTGCTGTGTATTGATCAACATGTGCCTCTACTTCACTTACATTTGTAAAATTCGCCATCTTTGCTCAGGTATACTGTGTTTATCAGGAGCTGACAATAGTTGACAGATTGCTGAAAAATAAAATCGATTTATTATTGTGATAAACCTGTTAAGAACAATCCAGTCAATATATTGCATACACATCCAGAAAAACACCCATTCTTACATTGCACCATTAGGTTTTGAAGGAGGAATGACGACTATTTTGAAATGCATCACCAAAACTCAAAATACACGCAAAGAATTTGTGAAAGTTCGCGTGAGAATTCAAATGTTATTGGTCATCCTGAGCATCAATGGAACAACATCTGACCATCTTTTAGAATTTGGAGAGTCAAAACTTCTGCATTCGTTTAAACACAAGATATTCAGTTTCGATATGATTTAGTTGGCTGCACAAGTTGTTCGTTCAAAATGTTGTGGGTTAAATTGTCTAGTCTGCGATAAAATCCTCTCTTGAACGAGCCTTTGCTCTGACAGCTGTTTATGATGCGTTGTTGCTATCTCGCAGTTCCTACATGTAGCTTGGCCAAAAAAGCACTGATAGTTGCGGAAATAGCAAAGTCAGTACAAAAAGTAGATAACGTTCTTAATTAAATTTGTACCACTACTTACCAAACGTTTGTTCACATACCACCGTATCATAGTGCAAATATCTTATTATTTAGATATTCTGGGCGTCCAAAATTAACTTCAGCTAAAGTAACAAACCTCATGTCCATGTGAACATCCATTCTTAAACTTATCCTAGAAAAGTCTTGTGTCCCGTGCGATGATTCGAATTTTGGCCGAATGAAATAGACAGAAGGGGCCATATTTTTTTATTCCGATTAAAATATTCCACTTCAAATCGCTGAGAATCAACACAATCACATTGACACAATGAATAAGAAGAAACATGACTTGTGTTTAAAGTTGTTGATCACTTCAAATGGATTCTTTAGCGAACAAATGAAATCGTTGTATTGGTTGACCCCTAATCGATTTAATGACCTGCAAAAAACTGCTTAGGTTAACTGTTGGATATGATAGAAAGTTGAAGTACAATGAATCTTCGCTTCTGTATTGGCATTATTCATTTTCGTTATGCATGATGCATCGGGGGCTAGGGATCCGATGACGTTTTGATTGACATTTTATCTCTTTCATGCTGTTGAGCGTTGAATTCATTCGCGTATATAGTGCAGCTCTATTTGGTGCAAATATGTATATTTAGAGCAATAAAAAAATTTAAAAACAACTAGTATGTATATATTTATTTATAAGAATTGATTTCAACATTTATTAAGTTCATGAAGGTATAAACTTAAAAACCGATGTGCAAACTCGGCGTAAATCCGCTACGCGGATTCACAAAGTTTGCACATCGGTTTTTAAGTTTATACCTCCACGAACTTAATAAATGTTGAAGTCATTTCTTAAATAACATATGATATATGAGATATATGAGATACATGTATGTACGCCCCGTGAAGAGTTAACGAAGGAGAGGGGGTTCATCAGCTAACAGAACAGTTGGAATATCTATGTATATATGAGTGACATGAACATGATATGTAGGTAGCGATGTCACGCTGAGTAGGTTACATCTTAAGGAAGAGCTTCGTTTCAACTGGTCGGTTTATGGAACAACCGTAATTTAGATCGTAATGTCAGTGTGTAACGTACAATAATTTAAGTGATCTTGCACATTAATGTGAACCTTCTTATGTTATCATGCATAATTTTGTGATTTTATTACTTAATATCCTTGTTTTTGTTACACTTTGAATGATATATAGAGCTAGTTATTAGTTTCTTCAGATGTTAGATCATTCCTTCCTTAAAGTCAAATCATATATTGTCGTTTCCAACCTGTAGCGACGTATATGCACACAAATATGAACTAAATATATACCCAAACTCACCTTGCTTTTGCAGGAATAATTATGAAATCATTATGCACTATTCCTTTCTATGTCTTCGCTAAACACACACATAGTCCCATTGCTCAAGGTTTTGAATTGGAAGAGTTCCTGTAGTTGGCATTTTAACTGTATCTTTTCGAAAAAAGTTTCTGTTGAATTCCTGCCATACTTTCAAAAACGACGAAGCGAAAGGCATTTATTAGCTAAAGAAACACATTTTTGAAAACTGTGCTCTCATCTCTAACTGTTTTTATGAGTCCCCATGGTAACTATCTTAAATTACAAGAAATAACAAAGCTTTCACTGGTTTTTGCCCTTAGCTAAGTTATCAGGGCAGAGTTCTTGGTAATTATGTAAAACTTGTGCTTAGCTTGCTTTGATTGTTTTATGAACTTTAAAGGAGAGAGCGCGGAAGAGAGCGAGAGAGAGAGAGAGAGAGAGAGAGAGAGAGAGAGAGAGAGAGAGAGAGAGAGAGAGAGAGAGAGAGAGAGAGAGAGAGCGAAAGGGTGAGAGCGAAAGGGTGAGAGATAGAGAGAGAAAGGGTGAGGGTTAGAGGGAGAGGAAAAAGAAAGAGAGAGAGAAAGGAGAGATAGAGAGAAAGGATGAGGGTTAGGTAGAGAGAGAAACGATGAGGGTTAGTTGGAGAGAGATAGAGAGAGAAAGGATGAGGGTTTGAGAGAGATAGATAGAGAGAAAAGATGAGGGTTAGGGAGAGAGAGAATGAACGGATGGGGAAAAGAGAGATAGAATGCTTCTTGCGCGATAGGAACCTGATAGAACAGCTGGGGGCTTCCTCGGCGCGAGCTTCTATAAACAGCCTGTATATAGTCGCATGTTCTGACGTGCATTGAGTTCAGATATAAGTTCATAACATTTATTACTGCCTCTTTATTGACATTCCTGCATGGAATATTGTATAATACTTTCTGAATCATATAATTTAATTACAGGGTGATACAGGGTGAATGTCAGGATCGAAATTAATGATTTGTAACCTTTGGTTAAAATACTTGATTACTGACAAATATCTGTACTATGAGATCTACATCCGCGGTTATTAGTTACTTTCTCATTAAAACACGGCCATACAAATTAATATCTTACATCCCAGGCCCGTAGCACCAATTTCGAGATTGAGGGGGCCGAAATTACAGATTTGCTAGCTCAGTGGGGGGGGGGGGGGGGGGGGGGGGGGTAATACTGGCATTTAATGTTCACGTTCATGTTCTCAATCTGCAGAAAAGGGTCAGATGCCTGATGAAACATATAATATTCTTTTTTTCCATACAAACGTTGATATAAGCACAATTTTTTTTTCCTAGTGGGGGGTGTGTAGATTCAAACATGTTTTAAAACGTTATGTTTATGATATTCTGAAAGTGATGATAATGACGTGTCTTAGACATTGATAGTAACCAATCATCTCTTTTCAACAATAGTTCTCTTTTAAAAACAATGCAAAAAGACCCTAGCCAATACATTCCATCTCTTCAAGGGCGATCCTTATTTTTACTTAATAGACTTAGTAATGCTTACCTGTTAGCAAAAGCCAGACGCCTCAAACACCATGAAATCATCCAGGGACTATTCTTTTTCAAACTGATAAATTTCTTAACCAAAGCGTGGCGTTATATCCAGACCAAAATCATAGCCAAAGTCTTTTGGTTATTGCAAGTTCATGGCATATTCTTTCCATGCACAATTTCTACTTGTGTTTCATCCATTCGTTTATTGCCGAAAATTCACTTCTCTTTGAAGATCTGAATCAGTTCCTGTTCCGAAAGCATGTTTTATATTCGCAAAGTCTCTATTCACACACATCCATAGTACAGCGCGACATTTTGCATATAGATGTGTTATTTCAGTACTCCAGGCACCGCTCTTTCGCTTTGTCAGTGAACGTGAAAGCACAACTCTCTTTCCGGCATCAGCCCGGCAGATAGACTTATGTTGATTCAAAGCTCCCCGTTCGCTCTTTCGCGCTATGGGTTTATACTCGTATCCACTTCATCCACTGTCCCTTGCTGTGTAGGTTAACGCGCAGTCTTTAATACGGCCAAGTCTACAACAGCTGCCCACTCTGATTCTAACCATTGGGTACAGAGGATGTTTTCTTTGAAAATATGTCAGAATTTGTAAAATGGCGTTACTTTGTGAAACATACCACATTGTTACTGACAATCATCTGGAAGAAATATCTAAATTATCTATAACATGACTGAACCCTGTTTGGAAAAAGTTTGTCAACGTACAAAATATATTCACAACATGTTACGCAAATGTTCTAGCTTTTATGGTTTGATAACATAAATAGTTTCTGCCTGTCCATTTATATTTCCTCAACATGGGAATCAACGTATCACTGTATGTAATGTCAACTTCCTCTTTAATTTGAAGTGTCCGTGACAAGGAAAAAGTAATTCACAGAATAAATGGTCTACTCCCAAATGTACTTGTGGATTTGTCACCCCAGATTTATGGTAAGTTTGTCTGTATGAAGGGAGGATCTTAGCATTCAGTGCACACAGCTCTTTCGTGGAGAGACGTTATCATTGCAACTAAATGCAATATCTGCTAGTAGTGTAAGTAGAATTGGAAACGCGCTGGTTCTACAGGAAGTGTCTAAAAATCGTGATAGGAGATTGCCTCACTGGCGCGTACAGCCTTTCCAGATAAACGTGACGAATGCACCTAGGGACAAACGTTAATTATCAGAGATAACATCTTTTGAACGGAACAGAAAGCCTCTCACATTCACAAATGCACTTCTCAAAACTGGCAGCATTTCAAATGTCCTCCATTGCTCTGATAAACAAAACCGCTTCAACAGTTGACGAACGAACTTTACTTTAGCATTAGATGAACCAGGAATCTACATATGAGGTGCCAAATGGGACTTTTATCGCTATTTTGTTAGCTTACTTAATGAATTGATAAGCTTATTAAATAAACTAGTAGGCAATCACACTAACTATATCTTCACTGATCAAGGGACAGTTATGGTGTATATATGCTAATAATGTTTAGACAAATAGAATCGTAACCAAAAACTGTTTGTAATCGACTCTTACAATTATTTATCAACAGCAAAAATCATGAAGGAAGAAATCACTAATAAAAAATCACTAAAACATCAATGTCATCCTGATTTTTATATTTACTATAACCTTTTTGTCACAATCAATGATAAAATGATATACTTGAATTACTTGATAACATTTGGGAGACATGCCTTCAAGTGATGTGATATATTTGGTACAATCACACCATCAATGATACAAATGATACTTCTACTTATTTGATACAACCATTTAAGTTCTATAAGTGTAGTTATTTGATATCTGTAGTGAGTGATGCAGAGATATTTATGATTTGTGCACTCGTTCATATTGTCCTTACCTGCTAGTGGATAGTACTGATTGGCTAATCTGGTAAACAATCTCATTTTATTATTGACTATGAAATGAACCCACACAAAGTACTTCGTAATAGATTGATAACATATTGACTGTAGGTAATCTCTCGTATTGTTTGGACGACAATAAAATAACTTCATCTTTACATTACGGTCAATCACCCATTGTTCATGTGCAAAAATAGCTATTCTTGAAATTATGTCAGAATCGTCTTGTGTCTCGGGCAATAATTCGAATTGTGGCATGATGAAATAGACACAAGGGGTCATGTTTTCAAAATTTCGATTTCTTAAAATTTCGATTGAATTTTCCAGTTCAATTCTCTGAGTAAGAAATTAGCACAATCACAATGACTAAAGGCATAGGAACGAACATGACTTGTGCTTAAAGCTGTTGATCATTTCAAATGGATTTAATGGCAAAAATAAAACTAGCTTTCGAACCAGCCAAAAAGACGACTTGCATTCAGCAACAGCGGCACCACCCTGATGGAAAATCCGTTAAGTTTATAGACAGCAGCTCCACGCTCCTTGCATAACGCAATTCCATTGGCTGAAACAATAACAGGTTAACTAAGCCACGAATAACAAGCCGATCAGCCGTACGAGGCTTTTGGCTTGAAGGAGATCAGGGTATAGGAAGGAGCGAGGGCGGATTCATATACGCTGATTTAGCAGGATGCAATTTCAAATGCTAATCCAATCTTCAGAGGAGGCCTTTTCAATAATGTTTATTCTAAATGATCATATGCTAATATTGCCAAAAGAAATTACCTTATTATCTTCCCGTGTGATAACTACGGTGAGAGTGAGTTGGGGTTAACGTGTTTTGAGCAATATTTCAGTTATTCAACATGTGGATGACAAGCTTCCAAAAGAGAGTGGACAGATCAGGGAGAAAGGGATTCAAGATAATTTATCTATTTTGTGAAACGCAATTCGGGTGTGGTTCAGAATTGAGTGACTCTGATGCTGTTTCTCACATCAATATGGTTGAATCGGCGAGACCGAATGAGTGCTGGTTAGTTGTTTTGAAAGGGAAATAGCTCCAAAGTCTACTCCCGTACGTACGCTAACGGTTTGTTTACCTATTCTCGCTCGCATGGTCGGAAGGTATGTTGTCGCAAGGTTTTAAAGCAGTTTCCTTTGAGAATCAATAAATAAACTGGTACGCGTGTTCAGTTGCCAAAGTATATCGGCTGCAGAGACTGTAGTTTTTACTGAAATATGCAAATGTGGCCCAACTGACGCCATGACGTTGGTTTCAGAACATGACTACAGCTGCATATCAAAATTTTGTTCTCTTAGTATTGTATCTTAGTGCAAATAACATGTAATTAAGGTTTGGTTTGAACGTCAATAAAATACCTTAAGCAGAACTGACAAAGGATCTCCAATCATCAATGTGTAAGATAGTCATTCCTTAAATTATAGTAGGTTGTGTCTGTGGTGCAAAAATTAGAATTTTGGTCTCAATTAATAGACAGAAGGGGTCACACTTTCGAAATTCCGATTTCCTTTCAAAATTCCTTTCGACTTTCTGAGAAAAAAATCATCAAACTCATATTGATCCGATGCAAACGAACCTACATCACTTGTGTTTTAAGCCATTTTTGACTTTTAAGGGATTTTGTAGAAAAAGTTACTGTTTTCGAAATTTGGACCCCTGATCACTTCAGTGACCTGCAAAAAACTATTACGGTTAAATGTTGGATTAGGCATACGATTGCGTTACGGTGCAATGGATCTTCACTTGTGTATTGAAAATAAAAATTAACCGTTTCTTTTTCGCAAAGCTACGATGAATCAAAGACATGCCAAATTACATGATATTTGCACTAATATATGACCAAACTTTTGGTATGCAGCTGTATAGGGGCCCTCATTTCAAGAAATCAGCATTATTTGATATGTGGAGGTCAAATCGTGGTCGACACTAATATAAAGAGATATGCTATCAGCAGGTGCTCTTACGTTGATCTATTCTAAGATTGTTTTTCAAAACATTTTCCTTCTTGAATATGTTTCCATACAGATTTAAAAAGATAGAAAATGCTTGTTCAATGGAACTCGTTTAAACAGATTCTAATATATTTTTTTGTTCCATATTTCCAATGTTGGCCCTCTTTTATCGGTCTCCTATTTGCAACAAATAAGGGGGCCACATTACAAAACAAATCAAATCATGAAAGACTGATATAAAAACAAAAAATTCCAATATTCATGTTTTTTGTCCATATTTCAAATGTAGGCCCTCTTTTATTAGTCTCCTATAAGCGACTAAATTAGTGGGCCATATTAACAAAATTAAATCACTATGAAGATCGATCAAAACCATGTTTATTGTAAACGAAAACATTCACTATAGACCTAATATTAATTTTTTTTCATAAAAAATTCTTCAAAATAAACTATCGTAGATGCAAACCACACCCAAATGCAACTTTGTCTTTACCTCTATATGTCACACGTACATGTACATCAACCAATGAATCAATCCTTCACCTGACCGTATTTTAACCAATGAGAAACACCTGCTCGTTGCTATGCATGTGTAGACGAGTGTTCTTCTCTTAGTCGGCAAAATAATAATTTGGATCCATTTTAATTCCATTTAAGTTCCATCTCGTATTTTCTCTGAAAATACTGCTTTCTGATTGGTTCCGCATACAAATGTGTTGATATATTATTTCGCTAATAATTACCTCTAAATATTTACAACCGATTCACATTCCCCCGCGCACATATACAAACTGCCCTCGGTGAACTTACTGTTTACATACTCAGTACATAGTCTTGAAGATAACGGCAACATGGATTTCGATATCGAAATTTTGACCGAAATTCTGGAAACCTATTATTTTGATGAAATCGAAGAGATAAATCCCTTCTTTTTTTTTGGGTTTTGGTTGTATGTATCACGTAATGCCTTTTTTATCCTAAACTTAATTTCCAACCGAGCTCGCCTCGAGCTCTTACCGTAAAAGCGATTTGTAGGATGAACTGAAGTGACGCATGTTATTCTTTACTATTGCAAAATACCTCTATTTCTCTCCCGCCTTATATTCACAAGTGACCATATTTGTTGGCACAGGGTCTTCAACCATTATAGAAAGCAAAGGTTTAGAGTAACGTTCCTTGATTGGGTATATACGTCCTTGTCGGTTTTGAAGGGGGGATAAGTCGACTTGTGTATTTACCTGGAAATCCTAGGTCTAACGATATAGGATATCTGTCTTCATGTTGATAAAATCCTCAATGAATTAAAATGTGTCATGTGTCATCTTTTTTGTGTATGTTTTGATATTTTGTATTGAAGTGTACTCTTTGAAAATGAAACTGTGCTGTAGTTTCCAAAGCAAGTGGAACATGTCTGTACAGGTTTGACCAAATCAAATTGTAGTTGCGCAAGGCAAGTTAGTTCCTCATTATTTTTCTAATTATGTAATGTTTACTTATGTAATATATCTCGAACACTATATAATCAACTTCAATATTTATATAAAATGTAGAATGTGCGTCACTGTTCTACAAGATCATATTGTGTTTATCACTACAGCTCAGTTTCATGTTCGTAGCAATTATTAATATTTAAGGCAGCCTGATATGATTATATGGCATTGTTGAACATCACTTCGCTTGAAAACATTGGGTGTGTTTTCGATGCCTGCAGGGTTATGTTTTGTTAGGTGGGTGGTTTGATTTATAATGGATGTGGGCGAATTCACACTCGTAATCGTCTACCTTCGTGTAATCAAAGGTACGAGTCCATCTTAAAGGGATGAGGGTTTCTTCACTTCTAAATAAATAAGACTGCAAATGTCAGGTTATGTTAAAGATATTCACTGGGAATTAACCAAGAAGGCCAGTTGATTCTCAAATCCCCAGAAGACAAATTAAACTAAGGAACCTTCAAGATCGATAAAAAGGAGAATGAACATGCTACACAAACTGCCTTAGGTAACTGTCAGTAAATAGTGTCTGTCCGTTTAACCCGTCTCGCGATTGAAGTGTTTTGTACTGCTTGATATGAAGGAAAGCACTCCAACAACATACTCTGTGTCCCTTTAACGAAAGTTTCCAAAATGATAATTTAATATATGAACTGTAACACAATTAAACGAACTTTTGTCACATTTTTAATTTGTGTGGGTATGTGGGTGTGGGTGTGTGTGTGGGTGTGCGTCAGTTTGAGTGTGTGCGTGCGTGCGTGTGTGTGTTTGAGTAAGTGTCTGTGTGTTTCTGTGTGTGTCTGTGTGCGTCAGTATGAGTGTTTGAGGGTGTGAGTGCGTGCGTGTGTGTGTTTGAGTAAGTGTCTGTGTGTGTCTGTGTGCGTCTGTATGAGTGTTTGAGGGTGTGCGTGCGTGTGTGTGTTTGAGTAAGTGTCTGTGTGCTTCCGTGTGTGTCTATACGGAGTCTACACAGTTTAGTTTCATTATTGCTGATAACTTTTAAGTGTTTGTGAATTATAAATTATTTCATAAACCATAGTCAGTATCAATCTAGGCAAATGTCACTGACGAAATGGTTTGCAATATTGCCTACTTAATCGAGATTTAGAGTAACAGTCAATATACTATTCATTTTTATGTTCAAAGAACGTAATTTCTGTTTCGATTTATCACATGAAATGTCATTTCAAATGGGGTTTTTTTATCAGGTACATGTTGCTCACAGTGCGACACTGCAATTTCATTTAGTAATTCAACTGTTGAACATTTCAGAATATAATATTTATGAAATTGATGACTTCGGTTCTTTTAATACAGTTTTGATGGAGATGATTATCGTGGGGAAAGATATTTAAAAAATCTCTTTTAGGATATTGATGCATAAACTTTTACAGCTAAAAATACGAATACTAGTATGTGGACATTTCGCACTTTCCTTTAACGCAGTTCAGTAGATAATAAGTTATTTAAACAATAAAATCGTTATGATTCCGTGTTGAATTTATTTCTGCCATACCTTGCTTGGAGTGAGTATGCTTTTATTTTCTTTCCTAGTTAAAAACTTATGATTAACAATATTATTGCCAGAACTATCTTTCCATCAAAATATAAACAGACAGCCAAGGCAATACAATAATACTTACGAATATCTCTTTTAAAGAAAAGTTTTATTTTGTCAATATCTGAACTAAAATAAACGATAAAACGGGGTAAGGGTCAGCTGAAAGTCAGGGAAATTACATTGGATTAAAGGCACTAGTGCACGCATTTTCACCCTCCATTGGCATTTTAGAACAAAAAGACTCCCTCTAGTTTGTTTATTGCAATAAAATACTTCTTATTGATTTACAATTAACATGCAATTAAAAATGAAAAGTTAAGGCGGTCGAATTGAAATGACGAAGGACTATGAAAAATCTTTGCACAAATCCGAAATACTGATTATTAAAGGGGCTGAACAGAAACTTTTTGAATATACCATTACATCTTAACTCAGAACAAAGGATGTAATGTTAGATCTGTAACTTCATCCTGCTTTACGCACGGTTAATGCAATGCTGTTGTATTGATTATTTTAGCGTTTTGCAATCCAGGCTGTATGCAAATTATAATATTGCCATGGTCGAATTTCATGTGTATTGAAAGCAACGTTGCATTTAAAATACACCCAATCGTTTACCCAAATGATTTTAGATTAACTTTTTTCCTGAATGCATAAATGTTGGTCAAATATGTTAAATTTTAGATTACCAGAAGTCGAGAAAAGGAGATTTTCAATGTATGTGGATTATTTATTTTAATGAAATTTTGGTTTGCACTAGTGCC
The DNA here is from genome assembly GCA_921293015.1 of Phorcus lineatus. Classification (NCBI taxonomy): domain Eukaryota; kingdom Metazoa; phylum Mollusca; class Gastropoda; order Trochida; family Trochidae; genus Phorcus; species Phorcus lineatus. The sequence continues at coordinate 43,523,626 of OV121092.1, read as the reverse complement.
TTTTACTTTATTTCCAATTCAATATTTTCAATTCCATTATAATGTCTATATCTATAAGGCCAACATAAAAATTGAAAGCAACAATAAAATATGTTTAGAGAAATAAGATAACATAGTGATTCTATATCATAAGAAATAATTTTGCATAATCTGTCAACAATAGGTAGTTTTAGTGTGACGTCTAAGGAAAAAATAAAATGAAAATAAACATTAATACAACATACTGAAGTCTTTGAAATATTGCTCTAAACTTTGTTTATCTCACTCAGGTGCTCTTATTTTTAAATTAACTTCAATCAAATGAATACCCTCCCACTTTGACAGGTCTTATGATCGAATAAGATCCGGCACTTTTTCTTCAGGGTTTAGACCTTGGTGTTTTATCAATTGGCTTGAGGAAAATAATCCCACGTGGTGGAAATTAAAGTGAAAAATTTAGTCTTAATTTATCTTATGTATTTTTCTTGAAATGACAGTCGGTAGGATTAAAAACAAAAATTTTTAACCAGAAAAGACAAGTTTTCAACTTGAATCACAAGAACATTCATTATCCGGTGCAATTATTGTAAGTTGTTTTCCATAATTATGGAATGATTGTAAGGGTTTTCATAAAAATCGCTGTTAGCATTTTCGATGAGGAGCAACAGTTAGCAAAATTAAAAGACGTTTATAACTGACGATTTCACACAAAAAGTGAAACAGTGGGGATTAAATAGAAAACAACTCACCATATTTAGATTTTATTTGAGTTCCAGAAATTGTCGGTCGAATCTGTCAACCATTTTATCAAAGAATAACATAAAGTGCGTGGATTATGTTGTTTAGAGTCTAATATGCCAAACGCTAAGGTGTTATGATGGATAGGCGTCAACAGACAAATGACACCGAACTTGTATTAAGAGCCAAAATTAACACATTCTGCCAGATAAAGTTGATTTGAATTTCAATAATAAACCTATGTCTTGAGAATAACAATACATAAGTGTACTCATCAAGTTGTTAAAAAATAATTTTGAGCTGTTCTAGGTTGTTTTTACACATGAAGTTTGGGATTTAAGTTAAAGTTATATAATATTAATATTCAAATGTTGTCAACATGACGGAACTTACTGCACTCTTATTTGTTGACACATCAAATATTTATGACGTCCTAAAACACTCGCAAAGTTCATATATCACTCGTCTATCTCGCTTGTTACGGAAATTTATAATTAAAAAAACAATTTTACAAAAGCTAATTTTTTATTAAAGAAAATTACCAAAAAAGGTTTAGAAATTTGTAAATTGAGATAGTTTGATTCTGTACTTTGATATGGCGAATAAGGTTCATGTTGAGATATTAGAACAAATATTGACAATATGCCACGGCTAGCGTGTGCAAATAAGAGAAACGCAATCTGAGAAATTTTGCCAGAAGCGGACAGATTTTTAATTTTTCAGGAGTTTTTTTAATGAAATACGTTCGCAAAAGGGATGTATCACATTGCTTCTGCGCATTAAGTAAAAGTAAGCTGTCGTTCGAGTTTTCTTCAAAAACTGTCAATTGCCAAATATTGGGAATTTGGAGACGAGTGAGGTTATTTGAACTTTAGCACATAACGTATATTTATATGTTTTCAACCAATGTATACTGGCCAAAAAAAGCAATTCATAAAATTTAATTTTCGAACTAAAACATAGTTAAGAGTAACGCTAAAAATCACTATAGATGTCATTGTTAATTATCAAAAAAGTCTTTACAGTACTTAATTGCAAGCAAACACACGATTTAGAGAATTTTCGCTGAAATACCACAGCTTGAATTTAAAGTGGGAAAAGATAAATGGAGAAAAATCTGCAAGGATGTTGCACGTGCAAAAACGGATATTTAAGCTCGATTTCAATGGGTATTAAAAAATTATCGTCCCAATGCGAATCATTTTCAGTTCATCTGTATATTCTACCTAAAAGATGCCAAAACTAAGTGAAGAATGTAGAAATGGATCCTTTGGACGTCTGGAAGCTAGAGAAATTTAGTCATCAGTGTGTAGATGTATTAACGTTAGCCAGATTACTATTTCTCGTCTTTTGCATCGCTACAGACTCAACAACTCAACTACAGATCGACCCAGATCAGTGCAAGGCCGCTTCATTCGGGTTTTCCATCAACGCAACCGCACACACAGTTAGTGCAACATACACAGCAAACAACGTTCCTGGGCTTCGTTGAATATCAGTTCAATCCTATTCTCTCCAAACAGAGGTAGCTCCGTCATTAATTCCTATACAACGTCTGAAAAAGGTAGGTTTCCCGGGTTCCGGCAGTTTTCCCTATCGGCGCAATATTGCAACTTAACCTTCCTTGCAATATTTCAACCAACAAATCACCGAATGCATGAATAACATATTTGTTTTCACACACGCCCATGTAATCATGCAGTCGAAAAATGAGGCATATATACTTGTAAATACGAACCAAAGTGCAAGGTGCATGTTCGAATAAAGTTTAGCTATAGCTTACGGAAATGACCTTAGCGATTTGATTGATAACTTTTGAAACGGCGTCGCAGATTGTACAACCAACTTTAATTGCATCCAATTAGTGTTCTACATTTCTGGATCGAGAAACCTTGAATTTTTTTTCGTATTAGGACAGAGGTTGTATTTGAATCCATGATGGAACTACCTATGATGGGAGAGAATGTGAATATACGTGATCCATCCGTAACTGATCTGAAATAGACTAAGATAAGAAACATTCCCTAAACAGACAAATGTTAACATATTAAACACGCTTGTTCGTTGATACCTTGCAAGTGTCCTACTGCGTACAAGTTATTTAGATGAGAAAAAAAGGTAGCCAGTAAACATTTTTTTGGAAATATTTTACGATGCAACTCACCTCAGCTTTGTTTTGAAAAGATCTTGAAAGACGGACATATTTCGTTTGAAGCAGGGGACCATGCACTCTAGTTTGCCTACTTCCTCAAAGGGGCACAGAGTATGTTGATGGAGTCAAAAATGTCAAACTTTATAAATTCATCGAAAACCAGCCGTTGTTGCTGAAATTTAACATCTTGACGTTTTCAGGTATCTTAGTAACAATAATCAGGAAAAAGGTTGAGATTTATGATCGAAAATGGACAATGGCGAGCGCCAACGACTCATATGTATGACTGAAAACCTATTTAAAACAGACACAACGATATAAATAATTCGGTATTTTTAAGTAGGAAATTTAAATTAAAATATATACATGAAGATAGGCTCTAAAATACAACTTTTAAAGTCATAGTCTCAATTTTGTAAGGCAACTAAACTGAACTAATTATTCTTCACGAACAAAATCTGATCACTAACACAAATATTCCCTGTCGCATTTGCAAAGATTTTCATTTTTATGCACGTTTTACAGTTTTGGATGAAGCAGCTTATTGGCGTATGCCGTTTCAGACCGATGAGGTACCGAATTAAGTGCAATCCCATCGCGAGTACGAAACACCGGAAATCTAGTCATCGCAGCGCCGATACTTATGACAGACGCATTCTTCACTGAGTTTAACTCCTTTTTGTTATTTCTGTATTTGAAAAAGCGTAAGCTATTAGCTTTCTGTGAGTGGTGAACTATTTGAAAGAAAACGTCATACTTTTGGCATTAGATATTAAGATAAAACTGTAGATAGGCGTTTTTAACTTATGTCAGATCATTAACTTTTTTGGCTCTTTTTAAGCCACATTCAAATTATCGAAATAACTCTGCGTCATTTTAAATCCATGTGCTTTCGATTGTGTGATGCACATTACGTTTCAAAAACTGCTTTGCGACATGACTTTCGTTGAGTACATGGGTCACAAGCTGAAATGAGCAAAAATGTTCCTAGGCTCACACGTTTTATTTTATACAGATATGATACATTTCATGAACTGAATGGCTGGGATTACAGATTGACAAATATAATTTGTTAATATAAACAATGCCTGAAACGTTATTTTACAATTTTTTTCTACAAATATTTCATTTCAGTTCATCATGAAGATTGTGTGTTTATAGAGTTGATAAAAGACAAAATAGTGAGTAACTGGCTAGAAATTGTCTGAGTTAGTAATACCTGTGCCAAAGGAAATCAAAGGTTTTTTTCATTACCAATACCACAACAAATAGTTTGCATTTTGTGTTATCTGTCATCAATAATGATGAAATATCCTTTACTCACAGATGATGTAGGAATGCCATTATTGCCTAATACATTCTCACAAAATTGTGAAACTAAGAAACATCTAATAGATAAAATATTCATCACCAACCATCAATTTCAGCTGAGCATCCACGATTAACATTGGATACGACTATCTAAGCACTAGAAGATCTTCGAAATTCTAGAGCTTGTCTATTATGATAGTGCAGGCAGTATAACTAATTCAATTATGTGGGGTTGATGTACAAGAAGTGTTAAGAGTACCACAAAGAGATGAAATACTAAACTGGGCAGTGGGTGACTTGTGTAGATAAGGTGGTTTGCCTTGTGGGGTATTGATAACTATAATATCTTTATACAGCAGATGAAGAGATAAAGGAGATAAAACAGAAAGGAAAAAGAAGATTAAGGCTAAAAGTCTTAGTTCATTATAGTAGTAAGAAATTCGGGAAGGTTCATCCTCTTAAAACCTTGAAGAACGAGGTTTTTCTGGTTATTAAAGTACACCAAAACCAATACTTTCTGGGGAAAAACAGAGTACGTTAGAAGATTTAAGTAATAAATGAATAAAGCAGAACAAATTTTAGTTTTACAACCAATCCACGGTGCCAAATACTCAGAGGATGCAACAAGCAAAGTCCCTGAGACTCTGAACGATCCACCATTAAATAATGAGGGATTAGAGTATTTTAATAAATGTTCAGTGATCACTGTTTACTGTTATCATTCTGTGCACTTATAGACCCTGCAGAAAATTCAATTGGAGTAATGAAATAACACCATAACAGCAAAATCTTCAACAATTTTATGCTAGTCGCACTGAAGAATTTCTATCAAAACTGTAGAGGACTATCAACCATACCCATGAGGTACGCGTGAAATGATAACCACGACCTCATGAAAATCTGTGATTTGTCGATGGTTATCACAGGTATTCACTCAGTCAGCGGTCATTATTTCAACCATAGACATGTTCGGAACAGCATAGTACCTCCTCAATTTCAGGATTTAAACGGCCAGTAGTACTTTAGTAGTACTCTCTAACTATAACGAGTGTGAATTTCGTTATTAATCTAGCAAACAAATAAGGAAGGCCACATATATATTTGTATAAATATACATAAACATTTCGTAAATGGCATATGGCACTGGTATGAGTGTCAACATATCTTACTTATAAGTTGTATTTCCTTTTTGAATTTTGGCATATCGACAACATTACCTCTCTTATTAAGTGCCTCACATACAAATATATACCAGCACAACTAAATGGCTTTTAACTGAAACATTTATTATCATTGTTTCCTCAGAAAAAGAACAAGATGTCTCCACTGCCCTTATTACTGATATTCCTGACATCCCAGTGTTGCTGTGCTGATGAGGACTACTTCAGCGTGACATGGGATCAACATCTGGGAGTGAAACAATGTCAGAAGAAATGTTCAGAGAGGAGAGGCTGTACTGATGTGGAATATTCTTCTGATTCTTTGAACTGCACACTCAGATTCAACATTTCACAAATAAATGATCTACAGGTAAGGATGTACAGTATGTGTTTTATTGTATTAGTTAATGTGTTGGGAATTTGCCACACTTCGCTCTACTTACAAGCATTCTTGCTTTGTGTCAGGATCCAAGTGATGAATCCACGCTTTATTCCCCGTATCCAGACTATCATGAAAGTAAACGGAATCAGCATTGTAGATGTCCAAGAGCTCATGACTGGATTCTACTATCTGGTGTCGATCTTGTGCATCAAAGTCACTTGGAACCCTTCCTTCTCCCTTCGTTTATGAACTTTTTTACCTTCCCTCGTATAATTAAAGTGGACACATTTCTATACCAGGGACTATCCTTTCTTCCCTTGTTTTTAGCTACAAGGTCAGGTCTATCTAGGTACAAGGTCAGGTCTGTCTAGACTATTCATTTTCCACTGTTGTGGGGTGATGATCGACTTTTTGTCAAGTTCCCATAAAAAAACACTCTCATGTGTATTGTTGCTCAATGAGGAAACATCTCAGATTTAATGACTAACTGCCTTATAGGTGGCAATGACCTGATATTGACGATGGTTTTTTACAGCAAGAGTTAGGGATCGTCAGCTTAGATAGGAACCTTTCAGAAAATTTTCAGAATACTCTTATCTAAATCCATTTCTGGATGAGTCATCTATAAATTAATTCGAATAATACTAACTATTCTGGAACATTATTTTTTAAACTCAAAGGTAATTAAGATTGACATCACGTAAGGGAATACCCTGGACTCGAATCTAAATTTAGTTCCAAAAGATTGCTGTATTAGCAAATACTTATATGATCGTGACTTATACACACACTTTAAGCTACATTCTTCTATGAAATATCACACTGATAACTTGCCAAAGGGTAAACACGTTTTATTTATAGAGAATCCTTTAAAATATGGTAAATTACGAAACTCTCATTCCAAACTTAAAATTCAAAAGTGTATTCTTTTGGCATCCTTTGATTGCAATAGAAATTAAGGACTAATGACTGTAGAATAAATGGCAAATTATTGGCACATGAAATACCGGCTGTCATTCAACTTCAGATATGGAGACATTTTTCCATTATTTCCAAACTTTGAATCCATTCAGGGCCTCTAACGATGTAAAAGATCTGTCAAGACCTAGAAAGATCAACCTATGGCAGGTTAAAGCTTTGTCAAGGCTTACTTATAAAGAGATGTTTTCTTTTAAGAGGGCATCAATAATGTATGAGTGACATTTACATGGCTGGCATGATTGACCACATTTCTATTCCATGAAACGTCTTTGGATTTCGTTACAAACTGGAGGTCCTTATAAGAGTTAGTTCCCCACGTTTTGATATACCCCCTGTCTTTGCCTTTGGATATAAATGGCATAGAGCATTTTAGGCCGCCGCTTCAGACAATGAAACCCATTTGTCAATATAAGGTATGCATGTCACTTGCTTGAGGAATGGAAAGCTTCCTAAGAATCAATCATGAATATTGATCGTCGAATATTGGGAGATGGCCGAAATCAGTTGTTCATTATAAGAGTACATGAATTTTGGATGGAAAGTTAATATTCGAACCTGTAGGACAATATTTGTTGCTTCCGTTGACAATATGTCCAATTGATATTGGCTTTTATGCCACTTGAGTAAAGATCATGTGTTTTATATGTACATGTAATTACGTCACTGTACCCAATTTAGACATTCTGGAAATAAGCAAAAATATCTATTGGTTATTTTTAATTACTTTTTTCCTAAAACCTACTCTTTTCACTGAAATCTCAAAAACATATGTAAATAATTTACTTTCAGCGTCAGACAAATAAGGGATGTGGCCGGAGTCATTTCAATATTTTATTGTCACATTGAAATTAAATCCAACAATAATTTATGATGTGTGATAAAACATTTCCGTTCATTACCATCCCTCAATCCCCAACCGGTCTCACAAGAACCCCTCCCCCCTTCCCATTTTACATTTACAGCTAAATCAACATAAAAAAATATTTAGAAAACAGTTTTTAAAACAAATAAAACATTAATCATGAAAGTCCAACTTTTACCAGTGACCTTAGGATCCCATGATAACTTTTGGAAAGAATATTGTTAACATGGATAAAAGTTGATCAGTTTCAGGACAGCAGAACTCATGTTATTGACATTCAACCAAAATCCACAATCAAATTAATCATAACATTTTCACCCAGATACGCAAGAAGGTGAATGATATTTTTGGTTGGTATATGGTCGTCGTGCAAAGAAAAAGCTCAAACCTTTGATTACTGAACGGCTGAACGATACTAACTTTGGGTTATCCGATGACCTTGACTTGCTCTAGTGAAGCACAAAGACAACTGATCTCTTCCCTCACTTTGGTTTTAGGTTCTTCCTGCTTGTGAGAGATATTACTGCACTGAATACATGGTTATGACGAGATCCGGGAAAAGACATGTGCTAGAGACCTTCTTAGGTGAGGCATTTTCATGAAACGATTAATGTACAGATAATCAAAAAATATGTATTGCTTTATTTTTTATGATAGCAGCCACACCATTGATACACCAGAATTCCTTCCAATAGGAGAAAAATACAATGTCTTTAGTTTTCGTTTTTATTTCCATCAACTCAAAAACAAATGGGCCCAGGCTCTTGTCATTTTTTTCATAATTTTGAATGATGCTAACACTTCATCATATTGTAATTCTTCCTTGAGCGTATTTTGTCAATAGTGTTAAGCTTTGGACTTCACAATTTCCTGAGAACGTATCAAGATCTACTGATGAACAACATGTTTTGTATACAGATTTTCGTAATGACATTTTGTTTCCTTGAGTATTTATTTGGTTCTCGATTAGGGTTTTGTTGTCTCTCCAGTTAAGGTATGGATATATATTAATGAAGTTTGCTTTCTCAAATGATAAGAAATATTTTATTGGTTTTACACCTTTTTGTCCCCATTCACATTTCAATCTCATCATTATGTTATTTAAGCTCTCTTCATATCCGCCAGTATTGTTATCATAATAATAATAATGATAAATGTGCATTTGTATGGCGCCTTTTCCATGTACAAGGCACATGCTCAAGGCGCTAACACAGCAATTAGAAGAAATAGCTTCTTTCCAAAAGATTCAAGTTTGTGGGGGCATAGAAAGCAGATTTTGTCTTTGGGATGTAAGGGTGAAGCAATTCACTTAAATATTGAGTGATTGTTTCATTCAAAATCAAATCTTTTTTGTAATATTTTTTTTCTCATTAAAACTTTTCTTGATATCCTTTAGAGTTTCATTAATTTATTTTCATATTTTCCTTTTCTCTTTCTCGTTGTGATTAATATCAATCGTACATTCTGTTATAAATACAAGAAATGTTTTGAAAAATGGCTGTTCAACGATGATGAATATCAAGTTTTCTTAAAGATCTGTTCCTATTCGATACTGCTCTTTTTGTTATTTTCATTACTGATTTGATCACTGTTACGTAACATTTGTGACTGAGAATGGAGTTGCTTCTTCTCTTGAAGTTCTATGAAACTGGCAACTTTGGCTGTAGAGTTAGCTCTTATAGCTTAAACGTGTCCACAAAATCGGTGTCAATAAAAATAATAATAAAACACGCCAATAACAATCTTTCATAATGGCACTTTGTAGTTACATGAAGTCATTCATGTATTGAGATTGAAAAAGCAAGATGTAGAGAAGATCATCAACGTTGATATATACGTATATATATATATATATATATATATATATATATATATATATATATATATATATATATATATATATACGTAATTGCAACAGAAGCGATTTCAACTGCATGTTTTAAGATCATGGACCATTATTTTGTAACATTTTAAAAAAATCTGGGGAAATCTAAGAGGGGGAACAAGGTCAAATACTCAAAATTCAAACATAGAAGGTCTTACAAATTTCAATTTGACCCATGATCATTGTTTTCATAATTATTTGAAATGAGTAGCGTCTTGTATTTGCAAATTGAGATACATATTTTCAGATGCTGCGAGGCCAGCCGTTTCTCCTCCAAGATCATTTGGTATGTATAAAATTAATGCAACCGAACGATTCCAATATTAGTGACGGCAGGTATTTTAATCTAGCGGTTGTGCATCCTATGTAGATGTCAAGGTCATTCTCATCCTCGGTCAATATGGGCATAATCACCTATTTGAATTTTCATCAGGAAAATTTGTACTTTCCTTGAATAGATCATGCCAAAATTAAAACGACTTGGTGTTAATAGTGTACATATCAGTTGCAATTTTTGGGGTCCCTTATTCTATTCTAATTTGAACATCAATCAAGAAAGAATGTAAACTCCTGATGTGCTAAAAACATCGAATTGCAAGCTGTACAAGACTATAGCTGTTGTGAAAGTGAAACGAATTTGTAATGGCTAACAGATCCAATCGACGTAGCAATTTCATTGTCTTATTCAAGTGAACATAAAGCCCAGAGTGACCAAGGATAGACAGAAGTTTAAGGAAACACTTTCGAATATTACTGGGGGATAGCGCCTTGGTTAGGGCGTTCGTCTTAGGATCAAGAGGTCCGTGGTTGAATCCCGCCAGGGGCTCGGCAACTTTGTCTGTAGTGGAGAACTGTTCTACACGCAGCCAGGTTTGGGTGCTTTGCTACACTGAATTTCAGCGCAGTACCACCCATGGTTTGCTAGTTCCAGCGGATGATCGCAGGTTTCACCGCAATGAAAAGCCATAATGGTGTTGCATGCATTCTCCCTTCATTAATACTAGCGGCAGCGATATAAGAGAAATACTTTTTAAAGCTGCGTTAAACCCCATATCACCTCACCTCACCTCGAATATTACTGTCTTGATTGGATATTTGAAGCTTCAAAACATATTCTAACACTGTGAATTAAAGGCAACATTTAAGTTAGAGTGCGCACATAAATGTATGTACAACATATTAAAACTATTTCTGTGATAAGTTGCATGAAGGCAAGTAAATGTACTATGTGACTCTATTTGAATTATTTGTTATTGGCTTCACAATGATAGTGCACAGTTAAAAGAATCCAGCTTTATTTTTGAAAAAATATTGATTGGACATATGCAGGAACATTTCTAGGGTACAAGGAAAACAAGTATCAATGGATAACCCTGAGGACATTACTTGAAGATAATTTGGATAAAGTTTCGGTTAAAAAGTCATTAATTCTAAACCCATTAATATATCAAACGTTTTCACTATAGCCATTGCTGTAATAACATCTTTTTATAACATGATCGAGAAGAATGTAAGGTGTGTTTCTGCATCCTGCTAAATCAACGTATATGAATCCGCTCTCACTCCTTCCATATAACCTGATCTCCTTCATATCAAAAGCCTCGTATCGCTAGCTTTCGAACCAGCTAATAAGACGACTCGCATTCAGCAACAGCGGGACCATCCGGATGGAAAATCCGTTAAAGACCCACTCAGTGAGTTGTTGGAGTTATTGATGCCAAACTTAATCAATGATGTCATTTGATCGCGAAGTATCGACTGTTCCCAAAAAAGACACACATTAAAGCTTGTTTTTTTATAACAGTCACAATATAAAGGTAGAACGTCGCAATTATGATCGAAAACGGACAGTGGTGCGCGTCAAATAGTCAAACGTAATTTTAGAGACTTATCTAAAATAGCCAGGAGGGCAGTTAGGAGTTGATAGTGTTTGTTAGGTTATATAACTAATATCCATGTCTACTGGACGTGATATCTACACCTCTGTGCATCTGTAAGGCTGTTATCAGATTTTTATGGAAAAACAGTATTTGTCATATATATGTCTTTTGGACATGAACAATTAAGATTTATTTATTTTATTTCGCCACATGTGACATTTAGGTTCGTATCAAAGGTAAATAATATGTTATTAAAATCACGGAGTGGCTCTTTAAGTTTAAAGACAGCAGCTTCACGCTCCTTGCATAACGACATTTCATTGGCTGAAATAATAACCGGTTACCTAAACCACGAATATCAAGCCGATCTACCCGTACGAGGCTTTTGGCTTGAAAGAGATCAGGGTATAGAAAGGAGCGAGAGCGGATTCATATAAGCTGATTTAGCAGGATGGTGTTTCTGTAGCAGATATAGTTTCATCATTAGATACGTGACAGCGGTCTTGGTTCTCTCATTTACTCATCACTCCTATCACATGATATTTGCACCTAGATAGAAAGTAATAAAATTATTTCCTTTAGTATTTTTATGAAGAAAACAAACTCAACAAGCATTTCCTTAAATATTTCGTATAATTTGGCTCCCTTTTTTACAGCGACTTTGTTGACTTTCAAACCATCAAACGAGCGAAAGAAATGCAAGCAGTCGGGAAAACATGGACAGGTTATCGAATCAGCTGATCACTATGACTGTATGATGAGGGGTGTTAACACCTTCAGGGCTCCCGGAACATACTCCTGGTTTCTCACGTTAAAGCAAAAAAGGTCAACTAGTGGTAGTTCTTCTTTAACTGTTTTTATTTTAATGGCTGGAAATTCTAAATCCATATCATTTAAGTTATCTAAATTGACTTATAGTTACCGTTATTATAATTCGGAAACAGGGGTGATCGTCATTGGGAGAAAGTCTGCTCTAAGATTGAGGCTAACTTTGCAGGACAATGTAATCAATATGACAAATCTGGATAAAAATAAAGTATTACCTCTTTTACAGCTATGGGATGGTCCTTATTTTTTCCATTTTGAAATAAAAATGAAAAAACGGTCAAATTTCAGACTTATTGCTAACCAAGACTATACCTCTTAGGACCCAATACTGTCCTACATATATTTTATGTCAAAAGCAATTAACTTAATACATCATAATTGAGTCTTCTCTGTTATTCAAATGTGTCCGCCTTTATTGATTTGTTTTGTTGTTGTCCTTACCATCGATACAATTGAGTGAATAAACGCCGTATATACTTATTGTTATTGTTACTCTTGTAAGGTACATGACTGTGAGGTTTAAAACCCCGGCAAATATAACTATTATCATGAATATATATATATGTGTGTATCACAAACTATGCTGTCAGTGCCAAGAGTAACACGTCATTTTCTTACAAGGCTCTTTTGATTTTTTGTTGCTGCCTATTCGAACTGCATTCCAAGGACCAACCCAAACATGATTTTCGCTCAAAGCATATATCCCACGCGACGCGTAACATTTGACAAAATCATCAAAGCGTGACCCGAAGCGTGTATCGAAACTCCAGCCCTTTGATTTTCTCTGTAGTTTTAATTCAAAACCCAAATAGGGGCAATAGCATTATCGAAATATCATTAATATGATACATAACTGTTTCACGCTATCAAATAGCCTTCTCAGTCACTATATATCAACTTTATTTTGATTGTGACAATCCCTCGATGCGGTTTTCGCGTGGGTTTATTTAAAAAAAGTTTATTACGTGGGTGATGAGTGATGGATCACTATTGAATAACAAGGATTGCTATATCATTGTCTCGAAAAAATTGAAGTCTTTTTATGAACGAGAGACAATGTAATATATATTTTTACGATAGTGACATTTGTATCATATTTCCAGAAAAACGTATCTTCTTTCGCTTAACTTTTATGACAACTCAGTACAAAAGTGGATGATTCATTTGTGGTTATCTAACAAATGTATTTTTATCCAATATAACCTCTCACACCGTGTTGCAATGTCTCTGTCTTTGAATCTAACAATCAATGATATAATAACATACCTTGGGCAAGCGATAGAAACATCCTACATTATCCTAAATAATTTTGGTAACCGTTACAAATGATCTACTTTTTCAAATTATTGTTATCATCGGTAGAAATGCATCAGCAAAATCTCCTTCTATTAATGTATTGGCTCAATATGTATTCAGTTCATTCATGTATTAATGTAATATATGATATATATTAAAATGTATTAACTTCATTGGTTCATGTTGATTGGACGTCGTGACAATAAACTTAGCGAGTAGTTAACTTTCATACTTAAGAAGATTTTCATGATTTTATTACAAAAACATAAAAAAGCTTGGTATGTGGATATACATACACATAGTTCTTACTACTCGTGCATTTCCTTTTTTACCCTTGGTGTCATTAATCATCTTCTGTTTTTCTTTTGACCAATCATATTCTTTATTTCGACCTATAACAGAAATCTCTCAAAATTGCACTTCGCCCTTTGACCCTATCGACGTCATTTATAATGTTATGACTCTCTAAATTGGTTAATCCATTTTAACAAAATGCTCAGTTATCCATAACATCACGATAAAGCGTTTCATCCCTCATCATTTCTTCTTGTTTCGTAGTTTTGGACATATGGTGTGACCAAATTTATGTGTCCCCATTGAACATTGACATTCAGAAAACCTTTACCCTTTGTTTATTCATTACTGATCTTGATGCTTTCTTAGAAGAGCGAGGTTCAAAAGGGTTGAGTATTGAGTCAATCACTAGTGAAAATTTGTCTTTTATAATTAAGTTTATATCGCTTCTTTATGCTGATGACACCGTCGTATTAAATGATAACCCAGCTAATGTACAATCTTCATTGAACAATTTTCACGAATATTGCTGAAAATGGAAACTAAGTATCAATATCTCGAAAACAAAAATTGTCATAATTGGAAGTGGTCCTGCAAACAGATCAAAGTCTTCTTTTAAAATCGGAGACGATCCTATTATAGTTGTTATGATTACACATACTTTGGTATTATTTTTCATAGAAATACGCGACTTGTAAAAGCCATAACAAATTATTGGAAAGTGCAACAAAAGCCATGTTTGTATTACTTAAGAAAGCTCGAAATATTAGATTGAAAAATTTAGATTGCCTTCTAACTGCTTTTGACAGCATGGTTGCTCCTATCATGATCTACGGTTGCGAGGTGTGGGGCGATGAAAAACTTAATATTATTGAAAAGTATATGAATGTTAAACCTATCTAATAAATAATTCACAAACTTTTATTCAAAACACACACACACGAAATAATTCCTTTGACACCTTATGCACAATTTTTATCCTTTTAAATATTTTTGTTATGGTATTGCCAACCGGTGTCTAAATAACCAATGACATCATTAATTTTCCCGTGTTCAAGTGATTAGGTGTATATTTCAGTTATAAGAAAATACTAGTCCAAGTTATGTTATAGATGTCCCTTGTCTTTTTTTCTCACTCAATGTATTCCACTTTTCAACATTGTTATCTGGCCAAATGAAACAAAAACTGAATCGGGTTTACAATTCTAAGTTCTCCGATACGAGCGATATGCTGTGTAGGCAGAGTTGATAATTTAATGATATCCGCTTTTCAACAACTTTCTAAATTTTGTAAACTTTATCAAAGTAATAATTCACTTTGATTTGTGCCTTTTTGTTACTATATATTAACTTATATTATTTATTCTTTATATTGTTTAATATATTTAAATATTTATATAAATTTTTTAACTATTATTAATTATGTATTAAAGTTCTGAATATTAGCAAGTGTATCATTGTTATTTAGCAATCTAACTCGTAATGGTCATGTTCTTCTTCGAGGAATTTTATCATAAGTGAGGATGAAATATGGAGCACTACTTTGAAACGTTCCCTAGTGCTTGGCTCAACTGAATGATAGATGAAAGAGTGAATTAATACTCTTAAATATATCAAGAGATAGCTCATGTGGGAAATAGAGCTCGACAATACGTCTTTTCGTATTGAGTAAATCATCAGCATCATATGATAAATGTTACAAATGACTATATATTTATCACACAGGTATATATTTGATTTCAGGACACGCAGGGATGAGACTTAAATCATTCAATTTAAAGAAAACAAAATCAAAGATTTGTTGTACAACAGTAACATATAGCTTTTCAACATAGGGGTCACAGCGTCGTCACAGCATCGAAACATGAAGGAACATTCATTTTCAATTTGACGTTCATATCATTGAGTTCATCAATATTTCATAAATGAGAAAATTCGTATTTGTCAATAAAAGATATATATTGAAAGTGAATAATTCACTGACAGAATAAAAGTTTCTATATAACACTTCGGCTTCTGAAATAAGAAAATTGCTTTTTTTTGTCATGGAGTTGGTTTTGTCTGGCTATAACAAAAATTTAGGAAACTAGGAACTGTTTATTAAAACTTTTAAAACTCGGGCAAGAAATATGTTCTTTCAAAACTGGTTAACTGGAAAAGGTTAAGCAATTTTGATTTTTATGCTTACGAAAAACGGTGTTCAAAGCTTAAGGAAATAACTTGTGACTTAATATGTATATTCATGTTATCTACTTTCTGTATATTGTCTGTGTTTTTTAATCATTGTATGTATCCCTGCATTTTGTATAAACATGATGATGTCATATATATCTAATTTTGACAGTCATGATTTTTGTTTTTCATAACATTTGAAATGGATTATATCATTTTATTGAATTATTTCACGTTTGCGTTTTCAAATAATATTGTATAAGAGATTATCAAATCAAAATGTCCACAATCCCATTGAAATCAGCAGGAAGTTTCGTGGAAACGCTCATACTTTTCTTCGTTTCGAGTATTTTTTCGACCTGATTTAAATGAGGTTTAGCTTTTGATAAAAATTGTTGATGAATGTTTTTCATGTGAGACAGAACACTACTTGATACCGGTATCGAAAGACATTAATCCACATCTGGTCTCGCCTTGAAAAATAGATACAGTGTTACATGAATGGTGTATGTGAATAATTCACATTCTGTAACATCCCTTCAACAGTAGTTTCTCTCGTGGGTGATCTCTACGTCAAGTTCTGCTTAGGAAATTGATGTTTTACACCGACACAATGATAACCCTTTGAATCAACAACCTGCTACATCATTACATTGAAATCCATCAAGACAATTCCAAACCAAATACGCTGGTGTATATTGTGTAAGAGTTTGTGTATATGCATGTCTTTAAACAATAAAGATAGTTTGATGTTTATACATGTTCCTACATGTTGACCTACTGTGGTATTGTGAAAGCGGTTGGTTTGAAACTTGTGATCAATGTTATTCGTTTGAGAAGAAGTTATTTTTCTGTCAGTACAAGCTGTTCCGATTTTCTTTTACGTATTGTTAAAGCGGTTGGTTTGAATTATGAAATCATTGTTTTCGTCTGAGAAGAAGTTATTTTTCTGTCCATACAAGCTGTTCCGATTTTCTTTATTCTTTTTCTCTTGTTATTCATAACAACGTTATTATTATTTAAGAACAAAACAAAAACAATTTCTGTATACATTTCGTAAACCCACAGAAAAAGGCGCTGAACGTCAACAAGGAAAGGGCAGAATCTCTAAACATTCAAGCCTACTAATTTTGTTTTCTGCGACTTTATTCTCTTCTGTACAATGTCTTTGATATTTTAATTCCCTGAGGATTTGCATTCTCACATATGATGGATGATCTTATTCATAAGATACATATCCTCGTTTATCATAACTCTGATTAACGATAATCAACGTCAACTGTTTAAGGCACATGTGATCGATGATTGACTTAGATGATTATAAACTGATTATAGATGATACACTTTCTATCACCAAAGAAAGGATACAGATACATTGCCTTCACCGTGAATACAGATTAGTTATATGTTATATGTCATAATTGTCATAGACCTCATAGACCTCATTATGTTTGCATGGTGGCCTCTATGTTGCCATGATATCCCGCATTTAGAATATATGATGTGGTGCAATGAAACAGTTGTAAGTTGTAAGCCTTGCCCGTCATTTGCTAATTTTCAAACATAATCTAAATGAAGTAGAAAACGGAGTGAACAAAATGATAAACTCGATAGCCAAACGTTTGCAAAACCTCATGCAAAATATCATCATAACAAAGTTTCATTCTGGCAAATCGTGACTTTGTCACAATCTCAATTAACAGGAGTCCCTATGCAGTAAATAAGATTAGCTTTATAAGGCACTCTTATCGTTCTTTTTGGGATGTTTTATTTGTTAATATCTTCCCCATGTAGATATAAGTTTGTGCAAAATATATTTTTAGAGGGTATAACATAATTTTAGCAAATTTGATTATCATCAGTCTAAGAATAAGGTGTCACGTATCAAGCGAAAACTGCACGCGGCCGTTACAGTGTGTAGACCTTTATATGGATTTGCGTAGCTTGACTGGGCTTGGCACTTTCTGTCAAGAAACCCCTCTTATTAATGTCCTAGGAAAACGTGATAAAATCCCTTCAGGATATTATCTCAGGGAGAAAAAATGATACCCTTTCAT
This sequence comes from Phorcus lineatus, assembly GCA_921293015.1. Classification (NCBI taxonomy): domain Eukaryota; kingdom Metazoa; phylum Mollusca; class Gastropoda; order Trochida; family Trochidae; genus Phorcus; species Phorcus lineatus. The sequence goes on along the minus strand of OV121092.1, from coordinate 43,505,649 downwards.
TTTACGGTGTTGAATAATGTGTGGAATCTTTTAGCGATTGGGCACCATGCACTCTACAGCGCTGCCAAAACTTACTGCACTGAACAGAACCTTAAACGTGCTACCAAACCTTACTGCAGTTGTGAAATACTGACTGAATACTAGGTTGACAAGTTACAGTTTAAAGATTTTAATTGGTTTGTTGTGTGAACTATTTTTTTGTGATTAGTTATTTCATTCTGTTTTCTCTTGGTATAAGTAATCAGATGTATCTTTAAAATGTGATCTAATGTAGTTTCTTATGTTTGGAATCAATAGGTTGTTAAGGACATAATACTTTTAAAAAATTCAGGAATATTTTACAGTCTTACATAATATTTGTATTCGTTTAGATAGATGTTTATTGGATATTTCAGTTAAACACTAACTAAAAATATATAAGATTGATTCTTTTAAAAAATTTCTAGTTACATGAGCATGTAATCTCTTCTGAAAAGATTGATGGCTTGTTTCACGAAGCAAGCAGTATTACTTCCCCTCGGGACATGATGCTACAAGGAACAATCATCTTGTGAACAGCATGAATATTCTGCTTCAAACATTAGCCGAAATGTCTGGCAAACCTACAGAGTATTATGTAAATGTAAATATCAACTTCTCGTGTTGATTTATAACATCAGAAGAAATTTGGGTGCACCCCACTATTGCTGAAATTGTAATTGATTTATGCTTTTATTTTAATGTTGAAAGCTCCCTTTGGCATTCGATGGTAGATTTTAACCTGTTTACCTTCCAGGATCTAAGCAAACTGACTTTTAAATAGACGTTGATTTAGTTTGAAAAGGACCCAAGGGTAAGTTTCAATAACTACGTTGAGTTACTAGTATATAAAGTTGCAAGCATTAAATGGCCACTGAGTATGTTGATTCAAATTAGAAAATAGTGCCGAAAATCCATCTCGTTGAAAAATCTTTACATAATTTTTCGCCAATTATTTCGACCTCAAAAAAGCCGAGAAATCTAACTAATTATTAATGGTGTTTCCCGTGTCTATCAATAGATTATTTATTTTATCTATTATTTTATTGCGCAAAGCATTGTGGTCGTAGTTGGCTCCCATCCTTTAAACAAAGACAACCACGTGGGGACGGACCAAGCGAAGCAGGATACAGTAAAAACGACGATAGACCAGAAGGGAGACAAGTTTATCGACAAAGGGAAAGTCAAAATGGCGAAACACATATATGATTTATTTGAAAGTCAAACTCGCTTCACTTTGAGTTTGATTCGATTTAATATGGGCAGGTTACTTGAATATTCATATTGAGTGCGCCCATTGTACGTTGTTTTCAATTAAATACATCATGATCAAGATGTTTGCGAGGTAACTCTTATAAACTTTTTGATTTCTACAGAGCAAGGCGACATGATTAGCATAAACCCACCTTGTGATAATTTCACAGTCTTCGACGGAAAAAGGATCTTTTCAATTTGCATATGAACTGTGAATATGTTTTATATTAAATTAACAACAACTTGATCCCATTTTGTTTTGCAAGTTTTGGTCACCTTTTTGTGAAAAAAAAAATTATGGTTATTTCTTTCACGAATTTCTAGTGTTTATAATATTTCAAGAAAAGAAATTGTATTTGTTTATTTGTTATCACTAAAACCCGAGCTTACGTAGTATACAGGAAAGGAAAGTCCGCGTAATGACATCATAATTCAGTAGCGCGCGCTTCTCGTACGGGTGAAATATAATTACACCGACTTGTCGTGGTATATATACTATTTCTCACGTATCATGTTGTAGCTGAAGCAATTATCTACCAATTGAAAAATGTTGTATTATAAACACTAACATACTCAATGGCCCTTTAAATGAAGTACCTTAACGCTGATTACCAAGGGAATACAATAATAGAGACTTTGTCGAATTTTGCTGCCATTCAAAAGAAACTACTTTTGTGAATCTTTGCATAAATTCGCAAAGACGGCACGATTCTACATTACCAGAAGTTTGGCTAATCTATTCATAATTGCATACAATTAATGCTCTCCACTCGTAGTAATATGTTTTCCAGTGAATAAGATTATGCTAACAAACTAACTGAATAAAATAACTTGTGAATCATGATACCATTCAAAAGATAAACAAGTTTTGTTTTTTAAATCAATTACAATGGACCTTGCTTATCTCGATGGATTTGCAAATCGCAAATATAAGTAAAATTCAATAGGATTTAGGAAACTCTTAACGTATCCAACATGTTTAATTATCCAAGATCATTTCCTTCAGAAGAAATGACGGAAGCCCAAAAGAATCTTTAGTTACCCACGTAATCAAGTCAGGATTTACTTAACGAGTTGCGAGAGTAGTTTCACTTTAAACCATTAATCATCTCATCATGCTCAAGAAACCTTTTTTGAATTATACTTAAGTAAACAGGAAATGCCTTTTTATACAAAGATGCGTTTAGTTACATAATTAACTGTGTTGCCTATCATATCATTGGTTGCAAACCAGCCAAGCATATATGTCATGCGACATAAGCTTTTTTATTAATAATGAACATTTCATGTGCACATGCTTTCCAAACTTAATATATCAACACACTCATTTACTCGTTTACTCATTTACTCCATATGTGTTTGGCAATATTACAGAGCCAGGGGCAAATATTGTTTGGCCAAGGATATATGATAGGGAACTTGTGAAAATATACATATAGACTAAGGAAGCTGTTAATAAAGACAGGGGATATATAAATGGAGGCCGGAGACAATGATATCGAAGTTTGAAAATATATTTGAAGGCTAGTGAAATTTAAATGAGATGAAAAATACATTTAGCTAATCTCTAAATCAAGCATTTTCTGAAAAACATGTACTTAACGCTTCTTTTGGCTCATGTTGTTTTTTATAATCCTAAATGTAAATGTTGTAATAGTCAATGTTTGATGTGATGTGTCACACTTACTTTATCCATTGTTTCAATGATGGATATTTCCACATATCAAGTTCATGGCGTAATAGTTGTCTGAAATTGTAAAACAAAATCAATGATGAAGCTTACAGTTACAAAAGATTATAATAAGGTTAGATGCCTTAGGTTTGCTCAAACCTTACCATAAAAGGGGCAGAATTGGTGAAATGGAAATCTCAGCCAATGATTTTAGACAAACGTTTATGAATATGAAGTATAATTAGGTCTCAAGGTTTTGCTACATTTCCATTCATTAGTTTAATCCAAACACCTTTCTTTCCATCAGTTTCTTTAACATTTACCCTCCAGGGATATACACATGGAAACACGTTGTTTCAAAATAAAACGTTTGTTAACTATATAAACCAGTAATCGAAAAACAGAAGAGCTTTTGTATTTCATGTATTGAGACATTCAAAAATCTTGAAGTAATTTTTTGTTGAATCGTTTTTATTCTAAGACTCTCCAAATGATTTTAGATATAGGAGACTATATGTGAGATTGTTTATAAGAGTAGAAACAGTCAATGCTTTGAAATAATCTACGCTTATCAAACTTACTGACGTTTCTCTCCACATTGTTCTCATGAGGTATGAAGGTAGTCCGTTATTCGGTCAGTTGTTCTCACCGATTTATTATGATCCCTACGGTGCAAGTCTCTTCTGAAAAAGAATTGGTGAAAAACAGCTTTATTGAATTTAGAAGACGAAAATACACACACACGACTTTGTCATACAATACATAACGTCTTTTTATTATCTTTTAAGCGAAAGCAAAAATGGTTTGATGCGCATAGCATTTATGGGAAAAGTAAAGTTGTTTATTAATACATATAGAAATAAAAGAAACGAACTGTTTTCACTTGTGAAAAGTAAATGTCATTCTTCATTAAAACTATACAGAATTCGAAACAGAATTTAAAAATGTTAAAAACGATTTTTACATAATGACAATGTAACAAAGAAGTTGAAAGGAGTCATTGAAATAATACAAGACAATAATACGGATGACAACTTCTTTATACGTTTCTGGGCTACTTCTTGCCGCTTCATCAGATGGATGATGCAGGGGAAAGAAGTATATATCCCAGAAACGTCGTATGAAATAAATAAAGAATATCACATCCATGATATTATCCTATATCACTTCACCAACTTCTACATGCCTTTGAATAATTGGAATCATTGAAAGAAATTCATTTCTCCCAAATTCTATGAGGTTTAAATTCTATTCAAAATTCGCATGTAGCAAGCTCCTAAGGTTTATAAAACAAATGAAACAAATGAAATATATTTAATGGAATAAACAAAATCTATTAACCTATATTCATTAACTATGTAATTTGAATTGTTTAGAGATACTATGTTGGACTTTGTTGTGTATGTATTAATCATTTTCTTTGCGTGTCTTTGAATAATTCATTCAACTTTTCGGTCGTCAATATAATTTGCGATTATCTTAGCCATAACCCTTGTATAATAAAACTAAAGTTGGAATATCAATCACATTTTAAATACTCATGCATTTATTATAACGTTAAATGTAATTTACGAAGTGGATTTTTTGGCGAATGCCCTTAACAATGTTTCTAATGTGTTTGTTGCAATTTGAGCAATCAATGAATGTTTGGAGACATTCGAATTCATGACTGTTATACAACGGCATATGTTATCCTTTTGTTATTGCATCTTTACCAGGTATGTGATAAATATGATATCGTTCATTGGTATTCGAAGCATTTGGCTCAACATAAAACCAATCTTATACCCCATTCGTTTGCATTAAATTTACTCTCTTGTGCCAACTTGAAATAAGTAAATCAACGCATGTAAGTAAAAGAAATATCTCGAAATGTTCGCAAGACATTGACATCAAGGGATAGTATCTTTTTGTTATTATTTAAGATTAATTGCATGTGAATATCAAATTATAAAGATATCAACTTAATATCTAAAAGATGTAAAATATATACCCTTATACATATAATCTTTTGCAATGAGCATATTAGCTCATTTTATAATTGAACAAACAAACGAGATAAAGGAACCATTAGCTGTTATAGAGGGCATGTATGTGTTCACTGTCGATATACATATACACGTATAAGAATGTGTCTACTATATTGTAGCGTGTATGCGTATTGGCCCAGTTGCCGAATTATATGGTCTTAGCCGTATATATTGTATAAGTACCATGGAAAGTTCATCATGACATAATATAAACTACAAGTTCCCCTTTCATGTTAAGGATAAACACATTTTCAGGTTTTAGTTGAAAATAGACGCCAAACCAAAACCGTAAAAAAGTGTTTTATCTGTCTTATAAACTGACGCAGTACAAATACCTAATGAACTTAATAAATATCAGAACGGAATGAAAAATGCATTCATGATATGGCTGATTATTACCTATGAGGGCAATCATATCGGGGTTCATATTTTTCATAAGATGCCCTAGGGCAACATATCACTTTTTCATTGTGACGTCACGTAAAAAACAACGCTTTGACGTAACAGTTCGCCTATGACGCTGTGTTCCAAATGCGCCTATGCCTATGCTTTGATGTTGATTTTGATTAGTTTCTTTGATTTCTCGACTTCGGTAATAAACAGAATATCATATTCGTGTCCAAGACATACTATGTTTACGACACTCGTGCCTTAATATCAGTATATTCCTCGCTCTCGCTCTGGAAATACTAATATTAAGCACTCGTGTCGTAAACATAGTATGTCATAGACACTCATATAATATTCTCTATTTAGTTCCGTATTCACACGTTATAACGAGTCAACTCGAAGTAAACACTGGGCTGATCACGCAGGCACGCTCTGCACGTGCAGGTTTCGTCAACCACGTGGTCTGGCCTAACGTCTAGCGATCATTCTATACAAAATTCCTTGGCAAGAAGAACGTGTTCAACGTGCTGTAACTAACAACTTGATGCTTCCTAGAGTGTCTGTAACGGAATGTCTCCCAATACGTTGGACTGTGCACTGAAGTATTTTCTCTTCGCAGCGAAATATCAGGCAAGTTACTGTTTTTGAAAAATTCAAATGTTATTTCATGTTATGGAAAATTACGAACAGTGTGTTATCGTTTTAAAATCAAATTCTACCGTTTCAATACCCAAGCAAAAGCAACGTTCGTTAAAGGCAATGTTTGATATTCTAGTGAAAATATTGAATTTAAAACTTGAAAAACTTTTGTCTTTCTAGGCCACAGAAGCGAAGCTGTGCTGACCTTCAACGGTCATACAATGAGCAGAAGTTTACTTCTCAACTCTTCTTCCCACAAAGAAAATCTGAGGGCCCGAATTCAAAAGTCACTGGACAAACAGAAGATGAGCCCCCTGATGACCAGTCGCCTTGCCCTGTCCTCACCGGTCAGTGGTCGCGACCTGATTAAGAACAGGCATCCGGAAGAAGCATTACGTTGAACTTCACCTTTGTCTTTCGCTCAATGTATTTTATTGACAGACTGAAATGAATACTTTTGTTCATTTTGTTATTTGATCGTGTTTGGTGCATTAGGATTTCAAGGGTCTTCCAGTGGAAAACCCCGGTACTTGGTAATAGCTGTATTTAAAATGTTAAGGATCAAAATCAAGTACCCTGGTTTCATGTGGAAAACCCTGGGTCATCCGCAAAGGAAGGTCTTCATCGATTTTCAAGAAACCTTAGTAGTAATGTGGCAATGCGCTAAGACGTTCATAAATCAAGATAATGCCTCTCGTAAAACAATTATATTAATCTCAGGACTGCTTGTTCAATTTCCAGGAAAATTTATTGAACGTGAAAGGTATATCACGTGACAAGTGTGACCCGTATACCATGCACCGGTTTTTCATAAAAATGCTTAGCAAATGACCTTCAATGACAATACCGATTTCTCTATTGAATCGCAAGGGGCAATCAATAGTACTCCGTTATTACTTAGCAACTAAATTAAAGTCCATGTTCCATGCTCAACTGTCTTTTTGATCCTTTGTTTGTTATTTGCTTTGACTGTTTAACTATTAACTGCAATAACTTTTACTTCAACTTTTTACATCATATATATCAGTATTTTTGGGCGTTATCAAAAAAAGTTCCGACAAATCGCCACCAACGTGTTCATAATTGATCGATCGAAACGCTAAGAAAAAAATATATTACGTCATGTACACTATCTATTTTTATAAATAAGAAAGATTATAGAAAGATTATAGCATGGGTCTATCAATGAGATAACAGTGTTATCAGTCACTTGTTGTCAGGGAAGAATGTCTGGTAATGATTCATACATCATTAAACACGCCTCAAGTATCAAACAGACAGGCAGACAGATATACTTTTTATAAATTGTCACATGTTTATATTTGTAAAAAAATTACGTAGGTAAATAGGTAAAATTAGACATACATCCGGCCATAAAGACTTATGAGATACATTAACTTGTAGTGCTAATAGAATATATTATCGCCCCAATGTCATAAGAAATTATATACTAGGAATAATAAAACAATATCAAGGTTGATAATTCGTCCTTTCTTGACATATAGCATGTCCATCTCATAATCTGAAGAAGAAAATGTATATGATATTAATCATGATGGCGTATCCTGTCACATAATTACGTGAAATATACCTCACCAGTTTAGCTGAATATAATATATCAAGAAAAGAAACGTATCTACCGAACTTTCAATCGACATAAACCTGAAAAGGAGTCTTGATTGCCATTTCCTTGAAGTTTTCAAATAATAATGAAATCAAACGAAAATCACGTTCCCAGTCCACTGTGCGATTTATGTATGCATGCACCGATAAGCTGTCAGTATAAATTATGTTACGTTTGATCCTCCGTACTTACATGTATGTGCGTGGTGAGATGCCTGGCAGACACTGATGTTTCAGCTTCTTGTAATGAGGCGTGCCGTGTTGGAAGTTGGTTAGAAGGACGTGGACTGTAGCAGAGAAATACATACTGCCTCCAGCACTTAGTAACTGTGCTATATACACGGGAATGAACAAACACGTTTCTTAAAGGTGAGTATTATGAAGTAACTAATTTATGAATAATTTCTCTGTTTGGTTTATATTTCATAGTTTGAAGTGGTTATGACATGAAAGTGATGATCCGTAGTGGAGATCTCAACTTCTCTATTCTAGGTTTTATTACAATAATCCATCTATGTTTAGATCATTTCCTTTCGTTCTACTAACGTAAAAACTATTCAAACTGTTGAAAATTCACTCTTGTGAATTTCCCTCTAATTCACTGTCTATTAGTTAAGTGTGAAACTGTATGAACTATGAAATACTTCATCGACACTTCATCGCGACTTGAGTTCGCCAGTAGAGGCATAGTGAATAAGCTAATTAACACGTGTACAGGATAGAAATATTGAGCACAATTTTCATAAACATAGTTCAAAACTTTCATCGCATTTTAGTTAGTTAAACGGTTCAGTACTATATTAGAAGAAGTGCGGTAATTTGCTTTTGGCTCTGCATTTAAGATATTTTTCGATATAAACCACCTACCTGATATTTATAGATATAAAGTTATAAAAATGTTATGTACATTGTTCACTCCTTCATTTCCGTTCATTAGACAGGGTTTGTTTTTAAATCATTTGTAGTGATTTTAATTTTGTTGCCTTTTAGTTCTGCAAGGAACAGAAAATATACTTTAACTTAAATCCGAATTTAAGGCCCTGTGCCACAAAATGAACCGTACCGAATTGTTGGTGTGCCATCTCAACTCGACGCCAACTGTCTTGATCAAAATACTCTCTCTACAGGGATCCCGTTTATATTTAATTATTAATGCTTTCCTACTTGGTTAGTCGTTCGGTAATGTAGCGCCTAATGACAAATCCTTTTATACAAATCAGTCTGAAGCCGAACGACCAAAACTGCTGATTGTTATTGTTATTCTCAATAACAATAATGTGGATAATAAATGTACAATTTTGATATTTTCACCCTCTAACTTATCTAAAAGAGACACGCTATGAATTTCCTGAAATTAAATATTTGTTCTGATACGCGAACGAATCGAAATTACATATACATGTACCTGTATCATGATATGAAAACAAAACATGACACATATCAATCTTCAAACAACAAATATATGACGAGTAATTACTTTCAATGAATAAAATGCAACCTATGAATGCAAGTTATGATATTCTCTGTTCGTGTAAGCAAATTTTATTTTCTTGTCATATTACAAACAATATTGATAAATCATAGTGTTAAAAAATAGTATATGCTATGAGCAAGTTTCATGCGTTTTTATTGCAATTATACTTTGTTTCTTTGATGGATTTTGGATCATAAGTGGACGCATATATGTCATGTACAATGTTTGCCTTGGCAATGTTGAGGACTTGTTTTATTTGTAAGGGGCGGGTTGTGTAATCGCGGCTATCGAAAACCAGATCAAAAACTTTGATAAATGAATATTGTCCATAACATCAATACAGAGGTTTCAGAAAATATTTAAATGTCAAATATCATACATTCATTTGATAAACCATGGAGCAATAAATTGATACGTAGATGCAATAAACCCTATGCAAAGTAAACTACCAAGCAAAATAATGGTTTCACTCACTTTTCAAGTCTATAAAATAAAAACAAACGCCGTTATGAGAATTCTAACAATCGGTTTATAAACAGAAATCATTTTCCTATATTCTTTTTAAAAATCATCCAAATATCGGCATCTAATTTGCCCCAATAAACAAGGAAAGACACAGGGGCCAATATTAAAAATTACACAAATATGGATTGAGTTGGCACCAGCTATCTAAAATGGCGGTCAAGGTGATCCCACAGGTGTTCAATTGGGTTCATAGCTGGTGACTTGGCTGGTCACGGCAAAACAGTGACGTTGGCGTTCTCGAGGAAGTCTCTAACAATTCGGGCAGTGTGAGTTCTTGCGTTGTCGTGTTGCAATATCAATTTTCTTGGCTGTTGTTGGATGAAAGGAACTACGAAAGGTTCAGTACCATATCTTTGTATCCCTGGCCAGTCAGATTCCAACTCAGAACAACCAGCGGCGTCGTCATTTGGCCACAAAACCCTTCCCACACCATGATGCCTCGCCTTCAAACGGGTGAACCTCACTAATGCAGTTTGGAGCGAGACACTCGCCCTTTCGTCGATAAACTCGTATACCAGCCAAACGAAGGGTTGTTCTTGTGCTGGTGACATGACCAAGTGCCGTCGCCGCTGTTGTTGTCGCCGTTACGAAATGGTTTCGGAGGTGAATCTGCCTGATGTAGCGATCTTTGGTCGCAGTTGTTACCCTCGTTATTCCCGATCTTGGCCTGTCCTGTGTTTGGCCTGTCTGCTGGTAGCATATTTACAGCCTTCTGATGGTGGTTTTGCTGTAGGTGAAAGTTCTTGCCATTTGACGTTCGGAAGCGCCCATAGTGGGCATACCGATCGCTTGGTAGCGTTGCGCTTGCGTAGGTCTTGGCACTTATGATGTTCTTTATGCTACTGAATGTCTGCTCTTTCCAACAAGGTTATTTATGCCACATTGCTGCACGTGCATCACAAATTATGCCTCAGAAACACGTTTTGCGTATGTTTGTGAATGCACAATTCCAGTGACTGCGTTCAATTGGATGCTTTCGTTTAGAGGAAACGATGCAGTAATATTATCATTTCTTTCTTAGAACAAACCCGCACCAGCATTCTTAAAGTTTTTATGAAAAACATAAAAGTGAGGTATTTCTTTTGCCAAGGAGTCTACATGTCTTATTATTATGTTGGTGAACGTATTACACGTGTTTTTTTGAGAAAGAGACGTGTCATTATCCTGTGACTTTGAGTTACATGAAACAATTCTCCTTTTACGCTGCCATACTCGTAAACGATCAAAATCCTGTATTAGTATATTTTAGTAGACGTACACATGCGGCAAATAATCTAATTAAAAGCTGAAATAACATCACTCGTAAACGTTGATCATTAATATAGTACAGGCATACAATATAAGCTTGTAACGATTTAAGCTTAATAAACCCACGAATAAGACCTCCGTATACTCTGCTGGTATACCGTCGACCGCAGCTATGCACTCACATATGAGATGCACGGAATCACAGCGTGTAATTGTGTTTAGTAGATTTCTAGCTGTTTCTCGTGACAGTTTAAAGCATGGGCTTTGGTAACAGACGAGGAAGAAATTATTTATGCAAGCCACGGAATTGAGTTAGTGTACTGAATAGTTAAACTATATATTTTACCTATATATTCGACATGCATGTTGATGCCATAGTTTTATCTTTCGTATCATTATGTTACTTAAGTCTATACTATGTACTTCATAACAAAAAGTTAATGTGACATTTGTATAAGGTGTAGTTCATTTGCATATAAATATTTTAATGAATTCATACTCATTACATGTGTTCTACTTTTTTGTGCGAGGTAAATTAAGAGCGAAGACATAAGAGGGCCTTTGGTAAGGTTGGACTGAAACAGTGGCACAGCGAGCTTCCATCTTTCCGAAACGTGTAGATTTTGTACGATTATCTTTGGCTCTTATTGCTCTCTGAACAAAAATACATTTTAAGAATCTTTTTAAGGAAACTTAGCAGAGCCGACGTGTCTTCCTTTATCATTGCATCAAATTATTCTGTTTTGAGAGACGACGTTATGCATATTCTTTCTAAAATTGGTCATTTTGGTAACACTTAAAATTGTAAGGATAGAACTCCTATAGAACCTTCTATCAGTTATATCTTTTTTGTGTTTGTCTGAAAGTCGATGGCAGAAGATATCATGTACTCAACTATCCATTTCAGTTCCTTTTCTTTTCCGACAATGTGACGAGTTCACGATGGTCTTGTCAATTAGATCCCTGCTGATATAGCTGATTACAGATCCACGCATCTGTTTGAAATGAATTTGGCCCAATGGGAATTAGCTTCTAGTGCCATTGTTACCAATCAATGGTTGTCCATTTGAGTGATCTCAAGCTGTTACTGCTTGTTCTAATTCAACTGTTGCTTGCGCTTTCAGGCGAACCTATGTTTGTGTCTCTCTATTGACGTTCAGCATGAACGGCAGCAATTTGTTCCCGATTTAAGAGCTACCTTTGTTGAGAAAGAAAAAGGAATTTATTAATATTTTACTATTATTAATAAATATTTCACTGCCTTTCTCATTAATTCTTATATCCGGCGTTAAACAATCATTTATACATTCACTTTCACGATTGATTTGGTCTGTAATATTTTGCATATGCGTTTACCTTTTCAAGCTTCTCAAATTAATAAGACTTCGATATATTGTTGTTCATACAATATAGACAGACGATTTGATCCAAGTTCTTCTAATATCAGATAAATCAGCACGATTTATTCAGGTAACCGATATAATATACTTGCAACATATTCCGACTGGTCTCTAGAATAGTGGAACCTCCGAGTTGAAGACTGAATACGTTTTCAAAACGATCGAGAAAGTGGATGTAGATCTTATGATCGTGATCAATTATCAAATCATCGAAAATGTGTATTTGTATAATTTTTGCGCTATTACTCACACACTGCATCTTTGCTCACCTGAACCGTTTGAATGGGGTTACCGTGGCAACCAGGGCATATAATGAAATAATCTTTTGTCTGCAGCTTCACCAGTGTCTTCAGTATAAAGCCTGAAAAAACAATTCTCATAAGTACCTGAACACAGATGTATCTAACAATATTTTATACCAAATGCACAAAATATGCACAAATATACCTCTCGCAGAGAAACTCGTTCTCTTCTTTAGTAACAATTTCAATGCATACATGTTCCAACGGTGTAATAGTGATATAGTTTTTTATAATGTCAATTTATCTTTTATCTATTACAGAATTAAGTGTCGCGTCCACAAAGCAACAAGCAAGATGTCAAATAGCAGTGACTCGGTGATAAACCACATCCACTTGATAAATGGCAAAGAGTTTCTTATCGACTATTTCATCTGGATCGTATTTGCTTTAGGATTCCCTGGAAACCTCATCAGCATTGTGATAATCGCACGTATGTCTCGCCGAAGACTACGGACCTCACTATTCTTCGTGGGACTTCTTGCAGCTGTGGACAATCTGTCTATCATCATGAAGATCATTGTTAACCAGCAAATTCATAATCAGATGTACATCACAGAAACAGGATGTCAGTTCCTGTATGTCCTCGGGCTGACTCTAGCTTCTTTTGCAAACTGGATCCTTGTTGTGATATCTATTGAACGTTTCACGGCTGTCATGTTCACTTTGAAGATCATGGTGATCTGGTCCGTGAAGAGAGCCGTATTTATGGTCATGATGCTGTTTCTCGTCCTGATTCTCATTCATATCCACATCTTCTTTACAGTCACGAGTTATGACAACAAGAGATGTGTCCCCAAAGTCTGGTTCCGTGGATATTCTTATGAGTGGTTCTACGTGAGCTCAACGGTGTATGCTATAGCCCCTGCTCTTTTGATGGTAATGTTCAACTCTCTCACCATATGGAAGCTGTGGAGGTCAGCAAGAGAACGAAAGAGTCTGTTCGTGAGGTCCGACCTCCCTTCTGTGGAGTCAAGGAATCAGGAGAGACAGGTGACCATAATGCTGGTCACTCTCGCCTTTGTGTTCGTCCTGTTGACCATTCCACGATGTGTCTACGCGCTCATCATCTGGCCCATGACTTATAGTGACATCAGTAAACCGATGAAGTTTTTCCTCAACGCTTTAACCATTGCATTCACTGATTCAAATCATGCAGTGAACTTCTATCTGTATTTCTGTCTTGTGAAAACGTTTAGGGAGCAGTGTTACATGCTGATGCCTTGTAAGAAGAAAGAAACTACCTCTAAGGATGACGTCACTGAACAATCTGAATTGACGACCATGAATCATAACCAGTAAATCTGGACTAGATAAACGGATGACATAACACGGGGATACGTGTCATTTGACTTTTGTTCTGGTCCAAGGACCTTGAGATAGGGCTCATTTCAATCTCATTAAAACGAAATCTAAATGCTCCACTACATTACGCGTGAACGTAGTGCAGCAATATTAGATTTTATTTTAATGAGATTGGGTTCATTTAGATGTAAATGCTTTCTATAAGGCGCAAAGAAGAATTGTAATCATTTCATTGTTGTCAATCTTACTTTAGAAATTTTGAACAACATTAACTGCAAACCCCAACCAAGAAGATGAACATTAACATAGGAGTGGTTGAATAGAAGAAAACTTAATTTGCTGGTCACTATAAATGTAATAACAACAAGATGTTTATTCTCAAAACTGACTTTCGTTTGCCAATTTTCTGCATATTCAAGTATGCTTTGGCCGAACCAAAATTCACACTCATTTTATGATAGTTTGTATGACACATTCGGTTTCCTAAACAACAGAATTATGGATCCATAGATACTCAATAGAACCTTCTTATGACCCAAACTACATCAACCATTTTGCCAAGAAGATCACTCAGTGTTATTACATTGTTTTCATTATATTGACTTTGTTGAAATTGAATGTTATTATTGTGACCGTGTTGAACTTATTTGTTATCATTGTGACTTATAACTAATAACTCTTTTTGTTGGAAGTACAATGACACATTATTGTTGTTCAATAAATATGTTCTTTTATACACGCATTAAGAACTTTTTAATGCTTTAATATCTTACTAATGTAAAGACATTATCTTCTAATTTAAGACGTATTTAATATTTATATATTCATATTTAAGATGACCGTCTTGTTCGTAATCAAACAATGTTCGACATCCACACGTGGGAGCAACCCATGAGTGTGAATTCATTTCGTCCGGAGGATTATATGTTGGGTTTGTATAGATGCTAGCCTGGGTCTATCTAAATGCTAAGCTAGCCGTAAGAACCATTCCCTCACATTCGCTTACAGCTATCTTAGTGTTAAGAGAGCTTCGAAACTCTCGGCTCTGAACTCAAAATTCAAAACGTTTTTCGCAGACATGTTTGTTAAGGAAGCATGTAATCTGATGAAAGCTATTGAACTGTCATTATGTGTTAATTCATTTGTAATATAGGACAAATTTATTCTAATATGAATAACTCATTAAATATGGTATCCAAAACTCACAAAATGTATTACTAATTAATGGATATTGTTAGATGCGAGTTTTATTTCATCGAGCAGTGTCCCTATCGGCGAAATGTTATGATTTTTCAATGGACAATCGCGATTCCTCGCAGCAGCCTTGTCGACAGGTACAGAGAAGTACGGCAAATGCGGCAAGGCCTATCTCATTTGGGCTGCCGAAAGTATGGAATGGCTTTCGCACCCTATTATACTTCATGACAAAAAGCCAGTTTAACTCACAACAAAATTTTCGTTGCAAAATATTATTTGCTTCGTAATCAGTTGTAAAAACGAAGAAGGCCTTCTGTTTTGAATCAGCAAAAAGATAATAAAAAAAGTTATTCGGGTTTACGCGGAGTCGTCAACGTGTAACTGGTAATCAACGTTCGAGAAAAGCTTTTTGCCAATTTCTTATATGTACGCTGCAGCTTACCCATTCCTTTGTCTGTGTGCTTTAATTAGTAAAATTCAGAACAAACTAATTACCTCTTCAAAACCGAGAATTTAATCACCCACCTAATGACTATAATAAGCACGCGTGAAAGTCATGTCGTGTTGGGAGGAACCAACGGTACGAGTTCGACAGTGTTTGAGGATTGTTTAATCGGACCAATAAACAGAAACCTAGAGACGGGTTCAGAGAGAAATAGTAGTAACTTTATTCAATACTTAAAGGCTACGGGCCTATAGAACAAATATGGTACAAATGTAAAAAAGAAAAAAAATTAACACGCACAGAGTCCGCGCATCTCCCACGATGAAAGTACCTACCACACATAAAAGGGAAGATGTTGCAATAAGTGATGACGCTAGTCATAGCTTTAAGTTTCTGTGGGATGCAAGAAAGTCAGATGAATTTAGAGAAAACATGTTCTCAGATAGTATATGCACGAATTATTTGATAATTGTCTAGATTATGTATTCAGTGATATCAGTCAAGTGTACAATGTGTTGTGGATGCCAAGTGCACAGCTGCGAAAGGTATAAAACGAAAGTTACTATTTAGAATTGTTGGTAATGATAGTCCATGGTATGATGGTGAATGTAAGAGATTGAAAGCAGAACGTTGTCATAGACTAAATCAATTTAGAATTCATAAAGACAAACAACACTTCGATGACTATCATGTTACAAGAAATATGTATAAGGCCAAGTGTAAGAAGAAACGATCAGATTACTATTGCAATACACAGAAAGATCTCGAAAATAATACTAAATAAAGAGTTTTGGACAATCCTGAAAGAGTTGAACGGAAAACAATGAAGAAAACAGAGAAATAGGAAAGGTAGAAAGACAGAAACGAGAGAGAGAGAGAGTGAGAGAGAGAGAGAGAGAGAGACAGACAGACAGACAGACAGACAGACAGACAGACGTAGAATACAGGGGAGGTCAGTAGGCTGCCCCTCTAAGAATAAATAACATAAGATAGAATATATATATTTTTTTAAATTCATTCCATCGAAAAAGTGTATATCGGTTTGTTTTTAAATGAACTACACAGAGGGTATTTACAACGCAATTAGTTACAAAAAAGGTTTTGACATCTGCGTTGATCCAAATATCTATAGCATCCACTTTACGCATATAAAATGACGAATACCGGAACATCATCTCATTGCTGACAAAAAAAAAGAATATATAAATAGCATGGTGAACTATTCTCGTGACCTCGACTTACGCATGGATCCCCATGGATGGTATGAAAGTATGTTAAGGTAATCCGCACTCCTATGTGAACTTTACCTAGAAATTCGAGACACAGCGATTTGAGCAGAGAGAGCCACATATACTGTTATTCTCCACCGTTGAGCAAAGTAACTTGCAATTCCTAAGATACGATTTGAGTTTTCCCACAGGTGAAGACACAACATAATGGAAACCCAATCCAGTCGGGAACATATACCTGTAACTCTGAAATTTACCTGTAATTTTTCTATAATTTGATAGCCTTCTGCATTTTTTCATTTGTATTTTTTAATTCAAATGTTTAACCTTTAGAGCGCATATGTACTTTATCAAACCAAAGTTATGCGGGGAAGATATTACTTGAAAAACACTAAGTCTTGAAGTCAAAACTTTTCAGAAACGATTTTTCAAATAAAGTTCTTTACCATGCGTCATCGGAGATTATTACCCGCCTAAGTGCCATATGACTAATACAGATGCCGTGCAATATACGTATTATCCTAGCGATAGCTATATTTATTCATTGATTAGAGCTCTAAAAAATCATATGAAACACACCAGTGTAATATCTTCTTAACTACCGATTCTATTCCATTTGAATCGCAATTAAATATCCAGTAAAATACTTTTGCTTGCAGTGGTGTTCTAGAATGACATGTGAACATATGAATATGTCACTTCTTATGTTAAATTGCTTTTAAATATATATAATGTTTTATAACATGATACACGGCTTTAACTTATCACCAATGGTTCGCTGATTCCGGCAGACTCTCTCTGGTTTTCACAGAATTCGAGTTACACGCTTTCTTCCTACAATACTACGGGTCGCAATAATATCATAAAAAGGATGGGTGTGCTTCGAAACGCAAACGTCCCTCCAAAAGCTTAGGAGAATTTGAATTGGACCATTTGTATAATCAAGGCGATGTCAACATTACCTTGGTCTAAACCAAGCTGACATTTGTCCCGAGAAAGTCACCAACAACAAATTGCTTCTACCAGGTATCCATTGCCAGAGTCGACACCACAAGTCGGTAAACTCGTGTCTAAGTGGAGCAGGGGATCACCCTTCAAACTTTCAATCTATCCAGGAATAGTACCCATCCCATCCATTAGTTCTCTAAGAAAACTAAAGTATCTTTTGAATAGAAAGACTTTAAGAAAGATTTATAAAGTATATATTAGGCCACACTTTGAATATGCATGTGAAGTATGGGATGGTTGCACATTAGGACAGGCAGACAAACTAGAAAACCAGCAGCTAGAAGCCGCAAGGATAGTTACGGGACTCCCACGTTATGTTTCTAGAAGTATATTGTATTATGAAACTGGCTGGGAAACGTTAAAGGAGCGTAGATGTAAGAGATAACCTGATTATCTGTGTGAAGTATTGCCTGAAGAAGTGGGGAATAATAACAACTACAACCTAAGAAATTCAGAAAATCTACAACTCCCCATATCAAGAATTAACGAATCTTATGAATCGTTCTTTCCTTCGGCAATTCGACATTGGAATAATCTGTCTCTTGAAGTAAGAAATTTCTCAATTTAAACGTAAACTTCAAAAGACATCAGCACCAGAATGTAGCACCTGAATATTTTTCGGTAGGAAAAAGGTTTCTAAACATTTTACACACAAAACTTAGACATGGTTGTAGTGAGTTAAATTATGATCTATTTAAAGTAGGTTTAGTCAACGACCCCAGCTGTTTATGTTGAAATCCATGTGAAAATGCCTTTCATTATATTTTTTATTGTATATTTTTTTAAGTTCAGCGCAATAGATTATTGAATAAGGTATCAAATGTTACTCTAGGGAGAGTGCCCTTAAATGTTAGCTTCAACCTTAATGGCCATGGGGGGTTGCTTATCAACGATTCACCTGGCACTGAGGGATGTGTGTCGAGGTTATTTGCAGAACAAAAAAAGTTTCCCTGCTCGTGCCTTAATGAACTGTTATCTTTTTGCGTACAAGGACGAAGATAACCGTAATAGCCTCTATGTGGTTTGTTTTGAAAGATCATTTTGTTACTAAAAGGGTTTTGTTTCAAAGGGTTGAAAGGTCCGAACGGGTAAAGTCCTTTCAAGGAAAATGACAAAAGTCTTTATGATGACTTCAAATATCAAACTAAATCTATAATTGCATTTAAAAAAATTGAAAATATGATGAGATGCAGGTTTTTAACTGTAAAGAGAACAAACCACAGGAAAATGTAAATAATGATACAATCAAGCCGAGTAAAGCAAATGAAAGGACCAACAAATATTAATTACTTTCTCGCATGCTTAACCTTTGCACCTTGAATCGACGAACGTTAGAACTTTTAGCATTCTCTTCTTTGCTCAAAATATTCGAAAAGCATGTCCGAAAAAATAAACATGAACATACATAGATGGCTCGATTTCTCATGTTTTCCAACCAACTTCACTTATCCCCAGATGACGTCGCGTATGTTTCTTATCAGCTTATCTTACTCAAACTGTCCCTGGCCTCTCTGGTTTTGTAAAATGTGTTGTGACAGGTGTATATGTAATCATATGGAACTATGTAACACATATTTTATTATCAGACCTGGTACTCTCTCGTTCTGGGGGATGATAGGACTCGACTGCATGAAGCTTCCAAAACTTTTCAAAACCATCAACATATATTCTGATGATTAACTGCTACTCTGTCATCTCTAACGTGTATACGGCAGCAGTCATGTGTTTCAGCGCTTATGAAAAATTGCAATATAAAGTTTAGTTTATCTTACCCAGTAAAGCATTTAAAACGTTCATATATCATGGGACTTAATGAGATGCAGGTATAGATTTTAGTCTCTTAACAGCTAGACCAAAATATTTCATCAACAGCTATATTAGAAAGAACAGATAAGAGACGTCGATGTTGATAGTTTTGGCAGTGAATGTATATTATCTTACAATATTTAGAAATACATACATAAACACAAACTGCAACCATATACATTTTGCCATACTTTTATTGATAGAGTTCTTTAAAAAAGCATTTGCTTGGCTTGTTTCCAGTTATGTAAAAGATGTATGTATTCTTTTCGAGTAGTTGTTGGCATTAATTACGAAGTTATATCACGTACACTTCATTCATGAGCTTTGCGAGAGATTTGTTCATCAAAATGTGATACTGAAAACTTTTGCTTGGAGCCATGACAAGCTACATTGTTAAAGTAGCACGAATTAAAAGAAAACACACAAGAATCTGAGATATTAAGTAAACTGTGTAAAACATTTTAAGCTATTTCTGTTACATCAACACAGCTCCATTTACAAACATTATTTACATATGAATTTTATACATACCCTTTACGACAACAGACGAAACTACGAAATGATATAAATGAATGAAGAGTTAGTTTAAGTTAAACAGTTTCACAGCTGGAGACATGACACACGATGAGCCCCTCATAAAACAACGGCGTTAAGGGTTAAACTGGACACGATATTTTCTGTCATTATTGCATGTGCTGTGCTACAAAACATTGCAGTTTTGAGAAACGACCCTGACTTCGACGAAGATGATGACAATGACGCTGGACATGACGATGACAATGAACCTCCGCAATGCAGGGAGAATGTTGACGTTACTGCTCTGCGCCGTCGTGGAGTAAGACAGAGAGAGGCAGTTATTGGTCAGTATTTTACCTAAATGACTTCAATTTCTATGTACATGCACATGGCAATGGCAAGAGAAGAGACCATTTTCGATGTTTTTTTGGATATTTTAAGTCAAGATTACAGTTCGCACATTGTTGCAAGTGTTGTTTATGTAAGATTTCAAATTTGTTCCTGAAAA